>OX369263.1:4920915-6342168 GCA_947284805.1 Coleophora flavipennella | reverse complement strand
ATTATCTCTTCTGATGGTAGTGACGATGATTCCAAAGATGCAAGTGGGCTTACCAAGATTCCCCAACGCAATGGGGGACTGGCCATCTTATCTTCAAGCCGGAATACATTAAAGCGGCAAGGCTTAGTTAACATGGTGGTAACTAGCCAGGCGGGCTTAGAAAATGTACTTCCACCAACCAAAACGAGTCTTACAAAGTCAGACTCCGCTGGGAATCGAACCCGCGACTTCCTGATGGAAACTGATAGACTTAGACATGCCACGGAAATGTACAGATACCTTCAACCACATATACCGTATGTGTAATGTGACTGATGCGTTAATTTCCATAGGCCTCGTTAATTATAAGAGTAATCGATACGGATCTTGAGCGAAGCAAACTCATAATTAGTTCACCTTCGTCTGATGCTGATTCCGGCCTTCGACTCGAGATCACACAGTTCAAAACCAAACATTTAGAAACAATAATGAATAACAAAATACAGTATTTACCGACTCCGGCTAACACCTAATCTTAAGATCAACCTTAAAATTCATTCGAGCAATTTAGTCTCACATTTAGAAGCTCGGTGTCACAGTATTACAATATATAGCGGATTACAGTAGTGCAACGAATGTACTTACGCAGAGCAACGGAAGGGTACTTGCGGGGCAGCGGGCGGCTGGGCACAGCCTGGTAAACTCCGCGGGGCTGGCTACAGGCTAGCACTGGTAGTACCTACCCCGGTAGCGGATCGTGCGACATCAAAGGCGTTGCGCTACTGTAAGTCATATCGTAATACTGTGACGCTGTTATGTGCATTTAAATAGTTTATGAATTTGTAACGAATTTCATAAGGATCACGGCTAAGCTGCCTCCTTAACTTCGTATTGCGGTAGGTAATTACTAATTAGGTATTCAATCAATCAATCAAATATACTTTATTGTACCTACATAAAAATTAAATTAAAAATTCAAAAAAACCCCGACAAAAACCTCTAAAAAGTAAACAATAATATGTATTGGCCCTTTAAGTTTAATTAAAGTAGTAATATTTTGATCTAAGAGTCGTCGCGTAGGGGGACCGCTTCATCATTACAAACATCGATATTATAAAACTTATACATACCAACTGAATATGATTTTATCCTTAATTGATAAGCCCTTGGCATCATCTCACCTGATGGTAAGTGACCACGATGCCGAGGATAAAGCGGGCTTACCAAGATTCCCCAATGCCATTAATGATAATAAAATATCATTGATGTTTGGCGTCAAGTTTAGATAAGATGGTGGTAGCTAGCGGGGCGGGCTTAGAAATTCCCTTCCACCAACTGAACCAAGTTAGATTCCGCAGGGAATTGAACTCGCGACCTTCTGATGTAAAGCTGCCAGCGCCATAGCCTAAATAATCCATACACTCATCTAAAGGAAACGTCTAGACAGGGCAATAATGCGGGGGTTGAGGGACAAGAAGCCGAGCCCAAACTGCATAGTAATCGTTGTTCAGCCGTTTGGGACAATTCATTCAGGAGCCGGGGGAGGAGAACGCGATCAGTGACTAGCGAAGTCGGCTAATATAAAAGGCGTTGGACCACTTTTTAGTGGGTTTATACATTGTACCAGCGCTACTCTCGCAGGGCCTAAGTCATGACCACGGAGTTAAAAATATTTCGCTTCCTTTTTACGATAACGATACGATGCTGCGATAACACGAAACAAAGTTTTATCGAATAACTTTAGGTATTAATTAAAAATTAAAAACCTGACTGCATAAAAACTTAATCCCTATTTTGGCCAGTCGGGTAAAAATGTAAAATGTATACTATGTCACTCTTATACGATCTTACGTCCGACGCTCTTATACGGTGAAGGAAAACATCGTGAGGAAACCTACACACGCCTGCGAAGAAACTCGAAGGTTGTGTGTGAAGTCGACCAACCCGCACTGGGCCCGCGTGGTCGACTAAGGCCCGATCGTCCTAATTCAGGGTAGGCTCGAGCCCCTCGGTAGGGACGTATATGAGCTTATGTGATAATGTCACTCACGGGATTAAGATGAATCTAACGACACCTTTCACTCCAAATCAATCAAGTCCTTTAGGCTACAGAGCATGCCAAAGATATAAATAACCTCTTTTTTGGCCAGTCGGTTAGAAATGTATCCCATGTCACTCACGGGATCAAAACAACTTTAACGACACCTCGCACTCCAAAATCCATCAAGCCGTTTAGGCTACAGAGCGTGCCAAAGAAATAAATAACCTCTTTTTTGGCCTGTCTGGTAAAAATGTATCCCATGTCACTCACGGGATCAAAACAACTTTAACGACACCTCGCACTCCAAAATCCATCAAGCCGTTTAGGCTACAGAGCGTGCCAAAGAAATAAATAACCTCTTTTTTGGCCTGTCTGGTAAAAATGTATCCCATGTCACTCACGGGATCAAAACAACTTTAACGACACCTCGCACTCCAAAATCCATCAAGCCGTTTAGGCTACAGAGCGTGCCAAAGAAATAAATAACCTCTTTTTTGGCCTGTCTGGTAAAAATGTATCCCATGTCACTCACGGGATCAAAACAACTTTAACGACACCTCGCACTCCAAAATCCATCAAGCCGTTTAGGCTACAGAGCGTGCCAAAGAAATAAATAACCTCTTTTTTGGCCTGTCTGGTAAAAATGTATCCCATGTCACTCACGGGATCAAAACAACTTTAACGACACCTCGCACTCCAAAATCCATCAAGCCGTTTAGGCTACAGAGCGTGCCAAAGAAATAAATAACCTCTTTTTTGGCCTGTCTGGTAAAAATGTATCCCACGTCACTCACGGGATCAAAACAACTTTAACGACACCTCGCACTCCAAAATCCATC
Source organism: Coleophora flavipennella (assembly GCA_947284805.1). NCBI lineage: Eukaryota > Metazoa > Arthropoda > Insecta > Lepidoptera > Coleophoridae > Coleophora > Coleophora flavipennella. The sequence goes on along the minus strand of OX369263.1, from coordinate 6,339,309 downwards.
AAGCCGTTTAGGCTACAGAGCGTGCCAAAGAAATAAATAACCTCTTTTTTGGCCTGTCTGGTAAAAATGTATCCCATGTCACTCACGGGATCAAAACAACTTTAACGACACCTCGCACTCCAAAATCCATCAAGCCGTTTAGGCTACAGAGCGTGCCAAAGAAATAAATAACCTCTTTTTTGGCCTGTCTGGTAAAAATGTATCCCATGTCACTCACGGGATCAAAACAACTTTAACGACACCTCGCACTCCAAAATCCATCAAGCCGTTTAGGCTACAGAGCGTGCCAAAGAAATAAATAACCTCTTTTTTGGCCTGTCTGGTAAAAATGTATCCCATGTCACTCACGGGATCAAAACAACTTTAACGACACCTCGCACTCCAAAATCCATCAAGCCGTTTAGGCTACAGAGCGTGCCAAAGAAATATACATACATACACTCGAAAAAAATAACCCTCCTTCTAGCGTCGGATAAAAATACTGATGAAGATAAGTAATTTTTAATCAAAATACCTACTACCTGCTACCATTGTGCTGTAAAACAATAATGGAAATAATATGTCTAGAATGTCTCGAGGGCTTTATCGCATTTCAATGCGTTGTTGGTTAACTGTAGAGAATGTTAAAGACTAAAGATGGAAGACATAACTTTAGAAGGATTGTACAGTCGGTTGCCTCATATAGCTGACCCACGCGAATACAAACGCAGCCCTTGTTCAAGGTAGAGCGAGATTGTCTTTCAGCGCCCTATCACACCTTGGAAACTTCATACAACGGGCCAGAAATGACATTTCAAAAAAGAAATGGCGGCGAAATCCTATACGTTCGACAACCAAACTGTAACCAATTTGAATCAATCTGGGTGACGAGGGGGTGAGGTCGCCATCTAGAGAGCGGCAGGGAGTATCCATACTATATGTTAGTACTAATAGGGTGTCAATTAAATGGTTAGCATAGTATTGTAATTTCTGTGAGCAGAAAAATATAATCGGTGAGCAGAAATAGCTAATTGGTCAGCAACTCATGGTCAGCAAACATTTCAAAATCAATCAGCAATTTATGTCATTCTGGATGGCTGTAATTATTTTAAACATCCCCGTACTACACTCTTCCTACAGTGTTGAGTGGTCGACGGAGCCCCTTCGGGGCTCCTACTTCTGTGTTCTCATGTTAAACCTAACACTACGACTGTGCGGGGAGGCGAGCTTAGCTCGCCTCCCCGCACAGTCTCCGAACCTAACGGATCCGAGTCGGGGTGCTCCGCAAGTCCGAGCTCGCTTCGCTCGCTCCCGCTTCCATTTAGAACTCCCCGTACCACACTCTTCCTACAGTGTTGAGTTGCTGCTTATAGACATGTTTTTCTGCCGCTCAATCATGAAATCTTGCCGCTCAAGTATTTAGTTATTTTGCGGACTGAATGTTTATTATGCAGTTACATTATATTTATTCCGTACTAATATAATTATATACTTTGGCCCTATTATCGATGCTCTCACTTCACGTAAACTACTTATAATACTTTGGTTATATGTCACCCTATGGATTTTTAAAATCAGACCTGGCAACACTGCCCCCGTGTAAAAGGCGCCATCAAAATTTTATTTTTCGCTGTTTTCTTTGCATTTGGTCTTTTGGCGACCATTGCACATAGTTATTTGAGGTCTGTGGTCCCTTGCTCCATGGCGACCTCTACCCCAGGAATTGGCTGCTGATTTACGTATGGATGGTCAGCTAACGTAGGCAAAAGATTGTACATCGCTTTTTATACATATTACCTACAAATCGTAAAGATTCATTAAATATCCATAAAGATATTGTGATTTTGTTTTTATGCCTTTTATTTATATTAAATGCTCTAATGTTTACAAAGCTTTACAAAGCAATGAACTCGATTAACTATATACTAACTACTGACTCTGGAAATTGTCCCGTAGGGTATCAGTAATGATAATAATTTTAGCTACAATTGTATACTGACTCTTGTATCTGGCACCTAGTTTAGATACCGTTGGAACCAATAAAGGGTGCACAATAGTTTGGTAACGTAATTATAATATAAAACTAATATTATATAATTTTTATGTCGGTTTAACCAATCTCTGGGTTGCCTTGGCACCAAACTAGGATCCAAACAAGATAGAACTCATGCAACAGGAAAAACTATGTATCATAAGTATAGTAAGCACCCTACCATACCAATAAGGGTGCTGTTCATTCCTAAGTACAGCTACATTTGAACTTTTTTTTTTCTCGGAACGGTGGAGGGAGGAGAAAAATGCTTTTACGCATACCAGTACCAAAGTTTATAAGGTCTAACAAAATTAGGTGAAACTATTTTAACTGGTGCTTCTACCCATGAAACTGAACAACTTTACCTATGAAACCCATAGTCAAATCTCAAAAAAAAAAATTCGAGCGAGACCTACAGTATACTCGCATAATATGATGTGTAACATGTGACAAAATACTTTAGGTTAGTTAGATTTGATGAAGATATTGTACCTGGGTGGCGGATCTGACAGTAACGAAATAAACCGACCAAGTGCGAGTCGGACTCTCGTTGTTACACATTTCCGTCCCATTTCACGAAATCACTCCCACAAATTGCAGGAAAGCGAGAGCAACCGACCAAGTGCGAGTCGGACTCTCGTTGTTACACATTTCCGTCCCATTTCACGAAATCAATCCCACAAATTGCAGGAAAGCGAGAGCAAAGATGTTACACATCAAAAATTGAACTTCCCATACTAAGTTGGCTGATCAGCTGATCGAGTTAGTATGGGAGAGCCAAATTTTTTTTGCGATTTGACTATGGGTTTCATGAAGAAAGTTGTTCAGTGTCATAGGTAGAAGCACCAGTTAAAATAGTTTCAGCTAATTTTGTTACACCTTATATATATGAGTACTAACATACAGTATGGTCACTCCCTGCCGCTCTCGATTCCGTGTTCACCCCCTAGTCTCCCAGATTGGTTACAGTTTAGTTGTCGAACGTATAGGATTTCGCCGCCATTTTGTTTGTTCAGTGATTCGTTTTTTGAAATGTCATTTCTGGCCCGTTGTATGAAGTGTCAAGGGTGTGCCCGTACAGCCAGCTGTACTCGTTATGTGGAACTCACAGCCCTATATCTATATGCATACACACACAGACACAAGACCGCACTACCCACTAACGACCCCCTGAAGCTTTGGTAACATGGTTACCTTAAAAGCCTATCGGAGCTTCGCCCCCCCCCCCCCCCCCCTAAGTAGGGGGGGACATTTGAACATGATATTCACCAAGTAGCAGTTGTTTTTCGCGAGTAGCCGACGATGAGCTAACATCACAGTTTTTTATAGGTCCACCAGCCCGTTCCATCTTCGATCCATATTCAATAGACGAGTTTTTCGCATGCAACCGAATCTTAATTAAAAAAAAAGATGTTAAGTATTAGTTTTCACCGTAGTAAATTGAAACATAACTAAACGAAGGCTTAATTAAGATTGTTTGTAAACTCTTTATTGTACACAATATACACTTAAAATAATATTATTTTTTTAAAGAAGCTTAAGTACAAAGGCGGACTTATCCCTTAGAGGGATCTCTTCCAGTCAACCTTTGTTTAGTTTGTACTGAAAGTTTGAAATTTCTCTTATTTTTTTTCCGTTTCATACTACTTCATCGAAAACTAATTACAAACATCGTTGAGTGTCTACTCAATATATTCGCAAAGTTTGGAGTCAATCCGGCATGTAGTTTTTGTATTAAAGCGGAACTACGTTTGCATGGAAACTCGAGCCTCCTGAGGGACCTTAATAATAACGGTATAGTACCTAGTGCAAGTACTGCAAGTAATTTACTGTACCTACCTATTCTCTTTGCCCATGTTTTGTCTCTGTTCACTACCTATGATAATCTTTGACTAAATTATTGTAGAAAAAAAGGACTTGAAACACAAGACTGCACAGGGCCTAATTCGCGAGCCACGACACGATTGTTTTGGCGAGGTGACGACGACGACGATGATTGACCCGACCACAGATATAAACAAGAATGGAACTGTTATGTATGAGAGAAACACGAGTAAGTAAGTACGCATGCGGTAATAAGTTCGATCTTTCATATTATAAGCGTAAGTAACTATGTAACTATAATTAACAACGCTAAAAACATAAAAAAACCGACTTCAATAAAAAAAAGCGACATTAAACCGACGACGCGTTTTATCAGTGATGGATGCCACCGATAGCGCCGTTACGGTGACCACATACCTATTGGGCAGGAGAGATGTGATTTGTAGTCGACACGATAGAAGAAGCTCAGTGATTGGTACATACTTTAAAGTCCATATCTTGAAAACTACTGATCGGATATCGATGTAACTTACACTGTTTCCTTAAAAAAATAATTAAACATACATACTTAACAGTCCATATCTTGATAACTACTGATTTGAAACTTACACTGTTTCCTTAATTAAAAAATAAATAAACATAACATACTTAACAGTCCATATCTTGATAACTACTGATCGGATATTGAAACTTACACTGTTTCCTTAATTAAAAAATTAATAAACATAACATACTTAACAGTCCATATCTTGATAACTACTGATCGGTTTTTGATGAAACTTATACTGTTTCCTTAATTTAAAAAAAAACAAAAAAATATCTAAAAATAGTATTTAAAAGTTTATATCTTGATAACTACTGATCGTATTTTGATGAAACTTACAGTTTTCTTTATTTAAAAAACCAAAATAATATTTAAACATACATACTTAACAGTCCATATCTTGATAAATACTGATCTTATTTTGATGAAACTTAAACTATAACCATAATAAAAAAATAAAAAAATATTTAAATAAAAACAATTATTACAATTAGTTTTTTTATTTCTAAAAAATACGTGGACAAACACACATGGTACATAATTGTATGAATTTTTGTACACATGTAAAGAAGCCCACATAGACTTATATACGAATATTGTGATCATCATCATACCAGCCACAAATCGTCCATCGTCGTGATATTCCAACAATATTAAATACATACGAGTCGAAAAGATAACCCCCTTTTTTGAAGTAGATTAAAAAGAGTATTTGCATAGTAGATAGTATCCAGGCTTATGTAGCTAAATAGGTAAGTTAACAGACAAAATGCACAATATGCATTATTGCAACAGCAAAAACACAAAGACTTACTCCTAGTGATGGATAAGGTAATAAGACGTAATACTGTAGACTTACTCCTAGTGACGGATATTCTATCTTGTTTTATTTCTGTGATCCCTACCTTAGCACCACGACATCGATCGGCACCACAAAGCACGCTGATGACCTCTCTATAGTTTTTATACAGATCTGCTCAACTCTTAGACATATTATTTTGTCTAAGTGTCTAAACTGTAGTGGTGACTAGCCATGATGGCCGGTACAATTGTTGTTATTTGCGGTACCAGTAAAGGTTACTGACTGTTTCGAGTTTTGTTTTCATACCTAGGTGTTAAGGCCAAATTTTCCGGTGTTGTTAATATTATGTAGATATAAACGCACGACCTCCTAGATTATTTTCGTAGAAGTTATTAAAATAAGTAGATATCAATTGTTTCTTTAAAATCTTGAAATTGTGTCACTAGAGATGTTGGTTTAGCTAAAGAATTCAAAACACTTAAGTCCAATTTCGTTATTAAAAGCTTATATAGACACACGGCAGTGTGTCAGCCAAGTGCGTAAAGGAAAAGTGCGATACGCGTTGTATTGCACGAATCATTTCGGTAGGGCGACTTTCGATCTTCCCGTAACTTCAAATCTCTTTGACCTACACACCTGCGTTTTATGTGTCTAGAAAGAAGCCCTATAACCTTGAATCACAATTCCTTTTACATCACTTGCCGTTCACACTGATTTTTAGGCCGTTTTCTTGAAAATAATTTCAAAGCGTCGGTGGCACAACCGGTAACGACTCGGTCCATCTAACCAGAGGTACCGGGTTCAAATCAGGACGGCCAATGTACCAATGAGTTTTTCTAAAACTTACGTACATACTTACCGATTGCTTTAACGGTGAAGGAAAACATCGTGAGGAAACCTGCACACGCCTGCGAAGAAACTCGAAGGTTGTGTGTGAAGTCGACCAACCCACACTGGGCCCGCGTGGTCGACTAAGGCCTAATCGCCCTGATTCAGGGTAGGCTCGAGCCCCTCGGTGGGGACGTATATGAGCTGTAATGATGAATTTCAAGAAAACGGCTTTCATTTCAAGAAACTACTATGGTACTATGGTATGGTTAGCAGACTATCTTACACTTTTTTGTATCGATCTTCGCTCCTTTTCACATCTATTATGTTTTTGGTGGGTTAGTAAACACTCATCTACATAATTTTCAATTTTATCTGGATTGGCTACAACACCGATCAATCAAAGTCTTACGTCATATTTCTTATGTGATAAGACGGACGAATTTAACTTTCTTTTGTGTGTCCCCTCGGTCCGTTTAGAGTTTTAAACCCCGTGGGTGGACCGTGGATTAAGTATTATAATGTATCTATTCATACAAACGCATTATAAAAATTAGCGTTTTATTGCTAGCGGTAGTACACCCCAAATTCAATAAATAGCTGCAAATGGTGTTAAAAGCATGAAAATCAGAACGATTGATCTCTAGGCCATATGAATCAATTTGACCCGAAGCACCGAAAAAAAGGAGAGGAGTAATGACGTAAATCTTTATGAAATTTGGCATGCAGGTAATGCAGTTTTAGACCATTATGAATAAGGGGGTTGATCTTAAAAGTAGGTATTTTGGCCATGGGGGTCTGACGTAACAGTGGAAAAGGGGTCACTTGTTCAAAATAGTTTGGGGATCCCTGCTATAAAGTATCCCCTTGTCAGTTTCTGACTATAAACTTATTAAAAATTATGTCATCTTTGATGGTTTATCAATAAAAAGGAATAAAATTCAGTTTAGCAATATATATTTAATTAAGTACACTTTACAGCTAGGGAAACCGAAAAATTCCCGGAAATAACGACTAGCTTGTTACTCTCTGACTATAAACTTATTAAAAATTGGATCACCTTTGATCGGTTTTAATCAAAGTTTAGCAGCGTTTATTAAATTATTCCCAACAGATATATAAATTAAAATTGGATTTTCATACAACTTTTGCAGGCCGCTGCTCGCATGTATTTGTCCAGTTCAGCAATTTCGATTTATCTCGAAGGACGTTGTCAAAATAATGCTCAAATTTTCAAGCATTTTCGTTGCCTATTTCCTAATAGACCTGTGACACTGCAGACAGGAAAAGATAAAAAAAGGTTTAAAAAAAAGATAAAAGATCTTACACTTATACAAAATGTAGGGAATACTAAAGTAACTCATGGAAATAAGTGAAACAGACAAGGCTAAAACATTTGCGCAAGAATTACAAGAAGCTATTATTAATGCCCATAAAGAAGTACCCCGAACAGCTAACCCACAATTAACATTATCGAAGGACTTCAAACTGTTGGAATCCACAAGAAAGCGCACACCCAGTCTTGAGTTGTTGTATGAATCACTTCTCACAATATTGCCTACCTAGAGTGCGCGCGACTTTTCTATGGGTATGATTTTATCGATTGTCAATTAAATAGATTCGATCACTAAATAAAAAAAATGAAATTCCCTAAATAGTATAGTTTGTACTCAAAATAGTAGATCTGTCACCAAAGTAAAGTCATCAAACAACACCAAAACAATACTCAAAAGGAAAAGATTTATCACCAGAAAAGTCTTTTAACGATTGTCAATTAAATAGCTTCGATCACTAAATAAAAAAATTGAAATTTCATAAATAATATAGTTTGTACTCAAAATAGTAGATCTGTCACCAAATAAATGCCTAAAATTACTAACAAAGGTGACCTACAGATACTCCCACATCCTCTTCGGATCCCGAAAGTTTGTTGATGTTCGAAACGGGCGGCGGGGGCTACGCCCCCGTTAGGGGTCATCTTCCGATGATTTCTTCTGCTGCGAAGTAATTTTGTACCCAGGGTGGGGAGCCTCGCTAAATCAATCAAACCTGACCGAACCTAACATCGCTCGCTTCGCTCGCTCATTTATTTATTGTTTTTGACCGATTACCCCCTAGTTTTCGATTTGTTACCATGCAATAGCTTTACCGCGGCAGTCCCCGAGTGCCACACGTATTTTTAATGACAGATCTATCAATTTGATGACAGATCTATCAATTTGGTGACAGATCTATCAATTTGAGAACGAAAATATTGAATAGAGATGAATCTATTTAACTGGGGACGAAAAATATAATTCCCCTTTTCTATTGCTGGTAATTTTGTCACTAAAGTTCGCAACAGGCTGAGCGATAAATGCGTTGGTTTTCTTGAAAAGTTATTTTTCTATTAATTTGACGCTTAACATGTTGTATTTAACAATATTCCTGGAACTTTACTTTCTAATCTGAAGACTTATCCTACTAGTCCTACAATCCTACTTAATATTATAAATGCGAAAGTTTGTAAGAATGTATCTTTGTTACTCTTTCACGCAAAAACTACTGAACGGATGTGGCTGAAATTTGGTAGTTAGATAGATGAGGACCTGGATTAACACATAGGTTACTTTTTTCCACGCTCCCGAGCCGCTTGCGGCTCGCGCACTGCACACCCTCGAAAAGTCATAGAAACGTTGTCCATGGGGGTGAAGCCGCGGGAAACAGCTAGTAAAATATAATGATTACTTTTAATGTTCTGTTTTAATGAAAAACCCATTAATTTAATAAAACTTAAAAATAACCCGAGAATCCTGATACCCTATGGCCTAACCTTCCCGTGTTTGAGAAGAGATCCGTGCCCCACTAGTGGGGCCTTTATGGGTTGTTAACGATTGTATTTGTATATGCAGCTGATGATCGGGTCTTTTACGATGGAGCGAGCCATGCTCGGAGTTTCCTAACGTGATAGAATCGAAATGAGGAGATCCGTAGAAGTAGTCATAGCTCACAGAATCGCGAAACTTAAGTGGCAGTGGGTGGGACACACAGCTCGTAGAATGGCCATTGGGGCAGTTAATGACTCGAGTGGCAACGCAGCGCAAGACCCGCGTCGTTGTGGAAATTCTTGGAGGAGGCCTTTGTCCAGCAGTGGACGTCTTTCGGCTAATATGATGATGATGATGAAGTATTAATTACTCCAGTATCATTTCAATGATGCACGATGCATCGTGGGTTTCATTTTGTAATCCTTATTATTAGCCAGAAAACACAACGCCCCAACCAATTGTACTATGTGTTTGATTGATATTTAGTATGTCTTACTGATTTTAGTAATTATCACACTGCGTCAGTGTGTCGATTCTTACAGTGGCTCCAAAGCCACAGATATCTACCTAATCAGCCCACTGCTGGGTTTACGCCTCTTGTGCACGCCAGTCGTCTTGGACCCTCGACAGTCTCAGCAATGGTACCGATGTAATCTGACCATCAGGCAGCTGGTCTGCTTACTGATCTTCGCCCTGGTCTTGGTTGCCATTTTGTTCACCTTCCATCTTCCCGTCTAGCGAGATGCTCCGTCCAGCTCCACTTGATCCTGGCGATGCGCTTACCAACATCTTCGACCATTGTTTTCAGTTGAATCTATACATTTGATATGCGGTCAAAAAGAAATATACCTAACATGGCGCGCTCATGGCTCTTTGGGTTACTTTTATTTCTTGCATATTTGGCAATTGCGCTGGTGTGGACATCTGTCGCGCATGCCGAACACGAGGGTTGCGAAGCGCATCTTTTATATGGAAACTTCAAGAGGGCAAACGTAAGCAAGGCGGACAACTCTTGCGGTACAAAGACGTGCTGAAGAGGCATATGAAAAGGTGCGAGCTGAATCACCTCGACTGGGAAACGCAAGCCGAAGATCGCCCTAAATGGAGGCAGCTGGTAACGCACAACGTATCCTCTTTTGAAGACACACGCAAAATACAACTTAATACCAAAAGGGACGAAATAAGAGCCCGACCAACTGCGGCTGTCCACTACAATTTCAGCAACGGTGTACTGACGTGCCCCAAGTGTGACCGCACGTTCCGAGCGAAAATTGGCTACAACAGCCACATGCGGGCGCATGAGAGGGTGGAGCAACGGGACGCCTATAGCTGAGCCGGAAGACTCTACGGTCGCTGTAATAGCCTAAAAACGGCTAGGACCATCATCATCATCATAAGGCCCTTATAAGGCATCCACAGCCAAGGTATATTTAAATGTTCCATGCTTGTTACAGCGCCATCTAACCTGTAACTCCTTTTCTATGTTCGTCTCGTAACGCCTACCTTACTATCGATGTACAATAAGTAAAGTTCATTTGTCTTACACATAAATACCACAGAGGGCGCCTGATTAACTTTAATATATAAAATCACGTTACTGAGTTGTTTCGACCATACTCAATCTGCACCTACCGAAAAAAATAAAAAACGTATCTGCATTTTCAAGAAGTGTTTCTATCTCTTGGTCCCCAATTCTTCAATGCTCAACAAATTCCTTTATGCCAGACGGTTCAAACTATGCGTCGTCGCCTGCGTTAACCATGACCCAGTCACAGTATTACGATATGCTATATTGTATTACTGTGACCCAGTTAAGGGCCTTCGATAAGACACGGGCAGGTGCACGAGACGTGTGTTTTAAAAATTTCTTAGCAGCGCTAAATGTAGCGGCAGCGAGCGCACGGCCGACGCCGCGGCGTAGGCGGCGACTACATATTTCGAAAAAAAATATGAGCGGATTGAAGCGGATGTCCGTGGCACGTGACGCGGGTGACGCGCGTAGGGGACGGGCGCCCGCTCATATTTTAGCGGAGACCCTAAGGAAACGCGCGTAGGGCTGCTCAAAACCTGCATGATTATCACATGCTACAGTTGTACTAAATCTAAAGGAATTATAGTATAAACCTAATCGCATTACTTCAATAATGAACTAATCAATTTAATTAAAAATTAAAAACCCGACTGCATAAAAACATTACCCCTTTTTTTGAGCAGTCGGTTTAAATTTTCTCCTGTCACTTTCGGGATTACGTTGAATCTAACGACACCTTGCACTCCACAATCCATTAAACCGTTTGCGCTATAGGCTCAACCAAAGAAATAGACATACCTACATACATAAATACATCCGAAAAACATTACCCCCCCCCCCCCCCCCATTTTTGGGCAGTTGGGTCAAAATGACTCCTGTCACTTTAGGGATCACGAATAATCTAGCGACATCTTACACTCCAAAATCCATTAAACCGTTTGAGCTATAAGCTCAACCATAGAAACAGAAAAACCTACGTACATAAAAAAAAAATTCGAGCGAGACCTACAGTACTCGCATATGATGTGTAACATGTGACAAAATACTTTATAAAAGGACGGCAAAGATACGGCAGACTAGGCTGTATGGTCATAGATACCTTTGCCTTTTCCGCGCTTTTGAAGCCAGAAAAAAGGACGGCAAAGATACGGCAGACTAGGCTGTATGGTCATAGATACCTTTGCCTTTTCCGCGCTTTTAAAGCCTGAAAAAACGCGACTTCCTGTTAAAATGGGACACATTTCCGTCCCATGGGACACATTTCCGTCCCATTTCACGAAATCACTCCCCCAAATTGCAGGAAAGCTAGAGCAAAGATGTTACACATCAAAAATATAACCCTCTTTTTTGGGCAGTGGTTTAAATACATGCTCACACAACCAAGTACTTTGTGATTGATTTTTAGGGTTACTTCGCTGTCCGTCCATCTGTCCGCAGATCATATCACCAGGCTGAATTTCATGAACCGTGATAGCTAGACAGTTGAAATTATCACAGATAATGTATTTCTGTTGCCGCTATAACAAAAAAATACTAAAAATGAGAATAATAATTAGAAAAAGTGAGTATCCATACAAAAACCGTGTTTTTTTAAACGTGAAGAAACTAGTGCCATCTAGCATGATAGTACGGAACTGAAGAAACTAACGCCATCTAGTATGATAGTACGGAACCCTATGTGTGCGGTTCTGACTCGCACTTGGCCGGGTTTTTTTTTTAAACGAAGGATATCTTTTGTAATAAATGATAGGCAAAAAAATTGTTAAAAAAAATATTTACTTGCTATAAAAATAATATTATTATTATACAACAAAATACGTGGTTAGCTCACCAAATACAACTTAAAATTAACTTGCTTAGTCAAAAGGTACTCAGTTGTGCTTAATAGTAAACAATTCATTAAACTTCACATGTTCAGTAAATAAAAAACATAATAAAATATTCTACTTACAGTATTTAATTTTATCCTAAGAATGTGGATCAGACTTATTCACGGGATTCACTTTGCAAGTGATCTTGTATGATTCGACCATCTTCACCGAATCACGGACTAATATCGTCGATCGGATCGTGAACAAATGCGAGAAGCACACGGAACTATCGCACAGCGACGTATGAAAGCTCAGATACAGCCTGTAGTGGGTTTTCTCCGTCCGCTGCTTGAGCTTCAGCTCCACTCGACCGGGCAGCTTGTTGCCTTTATGAGAGCACGCTATACACTCGAAATCTTCAAGAGTAACATCCTTGTTTGTATCGTCGCGAATGCACACGTTCCAATTTTGCGGCGCGCCCGGAGTGAACTTCACGTTCACATTCTCGCTCTCAGAGTCCAAGCTGACATTGAAGTAAATTATCAAATTTCCGCACTTCCTATTCACGAACAGATCGTTCTTGTACAGAATCAAGTTTTCTGGTTCTGTGAACTTTAGTTCTGGTAGACGCACCTTCAGGTCTTGGCACACGTGTTTCACCAGATTTATTAGTTTCACACTGTGGTTATTAGTATCAGCTACGTATAAATATTTCCCGTCCGCACTGACTGACAGGCCTGAGGGTTCGTTGAACTTGACGGGGTCGGGGCTCTCGATCATGGTGGGGTTCAATGTGGTCACTTTTTGGAGGCTCACGTCGACTTTCTTTATCTTGTGGTTGTACGTGTCAGCGATATACAGGGTTTTGTTCGCTTCGCTAAACGCTACCCCGAGGGGATGCTGTAGTTTCGCTTCTAAACCTACGTCGTCTACGTCTCCGAATGCGAAGAGATTCTGGAACAAATAATATTAAATAAGTACGTTAAGTATGGCTTTCTCTATGCGACCCAAATAGTAAGTTTCTAGTTAAGTATGGCTTTCTCTATGCGACCCAAATAGTAAGTTTCTAGTTAAGTATGGCTTTCTCTATGTGACCCAAACAATAAGTTCCAAAAATTCCTAGTTAAGTATGGATTTTTCTACGTGACCCAAATAATAAGTTCCTAAAATTCCTAGTTAAGTATGGATTTCTCTATGCGACCCAAATAGTAAGTTCCTAGTTAAGTATGGCTTTCTCTATGTGACGTGACCCAAATAATAAGTTCCTAAAATTCCTAGTTAAGTATGGATTACTCTATGTGACCCAAATAATAAGTTCCTAAATTTCCTAGTTAAGTATGGATTTCTCTATGTGATACAAATAATAAGTTCCTAGTTAAGTATGGCTTTCTGTGACCCGAACAATAAGTACCTAGTTTAGTATGGCTTTGTGTATGTAACCTAATTATTAAGTTTCCAGCACTTCTAAGCCTGCTGTACCGTATCTGAACCGTTTAGGAAAATGTTTGCAATCAAGTCCCACAAAACACATAACTTCTGTTTACATTGATGTTTGGCGGCAAGATATACTTTAGGATGTTTCAGTTTGTTGCATGTTACTTATGTGGCATCAAATTTTCTACTCACCAATGGATTCCTATCACCACCACATAAGGTCGAAACTTGTCCAGTGGACAGCGCCAGGCGTCTTATTGAAGAACTCTCGGAGTCAGCTATAAACACTTCAGGACTTGAACCTGTTAGAAAAGAACATTCTGTGTTATGGTGTCAGACGTTGAAACTCAAGCCATTGAACATAATATTATGAAATTACCAGAAAGGGTAAGTGTGTTACCGTAACCCAAAAAGTTTCTTTAACACCTTCAGAGGGAAATTGGCATTGTTCAGTTTTTTACTGTAAATAAAAAAATATTTGGAGAAATAAATATTTTATGCGGTAAAGTGTAATTTTATTCCACTCAATAACTAAATCAACTAATTCATTTCATAATCGTCAGTTGAAATTAGTTCTGGCGCCGTTTTTTTTTTTTATTCATGTTATTTGGGCCTGTAACGTCATCGCTTTTTAACATTTTAAGAATCATAAAAAAAATAACTTGTGAATAAAAAGAAAAAAAAGAAATTACTTTCTTAATAGTCTATATTATCAAAAAAAGATGGGTTTTTTTATCAATGCCCATTCTATGACAAGTAAATGGCCCCATGATTGAGTATGCCATTCGGCATACTCCCCCTCATAGATTGCTGTAGTGAGAATAAGATTTGTCTCTATAGTGTATTTCATACAGTTTATTTTTCTCAGCTGCGTCTTTGAATCTGTTTTGACTCCACTTCTCCGCCGAGCCGTGAAAAACACATTTCGCCTCTAGAAACATCATAGAAACTCTATAATATCACCACAATTCAAACTACCGAGATTAAGTAGCCTGACTTCACAGCGCTTTTGTACCTGTTTTGTCACATTTTGACTCAAAGGCGACAGATTTTTTCATGAGCTAGTTTACGAGATACAAGGGGGTGTAGGTGCACAGCTCGGATCCGTCCGTATCTCAACAACAACCCCGCGTTACACAAACTCAATTACAATACGATCTTGTCACCATTTTGTCTCTTCTGTCAAAAAAAACTGATTTCGATAACCGTTTCAAAGATACATTGATATCTAAACGTCACCCTAGCTCGGACCCGTCTTAACACCCACACCACATACCATTAATCTAATTACAATACCATTTTGCTACTTACACTCAGAAAAAAACCAGATGTGGTGACGGTAACTGACAGTGCTATTCGTCACGCACACAGGCATACAAGATTGTTCTTTTTCAATTACAAAATGTTCCTTTTAATGTTTTTTCTTGCTGTATTAATTTTCTAAAGTATTTTTTGTTGTTTTTCACACTGCTGAGTCGAGCAAGGATATGTGCAGTACAAGTGCAACTGGGCCACACTGAAAATCAGCATTCGTCGAGACGAGGGCCAATTTTTTGCCACGTAATTATTTATTTATAATTTTAATTTCTTGTGTATGTTTCAAACTGTAAAATCATCTCGTGTCAAAAATAAATATATATTATGTTTATGTGACGGTAAGTCTGGGTTGGTGAAGATTGTGGGGCCTTTCGAAAACTGTTAGAACTCTAGTATCCGCTCGCTCATGTGACCTGTGGCACGACTTTGTAGACTAACCTGTGCGCAACGCTAGTCCGGAGGGCTGCGCAAAGGCGGCAGTGAGCGGGTAGGCGCTGTTTCGCGCCGCCTCCGCGCCACTCCCCGCCACGCACACGCACGTGCCTACGGAACAAATGATAATATTGTAAACACGAGCTTCTTTTTAGAATTTAAAAAAATAATAAGGTAAGAAAATAAGAAATAAAAATAGCAAATACAACGATACTGTTTTAGCTTAGGCCTGTGTTGTAGAACTGTATGTACGAATAACATTAATGTGATAAATGGCTGTTAATTAATATGTTGTATGTGTATGTGCGTGCGTGCACGCGCAAGTTTGTCTGTGTGTGTGTGTGTATGTGTGTGTGTGTGTATGTGTGTGTGTGTGTGTGTGTGTGTGTTCACCTACGTTATTAGTAAATGCAATTCACTTCTTCTTTTTTTAGTTTACAAACAAAGTGATAAAAGAGAAACATTTGGAAAAATATTACCCCTGTTCTACTTATGAAACTAAATAACTTTCTCCAAGAAACCCATAGTCACTTCACAATAAAATCGATCAACAGTAAGTAAACTAAGTCGAACAATTTTAAGCTCATAGATATCGTCGATCAAAACCAATTTCACGCAAGGCATAGGTTACTGGTCCTATGTTCAGCAGTGGACGTCCTCCGGCTGATATGATGATAGGTTACTGGCCTGGCTGCGCTGGCAGAACACTTCCTATCTTTTGAAACAATCCTTGCCTTCGAAAAAACCTTTCCCTTCATTCCTTTCCCTCTAATATGGTTGAGGAGAGCGATGACTGACTCTCGCGCGTTATGCTTGTGAAAGGGTGCTATCCGTGTGAACTGCCCTACTCTTGTCAAAGGCATTAATGACATTCAATTATTTTAATGTATAACTTTTCGTGTCATATTGTTTTCATGTTATATATATATGAACTTCGGTATGTCTTGTATTTACACCAGATGGTGTTGTCGAGGAAGATTTCCAACACCTGGTGCGAACCGGCGCACGCTACTAGCAGCACTCACCTCTTCTCGTCCTTCTTATATGTTGAAACAATCCTCACCTTCAGTATAAGTCTTGTATTTCCACCAGATGGTGTTGTCGAGGAAGAGCGCCCACACCTGGTGCGAACCGGTACAAGCTACTAGCAGCACTCACCTCCTCTCGTCCTTCTTATATGTTGAAACAATCCTCACCTTCAGTATAAGTCTTGTATTTCCACCAGATGGTGTTGTCCAGAAAGAGCGCCCACACTTGGTGCGAACCGGCGCACGCTACTAGCAGCACTCGTCTCTTATCGTCCTTCTTATCTTTTTCTGTACAACAATACACACAACAGTTTCGGTTTATTTAATTAAAATTAAAATTTTAGCATGAAATGTTTTACGATATTTTCTGTTGCAAAAAGTTGGACATGGTTTGTTCAGCCAAATGTTTTGTGAGGTTTATGTTTTTCTGGTATAGTTTGTATCACATAAAATATGAAACACGTATCACGAAAAATATGAAACACGTTGGTATAATTTCAGTTTTAACCTGTTAATCTCATCTGTTTTTTATTTACATGTGCACACAAATATATTTGGATCTAAAATTATACACACTTCGAAGTACCTAGCAAATTCTCAGTTTCCTTATAAGTCTCACGAACTAAATCCTTTTAGAAAGATCATGCAGCTTATCTATATAGTAAAACCGGGCAAGTGCGAGTCGGACTCGCACAAAGTAGGATTCCATAGTCTTTGAAAAAATAAATGTATATTTAAAAAAACAAAATTACATTTGCAGTTGGTACCAGAACATTTTGTATGGAAAATCTGTGAACTTTTTCAAATCCAACTGCACACCTTAAGTTAGCCGAGTATTACTACTAAACTAAGAAATTGATTATATGTCCTACTATTCACTTTTTTTTTCAGATGTCCTTAAATAGCGGTTTAGTTGGTAAGGGGGGGATACTCGACTGTAACAAAAATTTGCACTTTAAAGCTTAATATTTCCCAAACCGATCGCTGAATCGAAAAATAGTAAATCTCAGTGGTTTTGAAACACGATAGGGTAAGTCAAATAAAAAAAATCACCCTATCTTTACATGAAGAGGAGGTAGGCACACCAAAAAAATTGTTTTATGATTTTATTGTACCACTTTGTCGGCGTGATTAATATGTATACCCATGCCAAATTGAGTACTAATAGTCTCTGAGCTAAGCCGCCGACAGACAGACTGACATGGCGAAACTATAAGGGTTCCTTGTTGACTTCGGAACCCTGTTGACTTCTGAACCCTCAGACGGACCGACAAACAGACGGACAGGCATAAGGGTTCTTTGTTGACTTCGGAACCCTAAAAGTAAATCGCCGAAATGTATGGGACAGACAAAGCGAAACTATTAAGGTTCCTTGTTGACTTCGGGAACCTCAGACGGACAGACAGACAGACAGAGGGATAGACATGGCGAAACTATAAGGGTTCTTTGTTGACTTCGTAACCCTGTTGACTTCGGGAACCTCAGACAGACAGACAGACAGACGGATAGACATGGCGAAACTATAAGGGTTCTTTGTTGACTTCGGAACCCTAAAATTGACTTGACTTTTCTACCGCCTCCGTAGCTCAGAGGCAAAGTTCACTGGCTTTACACAGGAGGTCGCGGGTTCGATTCCCGGCGGGGTCAATTCTAAGACTCGGTTTGGTTGGTGGTAGGGCATTTTCTAAGCCCGCCTGGCTAGCTACCACCATCTTATCTAAGTCTTGCCGCCAAATATCAATGTTGATATCATTGATGTGTTCCGGCATGAAGATAAGATAGCCAGTTCCCCATTGCGTTGGGAAATCTTGGTAAGCCCGCTTCCATCTTCGGCAACATCGTCACTTACCACCAGGTGAGATGTTGTCAAGGGTTTACCAATTGTGAATAAAAAAAAATAAAAAAAAACTCCGAAATGTATGTACGCGCATAACTTCCAAACGACTGCATCAAATTAAAAAAAATATTTTTTGTTGTGTACGTTATTCTGAGGACAAGGCACGTATAAAAGAAATTTAAAAAAATATATAGTGTCGAGAAAAGTAAGTTTTTGAGGCGGTACGAAACTCGCCGGCACAGCTAATTTTTTTATAATATTAAGATGTAACTAATTTTAAAATGAGACTAACGATTTGGATAAAGTTTGCTATGGCGGTTTTGGGGCCGAAAAATTGATTTAGCTAAGTCTCATCTTTGAGATAACGTTTTTTTTCTCAAGTGATACTACTCGGTGTTTTTTTGTGTTTTTATTATTTTTCCATCCAGTAAACATCAATAGTCACTACTAACGGCAAAATAGCAATCTCTAAAAGAATGCAACTTTGCCGCTAGCGGCACAATAACTAGTTTGCCGCAAGCGGCATTTAAGAAAGCGGACCCTTGGTACGATAGTACTAATATATAATATACTTTGCGCTTGGTTTACGAATTCCTGATATACCACTTTCACACGGACATACTTTGATTACATTTTTTCTGTGGAAAAAAAACTGGGTTTACACAGTGTACACACCCGTGTATCACACGACGTTTTTCAATACAGTTGTGGAAAATAGTAAAAAACAAATCAAAGAATTAAATATGATTATTTCAACTTACATACGGACATAAGTTAATCGAAAATGCCAATTTTCAGAAAATGACGTCTAAAAGTACGCCAGGTGTAACAACTGTATTGGAAAAAATCTAGCGTTCTGATATGTAATTCCCTTGTGCTAAGTCTTAACTTTGCTTGATTTTTAAGGAACCCTGTTTAGTTATTAAGAAAAAAAAAATCTAGCGTTCTGATACGTAATTCCCTTGTACTAAGGCTTACCTTTGCTTGATTTTTATGAAATGTTTCTTAGATCGTCGACTTATGTAGAAAAACTAAACATTTTCGCTGGAACCTGTTATCAGGTTATTTAGGAACAAAAAAAGGGTTTTATTTTCTTTTTCTTTAAAAGAAAACATTTGTAAACAGACAAGCTCCACTTCTGCTAATATTAACTACCTAAATTATCTTCTACCTACATTTTATGTTTTTTTCCTATTCAAAACTTGGATTTCTAAGCAAAGGCAGCATATTACGTTCTAGATACGATTTCTATTTTTCGTGAAACATAGCCTAAAGTTTATGTTTAATCTATATACAGGGCGTCCCACGGCTATGCCACATGGAGGGAAAGTACCTTGAATATTGTAGATGGAACATTTTACTGAAATAAGACATTATTTTAATTTAAAAAAACAATTTAAACTGCATTCATAGATTTTTTAATATTTACATGGTTGAACCGTGAATGGAACCCCCTTTACGAGAAATAAAATTACCCTTTAGCTCTCTCATACTGATCGAAAGGCTTCATCATAAGGACTATTTTTTGCAAAATAACATAGTGTCAGAAATAAAAGAAATATCATTAATTTTAACATTTTTAATTCAAAATTAATTAATTTAATTTATCAAATGCTCAAAATGAGTCCCATTCTGTTAAAAAAGTCGCACTTTTTTGATTATTTTGCTCCCTGTCGATTTTTTGATAATGTTGTGGTGGATATTTATAATAATACGTCTAAGTCCTGCTTGTAGCTCGTGGACACTTTCATACTGGTTCTTGTGAACTATTTTTTTTTACATAACCCTATAAAAAAAATCTAATGGGGTTAGACCTCGACTTTGTGTCTATCCCGCTTCGAATAACTATCCACATGTAATCTGCTACATGCCATATTTTATATTCAGATTTCCTTTAAAACCTGTTTTTTTTAATATGTTTACTGGCCTACCTTACATAGCCAAATGACGTTCTAGACTTGAGTCTAGGCCTATTTTTATAACTAGATTGCTCTACGGAAAATTTTCATGCTGAAATCAGCCTCATTTTCGTCCCTAATTCGTAGAATCACCCATGCGATTGCAGCGTTTAATGAATCTTTAAACGAGTTAACACAAACTGGTTCCCAAACTAGTACGAACGGAATCCCGGTGGGGTCTAACTTTGTATGTAACTCGGTTTGGTTGGGGGTAAGGCATCTTTGGTCGTCTCCAGTGCCTATTGCGTGGTTGAGTCAATCACGCAGATTAACTGACCAGAAGCACCGTCATTACCTAGATGGGTTTGACTGTGAGTGGCATTTTTCTCGACCTTTTCAGTGCTCATTATCATCATATCAGCCGAAAATCGTCCACTGCTGGACAAAGGCCTCCTCCAAGGATTTCCACGACGACCGGTCCTGCGCTGCCCGCATACATCGGCTTCCCGCTATCTTCACCAGGTCATCGGTCCACCGCGTGGGAGGCCTGCCTACGCTACGTTTTCCGGTGCGCGGTCGCCACTCGAGAACTTCATTGTCCCATCGGCCATCTGTTCTACGAGCTATGTGCCCTGCCCACTGCCACTTCAGTTCAGCGATTCTGTGAGCTATGTCGGTTACTTTGGTTCTCCTGCGGATCTCCTCGTTTCTGATTCGATCACGCAGAGAAACTCCGAGCATAGCACGCACAAGACACGTTAATCCGTTGGTGCCGGTTGTTATCTTCGGATGCAGTCGTTAAGCCGTGTCGTTAAGCTTTATAGGCGGCTTGAAAAACTTCCGACAGTGGGTTGCGCCACTAGCCCTACGGTCGCCACCAACCCGGACTGGGCCTCCGCGAGTGGAATATGGCCTAACCTTTCAGAGTTTAGGAAGAGACCCGTGCCCCAGCAGTGGGGAAGTTGAGGGGTTGTTATACAAAAAAGAAACTTTTACGCACACATACCTCGATCGTTTCATACCTCACTTTTTCGACTGTGCATTGAAGGAAACGCTCTTTCTAGTTAGGTGTAACCTCATCATATCAGCTCATATACGTCCCCATGGAGGGACTCGAGCCTACCCTGAAACTAAGGCGATCGGGCCTTACTCGATCACGTGGGCCCAGTGCAGGTTAGTAAACTTCACACACAACCTTCGAGTTTCATCGCAAGCGTGTACAGGTTTCCTCACGATGTTTTCCTTCACCGTAAAAGCGTCGGATAAACGTACATATGAAATCGAAATTCGAAAACACATTGTAGTACGTGGCAGGATTCGAACCACGACCTCCCGGACAAGAGATAAAGGCTCTAACCGTTACGCCACCGGAGCTCTAAATGTAACCTACGTCAAACTTATTTGTATTTTATTTTACCTTTAATGTCACTTTTGTCATCCTTAGCGTTGTCGGGGTGCGGGGGCACCGGCAGCAGCGACCGCACCGACATGTCCATGTCTGGGGTTATGTACAGCACCACGTCCCACGGAGACGAGAGGGCTTGCAGTCCGAGACATTTGCCACCTGTGTGTGTAACAGAGGAGGACTTTAAATCCTTATTTAATACTATAAATGTGAAAGTGTGTTTGTTTGTCCTTTCACGTCGCAACGGGGCAATGGGTCAACGTGACTTTTTCGCACTGAGATAGTTGACGAGGTGGGAAGTGACATAGTTACTAATAAGCATAGCCCGTTGTAGCTCCCGAGGGCTCTGAAGAAAACTCAATTCTAAGCATGCGCACGTCGCACCGAAGCAATGGAATTTTATTTACAGAGATAGTTGAAGCGGCGGAAAGTGACATAGGCTACTAATTAAATTAGAATAGCCCGACATAGTTCCCGAGGGATCTGGAGAAAAATCATTTACACTACGGTTATAAAAACTACGTTCACGCGGACGAATTCGAGGGCAAAAGTAATTCATAGATTATAACGTCAAGCCGCTGGATGCGGGCAGCGCAGGACCGATCGTCGTGGAAATCCTTGGGGAGGCCTTTGTCCAGCAGTGGACCTCTTCCGGCTGATATGGTGATGATGATGAATAACGTCAACCATATCATTGTAGATTCTACTCTTATGAGTATTTCTTTTTCAGTTTTATAACTGAAGAACTGTCCCCGAGGAACCTAAACAATCGGATTTTCTTTTATTCCCCACATCTTTTATAGTAAATAATTGATCAGTCGCTTTACAAACATTTTGTGGAAAGTCTTAAAACTTTTTTGCTTCGACTGTGGTTTCCTTGCGGGAAAGTTGAGATAAGATAAAATGTATTCGACAAAAATACACGCAGAATACCCCAATACATAACAAGATACGTAATAGAAAAAAAATAGAACATATTAGTGTATGACCGTTCGGTGGGGACGTATATGAGCTGATATGATGAGGTCATTAATGCGTAATTTGCTGCCTTAGTGCACGAGAGCTGATCCCTAAGGCCATTGAGTCTTACCCGGGTCTCCGTGTGATGCCTGTCGCCCGTTCCCGGCTAATACTTCAACAGAGCCCTCGTCGAGGTGTATGGCTCTCAGCGCGTGGTTGTTGGTATCACACACGGCGAGCACGCTGCCTGACAGCCAACACAGGCCTTGTGGAGAGTCGAACTGCGCGTCGCTTAGATCTGAATTAGAGGGTGTGTTTCAGTATGGTGTGGGAAAGAATTAATATTGGGCTGAAGTCTAAGATTTTTATTCACATTTAAGTCGTGTAGGAAACATTAATGATGCTTTTTTTTCTTTGTTTCGAAGCGATGGTTTTTTTGTAATATGTACGGTCACAAAATTATTTTATATTTCAATGAACCAGTAGGTAGCTACGCGTATGCCACTGTCTGTGGCCCCCCAGACGTTTCTATTATGCATGAGGCTCTAAATTTACTATAACATACATTACGTTAGACGAAACTACATACCTAATGCAACTTCCATAAATCTTTGAACCACGCCCTTTGCGTATTACATCGAACCAGAAAAAGGCAACATTTACAGAAAAACACGAATGCATAAAATTAACCTCTTTTTGGGAGGTCGGGTAAAATATATCCTATGTCACACACGTACCCACTCACTCTAAAATCCATCTAGCCGGTTAGAAGATATCGTGGAATAAAGAAGCATACATCTTTTTTGTGTGCAGTCGTGTAAAAAAGGCATATTGCGTTTTTCACGACAGAAACCGCCGACAGAAATTTTAACCGCCTCCGTGGCGTAATGGTTAGCCCATTCGCTTCACACCAGGAGGTCGCGGGTTCGATTCCCGGTGGGGTCCACTTGCAAGAATCGGTTTGGTTGGTGGTAGGGCATTTTCTAAGCCCGCTTGGCTAGCTACCACCATCTTATTTAAGTCTTGCCGCCAAACATCAGTGTTAACAACATTGATGTGTTCCGGCTTGAAGATAAGATAGCCAGTTCTCCATTGCGTTGGGGAATCTTGGTAAGCCCGCTTCCATCTTCGGCATCATCGTCACTTGCCATCAGGTGAGATGATGCCAAGGGCTTACCAATTGTGAATAAAAAAGAAACATACAGCTTCTCGCCTCAACTGCGGTAGAAAATATTCATGGTGTAAGCGAAGAATACCTACTTACTATTACTACGTACGTAAAGAAGCGATCTAGACTCCCCCCGCCGATATATCGTCACCTTGTGGGAAGGGGTACGTGAGGAGTTGTCGTGCAGCCGGTCGCTGAGAGTGCGACGCGATGGGAGCACGTTCAAAAACCGGCCAATAGCGAGTCGGACTCGTGCATCGAGGGTTCCATACCACCACACCTCTCCGCACAAGTATAATGATACTTATTCATTACAAACGAAAGACATGACACGATCGACTGTTTTTTTTTAATACAATTCAGACTCCTTAGTGCGAGTAAGACTCAATCGGTTGTTTCACTTCGATTAGTACATCAATCGAGCCGTCTAATTTTTCTCAATACATTTTCATACAAAGAGAGGATCCAAACAGACCCCACTCTTTTTAAAAATTATTAATAGTAAGGAAAAACTTTAAACTGCAATCGTCAGCTGAGATCCAAGTTGCTACAAATTTTAAGAAAAGCACAACATTCTGCAGAGCTTTGGGAACTCAGTAGTTTGCTAATAAAAAGAACGTTATTTTTTCGGTAGGTATGGGTGGCAGTTTACTGTTAGTTCTCCTGTGACAAGTCTACTCAGTTCCCCAGTAACTGCAGAATGTTATGCTCCTCGACAAATTTGTAGCCAGGGATCTAACCTAATGACTGCTTTTTATAATTTGCTTAATTTTCTTGATTTAAAAAAAGGATCTTTGCTGGTTGGACCTTCTTTTTGTACGAAAATGTACTGAGAAAAATTAGGCGGTTCGATATATGTGTCCGCAAGTGTATAATCATACTAAGTTTCAAGCTTTGTACAAGAAAGATATGAAAAAAATGTTTCGTTTCTTTTTTGTAGGAAAATCCATTTTTTTATTATTTGTTGATAAATCCCCATAATAACCCATCATGTGATAATTTCAACCAACTATTTATTACAGTTTCAAAGATACGGCTTTTTAAAAGTCGGACGGACGGACGGACGGACAGCGTAGGCTTACCCATTACGAAACCCTGAAAAGAGCACCACGAAGTGTAGGTACTTATTCTTGTTTCCTTGTATGGAGTGATGTAGAACTTGGTACATACTTCCGTCCTTAAATCCAGCGTCGGGGCCGCCAATGATGCGCAGAATCAAGCCAGAGCAGTCAGTGACAACGACACGATGGTTCCCGGTGTCAGATATAGCGAGGAAAGGCTCCTCGGCCCGTCCGCGGTAGAACGGGTTTAGGACAACCTGGAGAGAAGTGACATACAGTAGGAACTATAATTATCTTTGCATACAGTAACTTTAATATTGTTATGTTTTTCTATTCAGTCAGGACACATGTTTTTTTGGTTCATTGGATATTAAGGCGATGCATTGATTGGTACAGTTGTCTCTGTCTGTTTATTTATGTGTAAAGAGTAAAGAAAATAACCACACTTTTGCACTTTTTCAATGTTTTTTTCTATCAATTAAACACTACAATTAATAAAATAAAAAAAACTGGTAGGTATATTGAAATGTGTGTTCAGACTAGTCGGCTAATAAAATTCAGAGGAACTAAATCGGTCTGGTTTACCTGTACAATGCAAATCTCTGTTTTAAAAGAGGTTTCATTGACATTTTTTTTCTGTTATGTTAACGAATCGTGTTTCTGCAACAAAAAAAAAATGAAGTCATTGAAATGATGAATCAGGTTACAAAATATTAATTACATATGTTTTGTAATTGCTGAGGAAAATGGAGATCCCTGCGACCAATGTTTCTAATGCATCGCCTTAAGGAGGTGACCCCAGTTCACTCTTGTGGCTTTATTTGTATTGCTCAAATAAACTTAGGCGTGACGTCATAGTTTGGCAACGTCATTTATGTAGTCAATTTGTGATTTTGGTGAGTTGAAAATTTAAGACTCTTTTTTAAAATTTACAATTCAACAAAACGAGTAAGGTTTTTTCAAAGTTTCAGTTGGAGGGCAATTTAGTGATTAAAAGTTTAAATTTATTTTTGATGCTGTCATAAATCATAATCTTTATTGATAACAATTTTGTTATAAGTCTTCAATTATGCATATCAATCATTATTATACATTATATTAAATGTATGCTACTTATCTTACTTAATTAACAATTTTTATTTTATTTCACTAATATTACACCATTTTATTTTATTTTTAAGTAATCTCCCAGGCTGTAGAAATCTCTCGACCAACGGATGGTTGGTTTTAATTTTATTTTGGAATATTGAAAGAGAAGGTTTTTTTTTTATGTCCTCTGGCAGAAGGCTGTAAAAGGCAGGTGCCATCGTACGTGTCACCCTGTCAGACTTGGCTAGGTCATCATCCAATTTTTGCAAAAACTAGGCTAGAGCAAAGTATAGCTAGAGTGCAGATAAAGTAAGAAACATAATAGTATTGCACTACTGAGCAAAAGAAATTGGAAAAGAATACAATGTTATTGTTATTTTTGTCTCATTTTGACTGACTCGGTGGCTCAGTGGTAGTGCCCTTGACTACTGATCCGAGGGTTGTGGGTTCGATCCCCACCCAGGGCAAGCATTTGTGTGATGAGCAGATTTGTTTGCTCTGTGTCTGGGTGTTAAATATATCTATATATGTATGTATTTAAACGTATATAAGTATGTATATCAGTCTCTGGTAACCCATAACACAGGGAATCCTACTTTGGCGCCAGATGACCCTGTGTGATTTGTCCCATAATATTTATTTATAATATTTATTTATTTACTTACACTTTGTTCCATTCCAAGTTTAAGTTGGAGGGCAATTTACTGATTAAAAGTTCAAATTTATTTTTGATGCTGTCATCATCCCAATTTTGCAAAAACTAGGCTAGAGCAAAGTATAGCTAGAGTGCAGATAAAGTAAGAAACAACAATAGGATTGCACTACTGAGCAAAAGAGATTGGAAAAGAATACAATGTTATTGTTATTTCTGTTTCATTTACTTACACTTTGTTCCATTCAACGCCAGAACTTGTAAAGGAGCAATTACTACTAGCTCTTGCCCGCGGCTTCACCCGCATGGACTACGTATTTATGACTGTTTTAGGGGAGTGTGGTACGCGAGGCGAGCCACCGGAAATGATATAAGGTTATGCTAATTATTAGGTAGCTACCGGGTAGATAATTAGGTATTACTAAAGTGTCTTTGTAAAAAAAACGCATAAGTTGCTCTGTTGCCACATAAAATAAAGTCTAAAAAATCCCTAATCCCTAAGGAACTATGCCAGGATATGCTATTTTTGCAAAATAAAAGTAGTCTATGTGAATGTCACTTTAACCACAGTATATATATTAGTACTAACTTTAACTCTGTGCAAAAAAAAATACGTTTATTCGCTGCTCCATTGAGTGTGATGTGAAACTTTTGAATATATTATATTAGTTGGGATTTTTTTACTGCGAATAGGGCAGCAATGCATCCTCAAAGAAGTGTCGGGAAATATGTACAGGTCAAAAAAACGTTGTATAATCCGTTAACTGGGACTTCTACTCACAAAGAAACCAAAGAACCCATAGTCAATTCTCAAAAAACCATTGGACCCATTGGTCAGTCAGCTGATCTATATTTGTATGAGGAGTGAAATTTTTGTTTTGCGATTACAGCAAAGTCATAGAACAAAAGTTGTTCAGTATGATGAGAAGGAGCCCCAGTTAACGGGACCTACACCAATTTTGTTACACCCTGTATATATTCAGAGACAAATCACAGGGTTATCTGGCCCCAAACTAGGATTCCCTGTACTATTTGAACTAGAGACTGATATACATACTTATATACGTTTAAATACATTGTTGAAAAAAATATATTAAACATAAACACCCAGACAGAGAGCAGACAAACCTGTTCTTCACACGAATGTTTGCCCTGACTGGGGATCGAACCCACGACCCTCGGCCAAATAGGCAGAAGGGCTGACCACTGGAGCACCTGTCCTATTGAGTCTGTTTGATCAAAGTTGAGATTTTTTTTTCTACGGCTGGTAACACTCAATGCTGTTGACATTTTTAACCACCCCGATTTCTTTTCTTCATGCCCAGTAAATCTCCTTTTGTAGTTCTCATGTGAAGCCTAACGAAAACTGCATTACGAGGCTAGCTTAAGGCTGTCGGTTTCTTTCATTAGTTGGTTGGTTGGATTCCATTGTTGGGCTGCATTTCTGGCCGCGCGTTATCAGTACGGACTGATATTATAGATAGATAGATAAATGCTTTAATTCATTAAGAACACCGTGCTTGGCCGCCGTCCATACAGAGCGTAGTCTACTGATAGTTTGAAAACAAGAAGTTGTTTTATAAAAAAGATTCGTTTAATTACGGTTGGATAAGAGAAATCTATGTTCGTATATCCCTGTCTTTTTCAAAAAACTCATACATGCTGAGATATAACGGTCTAAACTTATATATAGCATATCTCTGGGTCTAAAGTTATGATTTATTATTATTATTATTATATCAGCTCATATACGTCCCCGAGCCTACCCTGAGGCTAGGCTTCAGGGTAGGCTCGAGCCCCTCGGTGGGGACGTATATGAGTTGACATGATGATACGTCCCCACCGAGGGGCTCGAGCCTACCCTTAATCAGGGCGATTAGGCCTTAGTCGACCACGCGGGCCCAGTGCGGGTTGGTCGACTTCACACACAACCTTCGAGTTTCTTCGCAGGCGTGTGCAGGTTTCCTCACGATGGTTTCCTTCACCGTTAAAGCAATCGGTAAGTATATGTACGTAAGTTTATGAAAAACTCATTGGTACATTGGCCGTCCAGATTTGAACCCGGTACCTCTGGTTAGATGGACCGAGTCGTTACCGGTTGAGCCACCGACGCTTTTTTTTGAAGTTATGATATCAACAGTGATATACGGACATAGATTTTTCTTATTCAATCGTATTCAAACGGATTTTCAAATTAGGAGAAGACTACGCTTTGTATGGACGGCGGCACAGTATTACAATATAGCGAATATACTTACGCAGAGCTACGGAAGGGTACTTGAGGGGCAGCGGGCGGCGGGGCCCAGCCTGGCAAACTCCGCGAGTTTGCCAGGCTCACTACAGGCTAGTATGGGCTAGTACTAGTAACCTTTATGACAAAAAACTTACACTTTTGATGAGACCTTTAGAAATTATGTGAAACAATATTCAAAAATTTTTAAACAGGTTTGCCGCGTAGCAAAATCTAATTATCTAGCTAGAAAAATAAAATTGTCAGATAATAAAATAAAAACGGTTTGGAATATTATTAGCAAAGAAACAGGTAAAGTCAAACCTCGCAACAAAGAATATGTTTTGCAAACAGATCAAGGTAAAATTAGTTCGAATGCCGATGTAGCCAAAGAATTCGAAACTTTTTTCACAAATATTCCACTTAAGACTACTAAAGCCCTAAATTCATCACCTATGTATGCTCAAAGGTTGCTAAAGGATAATGTTAGTATTTGTGATCAAAAATTCTCATTCAGAGTAATTGAACCACAAACTATTGTAAAAACTTTTAAAACTCTTAAAGTGAAAAGAACCGAAGACCTCTAGGGATTATCGGTAAGCTTGATCAGTAATGTAATCGATACGTTAGCGCCATATTTAGCTTGTCTTTTTAATATTAGCATTGATAGTGGTGTCTTTCCAGATCTCATGAAGCTTAGTAAAGTGATACCTTTATATAAATCTGGTTCAAAAACTGATCCGGGCAACTACAGACCAGTTTCTGTGCTGCCAGTTCTTGGTAAAGTGATTGAAAAGGTTATGCTTAACCAAATGCTACAATATTTTACAGAAAACAAACTACTGCATAACCAACAATTTGGTTTCACTAAAGGTCGATGAACAACCAATGCAGGAGTAGCACTTATTCGCAACATCTATGATGCCTTTGAGGAATCGCAGAATGCAATTGGAGTGTTTTGTGATTTATCTAAGGCATTTGATTGTGTTGAACACCAAACATTACTTGTGAAATTAAATCATTATGGTGTAGAGGATGGGGCTCTCAGTCTATTAAATTCGTATTTAGACAACAGAACACAAAAAGTACAAGTAAATGGCACGAACTCATCTGGATCTAAAGTGAAAATGGATGTGCCCCAGGGTTCCATATTAGGGCCTTTTCTTTTCCTTGTTACATAAACGATTTGCCTTTTATGGTGCAACATCTGTCAAATATTGTGTTGTTTGCGGATGATACTTCTCTTATTTTTAAAGTGAATAGGAAAGAAAACGAAATTGACGAAGTAAACAACACTCTTTCAAAGATACTGAACTGGTTTACTGTGAACAACTTATTATTAAAAATGCTAAGAAAACAAAATGTATAAAATTCTGTTTCCCTAATGTAAAAAGGACAATAATAGTGTAATGTTAGACAGTAATAAATTAGAATTTGTAAATACTACGGTGTTCCTTGGTATAACTTTGGATGTTTCACTTCAATGGTGACCACACATTGAAACTTTAGCGCGAAGGCTTAGTTCAGCTGCTTATGCCGTTAAGAAAATAAGACAGTTAACGGATGTAGGTACTGCGAGACTAGTGTATTTTAGTTAATTCCATAGTATAATGTCTTATGGCATCTTACTGTGGGGGCACACGGCTGATATAGAAACTATTTTCATCTTGCAGAAAAGAGCTATCCGCGCAATCTATCAGATGCAATCACGTGAGTCGTTAAAAAATAAATTCAAAGAAATCAATATTTTAACTGTTGCTAGTCAATTTGTATATGAAAATATTATGTACGTTCGTAAAAATTTACATTTATTTCCTAAAAACAGTGACAAGCATAATTTTAATTTAAGAGATGTAAATAAAATAGATATAGCCTTTTCGAGACTGAGTAAAGTTAAAAAGTCATTTGTGGGGCAGTGTATAAGATTCTACAATAAAATTCCAGAAAATGTAACTAGTTTGTCAGAGAACAAATTCAAGACTCATGTCAAAAAATGCTTGTGCTCTAGAGGATACTATAAAATAATAGATTATGTAAATAACAAAGATATAAATATATATGTTGATTCTATAACAAATACCATTACCTGAGACTGTAATCTGTATCATGACATTATGTAATAGACAATAAGTATTTTTTTTGAATTTTTGACTATTTAAAAGTATGTGTAAAAATTAAAATAAATTATTTTGATTGATTGATTGTACCTACGCCGGTGGCGCATCGTGCGACATCGAAGGCGTTGCGTTACTGTAAGCCATATCGTAATACTGTGACGGCGGTCAGTCAAGGACGACGTTCTTAAGCCTAGCACAGAGTGAAAAGATATACAGTAGGTACTGGCGGTATATCGAGCTGTCCGGATTATAGTCTGCAATTTTAGTTCCTAACAAAATAGAAATTTTTCATTACAGAATCTATATTTTATAACAATTGACCGACAGTAAGTAAGCACTAAGAGGAAAAAAAGGAAAGGAAAAGGTTCGTAATGTTTAGCGCATTTTAATCTGAAAATGGCCCGGGGTTAATGCAACACTACGGCACTTCGCTAAAGCTCTGGCAGCCGCGCGGACTGTCCAGATTACAGAGATCACCGGGACGGGGGCGGTGGGTACATTAGGAGAAGCGTGACCTTCGTTATCTATAACACTAGATTTCCATCAAATTGGAGAGGTGTTTATATAGTCAAAGTTTTTTATTTATTTTTTTATTTATTTTTTATGCACAATTGGTAAACCCTTGACAACATCTCACCTGGTACGTCTCAACAACAATAATACTACTCTACTAATGTAAAATAGGAAAACGAAACACTGTTTTTTTTTCAGTTAAATTTGCTCCAACCCGGCTTGTTGAAAGAGAAAAAAATAAGGTATTTTCCAGTATAAAAAACAAATTATAAAATATTATTCAGCAAATAGAATACCTGCAAAAATACCTGAACATTTTACTTATTAGGCTCTTTACATATTTGTGTAACACAGATTTAGAACAAAATTGCGTTTTTGACAGATGATAAAAAGCAACTGATTTGACTAAGTGGAACATGCCGTATTACTGGTCAGTTTTTTTTTACTGTTAGAAGCTGCGATGAGCAAGCTCACAAGAATATGGCAGAACAGAAACGTCTCAAGCTCGAATGAGATCTCGTGTTTTCTATTTTCCTTTACCTTTACGGTTGTGAGTCTTTGACAATTCGCGCATCAGAAAGAAAGAGAATGGAGGCGTTTGAAATGTGGTTCTGGAGGCGCATGCTATGAATTTCATGGACGGCCAAGAGGACAAACAAGTCGATACTCGACCAACTGGGAGTCAATAATTTGCAGTCGGAGAATGCTCATCTACTTTGGTCAAGTAGATAGAAGAGACCCGAACAACCTGGAGAAGCTCAGAATGGTTGGCAAAGTGGAGGGCAAGGGACCGAGAGGTCGATCGCCAATTCGCTGGGCTAACCAAGTGAAAATCGCCACGGGACTAACTATACCAGCCGCCATATGGCAGGCCGAGGATAGAATTGCATGGCGAAAGCTTGTAAACACCTCGACAAAGGCACTTCAGGATGGACACGCCCTTAAGAAATGAAGAATACAACTGGATTGATTGAGAAACTACTAGCAGTATGCTGGGTTGTTGTCAGGCTGGGCCTCTAAATGTGATCTACATTTAGTTACAAACCTTGCTAGGGAAGTTCAAGACATCCCTGTCCTTCTTCTTTAAGTGTTTAGCAGGGGCTATGGGCAGTGTTGCGGTGGAAATGCGCGAGCCGAAGTGCCGCAGCGCCGCGCCCACGTAACACACCAGCTCGTCCCTGTGACCCTCGCCTGTCATCACGAAGATCGGTTTGTTGCCGGGCCCTGGTATGTGAAAAGATATTAGGGAGTTTTACGATGATTTATCAAAGGATTCTGAGTGGCTTCTGGCTGGGTTGCCATTTAAGGATGGCTGTCATACAACAAAAAACGTACAAGCTGTGTAATCGCTTTTTCTCTGAGCACTGGGTAGTCTGGTAGAAATCGCTCTAAGCGATAAGACCACCTAAATTGTACGTCTCTTAGTTGTTACTTTTGTTTTGTTTCATATATTTGTTTATAATATGATGTGTTGTTCGGTTTCAATTCGCATAATAATGTATGCTTCACAACTACGTCGCAAGTACATGTTAAACGATCTAACTTCGAACGCACATAGACTGGCCGCTTTCCCCAGCCGGCCGCGTAGCCGGTATGAAGCGGTTATTGGCGGCGGACCGCGAGTCAGAGCCCCGGGCACATGGCCAGTCTCTCAGACGCAAACGACGCGGGTCGGTTGCAGTCCAATTTTTGGCGCGAATCAGGCTCGCGGACGCTCGAGCGTAAGCCTATTAGGGAGTAATCACTCGCGTCACTTTGAAGTCTCCGAGAAGGCTCGTGGAGCGCATTCGGAGCTAACTAGAACCATTTTGGAGGTTCTAATCTTTTTGAAACAGACAGTGATACGGATCGTGCGTTAACCTGACCGCGTGGAACCGGACCGCGGGCAGTCAACAGCTGCAAGGACGCTTGGGGTTCAGTTACGGAGAACAGTTTTATTGGAACTTCCCTGCGAGTGTGAATTAGAGCCCCGCACGGAACTGTTTACGGAAAATGAACATAATTATACCGACCGGGGTAGGTTTGTGTTTAATGTAACCCAAATATACTTACGGACCTGTGAAAGAAACTTTAGTTATTTGTGTAATATACGACTCGTATAAGTTCGACTTGCGTTGGGCAAGCCCAGCCGAGGAAAATTGGACATCCTACCACTGCGGACCGTCCGTCTGTGCTCCGTCCGCAGGCGGGTATTTCACACACTACTGCCTATCTATCTATCACCTTACGACTGTGATTCATTTTGTGTTATTTGTTGTAATATTGTACGAGTTTAACCCCCACACGGCTTGTGGGCATTGTAGACAACGAGTGGTCAGTGTTTGGGCATTGCGCATTTGACCAACTTACATACTCGTAGATCATTTACCTATTTGTATGGTACTTCGTATAATGTCCGAGTCTTATTTGGACCAAGTATGAGAATGTTTGTATTTTAGTTCGAGACATTGGACATAGTACTAATTTAGTTTTAAGTGCCCGTCGGAGCAGTCGGGGTGGGTGCCTGGTATTGATGTGTCAACTCCTTCCCCTTCTTCTCCAGGCGGGCTGGTAGCAGAGAATATTAGGGGCTTTCTTAGATTAAGTTTGCGCGGTAATACTGCTTGCGCTTCGGTGAGCCTCCCATTTGTTCCAGGGACGTAAACTGAACATGTGCAATAAAGATTTATTTGAATTTGAATAAAAATGGAAATGCAAAAAACACAAAAATGGCTTTAACGATTTTGATGAAACTTTAATGGTGTACTATTAAGTGGCAGTATTGGTTATTCTGGCGAACTTCGCAAAGGACAAGCCACAACGGCAGTTATTATTTGAAATTTTTTTCATGAATCAATCTGGTTCTCAATAGATTAGTAGTTTTTAAATGCTTAACCATAAGTTTTCGCTAGAAAGTAAGTGTAGTGCTGCTGATTTATTTGATTAAACTAACTAGTGATGCTCACACATTTTGATGTTCGGTTGCTCTAAATTAAAAAACAGAGCTAAATAACGAGACAAATATGTGGAATAACTGTTTTTCAATTGCTGTCTTAACATGACTACTTACCAGAGACTCCTCAAGTAGCTTTAAAAGGAACTTCATTGTAGTCATAGATATGCTACATAAAGCGGGAAGTAGATTGGCTATGTGCGTCACAAAAGTGAAGCTAATAAAAAAAAAGCCAATTGACATCTCTTATCTTATACACATCATTATTTTTATCTTTTTGGGACTATTAATACTAAAGGACCTATCCCTACCAAAATCTTGATTACACAAAAGTAAAAAATCATATTTACTCACCGAGTACAAGTAGCGTCGGCCAACACTTAATTCCTAATGCTTCCCACATGCTGCTGTCGGCATCGTTCACCACCGGGTGGTGTATGTCGTACCTCTGCACAGCGGCCAGTACATTGGCAGAGTCCTTCTCATTGTTGAACTTGGCACAGTGCACCCCAATCTAATTAGGGCAAGTACAAAACAATATTAAGAGCATATTCACAAAATTGTTTCCCATAAAAAAATTAAAAAAATCTCTTGTACCACCCGTCAGTTGAAAAGTCATAGTAAATAAGCGTTAAAATTCGCTTTATACATCCCGTAGTCATCAAACGTCGCATGCGAACTGATTGTACCTTGGTGTGCGTGTGTATTATCTATCGAGTAGAAGGTACCTAGAGTCCTGAGTTGCCAGGAGGTTCAGAAAAATGATAATAATCAAATTTAAGTACTCTGGGGTATTGTTTACCCAGTTGCGAGTACCGCCGGGTTAAGAATGAATTTTAAGATAAGGGAATTGTTAGATAATATGAAAACCTTACATCACTATTATTTAGTGACAACAATATTCTTTTTGATAATGTATATACAAACTACAATTTCGTGACTTGCTTATGTATATAAAGTTTCATTAGAATCGGCCCATCTATTTTCAGTAGTAGTAATTTTAAGCTCGTATGGGAAACAATTGTGAGAGTACGCTCTTAATGCTAAGGAAGGAAACCACAAGAAAAAATCTTCATTTGCTGCAAGTCTTATCAGTAATTTGAATCTCAAGATCAACATTGGACATCTCCCAGGTAAAATTAAGCTCCAAAAATATATAAACAGTAAGTTAAGACATACCACAACCAGCCCGCTCTCCGCTTTGTACAACTTCTCGAGGTGGGCCAGGTCTGGCAGCACATGGTAGCAGTTAATGCAGCAGTATGTCCAGAAGTCCAGCACCACCACCTTGTCGGCACAGTGCTGGGCTAGCGATATCGGTTCTGATACGTTCACCCAATCTAAATCTAGACAAAAATATCATAACTGGTTTATTTAACTTGTTAAGTTTTTTAATGAACTAATTAATGATGAGCTGATAAATCTGGCTAGTGTCCAGGTATTATAGTCACAGTTTTATTACATGTTTATTTTGTAATGTCACTAACATTAGATTTGTAAGTTGTTGTATAGTACTAATATTGATTGGCTGTGTGGTTGGCCTGCAATAAATTTATTTGAAATTTTGAAATTACACACAAAGTGTTTTGCTTCTTCGTTCATTATGAAAACGGCCAAGGAGTGGAATTCCCTGCAGGCGTCTGTATTCATCAATTCGTATAGTTTAGTAATCTTCAAGATAAGAGTGAATAGGCACTATTTGAACTTGAGTGTTACATCCTCGGCTGCATCGGCACTAACCATCAGGTGAGGTGCAGTCAAATCCACCCCAATTTTTAATACAAAAAATAATATAGAAATTCAAATACTAAATTAATTGACTGCAACAAAGTTAAATTATAAAATATTATTCCCTAAATTTTGTTTAGTTTTCCATTGTGTTAAATATTTAATTAATATAATTTAAAAAAAAAATTACCCAATTCAATGTTACTAAAAAACTATTATGTCAAACTTTGCTATTTCATATAATTTTAGAACAAAATTATATTTTTGATAGATGATAAAATGTGACTCAAAATCCATTCCAGTTTGGATATTTAGTTATTTTATGGTAGCTATAG
The DNA here is from genome assembly GCA_947284805.1 of Coleophora flavipennella. Taxonomy (NCBI): domain Eukaryota; kingdom Metazoa; phylum Arthropoda; class Insecta; order Lepidoptera; family Coleophoridae; genus Coleophora; species Coleophora flavipennella. The sequence goes on along the minus strand of OX369263.1, from coordinate 6,303,015 downwards.
TAAGGCAACCAATGGGCCCATTTGCATAGGTTGGTTGGTGTTACTGTCAATCTAGCTCCTCCAGAAAGTCCAATAGCGACCTTGGTCACCAACTACTTCCTGGAGCAACCTAAGGTTACTTGGTATGACAAATTATATACTAATTTGCATAAGTTGGTTGGTGTAACTACCAATCCAGCTCCTCCAGAATGTCCAATAATGACCATGGGCCTCCAACTACTTGCTGGAGTGACCTTATCTCTCTTGAATATGACTGAACTGAACTGATGTGCAAAGGTTGGTTGGCATTACTGCCATTCCAGCTACTCCATACAGTCAAATATCAACCTTGATTCATCAACTATGTTTCCTGGAGCAAATTTAGGATACTTATGTATGACTGAACTGGTTTCAGAAAATTAACCAATTTCCATAACATCTTGACATTGTTATGCATTTTAGAAGTAAAAGCAATGGAAATACTACTCAATGGACCACAACAAATCATTAGTAGCATCTGCAATTTATGCGGGAAGCTTGCTTGGTAATATTACGCTAGTAATAATATACTTAAATATACTGGGGTGATATAGAAATTTCATTACATGGAAAACGATAATATATTTTTTAATGGTGCTCCACATGCTTGCCGAGCCACAACGAGCGCCCACAAGCACAAGCATGTAGAGCAAGGCACTTGGCTCGGCTCGCGAAGGATTGCGAGCGCTTGCCGATGCTCGGATCGAGTGTTGGTTTTTGTGCACGAGTCAAAGCAAGTACAAGTGCGTTTGTAGATGTTTGAGGCTCGTGGTTTGTGACAAGCATGTGTGGGAGGCATAAGGGTAAGTCAGTGTAGGGTAACTTACTCTTTTTGAAGTCTTCTACTGGTGTACATGTAGACCAAACATTTTTGATGTGATTTATTATGATAGATTCTTTTTCTGCTTCTGTGACCGCAGTGCTCAATCCTTCACTTAGATCCATACAAGATTGTGCCACAAAATCTAACGGACTCAAATCCATTGTCACAGTAGCAAAATTCTGAAAATAAAATGTAAATTTATTCAATGTAGCTGCAGCTGAAAAGAAAGAAATCAACTTTCTTTCAGCTGGTACTTACTCTTTCTCAACTTTCTGTTATTGGTATAATTGGTATATATGGTTGGTTACTCTAGCTATGAAATCAACTAGTATTTATTCAACAGAATATCAAAATAGTAATACCCACTTAATGAAAATCTTTGAAGTTTGAGTATACTCAAAGCTCAAAATAAATATAAACAATAATTGGCCGATTTTAACACGATTTTAACCACATTTTAATTTAACCCAGTAAAGTTTGGTCAAAGATGACCTAGGTATTTTTATGTTAAGATGAGGACTGTGAACCCACGACAAAAATTGAACTTTTCATACAATACTCAAAAGGCAAAACCGATTTTCAACCGACTGCAAAAAAGGAGGAGGTTCTCAATTCGACTGTATTTGTTTTTTTGTGAGTTTGATAAGCGATATCTTCGCAGATTGTAAACCGACTTTCAAATTCTTTTTTTATTCGAAAGAACATACTCCTGGATGGTCCCATTGCCACAAAGTCAGGATCTGATGATTGGATACTAGGGTAATCGAGGACAACCTTTTATCTTCAATACTGAATCTAGGAGCCAACGATGGCTCTTCAGTTTCCCAGAATTTCTGATAGGACGCTTCCATGAAAGAGCGTACCGTCCTCCGGCAGGTCATGAGGTTCATAGAATAGTCCAAAGAAAATATAACCTCCTAGTATACCCACGGCTCCAAGACCATCAGCCTGCAACACCCTCTTGATGCCCCTCAACATGAGACCTAGAATATTCGTGCCAAGTATAACGTGCCAAGTGGAACGTCGAGTTCCGCATCCGCAAGGTCCAGTCCTGTAGCCAGCTCCCGCTGCTGTGATGTGGTAATGTAGACCTGAAATGGTCCTAGCTCCGTCCAGTTCGAAAATAATATCGACCTGGCACCTTAAAGGAGCTACAATTAAGTCCCTTAATACCTATCACGTTCTCCTTCTTTGCCTTCAACAATAAGCCTAACCTGATCACCAGATGGCTCGTGACAGTACACCCTCGAGCTCCTTTAATGAACACGGCTCGTACTTATGCTCTCCTGCCATCAGGTCCCCAGATAACAATCTTACCTGTTGGTAAAAGTACCGTTACGGGCTGGGGGGCAAGAGCTGATGAGCAGGTGGCGAAGCCCTAGCGGTAGGATTGTTCATTCGTCTCCTGGGACTGAGGAGGCCAGCCCTGTTGTCCTAAAATAGGGGTTATATGCCTGGCAATACGTTCCTCTACCTAACTAACTCATGTCAGGAGGGCGATAATACACGGTCGGAACACGGTCAAACGGTGGGGGGGTGTGAATAGAGGTGGAGACATGTGTCGGTTCACCCTGGATGGGACCACGCTCACACCCGCCGTGTGCTTCAAATAAGACCCTTGGCCTTGCACGTGTGAACTCTACCTGTATGGCTCCTAGCCCTGTGCGTACAGCTCCTGACCCTGCCAACTTACTTGGCGTTGGCCAGTAGGGTCCCGTACTCCTTGTTCATGCGCTGCTTGCGGGGGGATTGACGAGGGTGAGTATATCCATGCTCCACTGAAGGCGAGCGCGAAGTCCTCCTCTTTCCAAAGACATCGGCCTTACCGGTGGCAGTGACCACTGTACTCACTGCTGTTCTCCGCTTTGGTTCATGCACAGATGCGGATGTTGAGCTCACTGGCATAATCGGCACTTCCCAATTACTGTTCAGTCCCGGACCAGATGAGGTCCAAGGCAGCGGGAGCACCACATGCGTTGTTGCGTAACACCGCGGCGCTTCTGGATCCTATACTTGGCAAAGTCTGGACACGTCGGAACGCTATGTCCAGGTTCCTTGCAATAGGTGCAGGCAACGTCCGTAACGGCGGCGTTGTAACGCTTTCTGTCCTGTGTGTCTGCCCCGATCTCCTTCCATCCGAGCTTCCTGGGCGAGAGGGTGCCACCGGAACAGCTGCGGAAGGGCCGCTGATCTGAGCATCCGTCCGCTAACACTCGGAAGGAAGGACCGCAGATCTCTATTAGAGGGGAGATACTCTGTCAAATAACCACCGTGGAGCTGCTCAAAACGAGCTACAATATCGCTCGGCAATCTACGAAGCATTGTGTGCACCAGTACGTAGTCAACCGTACTCGTTGACACTGGCAGATTCTGACGTTCCAACGTATTAACTCCAACGTTGGTTGGGTTAAGGAGCTTGAGCAGGATGTCCGCCACACGAGTCACTCGAGGCACCGCAAATACCTGCTCCATTATACAGTCAATAATGAGACGCCGATTTTCATATCGCTCAATGAGCAAGTGCCTAGTTGTCTCATAATTGTCATCAGAGACGTAGAGATGACTTACCAAGTCGTGTGACTCCCTATCAAGGCGTGTTAGCCACCTTGTACGCCGGCTGGAGACCAGAGCGTGAATGAACGACGCTGTTAAATAGGTCTGCAAACCTTGGCCAGTCGGCATAGGAAATCGTGGGTACTGTAACTGGATATAGTAGGGCAAGTAACACCGGCCGGTCACCGACGCAACGCGTTCGTATATCCGCAGCCGCCTGCAAAATAGTACCCGAAATTTTATCGCACTGGGTGACATTACTCTTAATAATATTCGCCTGTCCCTACGACACATTCTCGTCCTTGACCAACAAGTATTGCGCATAAAGATCAAGCACGGTATCGACGTGTTCATCCACCTGATCAGCCCTACTCAACAACACGTCCTCTCAGCATTCCTGGCCAATCATAGAAGAGACGAAGGCAAACCAAATCCGACTCTATTTTCGCCCCACACTGAGCCGCGGTCAGAGGTGGAGCCACGGCATCAACTTTAAGAGTTTACAAAAAGCTTATAAGGACCTTAACAAAACAAATATTTAAGCCTTCGGCTTTAAGCCACGCTCTGCTACCAGAAATTGTTTATAACGCCGTTCGACACCCGTAGGCCTAATCAAATACGCGTGCTGGGCCCTTAGATTTGGACATTGTTTTGCAAAAACGTTCTAATCCACAAGTTTCTTAAAATTCACCTGAGGTGACCAATGTACACATTTGGGTACCATACATCATGTGACTTGAGCAGCGAGCCCTCAAAATCACGTTTTTCCGTTATTTTACCTGTACCTAATGTTCCAACCCATACTTACAAACAACAAACATACAAAACATACCAGTGTCTTTGAAACGTTTTATTTCAATTCAGCTCATGGACACTATTATTGCTAGACTTACTTAATAGTTATGAAACATTTTAGCAGAAAAATAATTTGTTCTCTTTTATTTGTATAATGTTTTAAGTTGGATGTTCTAACAAAATAAAAGCTCCCAAACATTTAAAACATTTCAATCTAATGAGACAGCGTTTATAGTGGCTAGAGCCATTGCCTCTTGTCCATGAAAGAGATGAAAGTCGGCTTTGATCTACATTAAAAACAGAAAATCAACACTCCGATAATGTTCTAAATATTGTTGATAGATTTGAGTATTTGTAGCTTTAAATTTATATTTAACGAAATCCTTATTATAAGTTTATGAGTCAACACAACCAACAAGATGAGTGCAAATCCAAATGAAAATTAGGTCTCAAAACAAACTTAAACGGTTTAGACCAGGCTGTTTTTTTATACTTAATATTTCAACTTGGTTTAAGAGTATTGTGACGTTCTCCTCGTCACAGGGTGAGTAGTTGATTAGCAGGTAAGGAAATAATACCACTGGAGTTCTGGTAAATGTCAGCACGCACGCACTTCTACGCAGTCCGCTGGTCGGCGGGTGAGTGGCACCTCACCGCCCTGCTCAGCCAGGAGTGCGCTCACGCTGGTCTTTATTTCTTGTACATCACATCTCTTCCTTTTTATAAGATTTTTCAAAAGACTACCGATAACAATGTGATCAACTAATGAGATTCTTATAACAACTCCATCAGTAACATATATTTACTAAACTTAATCAACATCAATGCAAATAACAGAAACATGATCACTACGATCTCTATGCCTGACAAAAGTAACAAAACAAACTTCAATCTAACTATTTTAAATAATTATAATTAATAAATCTTAATTTTCGTCTAACTCCTTATTATTATGAGCACTACATTCTCCTCCATCGCCTTCATTTCCTTGCGGTTCATCATTGTCACAGACCTTCCATTTTCCCTCTACTTTCTTAAGGTGTATGATATTTCTTCTTAATTCTTTTCCAGTTTCATCATTTCTGACATTGAACTCGCTGCCTTTCGAACCTATAACAGTGTGAGGTACAGGATTAAACTCCGTAGTTAACTTATTGTCTTTTACCATATTCTTTAAGTACACCTTTTCGCCTATCCCAATAACAGTCTCTTGAGCTTTCCGTTTCCTATCCTCGTACATCTTTCCCTTTTCTTTCATTAGTTTGTCTCTGTCTCTGATTTCATAATCAATGGGGTCATTAATGTCAATCATTGAAGGTACTTTATCTCTCAATTGTCTGCCATAAAACAATTCTGAAGGAGTTTTCCCAGTGGTAGTATGAGGGGTGCTATTGTACATTGTGAGATAGGATAAAAGGTCATCGTACCAATTTGATCTCTGGCTCTGACTAATCCTCAATCTTTTCAAAATGTCTTTATTTTGCCTTTCCACTTCGCCATTTTGTTGAGGGGAATAAGGTGTTGTATTAAATATTTTAATACCTAACTCACAACAGAATGCCCTAAATTCTTCACTAACAAATTGCCTGCCGTTGTCTGCGGTTATACTCTTTGGTGAACCTAGTCTGGAGAAAATTTCTTTGAGTATTTTTATTGTTTCGGCTGATGTTATAGATTTCATTGGTTTAACTTCTTTATACCTACTGTAGTAGTCGACTATTACAAGTAAGTTGTGGCCACTCGGCAATGGACCCAGAAAGTCAATCGCGACATCAATCCATGGTTGAGTTGGCAATTCACGGCGTTTAAGGGGCAATGGGTGAGAAACTGTCGAGACCAGTGTGCAGCCCTTACAGCTTTTGACAATTTTCTCAGCATCATTGTCAATCTTGGGCCACCATACTTTGGTGCGCAACCGACCCTTCATCGCGACTATACCAGGGTGGCCCTCATGAGCCGCATCCAATACTCTTTGCCTTAATTTAAGTGGAATGACGATTTTATTTCCCCTTAACAAAAGGTCACCGTGGTACCAAAGTTCATTTTGGAAAACTCTGAAATTAGTATCAACGCGGTTCCAGTCACCAGTCACTAATGCTTCCCTTACGATTTGTATTTCTTTGTCTTGCTGGGAAGCCTCAATTATTGTGTTCATATCAATGGCGCAGGGTCTCGCAAGATCTACAACTTGGTTTATATGGTGTTCGTTTTCAAAAGGTTGAGGATTGTCTGTGGCACATAGACGAGACAGACAATCGGCAATGTTATTTTTGCCAGGTCGATATACAACTTTGTAATTATAAGCTTGAAGTCGCAATACCCATCTTTCAACTCTAAGGCACGGTTTGGATCTACTACCGAATATTACTTCTAGCGGTTTATGATCAGTGACTAAATCAAATGATTCCTTGCCATATAGGTACATTTGAAAATGTTCTACAGCCCAAACCAAAGCAAGGGCTTCCTTTTCAGTCTGACAGTAGCGTCTCTCAACTTCAGTTAAACTCTTGTTCCCAAATGCTATGACACGAGATCCGTCACTGTCACTTTGAATGAGAACAGCTCCTAAGCCAACAGGGCTTGCATCAGCCATCACAATAGTATTATCCCTAGGGTCATAGTATCCCAAAGTACGAATACTGCTCAGAGATTTTTTTAGATCTTTGAAAGCACCGGTTTGTTCGGATCCCCAATGAGATCGAATGTTTGCATTTTTGGTTAATTTCAGAGTCAAAAGACGTCTTAGGGGTTCTGATTTTGTTGCCATGTCAGGAATCCATTTATTTACATAATTTATAAGACCCAAAAAGCTCCGTACTTCTTCGAGCGTCTCCGGTTCCCTAAAATCTTCTACTACCTTTACAAATTTATCAAGAGGCTTAACTCCACTAGGAGATAATTCATGACCCAAAAAGTGAATGCTTTTTGCATTGTACACACATTTCTTACAATTAAGTAGAATATTATTTTCTTTTAAGATCTTCAGGACATGTTTGAGTCTAGCATTATATTCAACATCATCCTTACCATAGACAACGATATCATCAATGAAATTAACTACACCCTCACAAGGTAACAGAATTCTTTCGAGAGTTTTTTGGAAGTACTCAGGCGCGCATGAAATGCCGAACATTAGACGTTTATACCGGTATAACCCCTGATTTGTTATGAAGGTTGGTATATCTCTAGAGTCTTCACTTAGTTCGATCTGATGAAATGCATCTTTTACGTCTAATTTTGAAAAAATACGTGCTTTCCTAAACCTCGGAAGGAGTTGATCCATTGTAGGCAATGGATGATGTTCACGTATGATAGCTTTATTGGCACAGCGCATATCCACACAGACTCTAACATCTCCATCAGCTTTCAGCACCGGAACTATCGGAGACACCCAACCTGAAGGGGTTGTGACGGGTTCAATTATATCAAGTTTTACTAATTCATTTATTTTATTACTTATTTTTTTCCTCTAGAGGGATGGGAACTCTCCGACAGGGCTGGGCTATGGGTTTAGCTTTTTTGTCTATGGAAATATCAATTTGAACACCTTTGATTTTTGGAAAGGTATCAAGGCTTACCGAATTGATTCCTAATCCCACCTTCAGTACTTGAAGGGATATTGCGGTATCTTTTCCCAGCAAATCACGAGTACCGTTCTTCACCACGTAGAAGGTTCCTAAACTGGAGTGTTGGCCAACGCAAATCTGAGCTTCGAAGGATCCGATTACAGTTAATGGTTTGTTGCTACCGTATGCCATAAAAGTCTTGTCTGGATTCGCTACTTGGTTCTCACATATTATTCCACATCGTTTTAAACTACTCCAAGTCTCTTCGCTCAAAATGTTACATTTGCTTCCAGAGTCAATGATCATTTCGATATCTACGCCTCCAATATTACAATTCAATGTCTCGTCGTCATCAATATGGAATATGTAATTGACACTGGTATCTTTCTTTGAGTTAGTATTAATTTCCGATAATTTATTGCCATTAGACTTGGAATCATCGTCTTTGTTTCTAATACGCGGTCTTTTGTGTTCTAGTTTTGTTTTGTTAGGAAAGTTATTTTTGCGTTTGCTTGCCCTAGTTCTGCACTGGGCCCGAAAATGACCGACTAATCCGCATTTAAGGCATTGTTTATTCTGAGCTGGACATGTTTTACTTTTCGTATGGTGACTGTTACTACCACAGCTTGTACATTGTGTACTGGAAATACTCATTTTACTTTCAATTTTGTTGATACTTAACGTTTTTGCCTGATTAAAATCATTGAGTTGTCTTTCTACCGCTTCTAAAGCATTCGCCTCAGCTACGATCTTGTCAAGAGTTGCAGAATCACCTAAGGTGAGTATTTTTTTTCTCAACTCACTTGAGTAGCATTTCTCAGTGATCTGATCTATGAGACTCTCATCTTCTTTAGCAAATTTACATTTGAAACTTTGGCGGCGCAACCTTACTAAAAATTTTTCAAACTTCTCGTTCGATTCTTGCTTAATGAGCCTAAACAGATGCCGCTCATAAATTTTGCTCTGCTTAGGTGCAAAGTACTCATCCAGTTTACCAACTGCGGTTTTGTACACATCTGTGTCTGTTTCACCATCTTTTTTGTCTAGGTCCGGTATATTGTGATAAATCTCTTGAAGTGCCAGGCCACCAACATGCAATAATAAAGCTTGTTTTTTTATTGCTTCAGTAGCACCCAACGTAATTAAGTACGTTTCGAATCCTCTCTTCCATTTTGCCCACCGTAACCCGACCGAAGCATGATCACCATCGCAATCAAATGCTTCTAACGGTGGTATTTGTGACATTTTGGGGCGGCCTATAACAAGGAATACAAATTTGGTTAGTACCAACCGACGACGCGGTTTACTATTGTATTTGCTACTGAAATCATCAGTTATGCCATGTTTCCATACCACTTTTTTGTATTATTTTTAGTACCAATCGATGTGAAATCGATTTACTACTTGTTGAGATATTTTATTTAGTACCAATCGGTCAAAATCGATTTACTACTGATATCCATTAGTACCAATTGGAATTGTAACCAATTTACTATTTAGTCTGTTTTAGTACCAATCGTTAACCGATTTACTACTTGAGACATTTTATTTAGTACCAATCGATCAAAATCGATTTACTACTGATATCCATTAGTACCAATTGGAATTATAACCAATTTACTATTTAGTCTCTTTTAGTACCAATCGTTAACCGATTTACTACTATTACGACAGTTCTTATTTACACGCTATTGGTTCTGTTTTGCATAAAACAGCGAATATTATCTGAAACACTTATTATACTTCCCAGTAAGAGTACGTTCAAAAATGTATGAGTTCCCTCGGCCTTTATAAAGAACTAAATTCCAATTACTGACGTCAAACTCAAATAAGTAACTGTTTATTGTACATCAAAATAAATAAATACATATGCAAAATTTAAATCAAAAACTAAGAGACGCACAATTTTATTAATTTCATTTACATCGAAATGTTAAATTACGAACTTATAAACATAATATAAGTAAGTACTATAAATCTCAACAGTTCTGAACACGAAATAGTAAAAACGACGAAATACTTTCTTTTTGGCCTTGCTGCGCTCGGTCACTCGAAGGTAAATAAATCACACGATATTTCGCAAAATCTGTCAGATAATCATTTCTATAGGTTAACCTAACAGTAGTACTTGTGAACGCCACGGTAAAACCTTCGATTCAACTCGGGTGGATTCTGACTGCCGAGGGTGATTTATACTCTACTAATTTATATGGGGGACTATCCTCCATTTGCGAACGTACTCCAAGTGCTTCAAAATCACATCCATCACACAAGTTTTCTTTAGTACGTAACCAGAATACTTTGTAAAGTATTTTATTACTTTTTTTTATTTTATTTTTATTTTATTCCTTTGTAAAATAGTTTATAGATTAGTATAGTTTTAGGATACTATAACTAAAACTAGGCGGTAAAAAAAAACATCTTCGGTAGGGTTGCGAGAGCTTGGCCGGGTGCACTCCGTGCGCTTATATTTGTTACACCATTACAACGCCTGCGTCTACACAACCGTTTCGTTTTCCTCTATTTTTTTTTTATTTGTAAGAATACTTATAAGAATGCATCTTAAATTACTATGGCAAGAGGTATTTCAAAACAAAACACTAATTATTAAGTCTTACTCGTGTGGAAACATTATTATATACACCTACCTCCCAAAGCCTTCGAAGTTGACAAACGAGGAAGGTAGGTCTATAGTAGGTAGGTGGGCAAGAATGTACCCAGTCATAGGTAAGTACTAGTGTTTCCATTATGACTGATTCTATATTTTGATATTTAAACCAATAGACAATCATTTGTATAGGCATACATAAGAATCGTTAGAGAAAAAAAACGGCAGCATGTTTTTGTGTTTTTTTTTGTATCCATTCGCTTGTTCTAAACTTGTGTGATGTACTGTGCGTGATGAACTAATAACTAGTTAGGTACCCAGGTACCTAATTATAGTATTCTTTTCCGTTTTTGGCAACTCGTGCACGTTGCGCTTAAATATATAAAATTAAATATACATCATAATAAGTAATTGTCGAGTATTTCTCGTGTTATTGTTAATATTTCATTTTACCTCTGTAAATACAGCAAAGAAATATCTAATTTGTGGGCAATAACAACGACGAGACGTCTCGAAAAACAACGACGGTTTCTTTTGTTTTCTCTTTTTTTTTTAACAAATCCACTCACCTACAGCCTCGTCGCCACTTGTGACGTTCTCCTCGTCACAGGGTGAGTAGTTGATTAGCAGGTAAGGAAATAATACCACTGGAGTTCTGGTAAATGTCAGCACGCACGCACTTCTACGCAGTCCGCTGGTCGGCGGGTGAGTGGCACCTCACCGCCCTGCTCAGCCAGGAGTGCGCTCACGCTGGTCTTTATTTCTTGTACATCACAAGTATCTTTACGATAGTGAAACGTATCGAATAATAGTTTCAAAGTAAACTGGAACGCTTTGGGCAAATTTAGTTATTCTTATCGAATGTTCCATCTCGTTATAAAGCGCTTTTGGTTTTATTAATAATCAAATTTCAAAATCGTTTCACAATAAACTGGACCTTTTAAGACACATTTGTCAATCGTCTTTAAACGGTTCAGATAGGTCTGAAACATTATTTTTATTTTAATTATCAAATTTCAAAAACATTTCAGAATCAACTGGAACGTTTTTGACAAATTTGCCAATCAATTTAAACGTTTCAACTAGTTCTGAAACATTATTTTCAATTTAATTATTATATGGAATGAAGTGATATAAAAAACTAATTTGATGGTTTTATAAAAAAAACAGTGTAGTTTTAATTAAATTCTAATTATATTTATAAATTTAAAAGTACTTATTGTTTCATAGAAACGTAACTTACCTATATACATTCTCAGAAATCGAGATAGTCTTCATGTAAGTTATACCTGCGTGTGCGTGTGCGTGTGTCGCCTATTTTGTGTACGAGTTACGTACTATGAAAGCTGAATCTTTATGTAAACAAACAAGTGTGAACGCTACTGATTGCGTGCTGTCACTCGCTCATCAAAGTGTCGTTTTAATTTATTTTATTCCAGAGGTTTTATTGAATTTAAAAGTAAAACAATATGCAAAACTTTGTGTGGCTTATATTATTAGTAGTATAATGGAAGATGAAGAAAAAGTTATTTACCTATATCTATTAGATTGATAAACTACCTTTTGATTTTCTTAATAAATCATCATATCAGCCGAATGACGTCCACTGCTGGACATAAACTTCCTCCAAGGATTTCCACGACGACCGGTTCTGCGCTACCCGTATCCAGCGGGTTCCTGCCACCTTCACCAGGTCATGGGTCCACTGAATGGGAGGCCTGTCTAGTCTACGCTACGATTTCCGGTGCGCGATGGCCACTCGAAAGCATATATCGATAATCAATTTGGCCCCGCTGGAGAGACTGTAACACAGTCCAAGTTTCGAACGAAACAAAGGCTTTCAAACGAACGCTAAGCATATCTTTACGCTAATAACGAAGCTTCGGTTTTCTGCATAATCTGCCGCAGCGTATGTATGTGGTGTATGGTAAAACCTCTTCGGAAACCGGCTTGTTCGGGAGGCTGGAAGTTATCAAACCTGCGTGCGAGACCATTCGTAATGACTCTCGAAAACAGATTGACTTGAACAGAAGTGAGATGGGTCTGTAGTTCTTCAGCAGGGTGTTGTCACCCTTTTTGAAGAAAAGCTGCTTTCAGAAGCTCAGCCGTAATTCCATCATCACACGGTGCCTTATTGTTCTTGAGCTGTTTGAGAGTCATTCTAATCTCGTACAGGCTGACGTCTGGGATATCTTCGGTGTAGTGTCAGCTTAGTCTGGCTCTTCGGTCTTTGACCAGATCGCTGACAGGCAGACGTGTGGTCTGTGGTTTAAAATACCCTTTAGAATCGCCACTTATGATACGTGGAATTTGAATCTGGCCTAAACGGAGTTTTAAGTATAAATAATTTTACGGTAAATCAGAATACCTTTAACGTAATAAAAAATTTAAAGTAAAAGAAATGGGTAAAACATACCAAAAAGATAACGAGATGACGATGTAGGAAAATTTTTACATAAATAAGCTCAATGCAACGGTATACCTAAATTTACAAAATTTACCTAATTAAAGATTACCAAATAGATTAATTTTAGTAGTTAGACCGGTTAGGCAACGATCGTCCCCTTCCCTAGGTATTATAACGATAAAACCTAAAAGTGAGATATAAATAATAATAAATTTTACTTGGGGTCAAAATTACCCCGTTGTAAGTAACACCAGAAGGGAACACAATTCTCTTAAGTGACTAAAAATTGACAGTCCGTTAAAATAGAAAGAACTTGAAGGTTGAAAGTAGCACTTCATGTAGGAAAACAGAATCCCGCAGGGCAGCAACTATACTTGACATCGCACGGCCTCGAAGAAATAACTTCCCTCGGAGCAAGAATTCGGACGTGCCGCACAGCAATAAAGGGAGGCCGGCAGAACGCACAGCTCCTTCCCGGGATCCAAGTACTCTTCAACCAAGTTCTGCACCGTGCGGCGCAGCAAAAGAAAGGGGCCGCAGGCAAAACGTCTTAGTATATTGTATTATTATCATAAACCGGAAGAGCATGGCCGCAAACTTCACGTGGCGGGCGCTAATGTCACTGCAAGAAGGCAGGTGGGGCCACCTGCGCCCGAGGATATAAATACCAGCCCATAGCCACCGCCGCCACTTTTCTCTTTGGAGCTTGACGGATTCGGACGTCAGTGCGCTGCGTGATAATTTTGTATTGCTCAGTACAAATAAGTGTGCATAGTGCGTGATTATTGCTATTTACGAATCGCTGCTAAATTAAAGTTATTCGTTAAAATTGTAAACAATTTGGAACGTACTTGTTATATTTTATAAATCCTCTTCTGATTGATAATATCAGAAGTGGGATTGATCCGCGATTTCCCACGTGGCTTTCTGATCATTTTTTTTATTATCTTTGTGTGATTGGTTAAAATTACTCTTTTAAATAGTGGTAATTGTAAGAATTGTTTCAAGTTTTCTTAATTTCAGCTAATAGAAAGTACCACTAATAGAAAACGTTGACAATTAAATAATGAAGCGTTATGATACAATTTTAAATCGTTTAATAGCAATCGAAGTTGGTTTAAATACGTCAGCGTCTAAAAAGATGCTAAATTTTGGTGCCAGCGCACTGTATCAACCGAACTCCCTTGAGTGCTCCACGCAGCTGCCTGTGGACGCGTCGAGAGCGTCTCCGACTCCAGCAAAGAGCATTCCATGGGATAGGACGCATTTGCGGGTAGTCCGGCTACCATCAACGCTTCTTATGGGCCACCATCGTCCAGAGCCTCCACGTCAGACAAAATGGTAACGGAGAGGATTGTGGGAGCCTAAATCAAGTAAGATCTACCAATTACTACATTCCTAGTTTTGATCCGTGCCTACACGACTTTAAATCGGTTGCGGTCGAGAAATAAATCGATCGAATGACAGTGAATGCTTTACCCGCGTTGCTGGCTGTTTGTAGGGTGACGTGCGTTTAATGACTATGTTGCCAACAATCGTACCTTTTTAAGATTGAATTAATATATATCTACCCGCGAAGAGTAGACCAGGTGATGCGCACTGATTGGTACAACTACGTGTCATACGCCGAATATGCTCGTCGTTCATTGTTGCGCTTAAATATCGTAAAAAGTTTGTCAGGTGGTTGTAGAACCGCTATAGTTGTTCGAGGGGCATAATGGATCCTCAGATTAAGGTTATAGCTTTATATCTTTTACATGCTAAATTGAAACCTACACAAATAGTTTATTTTTTGTCATTGTTTTGTAAACCAAAAAGATACTTACGAACTACCCACAATCTTGCTCGTTTACCCGATAGCACTTATGCTAAAGCTTGCACGGACTTCTTTTGGGAAATCGAAACACATTTTAAACACGTTTGTTTCATTATCCTATACAACACATAAATGGTACTTTGCTGATAAATACACTATCAATATTACATATCAAAAACCACAAAATGTAATTTTTCGGATAGTAAAATAAAAATTACAAACTGAACGGTACCAATTCCCGGCAAAAAGTCTACTTTGATTTGGATGTCATGTCACAAACTTCATGTTTGATTACGTTTGGTTCTTGATTTCGTGAATGCTTTTCTTTCTCTGGTGTGTTATCAAGTCCATCAGTAGTATAAAGCAACGTATAAGTTTTTTCTATGTTGATTTTACTCAGTAAAGTTATATATGGTATCTTAAGTTTTTTTATTTGCGTGGGATAAGATTAAAAACAAATGGCAGAAAGACCATGCGCAAACAGGAACATAAATCAAAGAACGACCGTATCGCCATCCCTTGGCATGGTAGAGAACCAAAAAAAGGAAAACGCTCATTGTTCGATTGTTTTACTATACTGGTAACCCTTTGAAAATAAATATTTACTTTCGAGTTGTATGTAGAGTACATGGGCATTTTCAGAAAAACGTCTCCCCCTGGTAAAAATGATGGTTTAATTTTAAAGATTGTATTTTTGGTGATTTTTGAGTTTAGATATGTAATACATGACCTATTCTATACGAAATAATGTTTTATTCTACGATAACTAGTCAATTTTATGAGAAAACCTCAATTTTAACCAACAAGGTAGAAAAATGTTGTCACTTTTGTGACAACCAAAAATAATTATTTTTGTAAAACTTCGTAGGGAAGAACTTAAAAAGATCAGTTGGATTGTAAAGATGACCATGAATTCTATCAAAAAAGTATAAAATATAATAACCAAATCAACAAATGTAAATATTAAAGTAATTTCAAATTCATTTTTGTAACAACTGGTCCCAAAGTAAACGTTACTTTTAGCATAAAATCTTAATTTCGTCGACAAGACGGTAAAGTTATATGATTCTACATAGCTAAATAATATTAGAATATAATAAATCAAGTTATTTATACACAACAATAATAAAAATTGGAGAAAAAGCCAATTTTCTCCGTCACATTTTGTGGGACAGTCACAAAAGTGACTGACTTATTTGTGTAAGGCTTGGTTTACATGCTTGCAGATTCTGATAAATTTGCTGAGGTATTTTTTCAGTTCTTAAAGTACTATTATTATTGATGTAGATGAAGTAAAAAAAAGACAATTATATTACTGTTAAAGAGATCAATATACTGGTAAATATTTATCACATTCATTGTACTTACTGCAAGTGTTTTTAGGGTTCCATAGGCGACCAAACACTTATAACCTCATACCTTCAGTCTATCTGTCCGTCAGTCCTGCTGTCCCTTTCTGTCACACCCTTATAAAACCAAAAATTTCTAATTAAATTTATTGAAATTTGTTACAGAGGTACCTACTAGAGATTTCTTTTTATACGCCATAAAATAAAGTGAACGCTGTTTAATTAATTAATAAATGCATATAAAATGCCTGTCCATACATTGATCGCCGAACAAGTTGTTCGAGGCATGTAGTCTCAGCTTTATCGTG
The DNA here is from genome assembly GCA_947284805.1 of Coleophora flavipennella. NCBI lineage: Eukaryota > Metazoa > Arthropoda > Insecta > Lepidoptera > Coleophoridae > Coleophora > Coleophora flavipennella. Next base: position 6,286,772 of record OX369263.1, on the reverse strand, counting down.
TCACCTTTGTGACTTTTTGGGTCACACTATATGTGACGCAACAAAATATCACAAAAGTGACCGTCACACCCTGTTACCAGTCTTACTGAATAAATAATTTTGAGATAACCGCTAATTTTACGTTTTTTAGCGAGTGAAATATGATTTTGTTATTAGATTTTGGTTGCTACAGTAAGCTTTAACATGGCAAAAAGAAAACAGAGTACAAGATAATGTGTCACATACCTGACCGACGAAACCTTGGCGAAAATGGCACAACAAAAACAACACGTCTGATCTTGAAGCGTTTTGACACTACTGTTTTTTTTTAATGGTGGTCAGCGAGTTTAGAATATAGTGTTGCCATTTAAATTATAAAACATGCTTGGTAAAATCCTAATTTAGTGTTTGTTCCCGTCACAAAGGTGACCTGTCCACCTGCGACACGAATTACGATATTTTTGTAAATTAAACCTTTTCGCAATGTTATAAGATAAAAATTCTAAACGTACCGAGGTTAATGGCACTTAAGACTAGTTTCAAATGATACCCAAACCTCAGTATGGCCCAGTACAAGAAGTTTTCACGATCGTATTTTACACCGGGCAAATTTTGAGTGGGACACGTCAAAATTCACCACCTTGGTGTTAAATAATTGTTATAATTTTAATATTACGCGAATTTATATTTTAATACCTATACGATTATGTTGAATATAATATTCTTAATGTATTTTCAATCATTTATGTATTGAGTTTCATATAAATTTTACATGTTATAAAAATTCAAACACGTGGGACACGACAAAACGGGGGGGTGGACGTTTTTCTGAAAATGCCCGCATTTCCTGCGTAGTCGATGTCAGTCAGCTGTGTCATGTCCTATGATACAAGGAGTTTATAGGTAAATCTGGAGGCCACACTCTAAATACCTACTTGAAGCAAAGAAATATGGCCTTGAAGTTTCTTGTTACCGCTCCGTCTCTTTCTAATTAGGAGGTATGAACAAGACGTGTATAGGTGAAGCTCTTGCTCACACCCGCTAATTGAAAAGAGACGGAGCGGTAAAGAGACATTTCAAGGGCATATTTCTTTGCTTCAATTAGGTATTTAGAGTGTGGCCTCCAGTTTTACCTATAAACTCCTTGCCTATGATATAAATAGAAGTAAAAATGAAAAGAGAATATGACTAATTGTTAGTAGACTTCAGCAGCTTTAAGCCGTGCAGCTAGCATAATGTTCAATTTAAATCTGGTCATACTGATGAATTGTCAATGTCATTCGTTTTGTTTGTTGAATTTGTTTGTGTTTTGGATGGAAATCTGCGCTTAGGTACCTATTAACTTTTTTATCTGATTGTTAATATAGAACTATTAAATCATTTGAAAGATATATGTAAAAGACTTATGCTAAATAATGGATGCTGTGTTGGATATCTGCTATTTATCGTCGGACGGTAATACCCTCTACACCGTTGAGCCTGACGATATTCCCAACACAAAGGAGGATGTTTGGGTTTTGGGCAAAAAGTTTAGTGCAATTCAAGGTAAGAGCACAATAATCATATTATTGGTACTTACTTCCAACTTATCTTCGACCTTTCAACCACTGTAAGTAATCTTGTGCGAAAATATTTAATATTGAAGTTTGTTTACAGATTTAGACCGAATAAGGCGTGACATCACATCAATAATATGGTGTACGTATAGGAAAGGTTTTGTGCCTATTGGCGACGAGGGCCTCACCTCAGACAAGGGTTGGGGCTGTATGCTTCGCTGCGGCCAAATGGTCCTCGGTGTGGCGCTAGTTAGGATTCATTTGGCTAATGACTGGGTGTGGACACCCGAGACCCGGTAAACAACAACTACAAAGTCTTTTTCTACCTGTTTTAAATTTAGTTTCTTGCTTGAAATGTATGAATTTATGAATAGTTTGTTACCTATCATACAAAAAGCTTGTGGCTTCAGTTTTGAAATCATTTTAATGGCTTTTTATTCACATTTCCAAGAGAAGCCTCACACATATAAGTCAAACTCTTAGAATGTCTATGATATATATGTTTCAACAAACATTTGTAAAATTATTTCTTTGTCGCAATCTACCTCCCACAGGCTTTGTCAAAAAGCTGGGAGCAAAAATATGACTGCTAAATTTATAATTTCAGAGGTTTGAAGTTTTTTATATGTACTTGCAGTGACCCAACATACCTGAAAATAATCCAGCGCTTTGAGGAGAGGAAACAAGCTCCTTACTCCATCCACCAGGTGGCTCTGATGGGCGCCTCAGAGGGCAAGGAAGTAGGCCAGTGGTTTGGGCCTAATACTGTTGCTCAAGTGCTCAGGTAAGTTAGTAAGGTTTTAAAATTATTGCTTGATTGATTTACAAGACTCTGCTGCCTTAAGCTGCATCTCCATATCGCGCGGCAACCGCGTGAGCATTGTTAGACTGTGGCAAATCTGTATCTGGGCTTGCACACCTTTTTTGGCACCACTTTTGACTAAGCACGAAGGCATGCATTCATTCCATGCATCAGTTCTTAATGATTTGTTGCAACAATCACTACATTTACTGTTACATAGAAAATGTTTAGAGCCATATAATTTAATAAAAGTTTTTGTTTTTTTTTCTGCGCAAGCTAACTGAAATACAAACACATCCATTCTAGCTGCGCATGAATGCTCCTTTGCAGCGCCGCCAAAACCTGACAGTAAATGGTTCGTCGCGCGGCATCATCGTCTCCATTGTGCTCGCCTGCCGCGCGCGGCAATTTTCGATGTTTTGCCGCGCGATGTGGAGACGCAGCTTTACATCAGTTATTAGATATTTATGATAAACTAGCATTTGCCTGTGGCTTCGCTTGCGTGGACATTGTTTTTATGACTGTCGTTGAGGGTGAGTGGCGCGCGAGCGAGGACATGGGTTTTCTCCAGATTTCCCAGGAACTATATTGGGCTATTCTGATTAGCAGGCTATCTCACGTCCCACTCTCTCAAGCAATTCTATACAAAAAATCACTTCAATCTGGTGGTCCGTTGTGATGCCGACGTGCGCGAGCGTGGAAATGAGTTTTACCCAGATCCCTCGTGAACTATGTCAGGATATGCTGATTAGTAAATTATATCATTTCCCACCTCGTCAACCATATCCATTAGACTAGTTGATTTTCTTGAATTTTCCGAAAAGTGATAAAATCATATGTGGGGTATTCCCAAATATGGAATTAGTAATGAAGAAACTGCTGTGATAATTCTAGAGCTTATAATTAAAAATGTGTATTTTTGCCTTTAATAATGGTGAGTTATTGAGTTGAAAATAACAGTCTTCATGGGTTTAATGCCTCTATGCTCTGAAATTTCTAAACAATAGGCACAGATTTACCAGCTTTTAATTTTAATAGTCTAATGCTATCTTAAGAATCAATTTTGTTTTAATAACTATTATTCTTAATAATAATTTTCTTCTTTAAACTTGTTTATCCAATTGGCAATTTTTATACTTACTTTATTTTTCTACACAATTGAATTAAGTGTAATTTTTGAGGTAACTGTGATTTTTTTCTATTGAGGAAATTTCCAGCAATCGTTTTTTCGCTTAAGTCAGCCCTCAGTTGGTCTTTAATGTTAATGTTTTTTTAAGAATTTATAAACTAAGCATAATTCAGAAAAATCTAAAATGTTATTTTTAAGGTTCCGTAGTCAACAAGAAACCCTCTGTCTGTCCGCGGCTTAACTCAGAGACTATTAGTACTAGAAAGCTATAATTTGGCATGGGTATACAAATTAATCTCGCCGATAGGGTGGTGAAAAAAATTAAAATTTTTTTTTTTAGAGTACATGTAAAGAGGGAGTGATTTGTTTTCGTTGACAAACCGTATCGTGTTGCTTATCGTTGAATTGATCTTACAAAACTACTGAGGGTTTACATTTTGATTCAGGGATCCGTTTATAAAATATTAAGCTTTAAAGTGCTAATTTTTGTTACACTCTTAGTGTCCCTACCAGCTAATCCTATATTTCAACACATCTGAAAAAAAGAGAATAGTAGGAAATATAATTTATTTAAAAAGAAAAGTATCACAGCTCAGTAGGCTTTCTTAGTTTAGGAGCAATAGTCGACCAATTAAGATGTGCAGTTGGTTTTGTAAAATATTCATAGATTTTCCATACAAAATGCTCTAACTGTAAAAATAATTTTGCTTTTTAAAATATACATTTATTTTTTGAAAAGACTACGGAACCCTACTTTGCGCAAGTCCGACTCGCACTTGACCTGTATTATTTATACCCCCTCTTAATACGAAGTTAATACAATTGGAAAAAAAAAGCCTAATTTTGTTTTTTTTTGGTACCATGTTTCAGAAAGTTGGTTGTATTTGATAAGTGGAGTTCCCTCGTGATACACGTAGCTCTAGATAACACTGTTGTTAAGGAGGACATCTGTAAGTATACATTCACCGTGGAACTATTTATTATTACTTAGCAAGCAGCAGGACATGCATGTTGTGTGAAAAAAGTTCAACATAACTTTAGATTACATATAATATAAATAAATCAAGATCTCCATCCGAAAAAACGTCCGGTCAGTTGTTTGACAAAAGACAGGGATAGAAATATTCATAAATCTATGTAAGACAGAGAAAACTGCAAAAGTACACCTCCGTGAACAAAAAGGGTGACTTTATATTCGGACACTTTTGACTGCATGACAAATTTTTTTTTTTAATAGTAGTAGGAGGATAATTTTGTAAATAAAATTGGGTAAATAATAGAATGCGGGCAGTGCAGGACCGGTTGTCGTGGAAATCCTTGTGGGAGGCCTTTGTCCAGCAGTGGACGATTTTCGGCTGATATGACGATGATGAAATAATTTCTTTTTGATGCAGTCGACTACCCTATTTGGTTTTGGGGATCTTTTGCTTTGTATGTAAAGGAACTTATCCTGAGGCCTCTTATTGTGCAGCTGAACTACCTTTTCCAACTCTATATAGATAGGTAAGAAAAAAAAATACCGTTTTATTTGTATCTGCAGACACACACACACACACACACATGATACATTAAAAAATGAGAAAACATGAAAAATGACAAAAATAATTTAATAATTTACTAAAAACATGACTGCACGAAAAGATCACCCCTCTTTTTTGGGAAGCCGGGTAAAACGTATCCTATGTCACTCACGGGATCAAACGGTACCTCGCACTCTAAAATCCGTCAAGCCGTTTAGAAGATATCGTGGAATAAGGAAACATACATACATTAGACCTGAAACCAATTCACTCTTTTTTGTGGGCAGTCGTGTAATAATGGGTGGCTCTCCATCTTGCCCAAAACCGTAAATAATTTTAGGAAACATACTTACTAACATAGGATAAGGATATTTAAATTAATTTTATTTAATTAATTAAAATTAAGATTTTATTTAAATTAATTGTGGAATAGTGCAAGAAAAAACCTAAATATGTTCAGGATAAGGATAATTTCACTAACAATTCTATGGATTTGTAATGATCTGAAATAAATATTATTCTATTCTATTCTATTCTAATAAGAAAAGTACAAAGCCTATACAGGTTAAAAAACACAAAGTGAAATTCAAAAATAAAAGCAAAAGAAATAAAAAATAATAATAAACTGTGCGTATCCTGCAGCAATACAAAATGGCCATAGCTCAACAGGGGAAATTTCCTCGGCAACAAAATGAAATACCCGAGTAAATCGTAGTACTTCTGCTACAACCCAGGACGACATGCAAAAAAACTAGCCAACAAATTTAAAAAAAACCTGAACTTTAAAATTGTGACTAAAATAAAATTATTATGTATACATATAAGTGGCAGTGGGCGGGGCACATTGCTCGTAGAACAGGCCGTTGGGGCAGTAAAGTTCTCGAGTGGCGACCACACACCGGAAAACTTAGTGCAGGCAGGCATCCCACTCGGTGGACCGATGACCTAGTGAAGGTAGTAAGAACCCGCTTGATGCGGGCAGCGCAGAACCGGTCGTCGTGGAAATCCTTGGGGGAGGCCTATGTCCAGCAGTGATATATCATCATCATCATCGGCAGTGGGCAGGGCACATAGCACGTAGAGCAGATGGCCGATGGAGCAGTAAAGTTCTCGAGTGGCTACCTCGCACAGGAAAACGTAGCTTAGGCAGGCCTCCCACGCGGATGATACATTTATAAATGGTATTACAAAACAAATATTCTCAAAGAGCATGTCAAAAAAAATATCATCTGAGTATGTAAAGTACGTTTGGGGAATTATCTGCAGTACTCCCGAACGGAGTTCTAGAAATGTGTTGATATATAAAAAAAAATCTAAAAAAAATAATTCCTAATTTTAATCACTTTAACTGCTGGACGAAGTACCTTCAGAATCGTCGCCTACATTAATAATTAAAGACTCACAAGATTCGCGCGACTCCGTGCGGGTGTAACGTTAGCGGCGCCGCGATTGAACTCAGGGCGGCTCCTTTGACACAACTGTTCAACGCGAGCCGCCATTTATCAAAGCTGCAGCTAATTCAGGGAACGAACTTTATACCTCACATAGGTATGATACTTGAGTGCAATTCTTTTTTCTGTGATTTCAGTACAGCAATGTCTAGTGAAAAATGATAGAGGCGATTGTTCAAGCGCCTCAGATGACCTAGTAATAACTGACTGGATGCCTTTGCTCCTTATGGTGCCTCTTCGACTGGGGCTCAGTGAAATCAATCCTATATACATCAATGGACTGAAGGTAAGTCTGACTAAGACTAAGTTCTTTGACCAGTTTGTGTTGCCAGTGATGACTTACGGAACTGAGACATGGTCGCTTGCTATGGGCCTCATTAGAAGGCTCATGGAGCAATCACCCAAAGGGCAATGGAGCGAGCTATGTTAGGAAGTTCCCTACGCGATCGAATCACAGATGAGGAGATCCGCAGGAGAACCAAAGTAACCGACATAGGTCCCAGAATTGCTAAACTGAAGTGGCAGTGGGAAGGCCACATAGCTCGGAGAACAGATGGCCGTTGGGCGGTGAAGTTCTCGAGTGGCGACCGCGCACCGGAATACGTAGCGTAGGCACACACGGTGGACCGACGACCTGGTGAAGATCGCGGGAAGTCGCTGGATGTGGGCAGCGCAGGACCGGTCGTCGTGGAATCCTTAGGGAAGGCCTTTGTCCAGCTGTGGACGTTTTTCGGCTGATATGATGTGAATAATTAGGGCTTAATAAGGTCTACTGCAGCGGGTACTTCATTATTCCAGGAAAAATCTGAGTAAGGTACCTCCCATACAAACCAAAATTTACAAATAATAAATTTTTCATCAGCTTTATTTTTTGCTACTAAGTAAGTGTATTGTTTATTTTTGATTTGTGTATACCCAACTATGATCGACGGTGAAGGCAAAGTATATATATTAGTACTAACATACAGTATGGACACTCCCTGCCGCGACCTATTTATTGGTGATTGCGACCTCACCCCCTCGTCCCCCACATTGATACAGATTGGTTACAGTTTGGTTGTCGAACGTATAGGATTTCGCCGCCATTTTGTTTCTTCCGTCATTTGTTTTTTGAAATGTCATTTCTGGCGCGTTGTATGAAGTGTCCAGGGTGCGGTGTGAAGGCTTCGCGAGAAAGTATGCACAGCATGGCTGTACAATTTATTTACTTTCTCGACCCCGTAGTAGAGTACAGGAACCGGACAATGTAGCGTAGGCAGGCCTCCCACTCGGTGGACTGACTACCTGGTGAGCGTTGTAAAAAGCCGCTGGATCGCAGGACCGGTCGTCGTGAAAATCGTTTAGGGAGGCCTTTGTCAAGCAGTGGACGTCTTTCGGGCGATACGATGATGATTTTGATGATGAATTTATTTTTAATGTAGTTAACATGCCTATTAAGTTTTAAGTATGTTTGCATCATCTGCATGATAGGAGAGTTGGCTGCTAGTAAATTGAGTTACTTTGCAACTTAATTTAAAAAAGGAGGATTAAAATTACCGATACATACAAGCAAGTGTCAAACTTGGTGTGATTAATAATAAATATATTCAGAGACAAATCATATTATTTTTATTCACAAAACACTGATGTTTGGCGGCAAGACTTAGATAAGATAGTGAAACTAGCCAGGCGGGCTTAGAAAATGCCCTACCACCAACCAAACCGAGTCTTACATATTGACCCCACCGGGAATCGAACCCGCGACCTCCTGGTGTGAAGCGAATGGACTAACCACTAAACCACAGAGGCGGTTAAAATACACTGTTATTTGGCTCCAAACTGGTGCAATAAACCTGTTCGTCACCCAAAAATTTGCACTGGGTGGTGGGATCGAATTCGCGACCCTCGGCCTAGCAGGCAGAACCTGACCACTGGACCACCGGCTTAGCAGTGATGTCCAAAGGCGGCCTTATCGCTTCAAGCGATTTATTTCAGGCCTTTGGTAAATTGAGATAAAAGTGTAACTAAGGCGTGACGTCTCGGATCACATAAAAGAATGAGATTCACATTTAGGCGCTCAAAAGTGTTCGAACATAAAGTCACCCTTTTTGTTCACGCAAGTGTATTTTCGCGCTAAGGCGTGACGTCTCAGATCACATATAAAATAATGAGATTCACAGTTAGGCGCTCAAGTGTTTAAAAATAAAGTCACCCTTTTTGTTCACGCAAATGTATTTTCGCGCTAAGGCGTGACGTCTCGGGTCACATATAAAATAATAAGATTCACAGTTAGGCGCTCAAAAGTGTTCGAAAATAAAGTCACCCTTTTTGTTCACGCAAGTGTATTTTCGTGCTAAGGCGTGACGTCTCGGGTCACATATAAAATAATGAGATTCATAGTTAGGCGCTCAAAAGTGTTCGAAAATAAAGTCACCCTTTTTGTTCACGCCAGTGTATTTTCGCGCTAAGGCGTGACGTCTCGGGTCACATATAAAATAATAAGATTCACAGTTAGGCGCTCAAAAGTGTTCGAAAATAAAGTCACCCTTTTTGTTTACGCAAGTGTATTTTCGCGCTAAGGCGTGTGACGTCTCGGGTCACATATAAAATAATGAGATTCACAGTTAGGCGCTAAAAAATTCTTCGAAAATAAAGTCACCCTTTTTGTTCACGCAAGTGTATTTTCGCGTTAAGGCGCGAAGTCTCGGGTCACATATAAAAGAATGAGATTCACAAATAGGCGCTCAAAAGTGTTCGAAAATAAAGTCGCCCTTTTTGCTCACGCAAGTGTATTTTCGCGCTAAGCCGTGACGTCTCAGATCACATATAAAAGAATGAGATTCACAGTTTTAGGTTCAAAAGTGTTCGAACATAAAGTCACTCTTTTTGTTCACGAAAGCCATAAATACTGTGACGCAAGTGTACTTCCGCGGTTCGCCCTCTTTGTATAAAACTTTTCTATTCTAATATTTGTCTCCTGACAACCACTGTCCGGACGTTTTATTACCTATGTTTCTTAACCGCCTCCATTTCTTAATCCATTAGCTTGACATCAATCTCACCTGATGGTAAGTGACGATGATGCCGACATCAGGAGGGCGCGGGTTCGATTCCCGACGAAGTCTAACTTTGGAAGAATCGGTTTGGTTGGTGGAAGGGCCATTTTCTAAGCCCGCCTGGCTAGCTATCACCAGATTATCTAAGTCTTACAGCCAAACATCAATTTTAACAGTATTGATGTGTTCTTGCTTGAAGATAAGATAGCCAGTTCCACATTGCGTTAGGGAGTCTTGGTAAGCCCGCTTCCATGTTGGGCATCATCGTCACTTACCATCAGGTGAGATTGATTACCAATAGGGGTTTAAAAAAGTATTCGTCAGAAATGCAATTAGTGGATAAAAAAAAGTTTGTTTTGTATGAAACCGGGGTATAGTTCTTCTGTTTGTGATCTAAGCGTGACTTCAAAGTTTTTCAGCGCCATTGATGTACTAATTTTGTGGTTTAGTTCAATTAAATAACGAATATTTTTTTTAATTTTCAGTGTAACAGCAATTTAATGAATCATCATCATCATATCAGCAGAAGGACGTCCACTGCTGGACATAGGCCTCCCTCAAGGATTTCCACGACGACCGGTTCTAAGCTACCCGCATCCAGCGGCGTCCCGCGACCTTCACGAGGTCATCAGTCCACCGAGTGGGAGGCTTACCTACGCTACGTTTTCCGGTACGCGGTCGCCACTCGAGAACTTTACTGCCCCAACGACCATCCGTTCTACGAGCTATGCGCCCCGCCCACTGCCACTAAATTTTAGCAATTCTGAGAGCTATGTCGGTTACTTTGATAGGGAGACGTAATATCTCCAAAACTGTTAAAGATGTTTTTAAGCTTTTGGACTGGGGTGGACTCGGCATCAATATCAAAGGCGAGTACATCACCCTTCGATTCGCTAATGATATCGTGGTCATGGCTGAGACTATACACGACCTAGGCACAATGCTCGATGGTCTCAGTAGAGCCTCTCAACAAGTAGATCTTGGAATGAACATGGACAAGACGAAAATGATGTCAAACGTCCGTGTCGCACCTACTCCTCTGAACGTTGGAGGCTCTACACTCGAAGCTGTTGCCGAATATGTGTACTTGAGACAAACAGTCCAGTTAGGTAGGTCCAACTTCAAGAAAGAGATCATTCGTCGAATCCAACTCGGCTGGGCAGCGTTCGGGAAGATTCGCAATATCTTCACGTCAAAAATACCGCAGTGTCTTAAGACCAAGGTCTTCGACCAGTATGTGTTGCAAGTAATGAATGACATACGAAACGGAGACATGTGCGCTTACTATTGGCCTCATAAGAAGACTCAAGGTCATCCAAAGGGCAATGGAGCGTGCTATGCTCGGAGTTTCTCTGCGTGATCGAATCAGATACTAGGAGATCCGTAGGAGAGCCAAAGTTACCGAATTTAATGAATAATTTAATTTCATAAGTTATTTTTATACAGTCAACTCCCTATTATAAAGTCCTATGACCGACTTCAAACCTAATAGTTTTAAATGTTAGATAAAATATTTTCTGATCTGTTATTATTGTATTGTGTGTTGTTTGATTACAGAAGTGCTTCCAATGTCCTCAGTCGATCGGCGTAATTGGCGGCAAACCCAACCAAGCTTTGTTTTTGATCGGCTGTGTTGGAGATGAGGTCTTATATTTGGACCCACACACAACACAGAGGTCAGGCCTCGTTGAGGTAAGAATGTTACAAGGATTCGGTGCAATCATAAGCAGTGTTGGTTAGTCTAGCAATACAAAACATATTTCTCTACACAAGACTCGTGTTTTCGTTACCATCAAAAATAGTCTATGTTACAGTTTTTTGCATTTTTGTTTCGGTAGATATCATAAGTTGACAGACTAAATGAAATGTTTTAAACCTTTTGTAAGTGAAAACTGCTTTTACTCAGTGTAAGAACATTTTGATAAAAAATGGAAATTGTTTTTTCCTAATTAATTGCATGTCTTGCTTGTCTCATATAAGACTAAATGTGTAGCTCTGTGTAAAATACCGACTAAAACTTTTATTCTACTAAATTTTAAGCAATTAAGATCTATTCTTTTTTTAAAATTTTTAGTGTTACTGTTTTTTTGGGTACCGTTAAGTATTTTTAGTGTTCCTTAGTCGAACCAGTAACCCTTATATTTTACAATGTCGGTCTGTCTGTCTGTCTGTCCGTTGGTATGTCACAGCCGTTTTGCACAAATACTATTACAGCTGAAAAGCTGAAATTAGGTATGGTTATACAAATTTTTAACCCTTATAGGCTTTTTTAGTGTAGCAATAATATTCGATAAGTCGACCAACTTAAGATGTGCACTTGAATTTGTAAACATTTCGTAGATTTTCCATACAAAATGTTCTATACCAACTACTAAAATATAACTTTTATTAAGACGACGGAACCCTACTTTTCCCTTGACCAATACGCACTTGGCCACATTTTTTTCCAGAATAAAATTACAGACGATCAGAAAGAAATGGACTGCACATACCACTGTAGACATGCATCACGGATACCTATCGTGGCAATGGATCCTTCCGTAGCAGTGGTAAGTTGAAGCTAAAATTATTTGCATGACACGTTGCCTGTGTGAGTGACGAAAATATTAATGGTATGTGGTGTGGTTGTTAAAACGGGTCCTAGCTGGGGTGACGTTTTGATATCAGTGACCCCCCTGTATCTTTTGAACGGTTATCGAACGAAATCAGTTTTTGGTGGCTGAAGAGTGATGAGATCGTATTGTAACTGGATTTATGTTCACGGTGTGGTTGTTGAGACACGGAGGGATGAGAGCTGTGGACCAGTAAATACACTCCCTTGTATCTCGTAAACTATGGAGTGACAAAATCTGTCGTCTTTGAGACAAAATATGAAAAAAATGTGTATGGATACATAATCACTGTGAAGTCGGACTACAGAACAAAACCTTTTGATGGGGTCCGAACTGAGGTGATAGCATAGTTTCTATAATATCTCCTTTCTGTACCTAATTTCGATATTGCACGTCTTTCACAAATAAAAATCTTTGATTGATTGATTGTAAACACTTTATTGCACAACATAAGAGGGAAAAAGACACAATGATTGAGGAAGTTGTACATATAGGCGGTCTTATCGCTGAAAGCAATCTCTTCCAGACTACCTTTAGGTGGAGGAAACATGAAAAATCAATCTTGACTTTTAACTGCTATTTAATCTAACTATTTTTAAGTACTCATTCAATCGACTTACTTACTTAACCCCCCGCATGCCTGGTGGATGAAAATCACACGGCGTGCCTGGTGGGGCCCATTGGACCCCAATTAGAATGAGTGTTTTAAAGTAGAAAAATATACAAATATTATTTTATTAGCTACGATTAATTTTATATATATTTATATAAATAAGTCAAAACTTTAACCAAAAATTACCAAATTAGCATATTTATTAACCTTGAGAAAAACCCTTCAAAATTTTGAAATCATTCTTCATCATGTTCTTGACTGACGTTTTGGAGACAATTACTACACTTCGATCGCGTCTAACTCGGAAGAAAGCTGGCTTAAGACTGCAGGGAGGGGATTATTAGCACGTAGGATTCTTTAACGGAAGCTACCGAGAGTCACAGGTTACTCAACTTTGTATTTGTTAAGTTATGGCAGATTTTGTATCGAGTGGGGTCCATTGGACCCCACCAGGCATGCAGAGGGTTAACTTTTTTAACATTTTCCTACATTTAACTAATACTGGTTTCCCTATAATTAACCATGAATCCGAACGAACTTAAACCACAAATAATTTTTGAACTGAAAATTCGTGGGATCAAAACAACTCTAGCCCAGACTGCAGACGTATTACTTGTAAGATAGTAACAGGCAGTAGAAGCACCCAAGATTCTCCAGCTTAGTCCTAACGACTTTTCTACAGACGTAGAAGACATAACTAAATGTCTAAAAACTATTGAAACTTACCTACTATCCTAAACGAAAGGATAAACTATCACAGTATACTTACTCCATTGTCGATTGAAACTTAATTTGATCGACTTATCCGCAAAACTTAACAACAGAACAAATCGATATTTACAATAGACTTTTTTGTGAAGTTTTAAAGCCGGAAAGACGACAAAACGAATTGACTAACCCCTTAACAACATATCATTCCGCAGAATCTTCACATTTTACCAAATCAGACATACTTTAATCACACCCTATGGACACTTCGTATACAACGGGCCAGAAATGACATTTCAAAATAGGAATGAAGGAACAAAAAAAATGGCGGCGAAATCCTATACGTTCGACAACCAAACTGTATCAATCTGGGGTCGGAATCTAGAGAGCGGCAGGGAGTGTCCATACTGTATGTTAGTACTAATATATATATATATATATATATATATATATATATATTAGTACTAACATACAGTATGGACACTCCCTGCCGCCCATAGTATATATATATACTTTGCTTTTATATTCTTGACAGAAAAACTACTTACAATTTTATAGAGAATTTGGCCTCTGTTCGGGATATTTCTGAGAAATCATTATTTTCACACATTTATGACATTTTATCAGGCATAGCCCTATCTTGTGGGATATCGTTGAATAGGTCTTGCATAACAACTGAGGGTTTGAGGGTGAAATATTAAGCTTTGAAATGCTAATTTTTGCTCGTTTCCCTCCCCCCCCCCCCCCCGCACTACAAGCTAAACCGCTATTTCAAGACATCTGAAAAAAAATTAAATAGGAGATATAATCAATTTAAAACGAAAACTATTACGACTAAGTAGGCTTTCTTAGTTTAGGAGTAATATATGTTATTTATAATTTATAGCGCTGACATTGTCAAAAGTATACGAAAATGTAATTTTCATATCTATGCTGATGACCTTCAAATTTATGCTAGTATAGATTTAAAAAATGTTCAGCAGGCTATTGAAAATTTAAATGAAGATTTAAGTAGGGTTTATGAGTGGTCAGTTAATAACTCCATAATGATAAATCCAAAAAAGTCTAAATATATAGTCATGGGAACCAAGCATTAAATTGAAGTAATCTCTCAGTTGCAACCAAAAGTGGTGATAAATAATGAACCTATAGAAAGAGTAACCGAGGCTCGTAAGCAGGGGGTACTGTTTGACGGAAACTTACGCTTTGAAAAACATGTAGCAGACACAGTACGGAACTGTCTTTATCGGTTGAAAATCTTATACCGAATCCGACCATTTATCAGTGTTGACTTACGTTGCAGACTTTGTGAGAGTATTATTCTGTCAAAATTAAATTCTTGTTTTGCGGTTTACGGCCCCTGCATTCTTCAAAAATCGCAGCGTTTAATCCAAAGAGTGCAGAATGCCTGTGCCCGGTATTGTTTTTACATACCACCACGATCTCATGTAACGCCATACCATAGCGCTTCTAACATTTTGAAAATGCAGGTTCGCCAAAGCTATATTTGTCGATGCTTTTCGGGATTCTTAAAACGCAGCAACCCGACTACCTTTTTAAGAAACTTAATTGGCGCTATGCTAGTTATTGTTACGTGGCACGATATTGTTCATGTGTTTTCGTTATCCCTCGACACAAAACTGCTTTGTTTCGCGGCAGTTTCCGCTTCTTTGCTTCAAAATGCTGGAACCTCCCTCCGCCACTTCGTGTTCTACCATCACTTTATATTTTCAAATAACAATTACGGGAATATTTGATGTCACAACAGCAAAGCGAGTAGCGGATACGGCGACGAATATAAAATATAATATAAATTAAAACCATACCTTTTCATCAATATTACTCAACTTATGCGTGTTCTTGATATTCAGTTTTTATTTAATTGGCTGTGCAACACACCCATATTTATTAACACTTCACTCTGATATATTGAAAAGTTACTTACACATTATCGTCTTATTAAAATATATTTATGGGCTTCATACTTACCAACTTGCCTTATTTGTACCTATATACTTTAACACATACTAATACATATAAATGCATAACACAAATGGTATTATTTTTGCCTTGTTTGAGTTTGTTTCACAGAGGTGCGCACACTTTACCTCTCTTCGCTGGTCTTGGCTGAAAAACAGCGTTGCGCATGTATGTATACCCTGCATGCACAACATTATGCTGAGCGCGGACCTTTTAGTTTTTATTAGTGTTTTCAATAACAGTGTACTCTTTTATGAATTAAGTACTTATATTGTTTTATCTCCATCGCTTGTTTGCTGTATGGTGCCGTTTTGCTAGAAAAATAAATTAGTTATCTATCTAATAGTCGACCAACTTAAGATGTGCAGTTGGATTTGTCAAAAGTTCAAAGATTTTCCATACAAAATGTTCTATTACCAACTGTAAATATATATATTTTTTTACAAACATTTATTTTTTGTAAAGGCTGATTGTTTTTATCTACAGTTGGAAAGCCTATTATGTCACCTGATGGTAAGTGACGATGATGCCGAACGGAAGCGGGCTTACCAAGATTTCCCAACGCAATGGGGAACTGGTTATCTTATCTTCAAGCCGGAAAACATCAATGCTGTTAAGTAACATTGATGTTTGGCGGCAAGACAAGATGGTGGTTGGCTAGCCAGGTGGGCTTAGAAAATGCCCTTCCACCAACCATATCGTTTCTTCTGTAGTCTAGACTGCGCTGGATCATAGCTCTTTCCAAGTAGGTACTTTTTTGCAGTGCTTCCTGTGTAGAACGCGTCGAGACTTTGACGAGCTGTGCATCACGATAGAACAGAGTCTGCTAACCGAGCCGCAGCCGTTGTTCGAGGTCTGCGAGCAGCGGCCCGCGCACTGGGGGCCCAGCGCCGCCGCCGACGTAGACTTGCGCAACACTTCGCTATTCACAGGTGAACATCAACACGTCAACGTCCCCACTGCTGGGGGACCGGATCTTCTCTTCCCAAACTCGGGGAGTTGGTCCATACTCCACACACGGCGGCAACCAGCGTGTCCAGATTGATGTAGGGCTAGTGGTGAAAGAAGTTTTTAAAGCCGTAGTGATAGCAACCGGCATCAACGGCTGAACGTGACTTGCGAAGCACGGAAACGGTCGAGAAAAATACCACTTATAGTCGAATCCATCTAGGTAATGACCGTGCGTCAGGTCAGTTAACCTGCATGATCGACCCAACCACGCAAGTGGCACTGAGCTACGAATATATCCTGTATTACAATACACACGAGCATGTGTTCCAGACCTCAGCAAGCACATAAGTATCATCATATCTCAGCTCATATCCGTCCTCACCGAGGGGGCTCGAGCATACCCTGAATTATGGTGATCGGGCCTTAGTCGACCACGCGGGCCCAGTGCAGGCCAACTTTCTTCGCAGGCGTGTGCAGGTTTCCTCACGATGTTTTCCTTCACCGTAAGAGCATCGGATAAACGTACGAGTACATATGAAATCTAAATTCGACAACAAATTGGTACAATTGGTTTTGGTATAAGTATGACCTAGGAGAATCCTACCTATCTCAAAATATAAAGCATAATTTGTGTACTTATCATGCCAAGTCTCAGAATATGAGCCATGCAAACTTATCCGGAACAATCTTTGTTTTAGCATGACACAATTGACATGACACAAATAAAAATTTGCATTTCGAATTATAATTTTGCGTTTTTTTCCCAACATCTTCGTAGTTTTCCTGCACCTGGGTTTGCTTGAAACCCATCCAGCAAGCACACCTTTACGCGCTTGTATTTCGAAAAGTATAATGGTTTAAATTCCGAAACTTGGCATAATGAGTGCTCCATTTAAGCACAAAATTTTGGGATAGATGGAATTCGCCTAGGACATATGTGCTTGCTAGGGTCCGGGGCACCACTTGCATAACCACTAGGTCCACTAAAATCCATTGGTGGGTATTTTTGCACTTTTATGTCCACTTTCCGCCATGATCCATGATTTTTGGCAAAGTGGATTTTTATTTTTTCAGGACTAGTGTGTGAAAATCCATTCTAAAAATGTTTTTCTTTCAGAATTTGAAGAAGTTGACCGACAGTTCGACGATTCAGACGACGAATTTGAGATCCTCTGAGATGAGACCTGATGGCTACATAAAAATCGCACAAGGTGCGTGGTACATACGAGTACGTCCCAAAACATTATAGAAAAACTCGGAGGAATAAAACACTATAATAGAATTGGGTTTTTATGTAATATATGTATGTATCTATTTTTAATAAAATGAATTTCATGTAAGATTATTTTAGTGCCTTTCGATTTTGCTTGTATTTAGTTAATGTGTATGTAAGTACTTTTATTTACAATTTAAATCTCGCATCAACAATTAACATTCCTATCAAACTTCTTTTTAGTGACTTAACGTACCATTTTGATTCTGATCAAACTTCTTTTTAGTGACTTAATGTACCATTTTGATTCTGATCAAACTTCTTTTTAGTGACTTAATGTACCATTTTGATTCTGATCAAACTTCTTTTTAGTGACTTAATGTACCATTTTGATTCTGATCAAACTTCTTTTTAGTGACTTATTGTACCATTTTGATTTTGATCAAACTTCTTTTTAATGATTTTCATGTACCATTTTGATTTTGCATCAATTTTGGAACACAATATGTTGGTACCATCTAGTCATAAAAAATATCATATTTGTTGAATCATAAAATTACTATATACAACTATTTCGTAAGGAAGTGATTGATCTTACAACATTCATTATTTCATAGGTGAGAAACCTAGTGACGTTTTATTATTGTAATGTTTGAAAAAATTGTGCAAAAACTGAAATTGGTTCATACCAACCAAAGACTCAAAATATTTTTTTATATTAGAAATATATTATGAAATCTAATATGTATTTAATTTTTGTGATCTTCAGAACTTTTCCTCTTTCCTACCAGAGTATCTGTATATACAACCTCGGGTTCAGATATTTAAGTGTAAATAATTGGTATAGGGCCCTTTAACTGAGGGTTCTACTCATCTTACTGTACAACTATTCCCAAGAGACCCATCCATAGTCAATTCTCCAAAAAAAAAGGTACCCTCCATACAAAAATTCACAAAATTGGTCGATCAGCTAAACAATTTGTGTAAAGTATTTTTTTTGCGAGCAGTCATAGAACGAAAGTTGTTCAGTATAATAAGAAGAAACTTCAGTTAACGGGACTTCCACCAATTTTGTTACACCCTGTATATTCGAACGCGTGGCTAAAGATGCTAGTTCAGAATGAAGTGTCAGACGATAGAGAGTAATAATAATAAAACACAATACTTATATGTACAGTTTGTAATTAAATTACACATTCATAATATAATGCTTTGGAACTTCAAACACCAGATTAGATATGATGTATGTAACTAACATAATGTTATTATTATGCAATATGCATATACAATACTTACATATTTAAAAGAAACATTATATCTAACGCGTAGTCAGGGTAGCAACAAAGAGTAACATTTGAAACTGCATATTATATTCCTAGCAAGATAGGCAAATCAGACTTGATATTATGTGTAGGTGTGTAGCACAGAATGGTGTAAAGAAATTAGAAACAAAAAGCATTGCTTCTGCAATGACTGATCCTCCAAGGGTTAAAAATAAAATAATAGGGTTATGATTGGCCCCAATTTGATGAGCACTTACATATAAATATATAGACAAGACATATAGCTTATGTGAAAATTCTGATCTTCGAAACTACTTCGTATTGAAAGTAAACCTCTTTTCCATTCCACAATTAATAGGTAGCTCTTATAGCATTATACAAAAACACACATATTTAACAAAAAAAAGGGTATAATTCTATTTATGCATTTTAATAACCAAACCAAGAGCTACATTAACCTACTATAACATTGTTTAGAAAATGACTAGCACCAAAAGGAAAATGATGCAAAAACATCACATTTAAATAATCTCTACAGTATCTATGTTGTCAAGGGTTTACCAATTGTGCAAAAAAAAAAATGCTGTTTGGTAAGACAGAACATTTTTTTTAAGGAGAGCTTACTGCTTATTACGCATGAAACTGATCTTTCGTTTTGGGGTTTGAAATTTTTGTACGGACTGGCATAGTACCAGGACTGCCATTTTCTAAACAGCGTCAAAAACATAAACCTGTATATAAGGTGTAACAAAATTAGCTGAAAGTATTTTAACTGGTGCTTCTGCCCATGAAACTGAACAACTTTCCCCATGAAACCCATAGTCAAATCTCAAAAAAAATTTTGAATTTCCCATACAAAGTTGGCTGATCAGCTGATCGAGTTAGTATGGGAGAGCCAAAATTTTTTTTGCGATTTGACTGGGTTTCATGGGGAAAGTTGTTCAGTTTCATGGGTAGAATACCCAGTTAAAATAGTTTCAGCTAATTTTGTTACACCTTATATGTAAATAAAGACATTTAGACAAACAAAATGTCATCTAGCATTATGTTCTAGAGAAATAAAAATATTTCGTGTTATTGAGCAATTTCATGTCCCGTTATCTCTGTAATGTGACGTTGTGTGTCTCTATCCAAATATACAGGACTTTATCCAAAAAATATATGGACTTCTTTTATAAAGTTGGCAATTAGCTGAAGATCAATTTGTTTTCAAAGTCCAAATATAGTAGAACAAAAGTTCAGTTCCATGAGTAGCCTCCGTGGCGTAATGGTAAAGTCCATTAGATTCACATCAGGAAGTCGCGGGTTCGATTTCTGGCGGAGTCTATGTAAGACTCAGTTTGGTTGATGGAAGGACATTTTATACTCCCTCCTGGCTACCTACTACCATCTTATCTAAGTCTTACTGCCAAACATCAATGTTAACAACATTGATGTGTTCTGGTTTGAAGATAGATAGCCAGTTCCCCTTTGCGTTGGGGAGTATTGAGCCGGCTTCCATCTTTGGCATCAACATCACTTACCATCAGGTGAGATGATGCCAAAGGTTTACCAATTGTGGATAAAAAAAGAAGCCCTCCCCCCTCAAATATTATGCTCTATATTTCCTAACACCCTGTAGAGGCTGGCAACAGTTAATTATGATATTGATTATGGTGATATTATATGCATATTTTTAAAACCATTTACAAACACAAACTTAGAGATAAGTGATAGTTAATTTCCATATTATTATATCACATTCTAAACTTGGCAACTATGTATACTGTTAGGTAGCAGCATAGTTTTAAAAATAAAAAAAGACTAAATGCTTATACATATATGACACTTGACTATACCAAAAAGGCCAACCTTTTTGGTAGAGTATCCAGTCGCCACTCTTGATTTTCAGATGCGTATTTTTGTAGATCACGAAAATACAAATCAAAATACATATATAGGACAGTTTAACATTTTCACATTATCATATTACTGAGATATTTTAAATCTACTTTATGTAATTTCTGCTATGGCCTTCTTTAATATGTCCCCAAGTATATCTTTGGTTTGTATTTCCATCCCTATCGAAATATTTACAAATCGGCTGTTTCCCTGTGGTCCTACTAATTTGCCCACTAGTAGGACCACAGAGACAACCTATGCCCCAAGGTCCTACTATATTCATGTGCAGCTTAAAATCATGACGGCCAGGCACAATGCCAGTTTCCATGCCCATTGAACATTGAACAATTTCTTTAAATAACAATGGCAAACTATCAGTTTTTATATGCATGTCCACAATCACAACCATTCTTGAATTTAAAAATTTCAAAAATATGACACTATACACAAATATATTTCTAATATACATCATTTAAAAATAGAATTTACTCTTTATATCTTTAAAATGGACATATTACTTTTACAATTTTAATACAAAATTTATACGATATAAAAATCCTAGAACAAAATAGGGGTCAAATTGAGAATATTAAATTGTACTTTCTATATTTTAACAATCACAAATACTACTGGGAACACTGTGAATAAAAGTTTTAGTAACAACTCAATTAAGTATAAATAAATGATATAAATGTATTTGCAGAAAAAATGCATGAAGTTATAGCATGAATTCATTATTGGCCTAAGCTTACATTTCCAGGCATAATTTCAAAATTTACTGACAATGAAATATTACCAGTTTTCACTATAATGATTTTTACAGCCAGTTCAAATTAACAATTCTATCTTAATCGGCTTCAGCAGCAGCAGCTGATATTTTAGAATTCAAGAAGTTTAAGACTAAAACAGTAATGTTGTCGACAGAACCTCTATAATAAGCTTGTAGTGTTAAGCTTTTAGCTCCATAATCTGGTTCATCTAGTCGTTCTTTTATAAATTTTACAGCTTCTTCATTTGTAAATGTATCCCATAACCCATCTGAAGCGAGTATCACAAACATGGGTTTATGATCATCAAGATTGAATGTTAGTATATCTGGATCGGCAATAACAAACCTTTTGTCTTTGAGAGGATAGTCACCCATTGCTCGAGAGGTTGCCAGTATTCCAGCAACACGCCACACTCCATTGAAGGCAATGTAGCCTCCAGCTGCTTCAATTCTTTTTTGTTCTCGCACCTATAAATGAAAATAAATATTAGCAATAGTGGATCAAACACAAAATATACCCATCTTCCATAAAGTTTAATTACCTGCTGTGGTTTGTGGTCAAAAGAAACGGGAATAGCATTCCCCCGAGAATCACACATTACACCACGCGAGTCACCAACATTAGCGACTATGAGGTGGTTCCCTTCCATCACGGCGAGGAGGGCAGTTGTTCCCGCAACATTCATGGAGCGTTTGGCCGCTTCTACTAGTAGCCTGTCAGCTGCCAACACTTCATCAGTCAGTAACTTGCCAAAATTGATTTTCCCCTTGTCCAAATAACTGGACAATGGTATGGCAACATTTTTTACAGGTTTATTAGATGGTCTCACTTCTCTGGTGATAGGCCTGGCCTTTGAAAGTTGTGCCAGCAGTTCAGGGTCTGTGATCTCCTTCTTTAGTGTGTCATCAGCTGTGCTTGCAGACTTTTTAAAACTAGTTTTCCTCTCCACACTGATATTGTTTTCTTCCTTAGGTTTTGGATCTTCAGGGCTTTCTTTAGGTGGTGTTACAGGTATTTTTCCATCTCTGTATGCATTCAACTCAACAATTTTGTTGAAGAGGTTTTGTATCAGATGTTCCTTAGCGTAATTGGCAGCGAATTCTCCACCGTGACCATCAAATATCGCAAAAAGCGATATGCCTGTACTGTTGATGTTCTCATTGATGATGAACCGATCCTCCATGTGCATTCTTCTGCCCCTGATTGCGTAAGCGGCACTCAGCGTACCCTTGAGCTCCCAGCTCTGTTTGTCGGCCTCGGAGCCTTCCATGAACCTCATTTTCTGCACTGCACCGATGGGGCTCATAGCCTGAGACAATCTGCTCAGCAGTGTTCGACTCCATAGTTCGATAGTTTGAAGATACATAACGAATAATATAATGCCCACCGTGAACACTAGTACTTCTGATCGTAGTAAATAAAGACGCACCATTTTCCATAAATAGCTCAACGGAGTATCAATCGGAACACTGCTTGTGATTCGAGAAATTATTTTCGTAAAAGACAGGTAGGTTTGGTACAATACTTTGTCTTCTAGTTCGTCTTCCATGTCCTCTGTGAAAATTTTATGTTTTCGCGATAAAGGAAAAACACCTTTTTGTACACATTTATTTTCCGAAGATAGGTATATCTTTATCTTTAGCAAAACACACGTAAATCGCAGGACTAGGTAGCGAAGAACGGAAGAACCACAGACATAAAACACCTACATATCACTTTGCTCAAAACGTTTTTATTCATAGAGTACCATATACATACAAAAAATAGAGTAGATATTCACTCTTTCAAATAAAACAGCGCCCCTAGCGGAAAGAACCCAAACTAACCTCGCGGTTTTTTACTCAGACGGGACACACAACATGTTGATTGTAGACAAGAAGTTTATAGGTAAAACTGGAGGCCACACTCTAAATACCTAATTGAAGAAAAGAAATATGGCCTTGCAATGTCTCGTTACCGCTCCGTCTCTTTTCAGTTAGCGGGTGTGAGCAAGAGCTTTACCTATACACGTCTTGTTTACACCTCATAGTTAGAAAGAGACGGAGCGCTTATTTTTCTTCGTAATAACTTAAAAGCCAAAGAACGTAAAGACATGGTCAAGCTTTCGGTTGAGAGAAATATTGAATTATCCTGTGTTGAATTGGAGAAACATGTCATATTATGTGTGTACAGACCCCCAAAGGATGAAAATTTCTTAGTTTTCGAGAATGTATTAGAAGATGCCTTAAGTATATTATGCAAAGGTAACAAATCTATCATTGTTTGCGGCGATTTCAATGTAGATATCCTTGTAAAAACAAGTTTAACAACAAGATTAATAAGCTTATTTAGAGTCGTTTGATCTAGATTTTTTGTTTCACGAGCTTACTAGAGTGACAGCAACATCAGCTAGGTACATGTTTAGATAATGTTTTCTGTAATTGCGAACACAGACAAAAAAGTATCATAAACTATTTAAAATCTGACCACAGTGGTCAGCTTGTACTATTTCCATGTGAAAGAAGTAGAGAAATAATTACAGTTCAAACGAGACCTGTCACTACTCAAAGATTAGAGATGTACAAAGATGTACTTGTCCAAAAGCTACCAAACTCAATGTTAGATCAACAAGACCCAAATAGTTTTTTCAACTTATTTTTTGAAGTGCTCAGTACAGAGTTTGAAAATATATTCAAATTAAAAACGATTAATGTAAATCAAAAATTTAAGTTTAGTGACTGGGCAACTCTGTAGGTATACAAGAGTAGAGAAAAATTGTTTTCGCTTTACGAACAAAAGACATACAACTTTGATCTCAAGTTTGTTGAGTATGTTAAAAATTATTTAAAAGAGTTTGTTTGGCAGCTAAAGCCAACTTCATTTCTAAGAAAATTAAATATTCTGAAAATAAAATTTAAGCTGTTTGGAACGTTATTAATAAGGAGACGGGGAAAACGAAGCAGCGAGAGAAACAATATGTCTTGCAAACTGATCGTGGTCTCATTTCTGAAATCTCAAAGGTAACAGAAGAATTTGAATCTTTCTTTACAAATGTTCCACTCAAAACAACCGAGAGCCTTGACTCGTCGCCTATTCTCGCAAATCAATTACTTTCTGAAAATTTACCAAAGTGTGAAGAAGATTTTACATTTCGAAAAATTAATCCACACACGATTGTAAAAGCTTTTAAGTTATTGAAACTAAAAAATACTGAAGATCTTTGGGGCATGTCTGTTAATTTAATAAAGTCCGTAATTGAAATTTTAGCCCCTTACTTGGCCGATCTATTCAACACTTGTATTGTGGCGACATCTGCAGTACCCGCCACATACAACTACATAACCTCAACTCAAGACTGAACCATCGATCATACTATATGGAATTACATCTTCATCTCGATAGATGGCATCTAGAACGCGCTATTAGAATTTCTTCAGCGCTAAGCATATATACAAGCACCAACCATACACGGTTGGTCCACGGCCGGACCCCAGGCACATCACCTCGCCTGGTGGAGATATCTCCCTTTGTTCTCGAGAGTAGGAACACACCGTTCCTACATTGGTGACCCGACGCAGAACATCGACGCACCTTCAGCCAGAAACACCCGTTTCTACATTGGTGACCCGACGCTGAACATTGACGCACCTTCGGCAACAACTCCTCAACAGACCTCCAGCCGGTAAAGCAAGCCAACAGCAGCATAGCAGTCCAATGCGAAGTTTACCAGGACCATCGCAGCCGTCATATCGAGCTTCCTGGCCCTGTGTACTTCAACCCGAAGCCTCATCAGGTTCGCAGCCATCGACGCAGCATCAAGGACCTGCAGCTTCACTCTTCAGGCAGCAAGTCGTCGGCAGCTCACGCTGTAGAGCACGCGCTCCACGTTACAGCCAACTCGCCAATGTGGCGACATCTGCAGTACCCGCCACATACAACTACATAACCTCAACTCAAGACTGAACCATCGATCATACTATATGGAATTACATCTTCATCTCGATAGATGGCATCTAGAACGCGCTATTAGAATTTCTTCAGCGCTAAGCATATATACAAGCACCAACCATTCACGGTTGGTCCACGGCCGGACCCCAGGCACAACACCTCGCCTGGCGGAGATATCTCTCTTTGTTCTCGTCATGTAGAAACACATTCGTTCCTACAGTATTGATACTGGAGTATTTCCGGATCTCATGAAATTTAGTAAAGTTGTTCCACTCTTCCAAGTCTGGAGAAAAAAAAGACCCAAGTAATTATAGGCCTGTTTCTGTGCTACCAGTTTTAAGTAAGGTTTTTGAAAAAAAATATACTAAACCAAATGTTGACTCACTTTAATATCAATAAATAACCTGCAGTTTGGCTTTACAAAAGGGCGTTCAACAACGGACGCGGGAGTTGAACTAATTAAAAACATATATGATGCTTTTGAGAAAACCCAAAACGCGAAAGGGATCTTTTGCGACTTGTCAAAGGCATTCGATTGTGTGGAACATAAAACTCTGCTTGTAAAATTGGACCATTACGGTGTTAAAAATAAGGCTCTAGATCTTTTCGAATCGTATTTAATTAATATTATACAAAAAGTACAAATAAATAATACGAAATCAATGGGTTCTCTGGTCTTAACCAATCTTAATGGGTGTGCCTCAAGGTTCTATTTTAGGACCTTTCCTTTTTTTAGTTTATATTAATGATCTACCATTCATGGTTGAATCACTGTCGAAAGTTGTGTTGTTTGCGGATGATACATCGCTAGTTTTTAAGGTTGACAGAAAAACTGATATGTCTGACGAAGTAAACGACACTCTTTCAAAAGTATACAATTGGTTTACTATAAATAACTTAGCCTTAAACGTAAAAAAGACCAAATGTATTAAATTCACATTACCTAATGTTATTGAAATAAACAACAATGTATCCTTAGCTGGTAATATATTAGAATTTGTAAATCAAAGCGTGTTTCTAGGTTTAACTGTTGATTCAAAGCTTCAATGGGACCCTCATATAGAAACGCTAGCAGGCAGGCTTAGCTCAGCCGCATACGCAGTTAAAAAAATCAGGCTCCTTACAGATATAGACAGCGCAAGACTGGTATATTTCAGCTACTTCCATAGTATTATGTCTTATGGGATACTTTTGTGGGGACATGCAGCTGATATAAATACCATATTTGTTCTGCAAAAAAGAGCGGTTCGCGCGATTTATGGAATGCGTTCTCGTGAGTCGCACCGAGATAAGTTCAAAGATATTAATATACTGACTTTCCCCTGTCAGTACATTTATGAAAATATAATGTATGTTCATAAAAATCTGCATCTCTTTTCGCTGAATAGTGACAGGCACAGTCGTAATCTTCGGAATAGGAATAAACTTCAAGTAACTTATACCAGACTTAGCAAAATCAATAAGTCATTTGTGGGTCAATGCACACTCATGTATATATACCTGTTGATGTCTTAAATTTGTCAGAAAAACAGTTTAAATCTGTGTCAAAAGAACTCTTTGTAAAAAAGGTTATTATAAGACATCCGAATATTTAAATGACAAAAATGTATGGGTAGACAGTGTTTCTTCTATCAACGCTACTAATTCTGTTAAATAGTAATAAAATGAAGATTAAACTAAGAATTGACGTGAAAGCGACAAAACATGACAAGTATAAGTAGTACTTCTTTTAATTAATATTTTTATCTTGGCATTGACATGAGTGGTGCACGCTCGCTTAAATGTTCGTGCGGATGGTGGCGCATCGGGAGCCGGGTCGTTCCTTTCTCTCTAATATGGTTGAGAGGAGCGATGGCTGACCCTCGCGTTATACTTGTGACCGGGTGCTGTCCGTGTGAACTGGCCTACACTTGTCAAAGGCGTTCATGACATTCAATAATTTTGATGTACCTATAACTTCTCGTGTCATATTGTTTTCATGTTCTAATGACATTATTATTTTTTTATATCACAGATTGTATTTTGACGTAATTAACTAATGATTGTTTATTTCTTGATTTTTTACAAATGAAACTATGTAATCATTTTTTTATGACTATCAGAAAGAGTGTAATTTGCACCTATTTTGAATAAATATCTTGAATCTTGAGCAGTAACGAGACTCTTCAAGGCCATATTTCTTTGCTTCAATTAGTTATTTAGAGTGTGGCCTCCAGATTTACCTATAATCTTCTTGGTTGTAGAGCTACAGCGTGTCTGCAGAATAGATGCAGTCACTTTGAATAATTCAAAATAAAACATTTTTTTCATGAACAGCTAAACATAAATAAATTGAAAATAAAAATGGTGCCATTTAGAGGGGAGAAGAATTCGACACCCCTAATGGAGGGTTTTCGTCGATGAAATGTGGTGTATTACATGCCCTTAAAATATCGGTAACCCTATCCTGTACACTCTGTATAGCAGAATAGTTACAGCTCAAGTGAAAACAATCCGGGTGCGCGAGTTTGAGATCAGTATTTTTTTTACCCGACTACTAAAAAATATGTTTTTGACAGTCTATGTGTGTATGTATGTATGCCCCATCGGCGCGTTTGATGTCCCCACTGGAAGGGGTATCAAAACAATGAAATCTGAAATCAGCTGTGTACGAATGAATAATTGAATGAGGGAACTGTTCATTCGTGAGTTGACGTCACAGTCGCGTATGGTTTGTTCCACTGGGTTTGTTACACAAAAATGGGTTTATTCTACTTGAACTTCACAACAATTTCATCGAAAAACTTGTTATCATTCAAATATCAGACTTTCTGCATAAGCTAAAGTGATTTGTATTATTGTAAACTACCGCCTCTATAAATATTGCAAGAATGCAAATTTACAAAAAACCTAAATAACTTCCAAAATATTGTAACTAGCTTTAAGAAATTAAGACTGTATTATAGAAAATTTTAAAGTGCTTAAATAAAAATAAGTCATAAAAGTTCAAGATTATAAAGTTTATTTTGAATAAAAATAGGTTAAAAGTAAAAGTAACCATTTTTCACTATATTTAGAAAAATGTGCTACGGTGTCAAATTAGCAATTTTCACACATTTCAGTATTTTGTATTATCACCATGAGCTATTGAAATAGCTGTTACACGGTTTGGCATGCTTTCCACCAGATTTCTGAGCCGATGCTGAGGAATATTCTTCCATTCCTCTATCAGTGCTTCTTTCAGTTCACGAAGCGTGATTGGAGGGGAATTTCGCTGGCGTACACGTCGTCCCAGTTCAAACCAGGCATGCTCAATGGGGTTCAAGTAATGAAATAAACTTTAATTTAGTTTCTATATTGAAAGGATTGCTCAAATATTTTAAAAGATATCTCATTTTTATAACCGACCCGTTTTCTTTACGATCCAGTGTAGTGTAGGTATAGTACACATTCTTAGCAAATGATCTCACAAGCGATATATTATGAGACGGCTCAATCTACGCGCGCTACAATCAAGCGACACGACACGCGGCCGCAGGTAGCCAGGTGGGGTGGCGTTACACTCTGAGCACAAAAAATGTGGAAATAAAATAAAAGTTAAAAAACTTAAACCCGACTACGGAAAAGTAATAAAACAAGAGTTTCCTGCCCGAAATATTAACTTTATTTTTCCCTTTATCTGAGGTAATAGCCGTAGTCGCAAGCCATATTAATAGGTAGGTACTTAAGATAAAAAAATTTATTACGATCTTGCGACTACGGCTATTACCTCAGATGAAGGGAAAAATAAAGACTATGATTTCAAGCGGGAAACTATTGTTTTCTTACTTTTTCGTAGTTGGGTTTTAGTTTTTTAACTTATATTTTTAAATAACTCTAAATTGACACACTAAGTAAGAATCTAATGGTAATTTTCAAAATCAATCAATTATGAAGAAAAAACAACAAGATGTTAATGACCATGTTTTTGCAGAAGGTTCAAAAAGAAAAATATTTTTTTTGTTTTTTTCCTCAAATTTTTGGTTAATTTGATGTGTAAATCACCAGAGAAATTAAATAAACTTTCAAATGAGACAATATTGAAGTCTGTACGGCTGCTAATTCAAGAGGAAACATATTTTTCATAACAGCTAAAGAAAAATTTAAAATTAAAATGGCTGCTATTTAGAGGGGTGAAGGATGCGACCCCCTAATGAGGGGTTTTTCGTCGATGAAATGTGGTGTACTCGTATTACATGTTCTTGAAATATCGGTAACCCTATCCGATACATATTAGAATTTATTAGATTATTCTTCACACATTACAATGGTTTGCGTGCGGCCCCAACTATCAAAAAATGTGAAAACTACAGTTTCTGATACAAAGAAGAAAAATGTTCTGAGTGAATAGTCCGTTTCTGATTCTAGTCTGTTTACGAGAGTTACTATGCCTGTGGATGCACATTTGTTACTGTCAAAGATGACCTATACTCGGCTGCTTTGATATGAAGTCAAAGCAGAAAAGAGAGCGTGAATCTGTGTCCCGGGAACCAGCGTCAACAATTAGTATTGTTGAGCGAGCGATGTGGCACATTTAATTTAGCCCTGTTGGGCAGGAAAGTAGGCAGCGCGAGTATGTAAATAGGTCACTCGCGCTACCACTGTTCATGCCGCTGTCTCTGCGATTGCCACGATTGTCGATTTTTCGGCTTTCGTGCGGAAGTCTAAGGAATCCGCTGAGTGTGAACACTCACTCACGCCGCTGCTGCCGCAGAAGTATTTAGGGCAATATTTCCGACAGTGGCTGAGTGTTAATCCCGGATTAGGTTCGGTCAGGTTTACTGTCGAGGAGCCTCGCTTCACGAGGTGACTCCTGGTGACTTCCCATGGGAGACCTTCGAGTAACTTTCAGATCCGCCACCAGAGAGGGGGAGGCTCGCCAGCGAGGCTCCTCGACAGGATGATTAATCAAACCTGACCGAACCTAACATCGCTCGCTTCGCTCGTTTAACAATACTGATTGACGTGTCGTAATTACCAGAATATTAATTCCATTTCAATGTTCGAAATCATGTTGCTTTCAAATGTGAGTATTGGCGATGCAAAGATTATCCGCATGCCCCTAGCGGCGAAATTTAGAAGTTGTAAAAGAACGACACTTTGCATTAAAGTTTAGACATAATCAGATGGATCACGATTACTTATAGAAACCGCTACGGCGGTTTTAAGTTTCACAGCTGTCATCTAAACTGAAGATCTAGAAGATATCTATGATTTCTCTTATGAAACTAGTAGTCCAGGATCAACAGTTTCCGAGTTTTCCTGGCTTTACACAGGAGGTCGCGGGTTCGATTCCCGGCGGGGTCAATTGTAAGACTTGGTTTGGTTGGTGGTAGGGCATTTTCTAAGCCCGCCTGGCTAGCTACCACCATCTTATCTAAGTCTTGCCGCCAAATATCAATGTTGATATCATTGGTGTGTTCCGGCATGAAGATAAGATAGCCAGTTTCCCATTGCGTTGGGGAATCTTGGTAAGCCCGCTTCCATCTTCGGCAACATCGTCACTTACCACCAGGTGAGATGTTGTCAAGGGTTTACCAATTGTGAATAAAAATAAAAAAAAATCGTGCTTTTAAGTTTGAGAGCTGTCATCCAAAATGAAGAACGTGACGATCTCTTATTATTTCTCCTATGAAACTAATATAATAGCCTAGGATCAACAGTTTCCGAGTAGGTAATGTCGGTTTTTAGTTTGACAGCTGTCATTTAAAGTGAAGATCTTTATGAGATTTATAATGTATTTTATGAAACTAAAAGAACAGTTTCAGAGTTAATGTGGTTTTAAGTTTAACAGCTGTCGTACAAAATAAAGATTATGATGATTTCTATCATTTCTCTAACGAAACTAGTAGCCCAGGTTCAACAGTTTCAGAGCAAAGGGCCTGGCCACATGTAGCCGGCACGGCACCGTCGCCGGTGGACAACGCGACGCCGCGCCGGTGCCGGCAGACGGATTATGGATTACAAGACACGGATTGTACTCTTGCTATTGTTTACAAGGCGCCTAAGATTCAAAAGAAAAATAATAAAAGAAAATACTGAGTAAATCCATACCTTTCAATTATGAACAGTGACCGAAATCATTTCGAGAATTAATATAACGCTTTAGAAATTTATGGCAACTTATTTCTCTCATGAAACACGGATATCACAATTGGTGAAGAGACAAGTAACGGAGTGACAACCTTAAAGCAAAGTATATATAATAGTACTGATGTACTTAAAGTTTGGCGGGGAGACGGGACTCATTCTGGTATTTCAACACGTTTGTAAGGGAGGAACGCTTACCATTTCTCAGTAAAACCGCCTCCCTGGCGTAATGGTTGAAGCTCCGCTTCGCATCAAGAGGACACAACTTTGTAAATTCGGTTTGGTTGGTGGAAGGATTAATTCTAAGCCTGCGTCTGGCTAGCTTCCATCATCTTATCTAAGTCTTGCCGCCAAACATAAAAGCATAGATGTGTTCCGGCTTGAAGATAAGATAGCTAGTTCTTCATTGCGTTGGGGAATCTTAGTAAGCGTGCTTCCATGTTCGGCATCATCTTCACTTACCACCAGGTGAGATGATGCCAAGAGCTTACCAATTGTGAATAAAAAAAATGGAAAAAAAACCACAGCGTGAGCTTTTCTGGAGGCATGAAAGGGGGGACCGCTTTCGGGGCCCGCAGGCCCCCACGTCTAGGAATTAATTACCTAAGTCCTTAGTGGCATTGCTTCGTCTATATTTTTTTATGGGAAGCTGCTCGTACGACCAGGCCTGTCGCACTCCGCGCTGTAGGCATGAAAATGTACCTACGCCACGCTCAACGCCGCGCGGCCCCCTGAATGGGGCAAATTCAGTACTCAGAAGAGATAAGACTTACGCGATAGAAAGAGAGGCAACTTGTAGGTGAATATAACTCAAGGTAATTAGCGCTGTGCGACCTGAATTTGCACTTTATTATGTCGTAGCAAGAGTCGCCATTCATTCCAATGATTTTGCGGAGTTAACCTTCTTTTACGTAGTAAATAGTCGTTATTCTTTGGTACGACCTTATATGGAACGTAAAACAAAGTTGATCTTTTAAATAAAATGTATTAAAACAGTGAGATTACATTTCAATAGAAGAGATACAAAAGTCTACTTAGCTTACTATTCGGTGCAAACTCGTACAAATGTTACAAGTACCTACCTAATCAGAGCCATATCTCTGTACAAATTAGTTGAGGTACCGACCTACCTATCTAATTGTTTCATAGGTATAAATATTACCTAAAATTTGGCTAGAATAGGCATAGATTTAAATACCTATTGGATACACAAATCTATTTCCTTATAATTAAATTTTACAGACCTTTGCGAGTTTTTTTTTTTATAAACGCCGATCAAACATGAAAGAAAGAAAAACTACATAAGTACATTTTACTGATAAGGACAACGTAGTCAACAAATAAATAAACAGAAATAAAATCTATAAGTACTTAACTTTGTTCATATTGGGAATATTATTTTTCACATTTTACATAATCTAGATAGATACTAAAATAAAATCAAATGAATATAGTGAAATATTAAGAACTGATCATTCACTCCCTAGATAGAGCGTCACCCTGTAATCAATACAATAAAAATGGGCCAGCTTTTTGTGCTTGTATGCGTGACAACCACTGTCTTACACCCGCGCCTGCCATACCTTTTTTTTTCTCAGTGTACATGGATTACCGGACAACAGTTGTAAGATTTTTTTTCCTGGCACCTGCGTCGCCGCGTTATATCTACAGAGTAAATAATCATCAAAGATTAAGAACATAGAAAGCGCTGTAATAGGGATGGCGACTGCTAGTCGTCTGATTTACTTTTTATCATCTGTCAAAAACGACACTTTGTTCTAAAAATTTTTGAAATACCTAGGCGTGACCTCATAGTTTTGCAGCGTCATTTATGTACTCATTTTGAGATTTAGGTGATTTAAAAATCGAAGACTTGATTGAAAACAAAACGAGTAAGGTTTTCTGAAGTTTAAGTAGGAGGGCAATTTAGTGATCAAGAGTTCATTATTTATTTCTGATGCTGTCGTCATCCCTATCATTGAGATTGGAATAAAAAGAATCAGGTCCCAATTTACCTATGATGTATAACAATATAATATATGATTAAACAAGCTTAAAAAATGTCCGGACAGTTGCTTGACAGGAGATGAGGATAGAAATATTCAAATAGCTATGTTAGATAGAGAGCTTAGAGAGAACTGTGAAAGTACACCTTCGTGAACTAATATTGTATGAAGGTAACTTTAGGTTTGGACACTTATGACCGCGTGACAGTGAATCTCGTTTTTTTTATATGAGACTAGCTGTATGTAACCCACAGTTTTGCCCCAGCAGATTCCGTTTTTTGCCGTTCCCGTGGGAATTTCCCAAAATCCTCTCTTAGCGGATGCTTACGTCATAATTGCTGTACGCTTCTATGCCAAATTTCAGCCCGATACGTCCAGTGGTTAGAGATGTGTGGTGATAGATCAGTCAGTCTGTCACCGTTTCCTTTTATACAGGGTGTAACATAAAAAAGGTGCAGTGATACTTTAAGGTGGGCTTGTATTCGTCAAACAGCTTTTGTCCTACGACTTTGCTGGAATCGCGTTTTTTTGAAAGTTTCTATACATAACCGGCTAATGACCTGACAGATTTGCATGAAAAAAAAATCGCGATTTCAGCAAAGTTGTTCAGTTTAATGAGTACAAGCCCACCTTAAAGTATCACTGCAAATGTTACATCCTGTATATACAGAACTTAGATTATGATTCAAAAAAGCCGCCGACCGGACTAACACGAGCGTCGTGAGAAAATTTTACCGTCGCGTCGTTTTGCTCTAATCTTTTCTGTGGATAAGAGATAGAACGACGAAAAAACAAATAGAGCTTAAAATATCTTTGTACAATAAGTTATTTAGTTGAATACATATTTAGGGCCTCCGCTAAAACACGAGCGGACTCAGGACTCCCGCCGCCCGCGTCACGCGGGCGTGCGACTGACGTCTGCTACATTCTCGCTGCAATTTTTTTTACGAAACATAATGGTAGATGCCGCGTGCGCCCACCCGTGTTTTAGCGAAGGCACAATTAAATTATAAATGCATAACAATGCTTGGCATTTAAAGCATAGGTACAGTAGAGTTCATTAATATATTGGCAGGGCCAATGGTTCAAAACATTGTGAGCGTGGAAATAAACAAAGTTCTATACAAACTTAGATATCCTTATGGTTTTTTTTTACTGGCTGGCTGATATCTGACTTATTGATATTAGGTGTAGTCACATATTCATTTGTGCAAAACTGCGAACCATCGATAAGAGAACGCTGACGCATGGATACTAATACCTACAAGCTATTCAGAAATATAATTATTAAAAGACCAACCGAAAAGTTATGAGAAATCTTACAAAAAAATAACCAACACGAATTACTTTAACAGAAAATATGGCACTTCATCTGTTACTTTTGATAAATCTATGCAATTTTTTTAAAACAATTCCTTGTTCACGAGGCGAATGAGCTGATGGCACAGGACAGTGTTCTAAAACTTATTGTCTTACTTTTTTATATTTATTTTTACAGTTTTGGGAAATCAACAGCTTAGTACTTAATCAACCAAGAATAGTACAGTCACCATCAGATATATCGTAGCGAGCGAGGTGTTCAAATATAACTGTGCAGTGTTGAATTTCAATAAATTATGTACACTAGCGAGTTGCTATTAATATCTGAACATCTAATATGTCACAAATATCTGAGCAGCAGATTTTTCAATATGTAACATTTTATAAAAGAGGACCTTAAGTCATTGTGTATGAAGAACATGTTGAAAAATCTGCTGCTTAGATATTTATGACAAATTAGATGTTCAGATATTAATAGCAACTCCTAGTGTAATAAAAATAAATATTATAATTAAACATTCTGGGACAAATCACACATGGTCATCTGGCCCCAAAGTAGGATTCCCTGTGTTATGGGAACCAGAGACTGATATACATACTTATATACGTTTAAATACATACATATATAGATATTTAACACCCAGACACAAAGCAAACAAATCTGCTCATCACACAAATGCTTGCCCTGGGTGGGGGTCGAACCCACAACTCTCGGATCAGTAGTCAAGACCACTAACCACTGAGCCACCGAGTCAGTCAGTGTATGTACATAAGTTATTGAAATTCAACAGATATATCGCCTCGCCCGCTACGATATATCTGATGGCGACTGTACAATGGAACTTAAAATCTAGAAAAGCCTAACATATTTCCATAGAAATTAAGAAAGTGCAAATAAGAGTGCACATGCATTCATTTTGCACTGTTTGTAATAAAAATGTATTAATTTTAACTAAAATGTGGTTTACTGTAAAACATAAGAGTACAAAGTTTACACAAATATTGTGTTCCAGTTCGTATTTTCTAGCCACAGTCCTGCGAAATAAACAAGGAAACTGTAGAGATTAAGTGGGGAATAGAAACGACTGATATTATGAGGTACCTCAAAGAAAAGAAAAACTAAAATATCTGAGCAGCTCAATACAACTAATGGGTAATATTAATAATAAGCCAAACCCTGAGTTTCTGAATCACAGCCCTACGAAAACATAAGATATGTCGCAGTCGTAACGTAGAATCCGCCGATTTCCAAACGGCGCGCTGAATGGCGCCAGATTGTGAAGCGGCGACGTTTTGTAAACCTGCGGATTTTGCGCCGCTTTGTCAACTAGGTACTGAGTAAAATATCGCTGATTTCTTCTTCTGCGAAGCATTCTGCTACCCAGGGCTCCGCGAGGTTCTACGACTGTATAATCAATCAAACATGTCCGAACCTAACATCGCTCGCTTCGCTCCCTGATTTCTACTTCTGCGAAGCATTCTGCTACCCAGGGCTTCACGAGGCTCTTTGACTGTATAATCAATCAAACCTGACCGAACCTAACATCGCTCGCTTTTCTCCCTCATTTAAAATATGTACCTCAGTAGTTTTTACACAAAGCGGCGCCTCATACAATGCGGCGTACTTTCTTTCAGCCGAATTGCAATCCTTCTAAACGTGATGTCACCGAATTAAAAAACGCCGCCATTTTACAATCCGGCGTCGTTTGGCGCGCTGTTTTGGACACCGGCGGATTCTACAATACGGATTCCACAAATACATAGGTTTATTCCAACGATTGCAATTTTGTGATTTAGTTTGCTTGGACTATTATTATTATTATCCATGGTGGTCGGCAGTCACTATACCTTTCTTTGATTACTAAGTATTTTAATTGGCATTATATTTGGATGGAAGTTGTAATTGACTATATTACCTTGTACCTATTCTCTAAATAGTTTGGAGAGGAATTCTAACTAACTTATATTCAAATACAAGGTAACTGGTAAAACGAGGGACGCATTTCAGGAGGTGAATGAGAAAACCAACTGAACAACTTGACTCAAGGAACCGATGGTCAATTCTCCGTTCCGTTCCGTTCCAGAAACCAGAAATTCCTGTGCAAGGGCATTGATATCAGCGTATAAACGAGATCAGTCGAGGCTAAAACAAAATAGGTTTGAAACACCACCTCGTCACCTTCGTTGCTATCCAAGTGTCAGGACTTATT
The DNA here is from genome assembly GCA_947284805.1 of Coleophora flavipennella. Classification (NCBI taxonomy): domain Eukaryota; kingdom Metazoa; phylum Arthropoda; class Insecta; order Lepidoptera; family Coleophoridae; genus Coleophora; species Coleophora flavipennella. Next base: position 6,249,718 of record OX369263.1, on the reverse strand, counting down.
ATTATAGGAAGAACAGCTTCTTGGTCCGAACCGCTAGAACTACGAACTTGTGTTGCGGAGAATTTTCATTGTTAATTTTGTAATGTTACCATAATAGCACGTACTTAAAGCTGTAAACTTCCCTAATATTTTTTTTTAAAAACCCGCCGAAAGCGCGTCTTCCGTAGCTGTACCTGCCATGCGACTGTACTCCTGAGTAATAAAAAAATGACTTCACATACAAAGTCGGTTAATGAGCTGATCGGTTTGTATGAATTCGTTCTTTTTTGGAGAATTGACAGGTTTTTTGGGGAAAGTTGTTCAGATTTGTCTTCTGATTCACCTCCTGAAATGCGTCCGCCGTCTTACCAAGCATGGCCAACGAAAGCAATGAGGTTCTATATCTCACAATAGAGAAGCAATGTCTTTTCACAGTTCGACGGAAAAGTGGAGTTAAATAACAGAATATAAGACATATCGCTCTCACTACATGAACCTAAGGAGTATGCCGTAAGCCATACTTTATTTACGTGGGACCATGTAGGTGATAGATTCTCCCTCTGGATAATTTATATAAAAACCCATTGAACAATAAGATAAATAATTTAATTAAAAACATTAGGTACTCCCCTTTTTTAGGGCATACGGTTAAAATGTATCCTATGTAACTTTTGGGATCAAGACGAATATAACGCGACACCTCGCACTACAAAATCCATCACGCCGTTTAGACTACAGAGCGCGCCAAAGAATGTACATATTATATTCCATATAATAAAATTATTACATTTGTATTTCTTCTGGCGCAGTCGGGTAAAAAGTTTAAAACTCCATTAATACAAAGTTTGCGAATCAACTGATCAAGTTATGTTATAAACCTTCCCGAGCGTGTGCGCATTAACTGTACGAAATTGTATCGCAATTGGATGAACGGTGTGGCAGCGCATAAAATACGAACAAACAAAAATTTTTATACATTAGATTAATGTGGTAAGTCAAAAATTTATTTTTTGCTCCGATTGTATAAGTTCCTTGATAAAATTGTTCAATTTCATGAATAGGACCCACCATTTGCCAATTTTCAGCGAATAAAAAGACACCCTGTATATAGACCTTCTTGTCGTGCGGCACTGTCGGATAGCGATATTGTTTTTTTGTAACTCCTCGAATAGATCCTATTTTGAAAGTAATTCAAAAAAAAAAAAGCTACAACCTCCTCATCAATTTAGATTTCTTTGCTATAAAGTCTACCGGGAACTAAGGATACACTGCACATTTTTTTTAATTTTGTTTCAGAGTATCTTGTAGCCTATCCGTAGAGTAATATATTATTTAAAAAAACCTTCTGGAGACTGATAATGAATCTTAATGAGGTTTTATTCCTTTACCCACAACAACAGATGCCCTCAGGAAACTCGATCCCAAGTGCATCACGCTGCAGTCCATGAGAACTATATTAGGCCGAGTTATAGGTAAAATAGAACACATTCCAAAGGTGGTTCAATCCGCCCAAATGCACACAGTTTTAGGGGGGCTGTCACTAATTAAAACTGAACACATACTTTCCCATACAAATCAATCGGTTAGTTACCTTTGTATGTTTTTTTTTCGATTTCAGCAGTTGCTAAGGAAGGTTAAAATTACAAAAGTTTGATGAGTAGAAGCTCTGGGTTGTCTGATAGAAATCGCTCTCAGCGATAAGACCGCCCAAATTGTCCGTCTCTTAGTTGTTACATGTATTTATTTATATGATGTGCAATAAAGAGCTATTTGAATTTGAATCTCCCCTAAAATGTGTTGTATTTCACCAACCACACTGTACAGAGGCCAGCACATCGAGCTAGACACTCGTAGTGCAATTTTGATCCATACGCATACGGCACAAAGTACAAACTGTCTAGCTTGATGTGCTGGCCTCTGTACATCAGTAGCAGAAGTCACAATAGATCTCTTTAGGAACCACTTTTAGTCACATTCTACGCTTACCCAAATGATAATGCCCGTACAGAGGTATATTTCTTAATGAAACCATGACCTACCAACCTACAAACATCCTTATCACAATTACGCGTTGCTAGATTCTAGTTCCACTCCAGACACAGTCGTGCTGAGGTTGCCGTTCACCAATATGTCTTGCAGCGGCTGCCCCAGCATTTCCGAGAGCGCATCGCTGAGCTTGTAGTAGTTGGTCTCCAGAGCCTCCTGGTACGACACCTGGTCGGAGCTTATAAGCTTCGCGTTGAGCTGGAGGGCCGTGTGGCAGACCGTCAGGAATTCCCTGAAAGGAGAAAGGAAACTGTCAAAATATATATTTTTTTATGGAAATAAAGCAATGCTCGTAACTAGCGGTTATAGTACATTATGTTACAAGTGAGTAACTTTGGTGATTACCGCTGAGGCGCCATTGAGACCCGAGCCGTTAGGTGAGGGTCTTAAAAGAGCCGAGGACGGTAATCATCAATACACACGTGTATCATACGACGTTTTTCAACACACTTGTGAAGAAAATAAAAATAAAAAAATCATTTTATTTAGTAGATAAAGTTTATTCAGAGAAACATTTACTAAATGTGCAGTTAGTAAAATTATAATTCACTGTTTTTGATACCAAGCGGTCTTATCAGATAGAATAATTACTGAAATCTAATCATTGTTTTTAAGTCTACTCCATTCTTTGTTCGGACTGCACTTTTTAACATTGAGTATATACACCACAAAGAGCTAGGTTTGTACTTAAAATATTTAAAGTACGCCATGAACACATATTCTGAAAAAAAAAATGCGTATTCTTGTTGTTTTGCCACTGTATGAAATTTTGTTACGCTAATAGATATTTTTCCTTTGAGTTTTCAGGTAGTAAATTTTCCATAACGTTAAGGGCTTCACATCTTATATCGGGCGGTGTACAACATAAATCATTTTCTTCATAACTAGTACTAGTAGACATTGAAATTAATAAATAACTATAATTTCAACAGTGAAAACAAGTTGTGAAATTTTTTTCGCTCCGGCGGGAAAAATTAATCAGTTTTCCTATGCGCGCGCATCTAACAATGGCGATCGGTCATAGACTAAAAGAATGAGGTTTCTTTTTTTTGCTTTCCGCGGATAGCGTTTTAGCCACTTACAAAATGGGGAATTTAAAGTTTTCTTTATTACAGAGAAAACAAAAGTTATATTTAAGTGAACTTTTTATTTATTAAACACTTACAATTTATCTATTTAAATACGAAGTTGCATGAAATGAGTAAGCAATAGGTACATTAATTTATTTGTACTATTGACACGATCTTTTTGTATCAAAACTTTTTTAAGAACAAAGCAACTCAACCAATAAAATAAAATAAAAACTCTATAACTCACATGTGAATAATAGCAATGAAAAAATCACAGTTTGATTACAGGTGTCATTATGTGCCACTGTGCCAGCTAGACATTGTTGAATTAGTTTGCTCAGCACAAAACTACAGGCGTTTGTGTTCTCATATTCCAACATTTTTGTACTGTCGTCAGATCATCAACAAACAAGGCGTCAGATAGATCTTATAGGCGGTATTATTATTATTTTCCTATCTGCTATCGTCTAGCCACACAAATCTCTCGAAAGCAAGTTTTCTGGAATGCCCGCCGAACTAAATGTAAGACGTTCATATCAATTATTATTATTATTTAATATTCGTTAGATTCACCTGTAATGTACAGTTGTCAAACATACAAATTCAAAAATAAATGATTCAATTTCTAAAGCTAAAATAAACCAGCCCTGAGCATCCCCGGCACAAAGGTGCCCATAACGCTCGCAGCGTTGCCGCGTTGCATGGCTATAGACAGCCTTTGCACCAGGAAGGCCACGGAGCGGGGGTCAAATCCTTTGTCCCGCAGAAGGCGCCCAAAGTCCCGCACAAAACCCTTAGCCTCGGTCCCTCATTGGTCAGACGTTCATCGAATTCACGTCAAAAACCATCCCATCTATCGGATGAAGTGAAACGATGAGATCGTACATGGGTAACTGGCATCTTCAAACAAAAGCCCCTAGCGTAATGATTGGGTAACATGGTTTGAACACTCACTTGAATATCGCCTTTAGCTTGTCAACCATTTCGTCGGTATACATCGGCGAGAGCGTCGGGTCCAAGAACGCATTAGCATACGCGAGCGGGCCCGCGTTGACTGTCACGCACACGCTGCCTTGCAACCTGGATATAAATAAAATAAATACATTAAACGCATGGCCCTCTCGTAAAAATACAGGGTGTAAAAAAAGTGTAGGACACATTAACTGGGGGTTCTCCTCATCATACTGAAAACTTTCCCCAAGGAACCCATAGTCAATTCTCAAAAAAAGGACCCTCCATAAAAATAAATATAATTGGTCGAATTGTATGAAGCTATTTTTTGCGATTTTAGCAGTCATAGAATAAAAGTTGTTCAGTATAATGAGTATAAAGAAGCCCCAATTAACGGGAACAACACCAATTTTGTTACATGTTATATGTTAGTAATTTAGTTTGTTTATTGAGAAAGAAACGACTAATGCATGCACTAACGACTAGGGCCGTTGCTTCCTGTCCGGGAGGATGTGGTTCGAATCCTGCCACGTACCAATGTGTTTTCGAATTTCGATTTCAAAAGTACGTTTATACGACGCTCTTACTGTAAAGGAAAACATGGTAAAGAAACCTGCAAAAAAAAAAGAAAAAAAGACGTGTAGCACTCGGGGACTGCCGCGGTAAAGCTATTGCATAGCATTTTTTAACAACTTATGCAATTATAATTATTTATTTAATTTTTATTTATGCAGTATTTACCAGTACCATATAGTCCTTGGGGCGCGGGATGTATAAGAAATAAATTAACGTTAAGAAAGTTAAATCATCATCGTCATCGACCACCATCGCGACCACAATCACGACTACCATCGCGACCACCATCACCACCACCATCGCGACCACCATCGCGACCACCATCGCGACTACCATCGCGACCACAATCGCGACCACCATCGCGTCCAACATCACCACCACCATCACGACCACCATCACAACCACCGTCACGACCACCATCACGAACACCGTCGCGACCACCATCACGACCACCATCACGACCACCATCACCACCACCATCACGACCACCATCACCACCACCATCACCAGCACCATCACCATCATCACGATGGATAGATAGATGGCACTGAAATTTTTTTAGAACTCAATATTTATATTTTTTTGGGGTGTCAGGTTTTTTCGTTACGAAATTTCTTGATTCGGTCCCCTCAAAGACCGCGATAAAAGCTATACAATAGCTTAAAATCGAAGGTTGTGTGAAGTCGACCAACCCGCACTGGGCCCGCGTGGTCTTAACGTGCCTATTATTGCCATAACGTGCCATTGTAAATTGTATAAAAAATATATATTTTTTACTTTTTAAAAGGACTTATCAAACAGCCTTGGTATGTCTGTATAAGGGTTATTTTCTTGTTTAAACTTTCTTGTGAAAACTAAATATCAATCAAAGTTATATGAGGTTATTTGAGGTAAAACTTATATTTTATTTGACTTAATTTATTCATTACAATACGTGCCTGTCCGAAGCAAAAACTTGGAAACGACTGGCCTCTATTTCACCACGTCGACAATTGTCAGTGATATATGTCGAGTGAAAATTGTCAAGCGACAGATGACATGTGACAATTTTTTAAATAATTTTCTATAGAAATGCATATAAACATGACAGGAATTTAGTTACAATTGTTTGTAGGACAATTATTTTGTGAAACAATATTTGTAGATTTGTTGGTAAATCTTGTCAATTTTTTTATTTACAATTGGTAAGTCCTGGAGATTAAAGCTGTATCTGGCTTGAATTACAATGTAGTGTTTCGTGGTTCACATACGCGTATTTTCAAAATGGCTCTCCGTGAAAGTAGTAGTGACGATAGTGATAGCACAGTATTACGATATGGCTTACAGTAGCGCAACGCCTTTGATGTCGCACGATGCGCCACCGGCGTAGGTACTAGCCCATACTAGCCTGTTGTCAGCCTGGCAAACTCGCGGAGATTGCCAGACTGTGCCCCGTCGCCCGTTGCCCCGCAAGTACCCTTCCGTTGCTCTGCGTAACGCGACGGAGACGTTTAAAAGTGTAAGAATTCATACAATGATTTAACGCCTTTATTCATTGATCACCAACGCTGGAGCTGCAATAAGCGCTGCGCTAGAGCTTCTAAAAATTGTGCCGAATGGCTGAACAACGGTGACTGGCAACTGGGGCTCCAAACTCCAAGAGTTCAAATTCTCATAATAATTATGATGATGAACAATGGCCTTCCCAAAGGATTTTTACAATGACCTGTCCTGTGCTGCTTCCCACGACCTTCACCAGGTCGTCGATAGCGTTACTGAATTCAGTTTAAAATACTGGGTCGCAAATAAAACGGGTCCGTTATAAAAAATGCGATATCTTTTAAAATACGATCCACCTAGTGGGAGGCCTGCCTATATGCTACATCTTCCGGTGCGCGGTCACTCGAGAACTTTACTACCCCAGCAGCCACGGCCGTCCATTCAAAGAGCTACGTGCCCGCCCACTGCCACTTGAGTTTACTAACCACGTCTAACCCAACACAAAATAAAAATTAAGACAGAGGGTATGGCAGGGTCCAAATTAATAAAAAATGCTACCACCGATATATGAAAAAAACCGCCCAAGTGCGATACGAACTAAGTAGAGTTCCGAAGTCTTAAAAAATGTATATTTTGAAAAATAAAATTACAGAACATTTTGTATGGAAAATCGATGAACTTTTTACAAATCCAACTGCACGTTGGTCTACTGTTACTCTTAAATAAGAAAGCCTACTCATCATATCCGCCGAAGGAAGTCCACTGCTGGACATAGGCCTCCCCCAAGGATCTCCACGACGACCGGTTCTGCGCTGCCCGCATCCAAAGAAAGACTACTCAGCTGTGATATTTTTCCTTTTAAATTGATTGTGTCCTACTATTAAACTTGTTTTTCAGATGTCCTGAAATAGCCGTTTAGGTGGTAGGCCTGAAAGGGACATTTGACTCTAACAAAAAAAAACCCTGACAAAAACCTCTAAAAAGTTAAAAAATAATATCTATAGGCCTTTTGAGTTTAATTTAAGTAGTAATATTCTGATCCAAGAGTCGTCGCGTAGGGGGATCGCTAAGTTGTGAAATTATTAGTAATTAGTTGTAGTAAAGTAAATCAGTTGTATTTTGTTTTTATTTTATTTACTTCCCTACGCGACGACTTTTGGATCAGAATATTACTAATTAAATTAAAGTTAAAGGCTAAATACATAATATATTTTTTTACTTTTTGGAGGTTTTTGTCGGGGTTTTATAAAATTTTTTTTTTGGCTTTTTAAACTTTACATACAATCGAAACTCTATCCCCACATTCATACAAATAGTTTCCGGGACGAAACACGACATTGCGACACGAAATAAAGCCTATTTTGAATCGATCGAACCTGTGGAAGTCGTTCACCTCCTTGTTTGAAGCTGCAATTCAATGTGTTGCAACTGTAAACTTCAAATCAAATGGACCTGTGGATGTGTTTCACTTTTTTACCTCTGCCTCAGTAGATTCTAGATGCTGCAGAATCAGGTCAATGTTATCATATTATATCTAACCCCTATTCATTGAGACTATTCAAATGAGCCCAAAGACTACCTATGCTGTAAGTTTGCAAGGAGTTGGGTATCCTGCATATTCCAGGAGATACTGCAGCATCAGGTCAAGGTTACCATGTTCTATCTAATACCTACTCATTGAGACTATTCCAATGAGCCTAAATATGATGCCTCTGCTGTTAGTTGGTGAGGAGTTGGGTATGCTGCAGATTTCAGGAGATTCTGCAGCATCAGGTCAAAGTTACAGTAACAGGGCACCAAATTTTGAATTGCTTAGACTTGTATAAGTTGCCCACATCCCTTCATCACCTAGATGAGAGCTGATGATCCTCAAACGGCTGAACAGATCTTCATCAATTATAGCTACGAACCACCGCAAGGAAACTTGCTTTCACGTAAAAAAAACCACAGACTTACACCAATTTATATTAGTATCTGGTTCCCATAGTACAAGGAATCCTATAGTTTGGGGCCAGATGACCGTGTGTGATTTGCCCCTGAATATAATTGCAAGATTTGTGCGATACCTTAGTTGCAACTTCTTAATGTCAGGCGACTTCGCGTTGACGATCTCCGTGAGCTCGGCGACCTGACTCTCCATCTCTGCGACGGCGACCTCTATTGGGCTTTTTTCTTCCACCTGAGTCTCGACCACTTGCACGCGCCGCTTCACGTACGGGAACCAGTTGTCGGCTGCACAAGAAAAAAAAACACGTGGTTTTGAAATGACAATAATAATCTTTTTACTTTCTTGTATATAAAATATAATTTTCGAAAAACCTAAAAGCTTTTTGGTACAAGCTTTTATTTGAAAGAGTTTTTATGCTCAAAAAGCCAAATGCTTAAATGAATATAAAAAAGACACGGTTCCAAATTGAGAAAAGGTGAGGACGGTATGAGCGTCGGTGGCTCAAAAAAGCGTCGGTGGCTCAACCGGTAACGACTCGGTCCTTCTAACCAGAGGTACCGGGTTCAAATCTGGACGGCCAATGTACCAATGAGTTTTTCAAAAACTTACGTACATACTTACCGATTGCTTTAACGGTGAAGGAAAACATCGTGAGGAAACCTGCACACGCCTGCGAAGAAACTCAAAAGTTGTGTGTGAAGTCGACCAACCCGCACTGGGCCCGCGTGGACGACTATGGCCTGATCGCCCTAATTCAGGGTAGGCTCGAGCCCCTCGGTGGGGACGTATATGAGCTGATGTGAGGACGGTATTGTATTTCCTACGAGTCTATTGAAAAATAAAAGACGATTCTGGGACCTTGATTTGTTCATCATCAGATCAACTACAAATAACTAAAGGATCTATTGTCACCGGGAAAACGGCTTCATTCCAAATTTCAGCTAAATCGGACCCCTGGAAGTCGCTCTTAAATCGATCGCAAGATTTGAACTAAACAAACATACATACATACAAATATTGCAAGTTAAATAAAAGCTTTTATCTTCTCATATCGTAAAATTCGAATTAAAAATTTCAAAACGAGTTTATACTGACATACTTTATTGAACGCCACATTATAACAATTTTTCTCTAACAAAATATTGTTGTATTTTTTTATCATTATGATACAGGACAAATCCAAAAAGTTAACATCACCAAGGAGATTCCATAAATTATTTTATTTTAATGCAACGAGAATTAAACGCATATGCGGGGCGCGCCATTTTTATAGCATTACAAAAAGTTTTTATTGCAATTTTTATCCATCGAGCTTTTTCTTTCGTCATTGTTTTTACCTGTCTGTGACAGCGCCCGCTTTAGCGCTTACGCGGTGATGTGCTGGGTTTTGGTGCTATGATACGTTTTTTTATGGGTACTGAATTTCATGGGTTTTTTTTCTTACTCTTTAACTTTGATCCTTTATTTAGTAGGTTCAATACCTACGTACGAGTGTATGCAACTGCACATAACTAGGTATTAAAACACTCTTATGATACTTTTAAAAACCTCGCCAATACTCGTGTTATTACCCCGTATTATGCAACAGTTTCATAAACGTAGCAGACATATTATTCGACTTCAAAAAAGGAGGTTCTCAATTCGCCGTAATCTTTTTTTTTATGTACGTTCCCCGATTAATCGAAGACGCCTGGACCAATTTGGAAAATTCTTTTTTTAGGGTTCCGTAGTACAACATCCCTTATAGTTTCGTCATGTCTGTCTGTCCGTGGCCTAGCTCCTAGGCTATAAGTAGTTTAGAGCTAAAATATAGCAATGATATATATTATAATAACGCGGAGAACTGTAAAAATAAATTTTGGAAAAAAAAACTTTTTAAGGGTACCTCCAATACAAGTAAAGTGGGGATGATTTTTTTTTCGTCAAACCCAGTCGTGTGGGGTATCGTTGGTTAGAGCTTAAAAAATAGTTGTGAGTCTCCTAAGACCGTTTTATAATTTAGGCTTCCGTTTTCGAAAAAATAGGTTTCAAAGTGATAAATTTTGTTGGAGTCGAGTGTCCCCACTCCCTAACAACTAAACCGCTGTATTTGGAAATTTGAAAATAAGATATGGCCGCGATAATGGCAACTACGGAACCCTACATTGCGCGTGGCCCGACACGCACTTGGACGGTTTTGTTTTAAAGGGTATACTTTCCAGGTGGTCCCATGGTAATCAGGTCAGGATATGATGGCATCCCAGGGAAATCGAGGTCAACCCTAAAATTTTATCGGCACATAATATTGTTTCATATATTTTCTAAAGCTATTCTATTATTTGCGTCTGGTAGTCATCTCATATTGATGAGCTTGTGAATAAATATACAACTGCCACAGTTAGGAGTTGGAAGATAGTTCTTTAAATATTATAGGTACGTTTAGACAGATAGTTGTATTCTTTCAGGTTATTAGTTTAGTTTAAGCGCAAAAGAGAAGAAGAATTTAGTATGACAGACTCATTATTTTTGCGAATTGACAAAATCCTTGGGGGAGGCTTTTTCCAGCGGTAAACTGGAGCCTCTGATGATGCACCGGTCCCCTCACAGTTCCGTCTTTCGTAAACGGTGTCCCGAAGGAGAACGATAGCATCACGACATGAGCTAACATTCACGCATAAGGGACGCAGCAACGTGACCATTCATATAAACTAGTTTTCTGTATCTTTTATGAGCTAAGCTCCTGTCAAAAGAGTTAGCCGGAGCCTCTGATGATGCACCGGTCCCCTCACAGCTCCGTCCCTCGTAAACAGTGTCCCGAAGAAGAACGATAGCATCACGACAGTGAAAGTTAGTTCACGCATGAATAAAGGACGCAGCAACGTGACCATTCATATAAGTAAGTAAATATACTTTAGCTAGTTTTCTGTATCTTTTATGAGCTAATTACCTGTCAAATGAGTTAGCCGGAGCCTCTGATGATGCACCGGTCCCCTAGCAGCTCCATCCCTCGTGAACGGCGTCTCGAAGACGAACTTCTTCACGTTATGAGCGCGTTCGAAGGATCCCTCGCCAGCACTCGAACAAGGTGTCCCGCCCTCGGTAACAGGTCGCACCCATGTCACTTGAATGTAAGCCAGTTTGCTGTCTAACTCTTCGCGTTTCACCTGAAAATGTTTACGTTTATACAGGCATCTTTAAAGAATAAAAACTCTGCATAATTTTACGTATATAAATCTGTATTTATTCACAATATCCAAGCACTAATATTGAATGAAACTTTCATTGACCGATCACATCGAAGTCTGAATACCGACTGACTAGTCCATAAGCGACAAAACTCTCTTCCCACTTCTACCCAGAGCTGAGGTAATCACCAAAGAGGATATATCAAAATTGTGTGATAATTTAAACAACCAACAACAAAAAAGCAGTGTTGCCAATATAAAGATTGATTTGTCAACTTAAACAATAAATCACGACACATCTATGGGCGGATAGGCCCTCTACTCGGTGGACCGACGCGACGACCTGGTGAAAGTCGCAGGATGCCGCTGGATGCGGGCAGCGCCGGACCGATCGTCGTCCAGCAGTCGTCTTTCGGCTGATATGATGACGATAGTAAAGACACATTTGCTCCTAAACAGTAACCTGTAAAATGGTGCTGTAAAAGTAAGCTCTGTACCCTGAATACGACAGCAATAAATTATTGAGTACTAACCGGAGCTGAGTCCATTATCATCTTCACGAAACCAGCTCCAAACTTTTCTTCGTAGAAGTTTCGCAGTTTTTCCGAGATCTCGCTCAGTGACGTCAGCTTTGGCTCCTTGTATATGAACTCCATGCCTTCTTCGTCTTCACCGAAATGCGCTTTACCATAGAACGCTACCCGGTAAAACCTTCCTAGAAGTCTCTTTCCAGAATTTGTTACTTCAATAACCTTAGCGTAGGCTTTGGTTAGGTGTTGATAGCAAGTAAGAAGTGCTTGATAGTCTTTCCGTCGTTCATAAATGGGGATGATGAGACGGTACAGCGGACCAAGGAGTTCGTATCTCTCCGCTTTGTCGACGCAATCGGTGCACACCATCAGTTGATCGAGCAGAGCTTGCTCGTTGTAGTGAACGTCGGCCATGCCTGCAATAATATTAAACATCATTCATGGGTCCCCAGGAGGCTCGAGTTTCCATACAAACGTAGTTCCGCTTTAATACAAAAACTACATGCCGGACTGAGTCCGAACTTTGCAAATATATTGAGTAGACTTATATTGAGTGATCGATGTTTGTAATTAGTTTCATCGTAGTAAATTAAAACATAACTAAACGAAGGTGGCGTGAGAGCGTCGGTGGCGTAACGGCTAGGGCCGCCGCCTCCTGTCCGGGAGGTCGTGGTTCGAATCCTGCCACGTACCAATGTGATTTCAAATTTAGTTTTCACATATACGTTTATCCGACGCTCTTACGGTAAAGGAAAACATCGTGAGGAAACCTGCACACGCCTGCGTAGAAACTCGCAGGTTGTGTGTGAAGTCGACCAACACGCACTGAGCCCACGTGGTCGACTAAGGCCCGATCGCCCTAATTCAGCAGGGTAGGCTCGAGCCCCTCGGTGGGGACGTATATGAGCTGATATGATGAAACAAAGGCTTAAATTAATTTTGTACTAAAAGTTTCAAAGTACTCTATTTTTTTCTGATTTATATTAGTACATCGAAAATTATTACAAACATCGATATGTGTCTACTCAATATACAGGTGTAACAAAATTGGTGTAGGTTCCATTAACTGGCGGTTCTACTCGTTACACTGCACAAATTTCCCTAAGGAACCCATAGTCAATTCTCAAAAAAAATTTGGACCCTCCATACTAAAATGCACATAATCGATCGATCAGCTGATCCATTCGTATGAAGGGTAATTTTTTTTTTGCGTTTTCCGCAAAATCGTAGAACAAAAGTTGTTCAGTATGATGAATAGAAGCCCCAGTTAACGGGACCTACACCAATTTTGTTACACCCTGTATATGCAAAGTTTGATTCAATCCGGCGCGTAATTTTTGTATTAAAGCGGAACTACGTTTGTATGGAAACTCGAGCCTCCTGGGGACCCTTAATGAAAATCCATGAAAAATGTACTCATTCAACTACTTCCCACTTTTACCTTAAAAAGTGAGCAAATTGTGGGAAAGTAAACAATAATATTACATATCATGTGTAATCGCGCGGTTGAGTATTCGTCAGGGATGTGACTTTATTAGGGTTCCGTGCTCAACCAAAAATAACGTTTTTAAGTGGTAACTTGATTGCTATATTAATATGCTAAACCGCTGTTTTAGAAAATTGTAGGAAAGTAAACAATAGGAGGTTGAGGGTTCAAATCCTGCCACGTACCAATGTGATTTCGAATTTAGATTTCATATGTACGTTTATCCGACGCTCTTACGGTGACGGAAAACATCGTGAGGAAACCTGCACACGCCTGCGAAGAAACTCGCCTTCGAGGAATCGCAGAATGCAATTGGAGTGTTTTGTGATTTATCTAAGGCTTTTGATTGTGTTGAACACCAAACATTACTTATGAAATTAAAGCATTATGGTGTAGAGGAAGGGGCTCTCAGTCTTTTAAATTCGTATTTAGACAACAGAACACAAAAAGTACAAGTGAATGGCACGAACTCATCTGGATCTAAAGTGAAAATGGGTGTGCCCCAGGGTTCCATATTAGGGCCTTTTCTTTTCCTTGTTTACGTAAATTATTTGCCTTTTATGGTGCAACATCTGTCAAATATTGTGTTGTTTGCGGATGATACATCTCTTATTTTTAAAGTGAATAGGAAAGAAATTGACGAAGTAAACAACACTCTTTCAAAGATACTGAACTGGTTCACTGTGAACAACTTATTATTAAATGCTAAGAAAACAAAATGTATAAAATTTTGTTTGCCAAATGTAAAAAAGGTCAATAATAGTGTAATATTAGACAGTAATAAATTAGAATTTGTAAATACCACGGTGTTCCTTGGTATAACTTTGGATGTTTCACTTCAATGGGGACCACACATTGAAACTTTAGCGGGAAGGCTTAGTTCAGCTGCTTATGCCGTTAAGAAAATAAGACAGTTAACGGATGTAGATACTGCGAGACTAGTGTATTTTAGTTACTTTCATAGTATAATGTCTTATGGCATATTACTGTGGGGGCATGCGGCTGATATAGAAACTATTTTCATCCTGCAGAAAAGAGCTATCCGCGTAATCTATCAGATGCGATCACGTGAGTCGTTACAGAATAAGTTTAAAGAAATCAATATTTTAACTGTTGCTAGTCAATTTATATATGAAAACATCATGTACGTTCGTAAGAATTTGCATTTATTTCCTAAAAACAGTGACAGGCATAATTTGAATTTAAGAAATGTAAATAAAATAGATATAGCCTTTTCGAGACTGAGTAAGGTTAAAAAGTCATTTGTGGGGCAGTGTATAAGATTCTACAATAAAATTCCAGAAAATGTAACTAGTTTGTCAGAGAATAAGTTCAAGACTCTTGTCAAAAAAGTTTTGTGCTCTAGAGGATATTATAAAATAATAGATTATGTAAATGACAAAGATATATATGTTGATTCTATATCAAATACCATTACCTGAGACTGTAATCTGAATCATGACATTATTTGTAATATACTGTATTTTTTTTTTGTGTTTTGACTATTTAAAAGTGTGTGTAAACACCTATTTGAAATAAATTGTTTTTGATTTGATTTGATTTTGTGTGTGAAGTTGACAAACCCGCACTGGGCCCTCGTGGTCGACTACGGCCCGATCGCCCTAATTAGGATAGGTTCGAGCCCCTTCGGTGGGGACCTATATGAGAATATTACATATCATGTGTAATCGTGCGGTTGAGTTTTCGTCAGGGATGTGACGTCAAGCAATGCTGGTTTTATTAGGGTTCAATACTCTACGAAAAATTACGTTTTTAATATTACATGAAACAATAATATTACATATTATGTGTAATCGTGCGGTTGAGTATTCGTCAGGGATGTGACGTCAAGTAATTATGGTTTTATTAGGGTACCGAACTCTACGAAATATAACTTACTAGCTTTTGCCCGCGGCTTCGCCCGCGTGGACATCGTTTTTATGACTCTTTTAGGGTGAGTGACTCTTTCCTCAGATCCCTCAAGAACGATACTGGGCTATTCTGATTAGAAGTCTATGTCACTTCCCACCCCCTCAACCAATTATATACAAAAAACCACTTCAGTCCGTAGCTCCGTTGCGATGCTGACGTGCGCGAGCGCGCAAATGAGTTTTCTCCAGATCCCTCAGGAACCATGTCAGGATATGCTAATTAGTAAATTATGTTATTTCCCACCCTCTCAGCCATCTCTGTGCAAAAAATCACAGAAATCCATTGTTCCGTTGCAATGTTAAAAAACTAACCAAAAAAAAGAGTATATTTTCAGTTCCCTCAGAAACTGCATCAGACTATGCTATTTTCACGGGATAAAAAGTAGCCAATGTCCTTCCCAGTGACACAGGGTACCTGTATGCCAAATTTCATCAAGATTGGTTAAGGTGTTGAAGCAACATTTATAATATTAGTAAGGATTTAAGTGGTAACTTATGTTAGCTTTACATGCTAAACCGCTGTTTTAGAAAATCTAAAAAGGATTGGAAATAGAAGAGAATATAAGTATGTGAGTAAGTAAATATCCCCTTCAACACACTTGCTCATAAAGAGGCTCTAATTTCTCCGCAATTAGGCACATAATGATTAATGACACCTGTAATCAAACTGTGATTTTCATTGCTATTATTCACAAGTGAGTTACAGTTTTTTTAAATTTTATTGGTAGAGTTGCTTTGTTTACGTAGCGTAGGCAGGTCTCCCACTCGGTGGACCGATGACCTGGTGAAGGTGGCGGTAATCCTTGGGGACACCTTTGTCCAGCAGTGGACGTCCTTCGGCTGATATGATGATGATGATTGATGACATAAAATACTACGGCACCCTACTTTGAGCGTGGTTCGACACGCACTTCGCTAGTTTTTTAAACGCTAATTTATCGATTTTTAAAGGTTTAGTCGTTTGGTATAGGTAGGTCTATCTATCTAATACACCTGCATTTTGCGGTTTATATGAATAGTAATTAGGCCTAATTGCGAGATAAAGGACCTACTTAAGTAGAACGTCTAATCTACAATAGTTTGATTAAGCGTAGTCGTATCGTTATACTGGTCTGGCAACCGCCGTCTATCCCTTGGATAGCACGGTTAATTGTGCCACACGATATAAAAAAAAACTGGTCTGTAAATAATTTTGTGTGGTAGCGAATTTTTCAGTAATTGACAACGAAAACCGACTTTATTCACAAAATTGCGGCGTTAAACTAACGACGTGTTTTTTCTAGTGATTGAACAGTCTATGCATCGAAAACTACTAAACCGATTATGATGAAACTTGCACTGTTCCCTAAGTTGAAAGGTGCTTAATTCGATAAAAAAATAATTATTGCATTATTTATTATATACAAATAACAATATAACGAATTTGATTTCTGATTTCTGACAAATAGGTACGTGGACATACATACATACGAACATACTCTTATAAATTTTGGCTCACTAACATTTGGCTAGCAATATTACATATGGGTCGAATTGATAACCTCCTTTTTTGAAGTCGGTAAAAAACACGATTTTTTAAATTCACAATTGGTAAGCCCTTGGGCATTATCTCACTTGATGGTAAGTGACGATGATGCCGAAGATAGAAGCGGGCTTACCAAGATTCCCCAACGCAATGGAGATCTGGCTATTTTATCTTTAAGCCGGAACACATCAACTCTGTTAACATGATGTTTGGCGGCAAGACTTAGATAAGATGGTGGTAGCCAGCCAGGCGGGCTATGAAAATTCGCTACCACCAACCAAACCGAGTCATACAAAGTTGACCCCGCCGGGAATCGAACTTGCGATCTCCTGGTGTGAAGCGAATGGACTAACCATTACGCCACGGAGGCGGACTGCATAACAACATTTGCCCTCTTTTTTAGGAAGTCGGGTAAAATGTATCCTATGTTACGCACGGGATCAAGAAGAATCCATTCGTAACTATACCTGCACTCTTAAATCCATCGCACCGTTTAGAAGATATCGTGGAAAAAAGAAACATACATACATTCAACCTGAAAACAATACACTCCTTTTATGTGGGCAGTCGCGTAAAAAAAACCGCCTAAGCGCGAGTCGGACTCACACACAAAGGGTTCCGTACTATCTTACAAGAAAAAAAAAAAAAAACACGTTTCCCTTACCCCATTTTTTTTTTTTTTTGTTACAGCGACAACACACAATAACAACTATCTACATAGTACGGTACATTAAATACAGCCCGCTGACACAGACAGACGGACAGCGGAGGCTTAGTAATAGGGTCCCGTTAACGAATATAAAGATTACCAATAAAATGGTACCTTTGACGTGTAGCCGTATCATCTCGCCTCATTGCGCAGGTAGGTAGGTATTCTATGTGTCTGTACCTATATATAAATGGAACAGCCTCTGTGTACTGCAGTCGAAAACGACTCGTGATAAGAGTCGCATGGCGAAAAGTTTTTTTTTAATAAAGTATTTTTTATAAAAATGAGTTCAGTGATTGTGACGGTTTTGGTATTAGTGGTGGTGGCGTGTGGGCAGGAGCCTCCTGGGGTGATTGTGGAACAGCTGAAAACAGTTCAAGTGGACAATGGTTTGGCTAACACCGATTTGGTGGCCGCGTTTGTGGTAGGCTATGGTCTTGTACTTTGGCATCGGATATTTGATAGGTGTTCTCTTTTTTTATTATTATTCACAATTGGTAAACCCTTGACAACATCTCACCTGGTGGTAAGTGACGATGTTGCCGAAGATGGAAGCAGGCTTACCAAGATTCCCCAACGAAATTAAATTATCTTCATGCCGGAACACACCAATGATATCAACATTGATGGTTGGCGGCAAGACTAAGATAAGATGGTTGTAGCTAGCCAGGCGAGCTTAGAAAATGCCCTACCACCAACCAAACCGAGTCTTACAAATAACCCCGCCGGGAATCGAACCCGCAACCTCCTGTGTAAAGCCAGTGAACTTTGCCTCTGGGCTACGGAGGCGGTTGATAGGTGTTCTCTGCAAATAGTTCCCCGTTCAATTTCATTAAACTTGGTGACATGTGACGCTTGAGCCGTATGAGGTGAGCGGTTAGCCGAGGGACTGATCGCGCTATTGAAGCGGACGGTCACGCCTAATCTGCGTGTTCCCCACTTCCTACATGAATGGCGAACTACACCGCGAGTACAATAGGACTTCTGAACAGACGCTACAAAATTGATGCAAAATTATTCTTCTGACGAAATAATTAATTTGCACAGGTATTCCGGCATGGCGATCGAACTCCCGATTTAGATGAATTAGAACTATATCCCACCGAAGAGAAACACTCAGATGTATTTTTTCCGTACGGATTAAAGGCCTTGACAAATGTAAGTAGGTACCTACATGAAAATTCCGGACACTGAAGACCAAGATATATAGGGTGACTTTTAATTAGTTCTTGATAGCAAAGGATATGAACGTACTCGTGATTACAAACAACTTTCCCAAAGAAACTACATGTCAAATATGAAAAAAAATTTTTTGGTCCTTTATACATTTTTGCGGATTTGATAACTTTATTATGTATCGAGGACGAAAGTTTTTTTTCTGATTTGACAAATAGTTTGTTTTGGAAATTGGTTTGTAATCATGAGTACAACCATGTCTTTTATTATCAAGAACTAATTAAAAGCCACTCTGTATATTACATGAAAAAATATAATTAATTTGATTAATTTTATAAAATGTTGACAGAAAGGTAAGCAACGAGCCTACCGTGTAGGAAAATATTTGAGAAGCCGCTATGGCAACGGCTTCCTATCGAAATTCTACATTCCGGACGAGATTGTCGTCCGTACAACGGACTTCGCACGCACCAAAATGACGGCTCTCACAGCGCTTGCGGCTCTGTACCCGCCGCCGGCGGCGCAGAAATGGAACCCTGATCTTAACTGGCAGCCTGTGCCCTATGACACTTTGCCCTATGATGAGGACGACGTAAGATTTCCTTTTTTTTCTGTTCTTGCAAAGCCTATACTGAACTGATACTAATTTACCACGCTGAACATGTTAAAAACAACTGACTTCAATTGACTTCAAACTACGATTTTGTTACTATTGTTTTATATAAGTAAATTTTATAAAAAGTACTAAATCGTTTTTTATAAAATTTATATGGGACGAATTTTGATTACCCTATCCAATAAAAAAAGAATTGACGAAATCGGACTACTCTAAAACGTTATACCTACATAGAAATACATATATTATACGGTTTGACTAGGAACTATCAACTCCTTTGTTGGAGTCGTTTGAAAAATCCAAAAACTATTTTTAAATAACTACATCAATTAATTAAAAAATAGTAATTAAAAACTCGAATACATATAAACTTAACCTTTTTTTTTGGTCGGTCGGGTTAAAATGTATCCTTGTCATTCACGAGATCAAGATTAATCTAAATCCATCAAGCCGCTTTGGCTACTGTACGTGTCAAAGAAACATACATATCGTTCATACATACACTTGAAAAACATAACCCTCCTTCTGGCGCAGTCGGGTAATAATATCAAGTTTGGGCTCCACCAGGGAGGAAAAGGCTGTTTTTTTTTTGTAAAACATACGCTACCTTGTAATATCCTGTTATCTAACATCAAGAAATATCAATATTAACTTTTCTTAGTTTTTTTCATTATTAAAAAGTTAGACAGTTCGTGTAGTTGTATAAAAAAAAACACAAAACACGACTTAGATCGTGCCTTAGAACCTAAAACTAATGTAAAAGCTAGCTCGGGAATTCGGTGAAGTACACCTCGACTCAGATGGCAAGATTTAGACTTTTCTTAGGATATGTTTGAACCTTTCATAAATTATTTACACATATCCTGCAAACGCACTTAGTTTCAAATAAAAAAATATCCTAGGTTATCGTTTTCGGTAACATACTCGTATATGCCAAGATAATTTTGATTTCTTTGTTTTATTGTTTCCGAGTAGATAATAGTTGCCAAGTAATGAGAGCCATTGAAACATGAGTGCTAGTTTGTGCCCCACAGCGAGCTGAGTGGCACAATAGACTGGACGAGTGTTACAATGGTTAATTGCATGCAGTGGCATACAATACTTTTTCTACGACCATGAAATAAATAAAAGAAAATTTCAAACCGTCAAAAATACATCCACACGCGATGTTTAGTTATTGTGCAGGTACGCGCGCTTTTTTAAATGGCCTTGGCATCTTGCACAAAATACATTGAACTTTTGTCATAATCATATATTGAATTTTTGAAGCCAAAGCCATAAAAATATTTAAAAAGTTTTATTGTAGTACAGTTGTCTCGTTTAGAAATGATCATTGTAAAACGACTTGTAGGAATGAATACTTTTGTAATATGATTTGTGGTTATGTATTAAGCAAATTACCAATTGGGAGTAGAAAAAATGCATTGAAAGTTTGTCATAATCATATTGTATTGAATTTTTGAGCCAAAGCCATAAAAATATTTAAAAATTTCATTTTAGTACAGTTGTCTCGTTTGAAATGATCATTGTAAGACGACTTGTAGAAATGAATACTTTTGTAATATGATTTTAGGTTATGTATTAAGCAAATTACCAAATGGGAGTAGAAAAATAAATATTAATTATTTTCTTGCAGTTACTTTACTACTACAACTGCCCTCGCTATATCGCTTTGAGAGATCAAACCTACGATTCACCGCCGATCAGGAGCGAAATGAAACCTTATCAAGGGCTTTACAAGTACTTAAGTCAAAAGACAAGAAATAACATCACCAAACCTGAGGATATATTCTATATGGATAATCTATTCCAGACTTTGGTAATTTAAAGATCACTTGATTTTTAAGATTTGTCAAAAAAATAGAGGTCATTTTCTATTGTTTTTCAGGAGAACGTTGGAATCAAACCACCGAAATGGGCGCAAGATATAATGCCTAAAATAAGAGAGGTGACCAAAATAGAATATAATGCCGAATTCTTTAGTCCCGAATTGATTAGGTTAGCTTCAGGTAAGATACATTTCAAGTATATTCATTCATATAAAAGAAAGAAGGTTAAAGTCATATCAGGAAACCCTGATCTCAATTCCGGCACTGTAAATATTAACGTAATGTCTCTATGTTAATTTTTATTGTTTGTGTGATACATTTCTGGGGGTCATCGTGCCTGCCTCGCACAGGAGCTGTTTGCTTTAAAGATGTCTTTAAGCTCTTAAAATACAACAATAATACATAATTGTGTAGAAAAATAACATTTAATCATTCAATTAGTGTCAGTTTAATCACGGTTATTATTCACCAATTTTGTTTTTGTTTTTTTTTCTAAATTTAAGGTTTTACGCGTTTGGATACGTCACGAAACGTCAAATCGTGTTCGGATAAACACAGTAGGACATAGCGTAAGGCTCGCTTTGTCAAAGATAACTTTAATATTACTGTTTTGTTTTTGCAATCAATTTTATTATTATTAAGATAATAGGTGATCGGACTTCTAGTAATTTGAGTTACTTTTTATGATCTGTCAAAAACGAATTATTGTTCTAAAAATGTTTGAAATACCCACAAGTGACTTCATAGATTTTAAGCGTCATTGACGAAATTATTTTGTGAATTTGATCAATTAAAAATTAAAGACGTGATGGAAAAACAAAACAAGTAAGGTTTTTTGACACTTCAATAGGAGAGCAATTTAGCAAATCATATTTCAGATTTTATTTTTGATGCAGTCCGATCCCCTATAATCAACGTTATAATAGGGATGACGAATGCTAGTCATCTGATTTACTTTTCATCATTTGTCTTTAAGGACATTTTGTTAAAAAATCTTTTACATACGTAGGCGTGACGTCATAGTTTTGCAGCGTCATTTATGTACTCATTTTGTGATTTTGGTGAATTAAAAATCGAAGACTTGATGGAAAACAAAACGAGTAAGGATTTTCGAAGTTTAAGTAGGAGGGCAATTTAGTGATCCAAGAGTTCATAATTTGTGTCTGATGCTGTCGTCATCCCTATTATTCGAACCCTGAGAAAAAGTTCTTGGTTACTAGCTTTACAAACTACAACGACAGAACTAGACTTGACCGTTGTGTGTGAGGTATGGTCTTACGATTCTGTAATGTAGAAAGAGACCAGGACCCAATCAGTAATAAAAATAAACATTCGCGTAGTTCTTTACAAGTTTTTGTCTTTTACAGGCGTTATAATGTCAGAAATAATAAATGCTACACAGGACGCCATAGAAGGCTCGACTGAGCCAAAACTCTACTTGTACTCAGCGCATGAGAACAATGTGGCCGCTTTGATGGCTGCTGTGGGGGTGTTCTCCCCCCATCAGCCTCAATATGGAGCCACATTCTCAGTGGAGCTACGGAGGAGGCGGCTCACCGGACAAATTGGAATAACGGTAACTAAAACACACTTATTGACTTAACAGTGTGTTATACAGGGTGTAACAAAATTAGTGTAGGACCCGTTGACTTGGGTTCTACTCATCATACTGAACAACTTTCCCCAAAGAACCTGTAGTCAATTCTCAAAAAAAAAATGTGGTCCCCCATACAAAAATGCACAAACTTGGTCGATTAGCAGATCGATTTGTATGAAGAGTTAAAAATTATGATTTGAGCAAAGTCATAGAATAAAAGTTGTTCAGTATGATCAGTATAAGCCCCAGTTAACGGGAATTACAAAACACCTGTATATCTGGAAAATAAACAAACCCCTCAAGAAACCTATAATAAATAAGAAAAAACACATCTTATTAGTTTAGGCGAGTAATGCTTGTATATAATAATTGTCGCAGTAATATCATATAATTGACCATTACAAGAAATAATCGTCGTGGAATTGGGCATTTCATGAAATACCGGCTAAGGGTCCAGACACACGGACTGCAAGCCAGCTGCAAATTTGCAGTTTGGATGCAGTTCTCACAGCAATTTGCGCTTTGACTGCATACAAACTTCGAATTTGCAGCTGGAATGCAGTCCGTGTGTTTGGAACTTAAATCATGCGATCCTTACCTAATCTATCTTCCACCCCGGAAGGCAGATTAGGTTAGGTTCGTTTCGCATGATATGGCTTCGCGAGGCTCTTCGACAGTATCATCATCAAACCGAATGAACCCATTACTGGTCGCTTCGCTCACTCACTTTAGATTTTCATGATCTCGCCAATATCCACCCGACCGTTTTAGTAAATGACATATTTCAATGATATCGCCATGATACATATACACTTTGCCAAGGGATATTTTTTAGACATTTCATACAAAACATGGTTTTTTGAATAACTATTAAAAATACTTAGGACACGTGTATGGAAATGAGCAAGTGATATACATAGGTATCTACCATCTCAGTTCTTATAAATTAATTTAGTTTTAAGTGGTTTTTTTGAAAAAAAGCGCGGAAAATGAAAACTGTGTCTTTATGTTGTCATAGTAGGATCTGTGCCGATTGTATGAAATTATTAGATCTCATGTTTATAAGAACTGAGAAGAAAAATACGAGTATAGCACTTGCCCATCTTTAAAAGTTTTTTACCCTGTACTGCACATGTTTCAATCGCCTGGCTTAGTGGTTAGTCCATTCGTTTCACACCAAGCGGTCGTTGGTTCGATTCCCAACGGGGTCAACTGTGTAAGACTCGGTTTGGTTGGTGGTAGGGCTTATACCACCATCTTATCTAAGTCATGCCGCCGTAAATCAGTGTTAACAGCATTGATGTGTTCCGGTTTGAAGATAAGATAGCCAGATCCCCATTGCGTTGGCGAATCTTAGTAAGCCAGCTTCCATCAGGTGTGATGATGCCAAGGGCGTATCAATTGTGAATAAAAAAAATGTGATAAGTCCTAATTAATTTTTGATAGATTTTCAAAAAACCATATTTTGAATGAAATTTTAAAAATATCCCTAGACAATGTTGATAGGTCTCATCTCTGGGAAAACACGTTTTTCCGAGTTTTCACACACTGCATCTTTTCCGCGCAACAAGCATTATATTTTAACGTAAGTAACATTTCAGAAGCGAGACCAGCTCACTGATTAAGAGTCTAGCCCATAATTCAATTAGACCTCGATTCAAACGTCGGCTTAGCGTATTTATTTTTGTTTATGTACACGTAAAAGCGTCGGTGGCTCAACCGGTAACGACTCGGTGCATCTAACCAGAGGTACCGGGTTCAAATCTGGACGGCCAATGTACCAATGAGTTTTTCAAAAACTTACGTACATACTTACCGATTGCTTTAACGGTGAAGGAAAAACATCGTGAGGAAACCTGCACACGCCTGCGAAGAAACTCGAGGTTGTGTGTGAAGTCGACCAACCCGCACTGGGCCCGCGTGGTCGACTAAGGCCTAATCGCCCTGATTCAGGGTAGGCTCGAGCCCCTCGGTGGGGACGTATATGAGCTGTAATGATGATGTACACATAAAGTACATCATCATTATCATATCAGCTCGTATACGTCCCCACCGAGGGGCTGGAGCCTACCCTGAATTAGGGCGATGGGGCCTTAGTCGACCACGCGGGCCCAGTCCGTGTTAAAGTACACCAAAATACAATATATTATATTAATATTTTACCTTATTTTTCATGTTATGGGTTTATTTCAAATTTTTATTCTGAAAATCCATTTCACACAAAAATATTTTTAGTGTATATGCCTAGGAGACTCCGGTCGGTCAGGTACTTTAAAGATTTCAAGACGTTTATTCAAAATAGGTGTAAATTACACTCTTTCTGATAGTCATAAAATAGTAATTACATAATTATACATCATCATCATCATATGAGCCGAAAAACGTCTACTCTGGACAAAGGCCTCCTTTAAAAGGATTTCCACGACAACCGGTCCTGCGCTGCCCGCATCCATCGGCTTCCCGCGATCTTCACCAGGTCGTCGGTCATAATGACACAAATCATTTGTTAATAACGTCAAAATACAATCATTGATATAAAACAAATTATGTCATTAGAACATGAAAACAATATGCCACCAGAAGTTATACATTAAAATCATTAAATGTCACTAATGCCTTTGACAAGAGTAGGCCAGTTCACACGGACAGCACCCGGTCACAAGTATAACGCGAGAGTCAGCTATAGCTCTCCCTCAACCTTATTCGAGGGAAAGGAACGACCCGGCTTCCGATGCGCCACTATCCGCACAAACATTTAAGCGAGCATACACCACTTGTGTCAATGCTAAAATTAAAAAGTAAATAAGCATATATTTCAAAAAATTACTGGAGATGTCATGTCTTTTCGCTTCCACGTCAATTCTTACATTACATGGTTGTCATTTTACGATTATTAAACATGATTCGCGTTGATAAAAGAAACCATGTCTACCCAAATGTTTTTGTCATTTAAATATTCGGATTCATCATTTAAAGCGTCGGTGGCTCAACCGGTAACGACTCGGTCCTTCTAACCAGAGGTACCGGGTTCAAATCTGGACGGCCAATGCACCAATGAGTTTTTCAAAAACTTACGTACATATACTTACCGATTGCTTTAACGGTGAAGGAAAATATCGTGAGGAAACCTGCACACGCCTGCGAAGAAACTCGAAGGTTGTGTGTGAAGTCGACCAACCCGCACTGGGCCCGCGTGGTCGACTATGGCCTGATCGCCCTAATTCAGGGTAGGCTCGAGCCCCTCGGTGGGGACGTATATGAGCTGATGTGACTGAAATATTCGGATGTCTTATATTATAATAACCTTTTTTACAAAGAGTTCTTTTGACACAACTTTTAAACTGTTTTTCTGACAAATTTAAATCAATAATTAATTTCAGTCATTATATTAATATCTTTGAACTTATCTCGGAGCGACTCACGAGAACGCATTTCATAAATCGTTAATACTAATACTTATGTACGTACTTATTGAATCATCAACTGACAAAAGCGACACGATCTGTATTAAAATTAATGATTTTAGTGGCTTTGATCGTAGATTGATCATCGACATAGCTTACAGAATAGCTAACAGACAGATGACCGTTGGGACAGCAAAGTTATCGCATGGAGACCGCACACCAGAAGACGTAGCATAGACAGGCCTGCCTCTCGGGGGATCGACGACCTAGTGAAGGTAGCGGGAAGCCTCTGGATGCGGGCAGCGCATGGATCGGTCTTTGTGGAAATCCTTTGGGAGGCCTTTGTCCAGCAGTGAACGTGTTTCGGCTGATATGATGATGATGAGTGGCTTCAATAATGGTGACAGAAGTCCACCTCCTTAAATTAAGTTGAATCATTATTCTCTTGAGTTTAGGTCACTTTGGACACTTGCGTCTATTTCCAAGCGAGATCCATCCTTACTAAGATTATAAATGTGAAAATGTGTTTGTTTGTTACCTTTTCACGCTTCAACGCCTTGACCAATCTTTATGAAATTTGGCATGCAGGTAGCCTGTGTCACGGGGAAGGACAAAGGCTACTTTTTATCCCGGGAAAATAGCATAATCTGATACAGTTCCTGAGGGAACTAAAAAATACTCGATTGTTGTGATTTTTTGCACAGAGACGGTTGAGTAGGTGAGAAACGACATAATTTACTAATCACCCTTAAAGACAGTCATAAAAACGATGTCCACGCGGGCGGAGCCGCGGGAAAAAGCTAGTAAGAATATAATTTCGGTCTTGGTAAACCCCTTATTTTAATACATAGCTGACCGTTCCACGCCCTTGCTTAGTCTACTTCGCGGTGTGAAGCATCTGACACTAGCTGAAGGAAAGGGGTGGCTTTTCTGCATGTTAATTACTCTTTGCTGTGGGGTAGAAGCCTCACCACGTAGTATGATATAACAGTAACCAATAATTGAAAACGCTGAACTGAACACGGTAAACACTTCCACTGCTACAACTTAGTACAAGTTGGCATAATTATTTTTTGTTTTAGTTAATTTAAAAAAAAAAATCTACATCGATTTGATAAAATTTAGATGGGACCAACTCGGGAGCATACCCTATCGAGTAAACAAAGAATCATGAAAATCGGTTCACAATCTGCGAAGATATCGCGTAACAGACACTCAAAAAACATACAGACGAATTGAGAACCTCCTCCTTTTTGAAAGTCGGTTGGAAATACAGTGTAAATTCCATATAGCGACACTTAAGGGACCGGGCATATTGTGACGTTATTGAGAGTTTTCTAACGAAAACTCTCAATAACGTATAACTACAGCGCGAAATTAGCGTTAAACTAAACTTTTCGTTATACAGAGAGAAATTAGCGTTAAAGTAAACCAACTAAAACCAGAAAATTTTGAAGTTTCAAAGAGTGAATCGTTATATCGCGTGACGTTATATAGAGTTTCCACTGTAGTTCTATTACTGATGAAGAAAATTTAATTAGGGCGTACCGTAGGTATCACGGCTGCGGTCAAGGTATTTTATATAGATAAGAAAATTCACTAACGCTCCAAGGTAATGCACTAACATTCCTACCACTATTGTTGTGTTATCTATAGGTAAATTATTGAATTTAGCTTTAACAAATGCTTCATGGTTGTAAGTGACTAACAAACGCTCCTTAACTACTAAAAAAACTTAAAACCACGGAAACACATGATAAACTGGTGATGCCCAAGCTACTGTAAAAGAGGAATTCGCAATAATTAAAAAAAAAACTTTTTGGTGCAAGTTTCAATTTGAAAAGCATTTTAATTATTTTGTATTCTTCTCAGCAAATCCTTTTAGGTACTTGATACCTGTAGGAACGGTATGTTCCTACATTGGTGACCCCTCGCTGAACACTACCAACGCTCTTTCATCCAAGCAGCAGCGCGATACACAAACATCAAACCTCTAGCCGATAAAGTAAGCCTCAGCAGCACACAGTCTCATCGCGCCAAAGTTTAATCAGGGCCAACACAACACGAGACGTGCAGTTTCCTGGCCGGCTACTTCACCTTCGGGCAGCAAGTTATCGGCAGCCACACGCAACTCTGCGCGCATTATCTGCTTTCCTTGCCATGACGCCTGAATCCAGCCCCCAATCCGACTTACCATGGACATATCTGACCTGGCACTGCACATCGACCCGACTAACCGAAGACGACAGCGCCCGCGACTTTAAACTGCCAGCTCAAGTTGGACCTACCTCCGGTCTCGGAGGGGGAGTGATGTGGCGGCATCTGCAGTAACCCGCATAACAACTACGCATCCAACAGCTGAAGAGTCAAGACTAAAACATTCGTCAAGCTATATGGAGTTTACATCCACACCTCGACAGATAACACTGTGGTCGGAGGAAGCCTGAACCTTAACGCAAGCATCGAGAGTACAAATATCTACAACGCGCTATCAACATTTGCTTGCTACTAAGCATACTACTGTCATCCATTTAAGGTTAGACCAACGGCCGGTCCCCAGGCATGCCACCTCGGTTGACAAGTAGGAACACATCATGGGGGTGCATAACTGGTCCGCCATCTTTGGGAGTCCTCCATATTGGATTTAGAAAGACGTTACTTAGCTAAACATGCATTGTGCTCCAAATTAAACGTGTATGCATAATAATTTCAATTTAATCGGAAACCGGGAAGTGGTTTTAATTACGGCGAGGCATTGATTGAAACAGTTGTCTCTGTCTTTTTCTTTACGTGTAAAGAGTTAAGAAAATAACCACATTTTTGCACTTTTTTATGTCTTTTCTCTTTAATTAAAAGCTAAAATTAATTTTTAAAAATCTAACTGACATATTGAAGTATGTGTTTCGACTAATCGACTTGGAAAATTTTGAGGTAGTCAATCCGTCTAGTTTGCCTGTAAAATGCAAAACTCTGTTTTAAAAGAGGTTTCTTTGATATATTTTTTTCTGTTACAAAAGTGAACGAATCGTGTTTCTGCAACTGACAAAATAAAGACATATAAATGAAGAATCAGGTCAAAAAATATCACTTTCATATGTTTTGTGATTGCTGAGAAAAATCGAGATCCCTGCGACCAAAGTTTCCAATGCCTCGCCTTAAGCTTCCAAGATTTGTCCCAAATTAATTAACAAACTAACTAACACGGCAAGCTAATCTAATTCTTGTATATGTATGTATACAGGTTGTCCAATAAGTTGACGTTAATCTTTTAGGGGATATAAGTGACCTTATTACGTACCATTTGACAGATTTTGACTTCAGTAAAAGTTTTATGGTTTTCGAGATATTTGCATTTGTTTTTTCTAATTTTATATGAAATAATCATTTGTTTTAAATGTTTAGTGATTTTTCAAAAAAGTTATGGAACAGTTGGCGTGCAAAATGCGCTAAAAACTTCCTCATATTATCACTTTCCAAAAAAGTAAAAAAGTTAACAAAATACAAATTAAATGCAACAAGAAACAATGGTTATTGTCAAAAGGGTGCCTCAACTCCCATACAAATTTTCAATAAATATTATGTTCATGTTTTTTTAAATTCCATGATTTATCATGTTTTTACCCGACTGCGCCAGAAGGAGGGTTATGTTTTTCGAGAGTATGTATGTATGTATAATTGTTTGGCACGCTCTGCAGCCTGAACGGCTGGATGGATTTTGGCTTGAGAGGTGTCGTTAGATTCGTATTTACTGTGAGAGTGACACTGGGTATATCAAAATAAAAAAAAATACAAAATGGCGGGTTTTTGGCGCCAAATTCAAATCTTTGACACGCACTGCAGCCAGAACGGCTGCAGAATATAATAATATTATTATATCAAATGGTAAGTTAATAATCTGCGTAATCTTAATGTGTGTCATGTGTATATAGGTTACTACACAAACTCATTCAATAATAAAACTAAAAAATGATAAAATAAAATACGGTAATTTAAAAAACTAAAAAACCCGCCTGCGTTTCTGTGTAACTTGGAAATGAAAAACCCTAAAACAAGAAAGTCGTCATACCCGATTGCACTTAACTTAAGAAAAATTGTAGCAGCCGGGACCCATTCTAGAAAGTCAGCGGTCTAGTCAGTATGTATATTGAAGTAATCTGCAATGTAATATAGGTATGTGCTCTCAATTCACTATGCCTCCATTTCTAGAATGGGTTCCGACTGCTACAATTTTTCTTAAGTTAAGTGCAATTAGGTATGACGACTTTCTTGTTTTAGGGTTTTTCATTTCCAAGTTACACAGAAACGCAGGCGGGTTTTTTAGTTTTTTAAATTACCGTATTTTTTTGATTTTGATTCACAAGCTCATCCAAAAAATTCGAACTTAATTTTTTCCATAGAAAATTGTTGGATTATTAGTATGGGATTTGAGGCACCCTTTTGACAATAATTATTGTTGTTTTGTTGCAATTAATTTGTATCATATTAACTTTTTTGTAAAGCTGGTAAAATGAGGAAGTTTATACCGTATTATGCACGATGCATTTTTTTGAGAACATCACTAAACATTTGAACAAATGCTTCTTTCATATAAAATTAGAAAAAACAAATGCAAATATCTCGAAAACTAAGAAACTTTTACTAAAGTCAAAATCTGTCAAATTGTAGGTAATAAAGTCACCTTATGGGACACCTGTATAATCTGAATCTCGGAAACGGCTTCAACGACTTACTTGAAAATTAGTAGGTATACGGGGATTTTTGGGGGCGAAAAATCGATTTAGATAGGTCTCTTATCTGAGAAAACGCTCTATTTTCCGAGATTTTCACACTCGAGTATGCGCAAAGTGTATCATAAATTCTCCACGCCTTCTCCGGATGCGACACCACCTCGGCGATCTATGGGAAGAGAAAAGTAGAAATGTGTAAGCTGTTCACAGCTAAACCAGACCCTGCCCCAAAAAATCTCCGACATAGGTATTCACTGATCCCTCAACCTCATGGTGTTGGCAGGAATAGTGGCCCTCACTTTATGACAAAAGGTCGGTGAGTGGGGACGTTATATCATAAACCTGGTAGCGTATCTGGTAGCTGTACGAGAGGGCATGATCCCTCAATCTGATGGTATAATCTGGCGAGATTTTGTTTCTGGCGCTTTACCAAGCGCCTGCGCAGGAACAAAACCTCTACAAACTACGGTACTCGTCTTTTTTGAAACCTTCGACGAAGCCGAAATCTGATATGGCTATTTTTACAGATATAATGGCTCGGAAACCCTCTTCCACCCACCCTATGGGGTTTGGGCTGATAATATCCTAAAGCTACAACCAACTACTGTGCCACATAACTATCATATTTTGTCGATGCCCGACTGTGTGTGGGGTTAGCTGCGGCTGACGAAAATCAGGCATTGCCTGTGCCCCTTTTTTTTTCTTTCGAAAGGATAAGCTTGTTGTTGGCCGTGGGGGCCTTTACAACTTCACTGGGCAGGGGAGGCGAGTGCGGAAGGCACTCAACCTAGTAGGCACGCACCATACGCACGCACACTACAATAAATAGGAATGGTCTATGGTTTTATGCTTCGATCAATATAGATTATTGATCGAAGGTTTTATGTCGTTCCTATTTATTGTAGTGTGCGTGCGTATGGTGCGTGCCTACTGGCGCGCGAACATACAAACCGCGCGATGTACCATTGTATGAAGACAACCTACTATTCTTTCCCTTTACTGAGACGATAGTTTAGATTTTTAAGAATTTAGGTGATTAGGAATTCGACCGTTCATGTGATTTTCATTTTTAGAAACGTAACCAAATAATTTTATTCCACTTCCTTTCCATTTACAATGTTTAAAGTACAAGGTTGCCACTAACAGTCAAACCCATCCAAGTAATGAACGTGCTTCAGATCAGTTAACCTGCGTGATCGACTGAGTCACGCAAGTCACACGATTGATCGCTTCTTCTGCTTTATAATATATAACACTAGCTGTTTCCCGCGTGGACGTTTCTATGACTTTTCGAGGGTGCGCAGTGCGCGAGCTGCTTAGCGGTTTCTACTCTAGAATCCCTCACTTCGCTCCGGATTCAAAAAAGCGCCCCCGCCGTAAAAATATTATTTTGCTCCCTTATGAGTTATTATAAAATCTACTATTTTGAGTGTACTCTCGAATGGGGTATAATTGAATAGGTCTCAGAAAATGAATTAATGGTTTAATGATTAGGTTCCTTAGACCATTTTTTCTCATTAATGTTGCATTTTCAAAATATTGAGCTCCAGTACGCATTTGGTATCCTCGCCCTCTAATTTATAACTATGGGATTTTAGTTTTTGAAAAAAATAATACAGGTACTAGACAAATGACCATTGGTAATTTGGTGTCGATAACATTTAAATAACACCTCCCATGCAAGTGAAAATTGTTTTTGACTGCACCTTCGTCTAAGTCTATGTGATCTACTGTTATTTAAATTTCGACGGTAAAATTTAAATTATGCAAAAACGGAGTCCTTTTGTCATCAATTTAAAAGTGAACAAGTAAAAGCGTCACAAAAAAAACTTGTATAAAGTACTTTTCTTAAATAATGCGCGGAAATTAAAACTAACAAGGAAGGGTACCCAACTGTCCGACTCCGATTTGATTTATTTTGATATATGTTATAGAGTAGTCTAAAATAACGGACACGTATTTTTTTTAGCTGTCCAAACTCAACCTGTTAGGAGAAAATGGCCTTCAAAGTACTGAAAATTGACCAAACCTTCTAATTTCTGAGAAGAGATTAGTTCAAAAAAATTGATAATTAATTTTCAGTACTTGAAGGCCATTTTCTCGTAACAGGTTGAGTTTGGGCAGCTAAAAAAAAATAGTTCGTTATTTTTAGACTACTCTATAACATATATCAAAATAAATCAAATCGGAGTCGGACAGTTGGGTACCCTTTCTTGTAAGTAATACCTATTAGCCAGAACTTTTTATGTGAAAATACAGTTGATAAATGTACAATTTTTGAAATTTTAAGTGCTTTCCGGAAAATTATGTTGGTTTGGGATAATTCTAACAAGGTCGAAGTTTGTTGTATGGTAGAGGAGCTTCTGTTCAAAAAGAGATAAATCCATCAAAACAGAATTTTCAAAAAACGCAACACTTTTAATATTTTGTTAAAATTAGCCAATAATTTATTATTTTTAAAGGTGATGGTTAAGTATTGGCACAATAGTTCAGAATCATGTTAATTTTTTAAAGTACTTTTCTTTGGAAATATCTCTCTTTGTTTGAAACTGTAAGGTTGATCATCGGTTTTCTATTGGAATTATCGCGTTTTGAAGCAAAGTACAAGCAAAAAGTTGTGTTTTTATACATAGAGAAAAAAAAATTGAAATGGATTTATCTCTTTTTGAACAGCACAGACTGTGTGTAGTCTTTTCAGTGTGATTCTGTATTTCAAAACTTTGATGGGAGGTTGATGGTCGAGATTGGATACTTTCGTTGATTTTACGTGTAATACTAGTAGCTTTCAGCAACCCGGTCACACTTCCACCCCGCCATGTCTTTTAAGTGTAATTAAGAGGAAACGCGGTCTAAAGAATAGATATTTGTATAAAATGTTCCTATCTTCCTCCCCCAAACCTCTCCGTATACAGCAAGAAAGAGAGAGAACTGCAGCACAGACCGCTAATAGGTAGGTACTAAAATTGACCAAAAATAGCATTTCGTAGTCCCCTATTTTCTCCTCCAAAACTTGAAAAATGATAATGTTTTATTCAAAAATAATTTAAACAACGCTTTAAGTATGCCTGTATGTTTTTGTTTTGTTGTTCATATGCGTATTATTTTTTTGGTGAGTGTCTGAAAATGACGCTCCTACTTCCTATTATAACAAGAATATGGGAAAAAACAAAAAATTGGGGCATGGCTATGGTAGATACAGGTTTTATGGAAAAAAATTTGCTAGATTGTCGTTATCCAGGAAGGAAACAGGGGACTACGTTTGTATGGAAAAAATAGCGCCCGCGTTTCCTTTTAAATTCGCACCTGTGTCAACAAGAAGAGTCGCTGAAGATCGACGAAAACAATGTCCAGTATATAACGGATTTGGCAAGTTTAAATAGTAGCAATTTTTTTTGATTTACCAAGTTTAAACAATACAAAACAATCAATCATCTAGCACCATTAAACCTGAATGGTTTGTCTAGGTGCTCACAGTCGAGCTACATATTTACAATAACAAAAAAAAGAGAATCAGATAAGTTATGCATACATACATATATCCTTAACCATACTGCAATGCATACAGATGCACAGATGAGATACTAGTTACTTCGTAAACTCAAGTCACCTGCGTAACGAACGACACACTTCTGTTATTGTGGTAGTGTGAGTGCGAACTGCTTCACCTCCCCGCAGTCACATATACAGGTTGATTCATCAAATCTATTTTGTACACAATAGTGTAATTCCTGATCTAGTTTATTATTATTTAAAGAAAAGAACATTTGCCATTTTTATGTATAGAAATATACAGTAAGTATGTATTTTGCACCTATGTATTATAAATGCTTTTGGCATTGCGTCAATTTTGTGTTTTCCAATTACTTGCCTTGTGCATTTGTTATTTAGAAAAAATCGGAATGAATTTACATCTGCGGGACGTAGCGCTATGTACTTTTGTACGATTTCAGCTGATTCATCTCCGATAATAACAAATGTGCGTTCGATCTTGGTTTTAGTATCACCTAGAGTTACAATTATCACACCGTCGTGATTTTCTACGTCTTTTATAGTAATATTTGTAATCTCGTTACATCGGCATACACCAAAAATGCCTAAAATAAGAATAACCTGCAACAAAAACAAAGTACGCTCTAAAAAGCTCACTTTGAGGTCCAGATAGACACTGTCTGGTACTTGAAGCAAAAACATTTTTACGTTTGATGCGGTGAAAACTTTTGACTTTTTACATTTGTATATCTGGACTGTCTTTTGAGCACTGAAGTCAGGTTTGCATACTGTTTTAAATTCACGTAATGTTTAATTAAAACTGTGCATTTTCGCATTGAATGGATGACCCATTGATAGTTGTCGACTTAACTTTCTTGGCGAATTCGCCGAAATAAGCCAGAAAAATGCTTTCGGATAAGGATTTAGATTTTCTTTAATTCTTCCATAATTTTTTTTTATAGGTTTTTAAATGTCTTAATTTCGATTTTGGCGGCAAAAAGTTCTCTATTACAGCTACTGCCGCCTCTTGAACTTCAGGAGGCGTTAATTCATCATACTCATTGTCTTCACTTGAACTCATTTTGTCAAATACAATTACTTTTCAAAATCAATGACGAACAACAATAAATTTTCACACGCCACTGTTCTTTCATTTTTTTTTTCAAAAAACAGCATTCACGCAAGCCAGTTCGAAATTTAAATAAAACCTTTGATAAGTTACCTCCTTGGTTGCCATGTTTCGTTCTATTTTAAAATTACACGACAAATATGAGTTTACATAGTAATTTATTTGGCCTCTAAAACACGACAGATATGGATTTTCATACAACTTTTTGCGGCCGCTGATCGCATGTATTTAAGGTTGTCAAAATAGTGCTCAAACCAAGCACGTTTGAGAAATAGTTATTTATGATACAAGGGTGGTAAAAAGGTAAATAACAAACGGGTGACATTTGTAAGCCCGAGCCGCAGGCGATGGTTTACCATCGTCACGGGTTTGATATTTACCTTTTACACCCATGTATCATATGACGTTTTTCAATACAGTAGCGAGAAAACAGGTAAAATAAAATAGACGATTGTAACAGAAAAACAAAATACCTGGATACATAACTATCATGGTTTCGGCAGCCAAAGTTCATTTTACACGACTTGTAGCTCATTTTAAATGTCCGGGGGAGTAATCTTACTAAGCATACAAAGTTTTTTTTAATATTACCTTAAATAGACTACAGTAAGGCTTGGGATATTATTGTAAGCATTAAAACCTCCTTAAAAGACATATAAGAAATATGACCTATTCCTTAGTGTAACCTATGCGTTACATTCATATTTATTCTTCTTTTATTCACAAAGATAACCCAAAGAGAATCTAATCAGCTAGCGTTACGTACTAGCCTCTCGAAAGAACAACCTCTTTTAAAATTCTCCTTTCAAGTCAAAAGCACATGTGCGGTAAAATCAATTTCGCGCACAGTAAACTAGTATGTAAAGTATCACTTTTTGAGCAGCTGTATTGAAAAAA
The DNA here is from genome assembly GCA_947284805.1 of Coleophora flavipennella. Taxonomy (NCBI): domain Eukaryota; kingdom Metazoa; phylum Arthropoda; class Insecta; order Lepidoptera; family Coleophoridae; genus Coleophora; species Coleophora flavipennella. The sequence continues at coordinate 6,213,460 of OX369263.1, read as the reverse complement.
AATATTGGAGTGAATTGGGTTACTCACAGGGACTCCACGAAACCTTTCCAGCGACTCCACCAGGTTGTATGTAGGCAATTATAAATAAAATATATTTTGAAAAAACTTCCCAGTGACTTCACGAGAAGTACCGTTAGCATGCTTGGAATTTGACCATTATGGTATTTTGCAGGCGGTGTACTCTCCAGTAGCTGGCGGGCCAGGTAAGGTGTTGCCTATAAAAGACTGCGGAGGCCTGCCGCTCTGCGACTACCAGGCGTTCCTGAACCTCACGCAGGAGTATGTGGCCACGTTTGATCAGTACAAGAAGCAATGCTACCAGCCTGTCGAGGGTATTAGAAATTAACTAGAGGTAGATCTGATGTAAAATGTATACTTATCGTACAAGATCGCTCATCAGCCGCTCGGTTTATATGACCTTTTGTGATTGCACAGTAGTTTGTTCAGTTTTTTTTGTTTTGTTTCAAAAATAAGTGATTGTGGGTAAATTATTAATAAATAAGTTTTTATAGTAAGAATTTCAATGTATAATATTAATAATATGCATATACACATTGAAGCAGATAATCGGTTTAAGACTAACTAACTGTGAGTGTAGTTCTATGTAACTATTTAGTAATCTGTGGTTCTATTAATAATTATTAAAAAAAGTGTATAGATTTGTAAAGTTTACCTTATTTTTATTTATCTCGGTAATAGAATAGGTATTTAACTATGAAATAGCAAATGCCGTTTTCAACCGACTTCAAAAAGGAGGAGGTTCTCAATTCGACTGTATGTTTTTTGTTTTGTATGTTTGTTACGCGATGTCTCCGCCGATTGTGAACAGATTTTCAAAATTCTTTTTTTATTTGAAAGAGTATACTCCCGAGGGGGTCCCATTGTCACCAAGTCAGGATCTGATGATGGGATCCCAGGGAAATCGAGAGCAACCCTCAAATTACTCATTATGCAGGCACTTATTAAGTGATTCATATGTTTTCTAAAGCTATTAAAATACTTGCGTGTCTTAGTCATCATCTCATGTTGATAAGCTGATGAAGGAAGGTACAACTCCTTAACGGTTAGGAGTTGGAGGAAAATTATTTCAATATTATACATAGATATATACGTATTAGATGAGCTGATGATGGAAGATTTAACACCTTAACTTTCATGCTGTTGAGATGATGATGGAAGCCACAGGAATCTGTATCTGTTAATGAAACACATGTATTATGATTTAATGTTTCCTATTGTCGAGTGGGTGATTGGGTATAAGGTTGTTAGATAGATAGCATTATCACTAAAAATAAATAAAATAAAAATAAAAGTTTAAAAACCGACTTCAAAATGAAATTCACTCAAAAGCATGAAATAATATTATTATACTTAGATACACGACATTAACCAACAATAACGAAATCAAAGGTGGGTAGGAATTAAATTAGGGGCTAATGTTTTTTTGAGGTCGGTGTCAGCAATGCCATCGAATCTAAAAGATTTGATACGTAAGTAGCTGTGTGCTGATACCGAACTCAAAAATAAATTCAGGTCCCTAATTTAATTCCTACCCACCTTTGATTTCGTTATTGTTGTTTAATGTCGTGTATCTAAGTATAATAATATTATTTCATACTTTTGAGTGAATTTCATTTTGAAGTCGGTTTTTAAGTTTTTAAACTTTTATTTTGTTAACACTAAGGTTGAACCAGCTAAACCGCTATTTCAGGACTTCTGAAATTAAAAAATGAAAATAGTAGGACATATAATCAATTTAAAAGGAAAACTATCACGACTAAGTAAGCTTTCTTAGTTTAGGAGTAATAGGTGCAACTTAAGGTGTGCAGTTGGATGTGTAAAAAGTTCAAAGATTTTTCATACAAAATTTTCTATAACCAACTGTAAATATAATTTTGTATTTTTATAAAAGTCTACGGAACCATACGTTGCGCGAGTTTGACTTGCACTTGGCCGTTTTTTTGCCTCCGCCCTCACAGTCACAGGGAGCGCTCCGGGCTGCGCCCTGCAAGGAGCTCAGTCTGCGGCCTCGCGTTTGTTACTTGGTTGCTATGGAGGAAACATATTATTTCGTCACTTTCGTTACAGTCTTCCGTCACTCCTGTTACAGTCCAGGTTTTTTACTTACCCAATGTATTATTTTAAAGACGTTTTACGATATAGAAGCGAAAAATCCCGTCTTCAGGGGTTTAAAACCATCGTGCTCTCAAAATATTTAAACAAAAGGCAAAAATCTCCTGTCTAATCTAGAATAGTTTAATAATGTTTTGAAAATAAATATTGTTTTAATTATTTTTTTTTTATTTTAATATTTCTTTTTTATACTTTTTCATCCCATCGGCAAATTCATAGATAAAGATAAAGACCCATTACCACAGTATAACAATAAAGAGTGCTATTACCCATTATGTTTGTTTATCTTCCTGTTTGTTCGTTTCTTTGAACGCGCATCACGCAAAAACCACTGAACGGATTGGGACGAAACTTTGCAAAGTGACAGCGTATGTATCCCAGAATAACATGATACATAAAAAATAATCACGAAAACTGACGGAGAAATAGTAAACCAGCAACAAAAACCTTTGGTACAGTACGGAGTTAGTATATTGCATAGGTCCATTATAACTGGATGTGAATGTATCTGAGGTGCGGATAATCAACTTCTGATGCCGAAGACCAAAGCAGGCTTACCAAGATTCCCCAATGCAATAGGGCTGGATATCTAATCTTCATACCGGAACACATCATGGTTAACATTGAAGTTTTTTTTTATTATTCACAATTGGTAAACCCTTGACAACATCTCACCTGGTGGTAAGTGACGATGTTGCCGAAGATAAAATGGTGGTAGCCAAGCAAGCGGGCATAGCCAATACCCTACCAAAATCCAAACCAAATCTTACAAAGTATGATCCGCCGAGAATCGAAACTGCTCCTTCCTAATGTGAAGCGAGTGGACTAACCACTACGCTACGCTACGGAACCAGTTTACTCCCAGACCAGCCACGTATAAACAGCAAGTCCGCTGCGGATACCAATTACAGTGCAGCTAAAATGTCGATAAAATCTCAAAAGAGTTGAGCTGTAGATCTGTGAAACTTTTCCCTTATGAACCGTTAGGTACCGTAAAAAAATATTTTTCTCACTAGCATACTCCTGGAGTTTTATAAAACGGCGGATTTTGCGCCGCTTTGTAAACTAGGCACTGAGTAAAAAACTTCGTATAAAACCGTTGATTTTTTCTTCTGCGTACCTCAGTGGTTCGCATTGAAAACGAGTTGAATGAAACTAATGAACGAAGCGGTGGTGGAAGCAATTCTGTTAAGGCACTACAAAGAGTTTATAGTTGATAATCTAAACAATTTAATTACTAAGTGGCTCTGTGAGTCGTTGACATCGCGAGCTTTTCGAAATGGCTGAAATATGATATTTTTTACGTTTTAAACTTCCTAGGCTCCGCAATTTTGAAAAATTTCTAAAACTGAATTGACAAAAAAATTCAATGTAATTATCGAACCTGCTCACAAAATTTCAAATCATTTAAGAAATTTGACCTGTAGAAGGGAGCCGGACATCCGCGGACAGACATCATCATCATTATCATCATATCAGCCGAAAATCGTCCACTGCTTGACAAAGGCCTCCCCCAAGGATTTCCACGACGACCGGTCCTGCGCTGCCCGCATCCATCGGCTTCCCGCGATCTTCACCAGGTCGTCGGTCCTACGAAAGCGGACAGACATACGAAAGCATTTTTGCCCAAGCTGAAACGGAGACGCTTCGCGAGGCTCTTTGACTGTATAATCAATCGAACCTGACCGAAGCTTATAAAGAGGGAAAATCGCTCTCCGGTAAAACGTCTCATACCACCCTGTGTGATTTTTTGTGATGGGTGACTTTTTGATTGGTATCCTCCTCATCCAGAAAACTAGCGCGTGCAGATGTTTGTTTTTTTTTCGAAGTTAGGGTATCAAATGATTTATTTTCATGTGGTTTTTTACAACTTTTATAATTTTTCATGTTCAGCGGACGCCAGCGGTGTCAAGCGGACGAAGTTGCGGGCAACAGCTAGTTTTTTAATAAAGGTTATAAACCTGAAACTCGTAGATAGATTTATCTTGATTTAAACTGTTATTCTTATTAGTTTATAAATCCTTATTTTGACTTAGTGGATGTACTTACAGAAAACAAAAGAAAACCTTTGAAAAAATATGTTTATGTGGAAATAATGTCTGCCCTTGGGACAAAGGGTTCTAGTATAGATAATATGAGTATTTAATTAAATACACAATCAACACAAATACTTTTTCTAATTCGTTACATGACTTATCTCCTTGTCTGATACAACTTTATTGCTTAGTTAATAATTACACTTTGATTAGATAATAACTAACGAACTTAGCCGCGTACAATCGTACAGATCTACCTGCCCCTCAGAGATCGCACGGAGATGCTATTGTTAAGTTTCCGTAATGATTCTCATCATTTAGTTCCAGTAAATATTGTACTTAGTTCTCAAACAGTACGCTAGAAGATAGCACGCTCGGTGAAGTGAGGCCATGTGATGGTGAATCAAATAAATATTTGTCTCCCGTAAGTACCGAATACTGTATTTTAAATTTAATAAAAGAATTCTTAATTTCACTGTCAATACAACAGCAATTGCAGTAAAGCTACAATCATGCATTCATTCATTCATATCAGCTAATATACGTCCCCACCGAGGGGCTCGAGCCTACCCTGAATCAGGGCGATCAGGCCTTAGTCAACCACGCGGGCCCAGTGCGGGTTGGTCGACTTCACACACAACCTTCGAGTTTCTTCGCAGGCGTGTGCAGGTTTCCTCACGATGTTTTTCCTTCACCGTTAAAGCAATAGGTAAGTATATGTACGTAAGTTTTGAAAAACTCCTTGGTAAATTGGCCGTCCAGATTTGAACCCGGTACCTCTTGGTTAGAAGGACCGAGTCGTTACCGGTTGAGCCACCGACGCTTTATTACAATCATGGATGTGGAATGAAAAACAAAAATGACCGAACGACAGTATAATAATATCTAACACTGGCAAGTATTAGTATAGGATTAGATATGTGGCCGATAGACCAAGGCGTCATCAAGTCTAGAGCAGAAATCTATTTGAATAGCGTCAGAGGATGCGGGCGAGTTACCGTGTTGCCCGTGTTGTATATATGTCACCGTAAGATTGTGAATTCCGTTAGATTATAATCTATCGGGATTTATTTCGCGAGATTGTGAACTGCCGGACGATTGTGAACTGTTGTTTACAATTTCACTAGTGACATTTGAAGCGCTTAATAACGCTTCAATATCATTCTTCTTGCTTTCCGCTTCATATTAAATCTTTTTTGATTCCGCTTGGGCGGAGCTGTGCCATTCGCTAGCCGGCTTCTTTGCTGCGCTGCTTCTCCGGCAGTACGCCCAAAGGGAAGTGGACTCTACTTTTAATTTCTTTCAAGAATATTGTGCACCTTTTAGTGATATTACCAACCTTAGGGTATTTCCGGCCAACTGTCCTGAAGTATAATTCAATATTATTAACATTTAGGTATTTAAAGCCATATTTAATATAAGGGGGGGCGACGATCGTTGCCTAACCGGCTTTCTAATTGAAATTTGTCAACAACGGTGTTTTTTTACTTATAAAAATTGTAAATTTAGGTATTTTTTCTATGATTTGCTAAGTTGTATGTTATTTTTAGTCCTGTAGCCACACCGTCATCTTTTTTAATATATTTACCCCTTTTTTCTTTAAAATATTTTTAAATTAAAAGTATTCCGATTTACCCCAAAATATTTTTCTTTGCTAATTTCATCTATAAGGCAAGCCTTCCAAATTCTACGTATCATGTGGCGAATTCCATGATGGTATTCTAGCCGTTTATCATTTATTTTCGCTACACATTGTAAACTCACTAGTGACATTACAATAACACTAAGCTAAGTGAAAAACACTAAATAATGTGTTAGGTACGTTCAGGTTTGATTGATTTAACAGTCAAAGAGAAACGAAGCGGCTTCCCCCTTGGGTAGCAGAATGCTTCGCAGCAGAAAAATCATCGGTTTGATTCAAAGGTACAAGAATAGGTCGTGAAATGTGATCTGATTCACAATTTACCGTTATATCATAATCTAACTAGTAAGATTGTAATATCGCGGTTTTCACAATATCCCGGTGACATATACCTATCTAACGTGGCACACGAACCTGTGCACCTACCACACAATCGATTGACCAGAGTCAATCATCTGAGCGGGCAGGCCGCGACCGTGAATCCACAGCAGTGGGACCCCGCCTCGCGCGCCGAGAACTTCCTGTCTCCGTTGTTATTCGAACACAGGCCTGATCAGTTTGTGGTGTAGTCCCCGAGTGTGTCCATGCCTTGATCGATTCATACTTAGGATATGCACCGCAAAAGTGACTTACGCCATTGAAACTGAACACGATGTAGAGTTGACCACGCGGAGGAGAAAAATGTGAGTGATGACAATGAGGTGATGAGATGATAAAGGACAACTGCTTATTTTTGGATGGAAGTTTCGATAAGTATTTGGGAAAGGATTTTTCTGATCGACGGTTAGTTATATAAAACTGTGAGATTAATTTATTCAAACCTTTCGACAAAATTGCTTTGATCTCCTTCAACAGTCAACAGATTTTTTGTAACAAAGGAACTACAACATCAGTAGAATCAAGCTAGAATGCTACCAGATAACCACCGAGCAGATAGGAAGTATAGTATTTCCTGAGAAGACCAATTTGAAGACTATACGAGCCCAATTTTTTTTTCTTGAATGTCAATAAAATGAGAAACGTTTCAGTGAGGACTTTCCTTGTGTTAAGTCACTTTTTACAAAAAAAGGGGGCAATTTTTTTTAATTGAAACGTATATGCTTCTAAAAATATAGGTAATAAGAAATAAAAAAAATCGTTAGATTTTTTGTGTATATGTCGTTTTGTCAGAATAAAGAGGGAAAGTTGTGCTCACAACGATGACTTTGTATGTGTATATGTCGTTTTGTCAGAGTAAAGAGAGAAAGTTGTGCTCACAAAGATGACTTTGTACGTGTATATGTCGTTTTGTCAAAATAAAGAGGGAAAGTTGTGCTCACAACGATGACTTTGTATGTGTATATGTCGTTTTGTCAGAATAAAGAGGGAAAGTTGTGTTCACAACGATGACTTTGTATGTGTATAATATGTCGTTGTGTCAGAATAAAGAGGGAAAGTTGTGCTCACAAAGATGACTTTGTATTTGTATAATATGTCGTTGAGTCAAAATAAAGAGGGAAAGTTGTGCCCACAACGATGACTTTGTATGTGTATATGTCGTGTTGTCAGAATAAAGAGGGAAAGTAGTGCCCACAACGATGACTTTGTATGTGTATATGTCGTTTTGTCAGAATAAAGAGGGAAAGTTGTGCTCACAACAACGACTTTGTATGTGTATATGTCCTTTTTTCAGAATAAAGAGGGAAAGTAGTGCTCACAACGATGACTTTGTATGTGTATATGTCGTTTTGTCAGAATAAAGAGGGAAAGTTGTGCTCACAACGATGGCTCCGGGGTTCTCAGTGCATTGCATTGGCCAAACTTTGCTGATCCTACGGAAACCTTTTATTTAAAAGCTTTTATTCTACTACACAACGAGTTTATTACCCGACTGCCCAAAAAGAGGGTAATGTTTTTCGGGTTTATGTATGTCTGTATGTTTGACTGAGCCTGTAGCCTAAACGGTTTGGATTTTGGAATGTGGAAGATGTCTCTAGATTCGTCTTGATCCCGAAAGTGCCATAGGATACATTTTAACCCGACTGCCCAAAAAAAGAGGGGAACCTTATGTTTCTATACAGTGGGGTTGTAATTTTTTTGACCAAGCGAGCGCGAAGCGTCTCCGTTTCAGCTTGGGCAAAGATGCTTTCGTATGTCTGTCCGCGGACGTCCAGCTCTCCTCTATAGGTCGCATTTCTCAACTGATTCTCGTGAAGTTTTGTGAGCAGGTTTGATAATTGCGTTATTATTATTTTTTCGATTCAGCTTTAGAAATTTTTCCAAATGGCGAAGCCAAAACGTACAAAATAACAAATTTTAGCAATTTCGAAAAGCTCGCGATGTCTACAACTCACAGAGCCACTTAGTATTTAAATTGGATGTATTATCAACTATAAACTCTTTCTAGTACAGTCGCCCCATCAGATAATATATCGTAGCGGGCGAGTTGTTCAAATGATCTAAGCAGTAATGAATTTCAATAAATTATGTACTCTAGAGTTGCTATTAATATCTGCACATTTAATTTTTAGGGTTCCGTACCCAAAGGGTAAAAATAGGACCGTATTACTAAGACTCCACTGTCCGTCTGTCTGTCTGTCCGTCTGTCACTAGGCTGTATTTCATAAACCGTGATAGCTAGACAGTTGAAAATTTCACAGATGATGTATTTCTGTTGCCGCTATAACAAAAAATACTAAAAATTAGAAAAAGGTAAGTCTTCATACAAAAAACGTTTTTTTTTCGAAACGTGAAGAAACTAGCGCCATTTAATATGATTTAAAAACTACTTAATTTATGAAGTTTGCAAAATAATTAAATTGTCAACACTTTTAATGGCTAAAAAAGTTATAGCTAATCGAATTGTAAAGGGTCGATACTAATTATTGTGACTATTCTTGCTTGTAACTTTTGTTTCATGCACGTACCATAAAATGAATAAGACAAAGTTGGTACGTCCCTTTGTGCGCGGTTCTGACTTGCACTTTACCGGTTTTTTTTAATATCTAAGCAGTGTTTCACTGTGTTCTTCATACACAATGACATAAGGTACCTACTTTTTCCGAAAATGCTACATATTGAAAAATCTGCTGCACTGATATTTATGACAAATTATATGTTCAGATATTAATAGCAACTCCTAGTTTACATAATTTATTGAAATTCAACACTGCTCAGAAATATTTCAACACCTCGCACGCTACGACATATCTGATGGCGACTGTACCTTCCCCTAATTGCATCCACCACCGCTTCGTTCATTAGTTTCATTCAACTCGTATTCAGTGCGTACTTGAAGAAACAAGCCTTTTTAAACAACCATTGTGGCTGACTGACTCGGTGGCTCAGTGGTTAGTGCTCTTGACTAGTGATCCGAGAGTCGTGGGTTCGATCCCCACCCAGGGCAAATATTTGTGTGATGAGCAGATTTGTTTGCTCTGTGTCTGGGTGTTAAATATCTATTTAAGTATGTATTTAACCGTATATAAGCATGTATATCAGTATCTGGTTCCCATAACAAAGGGAATCCTACTTTGGGGCCAGATGACCATGTGTGATTTGTCGAAGAATATTTTTTTATTTATTTTATCTCTCGTGTTTTACAGGGAAGGGGGCGGTCGCGAGGGGGGGCCGACCAACTCGACGGAAGCAGCGCGGAGCTTGCGCATAGAACATACTTGCTGCTGCCTCGGCGTGTTGGTGGGCGTCTCACTCATCGCCGGTATGTTAACCGCCTCCGTGGCGTTATAGTTGGGCCATTCGCATCACATCATGATATCGCGGTTTCGATTCCCGGTAAACTTGGTTTGGTTGGTGGTAAGGCGTTATCTAAGCCTATGTATTCTATGTCACTTTCGGAATCAATAATGTATCATATGTCACTTTCGGTATCGGAATCGGACGACTCTTAAATCCATCAAAGCTGTTTAGGCATAATTCAAAATTAAAAACCCGATTGCATAAAAATATTACCCGTCTTTTTTGGGCCGTCAGGTCAAAATGTATCTTATGTCACTTTCGGAATCAATAATGTACCTACCCTACGTCACATTCGAAATCAATAATGTATCCTATGTCACTTTCGGAATCCATAATGTATCCTATGTCACTTTCGGTATCGGAATCGGACGACTCCTAAATCCATCAAAGCCGTTTAGACTACTGGCTAAGCCAAAGAAACAGACGTACATACATACAAACACTGATACATTTATACATACACCCGAAAAACAATACCCTGGTTTTTGGTTAGGTTATAATAATTAGATCCTCATTACGTTGGGTAATCTTGGTAAGCCCGCTTCCATATGCGGTATCATTGTCACCATCAAGTGAGATGATGCCAAACCGGCTAAGTGCGAGTCCGCACACATAGGGTTCCGTACCATCATACTAGATGACGCTAGTTTCATGTTTCAAAACCAATCATACTAGGTGGCGCTAGTTTTTTCATGTTTTTTTTTAAAAAAAACACATTTTTTGTTTGGAGACCCCCCCCTATTTTTTAACTTTTTCTATTTTTTAGTATTTGTTGTTGTAGCGGCAACAGAAATACATCATCTGTGAAAATTTCAGCTGTCTAGCTAACACGGTTTATGAAATACAGCCTGGTGACAGACAGACAGACAAACAGACAGATGGACGGTCAGCGGAGTCTTAGTAATAGGGTCCCGTTTTTACCCTTTGGGTACGGAACGCTAAAAATTGTGGATTTAAAAATACGAGCCCTCATCGGTGATGTGTAACTTATTACCTACCATACGACAGATTTTGATCTTACTAAAATGTCAAACTCAAAGGTTTCTTGCTGTTGTAAATTGGATGATTTTTAGAAAAAATACACCTTCGATCAGTTTTTTATTTTGCAATTTACGCAAATTGACACATTTCTCATTTCTAATTATTGTCAAATATTCCTGAATAATACTGCTAACGATTGAATATCAAAGTTAATAAAGAAATATTTACTATACTGTTTCAAAACATACCGAAACATATTTTAGTTGTAAAGTCTGACCCCCAGTGTAATAAAACAATGTACTACACCAGAGCAGCCGATCATTTTAAAATCTACCTTAGTTAATGTGATTTCCATATTGATACTTTTTATGGTTAAAAAAGTTATTGCTATTCCAATTGTAAAGGGTCGATACTAATTATTGTGACTATTCTTGCTTGTAACTTTTTTTTGGTAGTTTATTCACATTCGGCAGCCAGGTTCCAACAGGTCCAGTTAAAATGATAAATTATTGGACTGCAATCATTAACGGGAAAAAGGTAGGTCCCTTTGAATTGAATTACCTGCAACATTAAAACGGCGATCTGTATCTGCATTCCTGCGAAATAAAGGAAGACCTGGACTCTTGAAAAACCTGTCATTGGAAATAGTGTTAGTGTTCTGGAGGTTCCGTGGAAGGCTATTATCACCGAAACAGTATTGATGCTTAGCGCTCAATAATGTTCATATGTTTTAGTGTAAATTATAACTTTATTTGTATTAGTTGTATTAGTTTAATGTATAATATTGGTCTTCAGTTACCTAGAATAAACAAATAAATAAAATAAATAGAGGTTCGTACCCACTTATGATATTTTTTCAGCCCTTGTTGCTGTAATCCTCATGAAGGATACTACAGTGGAAATAACAGCTCTACGACAAGTGCACGTGGTAAGCATATTATTTATTATACTTTAATGAAACTACAAATCTTCTGAAGCTTTCATCAAAAGCTACATTCATTTCTTTTGGTAGGTATTGTAATGTATTCTACAGGGCCTGTGGTCGCGGGCCTTGTATACCTATCACTTCCCGAGGGTGTTGTAAGCAACTAAGGGATGTAATCGGAGGATGGGTAGCAGTGTCCCTTAGGTCTCATGTGCAGCCATCTTAATGCACACTGCGATCGCCAACCCGCCTGCCAAGCGTGGCGATTATGGCAATCCGCCCAATTTGGAGGAGGCCTATGTCCAGCAGTGAACATCTGATATGATGATGATCATCATTACTCGTACATAAACCAAACCAAACTGACTCATCCATTTATAAAAGTTTGTTAATGCTTGCAGCTAATGTCACATGGGGAACGCACGCCTAGCGAGCGCGAACTGGCATTACTGGGGGCTCCGCCAAACGATCACGTCTTCGCCCCCTACGGCGCAGGCGCTATGACCAACGTAAGTTCCTTTTTTCTCCTTTAAGAATAAAAATTCAGTAGCACAAAGTAATTGTAAGCTTAGGGAATTAACCACCTTTAAATCAGTGAACGGCATTCTTTTATCGAGCCTAGCACCTTTTTGAGGTAAAAAGTGATTCCATGCGTCAGATCGTGCTCTAATAATGTCCATTCATCACAGCACAGCTCTATAAAAAAAAATATTTTTTGTTGCCCTGGATATCTTAGCAATATTGATGTTTTCAAGTGCCCAGCTTACGAATTTATTAATGAAGTATTGAATGTACTCTTGTTTTTATGATTATTGCATATCTTATATTTTGATCAATTATCGGCTTGTTAGTAATAACATTTATTTTCCCAGTCATGATTAGAGTTCTGCGCAAAAAAAAACGAGAGCAAATCTTACAAAATCATTGATAGTTTTATGAATTGTGAGCATAAATAAATCTAAAATCGATCTTATATCTCTAGGGCAACAAAACCACTGTTGACCAGTGATCTAGTAAACTAGAGTGCCTAATCCTATGCGGACCAATTTAAATTTAACAACTTAGAATGCAACAACATAAAGTTGTATGAATGAATAGCGATAAAATTGCAAATGCGAATTTAGATGAATGGAAAACATCATGGGAAAATCGGATTGAAGTGTTCACAATATACCTCTAGATTATAGCACAGTTCCTCGTTTCACAAAACGAGTTCAGTCGACGGCCGTAGCAAATCGCTCGTGACGGATAAATGCAAAGTCATATCCAAATCCATACTTACATTTGCGGTTGAATAACGCGGTGACGCACCCTTGCCCATTTAATAATAATGATTTTTTTTTAACTTTGTTATATTTCTTATTACGTGATACAAAATATACAAAGGAACTATTCAGAATGCATTTAACGAAAATGCAACATTGGAACTAAATTACTAGAGATATAACATATGTTTCTTTCTTTACACGTGAGTCTTTTGAACAGTTAACGTTCGTTCTCATAGTCTCATCATCATATCAAACGAAAATAGTCTAGTGCTGGACAAAGGCCTCCTCCAAGGATTTCCACGACAACCAATCCTGCGCTGCCCGCATCCACCGGCTTCCCGCGATCTTCACCAGGTCGTCGGTCCACCGCGTGGGAGACCTGCCTACGCTACGTTTCCGGTGCATCATCACATCCATCACACACAATTTAACCGTGTTAACAACACCGCTAGATTGAATCTGTTGAAATTGAAACCACAAGATCGGGATATTAGATGTGAAAACTTTTCGGAAATCTAGGTAGTTTTTTTAAGATTATTGACTAACAGTTTGTACCTACCTAGGGTAGTTTGTTCCAGCCATTGAAGCCTCCTTACATGCGTCACAAACATCGTCCCGATACTAAGGGGAACAAGAGCACATCAACGATCCCTAAGAACAATAGATAGATGAATAGTTTATTTCTCATAGAAATAATTTAGGAATCTTCCAAGTCGAGAGTGAATAGACACTATTTGAGCTTGCGTGTTACATCCTCGGCTGCATCGGCACTTACCATCAGGTGAGGTGCAGCCAAACGCACTGAAATAACAAAAAAGAATTACAAACAAATACTACTATGTTATTTGTTTGTAATTCTTTTTTTTTTATTTGAGTGCGTTTGTGAATGGATGGAAGGTTTTCACACCTTGACCTCTTTTGGGATCGAACGAAGATGCAAATAGTTCATAGCTCTCCTAGCCATCGAGGAATTCAATTCAATTCAATTCAATTTTGTTTATTTTCTCACCACAATGTAAGTACATAATATTATAACGTACTTTATTTTATTTTATTTTATTTTTATTAGGAGAACACAAACGGTAATGTACATTGATACTTAAGGGATAAAATATAAATAGAAAGGTAAGTCTATACATTCCAACAACGAGTTCCACAATTATTTAAAAATATAAGCCTACTTATCAATCTACCGCTATAAACAGTCAAAAAGCTGTCATTAAAAAACTATAAAATAAATTTAGAAAACAACAAAATAGAAGTAAAAAGAATGGATAATTATTAGAGAAAAAAAATATTTGTAAAACTAAGAATCAAAAAGTATGTTAAAAAAAACAATAAAAGACGATAAAAGTGCTATTCTATGCGCTGTTAAGTAAAGAGATAATATTTATTCTATATACTTTGTGGGAGACTGGAGCCTAAACTAGGAAAAGAAGGTCTCCAGGCCCCCCTCATCAGTTTATAGATAAATATATTAGTGGTTCGATGTAGCAGACGTTGATACATTAAAACACATATGTATTTGTAAAATAAAACCGGTGAGGTATAGTTCTTATCTGCACGTTATTAAAATAAAGTAATGTCAAAGTATATACAGGGTGTAAAAAAAAAATTGTGTAGGACCCGTTAACTGGGGGTTCTCCTCATCATACTGAACAATTTTCCCCAAGGTACCCATAGTCAATTCTCAAAAAAAATATTGGACCCTCCATACTAAAATGCACGAAATTGGTAGATCAGCTGATCGATTTGTTGAAGAGTAAAATTTTTGTTTTGTGATCTCAGCAAAGTCGTAGAACAAAAGTTGTTCAGTATGATGAGTAGAAGCCTCAGTTAACGGGACCTACACCAATTTTTTTACAACCTGTATATTAGGAAAGCATCGGTGGCTCAACCGGTAACGACTCGGTCCTTCTAACCAGAGGTGCCGGGTTCAAATCCGGACGGCCAATGTACCAATGAGTTTTTCGAAACTTACGTACATATACTCACCGATTGCTTTAACGGTGAAGGAAAACATCGTGAGGAAACCTGCACACCCCTGCGAAGAAACTCGAAGGTTGTGTGGAAGTCGACCAACCCGCACTGGGCCCGCGTGGTCGACTAAGGCTCGATCGCCCTAATTCAGGGTAGGCCCTCGGCCCTCGGTGGGGACGTATATGAGCTGATATGATGATATATATTAGTACTAACATACAGTATGGACACTCTCTGCCGCTCTCTAGATTGCGACCTCATCCCCTCGTCACCCAGAGTGATACAGATTGGTTACAGTTTGGTTGTCGAACGTATAGTGTTTCGCCGCCATTTTGTTTGTTCCGTCATTCCTTTTTTAAAATGTCATTTCTGGCCCGTTGTATGAAGTGTCCAGGGTGTGGTAATGTAATGTAAAATGTGTGTGTGTGTGTATATGTGTTTGTGTGTCGTACTTTTAGGTTATGAATATTACGAATATTTACATTCGTCGCATATGTACATCCGTGTTGACGACACAGTGATATTGAACTTGTTCAGTGGACCTGCCCCACAGGAGGCATGAGAAGATAAATGAGTTTATAATGTAACATCCTATTTCCCGGTTGGGTGCGGACCCGCTACTGCCGAAGGTCGGTGGTACTAGTGGTCGAGGTGTCGCATCGACCGACCGAGACTCAGACAGATCGTCGTCTCGGACACTAATAATGATTTATTACTGTCGCGCTTCACAGTACTTACTACTTATAAAAAACCGGCAAAGTGCGAGTCAGAACCGCACACATAGGGTTCCGTACCATCCTACTAGATGGCGCTAGTTTCTTTACGTTTAAAAAAACACGTTTTTTTGTATGGAGACCCCTTATTTTTTCACTTTTTCTAATTTTTAGTATTTGTTGTTATAGCGGCAACAGAAATACATCATCTGTGAAAATTTTAACTGTCTAGCTATCACTTCATGAAATACAGCCTGGTGACAGACGGACAGCGAAGTCTTAATAATAGGGTCCCATTTTTACCCTTTGGGTACTGAACCCTAAAACAGGCCAACTACGAGTCGGACTCGCGCTCCGAAACTATGCCACAACACCTTTCCACACAACTATGACAATGATAGTTACCTATTCACATTACAAATTAAAGACATCAACGTGTGCGACAGGAACATGCTTTTTTTAATTTAGTTCGGACTGCTTAGCGAGAGTACCACTCACACTTGGCCGGTTTTTATTATTTGCTGTTTTACTTCACGATTAGAACCATAATCACACCAAGGTTCACGCTTGTAGCTATAAATTACCATTTTTACGATACAGCTAATAAAAAAACACAAAGACATTTTAGTACATATATATCGATGCAAAAACACCTCTAAAATACCTATAAAATAAAATCACGTATTTTGTACAATCACTCCTCTTAATTTTTCACTTTTTAATTTTTATTATTTTGTTGTTATAGCGGCAATAGAAATACAAGTTCTGTGAAAATTTTAACTGTCTACCTATTACGGTTTATGAAATACAGCCTTCTGACAGACAGACAGACAGACAGCGGAGGCATAGTAATAGGGACCTGTTGGTCACCCTTTGGGAAAAAAATATAAATATTAGTACTAACATACAGTATGGACACTCCCTGCCGCTCTCTAGATTGCGACCTCACCCCCTCGTGATACAGATTGGTTACAGTTTGGTTGTCGAACGTATGGGATTTCGCCGCCATTTTGTTTGTACGGTTATTCCTTTTTTGAAATGTCATTTTATGATATGTCCAGGGTGTGCTTTGGGCGCACGGAACCCTAAAAAAAGTGTAGAGAGCATGTTAGAAAACGTGACTGGAATTAAAATAGATTTGTATTGTAGTTTTAACGTTTGCTTATGCGAGATGTGTAAAATGTTTACTGATTTTTTCAGGAAGGAAAGATGTTAGCGTTTGAAATGGGAGCGTTACTTCGAAAGCGATATAATGACTTCTTGGGACCATATTACGATCCAGGTAACTTCACAGTTTTCACACTTACCCAACCACAAAGCTATAATAGTAGTATACCTAGGCAGATTGGTGATGGACTGCAAAAGTTTTACCACAGGAAATGCAATTATAGTGGTATACCCGGGTAGACGGTAGTGGATTGCATAGTCGTTCCTTTCCCTCTAATATGGTTCGGAATTCGATGGCTGACTCTTGCGTTATACTCGTGACCGGGTGCTGTTCGTGTGAACTGGTCTAATCTTTAGTCAAATAAAATTTCCTATTATAATTTGTTTTATATCAATGATTGTATTTTTACGTTATTAACTAATGATTGTTTTTTCATTTTTTACAAATTACATTATGTATGTATCATTACAGCTCATATACGTCCCCACCGAGGGGCTCGAGCCTACCCTGAATCAGGGCGATTAGGCCTTAGTCGACCACGCGGGCCCAGTGCGGGTTGGTCGACTTCACACACAACCTTCGAGTTTCTTCGCAGGCGTGTGCAGGTTTCCTCACGATGTTTTCCTTCACCGTTAAAGCAATCGGTAAGTATGTACGTAAGTTTTTGAAAAACTCATTGGTACATTGGCCGTCCAGATTTGAACCCGGTACCTCTGGTTAGATGGACCGAGTCGTTACCGGTTGAGCCACCGACGCTATATGTATGTATGTATATGATATTACTATTTTATGACAATCAGAAAAAGTGTAATTTGCACCGATTTTGAATGAACATTTTGAATCTTGAATTTTGAAAAAGGTGGTGTTAGTTAACACGGGTAACAAGTATATGTGAACTAAATAATTATTCATTAAAGAGTAGACATTTCGAACTCTCCCCTTCAGTACGTTAGTATTAATATATATACTTTGCCTTTAGTTTGGAAAGTTGAAAACAGTTTTATTTACTTTCGAGTGAAATAAAGAAGGTATTGTGATGGCAAAAAAATCGCAGTTGAGATGTGATGTTGATGGGGATAGTCCAAAAAACGAATCTGACTCTAAATGACTCTCTCTCGCTCTCTCTCTCTCTTTCTCTCTCTGTGCGTGTGTGTGTATGGATGTATGTGTGTGAGTGTGTGTGTGTCCAGGCTCTAACTCCAACTCACTTAACATCAGGTGAGATGATGCCAAGGACTTACTAATTGTGAATAACAAATAAAACTACCGATAGAATTAGGTTCAAAGTTCCGGAAATTGCCACCATTAGCTATCGATTTCATTAAAACTTTATATGTTACTACAACATACTTTATAGGACTCACGATACTGTGATGTTCATTATTCCATAAAAAAATCGTAATAAGGCACTTCCAATACAAATCCAAGGTCTTGCAAATCACTTCCAATACAATGGCTCTCACCCCAGATTCGACGACAACGCATTGTAACACCACTTAAACTGATACAAATGTTTCCCGAAATTTTTAATATCGGAAGCGAAAACAAGATGCATTTTTTTACGTCTCAGTACACGTCAAGCATTGATTGACTGCACAGTCGCTTAATGTCTGCGATAACTTTGCTTAAAACAATACATTGGTAAATCATTCAGCAATGTCAACAAAAAGGTCAGTTTATTCATCATTTTAATGTTTTTGACGCAATTAAGTTACAATATAGCCTAGAACAATTATGATACAATAGAACTTTTATTTTATAAACGTTATGCTTTGTTATGTTTGTTGACGTAAAAATGATTCGCTGAGTAGTAACAGGGGGTTTGTTGGAATCACAAGAAATGTGAAAAGCGTGGACCTTGTCACACATCTACTAGTCATAGCTCGTAGAACAGATGGCCGTTGGAGCAGTTAAATCCTCGATTGGCGACCGCACAACGGAAAACGTAGCGTAGGCAGGCCTCCCACGCGGTTGACCGACGACCTGGTGAAGATCGCAGGAAGCCGCTGGATGCAGGCAGCGCAGGACCGGTCGTCGTGGAAATCCTTGGGGTACGCCTTTGTCCAGCATTGGACGTTTTTACTATACTTTGTGACTTGTCACACGCAATAATTATATTTCACTTGTGATTTTCAATAAAAACGATCATTAAATAAGTAGTTTTATTTCAGTCACGATCAACTTTATTAATTATTATTTTTTTCCTATGGTAGTAAGTCCTAGTTATTTACATAGTTTTATTAAAAGGTTAAATCGTTCGAGCCATTTTTGAGAAAAAGTGGCAAAAACCTGGATTTGTATGGGTGGTACATTATTTAGATTTTTTTGGAATAAACTACTGCGTGCCATGTAAAGTCATAGTAACGTACAAATGTTTAGTGTCATTTTTGTGAAAACAAAAAAATCAAATAATCGAAAAAAATAAACTTAAAGAAAAAACGGCTGGAAAATAAAATAATATTGCCCTACCCAAATCCGTCGAGTAGTTTCGGAACTAGATCACCGGACGGATGTACAGACATACAATCAAATATTTGAAAAAAATAAACTGAAAGAAAAAACTGCTGGAAAAATAAAATAATATTGCCCTACCCCAAATCCGTCGAGTAGTTTCGGAACTAGAGCACCGGACGGACATATACACACACACGCATTTTTATATTTTTTTAGATTTTTAGACTCTATTAGTGTAAGACAATCGATCCCCATCAAAAGCTACACTTCGATTTTTTTTGCTATCTAATACTTTCTTTACTCCTTCGTCGCTCGAAATTAAAAACTGGATCCGTTAAGTGGATCCAATACTATCCAGCGGTATAATACGCGAGCGAAACGAGCTCTTTTTTATATTTTCACTCCTTCGTCGCTCGAAATTAAAAACTGGATCCGTTAAGTGGATCCAATACAATCCAGCGGTATAATGCGCGAGCGAAACGAGCTCTTTTTTTTAATATTTTTATCATAAGACTTCTTATTTCGGTAAATTTTGCATCTCTCATTGGTTGGCATTGATAAAATACCAACTTTACTGACAATTTTTTCAGAAAAACTGATTTGCCAATGCGGCAAAAAACATTTTTAACTGACTTTACTGACCACGAAGAGTTACCCTTTTTCTTTATTATGCGGACAGCGATGGAGTGGAACGCCTTGCCTGTGTCTGTGTTTCCCGACTCCTATAATTTGGGGATCTTCAAGGCGAGAGTGAATAGGCATTCTTTGAGTTTGCGTGTACCATCCTCGACTGCATCGTCACTTTACCATCAGGTGAGATATAGTCAAACGCACTCAAATTTTTAATAAATCTAAATATATATAACTCAAAGGTGACTGACTGACTGACTGACATAGTGATCTATCAACGCACAGCCCAAACCACTGGACGGATCTGGCTGAAATTTGGCATGCAGGTAGATGTTATGACGTAGGCATCCGCTAAGAAAAGATTTTGGGAAATTCCCACGGGAACCGCAAAAATCGGAATCTGCGCGGGCGAAGCTGCGGGCATCCACTAGTTTTTCATAAATCTGATACATCTCTTTTCTTTGCTACTACGTAAGCGTGTTTTTAATGCTGATTTATGTGTCAAAGTATGAAGGTTACGCGAAAAGTACGCACAGCGTGGCTGTTTAATTTATTTAGTAAGACAACCATTTAAAATCAGCATTCAGAAGGCCCTGTAAATAGATGTACAAAGTACATATTATGTATATAATATAAAAAAGCCGCAACTATTTCTTTTCTAGAAACAAGCATCGTGATAGCTTCAGATACAGAGCTGAGCAAAATGACAGCCCTGTTGATAGCAGCGGGTATTTGGCCTCCACCAGCAGAACAAGTCTGGAATGACACCATGCTCTGGCAACCCGTGCCTTACACTTATCCACCTAGGGACCAGGATATTGTAAGCATATTCATATTTCTATTTGTGTATTTACTTAAACTCTAATGTTAAAATCAAAAATGGTCTCTCTGCTATAACAAAGCATTCTTATATCGCATAAATGGTCATCATCAGGAGATCTGTAGATAACCAAAGTAACCGACATAGCTCACATAAAGCTAATCTGAAGTGGCAGTGGGCGGGGCACATAGCTCGTAGAACAGATGGCAGTTGGAGCATTCCCTCTCATATATCTACCAGATACGCTAAACTACCAGGTTTATGATAAAGTGTCCCCACCGTTGGGGTAGTTAAGTTCTAGAGTGGCAACCGTGCACCGGAAGACATAGCTTAGGAAGGCCTCTCACACGGCGGACCAACGACCTGGTGAACAGCGCAGGACCGGTCGTCGTGGAAATCCTTGGGGGAGGCCATTGTCCAGCGGTGGACGTTTTTCGGCTGATATGATGGTGATGATAATAATGTGTCATTGGAAAACCCTTGCATGTACTGCACACATACGAATAGTAAGACACGTACTAACAAATTAAAGTTATATAATTGAATCGAAATACTGAGTCGTGTATATATGTCTTCCGTATTTTAATAGAGATACTACTTAATTTAAAAGTATTTTTTAGGGTTCTATACCAGGTAACGGGAACCTATTACTAAGCCTACGCCGTCCGTCTTTGTGTTCGACATTTATAGGGCTGCATCTTTTAAACCGCAATAGATAGCCTGCTGAAATTTTTACAGAATATGTGTTATTGTTGGGGATTTTCTAACAAAAAAAAATAAAAGTAAAGAAATTAGGACGGACATCCAAGAAAAGTGTTTTTGGTTTTGCTCGTTCGTAAAAACTGTAATACATACAAGCGTGAGACTAGGTGTGATTATAGTATTAATTCTCAAGTAAGGCAAAAAAAAAACCGGCAAAGTCTGAGTCGTACTCGCGCTAAGGATCCCGAACTGAGAAAAAAAAATGTTGCTCTCGATGTATTTTGTTAGAAATGTATTAATATAACTGTTGTACTCGTGTGTGTGTATCACTGTTGTACTCGTGTGTATCACTGTTGTACTCGTGTGTATCACTGTTGTACTCGTGTATATCACTGTTGTACTCGTGTGTATCACTGTTGTACTCGTGGGTATCACTGTTGTACTCGCGTGTATCACTGTTGTACTCGTGTGTATCACTGTTGTACTCGTGTGGAGAGGTGTGTTGGTGGTACGGAATCCTTAGTGCGCGAGTCCGACTCGCACCTGGCCGGTTTTTACATAATTTTATCGACGCTATGGTAAGCGTTCCAAAGAATGACATCTGATGTGACCCTCGCATTATTAAGATTACCCATTTTTTTCGTAACACAAATGAACGCTATTATATTATTATAATTTTTTGCGGCAAGATTTGTGTAAGGAATTCGCAACATTTGCAACGCCAATCGCGTAGAAAAGTTCAGAAAGAACTGAAAAGAGCGGCAAAATAAAGCACATATTTTGCATAATTTTGAAATTTTCACACAAAAATGAGGTCTCAATAAAAAAAAAAAACATTTATCCAAAGCCTTACTAACAAAATGTATTTTATATGTAGGTATATCATCAACTGTATATCAATTATACAGGATGATAACTGAAAACCTCTTAGCTGGTGATCTAACTTACAAAGATAGTTGATCACACTACTACGTCAAATTATTATGAGAAATCTAAAAGATTTTTGCGAAGTGGGTATACGTTCCATCGGCAAAATTGTTCAATATCATTAGTTGAATCACGGGCTAAGACGTTTGCAGTTAAGTACCAGTCAACCTGTATAATTAATTATCAGCAGAATAAGGGCTTTGATGTCTTGCGCACTGTTTTGACTCACATTAGCAAGTTAGTTTGATTTCAACATGGTGTTAGCTAGCTTAGAAAACTATCAACTAAACCGGATAAAATCCATAATCATGAATATGATATAGACAATAAAGGCTTTGATGTCGTCGTGTGTGCCTTTTCGACTCAGGAAAGCAAGTTAGTTTGATTTCAGCCTAAATGGTGTTAGCTAGCTTAGAAAACTACCAACCAAACCGGATAAAATCCATCTTAATGAATATGATACAGACAATAAGGGCTTGATGTCGTCGTGCGTGCCGTTTCGACTCACACTAGCAAGTTAGTTTGATTTCAACATAAATGGTGTCAGCTAACTTAGAAAAGTATCAACTAAACCGGATAAAATTCATATTCATGAATTTAATCCAGACAATAAAGAGTTTGATGTCGTCGTGTGTGCCTTTTCGACTCACAAAAGCAAGTTAGTTTGATTTCAGCCTAAATGATGTTAGCTAGCTTAAAAAACTACCAACCAAACCGGATAAAATCCATCTTAATGAATATGATACAGACAATAACGGCTTTGATGTAATCGTGCGTACCGTTTCGACTCACAATCGCAAGTTAGTTTGATTTCAGCCTAAATGGTGTTAGCTACTCGTAGCTTAGAAATGTAATACAGACTTTTTATTGCAGCTATTATACGAAGAAAACTGTCCCCGATACAACCAAGAGAAGCAGAGGATTCTCAAAGCGTTCACAGAGGAGGGTCTGTTGGTTCCCTACAGAGACCTGCTCCATAAGATAGCACAAATGACCAACACCAATTTCAGCACGCCACAAGACGCTTTCAACTTGAATAATTTATTCATTATACAGGTAATTCGAGCATAGATCTTATTCCTCCGAGGCACAGATTAATTTAACAGTTGATTTGAGTTTGTATAAATTTGCGTACAGTTAAATGATCGAGACATGGTTTTCGAATTAGTTGTGAGTGCAAAGGGAACAGGGGGTGAAATGCGGTGATATAAGATGACAAATTACTATGGACAAAGTATGTATGTTAGTACTAAAAGTATATATATTAGTACTAACGTCTATGGGTAAGTGTGTCAATCCCAACGACGGTTGCCGCTTCAAACTAGCGGCAAAGTATATATTTTTTTAGTTCTAAAATACAGTATGGACACTCCCTGAAGCTCTCTACTTTCCGACCTCACCTCCTCCGTCACACAGATTGATATAGATTGGTGCTAGTTTGGTTCTCGAACGTAAAAGATTTCGCCGTGATTCCGTTTGTTCTGTCATTTGTATTTAGAAATGTCATTTCTCGCCCGTTGTGTGTCTTGGGTGTGCTAGCGGTAACACTATTTCAAAAGCCACCACTCGCTGATCTGCTTGTTTATGGGTAAGTCCTTTGTTGAATTATCTTCAACCTTGAAGTTTAAAGCATGAAGTACGAATGAACGCAATTCAAAACGAAATTAAAGAGAGCCTATCGCGGTTAAGAAACAATGCTCCGTTTTATAAGAAGACGAGTCATTAAAAGCTCCTTTACTCGTTTTTTAGGTAGGAAAGCTCAATTCAATATCCAAACCTTCCAAATCCAAACCCAAGTCATCACGTGACTTTATCTTTAATTTATGTAAGTATTGATTATATGTATACAGGGTGTAAAAAAAATTATGTAGGACCCGCTAACTGGGGGTTCTACTTATCATACTGAACAACTTTCTCCGAGGAACCCATAGTCAAATCTCAAAAAAAAAATTGGATCCTCCATACTAAAATGCACAAAATTGGTCGATCATGTATGTGATCGATTTGTATGAAGAATATTTTTTTTGCTTAGAACAAAAGTTGTTCAGTATGATGAGTACTACACCAATTTTGTTACACCCTGTATATTGCTACATTAAAATGTGATTTTCAGGATGACATCAAAATAGCTAACCCAAAGTGGGCGAAACACGTAAAGAGAAGACTAATGGACGTCGCGAGATTGGAGTACTCCATGATGTTCCACAACCACTTGCTGCGGAAACTCAGCGGAGGTAAACAACAATGAATTTATTTCACAGAACGTTTACAGGTAGATATAAAATAAATAGCTAACCCAAAGTGGGCGAAACACGTAAAGAGAAGACTAATGGACGTCGCGAGATTGGAGTACTCCATGATGTTCCACAACCACTTGCTGCGGAAACTCAGCGGAGGCAAACAACAATGAATTTATTTTACAGAACTTTTACAGGTAGATACTTTGGTTACTAGATAAATTTTGCAAAACGACTTTAATTTTTACAATCGTTCAAAGTAATTTCCGTTACAGTTAATACATTTAGTCATGCGTAAAAACCAATCATCAAAAATATCTATCCATTTGTTTTCTGGAGCACACTCATGATCCCAAGCTCCCAAAAGTTCCTCGTCGCTGGTAAATTTCCGCCCTTTCAGCTTATATTTGATAATAGGAAATAAAGCAGTCACAAGGGGCTAGGTCGGGGCTGTATGGTGGATGCTCAACCGTTTTTATCCTAGCAATTGTCAAAAAATTCACTGTGAGAGCTGCTCGATGTGCCGGTGCGTTATCATGGTGAAAATGCCAAGTACCGAGTCTGGAGTTGGGACGCATTTCCTTAAGTTTATCAAGCAACTGAGGTAAACATTCATTAGTGTACCAGTTAGCCAAATTTCAACACCAGTGACGATGCTGTTAACATAAGCACTTGACCCGTTTTCAAATTTTTTAACATTTTTTTATACCATAATACACGACAGTCCTTTTGCTCCTCCGTTAGGTCGTGAGGTAACCATGGAGTGCAAACTTTTCTTACTCCAAGAATTTCGTGCAAAATTTTGTTAAACTTGGTGCACTGATGCCCAGGGCTTCTTTTATTTGCCTGTAGGTCATTCGACGATCAATTCTTAACATTTCTTCTATTTTGGCAACGTTATCTGGAGTACACACGTCACTGGGTCGTCCCGATCTTGGTGCTTCAGAAAATTCGAAATTTCCACGTTTAAACTCACAATACTAACGGTAGTACTAATATATATACTGTGCTAACGGTAAACAGTCGTACGATGAGGGCAGTTTTGTTTGAATACAGATTGCATTTCCTTGAGACAGTCATCTAACGACAGACCCCTCTCAAAGTTGTAACGAATTACAACTCGTAAGTCGTCTCTAGACCACGCCGACATCTTTAAATATTAAATCTATTTTTTTAATAAAAAAATAATAAAAAAAGAAAACTTTTTCCCGCCAAACTTTGTCTATGGAAATATAGTTTTAAAATATATATATATGATATGCCACCTCTTTGTTTCATATTTGTGTATTGCAAAACTTATCTAGTAACCTATGTATAAATAAATTGTACAGTCATGCTGTGCCAACTTTCTCGCGTAGCCATCACAGCATAGGTACAAAAATCAACAATAAATAAAATCAAAACTATTTATTTTACAATAATAAAAATATATTTCAGATCCTCATAACGAGCCCTTTCATTTGATATATGACACAGTAAGGTTCGCAAAACTTTTTTAAATTTCCTAATTTGTCCCCCGAAAATGACCCTTATTTAAAAAAAATATTTTTTTACTTTACACATATGTGTTTGGGTCATAGGATTACACCATCCCACTAAATTTCACCTGATTTGGTCCAGTAGATTCGGAGCCAATTGTCTGTGACAGACGGACGGACGGACAGACAGACAGACGCACGAGTGATCTTATAAGGGTTCCGTTTTTTGTTGTACGGAACCCTAAAAATACGCTTAACTAGTAGCAAAGAACAGAGGTGAAGTTAAAAGATTACAACTAAGATGGGTTTGTATGGGAGACTTTTTCAGATTTTTTCCTGGAATAATGAACTACACCGTGTAGTAGGTCTTATAAATTCCTAGTAAGTCTCGAAGTTTTATTAAAATGGTAAAAGCCGTTTTTCAGAAAAGTAAGAAACAACCTCGGTTTGTTTGAGAGGTACCTTATTCCAATTTTTCCTGGAATGACAAACTAAGTTGTAAAGTAGGTTAGTAGGCCATATAAAGTTATAGAGTTGTTACGGAGTTGCATTAAAATAGTTAGCCATTAAAAAAAAAGTGTTTACTATGTATGGTGGCAACCTCAAAAAAGAGCCCACGCCGGGTGTTAAAAAATTAAATGATTGAAAAAGGTTTTTTTTTTGTAGTGAAAACTTCTTTAGCGGCGTTGTGCACTTTTTTGTAATGGATAAAAAATGTTAAATTCGCGTCAGGACACGTGACCTGATCGAAAATTCGTAAGACGGATGGAGTAGTGAAAACTTCTTTAGCGGCGTTGTGCACTTGTTTTGTAATGGGTAAAAAATGTTAAACTCGCGTTAGGACACGTGACCTGATCGAAAATTCGTAAGACGGATGGAGTTGATTTTTTGTTGATTTTTCTGAGATATAAACTTTTTAATGTAATATAAATGCACAACGTTAATATTCAAATTTTCACTTCTGCCGACACTCCTGGAGTGCAACCCGTCGTCGTTTTTTTATTCACAATTGGTAAGTCCTTGGCATCATCTCACCTGATGGTAAGTGACGATGATGCCAAAGATGGAAGCGGGCTTACCAAGATTCTCCAACGCAATGGGGAACTGGCTATCTTATCTTCATGCCGGAACACACCAATGATATCAACATTGGTATTTGGCGGCAAGACTTAGATAAGATGGTCGCTAGCCGGGCGGGCTTAGAAAATGCCCTACCACCAACCAAACCGAGTCTTACAATTGACCCCGCCGGGAATCGAACCCACGACCTCCTGTGTATAGCCAGTGAACTTTGCCTCTGAGCTACGGAGGCGGTAATGAGGCGGATTAATTACTTTTTAAAGTTCCCCGACTAGAGGGAAATAAGAAACAAGATATAAAATTTTAAAAAAACAAGAAAATCCATCGGGAGCTGCCATCGCGCTCTCTGTTCCGAATTTCAGTATATAGCAAATTTATATTGATACAAAGCTCCATGAATTTATATACTAATTTAGTTAAACTAATAAAGTTGCGTATATTCCATTTATTTCAGAGCAGAGAATGGCAGTCCCCGGCGGATTTTCTTGGAGTTTTAAAATTTATCTTTCGTTTCATATGTCCTTTTAGTCGGGGGACTTTAAAAAGTTATTTAATCCTTTAATTACGTTTTAACAACCGGCGTGGGTTTTTCTAAAATTTGCTTTTTGGAGGTTGCCACCATACATAGTAAAAAAAGCAATTTTAAATAATGGCTTTATACTTTATTCTTGGAGAAAGAGATCAATCAACAAATCCAACTCGGCTGGCCAGCGTTCGGGAAGCTTCGCAATACCGTTTCCGTCCCAAATACTTCAACACTATAAACAGTGTGTGTTGCAAGTGATGACATACAGAACTGAGACATGGTCTCTTACTATGGGCCTCATGAGAGGGTTCAGTCACCCAAAGGGAGACAGCTATACTCGGGAGTTTCCCTACACGTTCGAATAAGAAGTGAGGAGATCCGTACGAGAACCGACATAGCTCACAAAACTGCTAAACTTAGCATGGGCGGGGCACATAGCTCGTAGATACAGACGGCCGGCAGTAAAGTTCTCGAGTGGCAAACGCGCACCGGAAGACGTAGCGTGGGTAGGCCTCCCACTCGGTGGATCGACGACCCGGTAGAGGTCGCTGGAAGCCGCTGCATGTAGGCAGCACAGGACCGGTCGTCGTGAAAATCCTTGAGGGAGGCTTTGTCCAGCAGTGGAATTCTTTCGGCTGATATGATGATGATGAGTGTTAAATAAAAAGCAATGATCTGCAGATGAGAAAATGTATTGGTAACTAGTTTAATCCTCTAGGATCAGCTCATTCGTTGAAAAATGAAGTAAGATTAGAAGCGATAAAATCTTTATAAATTCTTGTGCTCTTTCTTTCTTATACCAAAGATCTAAAGGATTAGTGTTACTACGAGTATTTAAGTACATTTTTCGTCCCCAGGACCGCTATTGCAACAGATCATCAAAGAAGCTGAATCAAACAAAAGAGAACCGTCAAGTGCACGCATGATCGTGCGAACGGGCACGCCTGTGTCCGTAGCTGCCTTGCTATCGGCGTGCGTGGCGCCGCCCCCGCGCCTTCCCGACCCTGGGGTGGCCATACTGTTTGAGTTTCACGAGAAACTGCCCGCCCCGGATAGTACAGTGGTGTTGAGTGAAGGGCAGCGATATGGTTTCAAGGTAAGCCGTATTTTGTTGAAGCTGTTCATTGTTTTTATAATTTCGGTATTTATGTTTCGGCTTACCTTAGAATATTTTATAATTGGACGTAGCTACGAAATAACAGAAATGATCCACAACTTGTAGGACAGCGGCGTCGAGCATAACATGTAGGGGTTAGTTCATTTTGATTGATTTCTTTAATATCGCGACGGAGCAATGGATTGTTGTGCTTATTTGCACAGCGATGGTTCCAGGGATGGGAAGTGACATAGACTACTAATTAGCATAGTTCGAAATAGTTTCTGATAGATCTGGTGAAGATCGCGGGAAGCCGATGGATGCGGGCAAGGACCGGTCGTCGTGGAAATCCTTGGCCTTTGTACAGCAGTGGACGATTTCCGGCTAATATGATGATGATGATATCTCGGGAAAACACATTTCCATGCTCGCGCACGTGGGCGTCGCAAAGTAACAACGAATTGACGTGATTTTTTGCTTAAAAATAATTGAGGTACGTGGCAGGATTTAACCATGACTCCCGGACCGGAGGTAGCAGCCCTAGCCATTACGCCAACGACGCATTTAAAGTGACATAGACTTTTAATTAGAATAGCCCGCTATAGTTCCCGAGGGATCTGAGGAAAACTAAGCAATAAGTGCAACACAGTGTGTCTTAATTTTGTGTAATTTTTACGTATTCCACTGATTTCTTTTTAATTGTGTTGTTTTTACGTATTACATTTGTTATAAATTGTATCAATATATAACATACTTCTATAATTGTTCGATAAAAACAAATTTTTGGGTAGTTTAGTTCTTTTGGGTATATTTTGGAACGTTTTTGTAAAATTATTTTGAGGTAGTTGATAATTTTGATTATAGGTTCTTAGTGGAACATTATATCACTCATATTGGTATATATCTACACTAATTCTACATAAAACAAATAAAACTGCATTTATAATTTGTCAGCGACCGGTTTAGAACACCATCTTCACAGGCAGGCAAACATTCCGAGACAAATTTAAAAAAAAACCTAATAATTACCGATCCAACTGGACGATAACGATTATAATAACAAAGGAATACCGCTTAGAGAAAAATGCATTTGCCTTTTTTCCATCCTTAACTTTTGACGTGATAACGTCTAATAAATCGATGGACGCCGGCTGCACGCACGAAAAAGGATGACTCATTGTCCAGTTACGTTATGACGTTATCATGTTAAACTATCGACCGTAAACCGACTTTACAGGCAACCAATTTTTTTTAATCGTGTTGAATTGACGGTACTAATTGTAATAACAAAAGAATATCACTTAAAAACAAAAATGCAATTATGTTGACTACAACAAGGAAATAATTTATGTAGTTTTTCAATCTAAATTTATTTTATTTAACTTTATAGATCTTACATACTACCCGTGTTATAAACTGGGTACTTGACAGCATCAAAATAAATTCTGAAATGAAGTTCACGAAATAGCCCTCATTCTGCAATTTCCAAAAAACTTACTCAATTGGTTTTCCATAAAGATTTTCCTTTTTTGATTTATCGAAAACACATAATTAGTACGTCAACGGCCATGAAGAATAGCGACGTCATATATTTCAATCATTTTTAGAAAAAAACCTCGTTTTTGACAGTTCATTAAAAGTGAGTCAGATGACTAGTAGGCAAGTACCGAATTGTATCAATAATGTAACAGACTTTTAAATTTTATGATTGAAACCCAATATTTTGGGATAGTGTTGCATTTATAACTTTATAAAAAAATGTTTTAATTACAGTCACTCAATTTGGTATATAATTACATTAATTACAGTCCATACAAAAAACAATGTTTCAATAACGTTTCAAAAAGAATTTTATAAAAAAAACTGGAGTTCCAATCAAAATAAGCGAGAACCTGTCAAAGTATTACTTAGTCAATATATTTTTCTTCTTAATGTTTTTTTGTCTTGGTAACAAAAAAACATTTATCTCAACTTCAACGAGGTGTGAACTGGAACGATATTGCGTAACTACGTCAAATTTGCCGCGGTACGGTAACGGCATAAAAAACCATACATGTTCATACAAACCATAAATTTTATATAGTAAATTGCCTTTATCCTTACTTAATATTATAAATGTTAAAATGTGTTTGTTTGTTACCTTTTCACGGTTCAATACCTCGTCCAATCTTGATGAATTTTGGCATACAAGTAGCCTGTGTCACTGGGAAGGACATAGGCTACTTTTTATCCCTTGTAAATAGCATTGTTCGATGCAATTCCTGAGGGAACTGAATCACACTATTATTTGGTTAATTTATTAAACATCCTTTAATTAATTAGAAATCCCTGGGGGAGGCCTATGTCCAGCAGTGGACATCCTTCGGCTGATATGATGATTAAACATCACAACGCATTAATGGATTGTTTTGATTTTTTGCACAAAGATAGTCGAGGGGGTGGGAAATGACATACTCGTAATTTAGTAATTAGCAAATCCAGACATTGTTCCCGAGGGATCTGGGGAAAACTCATTTCCACGCTCGCGCACGTCGGCTTCGCGTCGCAACGGATTGAAGTGTTTTTTCTTTGTAGAGAATTGGTTGATGGGGTAAGACGTGACAGACTTGTTATCAGGATATCCCAATATAGTTCCTGAGGGATCTGGAGAACTCATTTTCGCGCTTACGAGCCGCTTGCGGCTCGTGCACCACTCACCCTCTAAGACAGTCATAAAAACGATGTCCGCGTATGTTTATTTTATATTTAGAACCATTATAATTATTTCACATTATAATCAGAATAGCTCGATCTGGAGAAAACTTATGTCCACGCTAAGCTCACCACTCACTATCAAATATAGTCATAAACTATGACCACTCATGTTTATTTTATATTTAGAACCAATAAGTGTATCTTCTCTTTTATATGTTCTTTTTCAGATAACAAAACAATATAACCTAATATTTTGTATATATTTACAGATTTACTACTGGGACGACGACTCAGCGGAGCCGCGACTGATGGAAGTGCCCGGCTGCAACGACTTCTGCCCCATGGACACTTTCAAAGAGCTCACCACGTATACTTTATCCCAAAACTACGAGGAAGATTGCAAACTGCCCTCGGGGGACCTTGATAAGACGCAGTAAATAGTAGACTATGTTTGCTTCATATACATAAGTAGTAAATATTTAAATAATTTGATGAAAGTTCATTTCGGATCCGTTTTTAAACTATTTAATTCAAAAGTTTCATCAAGTTTTAATACTTTTATGATTCACAAACGGTTCTCAGAAAATTGATTTATTTTCCTTTAAAACAGTATTAAGATTTTGAATAGTTAAATTTATAATATGGTGTGAGTGAATAGATATTTATTAAAGGCTGTGGTATTTCTGTGACTAGATATTCTGTTGTGAACAAATAAATCTTGTTTCCCTATTTTGTATAAAGTCAATATTATAATTTTCACTTACCTTCATCTATCTTCAAGCCGGTCTCGTCCTTCGGAATGTTCTTGGATATTTCAGCAAAGGCATCAGCGCCCCAAGATTGAGTTCCGCGTAGTTTGAGGTATTCAGCCATCAGACCCGCTATGTGCAGTTGACAGCACATCGCCTTATGGACACAGAGCATAATTGAAATTAATAAATTAATCAATGAAATAACGCACTCATTAAGATTCATAATTAATTTTCAATCATGAACAGTTTTTTTAAGACACGAATAAAATGGTAAGCCCGCTTCTATCTTTGACATCATATTTATACCATCAGGTGATATGATACCGTGGATTCACCAATTGTGAATAAAAAAAAACCACTTTAAGGCACAAAAAGATCGCCAGCATCACACAACTAGTGATTGTAATCGATAAAACTGTATGTATTTTGTTTATTCTTCGCAAAGTAACCTACAACAAGCAGCACTATTTTTATGTTGAAATTATTTAGAAACTAGGATATCAGCAACACTTCAATTGTCAGTTTACTCCGTCTTCCAAAAAATAGAGAGTAGGTACAGTCGCCATCAGATACATCGTAGCGGTCATATCAGCTCATATACGTCCCCACCGAGGGGCTCGAGCCTACCCTGAATTAGAGCGATCGGGCTTTAGTCGACCACGCGGGCCCGGTGCGGATTGGTCGACTTCACACACAACCTTCGAGTTTCTTCGCAGGTGTGTGCAGGTTTCCTCACGATGTTTTCCTTCACCGTAAGAGCGTCGGATCGTAGCGGGCGAGATAACAAATATTTCTGAGCAGTGTTGAAATTCAATAAATTGTATAAATAAGGAGTTACTTTTAATATATAAACATCGAATTTGTCATAAATATCTGAGCAGCTGATTTTTCAACACATTCTTTACCCACAACGAGCAAAAAAAAAAATACCGTTTTAATATTTTTATTTGAAGAGACCTGATGCGCGGCTCGTAAGCGTGGAATTAAGCTTTTTTTAAGATCTTTCGGAAAATGTTTTTTTGGGATAAAAGTATTTATGTACAGTTCAGTAGTTGCGTGGAAATGGAAAGTAAGAAACATTTGTCAGTTCGTGGTTTGTAAGGATTTTTTGATAAACCAGCTGCTCAGATATTTATGACAAATCGGATATTGATAGCAAATCCTAGTGTACACAATTTACTGAAATTCAATACTGCTCAGAAATATTCACTCGCCTAATAATAACACCTCGCCTGCTACGATATATCTAATGGTGACTGTACCACGTAATTCCGAAAATCAAAGGTTTATAAGCAGCTCGACGAGATGCTGCCAGAGCATGCCCTCACTCTGTTTTTATTCTTATTATTAACAATTGGTAAGCCCATGGCATCATCTCACCTGATGGTAAGTGACGACGATGCCGAAGATGGAAGCGGGCTCACCGAGATTCTGTTACTGAATTTGCCTCAAATGTAGTCTGCAACTGCTCCTGTACACCGCTAAGAGAGCAACTGCCTATGCCTAAAATGTCGTTTAACTTAAA
This sequence comes from Coleophora flavipennella, assembly GCA_947284805.1. NCBI lineage: Eukaryota > Metazoa > Arthropoda > Insecta > Lepidoptera > Coleophoridae > Coleophora > Coleophora flavipennella. The sequence goes on along the minus strand of OX369263.1, from coordinate 6,179,955 downwards.
CATTAAAATTACTTACTTCATCAAAGTCGGCGTGCCTGGAGTTGTGTTCGTACAACGTGGCCAGCCAGGCGTGGCGCAGACGTGGAGTAGCTCGACAAGACGCTGCCAGAGCGTGCTGTAGCTCTGCTAGATGGACACTGCCTGCACCTAGAAATTCATGTTGGGTTTTAAAATTTAACGTAAAAATGAAAACTATAACAGGAAAAGGAATATAGCACAAATATATTAAGCTGGGGCTCCTACAATCCTATTTCTAAAGGGTCGCTCCCCAGCCAGGACAGGCGTTTGGAAAAATATTCTGAATTTTTGTGTGCTCTGAGATTTGGATTAATTACTTGATCGAACTTTTACAAGGATATTGAAATTGGCAATTTGCAATTGTTTAGTTTTCAAACCAAAATTACTTAAGGGTATCGACACTGTGAAGCGAAAAGCGTCGGTGGCTCAACCGGTAACGACTCGGTCCATCTAACCAGAGGTACCGGGTTCAAATCTGGACGGCCAATGTATCAATGAGTTTTTCAAAAACTTACGTACATATACTACCGATTGCTTTAATGGTGAAGGAAAACATCGTGAGGAAACCTGCAACAGGCCTGCGAAGAAACTCGAAGGTTGTGTGTGAAGTCGACCAACCCGCACTGGGCCCGCGTGGTCGACTAAGGCCTAATCGCCCTGATTCAGGGTAGGCTCGAGCCCCTCGGTGGGGACTTATATGAGCTGATATAATAATAAAAAATAATAATCGACACTGTATCCAATTGGATTTTTTTAAATCCATAATTGGTAAGCCCTTGGCATCATCTCACCTGATGGTAAGTAACAATGATGCCGAAGATGGAAGCGGGCTTACTAAGATTCCACACTTAATTTACACAATGGCGAACTGGCTATCTTATCTCTATGCTATAACACATGAATGCTTTTAATATTTATGTTTGACGGCAAGATTCGGTGGTAGCTACTGAATATTTTTTCAATACAGTTGCTCGAAAAGTGGTCCTTTACATGTCAGTCAAGTGTGCGAAAAATTAAATTTTACCGCGCACGTGCTTTTACTTTACCACTTTTTTTATCAATTTCTAGCTCGGAGGAACAAGACATTACTAACAAATAAAAAATATAATAACTTAAGATACATAAACTTCTTTAAGACTTTTGATAGAATTTTAAAGGGACAGGTTGTTCCTTCATGAGGTTAGTACATAACGCTAGTTGATTAGATTACCTTTGGGTTATATCTTTGTGAAGAGATTAAATATGAATGAAGCGTATAGGTTACACCAAGGAATAGGTCATCTTTTCCAAGGAGGTTTTATGCTTATAATAATATTATCCTAAGCCTTATCATAGTCTATTTATGATAATATTAAAAAAAATACGCTTGCGTACGTGTGCTAGTTAAAATACGGCGCAATTTTCGTAAAAAAGAATTGATATTTTAGTTGTGAAAACGAATAAAATTATGAACAGTTAATAAAATATGAGTAATAAAAAGTATACTTACGTATATGTATAAGAAAAAACAAAGTGTGATTACTCCCCGGAGATTTGAAATGAGCCACAACTAGAGTAAAATGAACTTCGGTTGCCGAAACCTTGATAGGTATGTACCCATGTATTTTGTTTTTCTGTGACGGTCGTTTTTTATTTTACCTGTTTTCTCACAAGTGTATTGAAAAACGCCGTATGATACATAGGTGTAAAAGAAAATAACAAACTCGTGACGATGGTAAACCCTCGCCTGCGGCTCGGGCTCACAAATGGCACTCGTTTGTTATTGCCCTTTTTACCACCCTTGTATTATAAATAACTATTAACGCACCTACGTCATTATTCATGTGTCTACGACCTTATTTAATTTAACAATACTTTATCAACTAATTTCACAGTAATTTTATTGATATAAATCATGAGTAAGGACACACATGTAATGTCTTTAGATATCACAAGACGTGGCGTGACAATGCCCCTGGGTAGTCTAGGCAAACAGGAGGGCTCACCTGTCGCTCGTTAGAAAAGGGCTAACAGGCTCGCGAAGCGGCCATCTTCCGATGTGAAGTGAAAGTGTTAAGTTGAAACTGAAGTTGCGTAGTACTGTTTTGTGTAAATAGAGTGGGAATAAAGTTCATTTAAACTTTTGGATCCAGTGGTTTTGCCTACACTACTCAGACGGGATTAGAAAATGTCATACCACCAACCAAATCGAATCAAATTCGCTACATCCTGGTGTGAAGCGAGTGGAATAACCATTACGCCACGGAACTGATCTAGATGGATCCAGTGACAACAGCTTTATATGGATAGTGTTTGGCTTGACCACATACTAATTAGATTAGGGTTTCAACGGGTTTAAACATTTTTTACCTGCGCCCACTGTCCCGGAAACTCCCTGCAGACGCGCCCTCGCGCCAACAACTGTACGCACGCGTCGCATCAGCTCCGCCACTTCGTTCGATAACCCTAATAACCAAAAATTAAAGTTTTAAACGAGAACAGAGTATTTTACAGTGTCATAAATAAATTAGAAAACATTATTCAAGATCAACCGGATCGTTTCTGGTGCAGAGGCTGTCCATAGCTATTCTGCGCAGAAATGCAGCGAGTGTTAACACCAGGCTTTGCACCAGGGCTGACGAGGGAAGGGTTATTTTAGGTTATTATTTTAGGCGTTGTAGGTATTTTAATATTCAATCATTTTCTATCGTAAATTAAGTAGGTTTATTATTATTTTAAATACTTTGTTAATTATTTAAATATTATCGTGAATAAATCTTATTTTATTCAACAAATAAAAATTATGTGAAAACCTTAAGTACTTGTTTTACTATAGTATTCAATCATAATATAAAATTACTTCAACAACTTTACATATTTGTAACGTCATATTTATGTAACACGAATAATTTTACAACCCAAATAGTGTTTTAGACAGATGATAAAAAGTAACTGATTTGACTAAGTGGAAAATACCGTTTTGCTGACGGGAAGGGGTTTATGAAACAGTAATATAACCTATTTTGGAGCTTACTCCTTAAGAAATGATTTGAGTTCTAAGGCCCGGTATGGAAATTTTATGAGGAATAAAATCAAGTGTAACACTCGAAAGTGTGGCGTTACGCCCGAAAAGACAAGAAGAGACGAATTAACGAATTAACGTGCGAAAGAATGAGATGGAATACATTAGACAGCATATAATGTGTGTGTGTGTGTGTGTCTGCGTAACGAAAAACAAAAAACGAATCAGACGTTATGCGTTAGTACGGAGTAAACTCCAGTCGTGCGTCGGAGCTGACACACCATTTTTTGAGTTACACTTATGAAGTCCGCTAAGTTTATTATAATCTATACAGGGTGTAACAAAATTGGTATAGGTCCCGTTAACTGAGGATTCTACTCATCAAACTGAACAACTTTTGTTCTTCAAGTTTGCTGAAATCGCAAAAAAATCTGAACTCTTCATACAAAACGATCAGCTTGATGACCAATTTTGTGCATTTTTGAATGGAGCGTTGAATTTTTTTTGCGAATAGACTTTAGAATTTCGATTTCATATCGCTCTTATACGGTGAAGGAAAACATCGTGAGGAAACCTGCACACGACTGCGAAGAAACTCGAAGGTTGTGTGTGAAGTCGACCAACCCGCACTGGGCCCGCGTGGTCGCCTAAGGCCCGATCAGCCTAATGCAGGGTAGGCTCGAGCCCCTCGGTGCGGACGTGTATAAGCTGATGTGATGATAACACCAATTTTGACGCTTGTTTTGAAATAGAGTAAAAACAAAAACCTTAAACACTTTTCTTGTACTTGAACCGCCCTAATTGTTATATTTTTATTTTTTGTTAGTACAAAATCCGCCGCGTCAGGTGCCTTGAAAAACGTCTGACAGTGGGGTCCGGCCCTACAACCTCCACCAACCCGGACTTGGCCCCTGTGTGAGGAGTATGACCTAACCTTCCCGAGCTTGGAAAGAAACCCGTGCCCCAGCAGTGGGGACGTTATGGAATTTAAACGAAATGCACAACGAATATTCTGTGAAAATTACAGCCGGCTACCTTCAGACCAAATAAAAAATCAAGACGAAGCCCCGCCAAACAACGCACTGAGGCCGGTAAAACTACGCCTCGCCTCATTGTTAACAGCGCTCCGTCTTGACTTTTTATTTAGTCTAAGCCGGCTCCATACTACGATTCAAAAGATATAGCCTTTTAAACGTCAGACAGAGTAGGTTCAATAAAAGGGTCCCGTTACTTGCAAAGGAACCTAGGTAATGAAAAATATGTTATTCGTGTGGAGGTTCAGTTTATTTAAATTTAATTTGAGTTTTAGACTAAAGCACTTACCAGTTCCTTTCATAGCCTTATCGCCAGTCGCAAAGCAATTTATCACAGACAGAGATTCTTGGAAGCGTTTGCAGTTGAGGGCTGTCGAATTGTCCAGCAATTTTGATACTGCAATAATAACCTGCAAAAATACACTCGTGTAGTAGATTCGTTTTTTAGTGTTATACATTACAAAATTTGTGTAGGTCTTTTATTCTATGACTGCTGAAATCGCAAACAAATTTTTAACTCTCCATACAAATGAGGAGGACACGTGCTGCTTCGGCAGCATACATTTTTAAAATTGTTTTTTTTTTAATATTTTTATATTATGGGCATCGAGATTGCGCGGCGGGCGACCCGCAACCCGAGCAGGTGGCTCGGCTCCTGTAAAAATATATATGCCTGACGAATATAGGCCTGACGAATGACCCGACCTGCAGGGCCTGTGGTAAAAATACAGAATCAATGGAACACTTACTGTGTCACTGCGATGTCCTGGCTAGCAAACTTATGTACCTCCTAGGTGATGGCTACCGAAAACCGGAGGACTACAAGCAACTTCCTATCAGCGGAATTGCCGCAATGATGCAACACACCTTCAAGTAGGTTGGAGTGCAAAGGTTATAGGGGTAGACACAAAAGATCCCATTGGGTCGAAGTGTCGCTGCAACTGCAGCCCCTACTTATAAAGATAAGAAAGCGGCTCGGCTTCGTTGTTGTGTGGTGTGTGAGAATGCACCTAGCTTCCCTCCAACTCAACCAATTTAGATAGGCAATAGCTCAAATGAAAGAGCTCATTTCAGCGAGTGTTCTTAGACCAAAATGAACCGCGTAGATACTTTAATTAGAATTTAAGATATTGAGAAAGAAAGGTGCTAAAATCGCGTTTGTCTTGGGTATAACTTGATAAGGGCGAAAGTTAGGTGATTTTCAATGCTTGATGACAACGAATATCTGTGCATCAATAATTTTCATTTAAAAAAAAACAGCAAATCGGCTTAATAGAACTGCCGGACCGACTCGAATTAGATATCATATTTTTTTCCTTTTATTATTTATTTGAGAAGGGCGAAGGTTAGGTGATTTTTAATGCTTGATAACAAATCCCAGCATAAATACCTTTCACTAAATAAAATTGGCAACTCGGTTGGATAGAACGGCCAGACGGAATCATAGTAGATTTAATAATTTAGTTTAATATGCTGAGAAGGGCGAAAGTTAGGTGATTTCCAAGCTTGATGACAAACCTGTGCATAAATACCTTTCATTTAAATAAAAAATCAAGCAAATCGATTCGATAGAGCGGCTGGACGGACTTATCTAATACTCTAGATGGGAGCGCACTGCGCGAGCCGCTAGCCGCTCGCGGGGGTGTTTTCCAAGGCTTGATAAAAATCTGTGTATGAATACTGATGAATACCTTTCAATTAAAAAAAATAAGCAGAACGGCCGGACGGACACGCATTATTTTTCATTAATTCATTTAATATATAGATTAATCAATTAACGGTGAAGGAAAACATCGTGAGGAAACCTGCACACGCCTGCAAAGAAACTCGAAGGTTGTGTGTGAAGTCGACCAACCCGCACTGGGCCCGCGTGATTCAGGGTAGGCTCGAGCCCCTCGGTGAGGACGTATATGAGCTGTAATGATGATAGATTAATCAGCTGATCGACTAATTATGTGATGGTGGGCCCATTAGCTTCACATCAGGAGGTCGCGGGTTCGATTCCTAGCGGAATCTAACTAAAAGACTCGGTTTGGTTGGTGTAAGGGCATTTTCTAAGCCTGCCTGGCTAGATACCACCATCTTATGTAAGTCTTGCCGCTAAACATCAATGTTATCAACATTAATGTGATCCGGCTTGAAGATAAGATAGCCAGTTCAGTTGGAGAAACTTGGTAAGCCCGCTTACATCTTCGGCATCATCATCACTTACCATCAGATGAGATAATGCCAAGGGCTCACCAAGTATGGATTTTAAAAAACACCACCTTCGTAATAAACTAGTATTAATTTGATAGATCTTCCCGAATTCTGAGAAACTTTAAAGTAAAGTAAACAAAATAAAGTATACCTACTATTTTTACGGGAAACGTGGTATACGTTTCGCTTTATAACTTTTATTTTAGTGAACCGTTCTAAGAAAAACTAAAAAACGTTACTTGTGGCACACCCCGGACATTTCATACAACGGGCATGAAATGACATTTCTAAAAACAAATGACGAAACAAATGAAATCACGGCGAAATTATATACGTTCGAGAACCAAACTTAAACTAATCTGTATCAATCTGGGCGACGAGGGGGTGAGGTCGGAATCTAGAGAGCGGCAGGGAGTGTTCATACTTTGTGTTATAGACTATAGTATTGCTTCTGGTCACAAAAGTAGGAGGTGAGGGTGAAGAATCAGTTTTTGACGTGTTCCCACTTCTATATTAGATTTACAAAACTACACGCATGCGAAGTTTTATGCTTTTTGCCAGATGGGACCGTATTTCGAGTTAAGGTACACTACCAAGCTTGGCTGACAGTTAGGCAAGGATAGAGAAGCAAGGAGGAAAATAGAAGACACCCCAAAGAAAGCATTGTAGAATGGACATCTTTTAAACTTAAAATTTAAACGAGAATGTGATTGGTCATGCGTTGTGTTAACATCCTACACCCACTCTAAACATGTATCTCGAAGGAGTTCCCCACTTTTAAAATAGAGGACAGTATGCAAAAAAGGGTAGGCTCTACATGAAACTGAACAAATTTACCCGAAGGACCCATACTGAATTCGTATTTTTTTTTAACTTTTCATACAGATTTGTGATGAAGTCATCGTTGTTTTCGTTTTTTTTTACATCATCTTAAAATTATTATTTTTCTTTTTAAAATGTTTTTTTATGTATGTTATTCAAAATGGCTCGTTTGGCTGTGCATGAGGGGGTGTTGGTTCCGACACTCATGTACGGAAGTGAAAGTTGGGTATGGCAGAAGAAACATGAAAGCAGATTAAATGCAGTTGAGATTAGAGCGTTAAGAAGTATGATAGGAGTTAAACTGAGTGACAGGATAAGAAATAGTGAGATAAGGAAACGTTGTGGCCTGAAAGAAGATGTAGTGACAAAAATTGAGAAAGGTATGCTGAGATGGTTTGGCCATATCGAGAGAATGAATGAAGAACGATTCACGAAAAAAGTGTATAAGACGAGTGTAAATGAAAGTGTTGGAAGGGGTAGACCTAGGCGGACGTTTCAAGACCAAATAAGGGACGTCTTGAAAGAAGGCCAGGTCAAGAGTACCCTAAACCGAAGAGCATGTATGAAGGGAATAATGAAAGTGAAACAAGTATGTAAGGATCGTAGCAAGTGGAAAGAAGTGGTCTCTTCCTACCCCTACGGGAAAGAGGCGTGATTATATGTACGTTTGTATTCAAAATCTGATTCTGGCTGCTGCCATTCCCGTTTTAGAACTGTTCTGTTCTTTTTATTGATTTTATTCACCCTTTTTTAATATAAATTGACTTTTGGTGGTATCATATTTTGGTACATTTTATAAACCTGCCCCTGCCCTCACATACCATCAACCACACGTGCTAGAATCGACGCTGTTAAGAAGGGCGCGTCGAGGTTGCAGATTGATCCCAATCAGACAACATTGTATGGTCCAAAATTTTTTGTATATGTCGGGGAAAGTTTGTAAGTGTCCTTGGGATCTACATTACCTGCAGATGCACCCTCGTCAGGTTGCCCCCCGCGCCGTGTTGGAAGTTGGCGCGCATAAGCAGGTAGAGCGCGGCGGCGGCTTCCCGCCGTAACCACGCCGCGCGCGCCTCGCACAGTTTCACCACAGCGCTTACTACTCCCGCGCACAATGTGCTGCCGCCTGGTGGTAAAAAAAAGACGATCGTAAATATTCTGCTAAATTCAAAGTACCAGCACAGTAACGAACTAAATTATGGTTCTCACCAGCAAACAAAGTGATGAGATTGACATATTGTGAAAGGTAGCCCTGTATAATGTCCGTGGATGCAGGCTTCTGCTGCATTTGTTTACTTCTTAAATGTATCCTACTAATATTATATGTTTTATTTTATATGGATGCGTGCAGCGCAGGACCGGTCGTCGTGGAAATCCCAGCAGTGGACGATTTTCGGCATTAAGATCAAATAAAATGCACAGTCACGCTGTTCCACACAAATCAGCCTTCGCCGTATGGCATACACAAATAAACCATCACAATAATAAAAAGCTAATTGATTCGTAAAGAAAATCGCAAACTAAAATTACAGTTGTATGGGGGCCTGCCTTTAACGAACTACTATTTAGTACTAGCAAAGCTCTTTTGAGATATTTGCATTTTTTATTTTTAGGGTTCCGTAGTCAAACTATAGTTTTGCCACATCCCAGTCCGTCAGTATGTCACAGCCGTTTTTCTCAAAGACTATTTCAGGTATAAAGTTTCCGCCTCCGTAGCTCCGGCAATGTTTACTGGCTTTTCACAGGAGGTCGCGGGTTCGATTCCCGGCGGGGTCAATTGTAAGGCTCGGTTTGGTTGGTGGTAGGGCATTTTCTAAGCCCGCCTGGCTAGCTACCACCATCTTATCTAAGTCTTGCCGCCAAATATCAATGTTGATATCATTGGTGTGTTCCGGCATAAAGATAAGATAGCCAGTTCCCATTACGTTGGTGAATCTTGGTAAGCCATCTTCGGCAACATCGTCACTTACCACCAGGTGAGATGTTGTCAAGGGTTTACCAATTGTGAATAAAAAAAAAAATAAAAAAAAAAAGTTCAAATTTGGTGTATAGTTATATAAATCTGTGAATCCTATAAAATTATAGAAACACAACTGTAAAATAAATTTTTAACGGACTTCCAAAAAGTAGGAGGTTCTTAAATCGACTATAATGTGTTTGTTACGCGATATCTTCGCAGATTGTGAACCGATTTACACGATTCTTTTTTTTTATTCGATAAATATCTCGAGTTGGTCCCGTATAAATTTTATCAAATTCGGTGTAGTACTTTTTTTGAAAATTAACAAAAAACAAAAATAATAATGCGAAATTGCACAATGTAAGTTGTTGCGACGGAAGTCGTTTTTGGGGTTCCGTACCCAAAGGGAAGACAAGATTCCGCTGTCCGTCCGTCTGTCTGTTCGTCTGTCACCAGGCTGTATTTCATGAACCGTGATACCTAGACAGCTGAAATTTTCACAGATGATGTATTTCTGTTGCCGCTATAAGAAAAAATACTAAAAATTAGAAAGTGAAGTTATAAAGTGGTGATTTTTGTTAAAGTTGTATGTCTCCATCCGCTACCAGCTAAATCACTATTTCAGGAAATCTGGAAGTATTGAAAATAGTCGGGCATATAATCAATTTATAATTTTGAACAAAAAAAACCGACTTCAAACAGGAAACAAAGATTCCCCTCGATTTCTCTGGGATACACTCATCAGATCCTGGTTTCCTTATCGTGGTACCACCCTTGGGATATCTTCTTTCCAACAAAAAAATAAATCAAAATCGGTTTATAAACGACGATGTTATCCGCGAACACACATAAAAAAATATATACGGTCGAATTGAGAAACCTCCTCCTTTTTTTGAAGTCGGTTAAAAAGGAAAATTATCACTGCCTAGTGACTTTTGTTACTTCAGGAGTAATAGTCGACAAACTTAAGATGTGCAGTTGGATCTGTAGGGATCGTTTTAAATAAAATCTATTATTTTAGTTATTCATGTAGCGTATCAAACCTTATAATTTAAACAAATAAATAATTTACATCCTTCTTTCATTACATTACAATATAATATTTTATTAACCACTTCCTTGATTCCTGTAACAATAATTACATTTGGCGATACAAAAATTACCAAATTGAGTCGTTGTTACACGTTTCTTTGTATTTGTGGTGATGTCACAATACACAGGATCTGCAGTGTAGATTGTCTAAGCTAATAACCTAACCCATTTTATAAAAAAAACAGAATCCCCCTTTTTTCCGGGAAAAAATAAAAACCCGACTACCAAAAAACATTACCCCTTTTTTGGGAAGTCGGGTAAAAATTAATCCTATGTCACGGGATCAAGACGAATCTAATATATCTCGAATTCCAAAATCCATCAAGCCGTTCAGGCCACAGGCTCAGCCAAAGAAACAGACATACATACACTCGAAAAACATTACTTCTGATATTTAAGAATGAAATCATATTATGTAATTGGTCATTTTTTTATATTATCAGCTCATATACGTCCCCACCGAGGGGCTCGAGTCTACCCTGAATCAGGGCGATCAGGCCTTAGTCGACCACACGGGCCCAGTGCGGGTTAGTCAACTTCACACACAACCTGCGAGTTTCTTCGCAGGCGTGTGCAGTGCAGGTTTCCTCACGACGTTTTCCTTCACCGTGAGCGCGTCGGATAAACGTACACATGAAATCTAAATTTCGAAATCACATTGGTACGTGGCAGGTTCGAACCACGACCTCCCGGACAGGAGGCGGCGGCCCTAGCCATTCGCCACCCATGCTTTTTTTATTATCTTCAATAATATTTTGACTTGTAATAAACATCAATAAAAAATGTCGTTGTTTGTCTGTGTTTTTGGACAGTCGGGTAAAATTTTGTAAAAAATGACAAAGTAAAACATCACTTACCCTCGAACAACGTCTCCGAAAACTGATTGATGTAAGCTCTTAAAGCTGCAAAAAGATGCTTGTACAAAGTTTCACTCTGCGGGAATTGCAGCAACTTCAGATACGGCTTTGCGGCTAAACCGTCAGCCGCACTGAGGTTCTTCATGTAGAGACAAGACCTGTCTATGATGATGAGGCCTACTTCTGTTGCTAGGCAACCAGCTGATAGGACAGAGTGTTCTGCTATTGCTTCCAGTTCTGGAACAAGCAAATGACAAGTAAATTAAAAAAAAAAACCAGAGCGACGCTCGGGTGTCTAGTCTTATAGCGCCATCTGTTGCAGAGAAAATTTCATCCAAATCGTTTGAGCCGTTTCCGAAAACGAATTAGTAGGTAGGTAGGTAGACTAAAAGAAAGATTACAAAAACACACTCGTCTTTTGGCTGGGACATAATATACAGGTTGGTAAAAAATAAATCATATATGAAATTCTAAGGATCCATTCACTATCGAGTAAAAAAAATAAAAAATATTAAAAAATCTATCTTTGAATGAAATGTTCACTTTCGTTTACTCTATGGCTTCACCAATCTTTGTACATAGGTTACTAGATAAATTTTGCAAAACGACTTTATTTTTTACAATCGCTCAAAGTAATTTCCGTTACAGTTATTACATTTAGTCATGCGTAAAAACCAATCATCAAAAATATCTATCCATTTGTTTTCTGGAAGTACAGCACACTCATGATTCCAAGCTCTCAAAAGTTCCTCGTCGCTGGTAAATTTCCGCCCTTTCAGCTTATCTTTGATAATAGGAAATAAAGCAAAGTCACAAGGGGCTAGGTCGGGGCTGTATGGTGGATGCTCAACCATTTTTATCCTGTCAAAAAATTCACTGTGAGAGCCGCTCGATGTGCCGGTGCGTTATCATGGTGAAAATGCCAAGTACCGAGTCTGGAGTTGGGACGCATTTCCTTAAGTTTATCAAGCACCTGAGGTAAACATTCATTAGTGTACTAGTTAGCTGTTACAGTACGCTGACTGTCCAGAACTACTCGATCGATTATACCACGGCTAGTAAAAAATACAGGTATCATCTTCTTTTTAACAGATTTTGATTTGCGGGGTTGTGTTGGCGTAGGCTCATTTTCAGAGAGCCAATCTTTATTTTTACTTTTAGATGGCACATCATAATAATATAGCCAAGTTTCATCACCAGTGTCGATGCTGTTAACATAAGCACTTGACTCGTTTTCAATTTTTTTTTCATTTTTTTACACCATAATAAACGACAGTCCTTTTGCTCCTCCGTTAGGTCGTGAGGTACCCATAGAGTGCAAACTTTTCTTACTCCAAGAATTTCGTGCAAAATTTTGTGAACACTTGGTGCACTGATGCCCAGGGCTTCTTCTATTTGCCTCTATAGGTCATTCGACGATCAACTCTTAACATTTCTTCTATTTTGGCAACGTTATCTGGAGTACACACGTCACTGGGTCGTCCCGATCTTGGTGCATCAGAAACTTCGAAATTTCCACGTTTAAACTCACAATACCAACGGTAAACAGTCGTACGATGAGGGCAGTTTTGTTTGAATACAGATTGGATTTCCTTGAGACAGTCATCTAACGACAGACCCCTCTCAAAGTTGTAACGAATTACAACTCGCAAGTCGTCTCTAGACCACGCCGACATCTTTAAATATTAAATCTATTTTTTTAATAAAAAAATAATAAAAAAAGAAAACTTTTACCCGCCAAACTTTCGTCTATGGAAATATAGTTTTAAATTATATATATATGATATGCCACCTCTTTGTTTCATATTTGTGTATTGCAAAACTTATCTAGTAACCTAGGGAATTGTATAATTAATAATCTGTACATATAAAAGGAAACCGTGACTGACTGAGAGATCTATCAACGCACAGCTGAAACCCCTGGACAAGATCAGGTTGAAATTTGGCATACAAATAGCAATTATGACTTAGGCATCCATTAAGAAAGGATTTTGGGAATTACTAACGGGAACGGCAAAAACGGGATCTGCGCGAGAAAAGCCGCGGGCAACATCCAGTAAATAATAGCTCCGTAATGTTTTATCTTTATTTCTTTTTGCTCTATGGTGCTGTTTTACTAAGGAAATGAATGAGTTACATATCTAAATATACCTGATATAACAGTCGGCGCTACCAAATTCTCCCTGTTAACAGTATTGTTTTTCTCCACCACAATAGGCGGTTCTTTCGTGAAGTCGGGCGGACTCATCCGTGCTGGCAGTGTTCTGGCTTTCATTGGCTTGGGTTTGCCGTTGCAGTCTGGAGTGGTCGCCTTCAGTTCCGAGAGGATTCTCTTCCTGCCTACGTACTGGAACTGTTCTGCACATATTCTGCAAAGTTTTCATGGATTTCATTGACAAAACAAGCGACTAAGGGTCGAGACACACGGACTGCATTTCGACTACAAATTCGCCAGCTGCAAATTCGTAGTTCTCCTAGTTAATTGAGCTTCAACTGCACCTGCGATTTGCAGCTGGAATGCAGTGCGTGTGTCTGGACCCTAAGTTATAAACAATGAACTTCCAGATTCGCTTTAAAATGGATAGAAGTTTGTACGATAAAAACGAAAATTCAATCAATCGTGTCTCGGATAAGTAATGGGTAGCCCATTAGCTTTGCATTACGCGGGTTCAATTCCCGGCGTAGTCTAACTTCGTAAGACTGGATTTGGTTGGTGGTAGCTACCACCATCGTATCTAAGTCTTCGGCCAAAGATTAACAGCATTTACGTGTTCCGGCTCGAAGACAAGAGAGCCAGTTCCCCATTGCGTTGGGGAAGCTTGGTAAGCCCACTTTCATCTTAGCCATCATCGTCACTTACCATCAGGTGAGATTATGCCGAGGGCTTACCAATGGTGGATAATAAAGAGTCAGAAATCGCAAATCTTATTCATCATACATTTTGTGTGTGGAAAAAGTTTTTTGCACTTTCTGGCATCTTACGAACCTCAGTAGATTTTATAGTCTTTTGATTCTTATCAGGAATAGGATCAATTGATGTCATTAAAAAAAAATATATATTTAAAAGTATTTTATTTCTGACCAACTGAATCGATTCGATCCACATGTTTTTATTTAATAAATTTACTTATTTTTTTGAATCAACTCACGCTTGGCCAAAAATAGTTCAACAACGGAACCCAGAAAACCCAACTCACTCCAAAACATTGAAGAAAGACTGTTGCTGCGCAGGCGAGTGCGTCTTCCACCACTCCACCAGACGCTCTTCCTCCAAATACTTCAACACAAACAGGAAACACAAAAGCACATCGCGCACCTCCTCCGGAGACATCACACCGAATCTGGACACACACAAGATTAGTCCATTACCATTTGATATACCTGATAAACCAGTTTTAATATTAGTAACTAGCTTTTTCCCGCGGCTTCGCCCACGTGGATATCGTTTTTATTATGTGACTGTAAGGAGGGTGCATCGTTTAAACCGCAAATTATAGTCTTGACTTTATAAAAAATCTTATAGAACAAAAAACAATTAGTTTTTCCCGAATTCTCCAATTTTTCCGGGCAATTTTTCGAATTGTTCTACCCTTTTAAAAACTTTATTCGTTCTATTACGTTTTTTTTAAATTTGCTAAATCGGTCTAGCCGTTCTAGGGTGATGCGCTTACCCAAAAAACAGAATTTATTTTTTTATTTACACTCGCCAGCGTTAAAACCCGGCAGTTCGGTAGGCCTAAATTTGGAAAAAAAAATAAATCATAACTTAAATCATTATTCACAAGGTAATAAATGTTAAAACGTTAATTCAACATTAATAAAATAATATAAATATAAGCAATAACTTCGTTAAAATTTGAAATATTGAAAAGAAAAGGGCGGCGCCAAGTTTTAACACTAGCGGTGTAAATACGAATGTGAAATACTTCTTTGTTAAAAGCTTTTATTTATTATATGAGAAATTGTTAAATGTAAGTGGTATTTTTAATCACAAGCATTAAAAAATTAACTAAGTGAACACAAGGTTCACAAAAATTAATGAATTATTTAATAATGAAAACAATTGATAAATGGGTTATGTTAATGGTATCGCAAACAATTGCAAGGAATTTGCGTTTTCAAGCATTTATCCGATTGTGAAAATCGGATTATCCTACTAATATTATAAACGCGAAAGTTCGTAAGAATGTTTGGATGTATGTTTGTTACTCTTGTTACGCAAAAACTCCTCAACGTATCTGGCTGAAATTTGGTAGGTAGACAGATTGGGACCTGGATTATAACACATAGGCTACTTTTTTCCACGCTCGCGAGCCGCTTGCGCCTCGCGCACTGCGAACCCTCGAAAAGTCATAGAAACGTCCACGTGGGTGAAGCCGCGGGAAACAGCTAGTGAAAAATAAGCTTGAATAAGGTTAAAACCAAGTAACATTGAAAGAAACCACCCAGGATAGCAAGCAACGATATCTAGTTATCGAAACTACATTATAAATGAAAGGCCAAACCAAAATATATAAACAGTTGACTCACCTGTTGACCTGATCACCAATCTCGTTCAACTCCAGCCGCTTGATGTTTCTCGGCAACGAATCGCCACCAGACAGAGTTGAGACGGACTCTAGCGAGCTTTGTGACACACTGCTCGTGTGATCTACGGACAACGTGCTGCGTGAGTGGACTACGCTCTAAAACGTAGGTTGAAAGCAGATTCAAGTTGTGTTTCTCTGAGGCGCCGTTTTTTTTTTTGCTGACTGTAGCCTAATTATACGGTTGGCCAAAAGCAGCGCGAAATAGATGATTGACTATAGCGCTAGTTTGAAAAACACGAATATTTTTTTTTCTAAATGTCACAGATTACAGAACATTTTTTTTTCGAGTTAATTTCAAATAAAAACATATGTTAACTACTAAAAATTGTAAGCTTTCGTAAGTGTGGCGTCATACATATATAACAGTCAAAAGGAAATAGTGTTCCACATTGAGAAAATCTGACACAGAGCAATAAGACAAAACATGTAAACTTTGTCCCAATCAAGAAAATACATAACAATAACCGGCCAAGTGGTGAAAATCGGACCCGCACACGAAGGGTTCCGTACCATCGATCGTACAAAATAACAAATCACGTTTCTTGCGTGAGGCGCCCTTTAATTTTAACTTTTGTTATAGCAGCACTACAAATACACACTGTGAAAATTTCAATTGTCTACCTATTAAGATTCTTGAAATACAGCCTGCTGATAGACAGACGGAGGGACTGACAGCGGAGGCTTAGGGTCCCAATGTCACCCTTTGAGAACGAAAAGAACCGTACAAACAATCTATTAATTTTCATTGTTTAAATAAAAATAAGAAAAAATATATGAAAATTGTGGATTAAATGGGGCCTATGTTACGAAAATTAACCTAATGTAATGTAACTTTAGGTAGACCACTTAAATGAGTCTTCGCCCGCGGGATCGAGAGAGGAGCTGGCTTAAGCTGGTTTAAGCGGTGTACCTATAGTGTACCTAATGAAAAGTGAAAGTCTGGTCAAGTGCGAGTCGGACTCGCGTGGATTGTTCCGTACCGTCTAATGTATTTTCGTTTAGGTTTTTCTTTAAACTATGCATTATAAATAGTAAATAATATATATTTGTATTTCTTATAACAAGCTTTATTTAAAACTTCACGACACACTTGAAAAAAAAAAACTTTCTAATTTGTCTACCAAAAATGAAATTAGTTCATTTTATTTACGCTATACGTCCGTGATTGGCTCTACAAACTCTATGTTCCATTTTTTTTTCATACAGTAGAATCGGAGAAAATCGGATCTGACGTACGGACAGACACACACATGGTGTACGGAACCATAAAAATCTTGAAACAAGACTGATTTCTTGATTGGGACAAACAGTATAGCAAAATTCCAATAAACAAACACATCTACACAATAGCGACTAAAAATAACTAAACACAGATAAAAAAAAACATAAAACTTAAAAAAAATACGCTTAAACACTGACCTTTCCCATACAAGTTATTAGCTTGTACGTTCGGTGGTTCTTTGAAGTGAGCAGAGTTTCTTGCGGGCATGTTCTCGAAGTGCAAAGTCAGCCTGTTTCTCCTAGGCGTGCTGTTAGCTGACGCTGCTTCCTTTTGACAGCTGATCAGCACGGGATTCGCAGCCGTCGCGTCTCCGTCAGTTTTATCATGGCCGTTCTCTATTACGGGACTGGCTAAGGTTTTTGTGACTAGCCTGTGGGCGTTTTCTATGGAGACAAAACGTTCATCAATCAGTCAGCAAGAGACTGTTCTCTTTCATAAAAAAAATTAAGAGGCACTCGGTTTGCGTTTGATTGTAACCGCCTCGTGGCGTAATGGCTAGTCCATTCGCTTCACACCATGAGGTTGCGGGTTCGATTCCCGGCGGGGTCAACTTTGTAAGACTCGGTTTGGTCGGTGGTAGGGCATTTTCATAGCCCGCCTGGCTAGCTACTGCCATCTTATCTAAGTATTGCCGCCAAACATCAGTGTAAACATTATTGATGTGTTGCGGCTTGAAGATAAGATAGCCAGATATATATAACTATATAAACTCGAAGGTTGTGTGTGAAGTCAACCAACCCGCGCTGGGCACGCGTGGTTATTAAGGTACGATCGCCCTAATTCAGAGTAGGCTTGAGCCCCTCGGTGGGAATGTATATGGGCTGATATTATGATGACTATTTGAAACTACGGTCCCCAGTATGAAGGTTGGCAATCTATTATAACTAAGAATTACATTATCTTTGCTAAATAACAGGTCTAGAGCTTAACTCAGTAGGGACCTGCGGCAGTGGAGCGGTGCGGGAAGGGTGTGATAACATCACTTGATTGACGCATCCGCATCCCAGTGCTGTTACGTGAAATGTCTTCCGCCCCCCCGCTCCCTACCGCAGGAACCTAACGAGATAAGCACTAGACCTGTAATTATAACCTTACCTATAACAATAGTGAGCCAAGGTGCATACAGTTGCGCTATTCTAGCTCGCGCCTGCCGCGTGCGGTATCGATCGTCGTGTTCGTGTTTCGTCAGCAGAGCGCGTAAAACGCTCAACGCTAGGCGACGCTTCTGCGGTGCCTCGCGTAGGGACAGTTCCACCTGAGACAATAGTCGTGAGTAGGGTTTATGATTTCTCGAGGTTTTTAATTTCTCGGGTTTCGAGAATTCTCGAGCCCTATTTCCCGGGAATTCTCGGGAAATCGAGAAGTTTTTGATTTTTATTTGTTCAGTATTTATTAAAGAATTAAGGCATAAAAAATATGTATTTTTCTTTAACAGAACAAAAATCAACATAATGACTCTTAAAATCAACTCAGTGTTTCCTAAAAAAAAAATTTATAACAGACAAAATGTCACTAAATGAACATTTATTTCTAAAATATTTTAATAAAAATTAACAGTGTTTTTTTTTATTCACAATTGGTAAGCTCTTGGCCATCATCTCACCTGATGGTAAATGACGATGATGCCGAATGATGACGATGATACTAGAATCAACACAATTTCTTTGGAAATGAACAATCTTACTAACAATTAAGAGTTTCTTCTAAAACCGGGATAATATCAATCAAAATCAACATTGTTTCCCCTAAAATTACCATAATCTCTTTTTAAAAACGACAAAATCTCACTAAAAATGGCCTCTTCTAAAATTAACATAATCTCAATTCAAAACAACATATTCTCTCATTATTCTCTCTCTCTCATTCTTATTTTCTTTTCTTATTCTTCAAATTCTTCATAACGTAATCTCTTTTTACGTATACGTAATACACTTAAGGTAGATACTAGATATAGTTTTCATACAAACGTAGTTCTGCTTTAATACAAAAACTACATGCCAGATTGAATCTAAACTTTGCAAACATATTGAGGAGACACATATCGATGTTTGTATTTAGTTTTCGAAGTACTAATATAAAACAGAAAAAAATAAAAGCAGTTTCAAACTTTCAGTACAAAACTAAATTAAGCCTTCGTTTAGCTACGTTAAAATTTACTACGATGAAAACTAATTACAAACATCGATATGTGTCTACTCAATATATTTACAAAGTTTGGATTCAATCTGGCATGTAGTTTTTGTATTAAAGCAGAACTACGTATGTATGGAAACTCTAGCCTCCTGGAGACTCTTAAGTAAACAATGAAAAAACGTTTTATTCAAAGAGTGGATGACAAAAAACCGTTAGAAAGATATTTCTCAAAACTGTAAGTTAATTAGAGATTTCTCGACTTCTCGAGCCGAATTTCCCGGGAACAAGGACCTGAAATTTCCCGGGAACAAGGACCTGATATTTCCCGGGATTCCCAGGACGAGTATTCCCGGGAATAAACCCTAGTCGTGAGTCAAGAGTAAGGCTGCGATCCACATGAACAGAGCTATAAGTTACGCAAAGTGTATCATTAGTACTATTTTACAGTATAGGATGGCCACTCCCATGTGATCCAGATTGATACAAATCAGTAGTACGTAAATTGGTATTGGTATTGGTATTGGTAGTGGGCTCCCGTTTCCGCATTTAGACTCTTTTTCGGTCTTTTATGCGTGCAGGTATGGTTGGCTAGTCCAGCCAACCCAGCTCCTTCCAGAAGCACAGAAGTCTCCTGGGACATTCACAGGCTTCTAGGAGTGACCCCATGTCATAGAGGATTTTTGCCCGGTATTCGGCCAGACCAGTGCATTCCAGGATCACATGTCTGACTGTTTCTTCTGCCTCAAGACAACCCCTGCAGAGCGGACTGTCTGTGACATTCATGATGAATAGTTGCTTATTCAAGGGTAAGTGCCGATAGTACCTACAACTATTCGAAGCTCGCGTCGGTTGAGGCTGAGTAGTCTCCGGGCCATTCGTGGTTTGAGTTTCGTCAAAACCATCTTTGACTGCCTGCAGCTAGTTAGATCAGCCCAGCGGGCGTTGTGTTGATGGACGGTTTGCAGCCTTGTCCATGAGCGCAGTTGGCTAAAAGGGATTGGTAAGAGTGGCACTGGGCCAGCTACTGTAGTTTCGGAACCCCTTCTAGCCAGCTCGTCGGCCGCATCGTTTCCCAATGAGTTGCTGTGTCCCTTTATCCATTGCAGGGTGACCCTGTTGACTGAAGCTATTCGCTCCAGTGCAAGGTGACACTCGTGTATTAGGCTGGAGTTCATCGTATTACTCTCCAGAGCCAATAGTACGGCCATGCTGTCTGAGAGTATCCTAATGCCGTGGTTCGTGATACCCCTATTCATGACCGTGGTAGCAGCATGGGTGATGGCAACACATTCGCATTGGAATATGGAACTAAGTTCACCCAGTGCCAATGATACTTGGATATTTAAATCTAATGAGAAGACGCCTGCACCTGTGCCGGACTTCATTTTAGAGCCGTCAGTGTAGATGCGAACCTCGTTGATACCCGATCGGTCCCCGTCTTCTTCGTAGAGTTGTATCCGATAATGCTTATCGAACACATGTTTTGTAGGGATCCTATCACAGGGGGCTTCTAAGAGCGGGTGAGACTCAACCGCCCTACGTAGCAGAGTTTGGTGTGGACCCTCTAGGTTGTGCCACAGGCCCAATTGTTTGAGACGAATGGCCGCCATTGTAGCCTCCTGTTGGACAAAGAGGTCAAGCGGTGGTAGGTTTAGGATCGTCTCTAGGGCTGCTGTGGGGGTCGTCCGCATGCAACCTGTAATAGCAGAGCAAACCTGTCTCTGAAATCGTTGCAGGCTGTTAATCACGGTGCGGAGATCGGTTCTCGACCACCAAGCTATAGCACCGTAGGTGATTATTGGTCTAATAACAGCTGTATAAAGCCATGTGATGATTTTTGGCGATATGCCCCAGGATTTGCTTAATAGCCTTTTACATTGCCAAAAGATTATGCAAGCCTTTTGCAGCTTGTGTTCTATATGTCTGTTCCATAACAATTTGCTGTCGAGAATAACTCCCAGGTATTTAATCTCGTTCGTTAGGGTTAGACTGGTGTTGAAAAGCTTGGGTAACACTAAGTTGCCTAGCCGTCGTTTATGTGTGAACAGTATTAGTTCCGTTTTGGAAGGGTTCACTGATAATTGGTGCTTTGCGCACCAATTTTCGACGACTCCTAAGGCAGATCTCATAAGATCGCAGAGCACAGATTCCACTGGCCCGCTAATGAGAATCGCCAAGTCGTCCGCATAGCCCACTGTAAAGTGCCTTTCCTCGTTAAGCCAACAGATTAATTCGTTGGCAACTAGGTTCCAGAGGAGAGGTGAAAGGACGCCTCCCTGAGGGCAACCCCGTGCCACCAACCCTCTTGTGGTACTATTTACAGTGAATTGTATGGCTCTGTATTTCAGCATGTTGTCTATCCACCCGGCAACCGTGGCATCGACACCATGTCTGAGCAAAGCTTGGCTGATGCTGGTAAAGTTAGTTTTATCAAAGGCGCCTTCTATATCAATAAAGACACCTAGTGTTGATTGTTTTGATGAAATGGCGGCTTGGATGCGAGAACTCACCGCATGTAACGCCGATTCCGTTGATTTACCCATAGAGTAGGCATGTTGGTTTGGGTGGAGGGGATTACGTATCAGAGCGGTGCTCCTTATTTCCCTGTCACATAACCTTTCTAAAACCTTGAGTAAAAAGGATGTGAGGCTAATTGGCCTGAATGATTTCGGCTGTGTGTAATCCCCTTTGCCGGGCTTAGGTATAAATACTACTTTGACTTCCCTCCAGTGTGGAGGAACGTATCGGTAGGCGATGCACCCTCTATAGATGGCAACGAGATGTTTTATCAATGTTGCATCACACCATTTTAGCAGGCCGGGGAAGATACCGTCTAACCCTGCCGCCTTGAAGGGGAGGAAGCTGTTGATTGCCCATTTGACTTTGTCTGTAGTGACAATTTTATGGGCCGTGGTCCAGTTTGCATCCTCTGGTGCGCTGCAGTGTGCATCTTCCCAGGTCGGATCGTTCATAATGAGACATCCGGGGAAGTGGGTCTGCAAAAGCAATTCGCAAGTTTCAGAGTCTGTTTTCGTGTAAGTTCCATCAGGCTTTTTTAAGTACCCAAGGTTGTGCTCAGGATCACTACATAAAATGTTTTTTACCTTGGCTGCCTGGTTATTGGTTTCGATGCTGCTACAAAAAGTAGTAAAGTACGTAAAGGATTTAGCCGTGATTTAGTTTATTACCGTGATGTTATTTCTCGCCCGTCGTATGAAGTGTCCGGGGTGTGCTAAAAGTGATGCTGTAACACGTGCTCGTCTTTTAAACAACCCGTAAACGTCCTCACTGCTGGGCCACGGTTTCTTTCCAAACTCGGGAACGTTAGGATACACTCCACACACAAGAGCCAATTCCGGAAACTGTTTCTCTGTTTATCCGTAACTCTATTCCCCACTGGACCGGATGGGGGTGTTATAAAAATACAAGCCGGGCTTAAGTTATACATAGTTCTATCTAAAACATAGAAACGTAACATAGACCTATGTACGTCCGTATTCTTACCTAAGACGCAGATTGTGAGGTGTATAAATAAATTTAATTTCATATTTTTTTATTTACTATTACACACATGATAAGAAACATAAACATACGAGTGTTTCTTAATTTATCAGCTATTGTCAGCAAATTTACCAAAGTCACTCTCTAAATGATATTGGACCGTTCTCAGAAACAGATAATTTTAACCACCTCTGTGGCTTAATGGTTAGTCCATTCGCTTCACACCAAAAGGACGCGGGCTCGATTCCCAGCGGGGCCTACGGCCTAACTCTGTAAGACTCGGTTTGTTTGGTGATATGGCTTTTCTAAGCTACCACCATCTTATCTGAATTTTGCCGCCAAACATCAATGTTAACAGCATTGATTTGCTCTGGCATGAACATAAAAAATACATTTCCCCGTTGCATTGGGGAATCTTGGTAAGCCTGCTTCCATCTTCGGCATCATCGTCAATTACCATCAGCTGACATGTTGCCAAGGGCTTACCAATAGTGGATTAAAAAAGTAAAAGAAAACTCATTTTAAGCAGACTATGCCTGAAGATGGTGTTCGAAACCGGTCGCTGTCAAACTATAACATGTAGTTTTATTTAATTTCTGTGGAATTCGTGTAAATATATACCAAAATGAGTGATATAATGTTCCACCAAGAACCTACAATCAAAATTATCAACTAGTAAAAGATAATATAGTTTTGAACTAAAAAAAACCCCACTTCAAACAGGAAACTACCTCGATTTCTCTGGGATGCCCTTATCAGATCCTTGTTATCTTATCATGGAACCACCCATGGAATATCTCCTTTCAAACAAAAAAAGAATCATCAAAATCGATTCATAAATGACGAAGTTAACCGCGAACACACATAGAAAAAATATATATATAATACGGTCAAATTAAGTAACCTCCTCCTTATTTTGAAGTCGGTTAAAATACGATGTCTGATTCCAATGCCTTAGTACCATTTTTCTACAGTGCTGGTGATAAGAGATTCCAAATATGCTCACTTGTTTTAGCAAAGTCCCGGCAAGAACATGTGTCATCACGAAGTCATCAGTCAATTTGAGCTTGGCAGGATCCTCCTCAGTGTCTTTGGCAAGTTTGTTGGCTTGTAGTGGCAAGTTGAACGGCACGTAATGCTCGTGGGAGCATATAGTCTGTAGGAACGCGAATTTGAAGTCGAACAACGCCTTGGGGTCGCACGGCTTGAATTTGTCTAGGTACTTCCTTATTTGGCGGAAGACGAAGCCTCGGTCCATGAAAGAGAGGCATGACTGGAAAGAAAAGAATTATGTGTTTTTTGAAAAAGAAATTTATTATTTAATTTATTTTATTGCAAAGGGCAATGGAGCGTGCTATGCTCGGAGTTTCTCTGCGTGATCGAATCAGAAACGAATAACCGGCATAGCTTTCAGATTTGCTAAACTTGGCAGTGGGGGGCACATAGCTCATAGAGGTATGGCCGTTGTCGCAGTAAATTTCTCGAGTGGCGACCGCGCACCGGAAAAGGTAGCGTCGGAAGGCTCCCCAGTCGGTGGACTGATGACCTGGTAAAGGTCGCAGGAAGCCGCTGGATGTGGGTAGCGCAGAACCGGTCGTCGTGGAAATCTTTGGGCGAGACCTTTGTCTAGTAGTGGATGTTCTTCAGCTGATATGATGATGAATTGCAAACGAGATGACAATGACCTACCATCATCAGAAGTGTATTTATTTTGCAACAATGACTACCAGCGTTTTGAAATTACCTTTAACGCCCGTTTAGGTGCACCGTACGACGTTTTTAATACAGTTATCAAGATAAATTTAAGGTTGCAAGTTTTTTGTTTTTAAAGGTCAAAAGTAGTGGAACTTCAGGTTACCTTCAGGAAGACGGCAAGGTTCTTGTTGAATATGTGAGTTTGCATTGGTTGTTGCAATATGTAGGACGGCTCGACAGTCGTTACTAACTTTTCGATGTTATCCAACAGATCAACGTGGAACCTTTCGTGGCGGGACATCTGAAAAGGACAAGATTTCAATAAAAAAGCTGGTCCCCGAATGATGTATGTGATTGTATTTGATTTGATATTGATTGAGTGCAGGACGGCAGGAGAGTTTGTATGTTAAAGGTGTGTGCTGTCAAGCGTCTTTATTGCACTAAGTAAATGACGGCGGACGATATATGGGTTCGCAAAAATACTTATTATAATATTAGTGCAAAATAAACCTTGTTCTCCAGCAATTGGGACGCTATGTTGATGATGACTCACCTTTATTCGTCCGGTGTTGATCAGATACTGAGCCATGCTCTTCGTGATTATGTCAAAGAAGAAGTTTGAATATTGCATGAATTTGTGACCCAATAGGAAGTCTTGCTGGCTCGGATCCACAAACATATGCAGTGGCGCCGTCAACACGGTGTGCAACTTGAATTCTACGCAGTTGAATACGTACTGAAATTGTATTTTTAGCAACATGAATTCTACGAATTGATTACGAACAGATATTGTAACTTTTTGCAACTTGAATTCAACGCAGTTGAATACGTACTGAAATTGTATTTTATGCAACTTGAATTCTACGCAAATGAATACGGACAGAAATTGTAACTTTTTGCAACTTGAATTCGACGCAGTTGAATACGTACTGAAATTGTATTTTTTGCAACTCGAATTCTATACGTAGTGGAATATGTACAAAAAATTGAGAACTTTACGCAGTTTAACACGTACCTACTGAAACGGTATTTTTTTAGAAGTTTTATAGTATTTTGTAAGACTATGTGCTAATATTTTTTTAGGGTTCCGTACATCGGATGAAGAAGGGAACCTTATAAGATCACCATGTGTCTGTCTGTCTGTCAAAAAGGAACTTTGTAAGATCAATCATGTGTCTGTCTGTCTGCCAAAAAGAAAACTTGTAAGATCACTCATGTATCTATCTGTCTGTCAAAAAGGAACCTCGTAAGATCAGTCATGTATCTGTCTGTCTGTCAAAATGGAACTTTATAAGATCACTTATGTGTCTGTCTGTCTGTCAAAAAGGAAACTTGTAAGCTCACTCATGTGTCTGTCTGTCTGTCAAAAAGGAACCTTGTAAGATCACTCATGTATCTGTCTGTCTGTCAAAAAGGAACCTTGTAAGATCCCTCATGTATCTGTCTGTCTGTCAAAAAGGAACCTTATAAGATCACTCATGTGTCTGTCTGTCCGTCTGTCACACCCGATTTTCTCCGAATCTACTGAAAAAAGTTAAAATTTGGTACATTGTTTATTTTTGGACCCCACGCCAAAACTTTACAGTAATGTCTACTCATGAAACTAACAATTTCTGTCTTACTACTTTGCCAAAACAGCAAAAAATAGGATATTTTATACAAATCGATCAGCTGATTCGCCAACTTTGTATGGGAATCAGCTGATCGAATATTTTTTGCGATTTCAGCAAAGTTTTAGAACAAAAGTTGCTAGTTTCATTAGTAGAAATCACTGTAAAGTTTTGGTGGGGTGTCTAAAAATAGCCCTGTATAGTTATTTAAAAATAAATGCCTAGTTTTAAAGACAGTAAGGAAAATGTACGAAAATCGAGCATCCTTCCCTTATCTATGAAACCACTAAGTCAAGAATTTCGAAAAACAGATAAGATAGGGCCTTTCTTATAGTTTACAGAAAACCGAAACGAAAATCATAAGGCTTAAACATTCTTATGGAAAACGTAATTATGCGGAATCCTCTCGCACTTGCTCAATTCTTTTTAGCAAAACATAATAGGGATAACGAATGCTAGTCATCTGAGGTAATTTTTAAACGACATTTCGTTCTAAAAATGTTAGAAATACCTAGGCGTGACGTCATAGTTTAGCAGCGTCATTTAAGTACTCATTTTGTTATTTTGGTGAATTAAAAATCGAAGACCTGATGGAAAACAAGGTTTCCCGAAGTTTAAGTAGGAGAGCAATTTAGTGATCAAGAGTTCATAATTTATTACCCGACTGCGCCAGAAGGAGGGTTATGTTTTTCGAGAGTATGTATGTATATTTTTTTGGCACGCTCTGCAGCCTGAACGGCTGGATGGATTTTGGCTTGAGAGGTGTCGTTAGATTCGTATTTACTGTGAGAGTGACACTGGGTATATCAAAATTAAAAAAAAACAAAATGGCGGATTTTTGGCGCCAAATTCCAATGTAAAGCACGCACTGCAGCCTGAACGGCTCGAAAGATTTTAGTTTGAGGGGTGTCGTTAGATACGTATTTACTGTGTGAGTGACACTGGGTATATCAAAATAAAAAAAAAAACAAAATGGCGGATTTTTGGCGCCAAATTCCAATGTAAGGCACGCACTGCAGCCTGAACGGCTCGAAAGATTTTAGTTTGAGGGGTGTCGTTAGATACGTATTTACTGTGTGAGTGACACTGGGTATATCAAAAAAAAAAATGGCGGATTTTTGGCGCCAAATTCAAATGTTTGGCACGCTCTGCAGCCAGAACGGCTCGATGGATTTCCTATGAACTAATAAGTTAATAATCTGCGTTAATTTAATGTGTGTCATTGTGTATATAGGTTACTATACAAACTCATTCAATAATAAAACTAAAAAATGAATAAAATAAAAAACGGTAATTTAAAAAACTAAAAAACCCGACTGCGTTTCTGTGTAGTTTGGAAATGAAAAACCCTAAAACAAGAAAGTCGTCAACCCGATTGCACTTAACTTAAGAAAAATTGTAGCAGTCGGGACCAATTCTAGAAATGGAGGCTTAGTGAATTGAGAGCACATACCTATATTACATTGCAGATTATTCCAATATACTGACTAGACGGCTGACTTTCTAGAATGGGTCCTGACTGCTACAATTTTTCTTAAGTTAAGTGCAATCGGGTTGACGACTTTCTTGTTTTAGGGTTTTTCATTTCCAA
This sequence comes from Coleophora flavipennella, assembly GCA_947284805.1. Classification (NCBI taxonomy): domain Eukaryota; kingdom Metazoa; phylum Arthropoda; class Insecta; order Lepidoptera; family Coleophoridae; genus Coleophora; species Coleophora flavipennella. The sequence goes on along the minus strand of OX369263.1, from coordinate 6,152,571 downwards.
ACTACACAGAAACGCAGTCGGGTTTTTTAGTTTTTTAAATTACCGTTTTTTTTTCTGATGCTGTCGTCATCCCTATTGTGTCTGAGAGGACGATGCTTACCTTCACATAGCTATCAAGCAGGTCTTTTCGTCCATAATCGTGAATCATATGAACGAAATGAACAATCAACTTCACTATTTGATAGCCCATGTCGATCGAGTAGCTCTTTTCGACCGTCTGGAAAAAATAATGTTTTATCTATTTATTTTACTTGCAAGTCAAGATCGTGTTTCGTAGCTGTTTTAAATGAGTCAAATTCTTAGTCTTAACTTAAGACCCCATCCCTCAGGTTCATCGTTTATGATGATGATGAATCTAAAGACGGGGAGCCAAAATTTTCAAAAAATATTTTTTGACAGTAGCAAATGATACAAGTTCCATTAACAAATCACCTACCATCAACTCGAACAGCTGATTCAATATCGTCGGCAGGAACCCAACAAGGGAGCTCAGTTTGACGGCGTGCGCTGCTTTTAACGCATTGCACACGTCATTCCATGGCGGAGGTGCGGGCGACATCGCGGGCGACGTGCATCGTATAAGCCGCTCTGCATGGCTGAACAGGTTGTGGAGATGCGTGTCGCGGGTCGCGACTGTCGACTCGAGGACTAATTGACAACGAAAGAGTTGTTTCTCGCCTTCCACCCAGATTACTTCTGGGCCTGTGTTCTGTAAGAATAATTTAAACAAGTTGTAATGACTGTAAAAAGGCCATTTCTTTTAACGTCTGTCGTCTGCTTGTGGATCTGAATTTTTCACAACGATGAACTAGTCACTAGTGACTAGTGCAATATCAAAAAACATTTTGATCTTTTTACCCAATCTTTGGTTTGTACGAGGGCAATTCAACAAATATTTAGCCTACAAAAGAAAAACGAAAATTTTAAGAAAGTAGAGATTTATTTTTCGACATAGTCTCCGTTATCCCAGCGATTCTCTAACTTTTTTAACCCGTCCAAAAAATACGATTTCCCGAGGTCTTATAAATAGGTCTCTGTGGCGGCGATGACCTCATCATTCGACCCAAATCTTTTGCCGGCGAGTGATTTTTTCAGATTTGGGAACAAGAAGTCACAGGGAGCCAAATCTGGAGAATACGGTGGATGGGGCAGCAATTCGTAGCGCAATTCGACCAATTTGGCCATGACGACGGCGGAGGTGTGAGCTGGCGCGTTGTCGTGGTGGAACAGCACTTTTTCTTAGTCAAATGGGGTCGTTTTTTTTTTCAATTCGGCGTCGAATCAGCCCAATAAGTCGGAATAGTAGAGCCCCGTGATTGTTTTACCTTTCTCGAGGTAATCGATGTAGATCACACCTTGTGAGTCGCCTTCTTTGGAGCCCGTTCGCCGGGTAAAGTCCACTGTTTCGACTGTTCCTTGGTCTCTGGTGTGTACCAGTGAATCCATGTTTCGTCGACGGTCACTAAACGACGCAAGAACTCCGCCGGATTGCGTTGAAACAGCGCCAAACATGTCGCCGATGTGGTCTCACGGTTGCACTTGTTGTCTGGTGTGAGCAAACGCGGCACCCATCGCGCCGATAACTTTTTCATACCCAGTTCTTCGTGCAGAATATGATGCACTGTCCCTTCTGCGATGCCTACAGTCTCAGCTATCTCGCGAATCTTCAATCGCCGGTCTGCCAACACGAGATCGTGGATTTTTTTTACGTTTTCCTCCGTAGTAGCCGTTTTCGGTGCACCTGGGCGTGGCTCATCAATAACCGGCGTGCGGCCACGAGCAAACTCGTTGAACCAATTTTTGACGGTCGCCATCGAAGGAGAAGAGTCACCGTACACAGCATCCAAGCGCTCTTTGATTTCGCTGCGCGTTTTCCCTTCCAAAATCAAGAATCTAACCACTGAACGATATTGTTCTTTTTCCATTTTTGTAAAACCGACCGACACGCTCGCTTCCAAAGGCTGTCAAAACAAAACAAATGGATGGAATAGATTGAAAACTTCTTAGTAGACTTCAAAAAGTATTTACTGCACGATAGTAAAACTCTTTTGTAACAACAGTGCCATCGGGCGGCGAGGCTAAGTAATAATTGAATGCCCGACGTACATCATGTTGAAAATTTATTTAAATAAATTAAATATATATCGAGTTTTTTCTTCTTCTTAGGGTTCCGTACCATGTAACGGGATCCTGTTACTAAGCCTACGCTGTCCTTCTGTCCGTCCATCCGTCTGTCTGTCTGACCTTTAAAAAGCTGTATCTTTGGAACCTTAATAGGTAACTGGGTGAAATTTTTATTTCACATTTTTATTACGAGGGTTTTACTAACAAATAATAAAAATTAGAAAAAGTGAAAAAAGGGGTCTACAAGAAAGGTGTCTTTTATAGGTTTTCTGTTTTTGCTCTATCGTAAAAACGGTAATACATATAACTGTAAAACTTGGTGTAATTATAGTGATAATCCTGAAGTAAAACTAACAAATAATAAAAACCGGCTAAGTGTGAATCGTACTCGCGCTAAGGCGTCCGAACTTAATGAAATAAAAAAGGTTTCTTGTTTATAATGAATAGGTATCATTGTCATATCTACTTTAGTCGGAACCCTAATTGTGCGGCCCGACTCGCACTTAGCCGGCTTTTGTTTTGTGTATTTACTGGAGACACTTGAGGTATTTAGCGGTGGGCGATATAATGATACAAGATTATTGCTGATATTCTCCACAATGTCTACAAGAAAGTCTTAATGTCTACTCACCCCTTTTCCAAGACCCAGTGGTTGGATAGACAGATATCCTGATGGCAAATGTGTCGCTATTGGCAAGTTTATTATCTCTTCAATGAATTTATCGTTTTTCAATAAAGGCAACCACGCATAGCTGTAACAAAATTATTGAAAATTGAAATATTTGAAAATTTTGCAACGAATTGGAAGATGGAATAAGGTACTGGATGTGCTGCTAGTCTTTTCAGTGACTTTTTATAATCAGTCAAAAACCAAATTTTGTTCTACAGATATTTGAAATAGCAAGGCGTTACTTCATACTTTGTCAGCATCCTTGATGCCTAATTTTGTAAATTTGATTATTTATTATTGAAGACGTGATGGGAAACAAAACGAGTAAGGTTTTCTAAAATTTCGGAAAAAAGGTATTTAGGGAACCAACATTTCATAATTTATTTTATATGCAGTAAGAAACGTGAGCGTCGGTGGCGTAACGGTTAGGGCCACTACCTCCTGTCCGCGAGGCCGTGGTTCGAATCCTGCCATGTACCAATGTGTTATCGAATTTAGATTTCATATGTACGTTTATCTGAAGCTCTTACGGTGAAGGAAAACACCGTGAGGAAACCTGCACACGCTTTCGAAGAAACTCGAAGGTTGTGTGTGAAGTCGACCAACCCGCACTGGACCCGCGTGGTCGACTAAGGCCCGACCGCCCTAATTAAGGGTAGGCTCGAGCCCCTCGGTAGGGACGTATATAAGCCGATAAGATGAAGAAAATAACATAAATATTATTTTCAATATACAATCACCGGCAAATTTAGCGGAACATAAAAAAATATGTACGAAACTTCTTTATTTGAGATTACTGGCTGGTTATACTAGCCATATATTTTAGAACGAATAATTTTAAATTAAGAAAAATGTTCATCGTCATTTTTTTTTTGCATTTCTTTCAATTATATTCCGTTTATTGACTGTCACGAACATTTTACTCATTACGGTTGAAGGCGATTCATTGAAATTGTGTTATTTTTATCAAGGCAAACGGGATTTTTGTAACTTTTGCAATAAGTTAGGACGCCTTTGAAATTAAGGACGCATTATGCCAGATTTAACACAGGCTGAATCTCACCTCATATATTCTATATTCAGGGCACTTGAAATGAGAAGAAATTATCACACCTACCGAATGATTTCCGGCATACTTGGTAGACATTTATCAACCATACATCGCAGTATAAAACGGTACATGGCGACTAACTTTTACGCTAGAAAAGCAGGACAAGGAAGGAAAAGGTGTACATCAAGGAGGGATGACCGATTTGTTCAACTTCGTGTGCGTAGAAACCCTCGTTTGACGGCGGTTGAAGCTCGACATCAACTTCAAGAAGTTCGGGGAGTAGCTGTAAGTGAGCGCACAGCGCGGAGAAGATTTAAAGAAGCTGCACTTGGTTCATTCGTACCTGCAAAGGCTCCAAAACTCGAGGTACATCATCGGAGAAACAGGCTAGCGTTTGCTTGAAATTTCTACAACTGGGCAAGGGATCAATGGAGCAAAGTTTTGTTTAGCGATGAGTGCAGAATTCTCCTAAATCAAGTTGATGGAAGGCAAATAATATGGCGATGCAAAGTAGAGCGATATAACCAAGCCAATTTTGAAACAACTGTAGCATACGGTGGAGGGTCAATAATGGTTTGGGGTGGAATTTGTTTGGGAGCTCACACGGACTTGATGGTAATCGATGGTGGCAGTCTGACGGCAGATCGGTACATAATGGAAGTCTTAGAAGAAAATGTGGTGCCATTTGCCCCGTATATTGGTGAAAGATTCGTCTTAATGCAAGACAATGCTCGGCGCATACTGCTCGACGAACTCAAGCCTATCTGAACGACGCGACGTGAATATTCACGTAATGGACTGGCCAGCGAGATCGCCAGACATGAACCCGATAGAACATGTATGGGACTTACTGAAACGTGGCGTAAGATCGAGAATACCAACTCCTGACAATTTGAATGAACTGCGAAGAGCCGTAACGGAAGAATGGCAGAGACTTCCTCAGGAAACGATAAACCATATCATTCTTAGCATGCCTAGACGGTTGGAAACTTTGATAAGAGCTCGTGGAGGAAACACGTTATTAATTTGTCTATTTGCTTGGGCTGATTTTTATTTTTTAATACTAAACATTGATTTTCTTAAGGCGCAGCAACCGTTAAAAATGTGCTTTTTCTTTTAATTTATTTTTTTTGTTGATTTTTTTTAAATTAAAAGGTCAGTAATAAAGTGTACAATAAAATTGTATTGTTAGTTTGGTAAAATAAAATGGTTTCCTTAATTTTTTTGATATTTTTTTTATGTTCCCCTAAATTTGCCCGTGAGTTTAGTTGCTGGAATTGAGGTACTTCATACGCTAATTTGTTGTGTGCAAAATGAAGTGCGTTTTACTTTGCCACTTTTTAAAATTTCTGCACTAACAAATATAATAATAATAAAGTTTTATTTGTCTACACATTCAAAATAAACTATTTAACTAAAAACTTTAATTTAATTTATTTGTTACTGGTGTGTAGTCCCTTTTGGGTAAAAGCCTACTCCAGCTTGAACCATTCTTCCCGGTTTATGGCCAAACTGGCACTAGAAAATAACGAAATATAATAACTAAAGATACATAGTCTTCTTTTTTCAGACTTTAGAAAGGATAATTTTAAGAGATATTATTTAAAACATGGGTGTAAAAGGTAAACTCCTCAACCGTCACGAGTTTGCTAATAGCCTGCGGCAGCGCGGGCTTAAAAATGTCACTTTTTTGCCAATCATTTGCGTACCACCCTAGTATCATAATGTACTTTTATTGCACACCAAAAAACAAATAGAAATTTAAAATACTACTATTGTTTTAATACTTACCCAATACAAGTTTCGACGTTGGCATCATTCTTCTTACCCAGATCGCACGAGATGTGATAGAATGTGAACAACAGATGATGTTGCGGTGTAATGGTGGCCGGCAGCCGTATCTTCGCTTCGTCGCTCCACGTTGGATTGGCATTGTGATGTAATACCGAGCATCTGTACTGAGTTGTCATGCCCATTCGTCCGTATACCGCCTGTTCGAGGACGATATTTATGAATTACAGCAAACAAATCATGTAACAACATTTAATAAGGAAGCAGACTAACGATTTCAGTTATTTTTACAACATGGCAAGGATACTACAGCTAATTACTCAACAGGCAGGCTTCAATCGGCAGAGGGATTAAACGTCTTGTATAATCAGAATAATAAGAGCGTCGGTGGCGTAACGGCTAGGGCCACCGGCTCCTGTCCGGGAGGTCGTGGTTCGAATCCTGCCACGTACCAATGTGATTTCGAATTTAGATTTCATATGTACGTTTATCCGACGCTCTTACGGTGACGGAAAACATCGTGAGGAAACCTGCACACTCCTGCGGAGAAACTCGCAGGTTGTGTGTGAAGTCGACCAAACCGCACTGGTCCCACGTGATAGACTAAGGCCCGATCGCCCTAATTCAGGGTAGGCTCCAGCCCCTCGGTGAGGACGTGTATGAGTTGATATCATCATATTCAGAAACTGTGGTTTGTTTTAATGTAGTTGTTAGTGTCTTTCATTTTAGAGACAGTAATAAAGCTATTCTTTCCCATACAAACTTGAAATTACTACTTCTTGAATGGATGGGCCGATTCTAAAACTTTATACACATAAGCAAGTCACGAAATTCTTTTTTGTGGATATCAAATACCAATCCACAAATTAGATTTTCGTGTCATTTAAAAAAAACTGTTGTCAATAAATAACAGTGATTTAAAGTATTGCTCTTAAATTCGCTAATGTTTTTTAAAAGAAAGTATTTCGAATCTATCTACAAACTAAAATTTCATGACTTGCATATGGGTATAAAGTTTAATTAGAATCGGCCCATCCATTTTCAAGAAGTAGTTATTTTAAATTTGCATGGGAAATGATTTTGTGAATACGCTGTTAACAAAAAACTAAAACACATCTATACAAATCTCTCACCTGCAACGGCTTATTATCTCCCGAATCGCTTTCCTGCAGCTCGATGGAGCACGCAATATTCCTCGCCCTCGCAAACATCTTTTGCGACTCGAAGCTCAAACACAGCGGGCGCACGTACATGTGATGTACGTAGGCGGCGTACGGCTGTTCCGGTTCGAGATTCAGATTGGCGAGTTCGAGTGTGAGGGGAGTGGTCGGCGGTAAGGGGAACGGCTTGAGTGCCGCGTACGCGCTTGTCATGCAATCTGTGGGAAATGCCGTTGGTCAAAAAAGGCTACTAGTGGCAAAACGTACAAGTAAAAGGTCACTACCCGGTGATCCAGGCGAGTGCTTCTGCATGCAAGGCCCGAGGGTCGGGATCGATCCCCACCCAGAGCAAAAACTCGTGGGACGAATTAGGTATTTTTGCTCTGTGTCTGGGTGTTAATACCTTTTATGTATAATACATGTTTTTTTATTAAGAATTTGACTGTGCTTTACTAGATCTCACCTAATGGAAAGTGACGATGTTGTCGAGTATGGTGTACACAAACTCAAATAATGACTCCTAATGTAATATATTTCAACGTATATAAGTATGTACACCAGGTTTCCCTATAATATGGGAACCTAGTTTTGGGCCAGATGACGCCCTTATGTGCTTTGTCCCCGGATATAATTATTATTATAAACACAGCTTCATTTAGTTAAATCTATCATCTGAATAACACTTTACAGATCGATACAAAAATAAAAGCTAGTGCCTTTCACCTTCTTTCGGGACCTTTGATACAACTTGGAAATATAATAAAAACAACTTACTAGGAACTATTTGATAATTGTTATTGTAACATTGTCTATTTCGGAGGTCAAAGTGCAGCCTAATCTATCTAAATTTTTTTTTATTGTAATATGTTCAGCATACACTGTTATATCTGCACACTGAGACAGCAGGCCATCAAGGCCAGTATCGCCAACTTCTCCGATTTAATAAAACACTACAACCACTTATAATAGTTTAATGTTGTTACTTGAGATTTGTTTAGTGTACTTTTGTATCTGCACACTGAGCCAGCCGGGTATCACGATCAGTTTCGTCTACTTCCCTGATTTTATAAACCACAACCACTTCTAATAGTTGTTATTTTAATCTAGAAGTCTAAGTGCGGTTTAATCTACCTAAAAAGTTGAAAGTTATGGCTTGATATTTGTTCAGTGCACTGTTGTATCTGCACACTGAGCCAGTCGGCTATCACGGTCAGTTTCGCCAACTTTTCCGATTTCATAAACCACTACAACCACTTATAATAATTGTTATTGTAACATAGAAGCCAAAGTGCGGTCTAATCTACCTAAAAAGTTAATGTTGTGACTTGATATTTGTTTAGTGCACTGTTGTATCTGTACATTTAGGCACCGGGTATCACGATCAATTTCGTCAACTTCTCCGATTTAATAAACCATTACAACCACTTGTAACATTAAAATCAAAGTGCGGCCTAATGTTAATGTATCTAAAAAGTTTAACGTTGTTACTTGATATTTGTTCAGTGCTCTGTTGTATCTGTACACTGAGCCAGCCCGGTATCACGGTCAGTTTCGCCAACTTCTCTGGTTTCCTGAAGTCCGAGAGGATCTTAAGGAGATCATCGTCACACATCTTGTTCGGTTCTTGTCTATAAATGGCCGCGAATTCGGGAGTTGTGTCCAATTCGTTGCTGTATAGCCTGCAATTGAATAAATAAATAATTAACTTCCTTAATTAACTATATTTCATCAGAACAGCGTCGGTGCCGTAATGGCAAGGGCCGCTACCTCCTGTCCAGGAGGTCATGGTTCGATCCTGCCACGTACCGATGTGTTTTCAAATTTCGATTTCATATGTACGTTTATCCGACGCTTTTATACGGTGAAGGAAAAGATAGTGAGGAAACCTGCACACGCCTGCAAAGAAACTTGAAAGTTGTGTGTGAAGTCGACCAACCCGCACTGGGCCCGCGAGGTCGACGAAGGCCTGATCGCCCTAATTCAAGGTAGGCTCGAGCCCTCCGGTCGGGACGTATATGAGCTGATATGTTGATGTTGATAAAACAGAACACACAAACATGCTTATCACAAGAATTCCTCTTTAAAACTTAGGAATTGGAGCACTTAACTTAATCACGGTCAGGTTTCTAATCACATTAACACGAATAAGAAGCATAGTTAACACCTCCAGTGCCGTCATCAATTTGTGTCTAACTCGAGTGCACTTCCTATGCCGGCGTATCTGATTTGTGCGCACGACACATTCTAATAACTTTGTCATAATCTATACTAATATTATAAAAAAAAGGTTAAGTTTGTATGTAGAAGGTAACCTTCGAAAAAATATATTTCACCAATAGTTAGAATGGAATTTCAGGATGGACAAAGGCTTAAAATCCCCCGATCACTCTCGATTTCCGGCGAAGCCACGGACAACAGCTAGTTACTTAATATTTATAGTGAGTTTTTAATTTTATCCAGAGAACCATTTTCAATGGTGGCCTGCATATTTTGAAGAAATTTGTATGGAATTCATTATGTTATGCCAGCGGACACAACAGTGGATGTGAATATTTTACATAGCATTAAGATGCTATGCCACTGAACGCAACTAAACAGTAGCGTCCATACATTTTAGCTGGCATCTCCGTGTGTACGAAGGAATTGTATGGAGGAGCTAAATATGTTAAAATATTTTTCGTCATGCCTATAAGTAAACTAGCCATTGCCCGCGGCTTCGCCCGCGTGTATATTGTTTTACAACTGTATTCGAGGGTGCACGCGAGCCGCAGTAAGCATGGAATCAAGTTTTCCCCAGTTGCTGCGAATCAGTTCAGTAGTTTTTACATGAAAGAGTAACTAACAGAAAGACGGACTCACTTTCGTATTTATAGAAATAAATATATAGGAAGGATTAAATCAAGAAATTGAATGCTGTTTAAGTCTCGTACCTGAATAATGGCTTCGCAGCCCAAGCGAAGGGCATTCTATACGCGCCCACGCGGTTGGCATACGCCTGCACAGTTCTGTGTACTTTGAGCCCTAGTCGTGGGTCCTTCGTCGCTTTCAAATATGGCTCCAACACGTGGTTGACATGGCCTTGAAGAATTTTGTCTATTTTCACAACCAGGAACAGGTCTGCGTGTGGATTGTTTACCGATAACAAAACCTTAAAAAAGAATATGAAAAAAACTCGTTTAAGTTGGCATTATAATACAGTATGTAACAAAATTGGTGTAGGACCCGTTAACTGGAGGTTCTACTCATCATACTGAACGTCTTTCCCCAAAGAACACGTCAAAGTCAGTTCTCAAACAAAAAAATTGGATCCTCCACACAAAAATGCACAAAAAATGTCAATCAGCTGATCGATTTGTATGAAGAGTTTTTTTTTGCGATTCAGCAAAGTCATAGAACAATAGTTGTTCAGTATGGTGAGTTGTATGAAGAGTTTTTTTTGCGATTCAGCAAAGTCATAGAACAATAGTTGTTCAGTATGGTGAGTAGATGCCCCAGTTAACGGGACCTACAGTAATTTTGTTAGAACTTTTATATTGTTCCTGTAATGAAATCTCCACAGAGCGGATATGTCTTTGGATATATTATACCACAGTTTCATTACAACCGGCCATTTCATTATCGAGAAATTAGAAATATTTGTATTTAAGAAAATTTGATTTTGTTAGGGAACCGCCGAGTTTAACCGCCTCCGTGGCGTAATGGTTAGTCAATTCGCTTCACACTAGGAGGTCGCGGATTCCATTCGCGACGGGGTTAACTTTGTAAGACTCGGTTTTCTTGGTGGTAGGGCATTTTCATATCCCGCCTGGCTAGCTACCCCCATCTTATCTAAGTCTTGCCGCCAAAAATTGTTCCGGCTTAAAGATATGATAGCCAGGTCCCCATTGCGTTGGGAAATGAATTGTGAATAAAAAAGGGAACTTTAATGGGAAATAAATAGTAAAACTCACCTGTTTCTTGGACATAAACCACTCATCTGGTATTTGCTTAACATCTAACTTAACATCACAGCTAAAATTTTCTATTAACGACTTTGTGCTTTCGTTATCCTTGACTAGATCCTTCACCGCTTCGTGGTTAAGGTCGAAATGGAAGTTTTCCGTGAGCTTGCGGCCGCTCCTAGCGTCGTACAGCGCCAAGTGAGTGTAATAAGGTTCAACTTGGCACAGCAGCTCTTTATCGCCGTCTATCGGCGCTTGCAGCCTAAACTTTAAACTTTCGCATTTGAGCAATATTCTTTGGCCAAAATGTTCTCTGGAAAGGAAAGTGTCATTGTAAGGTGCCAATGGATAAACAGATGAATAAAAAAATGACCTAAATACAAATTTTCATCGAATTATTAATTCTACTACAGTAGAACGCCGATTATCCGAACGCCGATTAACCGAATCGCCAATTATCCGAATCGGTCTTAGCTTAATATAAAAATTTTAAACCAAGTAATATGTATGTACCTCTATTATTGTTGTGAATTTTTCTATGCACTTTGTGGCCTGATGGGGTTGCAACTTACTCTGATCGAGATGTTCAAGTGAGCTTTATTGTAGAACTGTGTTTGTTAAACTTAATAAAGTTTATTCTATGTGTGACAGTTCGTTTTTCTTTATTACCAGACTATGTCCGATTATCCGAATTTTCGATTATCCGAATCGAACCTAGTCCCAATTAATTCGGATTATCAGCGTTCTACTGTACCTATAAATAAGTTTTATAACACAATCGACGAGGGGCCCGTTACTGACTCCTACTCATTATACTGGACAAATCCCCCCTATAAAGCAACAGTCAAATCCCAAAAAAAGGGTTCTTCATACAAAGCTGACTGACCAATATTGTAATTGGAGTCCATTATTTCTTGGAAAATGATACGTTTGATGAGTATGACGAGCCTTACCTCAGCTACTTAGCGCCGCCATCTTTTGAAAACTAATTACTCGCGGAATACATCATCATATCAGCCGAAAAACGTCCACTGCTGGACAAAGGACTCTTAAAAGGCCTCCAAGGATTTCCACGAAGACCGGTCCTGCGCTGCCCGCATCCATCGGAGTACATACTTAATCAAAAAATTCGACGATGAATTTGAACAATAGGTACTTTAATTTATTTAGAAACTATCAATTGTTTAAAACATTAGTTCTAAAAGTATCAGCTTTTGGTACTTATGCTATCTGTAACCACAGCGAAGTACGTTTCACAGAGTTGATAGATTTTAAATAAACTACAGTACCTTTTCTTCAAATTCATTGTCGAAAGTTTCCGATAAAGTGTGTACTCAGCGAGTATTTTTTTTTTTTAAACGGCTCTTATACCAATTTTGTTAGCGAACGTGTAATTACTTGAACGGTTCCAACTGTGGTTCAGGGGACGGCGCTCTCTTGTAAGGCAGCGTGAATATGTTTGTGCGGCTCTCGTTGCGAGCGGCCGCTATGGACAAATCGGTCTCGCGCGAGTACCGCATCAGTAGCGGATTCATACTGTGCTCCAGCCCTTTCAGCGTGCCGTAGGTCGGGGGCGGTGGCTCCGCTGTTAGGGATATGTCCGTATCTGGGGATATGAATTAAATTATTATTCACTAGCTGTACCGGCGAACTTCGTTCCACCTCACACTACACTACACTACCCTACCGTACACTCCACTATACTACACTACACTACCCTACACTACTCTACACTACCCTACTCTACATAAGAACCTTCTCCTGACAATAACGATCTCAACAATATTAAGAATTAGCGAAATCAGTAAAGCCGTTCTCAAGTTAGCAATAGGGGTTCATTTTTAGGGTTCCGTAGCCAAATGGCAAAAAACAGAACCCTTATGGATTCGTCATGTGTGTCTGTCTGTCTGTCCTTCCGTATATCACAGCCACTTTTTTCCGAAACTATAAGAACTATAATGTTGAAACTTGGTAAGTAGATGTATTCTGTGAACCTCATTAAGATTTTCACACAAAAATTAAAAAAAAACAATAAATATTGGGGGTTCCCCATACTTAGAACTGATTTTTTTTTAAAAAAACATCAAACCCATACGTGTGGAGGGTATCTACTATGGATAGGTCTTCAAAAATGATATTGAGGTTTCTAATATCGTTTTTCTAAACTGAATAGTTTGCGCGAGAGACACTTCTAAAGTGGTAAAATGTCCCCCCCCCCCTGTAACTTCTAAAATAAGACAATGATAAAACTAAAAAAAATATATGAGATAAGTACATTACCAAGCAAACTTCCACCGAAAATTGGTTTGAACGAGATTTAGTAAGTAGTTTTTTTAATACGTCATAAATCGTAAACCGCATTTTACCTTTCATTCAATCAACTCAAATATATTTAAAAAAAGTGAAAAATGAGTTTTTTTAAAACGTGAATCTCTAAAGCCGTTCTCTTGTTAGAAATAGGGGTTAATTTTTATACAGGGTGACTGGTAAGTAGTGCTAATCCTTTTAAGGGGATAAACTAAATCTAATTTGCAACAGAAAAAGTCATACTAACTAGGGGTCGGAAATCAATGGTTGTCGAGTTAAAGCCCATTTCATTTTTAAATTTTGTATGAAAAATTATTTTGTTCAAATGTTTTGTGATTAAAAAAAAAGTTATAATACAGTTGGCGCCTTTCGAACAAAGTACCCTTCTCCTTCCTCCAAAAGTACTGGGCCTGAAATCTTGAAAAAATCTCAAATGGGATACATATTTATAGGGAAAGTTTGAAAATGAACTCCGCTATGTCATTACACGCTTTCCGGGACACCTTATAATATGTTATCTAGTCACTTACTTTTTAAGCTTCATCTTTATAATATGTTATCTGGTCACTTACTTTTTAAGCTTCTTACGTAGGTCTTAGGTAGTTTCCAGTAACCGGAACGACCGACATTTTACTTATTCAATGAAGCTTGCAAAAATACGTCAAAAATAAATACTGCTTACCTTTATCTAAAACTTCATCGTTCGCTTGGCCTTCTTGATTGTCTTGGTTTTTCTTCAGCGCAGCTTTGAAAGCATTGATCCACTCATTCATTTCCTCTTCGCTTTCAGACGAAAAGCTGTACCCTTTGCCGCCCGCCATACGTAACTCGAAGCAATGCCGGCCGCGCTTTGGATTCTGAAGTAATCGGAACAGTTTAAAAAAACCGATCAGGTGCGAGTGGAACTCAGGTGGAGAGGTTTCCGTACCATTCCGGTTTCCGCAAAAACGTTTAGTTTTTCCTGTAAACTATAAGAGGCCCTGCATTCTCTCATCATATCGGTCGAAAAACGTCCACTGCTGGACATAGGCCTTCCCCAAGGATTTCCACGACGACCGGTCCTATGCTGCCCGATTGGCTTCCCGCGATCTTCACCAGGTCGTCGGTCCACCGCGTGGGAGGCCTGCGCACCGAAAAACGTTGCGTATTAGGCAGGCCTCCCACATTCTCTACTTTTCTTATAATTTTAGACTCCGTGGTTTCAGAGATAGGAGGGGGAATGCTGGATTTTCGTAAGTTTAAAAGATATTAATCTTTTAAATTATGCATTTTAATTATTTTTTTTAATCGGTCAAGTGCGAGTCGGATTCGCACAAAGTAGGGTTCCGAAATATTCTCAAAAAAAATTTATTTTAAAAAACAAAATTGTATTTACAGTTGATAATATATCATTTTGTATGGAAAATCTATGAACTTTTGACAATTCCAACTGCACATCTTAAGTTGGTCGAGTATTAGGTACTCCTAAACTGAGAATGCCTACTTAGCTGTAATAGTTTTACTTTGAAATTGATTATATGTCCTACTTACTATTTACATTTTTTTTTCAGATGTCCTGAAATAGCGGTTTATATTGTAGGGGTGGGGGAATACTTGACTCGTACAACAATGAGCACTCCAAAGCTTAATATTTCGCAAACCGATGCCTGCATCCAAAAATGGTGTTAGCAAACCCTCAGTTGTTTTGAAAGACAAGAGGTCTTATTCAACGCTACCACACACGATAGGGTACGTTAACAATAAAAAAATCACCCCCCCCCCCCCCCCCTCTACATGTTATTTAAATTCTGTTGGGAAACCGTAAGCTCTTATTTTAAATTGATCAATAATGAAATAAAGAAACGTAGGTGAAGTACCATAAATTTTAATCAAAATTTTATTGTAAAACTTTATTGGCGTGATGAATATGTATAACCACGCCAAATTACAGCTTTCTAGTCTTTGAACTAAGCCGCGGACAGACGGACAGACAGACATGACGAAACTATATGGGTTCCTTGTTGATTTCGGAACCCTAAAACATATGCTTGTTTTTTTGTAACAGGCCGTTTCATTGAAATGGCACATGCTGCACAAAAAAAAATTGTCTCACAAAATTTAAATTCGTTCATTTACGCTATACGATTGGATCATCAAACTCTACATATTTACCAAATTTAAACTTTTTTCGTCCAGTATATTCTGAGAAAATAGGATGTGACAGACGGACGGACAAACAGACATACTCATGCGTGCTCTGATATATGCTCCTTTTATAATTGGATGTACGGAACCCTAAAACACTAAAAATCACTCTACTAACTCATTTATGGTCAAAGTGCATCTCGAGACGATTGAAACGAGCCCACTCAGCTAGGATACGGAGTCCCGTTATGGAGTTCCAACGCCTATCCTCGAAATCCATCATCTATCGAATCAACTACACTCGAGAGCGATGAATCCGGGTCACTTAAAGAATCCTAAAAATCTAGTAAACTAAGAAGGCTAGCTTAATGAAATAAATTGTGTTTAATAGACAATTTAATACTCCTTAAATTAAGTCATTAAAACTTCTTAGTTATTGTAAAGTTATGTCATAAAAAAATCAAATTTGAAAAAGGGAGACTTTCGAAGATGGAACTACGAAATTACTACATTTGTTTTTGCTTTTGTTTCTAATCTGTCATTTAAGTGGGTACATAAACCATGTTGATAGTGTTCAATATTTATTATTCAAGCAGTAATCATGTCGCTTACACCTGAAGAATGCACCAGAATACTCACAATTCTGGAAAACGGCCGGGGTCAGCGCGATACAGCCACGACTGTCGGTGTGTCGCTCTCAACAGTACAAAGAGTTCTCCAACGTTACAAGGAAACTGGCTCTAACCTACGCAGACCAGGAACAGGCAGAACCAGGTGTACCACAGCACGAGAAGATCGATACTTGGTGAACACAATGCTTCGTAATCGCTTTCTCACAGGAACTGAACTTACAAATCAGTTTCGACGCCTCGGAGGAAGTAACCCAAGCGCATGGACAGTAAGGCGACGACTTGCTGAAGCTAACTTGAAACCACTTAGACCTGCAAACGGCCCTAAACTGGAGCGTGGGCATCGTATTTCAAGACTAAGATATGCCCAGAACCATTAAATTGGAGTATTGGAGATTGGTCAAAAGTTATGTTCTCCGACGAATCAAAATTTATGCTCTACAAGCACGATGGAAGACACAGAGTGTATAGAAGACCAGGGGAAAGATTCAAGCAAGCATGCATCGAAGAAAAAGTAGCCTACGGTGGTGAGTCTGTACATGTGTGGGCCGGAATTTCTTCTGAGAGTCGCACAGAACTGGTGTTCATAGAAAACGGCTCTTTAACTAGCGAAAGATATGTGGAAGAAATCCTCAATGAACACGTTGGTCCATTTATGGTCAATTTGGGTGAGGATGCTATTTTTATGCATGACAATGCCCGGCCTCATACGGGTTGGATTGTGAATGACTACCTTCAAGAGATGAACATTACTCGTATGGAGTGGCCAGCACGCAGCCCGGATATCAACCCGATCGAGCATGCTTGGGACGAGCTAGGGAGATGCGTAAAACAAAGAAGCCCTCCCCCAATCACGCTTCGTGAGCTCAAAATTGCTCTCACAGAGGAATGGGAGAATATTCCCCAAAATCGTATAAGCAACTTGGTGTACAGCATGCCAAACCGCGTAAACACAGTGATGGAAGCACGAGGAGGCAATACGAAGTATTAAAATTCAAGTAAATCGTAATGTTGTTCAAAAATGTCATGTTTCCTATTTTTGTTTTATGGCGAGATCAGCAGTTTTTTTATTTATGTAATTTTTTGTAAATAAAATGTAGTGACTCGTAAATTTTATAACTTTCATTTAAGGGGTATTAAAGTGTCTATTAAACACAATTTATTTCATGAAGCTAGCCTTCTTAGTTTCCGAGATTTTTAGGATTCTTTAAGTGACCCGGATTCATCGCTCTCGAGTGTAGATGGTAACCACCGATTTATTGTTTTCTCGTCCAAACTATATTTGCATAGGGACCTCTTTTAAGGCGAGGCAATGATTGGAACGGTTCTCTCTGTTTTTTTCTTTACGTGTAAAGAGTAAAGAAAATAACCACACTTTTGCACATTTTCAATGTTTTTTCGTTTTGTTTCAACTTTCTGAATTAAAGTATAAAAAATAATAACATTTCTCACTTTGTATTATCCTAATATTATTATTTAAATATATTTTATAAATTTATACTTTAAAATATAAGTAATAACTAGAGTTGAATGTAACGATGTAGACCTATCTTTGGGATTTTTTTCTATCGAGCCAAACTGCTCAATCGTGTTTCTAATAGCTTTTGACTTTAAGGAACATCATCAACAATAAGGTTTTTTTCAACCTTGGGTTTTCTATCGTTTAGGAGTAAATGACGTCAAAAATAACGAAAATATGTAATATTACCGTCTTATGGCACATTTACCTAAAGCGTCACGTTATCAAGATATTTTGAGAGACATAAAGGGAAACTAGTCCACCGTAAAGGTCTTATATATGTCGCCGTCATCTGGTTGAATCTGCTATTTGATTGAATGACTAGCGCGTTCATTGAATGACGAGATTCAATTGAATCACTAAAGGAAACTCGTCAAGTTGTTGAATGTAACGTTCAACGTCTTGACTGAACGTCATTTAGCGAAGTTGTTAAATGGGATATTCCGAATAAAAACCGACGATTTCTTCTTCTGCGAAGCATTCTGCTACCCATGGGTGGGAGCCTTTGACTGTACAATCAATAGGCAAAAGATATTTCTATGTATTAGCTTTACGAATTTGTTATTGGTGTACTATATGTGTAAATAAATAAAATAAACAGCTTACCTTTACAACATCAGAACAAAAATCCATTACAATCGTCAGTTTCGTATCGGTTTTCTTCTCGTCCTTGTACACTTCCAATATGTATGTTCCGTCTGCTTCCTTGACCATTGAGCAAAAGCGTTTCTTGAAAGATTTCGAGGCGAGGTTGCTGAAAATCCTCTCCGAGCCGATCTCGGGCCCCTTGAGGAGATAGCCTTCTTTGGTACCAACATCAACTTTCGCTGCTTGAGCTTCGAGGTCACTTTCAGTCTCTGCATCTAGGTCGTATACCTCTTCTGGCAGTTTATTGTCTAAAGGTCTGATAAAAGAAGAAATGAGAAATGAGAATTTAGTTTAGGTGTTACGTCATGCACTATTATCAGCCTTATACGGTATTTGAATACCAGTGATTTGAGGTACTTTTTATCAATTAAAAAAGAGTCGGTGGCTCAACGGTAACGGCTCTGTCCTCCTAACCAGGGGTCACGGGTTCAAATCCGGACGGTCATGTACCTACCAATGATTTACCGATTGCTTTAACGGTGAATGAAAAATCGTGAGGAAACCTGTATATCTAATTCCAGATGTGTAGTGCAGAACCGGTCGTCGTGTGACAAAAAACTGCCCCTGAACGTCAAGGGAAAACTGTAAAAAACTGCAATCCGCCCCGCCATTCCATATGGTACAGAGTACTGGGCCTCTACTTAACATCTCTCGAAACTGCACACCTCAGAGATACGCATGTTACGCTGGTCAGCGGGCGTCACCCGCCTCGACAAATCATAAATTAATTTATCAGAGACAGCTAAAAAATTGCACCCATTGTCGACAAAGTTAGAGAAAAACGATTACCCTGTTATGGACACGTTCACAGACGACTGAAGATCACATGGTGCGAGTAGCCCTAGCTAGACATACCGACGACGGAGCGTGGGCGCGGAAGACCCTCCGCCACATGGCTAACGACTGTCCAAAAAGACATGAAACTGACTGAAATAAACACAGCAATCGCCCAGAAGCCGCTGGATGCGGGTAGCGCAGAACTGATCATCGTGGAAATCCTTAGGGGAGGCCTATGTCCAGCGGTGGACGTCTATCGGCTGATATGATGATGATCATGAACCGCCCGGAATGAAGAAAGTGGACAAGGAGAGCCGACCCCAGATAATGGGAAATGGCGCAGGAAGAACAGGCATGTGAAGTTATTGTCTGACGAACTAATTATAAAATTGGAAATATTGCGCTTTTGTGGGAAAAATGCTATTAAGAGAATAAAAAAATGTTACTGGGTACTAATAATATTATAAAGATTTGATTGTTTGTTTTGAATAGGCTCCGAAACTACTGGACCGATTTGAAAAAATCTTTCACCGTTGGGAAGCTACACTATCCGCGGTTGCTATAGGCTATATGATATTATCAAAAAATTAGGGTTCCTTACTGAAATTCAAATAATGTAACCCAAGGTGTAAAAATGACCTAAAAACTCCTGCAATATCTGCAAAAAACAGTGTAGTGTAGTGGTAGTGGCAGTGTCGTGGTAGTGGTAGTGTAGTAGTAGTAGTGGTAGTGTAGTAGTAGTAGTGGTAGTGTAGTAGTAGTAGTGTTAGTGTAGCGGTAGCTGTAGTGTAGTGTAGTGTAAGGCGGTACGAAGTTCCGCCTTACAGCTAGTTGGGTATGAATAGCTTCCTCGCAGCACTTGCACTGTTACAGGTTTATACAGTGTCACAGACACTACGCTACGTCACCGGGTAGGTTATCTCCAAAAAGTATATTATTAATACTTTAGTACTAGCTTCTGCCCGTGGCTTCGCCCGCGTGGTCATCGTTTTTATGAATGTCGTAGAGCGTGAGTGGTGCGCGAGCCGCTGCTCGCGAGCGGAAACGTGAGTTTTCTCCAGATCCCTCAGAAACTGTATTGGGCTATTCTGATTAGCAGTCAATGTCACTTCCCACCCCCTCAACCAATTCTTTACAAAAAATCACTTTAATCCGTTGCTTCGTTGCGACGCCGACGTGCGCAAGCGTGGAAATAAGATCTCCCCAGATCCCTCGGGAACTATGTCAGTATATGCTAATTAGTAAGTAATGTACATACCAGGAGAACTAAAGTAACCGATATAGCTCACAAAATCGCTAAACTGAAGTGGCAGTGGGCAGGGCACATAGCTCGTAGAACAGATGGCCGATGGGGTAGTAAAGTTCTCGAGTGGCGACCGCGCACCGAAAAACGTAGCGTAGGCAGGCCTCCCACGCGGTGGACCGATGACCTGGTGAAGATCGCGGGAAGCCGATGGATGCGGGTAGCGCAGGACCGGTCGTCGTGGAAATCTTTGGGGGAGACCTTTGTCCAGCATTGGACGATTTTTGGCTGATATGATGATGATGAATTACATACCCGACCCCCTCATCCATCTCTAGGCAAAAAATCATAACAATCCATTGTTCCGTTGCGATGTTAAAAAAAATCACCAAAAAAAGAGTATTTTTTCAGTTCACTCAGGAACTACATCGGGCTATGCTATTTTCACTGGATAAAAAATAGCCTATGTCCTTCCCAGTGACACAAGTTACCTGCATGCCAAATTTCATGAAGATTGGTCGTGGCTTTGAAACGTGAAAAGGTAACAAACAAACTCATTTTCACATTTATAATATGTACTAGCCGTCCCGGCGAACTACGTACCGCCTTACAATACAGTACACTGCCCTACCCTACACTACACTACACTACCCTACCCTACCCTACACTACTCTACCCTACACTACCCTACCCTACCCTACACTCCTCTACACTACCCTACACTACCCTACCCTACCCTACATACACTACACTACACTACCCTACACTACACTACCCTACCCTACCCTACCCTACACTACCCTACCCTACCCTACACTACCCTACCCACACCCTACCCTACCCTACCCTACACTACACTACAGTACCCTACCCTACCCTACATAAGAACCTTCTCCTGACAATAACGAACTCGACAAAAAAAGAATTATCGAAATCGGTCCAGCCGTTCTCGAGTTATGCGCTTACCAACACATTTTGCGATTCATTTTTATATATTAGATTAGTAAGGATTATAAGCCTAGACTGTCTCACTGCTGAGCAAATGCCTTCCCTAACCTCTATTATATCATACATCCATATCTCGAGCCACCTCTTTCCATCGATCCTCAAACCTGTCCAACTCATCCCGCCATCTCCGTTGTTGTCTGCCGCGAACTATACGGCCCCTCTGTTATAATTTATCAAAATAAAATAATTATAAATGTCACTAGAAATGTCATATTATTATTTTTGAAATTTCGTCGTGATTTTTGCGCCACCCAGTAAAATCATCATCATATCAGCTCATATACGTCCCCGCTCGAGCCTACCCTGAATTAAGGCGATCGCCCGATCGGGCCTTAGTCGACCACGCGGGCCCAGTGCGGATTAGTCGATTTCACACACAATCTGCGAGTTTCTTTGCAGGCGTGTGCAGGTTTCCTCACGATGTTTTTCCTTCACCGTAAGAGCACCACTTCACAGTACAATCAAGTCAGTTTTAATTTTACACTAAGTATAATTAATCCTAAGTGGTCCAAATTGAAGTTTTGTTTGGTACCGATCCAAATGATTAAGTCGATACTTGACTATCCGTCGTAAAAACATAGACATTTACCAATTAACACTAATTACTTTACTTTATCTTTTCTGACCCTCATTCTATGGGATTTGGGTGAATACAGTCAAATCACCGAGTAATGGATTTTGCATCAGTGTGAGTGCAAAGGGAAACAGAGGGTGCATGCAGTGAGTGCGGGGCAGGGGCCACAGATAAGATACTAAGGGAACGTACCCATACTACGTGACTAATTTTTGGCCAATTCTGACCCCCTCCACCTTTCTGGGTCCACCTGTAATATATGTCAACTCCTCTACCCCCTGATTTTCAAAAGTATGTTTAATGTAAAGTTTTAAAATTTACTTCCAATCACAGAAATGGGCTTCCAATATAACTCTATTGCAATCGATTTTATTCGAGAAGCGATGTTCTTTTATTTTGCTCTGTGAAAACTAAAAGACCAAGAACTAACCCCCCCCCCCCCCTCTCCACCCAGGGACCATGTATAGTATATCGGGAAACCCCCTCCTGCCCCGCATTCATTCACGTAGTATGGGTTTGTGGTATGTGTACGTTCTTTTAATTATTATTTTAACGCGCGCCACTGTGCCGCTTCACACTATCGGATGCTAATCGGTATGCACCCACACAACTACGTCTGCTGATTAGCCTGTACATATCTAATATTTCATGGCCATAACATTTTTTATCATACTGAGCTCAAGCCATGGTTTACGCTCACGGCCGAAAATTGTGTTAATGGTATCGCTAACGAGAATCTATGTTGTTTTGTTGTTCTAACAATACTCAACAACCTTCACTCACATTAGTGACGTGTTTAGTGTTTAAACGCGGAATTAACAGCTTGTATAATTAAACACTCATGTTTACTTTAGCATTCCAAGATCAACACTATCTAATTTGCTTCAACTCTCTCGACTATCGAGAACACACATAAAAATTAATTGATTAAGGCCTTAAGATGGGTCAAATGACAATATTCAATTCAAATTATAGAAAGACTGTGTAAAGCTATCACTATGGAAAAAAATATATAATATACTTAATGTAATAAAAAATCAATTTAATTGAATACAATTTTAAAGTTTTTACCACTTTTGATGTAAAGAAATATAATGTAAACCCTGTTTTTGGCATTAATTGCAAAATTTCTCGAAAACAAATAGTTAATGTGGAATGAAACCAACACACAAAAATCGGTGACTTTAAGACCTTTCATTTTAATTGAACACATTAATAATAACTTATTTAAGAGTGACGAAAAGTAAAAAAAAAACATGTAAAAATCGAGAATTGGGCGCGTTGAAGCCCGCATTGATTTGAACTTAAAATGACTAGACATACGTTCGATATTATTTTAACACGTATCAACCTGCTCGGATTGAGTCATCTTAAAGCCTTAACTCGGTGGACCGACGACCTGGCGAAGGTCGCAAGAAGCCGCTGGATGCGGGCAGCGCAGGAATGATCGTTTTGGAAGTTCTTGTGGAAGTAGTGGCCGATATACTAGTAATTATACGGCGTTTTGTGAACTAAAGATTTTCACTGACAGGATTGGCCCTTAGGACCCAAAGATGGATTTAAGAAGTGGAAGTATGGGGGGTGCGCCCTCTGCCTCATCTTGACACCTATATCTTAGTTTAGTTACTAGGTCAAGTTTGGTATCATTTTCTTATAAATCAAGGATGCCGAATTCATTTTTCACCATACAGAAGTAAAAACCTGTAATATATATATTTGTCGTTTTTAATACAATCACCAAAAAGAAATAAAAAGGATTTACTTCTTCATTTATTCGTAAAGAAATAAACTTTAATTTAGCTTTTATTTTGAAAGGATTGCTCAAATATTTTAAAAGATATCGCATTTTTTAAAACCAACCAGTTTTCTTTGCGAAACACTGTATAAACTGTTCGTAAAAAAAAAATTGAAACTACCTTGGATAGAACGGCCAGTAGTATCTTACATAGTTAGTTTACGTAGTAATACGACACCAGCAATAAGTTTCATTTCACCTATATTTATAGATGGTGCTTTGATGTAAATTAGTTTTTTGGTGCGGAACCTGTAGTGCGCGAGTTCGACTCACACTTGGCGGGTTTTTTTCTTCAAGATTTGATGGTCAAAATCGCAAGACACTGAAAAACTAAGATGTCACTTCTATGTATTTCAAACATTTTTAGAACAAAATGTTGTTTTTGACAGATAACAAAAAGTAACTCAAATGATCATCCCTACTTCGTCTTATCCGTCCATCTGTCCGTATGAATTTTTTGTCGACAGATGTAGAAAAGTGTCGTTGAATAGGTCTCATGAAATGAATTAAAGGTTTCTTTGAACATTTCTTTGACATACCTTGGATAAGTGCGGCAGTAGCTGTTGTATTTGAAGAAGTGTACGAGATTCCAGCTGGTTAACACCAGGCATGTAGTTGCTATCTTTGCATCTCGTATCACTGTAGTTTCTTTTAATTAATGGGAAGAAGTCTGCATACCTTGGCAAGTTGAGATAGGTGCCGGAGTAGCTGTTGTATTTGTAGTGTATGAGGTTCCAGCTGGAAGCATAGCTGAGCAGTGCCTGTCGCGTCAGCAGCGGGCACGTGGCTGCAGTCCTTACATCTGGAACCGCTGTGGTCACTGTCCTCCATCGGCGAGGGAGGACAACACTCTGAAAATGTATACTTTCTTTTATTGCTCATCACAACATGATGCATATATTACTGTTTAAAACAATGGACCCGAACTTTATGCCAACCAGATGTTGTGTTAATTTGCACCAATGTTGGTAAGCCTGTTTCTATTTTGGCACCATCATCACTTACCATCAGGTAAGATGATGTCACGGGCTGACCAATTGTGGAATAAAAAAATAAATTAAATTGACATAAAATTTAAGTACTCTCTATAGTAAACTTGTTAATTTGAAATTTTTTTTTATTGTTTTTTTAAATGATACATAAATAAACAGTGATGTATTACTATATTAGTTAGTTTTAAAGAGTCACCTTTAAATTGCTTTTCCCTAACTACTGCTTTATATTTACTGAACAGAAAACACTGATAGGCTATAAAACATTTTCCTTAACAAGACTAACATATTTAATTCGATTTTTAATGAAATTAAAATAGTACAAATACATAAATTTAAAAATGTTCCACATACATAAAATGAGCAACCAAATATAAAGAAGATATTATAAAAAGAAGGTCAGCTTACAGATACGTCATCAGAAGGATACAATAAGATGTCTCTTAGTGGGTCATTCAACAGTAATGTTTTGTTCTCTTGGATATAGCGCTCGAAGTCCAGGGCTGTGCATTTATTCATTAGTATATTCTGGAAAACAAAAGGCTTATAAAAATATGTTACAATCAAGATATCAAGCGTATGGGAAAAGTTTTAAAGGACCTTAAGTTTTAGATCATTGTGAATATGAACAGTAGATGTATCTACAATTCTTTTTTAATAAAGATGAAACAGATATCCGATAACTATCCAGTATACGGCTTATCAGATAGTAACACAAGATACCGGATATGCAAACATTTTCAAAAAAAATCCTTTAAAAAGTACATGAAATAAGACAAAGCTCTCAATGATGATGATTTTTATAAAAAGCGGTAATAAGGAAAAAAAAATTAAATAATTAATTACAACACAACATTTTACAAAACTTAAATTAAATTAAACAAATTAACTTTAACATCTGTGATTCAAGTAAAATAAAACTTTAAAAAATCTCTACACAAAAAGCAAAACACTCTAATCTACTGCACAAAAACATGTTTTTATCGAGTTAAAAAAAAGTTAAAAATTAATATTCATAACTTCACAAGTGACCAAATTTTATGGTGGATAAATACTAAATTACACTTTAATCTACCACACAAAATCATGTTTTTATCGAGTAAAAAAAATATATTCATAATCAACCAAGTGACAAAATATTATGGTGGACAAACACTAAATTTTTAGCATACATAGGCAACAGACAATTTCATTTGTTTTCATATACCAGACCTGCCTCAGAAAACAGCCTTTCACTATAAACACTGCTGCAAGGAGCTGAAAGGTACACTTTAGCAAACTTCATCAGATGTAGATACTGTGTCGAGTTAACTGACCACCAAGTGTATTGGTCGCAGGTGCGAACAATCCAAACTGTCTTCAAATAGTAGTCGATTTTGTTTGCTATTGCGTTTAGATACATTGATCGGATTTCTGGCCATCCAGCCTCACAGCTTGCCAGATATCAATTTCTTGCCAAACAACTGTCCATTTCATCTTTATTTTTTACAAACAACAAAACATTTTAACATGAATGTAATATTGTCCAAGTTTTATCTAGGTAATTTATTTCTTTAGACTATGTTATAAATAAAGTGAAGTACTGTAGGTTGCGCCAAGATAAATAAACCAATAAATAGATATCTAGTAAACATGTTTGCCAGATTGAAAAGCAAATTGAATTACTAAATATAAACACACAAAATATACACATAATCATGTTATTGACTAAGTAATGCAGGCACACTAATTTATTACTTATCTACTTGTGGTTATAGACATTTTTAAACTGTAAACTGACTGGAAACTTTCTGGTAAATAAATCAGTACCTTTCTAAACAATACCCACATAAAGTTATTCGCAGAAGCGGCGTGGTCAGCTTGTTATTGTTAGAGACATAAAAAGCTAAACATGAAAATAATTTGGAACCAGATCCCACCTCGTACTCTCCACTGCCCTTTTTGGTTTTAGAGTTGACCGGCGGCATGTCGAAATTAACGAACACATCAGAACTGGCATTAATCAATTAAACTATAGAGAATTCGTCAACATAATGCAATCCATTTTTTGGGAAAATGCCAAAATTCGTCGGAAAACACGAAAACACACACAAAAAGCCAGCCAAGAAGCTTTGACTTTTGACTTTTTTTGACAGTTAATGTCAGGTCAGAGTATGATAGCCGACACGATAATACCAGGCCCGTAAATGTGGGGCCCGATAATTAATGTATATTAATATGTTGATATTTCCTGGCCGGCTATTATTGTTTCGGGATGCACGAATCGATATTGCCCGACCGAGAATATCCTACACGTTGAAGTACCATGTACCATGCTATGCATTAATTTGCGTGTCAGCTATTTTCTACACGGACTGATAATGTTCAACACGGGAACGCTCGGCCCGGCCTGATAATTTGTGACCTCTTCCTATTGGTTGAGAAACTCCCGTCGTTGATTGGTCTATTATACTTATACCTGTATTTATGTTTATTCAACGCCGAAACTTCGTTTACTTACATATGTAAGATCCATTTATACAATCACTCAAGTGGCGAGGCGAGTTGATACTAGTGCTACGTCTACACTATTGTTTTCGTAATTGCCAGATCCACGACTGACTTGACTTTTTGATAGTTTTATCATCAAACGTGCAAATCTAACGTGCGTGTCATCAAATAAGTATACATAAAAGGAAAAGGTGACTGATTGGTATATCAACGCACAGCCGAAACCACTGAACGGATTTCCCTGAAATTTTGAATACAGGTAGCATATTAAATAATAATCCACAACCTTGTCACTAAAGCCTTAATTTAAAAAGTTACTGTTCTTTTCTGTGTTTCTTAATCTTTTATCTTTGCTTACTTACCTGTGGTGGTGGCTTCAATAAAACACAAGGTACTAAGGTTTAGGGTATACCTCCCCTGCACGTAAAGTGGTGATGAATATTTTATCGTGTGGGTAAAGCGTCGGTGGCTCAGTAAAGCGTCGGTGGCTCAACCGGTAACGACTCGGTCCATCTAACCAGAGGTACCGGGTTCAAATCTGGACGGCCAATGTACCAATGAGTTTTTCAAAAACTTACGTACATACTTACCGATTGCTTTAACGGTGAAGGAAAACATCGTGAGGAAACCTGCACACGCCTGTGAAGAAATTCGAAGGATGTGTGTGAAGTCGACCAACCCGCACTGGGCCCGCGTGGTCGACTAAGGCCTAATCGCCCTGATTCAGGGTAGGCTCAAGCCCCTCGGTGGGGACGTATATGAGCTGTTATAATAATAATAAAAAAATCTTTATTTTATGAAACTAAATACTATAAATAAAACTGAAATACCCTAATAAGGCATAGAATAAGGGCTCAGGATAATAGGCCCAGCTATCGTGTAAAAAATATAAAAAAACAAATCAAAATGGAGGACGCACATTATGTACTCCAAAATCCAAGTGCTAACTAGTGAAAAGGACTTTAATGTTATAGACTGACTTTGACTGACTCGTTGGCTCAGTGGTTACTGCTCTTGACTGCTGATCCGGGGGTTGTGGGTTCGATCCCCACCCAGGGCAAACATTTGTGTGATGAGCAGATTTGTTTGCTCTGTGTCTGGGTGTTAAATATCTATATATGTATGTATTTAAACGTAAATAAGTATGTATATCAGTCTCTGGTTCCCATAACACAGGGAATCCTACTTTGGGGCCAGATGACGATGTGTAATTTGTCCCAGAATATTTATTTATTATTTATTTATTTATAGAAATTTCAAATTGACATAATATTCAGAAGTTCGAATCTACAAGATATTGTTTTTCCAAATGAAACTATACAATTGGCACAGGGTGAAATTCACGATTTCCAAATGCGTGATGCTAGAGCACAACAAATCATCATGATGATTCACATAATGCCTTGCGAGAATGCAAAGGCAATGTACCAAAAATTTTGTTTTTTGTATAGGCGAAACAATGAACACAAAAAATGTGATCTAATGCAAAAAAAAACAAATGTGAATTTGGTATAAGTAACTATAACGTCGCCTTCTTCAAAACTACGCCTACAAACTGTCGATAATAGAAGAAAAAATCAATAAAGCTATGGTGATTTCAAAGATCCTAGCGATATTACCTGAAAAATTTTAAAATTTCATTACTGTGTATGCGTAAGACTCATGCCCGGCCCGAAACATGAAAAAACTATTAACAACCTCACATCAAGACTGATAACTGAAGAACAACGTGAAATAAATCCACAAGAGGAAAAAATGTTGCTTTTAAAGCTTAAAACTCAAATAAAAAAAAAGAAATTGTCTTCAACAATTGTAAAAAGAACGAGAAAGACTGTTTTTTTTCTGAAACAAAATAAAAACCAGTGCAACATCTGTCAAAAATAAAACATCAAATACAACAAATTCAAAGAAAAATAATAATGTGGCATTTGTGACATATGAAAATAAAAACTCAGAAAATGAAACTACTACTTTTGTAATTGACTCCGGCTGCTCTAGTCGTATGACAAATGATCCAAATTTATTGCAAGATCTGAAGTGCATGCCATCATCTGTTGGTGTAGCTAAACAAGGTACTGGAATGAAATCTCAAGGTGTAGGAAAAGTAGAACTTAAACAATGCACATTAAAAGAAACCCTGTATGTATCTGGCCTTACACAAAATGTGATGTCAGTAAGTGCAATTACAAATAATGGAGGGACTATTTTTTTTCAAAAAAGACAAGGTTGACATTTTCAAAGATGGAGAAATTATTATGACGGCAAAAAAAGAAGAAAACAACATATACACAGTGAAAGTTGAAACAAAAAAAAATATACAAGTTTACTAACAACTTATAAGAATAAAGCGCATGAATGGCATGTCAAATCGGGATATCCAAGCAAAGACTTACTGAGAAGAAATAAAAAAAATGCAAAGTACAAGTGAAGTATGCATATTAGCAAAACAATCAAGAATACCATTCAATTGAGTAAAAGAACGAGCTACTCGACCACTTCATATAATACACAGTGATATTTGTGACCCCTTAACACCAAACTTTGATAATAAAATATACATACTTATTATTTTGGATACTGCAGCCACTTCACAAAAATTTACCTGCTGGAAAAGAAAAGCGTAGCACCTAGTTGCATTAAAAATTACATCGAAGAAGCTGAAAGAGGAAAAAACCTAAAAGTAATCAAAATACGTTGTGATAATGGCGGTGAATATTATATACCAGCAATGATTTTAAAGATAAGTGTTACAAGAAAGGTATCATGTTTGACTACACAATTCCGTATTAACCCCAACTAAACGAAAAAGCTAAAAGATTAAATCGAACATTACAAGACAATATACGAGCTTTAATTTAGGAAACAAAGACCAAAGATTTTTTTATGGGGAGAAGCTGCAAGAACAGCAACCTAATTTCTGAACCAATAAACGCACATAATCTTTTTATCAAGATTTGCGTTTTTTGTGTGGCATCATGTTTCCTTTTTTTTTATTGAAATAAACAGTTTTAATTATTTTTTTTTAACCGAACCTCGTCGGAATCAATTGCAAAAATGACACCATATGAAAAATGGTTTGATAAGAAACTGGACTTAAGTAATATTCTAATATTTGGTTGTATGTAAGGCTTACAGCAAAGAGATAAACCGTCTACAAAAACTAAAATCACGAACGTTATGCTAACACTGGTTACCTCTTATTTGATGACGAAAAGAAAACAATACGGATTAGAAGAGATGTTAAATTTAAAAATGAAAAATCAATTGAAGAAAGAAATGAAACCATAATATTTAAAGAAACACAAAATAAAAACCATAACGAGAAAACTCAGAAAAAGACAAAGAAAACTAAGAGAAACAAGAAGCAAAAATAGGAAATATAACACAGAAAAATGAAAATAACACAGATTCAGAATTGGAAAGAAACGAAAAAGAAGAAAATAGTAAATTATAGTCAGCAAGGCCTAAAAGAATAAGGAAATAACCTACATATTTTTGAGACTATGTTATGCTGACTTAAAAAAGAAAGCTCTTCAAGCCCTGACAAAATTGAATAGATAAAAGCTAAAAATTCAGAAAAATAATTAAGTATGGGAAATAGTAGTAGAGAAGAAGCCAAGGGAAGAAAAATAGTATCTAACATGTGGGTTTTAAAAGTAAAAAATGATAGCAAAAAATACAAAGCAAGGCTAGTAGCTAAAGGTTGCCAACAAATTCAAGTAATTGACTATGAAGAAACATTTAGTCATGTAATGAATAATGTATCCTTAAGAACAATCTTAGCCATTGCTGCATCTAAAGATTTTCACATAATGACATTGGACTTATAGATGCTTTTCTCTACGGTCCACTAAAAGAAGACATCTACATGAGTATTCCTGAAGGCTATGGCTACGATCCAAAAAAGAAAGTCTGCAAATTAAAAAAGAGAATATATGGATTAAATCAATCACCACTTAATTGGAACAAGAAATTCTTTTTTTTTAACATATTTTTTTTATAAAATATGGTTCAACTGTAATATGACAAATGTTTATTCAAAAATGGATTATACTGGAAAAATATGTTGATGATGGAATTCTCATTGGAAAAGACGAAGGAAAACTTACAGAACTCATAAAAAACCTATAACAAGACTTATTCAAAAGAGCCAGATAATTTTCTAGGAATAAAGATAGAAAAGACAGACATTGATATTGAACTAAATCAAAATATTTAGACAGAGATAATACTCGAAAATTTTTATGTGTCAAATGCAATATCAAGTTCAACTCCAATTGTTGCGAGTGACTACAATGAAGACGAATACTTGCCTAATGTAAACTACCCATATCGAAAAATAATTGGACAACTTTTGTACCTAAGTAACAAAACAAGACCAGATCTAACGTATGCCGTAAACACAGAAATTAGACATATGAAAAATCCTTCAAGTGAAAGTACTAATAAAGTCAAGAAGAAATTTAAATATCTAAGAGGCAAAACTTCTGCAAAATTAGTATTTAAGAAGAACGTGGACTATACAAAAATTGAAGCATTCTGCGATGCTGATTACGCTATCGACAAAGAAACAAGAAGAAGCACAAGTGGCTTTGTTCTGATGTATTGTGGCGGTCCTGTCCATTGAAGTACAAGAAAACAGGTTATCGTGGCACTATCTAGCTGTGAATCTGAATATATTTCAGCTGCGGACTGTACAAAACAAGTGTTATATTCGAAAAGTTAAATAGAAGAACTGTTGAATGTGAAAGTGAGTGTCAAACTGAACATTGACAATCAAAGTGCTGTGAAACTTACTGAAAATGGGACATTTAATAGAAGGTCTAAATATATAGATGTAAGGTAAAAATTTATAAATGAGAAAGTGTCTTGTGGTGATATAAAAATGTGTTATTGTCAAACTGATAATCAACTAGCTGACATGTTTACCAATATTTTTAAGAAAATAAAATTTAATTATTTTGCTTCCAAACTATTAACATTTAAATAAGTTTGCTAAACATGTTGCTTTTCATAATATTTGATTTTGATTGTTATTCTTATGTTTACTCAGCTAACAACTTATCATAGAATTTTTTTGTATGTACCTACATTGTAAAATTGTCTTGTATGTAAGATATTTCTTTTGTCATTATATTATTTTATGTTCATTACAGGGGCATGTTTAATAATAATTCACAACCTTGTAACTAAAGCGACAATTTATAAAGTTATTGTTCTTGTCTGTGGTTCCTACTATTTTAACTTTGCTTACTTACCTGTGGTGGTGGCTTCAATAAAACACATAAGTTTTATAATATATCTTTAATTTATTAAACTGAATACAATACATAAAACCAAAATACCCTCAATTAGGACGTGTACATTCGCTAAGAAAGGATTTCAGGAAGTTCCCACGGGAACCGCAAACAACGGGATCTGCGCGGACGAAGCTGCGTGCAACAGCTAGTAGTTCATGTGACGTCATGTTGGCCAGTCTGTCCGTTTTGCATACATTTTCTATGTGACGAACGCAGGATGGGCCGTGGACGTCTTCATATTTTCGTTGTTTAGTTCATCATAATCGATAAGTACTTTGGTCCCTCAGGCGACAGTAACAATCGCATTTGCATTTTTGACGAAAGATTTAATCATCCAACACAATAATTACAGGGCATCGTTTCTTGGAACACGTGTGCGAAAACAGACATAACTAATTATCGTTAGGGCTTCGTACACAGAAGAATCTCTTCCATTGTTGAATTACAAAAATAAAACCTGACTTTCGATGATTAGGATTCTGATTGTTTAATTCACAATGATTTTCTTCAATTAAATGTACACAAATACGGATCTGAATGGATGTAACCTGGAAACACTGTGAATTCGACTCGAGGCTGGCTTCCACAAGTGTGCAGTGTCGCGGACAGACGGAAAAAGCGCGGCCTGAGCCTGGCACCATTTTGGTTACCTCGGTTAGGTTGGCTAATCTAACATGTTTTACCAACATCACCAACATTAAAGTCTGTGTAACCAACCTCGTCTCGACTACACCCAAGCTACGTTTCCTTAGGTATAGGTCATCTTTGCTTTTAATAAGCAAGACTAATCATAGGTAGCGCTATTCGCCTAGAATAGAATACAGGTCAGGTCATCTTGCCTTTAGTACGCAAGGTCAATCACAGGTGGCGATATTCGCCTAGAAGGTACAATTAAATGATTCTTAATAGCGATATAAGTACGTAACGTACAATCAAAAGACCCTAGATGGCACTAACTGTCATTGATTTTCTACGAGGACTCTGCAATGGCTTCTTCATCCTCCGACATATATGCATAACATTTCTGCCAACATGACGTCATATGAACTAGGTATTTGATAAAAGGCACTCTAGTCAATTTAAACGTGGCATCTGATTTGTAGGCGACGGTTTTCTATATTTTATCTATCTGAATGCCCACTGGCCAGCACGGAAAAATGTTACCTGACACAACAAATAACGCCCGGCCCATGAATTTCCGACCCAATAATTGTTATACCATGTGACGCCCGTGAATGTCTGACCCGATAGATCATGTTGTAGTTGAATTATTATTTCGGCTATTGGTCGGCCATTCTCGTGTTATGCACTACCTGTCTCCCACAGGAAAGATGACCTTTTATGATGTTCATTTTACACGATGGGCGGCCATCATGATGACCCACTAGGATGGGCCAGCGTATCGAGGGCGTAGTCAGTCACAGTATTAAGATATGGCTTACAGTAGCGTAACGCTTTTGATGTCGCACGATGCCGCCCGCCACCGGTGTAGGTACTAGCATACTAGCCTGTAGTAAGCCTGCCAATCTCGCGGAGTTTGGCAGGCTGTGCCCCACCGCTCGCTGCCCCTCAAGTACCCTTCCGTTGCTCTGGCTAAGTACATTTGTTGCGCTACTGTAAGCCGACATATTGTAATACTGTGACGTAGTTGTGTCGGATCGGATGGCTTATTATGGCGCAGTGGGATGGCGATGGCATGGCCGCGGTGTCAGCTTTTCGGCCACACATCAAAGGGAATAGGCCAGCATTGGAAGTACGCATCTTCTTACACGATTCCACTGGGCGTGCTCGAATCTTGTCTTGTAGAGTGAGGAGGTCCGCGCTTAAGAGTTAAGTTGAGAATCTTAGGGTTACTACCGACGAATTTTCACAGGTATAGATCAGAGTCAATCAGAGTCTGGTTTTGCAACGATAAGGGATATTTTCTGTATAAAAAACTCAAAATAACTGTTTGTCATGTCAAGTTATCGAGTTCCCCAGATGCTTTTGCAAGAAGGTTAGCCAGCTGATTATTCATAGTTTGCCTTAAACAGCGGTCAAGTGCGATTCGGACTCGAGCAAAGCAGGGATACGTATTCATTTCAAAAAATAAATGCATATAAAAAGCAAAATTGAGGAGCTCAGGAACAAAAGGTAACATTTACGTAACCGGCTCGATTAGTTTTTTTTAAAAATCGGACTCAAAACCTTGGATTTTATTAATTTCTGAACCGATTTGGTTCAAATAGTGACATATCGCATGAGAAAATAGCATCTTATAATCGTATTTTATTCAAAAGGTATAATTAACATTCCTTTTTTTGTGTGGGCTCCAAAGGTGACATTTGAAAATTATAGATTTCCCATATTTATTGATCTATTACAATATAACTTAACACATATAATTGACTAGCTAAAGTGTTACTCTCCCTATATAAATATATTAAGGGAGAGTAAAACTTTAGTTAACCAATATTTTTAATGTATTAATATCACATTTTTCTCGAATATTGAAAAAAAAAGAAAAAGTGTAAATGTCGCCTTTTCCTCCTCTGCAGTTGATAATAGACTATTACTCCTAAACTAAGAAAGACTACTTAGCCGTGATAGTTTACCTTTTAAATTGATTACAATATGTCCTATTATTTCAATTTTTAGTAGTTCTAAAATAGTGGTTTAGCTGGTAGGGACACTTGTATGTAACCAAAATCAGAACTTTAAATCAAACTCATTAAATGTAACTACTATTTATGCTAAGTTTGGATCATAGTAAATAATTTATTAATATTCCGCAAACGGAACCCTGAATGGAATAATAGTTTATGCAAACCACGTCAACAAAAAACATCACCCTCTCTTTACATACGTACGGGAGGTACCCAAAAACTTTTAGTTTTCAAGATTTCATTTTACCACTGTCGGCGTAATTAATATGTACATCCATGCCAATTTACAGCTTTTTAGTGCTAATAATATAGTCCCTGGCTAAGCGGCGGACAGACAAACGGACCGAAAGACGGACTATGCGAAACTGGAGTCGAGTTTCGAAGATTTTGGCGTATTTTTTTCCCAGCGTCAGGCAGATTTACCATTTTAAAGATGGTCACACTGTGTAAAATTTTAATCATAAAAGGTTTTTTGGCGGGATTTGTGGTGAACGCTTTTGATGTTTTATTTTATTGTATTTGCATTACATACTAGAACTTACTTCAAAAAGTGGTGCATTTTGGAGAAAATCGTCTGGTGCACGTGAGCAATGTGGAGAGCAAGGAAATGAAATGGAGGACCTGAAAACCCAATTTGCACTGCGTGCAGTTTTATAGTCACTTCAAGCGGGTGTTCTACCTCAGCATGAGGCTGCTGCAAATGGTGTCAAGAACTTCAGGGAAGATTTGTAATTGCACGGGCACTAGCATTACAAATCCCAAAAACAAATGAAGAAAGTAAAAAATATTTATGAATCCGGCTAAAGGACTCGTTTCCATGGCCAAGAAAAATTCACAACCAAAAAAACGTTATTAATCATTAAAAAAAATCACAGCTAGAAACTTCCGTGTTGCGCGGACACGACACGATAAAATAGGTACATACCTATGTACCTACTCAATAGCACGTTGGTACGTGGTACGTGGCAGGATTCGAACCACAGCCTCCCGGATAGGAGGACGGAGGTAGCGGCCGTAACCGTTACTCCACCGACGCTACGTACCAGTGTGTTTTTGAATTTCGATTTCATATGTACGTATATTCGACGCTCTTACGGTGAAGGAAAACATCGTAAGGAAACCTGCACACGCCTGCGAAGAAACTCGAAGGTTGTGTGTGAAGTCGACCAACCCGCACTGGGCCCGCGTGGTCGACTAAGGCCCGATTTTCGTTATTATTCGGGGTAGGCTCGAACCCTTCGGTGGGGACGAATAGGAGCTGTTATGAAGATGTACCTACTGAGAGATTGAGGTATTTTAGTAGATATTACCAAAAATCACAATGCTTTAGCTAGTGACTTATATTATTATTATATCCTCATAAAGAATAACTATAATCAAGCAAGCCTAAGGCAAGTACTCTATAATGTACTGTGCCTAAAGTTTGGAGTGCCTAGGCATCCCTCGTGCAACTTATCATTACTAGTCTTTCGAATGAAGAATTTGGAACTTGAAGAAACCTTTACCTGGAATGGGAATATAATTACGTACCTTAGTTTAACACGTACCTAAAGGCACAATATTATGATGGCACATAAAAACATTCAATGATGTAAGGTGATGGATTAGAATAAAAAATACTAGATTGGGTAGACGTGTGTTGATTTATTTAAATATTTAAGTAGGTATAAATACCTATCAAGTAAGTACTACATAGAAAGTCCTGTGATCTAAAATATAACTGATGAAATATGAATTCAACTTTGCAGCTTATTCCTATTCAGGACGTAACAAAGTTAAATTTGTTCACTAACACACATTACACACGTGAGCATTCACATGGGAGAAAATTCATTCAAATTCAGCACGCAGGCAACCTCGCAAAATTTTTTGTCGACTACGCTCGGACGTTCCTTGTTTTTACCCGACTACGAAAAAAGGAGGATTATGTTTTTGACAGTCTATGTATATGTATGTATCATGTATGAATGTTCATCTGTCCCCTAGTATTTCCTAAACTACTTAACCGATCTTGACAAATGTGGTTTCTTTAGATTCGTGCTGTCACTCCGCGTCTCATAGGATATTATCATTTGAGAAATCAACATGGCAGATTCTATAGGTCAATTTCGCAACCGACATTTTTGGAGTTTACTCCTTAAAATCGATTTACATGTTTATGCCCGGGGCATGAAAATTTAGGGGGAGTAAAATTAAAACGTTATGTGTTATGCGATAGTTATGTATAGTACGGTTATTAATTTTGTGCGCAACTTATTTGGGTGTATGTATGTATGTATATATGTATGTTTATTTCTTTGGCACGTCCAGGTCCCTAATCACGAAACCCTTGCCAGAATTAAAAAAAGTGGCCGTCATTTTGAACGTTTTAATTACTGGACCGAATGCTTCCAAAATCGATATCTGAGGGTCCTTAAAGTCCCTTATAATAACGAATCCGTAGTCAGAATTGAAAAACCGGCCAATTGCGAGTCGGACTCGCGCACGAAGGGCTCCGTACCATTATCTATAAAAGTCACGTTTGTTGTATGGAAGCCCTCTCTTAAATATTAATATTATTTTAATTAATTTAATTATTTTTAAAGTGAATAATACAAATCAATATTCTGTGAATATTTCAAATGTCTACCTGTTGCCGTTATTAATATCGAGCAAATAAAAGCACGTTTGTTGTATGGAAGCCCCCCGCCCCCCTTAAACATTTGTCTTATTTTAATTAAATTATTTATTTTTAAAGTGAAACTTTTATATTAACTAAATATTCTGTGAATATTCCAAGCGTTTAACTGATGCCGTTATCAATATCGAGCGTTTCTGAGCAAAAGGGTCTTGACAGACGGTCAACGTAGTATACTCCTATGTAGGGTCCGAAAATATCCGATATTTATTATAAATATCAAAATATCGGATATTTATGATATATATCCGATATATATCTAAAGTTTGATATATATCCATTTTGTATGAAAGCTAAATTATTATTTTTTTGTATTATTTATGTATACTATTTGCATATGTGCTACATAAACATAGTAAATTTATTTAAAAAAACTAAAATGTTTTTAATGATTTACTACAAAAGTAACATTCTGGCAACGCTGGACGCCACTGATGCCGGCAGAAATGTGGCCATTTATGGATTAGAACTTACTAATAGGGAGTATGTTTTAACTCTACTCCAACGCCATCTACATTTGGGAAGTAAAAATATAGTAACAAACGCCAAAAATTACTTGTAATATAAATTTTTAAACAATTTTTGTATTGATATATTTCATAAACAATCATTTGTGTATATCGGATATATATCATGATATATATCGGATATATATCATGATACATTTCATGATATATATCCATTGATATATATCCTCGAACCCTGCTCCTATGAGAGTTCTTTTTTCCATTTGAGGTACGGAACCATAAAAAAAATGTAACAATTAACATTTTATATTTGAAATCAGTAAAGTTTTTAAATTGAAATAAGTAAACATAAAATAACAAGTTACGAATAATTAATAAAATTAGTTTTTAACCGACTTCAAAAAAAGGAGGTTTCTCAATTCGACCGTATATATAAATATGTTCGCGGATAACTTCGTCGTTTATGAACCGATTTTGATGATTCTTTTTTTGGTGGAAAGGAGATATCCCAAGGGTGGCACCATGATAAAGAAACCAGGGTCTGCTAATGGCATCCCGGAGAAATCAAGGGGAACCTTAGTTTCCTGTTTGAAGTCGGTTTTTTTTGTTCAAAATTATGCTTGGACTTTTTTGATATGTGTACAATTGCAGTTAATGTTCCGCTACATTGGCATTGTGCGTCCGTCCGTCCTCCCTGCTTTTGATTAAGGTTTAGGGTACAAATAGGTATGTAAAAAGTATATTCTGTAAAAAGGTTTATTTTTTAATTTCATTCAGAACATCATCTTTAACCGACTTTCAATATAGAACATAAAATATTTTATTACCTATACCTACCGTGAAAATGACAGGTTCACACTTCGACCATCCATGTATTTTTTTTATGTATGGTGGAAGGGTTCACATTCAACAAAATGTCGGACCACACGCAAAGAAGGGTACCGTAGTCTTTGGAAAAATAAATGTACATAAAATCAAACTGCACATATTAAGTTGCTCGACTAGTACTCTTAAACTAAGATAGCCTTCTTAGTCGTGTTATTTTCCTTTTAATAATGACCTATACAGGGTGTAAAAAATTGGTGCAGGACCCGTTGATTGGGGGTTCTTCTCATTACACTGAACCTTTTCTCCAAGGAACCCTTAGTCAATTCTCAAAAAATAATTTTAACCCTCCATACAAACATGCACAAAATTGGTCGATCAGCTGATTGATTTGTATGGAAGAGTTAAATTGCTTTTTTGCGATTTCACCAATGCCATAGAACAAAAGTTGTTCAGTATGATGTGTAGAAGCCCCAGTTAACAGGGCCTACACCAGTGTTGTTACACCCTGTTTTCCAATACTTTCAGATTTTCTTAGCTGGTAGAGGCTGGGGACATGTAACTCTAACAAAAACGATCAACTTGAAATGATTAACGATCAGTTTATAAAAATACATTTTTCGCAAACCCTCACTAGTTTAGAAAGAACTATTCAACAATACCCTACACAATGGGGTAAGTAAATAAAAAAAAAACATTCTCACTTTACATGTAGGGGATTAGGTTTTTTTATGATTTTATTTCATACGTCATACCATATTGTCATATATAATACACTGGAACGCAAAGAAAATGGGTCGTCTATAAAAAATTCGATATCTTTTAAAACATTTGAGCAATCCTTTCAAAATCAAAACTAAATTATATTTTATTTCATACGAATAAATAAAGGAGTAAAACCTTTTTATTTATATTAAATACCTTTTTACCTTTGTATGAAAAACCATATATAAAAAATAAAGTCAATTTTCAAAATTTGCACATCAAATTTGGAACCATTTGTTTTACTTTTGTTTCTGTTCTGTCATATAAATAGGGCATTGATTAGGTATAGAAATTCATTATTCTTATCAAATTCAGTTGCAAATATGTCACTAACCCCTGAAGAGTGTACCAGAATTGTGACAATGCTTGAAGACGGGCGCAGTCAGTGTTATACAGCGAGAACTAGCGATCAACCGTTCAAAGTGTGCTCCAGCGATTTGAAGAGACTGGATCCAATATTCGCAGACCAGAAACAGGCAGAACAAGGTGCACGACAGCGCGGGAGGATCGATATATGGTGTCAACAATATTGAGAAATCGATTTCAATCGGCTGGTTCAAGTCAAAAATCACCTTCTAAGTTTAGCGCTGGAGGAGCAATCCGAGCACGTGTACAGTGAGGCGGTGTCTTGCTGAAGCAAACTTGAAGCCATTTAGACCCGCCAATGGTCCAAAACTCGAAAGGCAGCATCGAAATTCAAGGCTGAGTTACGCTAGGGAACACATGAATTGGACTCTCGATGACTGGTCAACAGTTATGTTTTCTGATGAGTCGAGATTCATGCTATACAAGCACGATAGGAGGCAAAGAGTCTACAGAAGACCAGGAGAGCGCTATAACCAAACTTGAATTGAAGAGAAAGTGTCATACGGCGAAGGCGTGTGAGCTGTGTGATTTGGAGTTTTTTCCGAAATCCGCACCGAGCTAGTGGTGATCGAAAATGGAACTTTAATGAAGATACGTGACTGAAATCTTAAATGAGTATGTTGGCCCATTTTTAGTAAACATGGGCGAGAACGCCATCTTTTTGCACGATAACGCTCGTCCGCATACAGCTCGGATAGTGTTTGACTACCTTGATGATGTTACTATCACACGCATGGAGTGGCCAGCACGCAGCTCAGACATGAACCCCATCAAGCATGCCTGGGATGAACTGGGACGACGTGTACGCCAGCGAAATTCCCCTCCAATCACGCTTCGTGAACTGAAAGAAACACTGGTAGAGGAATGGGAGAATATTCCTCAGCATCGGCTCAGAAATCTGGTGGAAACGCCAAACGGTGTAACAGCTGTTTTAATTGCCCGTGGTGGTAATACAAAATTCTATAATGTGTGAAAATTGCACATCTGACACCGTAGCACATTATTCGAAATCAAGATAAAAATTGTCATTTTTATCTTAACCTAATTTTATTCAAAATAAATATTATATAATCTTGAACTTTGATGACTTTTTTTTTATTTAAGCACTACCTATTAAATTTTCTTTAATACAGTCTTTATTTTATAAAGCTAGTTAAAATGTTTAGGAAGTTATTGAGGTTTTTGTTACTGACCCGTTTTCTATGCTGTCGAGTGTATTTGTACAATCATACCAAATTTCAGCCTCATAGTTGTACATACATAGGTACCGACGGACATACAGATATATGGACGGACATGACGAAACTATAAGGGTTACTGGTTTGACAGTTGACTACGAAACCCTAAAAATAGATTTCTTCCCATTCACAGTACCCAACTACCTAACCTGGGTACAGTCGCCATCAGATATATCGTAGCGGCGAGGTGTTTCAAATATTTCTTAGCAGAGTTGTTTTTCAATACATTATATACACTAGGAAATGCTATTAATACCTGAACATCTAATTTGTCATAAATATCTGAGCAGAACCTCGCCCGATACGATATAACTGATGACGACTGTACATACAATAGGGATGACGACAGCATCAGAAATAAATTATGAACTCTTGATCAGTAAATTGCCCTCCTATTTAAACTTCGGAAAACCTTACTCGTTTTGTTTTCCATAAAGTCTTCGATTTTTAATTCATCAAAATCACAAAATGAGTACTTAGATGACGCTGCAAAACTATGACGTCACGCCAAGGTATTTCAATCATTTTTATAACAAAATGTCGTTTTTGACAGATGATTAAAAGTAAATCAGATGACTAGCATTCGTCATCCCTATTTGTAAGTTCGTAAGATTCTAAAATAAGTATACTTACATATCCTTTTTTTTCATCCAGGAAACAAAACGTTTACCATAGGTAATAAGGTACCTATATCGTAATTTTATTTAAAAAGATTAGATATCCCTAACTTAATAAATATTTACAATAACGAAGGTGTAGTTAAAGCTATGATAACTACCTATTTGGAAGGATAAAAATGGGTGGGTGTGTAAATTAGAGAGGTGTTAAATTAAGCTTAAAAAAATATTGCACCTACTTATCAGTTTAAAAAATAACTATAGCTTATAAAAATCTTGAGTTTTCAGCGTCTTTTCAGACTAACTAATTCCTCTCCGCTTCCGTGGCGCAGGGCATGTCGCGGGTTCGATTCTTGACGCAGTCATAGAACGCGATTTGGTCAATTTTCTTAGCACTTCTAGCTGTATTATAGCTACTATCAATTACTCTTGGTCTACGCGCTAAACATCATTGTTCTAGGCTTTGGAGATTTTTCCCATTGCGTTGGAGATAGCCTCTTAGTAAGCTTCCACCTTCGACCTCATCATCACTTATACGTACGACTTTAACGTGCATCGATGAGTTGGAACCAAGGGCTTGCAAATATGATTTATGATTTTAAATATATGAACACCGGTGAATTGCGAGTCAAAAACGCGCACAAAGGGTTCCGTACCATCTTACTAGATGGCGCTAGTTTCTTCACGTTTAAAAAAAAACACGGTTTTTGTATAGAGTCTCACTTTTTCTAATTTTTAGTATTTGTTGTTATAGCGGCAACAAAAATACATCATCTGTAAAAATTTCAACTGTCTAGCTATCACGGTTCATGAAATACAGCCTGGTGACAGACGGACAGACAGACGGATGGACAGCGAAGTCTTAGTAATAGGGTCCCGTTTTTACCCTTTGGGGACGGAACCCTAAAAAACTGAACTATCTAAGTATACACTATACATATTTACTACATAATTATTTGATATGGCACGAACTTGTAAAGAAATAGATAATAAATAACTGATTATAGCTAAATTAACTATGCAAAAACTATTATGCGGTTTAGGTAGACTCTGAAAGGTAACAGTTTTTAATTAGGTACATTAATCACTATAGAATATCACACCTATTCATGAAACTGAACTATCCCCAAAGAACCTATAGCAGTATACAATCGAAGAATATTTCTCATAGCTGATTGGTCAACTTGGTTTCATCATTATAATCATCATTTCAACCAAAAAAACCTCCACTGCTGGACAAAGGCCTCCCGCAAGGATTTCAGCATCCAGCGGCTTCCCGCGACCTTCGCCAGATCATCGGTCCACCCCACCGATTGGGAGGCCTTCCTACGCTACGTTTTCCTGTGCGCAGTCAACACTCGAGAACACTACTGACCCAAACGGCCATCTGTTCTACGAGCTATGTGCCCCACCCACTGCGACTTAAGTTTTTGGATAGGTTCTTTGGGGAATTGGTCTAGTCAACGTCGAAAGTTGTTTTAGACTAACGATTTCAATTTCACCTTGCACAAATGAGTATTACCCATACAATTAGGTAGGTACTAGTAAATTAAGATACGCATTAAAAAATCCACCAATGACCAAAAAGTTTATGGCCGTAAAATTCTCTGTCGTTCTTGAACTAGAACCATATTCATAATTCGAATTCTTCAGCATGGATTAGCGCCGGGAATGTGTAGGTGATGGCGGGCGAGTTGCGTGGCTCGTAGTGGCAAGCTGGTGCCAGTGGTGCCGCTTTCCGTCAAGTGAACTCCTCGTCTTCCTCGTCCTCATCCTCGCTCGAGTCGGAGATCACTTCAGGTTCGGGGATTGTCGCCAAGTATTCAACAGGAGGGCGCAGCGTGGGCAACAAGTACCCAGCAGAGTCCTGAGGTGGGGGAGGTGGACGAGGTAACCTGATTTGCGTCGTCCGTCCACTCGCAGTCGTAGCAGTTTCCAATTTCGCACATATCTCGTCAAAGCCTATCCTATCCTGCGGCTCCGATCTCCAACACTCGCGCATCAGCTCGCACGCGAAACGTGGGCAGTCCTCAGGTGGAACCAACATGATTCCTTGTAGAATCAGTTTCGTCGCACCTTCGTTATTATGACCATAGAAGGGCTGTTTTCCTCGACTGTAAATTTCCCACAGGA
The DNA here is from genome assembly GCA_947284805.1 of Coleophora flavipennella. NCBI lineage: Eukaryota > Metazoa > Arthropoda > Insecta > Lepidoptera > Coleophoridae > Coleophora > Coleophora flavipennella. The sequence continues at coordinate 6,108,695 of OX369263.1, read as the reverse complement.
CTACTCCGTACGACCAGACGTCTGATTCGTGGGTGAAACGGGCGTAAACTATGCTTTCAGGAGACATCCAGCGCACGGGCATGAGCCCCTGGCCACCCATTTTGTAATAGTCGCACGTATAGACGTCGCGGGACATCCCGAAGTCGGCTATTTTTACTGTGAGGTTGACCCCTACAAGACAATTTCTAGCGGCGAGATCGCGGTGAACGAAGCGTTTGGAGGCGAGATACTGCATTCCACGAGCCACTTGTAGGGCCATGTGGAGTAATGAAGTGTCGTCTAGGGCGGGGCCAGCTCTTCCTCCACCTCGAGAACCTCTAAGTACTCCCGCCAGGTCACCCCACTCCATGTATTCGAACACCATCCATGGGCTAGGACTAATGTCATCTGCGAAAACAAAGGTACAATTTATTGGAATTCAGTTCCATGTAAGTTAAGCAACTACATCGTAGTCCATAATATTAATGACATTGGTAACGTACCCCTATCAACAATTCCAACTAGTGAAAGGATGTTTGGATGTCTGAAGGCAGACATAATGGAAACCTCCCGAATGAAGTCTTCCTCAGCGCTTCGGCCAGCGCTTTCCTTAAGCACCTTTATCGCTACTACTTGCTCTCCACTATTTGCTCGCAGCAACCCTGAAAATAAAGTAAGTACGTTATAGAAATGTATTTCCGCTTATACAGGTTGTAACAAAATTGGTGGAGGTCCCGTTAACTGGGGCTTCTACTCACCATACTGAACAAGGTTTGTTCTAACAATTTGCTGAAATAGCAAAAAATTCGCGAGGCTCTTCGAAAATATTATCATCGTACCTAACGAACCTTTTATCGCGCGCTTCGCTCGCTCAACTCAGAATACTCATATCCGTCATAATATCAGACACAGGCAGAAGAAAAAAAGGAAAATGATAGAAGTGCAAAAATTTAGAATAACATACGTAAAACACATTTAAAAAAGGAAAAAAGAACAATTTAAAAGACGATATAAAACCAGATCGAATATAAACTAAAAAGGATGACTTCGTCACAAGACGAACCTTTATGAACCTTCCCGAAGCAACCTTCGCCGACCTCTTCCAGGAAACTCAGCGCTTTCCTGTCCAACAACGGCACTTTTTCGTTCTGTTCTGCGCCGGTGACGACTACGGTTGGCAGCGGTGTCGTTGCGATTGCCCCAGCCGCATACACACCGTACTGCGGATTTGTTATGTACCGTTCTGCGAGTAGCGGTTCGCCTGGCCGCACCCGCTGTAAAAATAACAAATAATAATTTATACATGATTTCGACTGGAAGACGTTCACCGTTCACTAGACTTGGGGTGCGCGCTCGAGGGACATGACACCTCAATACCTACCTTTCTTGAGAATAAAGAAATTGACACAATGACAACGGTCACCTTTCTTGGCGCGATCCTAGCCACATCCTAGTCAGCTGTAGTCTGTCTGCTGTTTTGTGTCATATACACTGCTCTATATTACCTAAAGATATTTTTTAAGTTTTTTAAGCTATTGCATAGCTTTTATCGCGGGCTTTGAGCGCAGCGACCGAATCAAGAAATTCCGTAACGAAAATAACCTAACACTCCACGAGTTCTAAAAAACTTACAGTGCCATCTATTAGCGATTTGCGGTTCCAAAAGGACTTAACACCCCACGCTCGGCCGAGTTCTAAAAAAACTTACAGTGCCATCTATTAGCGATTTGCGGTACTAAAAGGACTTGGTCAATTTTACTGGTGTAATAAACATCCCGCGCTTCAAGGACTATATGGTACTGGTAAATACTGCATAAATAAAAAATAAATAAATAATTATAATTGCATAAGTTGATAAAAAATGCTATGCAATAGCTTTACCGCGGCAGTCCCCGAGTGCCACACGTTTTTTTAAAATAAAACATGGTGTTTTGAGTCTACTACCTACGTAACTATATGGGAAGTGAAATCGAGTGTTAACTTTATTACTCACGTTTTATATCAGTCACCTATATAAATCAGGAAGGCTAAGACTCAATGCCATACAGCCCGAGCACGCCGAAGTCCGCGTAGGGCGAAGCCCGGATTGTTGCTCCTGTAAGGTCAGGGACGTCAAAACTATACGTTTCACGATGAGAATTTTAAACTCCACTCGTGCGTCAGAACTGACACGCACACTTTTTAATTTCTCGACCCCTAGTACGGTGCGTACGTACGTAGGGTAAAAAAAAGTTTTTACAATTTTCATGAAAATGTGTTTTATATCAATAACATATACCGAAAACCCAAATATCTCAAGTCCGTCCGTGCGTTCGTGTGTGCGTGCGTCCGTCCGTCACGCTTGGCTCTGGAGGCTACTCGAATATCTGTATTTCGATTGGGATCAAATTTAACAGAGTTTTAAATTAATTCATCGAAGAATTAACTAAAGTTTTATCGTACCGTCAAACCGAAGAGTAGCAGCTCTCATACCACAAAAACTATTTTGATAAAACTGCATGACGAAGTTGCTTATTTTTATCTTACCCATTGGTCTGGAAAAAATCGTGTTTGTATTGTTCTCCTACAAACATAATTGAAACTTGCGATTTACTCACAAATGGTTGGAGCTTCTGAATTTGCATGTATTACTTACGTAGTAACTAATTAGTAATCTGTGGTATTACCTACGAATAAGTATATATGCAATATGAATTCATCATAATTATAAAAAAAAACAATTTTTGGATAAAAAAACAAAATGAAAAAAAAAATAGTCGAGAAAGGTTAGTGACATATTGTGTACAAACTTACAAGATGAGCAAGTCTATATTTGTTCTTTCAGTTTTTACCAGAGATATGCTATATATAAGGGGAGGGTTTTTACAAAATATGTATTTTTTATGTGTTTTTATACCAAACTCATGAAAAATAAAAGTTGTTTTCTAATAATTTCATACAATATGTTAATAATATTCTTCTATAATAAAAATAGAAAAACACAGTTTTTATTGTCTATGCGTTAGTACATAGAACGAAATTATTTATTATGGAATAAGAGTACAATTTTTCATATTGAAAGTTTCTACCTTACACAGTCATGTCCTAAGTGTTTTTTATAGCTTTTTAAAAAAACATGTTTTGTATGAAGAATTTTAAAATATCCCTAGGATTGATCGAAGTCCCTAAGCAATATTGAGCAGTGTATAACCAAAGTACATACAGTATGGACACTCCCTGCCGGTCTCTAGATTCCGACCTCACCCCCTCGTAGCCCAGATTGATACAGATTGGTAATAGTTTGGTTGTCGAAAGTAAAGGATTTCGCAGCCATTTGGTTTGTTCCGTCATTCGTTTTTTGAAATATCATTTCACGACCGTTGTATGCAGTGTCCGGGGTGTGGTATAACTTCGAAACTTTCTTTTTCATACATACGGATCCAATACAGAGGACGGAAATAGTAAATAAATAAAGAAATAATGTAGGTGGCATATCGTCTATCTTCCCGGGAACAAGGGTTTACTTATTGTAAATAAAAAAAACCTTACCGGCTGATTTTTCCTATTTAAAACGGTCCGCTTTCTTAGGTAGCACATCGCGACGGCAGCCAACGTGACAAGTAGCATCAAAGCGCCGCCGATCACAATAGCTGCTAACATTGCACCGGACCCCGCTGTCATCACTCCCGAGACGCCTCTAGACGTCGTTTGAGCGTTAACATTACCGCTTTGTAAAGATTTCGGCACCTGAAAAAAGAAGGTGCCATATATAACAACGCGATTTCAGGAAAATTGCTACTGGATGGGCACATGATTTACAATAAAATATCGCGTTCGGTTCCAGAATTGCCCATTAACAAGTTTAAGGCAACATTACATGAGTGGCTTCTTCAGAACATGTTTTATTCCATTGACGATTTTCTAAAGCTTACGCAATGTTAATCTGTAATGAATGTCTCATTATGTCATTTGAATTATGAATTTGAAAAGTTTTTATTTAATTAGTTGGATTTATTTTTTTACTCATAAACAATATTGCCCTTTGGGTGACGTTGAGCCTTCTTATGAGGCCCATAGTAAGCGACCATGTCTCAGTACCGTAAGTCATCACTGGCAACACACACTGGTCAAAGACCTTAGTCTTGAGACACTGCGGTATTTGGGACGTGAACGCTGCCCAGCCGAGTTGGATTCGTCGATTGATCTCTTTCTTGAAGTTGGACCTGCCTAGCTGGACTGTTTGTCCCAGGTATACATATTCGTCAACAACTTCCAGTGTAGAGTCTCCAACCTTTAGAGGGGTGGGTGCGACATGGACATTTACCATTACTTTCGTCTTGTCCATGTTCATTTTAAGACCCACTTGTTGAGAGACTTTACTGAGGCCATCGAGCATTGTGCTTAGGTCTTCCATAGTGTCAGTCATGTTCTCGATGGATGCGGGCAGCGCAGGACCGGTCGTCGTGGAAATCCTTGGGGTTGTCCTTTATCCAGCAGTGGACGATTTCCGGCTGATATGATGATGATGCTAATAGTAGCTAAATAAGTGATTATAAAACTATTGTAAGACCTTTAATACTTACCTTATTTAAAAGCAAATTAAGAATTCTATTCTATTTTATTCTATCAAGAGATTACGGAACATGGTTTTTTAAGGTAGGTAGGTATGTAATAGTATATGCTTGCACAAGGCTGAATATCTAAATAAACTTTTAATAGCGCCGGATAAGGGGGCTCTTAGAGCGAGAGGAGGGTTCGCTTTAGGCGCCAGGCAAGAGGCTAAAGAGCAAAAGAGGCGCGGGACCAGACCAGATTTTTTAAAATCCGTAGGAAGACGCTAAAAATCCGGAGATTACCTCAAGATATAGTAAATCCATAGTCACATTACGCTGCAGGACTAGCCTTAAACAATGTGATTAACATTATCTCAATGTGAAAACTGGATTTTATGTTTACTCCATTACTTTCAAGACACTACCAATGTAATCATTAACAAAAATACTTGATTTTTAAACTTATAAGAATAAGAATATTTTTATTGAGTTATATAAATCTCTAAGTACTTTACACATTGATTATAAGTTGATGAATCAGAAATGAGGATGTCTGTAGCAAAACCAAAGTAACCGACATAGCTTACAGGATCGCTAAACTGAAGTGGCACTCGGCAGGGCACATAGCTTGTAGAACAGATGTCCGTTGGGGTACTAAAGTTCTCGAAAACGTAGCGTAAAACTGAAAACGTAGCGTAGGCAGGCCTCCCACGCATTGGACCGACGACCTGGTGAAGATCGCAGGAAGCCGCTGCAATGGATGCGGGAAGCGCAGGACCGGTCGTCGTGGAAATCCTTGGGGGAGGCCTCTGTCCAGCAGTGGACGTTTTTTGGCTGATGATGACAAATTGATTACGATTTTTAGATTTTATTTCAGTGAATATAATATACAGGGTGTAACAAAATTGGTGTAGGTCCCGTTAACATGGGCTTCTACTCACCATACTGAACAACTATTGTTCTATGACTTTGCTGAATTCTCAAAAAAATAATTAATTATTCATGCAACACAATCGGCTGATCGACCAATTTTGTGCATTTTAGTATGGAGGATCATTTTTTTTTTGAGAATTGACTAGGGGTCCTTGGGGAAAGTTGTTCAGTATGATGAGTAGAACCCCCAGTTAACGGAACCTACACCAATTTTGATACAACCTGTATATAGTATATTCCTCGTAGCCAAATGACATCGGCTAACGTTATCACGGCTGACCTATCATGAATATTTATCAGTTTTCATGGAAAAACACTTCGTTTTCTATCACGATTCATGTTGTCTGATCTGAATCTGATATACGAGTGCTAAAATCAATACTTTCGTTTGATAAAAAAAATATGTGGGTACTTATTGCTTTTATAGTTCGGTAAAAGTATAAAATATTAGTACTAATATACAGTATGGACACTCCCTGCCGCTCTCTAGATTCCGACCTCACCCCCTCGTCACCCAGATTGATACAGATTGGTTATAGTTTGGTTCTAGAACGTATAGGATTTCGCCGTATATTGTTTGCTCTGTCATTTTTTTTAGAAATGTCAGTTCACGACCGTTGTATGCAGAGTCCGGGGTGTAGTTCGATACAAATTTCTTACCTATACTAAACTTTTGAGCCTTTATGATTACGTTAGTTAAGAAGACTGTCAACCACGACGAAAATTAGACTATTCAAAAGTTAACCGATTTTGACCAATTTTTGATAGGTTGTCAATAAGAACAAAAGCTAGGTTTATAGGTTTCGTGTGAAAAATTATTGATTAAAATAAACAAATAATGACCAAAATTCGCGGGAAGCCGCTGGATGCGGGCAGCTCAGAACCGGTCGTCGTGGAAATCCTTGGAGGAGGCCTGTGTCCTGTAGTGGACGTCCTTCGGCTGATATGATGATGATAATTACTAAAATTTAGTTTTGTACGAAAACACGTGAACGACAATAAAATTGAACTTTATTAACTTTATTGAAAAAATGGAATCTTAAAAACTTAGCTTATATTCTGACTGATAACCAATCAAACCTAAGTCGAAATAGAGTAGAAAATCTCTAACGCCGTTTGTATGAAAAGTCGCAGCTTCACAGTCCTCTTAAGTTACGAGCAGGAAGTTCTAACTTCTCCTTTCTGTCCGTTTCCAATAGAGAAGTTTGTTATGTGGAATATGTTGGTGTTTAAACTCGATGTCATGTAGCTAACAGAAACACGAGCTTTATGCCTTGTCATCTGAGCTAGACGCATGCAGTCTTAAAGCTTGAAACATGCAGGATAAAGTATTTGACTGGTTTCCCACTTACCACGTTATTACCTTACAAACAGTTCTTGCAATGTCCTTACAAAATGTTTACCTAAAGCAAAGCCTCCGTGGCGTAATGGTTAGTCCATTCGCTTCACACCAGGAGGTCGCGGGTGCGATTCCCGTTGGGGTCGACTTGTAAGACTCGGTTTGGTTGATGGTAGGGCCTTTTCTAAGTCCGCCTGGCTAGCTACCACCATATTATCTAAGTCTTGCCGCCAAACATCAGTGTTAACAGCATTGATGTGTTCCGGCTTGAAGATAAGATAGCCAGTTTCCCCATTGCGTTCCATCTTCGGCATCATCGTCATTTACCATTAGGTGAGATGATACCAAGGGCTTACCAATTGTAGATAAAAAAAGTATATATATTAGAACTAACATTATTTTGGTAGGTACTAGGAAATCATAGGAATCTGGGGAACAATAAACGACGAAAGATTGACATCAGAAATTGTTCAATCCGTTCCACAATCAATCTACAAAAGCTTGAAAGTTTCAGGGGGAGTCAGGGGGAGTCCGGGAGATTTGAATCCTCTTTAACTTTAACCCGCATATAATTTAATAGATTATTTTTTTACATAGAAATGGATATAAATACGAGTATGTGTTAACTGTAAAGGGGCTGAGGAAATCATAGGAATCTGGAGAATAATAAACGACGAAAGATTGACATCAGAAATTATTCAATCGGGTCCACAATCAATCTACATTTAACTAAAGCTTGAAAGTTTTAAGGACAGTCCGGGAGATTTGAATCCCCTTTAACTTTAACCCGCATATAATTTATTAGCTTTATTTTTATACTTAGAAATGGGTAAAAATGTGTGTTAACTGTAAAGGGGCTGAGGAAATCATACGAATCTGAAGAATAATAAACGACGAAAGATGGACATCAGAAATTATTCAATCGGTTCCACAATCAATCTAAAGTTAACTAAAGCTTGAAAGTTTTAGGGGGAGTCCGGAAGATTTGATTCCCATTTTACTTTAACCCGCATTAAATTAAAAGCTTTATTTTTTACACAGAAGTAGATAAATATATGTGTTAACTGTAAAGGGGCTGGGGCACCTGGAGGCCCCCGACGTGATCGAAGTGTAAAATTTCTGTTACAAACAAACGTTGTTACAGACCCTCTTTAATGTATATCATGAAATTGTAGTCAATCGAAATTTTTCTATGTCTTTAGAGCTGATAAACAAAAACGCCAGCCCGATAAAACGCACCCTAACGCGCCACAAAAAACGTAAACATTTTTGTGTTAACGCTTAGTGCCATGCACTAGGCAGCCCACTTAAATGCACCCCAACCCACTGGTAAAGTCTCCAATACCATGGGTTTAATCTCCGTAACCTCTTTGCCACGTGTTTATAGCATTTCGTAAAAGCTGAGGAAAGAACTACACTAGATTCTATAAACTAAAATTATTTACTAATTTAATTGATGGACGTAACTTTTTATTAAAAAAAAACACCGTTCATGAAAAACCATGAAAAAAAGTTTCTTGTGCGCATTATGGATTCTGCACAATGGCGGTCTGTACAGTGCAGTCAATGTATCGACCACTAAGAGAGCTTTCTATTACCTGTCATCTGACTCAATTATGCGAAACTTAAAACAGTTATAATACGGCGCGTGGCTCAAGTCTTTCCTCTGTTCAAGTCTCCCAGACTCCCCCCTACTTCCATGTTGTGTTGTGGAAGATAAAACACGAGATAAGGTCGGAAGGCTAATTCTTAATGAAGATCGATGACTTACCGTTAACGTTGACTATATAAAGGTAGATCACTACGTCATATATGACGTAGTGCTGGAGGCCACTCGCAAGGTGGACTCATCTAGTGATCTAGTGAAGAGTGGGGGTCTACAGACCCTAGGGGAGTTATGTTCATCAGTGGATGTCTTTCAACGCTCATGATGAGGATGGTTTACCTGCACGTTACCAGTCGGCGCCGGCGCATACAGGTCGGTGCCGTTCCTCGTGAACGGCGGAGGAAAGATGTTCAGTATGGGCTTCGGTTTTGCTGGCACTGTAAGTTCAAAGGAAAAAAATATAAAATATATGTGTTTCGCGCGGAACCACTAGAGAGGTAAGAAATACTAGTATCTATACAGGATAAAAGCGTCGGTGGCTCAACCGGTAACGACTCGGTCCATCTAACCAGAGGTGCCGGGTTCAAATCTGGACGGCCAATGTACCAATGAGTTTTTCAAAAACTTACGTACATATAATCACCGATTGCTTTAACGGTGAAGGAAAACATCGTGAGGAAACCTGCACACGCCTGCGAAGAAACTCGAAGGTTGTGTGTGAAATCGACCAACCCGCACTGGGCCCGCGTGGTCGACTAAGGCCTAATCGCCCTGATTCAGGGTAGGCTCGAGCCCCTCGGTGGGGACGTATATGAGCTGTAATGATGATACAGGATGTAAGTAAATTGGCGCAGGTCCCGTTAACTGGGGTTTCTACTCATCATTCTGAACAACTTTTGTTCTATGACTTGGCTGAAATGGTTAAAACACAATCTCCCTCTTCATACAAATCGATCAGCTAAATGACCAGTTTTGTGCATTTTTGTATGGAAGTCCAATTTTTTTTAAGAGTTGACTATAGGTTCCTTGGAGAAAGTTGTTCAGTCTTTTATCCGTGACACAATTAACCATGGTATCCAAGGGATAGACGGCGGTTGCCTGGTGTTGCACAGCATCACCCGCGGTCAAGTGTAGGGCATTTAGTTTACACCTACGGACGTGTGCAACGCGGCCTTCATACACATCTGGAATCAGAAGTGCAGGTTTCCTTACGATATATTGATTCACTGTTAAAGCAATCGGTAAGTATATGTACGTAAGTTTCGAAAAACTCATTGATACATCCGGATTAGAACCTGGGACCTATGGTTTGGAGGACCGAGTCGTTACCGGTTGAGCCACCGACGACGCTTAAATAAAGTACTAAATAGTACTAGTATACTAGTTGTTCAGTATCATGAGTAGAACCCCCAGTTAACGGGTCCTACACCAATTTTTAACACTGTGTATTTACCTAAGTACCTATCTATAACTAAGTTCTTATTTATTTAATAAATTGCTCGGCAGTTTTACTTTCATTGGCTTTGTAGGGAAGAATGAGTTACCAGTGGTATAAATAGTTAGGAGTTGTTATCGACTTATTGTAACCACTAGATAAATGTAAATTTTTATTTAATCACTGTAGGAACATGTCATATTTTTTCATTAAAAACTGGAAGATCGCGTAATTAATAATTAGCTATCGAAATTATATCAGCTCATATACGTCCCCACCGACTTAGTCTACCACGCGGGTCCAGTGCGGGTTGGTCGATTTCACACACAACCTTCGAGCTCCATCACAGGCATGTATGTGCAGGTTTCGTCACAATGTTTTCCTTTACCGTAAGAGCGTTGTATAAACGTTCATATGAAATCGAAAGTCGAAAACAAACTGGAACCATGAACTCCCGGACAGGAGGTAGTGGCCCTAGCCGTTACGCCACCGACGTTTTTCTAATAATTAACTCATGGGCTAGATATAGAACCAGTAAGGTAACATGTCTAATGCCATCAGTATTCTCAGCTAATGCCACTTTAAAAAGGAGCCGCCCCGCAACACGGGGCCGCAATTTTGTCTACTCGGTTTTTCGAAGCCCTACGGAAGTCGATGGCCGATTCCTTTATTCCGTAAAAAAAATGGATTTTGGTGAAAAAACGTTTCTTACGTCATGACTCATTGCGAGATCTTCCGGTTTTCCATAAAAAAAATTGAACTCCCAGACGGAGAACATCACTTTTTTTACATAAAATTTAATCTTTTGTTACCTTTTATTTATCTGAACACTTCACTTCCTATATTTATTATTATTTTGGATTTTTGTTAAGTTTACGTATTTACCGTCTGTTGCCCACGGCATCGCCAGCGCAGATCCCGTTTTTTGCCGTTTCCGTGAGAATTTGCTAAAATCCTTTCTTAGCGGATGTAGGCATCCATAGTTATCATGACGTAGGCGTCATAATTGCTATCTGTATGCAAAATTTTAGTCTGATCCGTCCAGTGGTTTGAGCTGTGCGTTGTTAGATCGATCAGTCCACGATTGCCTTCTATATTTATGTACTATGTATGTATGATTACAATTTAAATTGTGTAAGATTACTTGTGATCAGGTGTGATGTAGTCCCTAATTACAGTTCAGATAAGTTCCCCACCTGTACTTCGAGGGCATTTGAAGCCTTCGTCTTCGGTGGGAGGTAGGCCGTTGGAGGTGCAGAGGCAGTAGTGTTTCGTATTTTTCAGGTAGGGCTTGCAGGCCGCTTCTTCCCCACATGACATTGGTTCGCAACGACCTTCAATTATATTTCCTGAAAAATGTTTAGAAATTTTAAAAGTTGGTCTAATAGCCGTCTTTACGGTAACGCACCTGGAGTTTTAAAATTTCAGTTCCAATTGTATCAGTAAGTTGGGCCGTAAGTAACCGATATACCTCTCATAATAGCTATAATTGGGGCAAGGGGCGGGGCTAGCGTTGCCAGGCGTCCGGATAAAGCCGGACAGTGTTAGGCTTTTTGGATGCGTGTCCGGCCAAATTAAAAGGTGTCCGGCCTGTCCGGCTTTTTAGGTTTAATGATTTTTCCAGTCACCTGGACATTCGGGTGAGCGCTGTCGTATTTATGAGACTATGGCGGCGTTTCTTTGTCTGATTAGGACCTCGCTAAAGGCCAGTAAACATGACTGATTGATTTAGGGGTGTCTAAAGAGGGCTTTAATAATTTAGGGAGTCCGGAATTTTAACCCAAAAGTCCGACTAAACTGGCAGGTATGTCCGGCTATTTAGTTTTAAGACCTGGCAACCCTAGGCGGGGCACATAACTCGTAGAACAGATAATCGTTGGGGTAGTAAAGTTTTCGAGTGGCGACCACGCATCGGTAGTCTTAGCGTAGGCAGGCCTTCCACTCGGTGTACCAACAACCTGGTGAAGCCGCTGGATGCAGGCAGCGCAGGACCCGGTCGTTGTGGAAATACTTGGCGGAGGCATTTGTCCAGCAGTGGACGTCCTTTCGTGGACGAATATTAATGCGGCTTCATTGTTTGGACTCTGGTATCCCGTGTGTGTTGCAAAATTTTCACAGAAATAGCAGTACGTGTACAGTCAGCAGCAAATAAACAAGGTATAACTAAGTTGCTATAAGACCCCTTAAGTATTACCGTTAATTCTTATCAAAGAGGTGATAAATAGTTCTGAATGGTACATGTTTTATAGCTTTAGTATGTAAGGGAAGACAAAATCCTTATTTTTGGGGTGCTATGTTCCCTGGTATTAAGTGTCCCTTGTAAGGATGAAGTTTACCCTCTAACAATACCAACTGACTTTTTATTGCTATTTTATTAATTAAAAAAATCATGCCGACGAAATATAAAACCAAAACTGAGTCAAAGGAAACGAGGTTTAAGTGGCACAATGTGCAGAAACCTGTTCTATAAATTAAATTTTATCCATAACATATAGGCTGTTGAAGACTGATGAATACGACTTATGAAGTCTACGCTCCGACCAGCGCCCATCCAGCTCCAAAACCCCGAGAGCTTTCAGCTCGAGTTGCACAATCGTTTCGAATGCCTAGGAGACTGCGAGAATGTGGACGATTATAATGACAGGTTCGTGGAAATTGTTCAAACGGTCGGGTCTAAGATTTTTAAAACTCGCCGTTCAAACAGAACCAAAAAAATCTCCGACTTCACCAGCAACCTCATGGAAGAAAGACGCAGATTGATTTTGCAGTCCACTGAAGACGCTACTCAGTATCGGCAACTAAACAGGCAGATCTCTAAGTCCCTAACTCGCGATTTACGCCAATATAATACAAATTGTATTAAAGAGGCGATTGAGCACAACAAAGGCTCAAAAGTGTTCGCGAGAGATCCGTCTGTTGGACAAAGCCAACTGACCAAGCTGAAGACTGAGGACGGCAGGACCATATCGTCTAAGACTGAGTTGCTGGAAGAAGTTGAGAAGTTCTATGGACAATTGTACAAGACCACACGTTTGCCTGTCAGCGATCTGGCTGAAGACCCAAGAGCCAGACTAACCCGACACTATACCGAAGATATCCCGGACGTCAGCCTGTACGAGATTAGAATGGCTCTCAAACAGCTCAAGAACAACAAGGCACCGGGTGATGATGGAATTACGGCTGAACTTCTGAAAGCAGGTGGAACACCGGTACTTAAAGCTCTTCAGAAGTTATTTAATTCCGTTATACTCGAGGGACAAACGCCTAAGGCATGGCACAGAAGTGTGGTCGTGCTTTTCTTCAAAAAGGGTGACAACACTCTGCTGAAGAACTACAGACCCATCTCACTTCTGAGCCATGTCTACAAGCTGTTTTCGAGAGTCATTACGAATCGTCTCGCACGCAGGTTTGACGACTTCCAGCCTCCCGAACAAGCCGGTTTCCGAAAAGGCTTTAGTACCATAGACCACATACATACGCTGCGGCAGATTATACAGAAGACCGAAGAGTACAATCAGCCACTATGCTTGGCGTTTGTGGACTATGAGAAGGCCTTTGATTCAGTCGAAACCTGGGCTGTGCTACAGTCTCTCCAGCGGTGCCAAATTGACCATCGATACATCGAGGTGTTGAAGTGTCTGTATGAAAACGCCACCATGTCGGTTCGCCTCCAGGACCAGAACTCGAAACCTATCCAGTTGCAGCGAGGGGTGAGACAGGGAGACGTTATATCTCCGAAACTGTTCACCGCCGCCCTGGAAGATGTTTTTAAGCTTCTGGACTGGGGTGGACTCGGCATCAATATCAACGGCGAGTACATATCCCACCTCCGATTCGCTGACGATATCGTGGTCATGGCTGAGACTATGGAAGACCTAAGCACTATGCTCGATGGCCTCAGTAAGGTCTCTCAACAAGTGGGTCTTAAAATGAACATGGACAAGACGAAAATAATGTTAAATGTCCGTGTCGCACCCACTCCTCTAAAGGTTGGAGACTCTACACTGGAAGTTGTTGACGAATATGTATACCTGGGACAAACAGTCCAGCTAGGCAGGTCCAACTTCAAGAAAGAGATCAATCGACGAATCCAACTCGGCTGGGCAGCGTTCGGGAAGCTTCGCAATATCTTCACGTCCCAAATACCGCAGTGTCTCAAGACTAAGGTCTTTGACCAGTGTGTGTTGCCAGTGATGACTTACGGAACTGAGACATGGTCGCTTACTATGGGCCTCATAAGAAGGCTCAAGGTCACCCAAAGGGCAATGGAGCGTGCTATGCTCGGAGTTTCTCTGCGTGATCGAATCAGAAACGAGGAGATCCGCAGGAGAACTAAAGTAACCGACATAGCTCACAGAATCGCTAGACTGAAGTGGCAGTGGGCAGGGCACATAGCTCGTAGAACAGATGGCCGATGGGGCAGTAAAGTTCTCGAGTGGCGACCGCGCACCGGAAAACGTAGCGTAGGCAGGCCTCCCACGCGGTGGACCGATGACCTGGTGAAGGTCGCGGGAAGCCGATGGATGCGGGCAGCGCAGGACCGGTCGTCGTGGAAATCCTTGGGGGAGGCCTTTGTTCAGCAGTGGACGATTTGTGGCTGATATGATGACAGGCTGTTAAGTATAATGGAATATTTTTAAGAGGGCTTCGACTCGTATAATTTTTACATATTTTGCTGTCGGACATTGCTGAAATCGCAAAAAATTGGCTACCACACAAGGTTGGCAAATCAGCTACCTAATATATTTTTTTGCGATTTCTTCAAAGTTGTAGAACGAAAGTTGTTGATATTGAAATGAAACCGGCATTACTTCGGTCTATCTAATAATCCTATACACTGGGGAGGATTGATCCCCCTATTTCATAGTCGTCTCTGCTTTTAATATTGTTCACAGTACTGAAAATTCTCTTAGGCTGTAAGATTCAAGTGTATCTATTTAGAAATAAACCGGCTTTTGTTACATATGTGACTATTATTTTATTTCATATTGTAAACAGCTTTTTACAATGTGTCCCCCCTGTGTCCCATTCGATGGGTTACAAGTCCTCCAAGTATAGGGGATACACGGTATAAGTATACACCATGCTTTAAGATTAAATTACGAGTACAAAGATATTTGACTGAAGGTTGCCCTCATCTAGATTATAAGTAAATAGATAAATTTTGAATTTTACAGCCTAAAAAGTTTTTAATACTGTGAATGAAAAGAAAAAATTGAGAACAAAATTAAAAGAGGGGATCAAGTGTACCTCGTTTTCCCTATAGATGTTATTGGTAAATTTTAGTGCTATAAGTAGCCTACTTCTGATGCTGACTGTACAACAACCTCTTAAATTAAATTATCGGGCTCCATGCTATCAATATCTAAATTTTCTGATTCGATTCCATTTGAAATTCATTCGGCTACCTGTCCTGTGATTACAAATGTGTGCTTGCCAAATTATACGTCAACGTGAAGCTGTTAATCGAGTTTCAAGCACAAACAGTAACAAATGAAGAGTATGTTTGAGTATATTTGTGAGGGTGCCACGTCGCGTGATTGTTGAGATGTTATTGGTAAATTTTAGTGCTTTAAGTAGCCTACTTCTGATGCTGACTGTACCACAAACACCTCTTGAATTAAATTATCGAGCTCCATGCTATCAATATCTACATTTTCCGATTCGATTCCATTTGAAATTCATTCGACTACCTGTCCTGTGATTACAAACGTGTGCTTTCTAAATTATACGTCAACGTGAAGCTGTTAAAATCGAGTTTCAAGCATAAACAGTAACAAATGAAGAGTATGTTTGAGTATATTTGTGAGGGTGCCACGTCGCGTGATTCCTGAAATGTTTGTCGTGTAGGAACCAATACAAAGAGTACCTGAATGCACAACCAAAGATTGGAAGGTAGGTCCTGTGTGTTAAATTTCATCAAAATCAGTTTCAGTTTGTAACGCGGCACGCTGTTATGCGTTCTTCAAGCGACTTCCAAAAAGGAGGAGGTTCTCAATTCGTCTGTATATTTTTTTTTATATGTGTTACCTCATAACTTTTGACTGAGAGAATCGATTTTTATGATTCTTTATTTAATTGAAAGTTAGTGCTTTCCGTGTGGTCCCATATAAATTTTATCAAAATCGGTGTAGTACTTTATTAGAAAATTAACAAAAACCAAAAACAATAATGCAAAAATCTACTAAGTTGTTGCAATGGCGTTTTCAATTATAATTTTTTATTCGACCTTCTTTTCATTCCATTTATCTCTTTTCCACGCATGCGCTGTCATTCATCTGTCAAAATCATTAAAAAATCAAAATTCTATTCACCCTCATACTACATACTACTAAATAAAAATTAAATAAAATTAAATACCTTGATACTCTTATAAAAGACCCATTTTGGGTAAGTTTTAGTTTGTATTTTGTTAATTGTGTTTTAAATTTCAGTGTACCTATATTGTTTTCCTAATTGTTATGTTGTTTTTATGTCTTTTACTCTTCTTTTACGAATAAACCAAATTGTATGCCCTATCTACTACCATCGTGCTACAAGTTTCAGCGTGGAGTTACAAAGGAAACGTAGTGTGGGGGAGAGGGTGCATAGTGGCGTAAAGTAGTGGGAGGTGAGCATCGGACAAAATTCCGCGCGGTGTAGATTTGGAGGCTGGTTGCGTTGATGTCTTTTGTTTGTAATTTCACTTGCGAAAAAAAAATAAACGCGAGTGACAGGAAAATGTTATTTTTTATTCAGTTCGGATTACTTAGCGCGAGTACGACTTACACTTGGTCGTTAAAAAAAAGTAAAAAATATTCTATTACTAGTTTAGTTACATCAAGTTTCACGTTATTTATTACCGTTTTTACGATAGAGCTAAATCAAAAATACGTCTAAAATACCTATAAAATATCGGAGTATAAAACACGTTTTTTGTATGCCCACCCCCCTCTAAATTTAAACTTTTTAAAATTTTCATTATGGGAGTTTTATAAAATCAAAACGTTATGCGTTATGCGATAGTTGTATATTATAGTTATTTTAGTATGTATGTATGTATGTGTGTACATGTGTGCCCATGTGTTTCCATGTGTGTACATGTGTTATATAGTATAGTTATTTATTTTATGCGCAACTTATCTTGCGTAACCCCCAGCACATTTATTATCGTTCGTAACGAGTAAACTCCAGTCGTGCGTCGGAGCTGACTCACACACACACTTTTTTGTTGTTGTTATAACGTCAATAGAAATACATACTTACTCTGTAAAAATTTCAACTGTCTACCACGGTTCAAAAGACAGCCTCAAGCAATACAGCCTGAGGGACGGCTCAATAATAGAGTCCCGCGTTGGTCACCCATTCGGCGTACGGAATCCGAATCAGCTGATCGACTTGTATGGAAAGTCTAATTTTTGTTTGCGATTCCTGACATATAATACATTACATCATATTGACACAAGCAAAGACAGTTTTGACACACTGCAACATCAACACACCTTTTGGCAAACCCGTAAAAGATACGTTAGTGGAAAATGTTCAGTCTCACTTCGCTAGCCCATTTCTTTTAATTTGTGCAAGACTTTTAATACTTCACTAATAGTAACAAACAATCAGTATTTATCGAATTAAGGGTTCGCCGCGGGCGGCGGATATCTACGTGACGTCACTGGTCCAACTTTTGTGTTTATTCAAGTAGAAAGAAGAATAGGATACCTATCACGGGGGAATGCTGTTGCTGAGGTGGTTCCGTTCGAGTATCCTCCCGAGTCACCCCCTGAGTATCCTCTCGAGTTATCCCCCGAGACTCCTGCCGGGTTCGCCGCGTCTCCTCGCGGACCACTCGCTCCAGCTTTTCCACGAAGTCCGGCAGTTTCTGTAAACAAAACGTAACTTCATTCATAGTCTGATACATAAATAATAGGGATGGTGATTGGTGAATGCTAGTAATCTGAGTTACTTTTTATCATCTGTCAAAAACTAAATTTTGTTCAAAAAATTTTTGAAATACCTAAGCGTGACGTCATAGTTTAGCAGCGTCATTTATGTACTCATTTTGTGATTTTAGTGAGTTAAAAATCGAAGTCTTGACGGAAAACAAAACGAAAAAGGTTTTTCGAAGTTTAAGTAGGAGGGCAATTTAGTGATCAAGTCAAGAGTTCATAATTTATTCCTGATTCTGTCGGGGTGTCAATTAAATGGTTAGCATAATATTGTTATTTCTGTGAGCAGAAAAATATAATCGGTCAGCAGAAATAGCTAATTGGTCAGCAACTCATGGTCAGCAAACATTTCAAAATCAATCAGCAATTTATGTCATTCTGGATGGCTGTAATTATTTTAAACATCCCCGTACTACACTCTTCCTACAGTGTTGAGTGGTCGACGGAGCCCCTTCGGGGCTCCTACTTCTGCGTTCTCATGTTAAACCTAACACTACGACTGTGCGGGGAGGCGAGCTTAGCTCGCCTCCCCGCACAGTCTCCGAACCTAACGGATCCGAGTCGGGGTGCTCCGCAAGTCCGAGCTCGCTTCGCTCGCTCCCGCTTCCATTTAGAACTCCCCGTACCACACTCTTTCTACAGTGTTGAGTTACTGCTTATAGACATGTTTTTCTGCCGCTCAATCATGAAATCTTGCCGCTCAAGTAGTTATTTTGCGGACTGAATGTTTATTATGCAGTTACATTATATTTATTCCATTCGGGTGTCATCCCTATTTCGTCTGCCTAGAATGACCGCTTCATGGTAAATTGCTTATTATTAAATACATAATTGTAATAATTTTCGAAAAACATAAAAAAACTTTTGGATACAAGCTTCTATATCTTTTATTTCAGTTCAAGTCAATGACACGAGTTATTGGGCTGTACATTCTAAGGTCGTTCATTATCAGCTCGCGCATTATTGGTACCCCATCAATCCTATAATGCATGTTTCCAAATTCAAAAAAGGCGGGCGTAGTAATTCTATCGAACATTTTAGGAATCTATTAAAACAATAGACCACTCTGGGACTTTGATTCCACCTCCAAAGTTCATTATCAGATCAACTTCAAAATACCAAAAGGTTTTATTATTACCGGCGATACAGCTTCATGTAAAACTTCCTTGTTCATGTCAAATTTTAGCAGTTCAGCTCAGTAGAACACCGAAAAGTGGGTCAAATTTAACTTTCAAATTTTGAAGCGAACATTGCAAGTTAAATAAAAGCTTGTAAAAAATAAAGTGCAGTGTGAAGTGTAGTGATGAATAGCGACTGATAACAAAGTCATTTCAGCTGTGCAGTTTTGTGTAGGTATGTGCGAGTCCATTCGGCCTCACTTGCGGCACACCCTGGACCTCAGAGTAAGAACCCTGGACACTTCTTCACGACATTTCAAAAAAGGAATGACGGAACAAACAAAATGGCGGCGAAATCCTAACAACCAAACGGTAACGAATCTGCATCAATCTGGGTGACAAGGGGGTGAGGTCGCAATCTTGAGAGCGGCAGGGAGTGGCCGTACTGTATCTTAGTACTAAAAATAAATATACTTTGCTTGCGGTTCGACCAATAAACTCCACTCATCCATCGATCGCTTACTTTCCCGGCCTCTGCTGTAATGTACTGTTATGTCTCGCTTTGTATGAAGTTTTCTTTACAGATCACTTCAGCTTTTGTACAGTCTTGCGACCGACCTACTACGCGTGTCTGGCATTATGCGTACGCATCTGGTATTATGCGTGCAAATCGACTATCGATTGTTGCTGATTTTCATTCAATAACTACACCACCATTCACCATTAGGTACCCAACCCATTCCACTATGTACCTTTTTTATAAAATTGTTTATCCTATCCTACTAATATTATAAAGGTGAAAGTTTGGATAGATGTTTTTTATTAAATCACGCCAGAACAGCTGAAAGGATTTAGATAAAATTTGATAAGTAGTCATATTAGGACTTGGATTGACATTTTATAGACTACTTTTTATTCCGGTTTCTGAAGTAGTAATTGTTGTGGGATAGCTATGTATAAACTATCTTTATTGTTAATTTCTGTCACGTCGCAAGTCTGCGTTATATGTTCCATATTTAAACAAAACATTTCAGAAGAGTGCGTAGCCGAGCGGTTAAAGAGTCTAGCCCACAAACTGGAACCATGCTTCTTTTTTTGTTTTTTTTTTTATATATGGCTTCGTTTTAACTTATTAATTGCCCAACTGCTCAATAAGGATGGTAATGTCATATTATTCCGATTTCTGTGGTAATGTCTTACTTACAGTAGGTGTCGTTAGATTTATCTTGACCCCGTGAGTGGCAAGCTAGGATACATATTTACCCTGATGCCCAAAAAAGAAGGATAATGTTTATATGCAACCGAGTTTTTAATTTAAAATTAATTGATTAGGTTTTTAATTTGAAAATTGTTTCCGGCGTTCCCGTTATTCCTGGCTTTGGTAGAGGTCAGGGTAAAAACGGGGCATGGAGTGCGAAGAACTAAAACGTTTGTATGAAAACGTCACAATGTCAGTTCGTCTCCAAGACCAAAATTCAAAAACTATCCGGCTGCAGCGAGGATTGACACAGGGAGACGACATATCTCAGCCGTTGATATTGATGGTGAGTTCACCCCAGTCCAAAAGCTAAATATCTTTTTAGCTTTTGGACTGGGGTGGACTCACCATCAATATCAACGGCGAGTCCATCACCCACCGTCGATTAGCTGACGATATCGTGGTCATGGCTCAAACTATGGAAGTCTTGATGAAGAAGGCACTCGCAGGACGCGCTCCGGGATTCGCCCTACGCAGAGCTCGGCCGCCGGCCTCGCATAGCGCTCCGGGACTGTCCTTGCAGGGCTCGGCCTACGGCCTTGAATTAGGTGGTATGGCCATAGAGCTTCAGTCTAAATTTTTCATACAGCCCAACAGGTAGGTCCAACTTCGAGAAATATAGATCAAACGTCGAATCCAACTTGGCTGAGCAGCGTTCGGGAAACTTCGCAATATCTTCACGTACCATAAATACCGCAGTGTCTTAAGACAAATGTCTCCTAACTATGTGAACTAAAAATATTTTAACGGATTTTCTGAACTTATATCAGACGAAAAACAACTCCACTGCTGGAAAAAAGCTTCGCCTAAGGATTTCCACAACGACCGGTCCTGCGCCGCCCGCATTCAGCAGCTTCCCGCGACCTTCACCAGGTTATCGGTCCACCGTCGTCGTATGGGAGGCCTGCCTACATTATGATGATATGATGTGTGCGACACGGACATTTGACATTATTTTCGTCTTGTCCATGTTCATTTTAAGACCCACTTGTTGAGAGACTTGGAGGCTATTGAGCATTGTGTTTAGGTCTTCCATAGTCTCAGCCATGAATCAGATGTGCAGGTTTTCACACGATGTTTTCCTTCACCGTTAAAGGAATGGGTAAGTAAATGTACGTAAGTTTCGAAAAACTCTCAGTAGACTGACAAAATAATAATATGTATTTAAGTAACTAAATATACTTACTAAATAAAAATTATTAACTTAAAATTAAGATGTATCTTCTGTCTCTGTATCTTGATACATTAGCTAATTCTATGAAATAGTCAGCCTATTTCATGGTGGAATAAAATCTTACGATAATAACTAATAAAAACCAAATATATTGCTTTTTATTGCATTTACGACTGGCGCCCATAACATTACGCCATAACTGTTACATTCGACAGTAATAGATGCTCGGAAGCGCAATGCAATCATCGATTCAATGAGATGAATAGGTATAAAAATAAAACCTGGTCAAGAACGTGTCGGACACTCATTAATATCAGGTTCTGTAGCTGATCGATACTTTTGTGCGCCTTATTGGGAACAAAATTAAGGTCACTCCTTGACTGGTACATAACTGCAACCTACTGATGATCCTACTCATGAAACTGAACAACTTTTGTTTTACAACTTTGTTGAAATTACAAAAAAAGGACATTGACAGTCTTTGTTTAAAAGTTGGACCAAGGGCTGCCCAGAATTAACACATAGTGCATTAAATTCTTTAGGCCAACCAGTCGGAAAACCAAAGGGCTTGAACATCTACCCAAAGAGTCATGAGAAAATAGCCTTTATCTTTAATCAATATCGTTACATCGATATTTATTTAAGAAGTCTGTTATGGAGAAGAGTTCATGGATCTGTTAGATATGAATTTATAATATGTTTTTGAGCGCAAATATCTCAAAATGTAACATAATAAAAATAATTACGAACAACACCCAAGAAAAACTTAAAAACAAATCTTTTTTTTCCGAGAAAATTCTCGGACCGATAAAATACGGTTTCGTAGATGGCCGAAGGGTTTTCATTTTTAAATATGTAATTTATATGCAAGGAAATCACCGATGGTATATACTTTCACTTTTGGAAAGCTTTGGTCCAAACTCTGTCAATGTCCTTTGGACTTTACATTCAAATCAATTTGCTGATAATCCAGGTTGGTATGAAAAGTTTTATTTTCGATTTCGGCAAAGTACCTACTAGCTAGAATATAAGTTATCCAGTACCAGCAGTTATATATCTATAGCAGTAACATAGAAATGCCATGATATAACTATATCGTTAAAGTAACGGTAGATAGTTATAAAATAGGGTTATAGCTGTCTCACTAGGGTTATAACTAGAAATCTAGTAAGATAGGTAGTTATAAACTTGGATTACTGGGGAAATAATAGCCATGAAATATTTTTTATTTGACATTACAGATGTAATAAATAAATTTCCGGATTAAGAATGTATTAGAAATATACTCGGCAAAGTCAAAGCTCCATACGAGGGGCTTCTACGTAGCGAAAGGACTAATTTCTTGGTTAGATCTATCAGAGAAAGTACTAACGTTGTCAAATCTATGTGGCGGGTGTTCAATAAGGAGTCTGGCCGAAGCAAGACCAATATAGATTACACGGACATAATTGAGCACCCCGACGGAAGAGCCTTTTCTTCTGATCTGGAGTTTGTTAACTTTTTAAATTATCGATTTACCTCAGCTGCGTTGCTCAGCGGTGCGCCCCTCGCCGACGTCTCGCGGGCCACCGCAGCGCTGTCGATCGCGCGCGTCGTATCCGACCGGTTGAGCCCTTTCACGCTTGTGAGCTACACACCATTATCACTAAAAAAAAGTAGCTAACACACCAACCAAAGACCCTTATAGAATTTCAGTTGATTTATTATTTTAAGTGGCAGAAATTGCTAGGTTGACGCCTTTCACGCTTGTGAGGTACACTCCATTATCACTAAAAAAGTAGCTAACAAACCAATAAAATACCCTTATGGAATTTCAGTTGATTTATTATTTTTAGTAGCAGAGTCAATTGCTAGGTTGAGGCCTTTCACGCTTGTGAGGTTCACACGATTATCACTAGAAAAGTAGCTAACAAACCAACAAAAGACCCTTATGGAATTTCAGTTGATTTATTATTTTTAGTGGCAGAGTCAATTGCCATGCCCCTATCGGTGCTCTTTAATCTTTATCCAGAAGATGGTGTGTATTTCAAAGAAATCAAAGTGTGTCCGTTATATAAAGGTAAGACCAAGGATCCCGGCTGTTAAAGGCCCATGTCAATCATACCGGCTGTCGCAAAAATATTTGAAAACGGGCTTACCTCGCGACTGACCCGCTTTTTCGAAGAGACTAATGCAATGTCTAATCGACAGTATGCTTATCGCGCCGGACACTCGACGACCATCCAGAAGATGTGCTTACGTGGCGGGTAGTGCGCTGTGTTCTAGAGGCAAGGGAGCGCTAGCAGCAAGTGACCCTAATGTGCTGCGACCTCTCCAAGGCCTTTGACGTCGCGGACCACAGCGCGCTGGCCGCGAAACTCAAACACAACCAAGATAGATAGATAGATTTCATGAGCGCTAGGCGTCAGTACGATGGTCGCCTGAGGTGGCACTTTAAATCAGATGCGCCAGTGGCACTTTAAAATCAGATGCGCCATCGACTGCAAGGTTCCTCCTTATCTAATCTAGCTTTTTCTATGCTACTTAACGACTTACCAGCTTTTGTCCCCATTGCGGATATCTACATGTACGTGGACGATGTTGCTGCAATCGTGTTAGCCCCAACTCTTGCTGATCTGGAAGTTAAACTGAATGCAGCTGCTCGCCAGCTTCTTACCTGATTTCAGTATAATGGACTGATGCTCAATGTAAACAAACCCACTTTATACATTTTAACTTATCGGGCCGTGATCGTCATCCATTTACTATCGATATTGAAGGAGTGGCAATTGAGCAGGTTCCTGCTCTGTCGTTCCTTGGCTTTCAGGTGGATCAGAGTCTAATGTGGGAGCTTCACGTAGAGAAGCTTTGCGGAAGGCTCGGGGGTACGTGCTTTGCATTGGGTCGACTAGCTTCGACGCTGCCCAAGGACACTGTGCACACGTGTTATTTTGCTACCGTACAGTCGCTCCTGCAGTACGGTGTTGAGCTGTGGGGTCGCGCTGCCGACTGGAAGCGGGTCTTCCGCATGCAGAAACGTGCTGTGCGAGCGATTGCACGTGTACCACGCGACGAACCAGCTAAGGACCTTTTTATATCCCTAAAGATATTGACTCTGCCATGTATCCTGGTTTTCCAGGTAGCGGTTTATGTAAAGGAGAATATTAATATCTATCCTCAGGTGGGTGACTCTCATACGTTTTGAACGCGACACCGTAGCAGGATTGCTTCTATTCCTCCATGGATAAGCTAAGAATAGTAAAACAATCTACTTAATGGG
Source organism: Coleophora flavipennella (assembly GCA_947284805.1). Classification (NCBI taxonomy): domain Eukaryota; kingdom Metazoa; phylum Arthropoda; class Insecta; order Lepidoptera; family Coleophoridae; genus Coleophora; species Coleophora flavipennella. The sequence goes on along the minus strand of OX369263.1, from coordinate 6,084,137 downwards.
TCCCTCTGTCTATTACAGGCCCCCGACTGATGTCAGTAGCGCCTCCAGTTTATCATCTTGCAAAAACAAACTGAAAAAATTGCTTATCGAGAAGGCATTTTATTCTTTTGATGAATTTTTAAAATAAAATGTTGTTTAATATTTAATTTTATGGTTAATTATTTTTTTACAATGTAAATATTTTTTATTTTGTAATCTTAATGACGTATATTTATTTTTTCGTGATAATTATTAATGTATTCTTTTGATCTGTAACTTACCATTACCAATAAATATGTTTATGTCTGCATCTACGTCTATGTTTATATTACTTAATAATTGTCTTTGTGAGGGGCTCCTTTAACTCTGTTTTTTTCGGTGCGCCCGCAAGCGGTGCTCCTTTTTGCTGCAAAAAGTAACCTAAACTTACCAAACAACTATGTAACTATACATCATTATATATCAACTATTATATCCTATCCCTATACAATTATATCACGGACTATTCTACTTTACTGCGACATAATCTACCAATTATGGTTCAGCTAAGTGAGTATTCAAGGAGCCAAGGACTCATTGTATTTGATGTACTTCATAGATAGGTATACCTGCCTGCCAAATCCATAAACAGAGATGAGAAATATACCTTCTATTCGTATTAGCTTCAACTCCGAGCCTTCATGATCTATGACATAAATCATATTCGAAAAACCTAAAAACTTTTTATTATTTATTTCGTACTAGCTGTTTCCCGCGGCTTCACCCGCGTGGACCACGTTTCTATGACTTTTCGAGGGTGCGCAGTGCGCGAGCCGCAAGCGGCTCGCGAGCGTGGTAAAAAGTAGCCTATGTCTTAATCCAGGTCCTAATCTGTCTACCTATCAAAAATCAGCCAAATCCGTTCAGTAGTTTTTGCGGGAAAGCGTAACAGACAGACAGAGTTACTTTCGCATTTATAATATTAAGTAGGGATTTTTCCCAGCAAACCCTTTGATATCCATATCATGAGGGTGCATGAGAAAATAACTGGTCCGCCATCTTTGCGAGTCCGCCATATTGGATTTAGAATGACGCCACTTAAGCTAATCATGCATTGTTCACCATACTTAACATTATATGCAAAATTTCAACTCAATCGGAAACCGGAAAGTAGTTCTAATGTAGCTTCCAAGATTTGATCTAAACTAACACGGCAAGTTAATTAAAAGCTCGTACTACTGATGATTATATTCGGGTTTGATATTTGGCTTAGAAATAAGGAACCATAAAAACGTTCCAGGCCACTGTTATCTGAGGAACGTTTGAGATGACCAGAGTGTGGTTATTTTGGCCACCTTATCGACAAGAGTGTAGCTCTCCGTTGCGTGCTCCTCACATAAATCAATAACAATATCAAACATGTGAATTATATTGATACTAACTTCACTTTGTTTACTAACGCCTGTAATAAAATCATTAGGTCGATGCTCGCTATAATTACTTATACAGAGTGTATCAAAATTGGTGTAGGTTCCGTTAACTGGGGATTCTACTCGTCATACTGAACAACTTTCTCCAAGGAACCCATAGTCAATTCTCAAGAAAAAAATTGGACCCTCCGTACTAAAATGCACAAAATCGGTCGATCAGCTGATCGATTTGTATGAAGAGTAAAAAAAAAATACGTTTTCAGCAAACTCGAAAAACCAAAAAACTTTCGAAAAACCTAAAGACCTTTAGGTACAAGCTTTTATTTGATTTTTTTTTTATTATTTCGTATTTTTCTCAGCAAACCCTTTCATTTAATACCCATATCATGGGGGTAAATAAAAATATAACTGGTCCGCCATCTTTGGAATGCATTAGTGTCGATTCGGTATTACACGACTTAACTTATTTGACAGGATTAAACTAAATTTACACATTCTGTCTTTTACTTTCTGTATCGAAAAGACAAGGATAGAATGCTTAAATTTAGTTTATTAGTCCTGTCAAATAAGTTAAATCGTGTTACACCGAATCGACACCAATGTCATCCAAACTGAACGTGTATACAAAATTCAGCTCAATCGGTTGAAGATATCGACTTCAAAATTGATTTGCAAGATTCCACCCGAACATACATACATACATTACAGGTTAAATAAAAGCTTGTGAAAATTGATCAGTATGATGGGGCTTCCCCAGTTAACGAGACCTACACCAATTATGTTACACCTGTATACATTACTTACCTACTTTAAGTTGTTTTCTTTTACTATGCTTATTCCGAGTCTGAGAAAATGTGCTGAGACTTCCTTTTTGCGGTTCCGTAGTCAATCTTTGCCTGTCTGTTTGTCTATCTGTCTGTCCGTCGGAATGTCACAGCCGTTTTAGATAAATGGTTATATAAATCCTTTAAAGTTATGGAATAAAACTCTGTAAAAATATTTTACGGACGCTTCCTACATGAGAAATAGGGTTGTTATTGTTCACGTACCCTATCATGTGGGGTATCATTTTAAAGCTCTTTAAAAACAACTGAGGGTTTACATCTATCCATCATTCCTCAATAATTTTTTGTTGGAATTACATGTACCTACCCCCTACCAGCTAAACCGCTATTCCAGAAAATCTGAAGAGTATTGGAAATAATTAAGACATGTAATGAATTTAGAAGGAAAACTATCACGACTAAGAAGATTCTCTTAGTTTAGGAGTAATAGTCGACCAACTTAAGATGTGCAGTTGGTTTGTTCAAAAGATCATAACTTTTCCATACAAAATGTTCTACACCAACTGTAAAAAATAAACGTTAAAAAACAGAAACCCGACAACGGAAAAATATAAAAACAAGAGTTTCCCGCCTGAAATCATTGTCTTTATTTTGATGAACATACTTTTAATAATAAATTAATAAATACCTATCATTACGGCTTGCGATCACGGCTATTACGGCCCCCAGATGAAGGGAAAAGATTTCAGGCGGGAAACTCTAGTCTTCATACTATTCCGTAATAGGGTTTTTGTTTTTTTAACTTATATTTTCACGATAAAACAAAAACATAAACCTTAAAAAATACGTTTCTTGTATGGGGACCGCCTTAATTTTTACAATTTGTTTTTTTATTACTTATTTTATATAGGTACTTATCATGCCCTGAAATTTTCAACCGGCCACCTATTACGGTACGAATGATACAGCTTTTTAAATGTCAGACAGACAGACGGACGGACGGATGACGTAGGCTTAGTCATAGGATCCCGTTTGAGTACGGAACCACACCCTGGACACTTCATACAACGGGCCAGAAATGACATTTAAAAAAAGAAATGATGGAACAAACAAAATGGCGGCGAAATCCTATACGTTCGACAACCAAAATCTGCATCAATCTGGGTGACGAGGGGATGAGGTCGCAATGTAGAGAGCGGCAGGGTGTGTCCATACTGTATGTTAGTACTAATATACATAATTTGACGAGACCCTAAGGGTATGATTTTATCGATTGTCAATTAAATAGATTCGATCACTAAATAAAAAAAATAAAAATTCCCTAAATAGTATAGTTTGTACTCAAAATAGTAGATCTGTCACCAAAGTAAAGTCATCAAACAACACCAAAACAATACTCAAAAGGAAAAGACTTATCACCAGAAAAGTCTTTTAACGATTGTCAATTAAATAGCTTCGATCACTAAATAAAAAAATTGAAATTTCATAAATAATATAGTTTGTACTCAAAATAGTAGATCTGTCGCCAAATAAATGCCTAAAATTACTAACAAAGGTGACCTACAGATACTCCCACATCCTCTTCGGATCCCGAAAGTTTGTTGATGTTCGAAACGGGCGGCGGGGGCTACGCCCCCGTTAGGGGTCATCTTCCGATGATTTCTTCTGCTGCGAAGTAATTTTGTACCCAGGGTGGAGAGCCTCGCGAACCTCGCTTCGCGAGGCTCTTTGACTGTTAAATCAATCAAACCTGACCGAACCTAACATCGCTCGCTTCGCTCGCTCATTTATTTATTGTTTTTGACCGATTACCCCCTAGTTTTCGATTCGTTACCATGCAATAGCTTTACCGCGGCAGTCCCCGAGTGCCACACGTATTTTTAATGACAGATCTATCAATTTGATGACAGATCTATCAATTTGATGACAGATCTATCAATTTGAGAACGAAAATATTGAATAGACATTAATCTATTTAACTGGGGACGAAAAATATAATTCCCAATAATAATAATAGGGACGGGCTGGTTTCCGCAACCAGGCGACCGATGCAATGCGCCAGCACCTCCAGAATATCCAGTAGCGACGTTGCGGAACCCTTATTAATTAACATGATTAAATTACTAATACAGCAAAATTCTCAGAAGCTCCAATCAAGAGAACAATCTTTTCTAGACTTTACTGATGTGAAGCTCAATAGTAAATCGAATTAGAAAAAGATTATTAAAGGTAGGTAGGTACCTACTAATACTTCTGAAGTAATTTGTAGTGTAGTCACGGGAACGGAATGTAATAGTTATATTATGGTTGTGAATCCTAATCCTGACTAATATTATTTTATTAAGGCTCCTCCGTCCCTAAAATGAGCAACTCGATTCATAATGTTTCAAACATCGAACGAAACAACTTGGAAATAAAGATCTTGTCAGCTCGTACTGCAACGTGGCTGTTACGTCAATCGCTGCGGACGAATCGTACGAAAATTGTGGTTTTTAATTCATAATAAAAAAATAAGAAGAATTTCCAAAAATACATACCATATTGTGATATACTTACATAGTTTTCGAGGGTTCGGAGAAAAATCAAGTTCAAGCTCGTGAGCCGCATCACTCACCTTCAAAGACAGCCGGAATTCTCATTCTCGGGATTCACGATTGGTATGAGCTAGGTATCACCACTTAAACGATAAACAATACACTTATATATATTTTAGGGTTTTGTGAAATTGCTGATTTTATAAAAAAAATATAAGATGAAAATTAATATTAAGGACAATCGTTATTAAAACAAAATTTATTCTTAAAATAGCATTAAACTATTAAAAATTAAATAGTGGTAAATATATGCCTATTGTTTAGATATTTTGAGAGCACGGTGGCTTTAACCCCATGAAGTCGGGTTTTTTCACCTGAAAAAGTCGCCTTTATTGAGGCAATAAATAAAAAGTCGCCTTTATTGAGGCAAAAAATACAAATTTTTAATTTTAAAGCTCTAGAGTTATCGCAGCATTTTCTTCGTTACTAATGTCATAATTGGGAATACCCCGCATAAGATTTCGTCACTTTCAGGAAAATTCAAGAATATCAACTAGTCTACAAAATTGCCCCATCTGACCACTAAGAAAACGGCTTTGTTCCATTCAATCCATTCCATTCCATTGAATTCCATCAGTGGATTGAAACATGAAAGACATGCCACTAGTTACTAATAAAAGACCTTAAATAAGAAGTGTCACCATAAGGTCAATAATAAAAAACAATAACTTTTATTTTCAATCAAAATTGGCATTGAACTTCAAAAACTTAATCGGCAATTTCATAGGTAGGTAAAAGACCTATTATATAAAAGTGTTAGTTGCCATACTCCTCCAAAACGGCTGGGCGGATTTCCATGAAATTTTCTGTGTATATTCGGTAGGTCTGAGAATAGGTATAGAAAATTTTTCAATGGGATCTAAGCGGGGGAAGCCGCAAGAAACAGCTAGTATTGTATAAAAACACATTTTCATTGTCCGTGCATTTTAACAAAATACTTAAAATGTGATTAGATTAATTTATAAAATTTGAGAGGGTCAATATAGCACGTGCTCATCTTTAAGGTTTGTACCCTACACAATGTCCTAAGTATTTTTATAGCTTTTCAAAAAACCACGTTTTATATTATACTAGCTGTTTCCCGCGGTTTCACCCGCGTGGACCACGTTTCTATGACTTTTCGAGGGTGCGCAGTGCAGTGCAGTGTAAAAAGTAGCCTATGTTTTAATCCAGGTCCTAATCTGTCTACCTACCAAATTTCAGCCAAATCCGTTCAGTAGTTTTTGCGGGAAAGCGTAACAGACAGACAGAGTTACTTTCGCATTTATAATATTAGTAGGGATGAGAAGTCCAAAAATATCCCTAGGCAAAGTTGATGTGTGTATACCTATTGAGCGTACTAAGTAAAAATCTCCGGATAAAACCAAGTTCCGTCCGACTTGAATTTAGCTGCGTGTCTCAATAGATTATATTATATATTTATCACGTAAGCGAGTCCACGGAAAAAAGCTAGTAGAATAATTTTTACGAATCACGCACGCACGACTAATCCATTAATCTGTACTTACATGAGAAAAGTTTATTTTCTTTTATAAGAACGTCTGTTTTCGATTAACTGATTCATTGCCCCAGTAATTAACTTATTTTCTTTATAATTGCTAGTCCAACATTTAAGTAACTTAATACCTAATATGTATCTACCTTATTAAATTCCCACACTCGAAATATAATTTTGAACAAAAAAACGACTTCAAACAGGAAACTAAGGTTCCCACGATTTCTCTGGGATGCCACCATCAGATCCTGGTTTCCTTACCACCCTTGGGATTTTTTTCCAACAAAAAAAGAATCATCAAAATCGGTTCATAAACGACGAAGTTATCCGCGAACACACATAAAAAAATATATACGGTCGAATTGAGAAACCTCATCCTTTGAAATCGGTTAAAAAGTGGCCAAGTACAAGTCGGCCTCGCGGACTAAGGATTCTGTACCTCCACGTCACGGACAATCTATTTATTTATAAGTTGTTTGATGGTTGTTTGTTATGATAGAGGCCCTGTGGCCTAACACATAATTAAACTCGCTGCGGGCTACCTATTACGGTTGAAAAAATACGCCTCTGTGAGACACCCCGCATTCCAGGGGTTGGACGGGCAGCGTAATACGGTAGGGTTGCCATCCCGAAAATTCGGAATACCAGGACATTTCTGTTTAAAAACAGGACGCAATATAAGAACAATACCTAATAGCAATTACGTAATGAATATAGGATCAATGAAACTCAACTAATAGCAAAAATTAAGCTGCAGACCCTTCATAAGCTAGTTACTGTTTCCTCATTTATCGACAATTTCTTAGAGATAATGTCTAAGGCTTTAGAAGTCCCTAAGAATAAGTGCCAAAGACTTTAATCTTGTGTTTGGCTTTTTTTGATGCTCTTCAATGTCTATCGCTCCTCTACTGGGTACAGATTCACTCGATTCTCAAATAAGACAAATCTTCCAAAACCCAGGACACTACTTAAAACCTATCCAGGACACCCCAAAAGCAGGACACGTCCTGGGAAAACAAAACACTTGGCAACCCTGTAATGGGGGCCTGTTGGCCATTTGGGTTGATATTAGCCACAGATGTTAACCCTAATTAATTGTACAGCCCTGCTGTGCATACTTTCTGACGTAGACTGTACCGTCTGTCATACAGATATCAACGTTAATATGTACGCTACTAGGTAGCAAACAAAAGAGGTGTATTAGACCCGGGTCGTTCCTTTCCCTCTAATGTGGTCGAGGGGAGCGATGGCTGACTCTCGCGTTATACTCATGATGCTGTCTGTGCTGTCTGTGTGAACTGGCCTACTCTTGCAAAGGCATTACCGACAAATTCAATAATGTATTACTTCTCGTGTCATATTTTTTTCATGTCCAAATGACATTATTTGCTTTTTTTTTTAAATATCAATGATTTTATTGACATTATTAACTGATGATTGTTTGTTTATAATTTTTTCACAATGACATTATGTAATGTAATCGCTATTATGACCATTAGAAAGAGTGTAACATGCTACTATTTTGAGTAAACATTTTGAAATCTTTAGTCTAGAGTGGACTTCCTGTAGGAACGAAATAACTTTAGAATTTAAGTAATTAATTAATTATTACAACCTCATATACATACTGTGATTTTTACAAGATTTTAGGCCCAATAGTTTCGGAGATATGGGGGTGAATGGCCAATTTGCAACTTATTTCTTAAATAAATTCAAAACGATTTATCTTAAAATTATAAAAATACTAGTTTTTGCCCGCGGCTTCGCCCACGTGGATATAGTTTCTATGACTTTCTTTGAGGGTGAGTGGTGCTCGACATGAGTTTTCTCTTGATCCCTCGGGAACTATGACATGATATATTAATTAGTAAATTATATCACTTTCCACCCCCTTAACCATCTCTGTGCAAAAAATCACAACAATCCATTGTTCCGTTGCTATGTTAAAGAAATTAACCAAAAAAGAATATATTTTCAGTTCCCTCGGGAATTGCATCGGGCTATGCTATTTTCACGGGATAAAAAGTAGCCTATGTCCTTCCTTGTGACACAGGCTACCTGCATGCCAAATTTCATTAAGATTGGTCAAGGCGTTGAAGCGTGAAAAGGTAACAAACAAACAAACAAACACATTTTCACATTTATAATATTAGTAAGGATTAGTATTAGTATAATTAGTATATTAGATTAGTATATTAGTAAGGATAGATTTGAGATTCTTACAACAAATTTCATTTGATATATTATACGATAGCTTACAAAACTTTTTCTACAAAGTATGTGCTATTTTTGGTACGGAACCCTGTTTGTGTGACCCCGAGTCGCGCTTAGCCGTTTTTTTTCTCTAAAATATCTCAAAATATATTGTTCGATACAAAGGTAAATCATTTTAATCTATGAGCTGGAGCTCTTACAAACAAGTCAATATTAACAATTGAATAATATATTCATATTTTCAATATAATAAAAAGGAATAAATTCCAATATATCAAAGTTCACCCACGCAGATTAAACTGCATTTAAACGGTTTTACACGGAGTTATTGCTGCGCGCTAAGTCTATTTTGCTTCAGATACTACAGCATTCATTCAGACGTTTTTGAATATCAAATTTTGAATATTGCTCATCAAAATAGAAAAGCAAACATAAAACAAATTGAAATAAATTCTCAGAATATCGCCTCCAAGACATATTAGGACCGTGGTTATACGGATTTATATTACCGTCTCTATACGGGTAATCATTCGTACAGGGCGTTACAAAATTGCTATAAAGAAGTTACACGGCAACTGGTGTTCAGAGGCTTCATCATATCAGGCGAAGGACGTCCACTGCTGGACATAGGCCTTTAGTGGCTTACTTATGTGTAATAAGTTATTTTTTTATCATACTTAATCTATACTTATAATCAAACTGTAACGGGGCCGTGTAATGAAAAATTTTGGAAAATAATAACTGTGGTGGACATTACTCGTACTTACGATATAGAGGCAAAAACAACTTTTGGAATTTTTGTCTGTCTGTTTGTTAGCGCATCACGCAAAAACTACCAAGCTAATTTTAATAAAATTTTGTATGGTGGTTCCTTATAGCCCGGGTTAACATATAGGATACTTTTTATCCCGAAAAATTCAAGAGTTCTCGTGGGAAAATTCAAAACCTCCGCGCGGACGAATTTACGGGCACAGCTAGTACTAAGTATTTATTACTTCTTTGTGCTTTATATATAGTAGCAGTAAGGTCAATCAAAGAGTGGTAGAGCAAGCTAGTTCGGAGTTTCTCGAATAGGAGTAGTTCGGAGGATCGAATTTGGGGATTTTGTTGATTAGTTATTTTTTTGTTGATAAACAGTTTTCGAATTACGGTACGCACTTGGCGAGGTTTAAAATGCGCGCGCGCTGTTCCTAGGGCATTAGTAAAAGGCAAAATTAGTGCATTGTTGCAAGAATATGTTGAGTCGACCACAAGTTCGCTGAAAGTGAAAACTACACAGTTGATTCTTTGAAGCTTCTTCTTTCGTATGGCTCAAACAAAAATACGATTTATTAGTCTCGCTAGATACTTTTTATTTTTTAAAACTATGCAGTTTTGATAGATTATTGGATTTTTCTTCTACATTACGTAAGTTAAGCGCATGAAATAAATACCGACAGTAAGATACGAGTAATTAAGGTATTGATAAATCGGATAAGACGATATTTTCCTAGAATATTAGCCAAATTCGCACGCAATAAACGAAAATGTGTCATTATATACGTTCATATACGTTCCCTACCAAGCTGCTCGAGCTTACCTTGAATTAGGGCGACAGGGCCTTAGTCGACCACGCGGGCCCAGTACGGGTTGGTCGACTTCACACGCAACCTTCGAGTTTCTTCGTAAGCGTGTGCAGGTTTCCACACGATGTTTTTCCTTCACCGTGAGAGCGTCGGATAAACGTACATATGAAATCGAAATTTGATAACACATTGGTACGTGGCAGGATTCGAACCACGACCTCCCGGAAAGGAGGTAGCGGCCCTTGGCATTACGCCACCGATGCTAACATACGAAAACGTGTATTTACAAGTAAAGAACGTAGGTCGCGTGAAATTCAACTTTAAAGCTGACGTCATAAGATTAAATATGACTTATGAGGTTGTTCGCTTGACCAAATCAAATCAACACCCTGTGTATGGGTTGCCTTGCACAATGATTGTGGTTAGATGTGTTTCTTACCGTTAGAGTATTTGTTGCTTTCTGGAGAAATGTGATCGATTGGGACTGGTATAGATAGTGTCGTGTAGTGTCGACATCACGTAGCGTCAACAAAGATATCTATAGTGCCACTGCCATATGTTGTACGCCCACTTTAAGTAGAAACGTGATATCTACAGTAAGATAGTGTAGATAACTGCAACTTTACACATCACATTTTATTTTTATTTTATTGTATTTTTTTAAATTGGGAAAACCTACAGTTTTAATAATATAAGTATATACCTATATAAAAATGGGGATAACGACAGCATCAGAAATAAATTATGATTTCTTGTTCACTAAATTGCCCCCTACTTAAACTTCGAAATACCTTACTCGTTTCGTTTTCCATCAAGTCTTCGATTTTTAATTTATCAAAATCACAAAATGGGTACATAAATGACGCTGCAAAACTATGACGTCACGCATAGGTATGTCAAACATTTTTAGAAAAAAAAAGTCGCTTTTGACAGATGATAAAAAGTAAATCAGATGACTAGCATTCGTCATCCCTACTAGAAGCCATTTTGAAGTTTTGCGCAAAATAGGTTCACACATGCAGTTACAAATTATAAGACAAATAGAAAAACAAAGAACTCTAAGTGCAACGAAACTCGAAACAAAGAGCTACACAACAGAAGTATCTATTACAGTGCTATAGAACACAATACATACATAATTATACCAATAGATTTTAACCGCGTCAGCTCCGTGGCGTAATGGTTAGTCCATTCGCTTCACACTAGGAGGTCGCGGGTTCGTTTCCCGGTGGGGTCAACTTGAAAGACTCGGTTTGGTTGGTGGTAGGGCATTTTCTAAGCCCGACTGGCTAGCTACCACCATCTTACCTAAGTCTCGCCGCCAAACATCAGTGTTAACAACATTGTTGTGTTCCGGCTTCCATCTTCGGCATCATCGTCACTTACCATCAGGTGAGATGATGCCAAGGGCTTACCAATTGTGAATAAAAAAAAATTTAAGCACGTAGGCAACTATTTTAAATAATCTTGGGAAACGAAAAAACCTGCACGCCTCAGACTAGCCCATAGCACACCCAGGACACTTCATACAACGGGCCAGAAATGAAATTTCAAAAAAGGAATGACGGAACAAACAAAATGGCGGCGAAATCCTATACGTTCGACAACTAAATTGTAACCAATCTGTATCAATCTGGGTGACGAGGGGGTGAGGTCGCAATCTAGAGAGCGCCAGGGAGTGTCCATACTGTATGTTAGTACTAATATACAGGGTCTTAACAAAGGTACGCACCTTTTTTTGACTGGAGCATGTACTCATGAAACTGAACAACTTTCCCCAAGAAACCCAAGGTGTCAATTGGCTATTGTTTTTTAATTAAAATAATTAAATTGCGCGGGATACGACAGAATGCGGTCATTGAACTTTGTCAATACGCGGATACCAGCTGGGAGTTGTATTCTGAGCAGTTGATAATTTAATTAAAAAAATACGGTTGTCTGTAACGTCGGTTTACTGACGATAGTTGAACGTGACAACGTCATAAGAAAATACTGATGGAATGGTTTCATAAACGGAACGCCTCACGGAACGCCTCAGAGCGAGGTAACGACGCATTCACGGAACGCCTCAGAGCGAGGTAACGACGCATTTTTTCGTGCGTGCAGCCGGCTCCATCGAATTATAAGACGTTATCACGTCAAAAATAATAAATGCGAATTGACCATGGATTTCTTGGGGAAAGTTGTTCAGTTTCATGAGTACAAGCTCCAGTAGAAAAAGTGCGTACCTTTGTTATGACCCTATATACTTTGCTATGGAGGTGTTGAAAAGATCAATCTCGGTATGTTCATTTATACTAGGTTATTATATTTTTAAATTGCACCGACTAACAAATAATAATCACACTTTCCAAAATAAAACAGCAGAGGGAGGTTTCAGTACATCAGAGTGATGATAACATTAATAATGTTGTATCCTTCAATTATACAAGTTGTAAACCGCCAATTCGTCGATAACTTTAGGGTTGCCTGAAAGAAATCACTAAAAGTGATGAGGCCGCCTTTGCACTGTACATCTTTTTAATTAAGTTTTTGTAATGAGTTTTCTCGTGTGCCAAAAAGCGTCGGTGGCTCAACCGGTAACAGCTCGGTCCTCCTAACAAGAGGTGCAGGGTTCAAATCCGGACGGCCAATGTACACAGGCCAGCACATCAAGCTACACACTTTGGACTTTGTACCGTTCTTATGCCGAATGGGTATGGATCAGAATCGCGCTAAGAGTGTATAGTTTGATGTGCTGGCCTGTGTACCAATGAGTTTTTCGAAACTTACGTACATATACTCACTAATTGCTTTAACGGTGAAGGAAAACATCGTGAGGGAACCTGCACACACCTGCGAAGAAACTCGAAGGTTGTGTGTGAAGTCGACCAACCCGCACTGGACCCTATTGGTCGTCTAAGGCCCGATCGCCCTAATTCAGGGTAGGCTCGAGCCCCTCGGTGGGGACGTATATGAGCTGATATGATGAATGATTTTTCTCGTGTGCAATAAAGGATATTCACTTACTTTACTTACTTACTACTCGTATCATTTGAACTGTTTAGTGAAACTGATTCGATTGTTTGAAATGATGATGCTTATGCTGTGTTCTACATCTTCATCACCATTTCAAGCATAATGCGTCTCTTTTGAGTTGACGATCCGATCGATCTGGTGAACGTTGCGGGATGTTGCAAGAAGCCGCTGAATGCAGTCAGCGCAGGAACGGTCGTTGTGGAGTGAAAAACCTTGGGTGAGGACTTCGTCTAGCAGTGGACGTCTTTCAGCTGATATGGTTATGATGATGATGTCCACAGTTGGACGTAGGCCTCTCCGATTGGCCTCCACGATCCGATGATCTCGTGAAATTTTCAGTTCTGATAAAATCCACCTGGTAGAAAGCCGCCTAACACGTCACCACTCGCATCATCATCGTCAGACCGTGTTATTTATCCACTGCACTGTTCAATCCCATCACAAGGTGCGCCTTCAGAAACTTATATTCGTTCCCAAGTACCCGCAGGGCACGTTTCCTGTCTTTTTTCACATTTATCTACCCAAAAACCTGTTAATGTTAGTTTTGATTTTTTATGGTAAATATTTTTATGGTTACGATAATAGGTACGATATTATTAAATCAGTTGCTGTAACTACTCTTAAGGCGAGATACTGATTGGAACAGTTGTCTCTGTTTTTTCCTTTTTACGTATAAGAGTAAAGAAAATAACCACACTTTTGCACTTTTTCAATGTTTTTTTCATTTGGGTTCAATTTTCTGAAAGAAAGTATAGAAAATAATAACATTTTTCACTTTGTATTATCAGAAAAAATATTGTGTTAGTATATTTTTTAAAATTTATACTTTAAAATTTTAGTCATAACTAGAGTAACGGTGTAGACCTATCTTTGTGATTTTTTTCCACCAAGCCAAAACTGCTCAATCGTGTTTCTAGTAGCTTTTGACTTTAAGAAACATCATCAACATTAAGTGTTTTTTTTAACCTTGGGTTTTCTATCGTTTAGGAGTAATTGACGTCAAAAATAACGTAAATCTGTAATATTACCGCCATAAATATAGCCCATACGATGTAACCTGCACCTACGGTACTTAATTCGTTTAATTCATGAATACGCAACTGTTTCTTGCTTTTCCAATTTTAGGTCCTACCTTTAGTTGATTCTGCAAACGAATATAAACTTTTAGCAGCAGTTTTAAGTCTAAATTAAAAATGTTTTTAAAAGCAGTTATATTTTTGAAGTAAAACTTCTTTACGCACGCATTAAGCTGGTGAATGCGTGACGAGAGCGTGTGAAAGTGATGTTATGAAAGTGTCGTCGGGCGAGGCGAACGGAAGCAACAATATCGGTTGTCAAAACAATCAAAACAAACATATTATTAGATAAAAAGGATTTGATCATTTTCGGAGGATAATAAAACTCTTCTCATAAAATGTCTATATGACTATAAGACTAATTATTTACTTTCATATACATAGATGAAGCTAAACAAGTTTTACTTCAGTCGTGTGGTCTAAATAATACTCGTATTTTTTTTAAAGATGTTTGTTTAAAATTTCAAAATAGGTGCAAATTACACTCTTTCTGATAGTCATTAAATAGTAGTTACATTATAAAATAAACAATCATTAGTTAATAACGTCAAATTACAATCATTGATATAAAATAAATTATGTCGTGAAGGAAAACATCGTGAGGAAACACGCCTGCGAAGAAACTCGCAGGTTGTGTGTGAAGTCGACCAACCCGCACTGGGCCCGCGTGGTCGACTAAGGCCTGATCGCCCTAATTCAGGGTAGGCTCGAGCCCCTCTGTGGGGAAGTATATGAGCTGACATGATGATGATGATGAAATTATGTCATTAGAACATGAAACAATATAACACGAGAAGTTATACATTAAAATCATTGAACATTAACGCCTTTGACAACAGTAAGCCAGCTCACACGGACATCACCTGGTCACGAGATAACGCGAGAGTCAGCCACCGCTCCCCTCAACCATATTAGAGGGAAATGAACGAGGAATTTCGTTAATTATTTATGTCTCGATGTTAGATAGGTGTTCTGTTCTTTGACTGCTTTGTGGGTAGAACCTAATCAAATTAATCATAATAGGTAATTCTCTTTTGTAATCTCATGATGTCAGAGCCTCCCACAAGAAAAGACTAGACAAATAAATAATTGAGATCAACAATCGAGAAATAATTATAGCTTCAAGCTATATTGGTCGAGGTGTCGACGCCTTTGAAACAATAGTCAGAATCACAAAGCCTTTGTTGCGGGCTTGCGTAACCGTTCAGTAATGTTAGTTTGTAACTATCATCCTACACGGCAATAAAAGTTTTGTTAATTTCATGTGGGTCGAAAGAGCAATCCGATGTTCAGGCACTTAAGGGTCCCCAGGAGGCTCGAGTTTCCATACAAACGTAATTCCGCTTTAATACAAAAACTACATGCCGGCTTGAATTCAAACTTTGCAAATATATTGAGTAGACACATATCGATGTTTGTAATTAGTTTTTATCGTAGTTAATTGAAAGATCACTAAACGAAGGCTTAAATTAGTTTTGTACTGAAAGTTAGAAACTGCCCTTATTTGTTTCCGTTTTATATTTGTATATCGAAAACTAATTACAAACATCGATATGTGTCTACTCAATATATTTACAAAGTTTGGATTCAATTCTGGCTTGTATTTTTTGTACTAAAGCGGAACTACGTTTGTATGGAAACTCGAGCCTCCTGGGGACTCTTAATTACTCTACCAAGCCGTATTCAGTTATGAGTTATGTATGACGTTATACACACAAAAAATCATTTCATATTGATTATCTTTTTACAAGCTTCATATTAATAATTTGAAGTGTTAGTTTGGGATAAATCTTGGAAGCTAACTTAGAACCACTTCCCGGTTTCCAATTGAGCTGAAATTTTTGCATAGGTACACGTTAAGTTTGGAGCACAATGCATTATTATCTAGGTGATGTCATTCTAAATCGAATATGGCGGACTCCCAAAAAAGACGGACTAGTTATTTTTTAATGCAAATTAAAGCTTTCACCTAAAAGTTTTTAAGTCTTTCGAAAATTATTCAAAAGCCTATTTTATATTATTTATAAAAAATCGGCTAATTTCGAGTCAGAACCGCACACGTCATGTTGCGTACCATCATGTAAGATGGCTCTAGTTTCTTCGTGTTTAAAAAAAATCGTTTTTTGTATGGAAGTTAGGTAGTGAAAGGTTATACCCTACTCTTTATTTTATCACATTTTATAATTTTAAGTATTTTTTGTTATAGCGGCAACAGAAATACATCATCTGCGAAAATTTCAGCTGTCTAGCTATCACGATTCATGAAATACAGTCTGGTGACAGACAGACGGACGGACAGCGTGGGCTTAGTAATAGGGTCCCGTTTTTACCCTTTGGGTACGGAACCCTAAAAATATCCAGCAGTTCTATTTTCTTTGAAGTCACTCTACACTGTTATCGTTGATAATGTATTTCTTTAAAGTTTCAAATGAAATAATCATCAAACCCTAGGTCATATTATGAACATAAAGATTTTTATGCATAGCTTTAATTAATATAGTGCCCAGTTATCTCATTCAATAATTATATATAACACATAGTACATACCTACATAGTTACTTGGTTTGAAAATATAAGCAATGTAATGAAAAATACAAAGAAGTTAAAAGCTTCTATTGGTTACTAGCTGTCCCGGCGAACTTCGTTCCACCTTACACTACACTACACTACCCTAGCCTACGCTACCCTACCCTACCCTACCCTACACTACACTACGCTACCCTACCCTACACTACCCTACACTACATTACCCTACCCTACCCTACACTACCCTACACTACCCTACACTACACTTCCCTACCTTACACTACCCTACCCTACACTACAGTACCCTACCCTACGCTACCCTACCCTACCCTTACTACACTACACTACCCTACCCTATCCTAAAACCAATTATTTTTGGACTGATAATATTTTTATTATTGATGAATATCATATTTTAATATTGGGTTCGATCCCCACCCAGGGCAAGCATTTGTGTGATGAGCAGATTTGTTTGCTCTGTGTCTGGGTGTTAAATATATCTATATATGTATGTATTTAAACGTATATAAGTATGTATATCAGTCTCTGGTAACCCATAACACAGGGAATCCTACTTTGGGACCAGATGACCATGTGTGATTTGTCCCACAATATTTATTTATTTTATTTATTTATTATTCTATTCCCGACGAAAACAAATGCAAAAACACAAAAATCATAAAAATTGGTCCATCCGTTCTTGAGTTATAAATGGTGTAACTAACACCACTTTCTTTTATATATAGCAAAAACACAAAAATCATAAAAATTGGTCCATCCGTTCTTGAGTTATTAATGGTGTAACTAACACGACTTTCTTTTATATATGTTACGGCTAGAACCCGAAGTGGGGCTACACCTAGGTTTAGCCGGTTAGAACCAGGTGTAGCCACTTGCAATTGGTTACATCTAGTATAAGCCGATTGTTTTCGGGTAAAACTAAGTCTAGCTGGTATCATTGCGGCTAGAACTAGGTCCAACCAAACCCTAGTGGTTGATACTAGGTCTAGCCCATATCATAATGGCTACAACTAGATCCAACCAATCCCTGTTGGATAAAACTAGATACAAACAAGTTCAAACGTGTAACAGGCGACATTTTCCTAACTCGTCACCTTTTTAACTAGTCTTTTTTTGCTACTTATGGGGAGGGATACGGAGGGAGACTGTAGAATCAATCAACCCTGACCGAACCTAATATCGCTCGCTTCGCTCGTTCATTTACAGTTTTTTTTGTAAATGAGCGAACGAAGCAAGCGATATTAGGTTCGGTCAGGTTTGATTGATTATACAGTCATAGAGCGTCGCGAAGCGAGGCTCCACTTCATGGGTAGCAGAATTACTTCGCAAAAGAAGAAACTAAGAATAAGTTTAGTTGCATCTAGTTGTAGCCGGCATGATATTGGTTAAATCTTGTTTCAGCCACTAGGGTTTGGTTGGACCTAGTTCCAGCCGGAATGATACCAGCTTGACCTAGTTTTACCCGAAAACAATTGGTTTGTACTAGATTTGACCAATACTAAATGGCTACACCTAGTTCTAACCGGCTAAAACTAGGCGTAGCCGCACTTCGGCTTATAGCCGTAACATATACATAGTTAGATTTACAAACTCGTCTAATATAAAAAAAATAAGGGGATATGTGCAACTTCTGTTTACCATTCAACCATAAGATTGGTGTCTCTTAGCCCTTTGATTACATTTTCTTAGTTTCAACAAATAGCTTACTGTTTTAGGAGCGCCGAACAAAAGAGGCAGGGACGGGCGCCCGCGCCGCCGCCGCCTGCGCCCACCTGGACCATGCGCCCGATCGTTAAAAATGTTTATTTAAAAATCCGACCGCTTAGCGTCGGTCCATGGTACGCAGTAGAGAACCATCTCCGTAATATTCTCACTTATTGATTTTTGTACGAAAAAGTTTGTTTCAAGTTCCTTCGTACACTTTCGTCACACCCTGAACACTTCATACAACGGGCCAGAAATGACATTTCAAATAATTGAAAACGCTAAACACGTTAAAAAACCGACTTCCATCGCAACAAATTAGTACATTTTTGCATTATTATTTTTGGATTTTGTTAATTTTCTACTAAAGTACTACACTGATTTTGATAAAATTTATATGGGACCACACGGAAAGCACTAGCTTTAAATAAAAAAAGAATCATAAATATCGGTTCACCCAGTCAAAAGTTCTGAGGTAACAAACATAAAAAAAAACATACAGACGAATTGAGAACCTCCTCCTTTTTGGAAGTCGCTTGAAAAAGAATGACGGGACAAACAAAATAGCGGTGAAATCTTTTGACAACCAATCTGTAGCAATCTGGGTGACGAGGGGGTGAGGTCACAAATCACAATTTAGAGAGCGGCAGGGAGTGTCCATACTGTATGTTAGTTTTTACTCTGTCTAGAGCTACCCGGCTAGGTGGAGGTCGCAGCCGGAACTACGGGTCCGGCTGTTTGGATCAGGGTACTACGGGGTCGGGGGTAGCCCACCGCTTGCCTGCCGTTGCATCTGCCGCCCTCGGCACTCTGGATTGTCGGTCCCCCGACTGGGTCATGGACTCGTAGTGGTATGTGGTTAGTTGCAGGGGTTGGGTAATGTGTGTTGCCTGGCAAGCACGTTGCGTCCAGGCGTCCTTCCCCGCGCGCAACTAGTGTTGTCGTAGCCGGCCACGTGGGCTATGGGCGAAAACAACGCGGGGCTCGTGAGTTGTCCATTAAGCGGAACTGCTGGTTTAATTACTGGTAGGGAAGCATCTCTGGCACTTGCCTGGTCAGCAAGTAGAGCTAAGCTAATACTGCTCCGGCCGATCCAGCCGCGTAGGAGTAAGTCTGGACATGTGCGATAAGCGCCGGGAAGTGAACGTGCCTACAGCTCCGGTACCACACCAGATATGAGCTTCTCTGGCGTCCCGAGCGGGGATCGAATCGCCAGCAGCGAAAGCCGCGGGAGGTGAGCATGCCTACAGCTCCGGGACCTACCTGGACAGTAGGTAGTGGTTCTCTTCCACGAGGCACTCGCCTTGCAGAGTACCGGGACAAGCGTCTTGGCGGCAAGACCTACCGTAACTGGTCTTTGTCTTCACCTTATGGTGTTGGCAGGAATAGCGGCCCTCACTATATGACCTAGCTGTCGGTGAGTGGGGACGCTATATCATAAACCTGGTAGTTTTTAGCGTATCTGGTAGATATACGAGAGGGATTGTATGTTAGTACTAATATATACAGGTTGACTTTTAATTACTTCTTGATAACAAAAGGTATGCATCTACTCGTGATTACAAACAACTTTCCCAAAGAAAGTATATGTCAAATATGAATAAAAAATTTTGATCCTCGATACAAATAAGTTATCGAATCGGCAAAAATGTATAAAGGACCAAAATTTATTTTTCATATTTGACATATAGTTTCTTTGGGAAAGTTGTTTGTAATCACGAGTACATTCATAGCCTTTGCTATCAAGAACTAATTAAAAGTCACCCTGTATATACTTTGCTTTCGTTATCAACCCATAACTTTTCACTTTCATCATCATCATATCACTTAAATTTAATTGAAACGTATACAGGTTGTAAAAAAAAATTGGTTTAGGACCCATCAACTGGAGGTTCTACTCATCATACTGAATAACTTTCCCCAAGGAAACCATAGTCAATTCTCAAAAAAAATATTTTACCCTCCATACTAAAATGCACAAAATTGGTCGATAGTTGATCGATTTGTATGAAGAGCATTTTTTTGCGATTGCAGCAAAGTCGTAGAACAAAAGTTGTTCAGTATGATGAGTAGAAGCACCAGTTAGCAAGACCTACACCAATTTTAATACATCTGTATGCAACTTATAATTGAATGTCTGTTTTTAGCAAGTTTATTTCTAAGGCTTCTTACAGTTTTAGTTTCTAACTTTCTAACCGACTCAAAAAGGGAGAAGGTTCTCATTTCGAGTGTATTTTTACGTATGTTACGCGATATCTTACCGGTTCCTAAAATATTTTAATTATTACTTTTTTTATTCGATAGATTATGCCTTCAGAGTCCTATATAAATTGTTATAATTTTTGTTAGATTGAGTACCTTTTAAGAAAATTAACTATGAGCAAGTTCTAAAAAAATACAGATACTAGACACTACTAAAATGAGCAAACAAAATTTATTTTTATGGTAAAAAAATATTTTGTTTTAGAAATTATCCCATTTCAAATTATTATTCAGCAAAAAAGTTTAACTTCGTCTATTCGTGTTTTCGTCCGCCACCAAGTTCTGATTGGTCATGGTCACATGTTGAATAACCACTACCCAAATCAACAACATTACTGCCCGTCTATTTTCCTGAACAGTTTCAGAACCATCAACTACTTACGAGTACTACTCAGAAACTAGGTATTTTATTCTATAAACGCGTTTACAAAAAAATATATTCTTACGCAAAATAATGGGTCTTTATTTGTTTGTTTTACTACTTATCGTATATCTGTCCGTGCTTTCCACTGTGTTTCAAAAGCTTCCGACTTATTGTTTGCAAAGTAGCAGAATTAAAATTATTGAAAACTTATAAGAGTTGCCGTCGAGTTCACCGTATCTGAATATCTTAGCAGTTAACATTTTAACTTTAAACTTGCTTCACATATTATTATCATATTAAAGTGACTGTTATTGTTAAGACCTTAAGATGGGTCGAATGACAATATTCAATTCAAATTATAGAAAGACCGTGTAAAGCTATCAGCATGGAAAAAATATATAATATACTTAAAGTAATAAAAAATCGATTTAATTGAATAAAAATTTAAAAATATTGTTTTTGGCATTAATTGCAATTTTTTTCGAAAACAAATAGTTAATGTTGAATGAAACCAACACACAAAAATAGGTGACTTTAAGACCTTTCATTTTAATTGAACACATTTTTTTAAAACTTATTTAAAAGTGATGAAAAGTAATAAAAATCGAGAATTGGGCGTTCGGTTTCAACGTAACAGCCGCGTTGAAGCCCGCAGTGATTTGAACTTAAAAAGGAATAGACTTAAGTTCGATATTATTGAAATTCGTGTCAACCTACTCGGATTGAGTGATCTTAGCGCCTTAAAACCTTTATCTTACATTTCCGTATACAAGTCAGTGAACCTTCAAATATGGTATGGCTGGCGCTTATCATCTTCACAAAAAACAAAACATCTTGGATGTAAACTGACTGGAAGTGTCAAAATGAAGGAGTTCGTTAGGCCTGTCTGTCGACCGCGACAATCTAAGATGAATGTTTGTTCAGCCATAAAAGCGCGTAAAGCACTAAACTATGACATAAAAAGTTTAAAAAGCTCTCAGTAGATCAAACAAGACGAGTGGTCTCAGCCTCACAGACGCGAGACGGCGCGGTGTCGGGTTGCTGCCCGGCTTGGGCACATTTGCCACAAATAATAAACACCAGATTGGTGTCAAAAAGGGCACTTTTTATTATTCCACAAAACCGTGAACGCGTGATTCCTTGCAACGGCTGAAGTCTGTGTTTGTTTTATGTAATCATCCGCGACCATTGGCTTCTCTTTCATCTACCGATAGTATTATTTTTATTGGTTACTCTGATAATGTAGCTGTGATCTATCAATGAAAACAAAATATTGATGTGGTTTAGCTAATGTAATTTTTTTTTATGTGACAGTAAAACATCTTGAAACGTTATGGCACAATAGACTACTAGTCTATTGTGGTTATGGTTTTTATTTTTGACTAGTAGATGGCCGCGGCTCCGCCCACGTGGTCATCAAGGATGCGCGGCACGGTGCTCAAGAGGAAACACGGTCTAAAGAATAGGTATTTGAATAAAATGTTTCTGTCTCCCTCCCCTAAACATCTCCGTTTACAGCAAGAAAGGGAGAACTATAGCGCCGACCGATAATATTCACTAAATTTGACCAAAACAGCATTTCGTAGTCCCCTATTTCTTCTTCCAAAACTTGAGCACAAATAATAATTTTTCCAAAAATAATTTAAATAAACTCTTTATCTATGTTTCTATGTTTTCATTTTATTATGAATATGCATATTAGTTTTTTGGTCGGTGTCTGAAAATGACGCTTTAATTGGGCAATTTTCTCAGTTTTTGAAGGCTCCTACTTCTTTTTTTATTATGCCCCTATGTTTTGTTTTTTCCATGTTCTAATTATATTTTTTTATTATAATTAGAACATGGAAAAAACAAAACATAGGGGCATAGCCATGGTAGATATAGGTTTGATGGAAAAAACATTTTTGCTCCATTGTTATTATCCAGGGAGAAAACAGGGGACTACGTTTGTATGGAAAAAATGGCGCCCGCGTTTCCTCTTAAAAAGTAGCCTTTATCCGGCGGTTTGGGTGTGAAAAAGGAACAAACGTACACACACACACACACACACACACACACACACACACACACACACACATGTGTGAGGAAATTTTTGCATTCATAATATTAGTGTGATTGCTTAGGTGAGGCATTAAACTGACATTTATTCATTTAATTTTTGTATATTTATTTCACTTAATTAAATATGTAATAGAAATTTAGACCTTACATACAAAAATCAGTGTCTCTCTTATCGTGTGGCACAATTAACCGTACTATCTAAGGGACAGGCGGCGGTGGTTTCCTGGTGTTGCACTTAGCAACACCCGCGGTCACGTGGTAGGACATATAGATTTCGTGTGCAACGCGGCCTACATACTACATACACATCTGAAATCAAATGTGCAGGTTTCCTCACGATGTTTGCCTTCACCGTTAAAACTATCGGTAAGTAAGTTTCGGAAAACTCATTGGTAAATTGGCCATCCGGATTTAAACCTTATTTAGGAGGATTGTTATAGAGGAGGACCTTGTTATAATATAAATGACAACAATCATATTAGGTCCAAGTAGGCTACCTAATAAGATGAAAATATTGTTAACAAGGATACCTACAATTTAAACAGCCGAAACTTATGCAGCAGCGATCCAAAAAGACCAAGGTCTGTGCTAGGATCACCTAGTTAGTACTAATATATATACTGTGACCTAGGTACCATACTTTGACTATCAGAATTTTCTTAGGTGAACTTGCAGAGAACGAATAGCGAATGATTTTTTTCAATCACGTTCTCAATCACTATGAATATATTTTTATTAGTTACTAGCTGTCCCGGCGAACTACGTACCGCCTTACATTACATTACACTGCCCTACCCTACCCTACCCTACACTACACTACCCTACCCTACACTACACTACCCTACCCTACACTACTCTACCCTACCCTACACTACCCTACCCTACACTACACTACCCTACCCTACACTACTCTACCCTACAATACACTACCCTACCCTACTCTACCCCACTACTCTACCCTACACTTCACTACCCTACACTACACTACCGTACCCTACCCTACACTACCGTACCCTACCCTACACTACCCTACCCTACCCTACAATACCCTACCCTACCGTACACTACCCTACCCTACACTACACTACACTACCCTACCCTACCCTACCCTACCCTACCCTACCCTAACCTACCCTACATAAGAACCTTCTCCTGACAATAACGAACTCGACAAAAAAAGAATTAGCGAAGTTCTCGAGTTATGCTTTTACCAACAAATTTTGCGATTCATTTTTATATATTAGACTAGGCTGTCCCGGCGAACTACGTACCGCCTTACATTACACTGCCCTACCCTACCCTACCGTACACTACACTACACTACCCTACCCTACACTACCCTACCCTACCCTACACTACACTACCCTACCCTACTCTACACTACCCTACACTACCCTACCCTACCCTACACTACCCTACCCTACCCTACACTACACTACACTACCCTACCCTACCCTACCCTACCTTACATAAGAACCTTCTCCTGACAATAACGAACTCGACAAAAAAAGAATTAGCGAAATCGGTCCAGCCGTTCTCGAGTTATGCGCTTATCAACACATTTTGCGATTCATTTTTATATTATAGATAAACAAATAATTATATAGTTATGAACGTTTAAAAAAGTTCTAATTAAGGCGACGTATTGATTGGAACAGCTGTCCATGTTTTTTTCTTTACGTGTAAAGAGTAAAGAAAATAACCACACTTTTGCACTTGTTAAGTGTTTTTTCATTTAGTTTCCATTTTCTGAATGGAAGTATAGAAAGTAATAACATTACTCACTTTGTATTATCATAACAAATATTGTTGTATATTTTTTAATTTATACTTCAAAATATTAGTCATATCTAGAGTTAAAAGTAACGATGTAGACCTATCTTTGGGATTTTTTTCTATCGAGCCAAAACTGCTCAATCATGTTTTTAATAGCTTTTGACTTTAAGGAACATCATCAACAATAAGGATTTTTTTTCAACCTTAGGTTTTCTATCTTTTAGAGTAATTGACGTCAAAAATTACGAAAATCTGTAATACGAGTATTACCGCCTTAACTCTTGGTCCTAAAACTTTAACTGCATAGAAGTATATGGTTATTTGTGACTATCACTTTGTTTCTCTTTATTATTTCTGCACTTAGACCAGGACCATAAATGCAAAGTTTAGGTAAAACATGCGTTTATGGGTCGATCAATGCTTCTTCGAAATTTTCACTTTCTCAGTCAGTCACAATGAAACGATCTGACTTTCACAAGGAAGCAGCGCTGGGACACCTAACTGTGGCCATTTCTTGGAAAACCACATAAGTGTAGTAACTAGTATCTCATCTGTGGTAGTGTTACTTGTGGTTACTTTGCACCTTAGGTGTACCTATAGTTATTCGCTTTCTCGCAATCGAGAGAAAGCGCTAACACGCGAAGATGTGCAGGAATGCCATGCAATTGCGAAAGGGCAGAGGAAATAAAATTAAAAGGAATGAAAACTAATATTAAGCTGTAAATCTTTCGAATAGCTAATCCTTACTATTAATATAATATTATAAATGTGAAAATGTGTTTGTTTGTTACCTTTTCACGCTGCAACGCCTTGACCAATCTTTATGAAATTTGGCATGCAGGTAGCCTGTGTCACGGGGAAGGACATAGGCTACTTTTTATCCCAGGAAAATAGCATAATCTGATGCAGTTCATGAGGGAGCTTAAAAAATATTAGACTGTTGTGATTTTTGCACAGAGATGGTTAGTAGGTGGGAAACAACATAATTTACTAATTACCCACAGGCGCTTTGCACACGACGACGGGGCGGGGCAGTCTTTTTGACCGCGAGGCAATAAAGACCGCGTCTGCCCGTCGATGCCCGCGGCTCCCCTCGCCGCGTACACAAAGCACACGAGGGACAGAGGCGGTCAGTTCAGTAAGTTCGTTCTAGTGAAGCGTGGCGCGGACTGAGCTAGCTAGTCTGCGTTACTGCATACAAACTGGTTTGTGTGATCTATGGCGGGCAACCACGGACACGCCACGCCGCTAGTGCCCACCGGGCACCTGCGGCGTGGTCTTTTTGTCCTCCGTGTGCATTGGTATTATAGGATTCCCTATGTACTATCGTTGGCGGCGAAATTGACCGGCCCGCCCCGCCACGTCATGTGCAAAGCGCCTTAAAGACAGTCATAAAAACGATGTCCACGCGGGCGAAGCCGCGGGAAAAAGCTAGTAAAAAATAAACAAATTGGAAAAAACAGGAAAAAATTAAATGTTCCTATTTTTAAAATGCTCAAATAGAAGGAGAAATAGGTACATCGCTTTAATTGAAATCCTGATTTTTTGGATTTTTTTTATTTGGGAAATACGCTCCTTTTTAACAAGTTTTAGGCTCATTCGATAGATTTTTATGCCTTAAGTGCTTTTTTAAAATTGGTAAATAAAATACGACCTTTTGAACAGATGCTCCTCATCTAATAGTTGCTATCACTAGATGACAGGCGTTAAGACATGAAAGCAGTAAGCTGCCTCGTAGGCGGCATGGCAAGCTTTTGACAGTGGGATTCGGCACTTGCCCCACCTCCACAAACCTGGAACTGACCCCCGTGTGTGGAGTGTGGCCTAACCTTCCTGAATTTAGGAAGAGACTCATGCCCCAGCAGTGGGGACGATTATGGGCGGTTAACGTAGAGGAAATAATCGGACAAGTTGTAAATGGGTGCGACTGGTTTCCAGGCGTTGAACTCTGAAAGACGTTTATATAGGGTTTTATTTAATTGACCCGAAACCGTAGCTGGTGATTGTACACATGGAACTTGTAGCACGACGGAAGGAGTAGGTGTAGGGTGTGGGTTTTTTAACTCCGTTCGTGTTCACGAATACAAATTTATTCGATGAAACATAAGACCTAAAAAAGAACATAAGAGTTAGAAAAATAATACGATATACTTAAATTACAAACACAACCTATATACGATATACTTAAATTGGAACCCATAGTCAAATCTCAAAAAAAAATTTGAACTTCCCATACTAAGTTGGCTGATCAGCTGATCGAGTTAGTATGGGAGAGTCAATTTTTTTTTGCGATTTGACTATGGGTTCCATGGGGAAAGTTGTTCAGTTTCATGGGTAGAAGCACCAGTTAAAATAGTTTCAGCTAATTTTGTTACACCTTATATAAAGCTACCAGATTAGTTCATTAGGGCACTTAATTAGCATCGTTATGGATTACTTGTAGATCTCCCATCTTCAGATTTTGTCACGATTTTGACTTTTCTTCCTTGTTAAACTAAACAGTAGTTAGCCGAGATGTATTTACTAAAAATACATATAAGTTTTACCGTCAGGGGCTGGAAACACTGAAGGGTTCCTTGTTGACTAAGGAACTTTAAAAAGAAGTCTTCACCACGGTCACACAATAAATGTACTACAGTATAAGATTGCACTCATGTATCAATGTTTTTAAAATATTAACTCTGCAAATATTCATTATCATTCAGTAGCGTAGGCAGGCCTCCCCACGCGGTGGACCGACGACCTGGTGAAAACCGCGGGAAGCCGCTGGATGCGGGCAGCGCAGGACCGGTCGTTGTCGAAATCCTTGGGGAGGCCTTCGTCCAACAGTGGACGTTTTTCGGCCGATATGATGATGATGAAATATTCATTGCTACGTATAGGCATTTGATTTAATCAAATCGATAGGCGCACTGAATACGGAAGTAAGTAATATTTTTGACTGCTCATGTCACGATGAAGGGGGTCTGCTTAATACGGAAATACAAATTTGGGGCACGGGAATTGCGCGCTACGGACGCGCAGCGCGTGCGCCGCCCGGCCCGCCCTGGTTCTGAATCAAGTTGCAGTAAACACTGTCATTAAATAATGTACCTAACTCTGTGTTGCGAACTATATCCCGGCTAGGTCATCATCATCATCATATCAGCCGACGGACGTCCACTGCTGGACATAGGCCTCCCTCAGGGATTTCCATGACGACCAGTTCTGCGCTGCCCGCATGCAGCGGCTTCCCGCGACCTTCACCAGATCATCAGTCCACCGAGTAGGAGATCTACCTACGCTACGTTTTCCGGTGCGTAGTCGCCACTCGAGAACTTTACTACCCCAACAGCCATCTGTTCTACGAGCTATGTGCCCCGCCCACTGCCACTTAAGTTTAGCATTTCTGAGAGCTATGTCGGTTACTTTGGTTCTACTACGGATCTCCTCGTTTCTGATTGGATAACTTATTAGAAAAAATGCACACCTCATGGCAGCCCTATACACAACAGTCACAATTGGACTAATCGGTTTGATGATTACTTACAGCGGGTTACTTACTCGTCTCTGGTTACTTATAGTAATCACCTCCATAATCTGTTTATTTATGGAGCGTGTATTGAAACCCGCATTTTGGTATATACCTCGAAGAAAATGACCTCCTTAGTGATCGACATACGGTTTTCGTCAAGGTCGCTCCACTGGAGATCTTCTTCTACGCATATATGGAGTGAGTGAGGCCATCGAGAAACACGGTGAGGCTCTCGCTGTATCTTTGACATCTCGAAGGCTTTTGACCGAGACTGGCACGCTAGCCTTATTGGCAAGCTTCCTTTATATGGACTGCCTGTGGGATTGTGTCACTGGGTATTTGATTTCCTGAGAGAACGGTCTATTCAAGTAGTCATTGGTGGCTGCTCCTCTGACCTCTTGGATATCGATACCGGGGTACCTCAGGGGTCTGTTCTTTCCGCTACATTATTCTTGCTACATATAAACGATCTGCTGACACCGAGTATTATTGGGTATGCAGACTACAGCACTGTTGTGGAAAGATACCTATCCATTGCACGAGCTAACGGCGCTGAGACGCTGTCTTTGAGAGAGACCATGATAGAGCGCATGAATCTATCGCTTCAGGCAGTGTCTGATTGGGGTGATACCAACCTCGTAAGGTTCAATGCCTCTAAGACATAGGCGTATCTCTTTTCCACTAAATGGAGTCCTTTTAACTGGATTCCTAGTTTCCGAAATGAATTAATTTAGATATCCAACCACCTTGAGCTCGTTGGCGTGGAATTAACACCAAATTTAAATTTCGGTCGATACATTGATTCCAAGGCAAAAGTTGTTGGAATGAAGCTGGGCATTCTCTCTAAGGTCAGACGGTACTTCACACCTGGACAGATTATTTCTTTATATCAAGCACCTATGAGATGGATCATCCCGCCATTAGCTGGATACTTTGAACGCCATCGACCGATGAGCACGGAGACTCATTGGAGAAGATGAGCTTGTCAGAAACAAGCTCCAAAGGCGGCGAAAAGTTGCTTGTCTTTCGGTATTCTATCGAATTCATTTCGGAAAGTTTGCGCAAAGACTACATGACCTGATTCCCCCAGCTTCATTCCACCGTCGTTTAACGACACACAGTGAGAGGTTCCACCCCTTTGTTGTTAAAATTCAGCCTAAATAATGGGTTAGGAAGTGATACAGGCTACTTTTAAATAGACCGACGTAGCTCGTTTTTTTGTGATTCTTTCACGTCGCAACAGAGTCACGGATTGCCATGATTTTTTGCACATCAATGGTTAGAACTGACGTTTAACTATACTAGCAGTATGGGAATCCGCTTACGTCTTGCGCATCACTACCCTCCAACATGGTCACAAAAACGATGACCACGCGAGTGATTTCGCGGATATTATAAGCTAATGACAGATAAAACGCAGAAAAATGATAGTCAAGTAGATAGGTCAACTCAGTCTGTATGTATGTACATTACCGAATAATTAGCATTCTCACAGCGAATCATTATTGACGGGGCTGAACGTCATAATTTAGGCTTCCGTACCTTAAAAGGAAAAAAATAAACCTATATCCTTCTATAATCACTTCGTTGTCCGTCTGTCTGTCTGTCGGTCAAGGCCCTTTTTGTCAGGAACGCTTAGAAGTATCATGTTGAAATTAATGTCAGATGCTAAGGTCTATGGTCCTTTGAATCTGTGAAAAAATCAGCCTTCTAAGTCAAAGTAACAAAAAGATACGGTCGTTTTAGTGAAACATTTTGTTATTCGCAAGTAAATTAAAACCTATAGGGTACTTCCCGTTGAACTAGAATCATAAAATTTAGCAAGTCCTTTGTCAAAAATCCGATAATCGTAAACTTGTAGTTAGGTACGTATATATCACATCATCATCATCATATCAGCCACAAATCGTCCACTGCTGGACAAAGGCCTCCCCCAAGGATTTCCACGACGACCGGTCCTGCGCTGCCCGCATCCATCGGCTTCCCGCGACCTTCACCAGGTCATCGGTCCACCGCGTGGGAGGCCTGCCTACGCTACGTTTTCCGGTGCGCGGTCGCCACTCGAGAACTTTACTGCCCCATCGGCCATCTGTTCTACGAGCTATGTGCCCTGCCCACTGCCACTTCAGTTTAGCGATTCTGTGAGCTATGTCGGTTACTTTAGTTCTCCTGCGGATCTCCTCGTTTCTGATATATCACATACTAGGAGGGATCAAAAAGTAGTGAGAATGAGATAGAATATAAAGACTATTGATAATTTAATAATTTATTTTTCTACATAGTCTCCGAGTCTCTCTACACACCGAGTCCAGCGCTTTTCCAAGGCTTCAATAAAAATAACTTTTGTCTTGATCCTGCAAAAAGCTCCCCACGGCATCCATCACCTCATTATCGTCTTCGTACCTGCTTCCCCTTAAGTATTCTTTCAATTTGGAGAACAGATAAAAATCGCTAGGCGCCAGATCTGGTGAATAAGGGGGGTGGTCAACCAATTCGAAGCCAGCTTGCTGAATGGCAGCCATCGCAACTGCCAACCTGTGCGCGGGTGCGTTGTCGACAGCACGGCCCCTTCGAAGTTTCCTTCTCCTTTTCTCTTTGATGGCACTCCTCAACTTGGGAATTAAAGCTGCATAATATTGGCTTGTAATAGTGGTTCCACGCTCCAGGTAATCAATCAACAATATCCCTTCTGAGTCCCAAAATATTGAGGCCATAACCTTGCCAGCCGATGCCACGGCACGTAACTTCTTCGGGGTCGGTGATGATGGCCGTTTTCATTACGTAGATTGCTATTTTGTCCCGGGATCAAAATGATGGACCCACGTTTCGTCCATTGTTACGAAACGAGACAAAAAGTTTTCAGAATCTTGAAACATGTCCAACAATATCTTCGAAATGTCAAGTCGATTTTGTTTCTGACTGGCGGTTAACATTCTCGGCACCCATCTTGCGGAGACTTTTCTCATATTCAAAGATTGTTTCAATATGGATTGAATACTTCCATATGAAATGCCCGTTTCTTGAATTAAGTATCGGATGGTAACTCTTCGATCGCTCAATACAATTTTCTCAACTTTCGCAACATTTTCTTGGGTGACTGACCATTGAATTACTACTACTACGTATAGAACAGCTAGTCAAAACTAATGTCTTGCTCTGGTCGGGGGTCGCGAGGAGTGCGCGGGGGCGGGACTATCGCGTGACGTTTATAAGGAATAAATAAACAGATGCGAAATTTATTGCAATGGAGTTATCTACCTAATTAGCACTAATACTTGAGCAACCCGACTGCTCACGAAAACCTTTTTCAGGTATCATGTGTTTTTGTATGTGTGTGTGTGTGTGTTTTCGTATATGTGTGTGTCGTCGTACGTGTATGTGTATTTGTATCTGTGTGTGTTGTTCGTTTCATTGTTACCGCATGTAGCCAAAGCGGCTTGTTGGATTTTAGAATGCGAGGTGTCGGTAGATTTGTACAAATTAACAAGGATTTTTTTTGCCGACTACAGAAAAAACAAAAAGAGCGTTGTTATTTTATGCAGTCAGGTTTAAGGTATTATGTTAATTTGTTAAAGTAAGGGGTATCCTTACTCATGATTTGAAACTAACTATTTTTAAAACAAACAACATGTCGGCACTTGGTAGAAAATAATATAGAAAAAAAAAACTAGTTTTGGTTGGTTTTAAATAATATTGTGTTTACTTACCGATGATAAGTCACGCCACTATCTTTTTTCTTTGGACTGGATTGATTTTTACAAGTTTTTAACACGCAAGCCGGCACTTTTGGTTTGTTCTTAGGTATCGGCACGCGGGCGATCGCTTGAGCGTAAGGCGAGAGACTAAACGCGTTGTTGACAGTTGTCAACAACACACGGCGCAAATACTGGTTCGCGGCGTCGGTTCCATACGAAGTACTAGTAATTCAATGTGTGTGACTGACGTCGATGAACGCCGCAACGATGTTCGTCTTTCGAGCTCGATCGAAATTGAGAAGCCCACCTTGCGACAGTGGAATATGGCGGAGCAGACTCTCCTAATGTTGCCTCCAAATCGTCATGAATATCTTACGTCGTTAACTTTTTTAAACAGAGGTATCCCACTTCCTTTTTCTCTATTTTCGAGAACACCTTCCAACACGAAGTAAACAAATGACTACATTCAGAAAAAAACAAAAGAGAATCGAAGATTTTTTTCTTTATTAATATTACAAATATGTATCTGAGCTATGCCTGCCAGTATTTTTTTTCCGAGGAGTATGTCGTTCTCACTACTTTTTGCTCCCTCACCAAATTTAAACCTTTTTCGTACAGTAGATTCGGAGAAAATCGGGTGTGACTGACGGACGGATAGACAGAAACATAAGTGATCTTATAAGGATTCTCTTTTTTTTATCGCATGTACGGACTCGTATATCACAGTTATTTGTGTAACAAGGGGACAATATAATATTTTGTTCATGGGTGTTACTTTGAATCTTGAGCTTAGAGATAGAATAAAACATTTTGGGCCCGAGTGACACACACACACAAATTTCCATCACAACCTATGGGAATAATTTTCGAAAAACCTAAAAACTTTTAGGTACAAGCTTTTAATACTGCATTATCACGCGATATATACGCATGCAAAATTTCAGCTCAATTGAAGACCGGGAAATGCAAGAATCCATCCGAACAAACATACATACATTGCAAGTTAAATAAAAGCTTGTAAAAAGAAACTAGTATATGTATGCACCTACTACGTACATTGATTTTATTGAACGTTATGTGTTTAGACTGGTCCGTGTTCGTGCTCTGATACAGAGCTCTGATCAGAAGGGAGAAACAAAACTCCCTACAGAGAGCAAAGTAGAATTTTGTTCGCACTTATTGAGGAATCAATCGTCGTTTTTCAAATAGGTGTGATGAAATTTTTTTTTTTTCGATTACAAGCTTACATTTGTAGGTGGATAATTGACGAGTACAACAATCGGATTAAACTGCAAACTTAACTTTGAAATTAAAAAAAGTTCTCCCATACAACACATTGGGACACGAAACCCTACAAACATAAAAGAGTACAACAATCGGATTAAAGGACAATCTTAACTTTGTAATTTAAAAAAGTTCTCCCTTACAACACATTGGGACACGAAACCCTACAAACATAAACGAGTACAACAATCGGATTAAAGGACAATCTTAACTTTGTAATTTAAAAAAGTTCTCCCATACAACACATTGGGACACGAAACCCTACAAACATACTCGTTTATGTCCTTTAATCCGAGAACTTTTTTTAATTACAAAGTTAAGTTTGTCCTTCAATCCGATTGTTGTACTCGTTTATGTTTGTTGGGTTTTGTATCCCAATGTGTTTTGTTTGGTAGGGAACCCTTAGGGCGTTAGTGCGACTCGCACTTGGTCGGATTTTTACTTTACTTTCTTGCGGTACTCTGACTCGGAGTGCTATGCTATGATCGGAGTTTCTTTACGTGATCGAATCAGAAACATGGAGTTCGGTAGGAGAACCAAAGTAACCGACATATCTCTCAGAATTGATAAACTTAAGTGGCAGTGAGCGGGGCACATAGCTCGTAGAACATATGACCGTTTGGGCAGCAAAGTTCTCGAGTGGTGACCGCACACTGGAAAACGTAGCTTAGGCAGGCCTCCCCACTCGGTGGACCGATGACCTGGTAAAAGTCGCGGGAAGCCGCTGGATGCCGGCAGTGCAGACCCGGTCGTCGTGGAAATCTTTGGGGGAGGCCTTTGTCCAGCAATGGACGTCCTTCGGCTGATAGATATGATGATAATGATGATGTGATGACCCTGACTCAATTTCTTTATAAGAAGTGGGTAGTGGTATTTATATAATCGAATCTTAGCGATTCATTCCTCTAGCTCAGCGTTTCCAAACTTTTTTTTAGCCACGGACCACTAGAAAATGTACAATAAAGAGTTATTTGAGTTTGAGTTTGAGAAAATCAAGCACAATTTTTAAAGGACCATTTATTTGAATACTACAAATACAAAAAAATAATTTTTTTTCTAAACAATACTTTAATGTTAAGGGTGGTGTTGCTTTTTGCAACTTAATTAGAGTTATTCGGGTTGATGTTACTACTAAGTCGTAATCTTAAATCAGATTCTAATGTAAGTATAAGCGTAAATATTACGAGACATTTGGTGAAATTAATTTTTATTGTTAAATGGTCCAGAGATGAGACTGCCAACCCCCATACATATACTCGCGGACCCCCGGGGGTCCGTGGACCACAGGTTGAGAAACACTACAGTCTAGCTAGACTCATGCAATGATCACCGGATCGCGGTATCAATGCCGCTATGCAGCCCAAGTAGCCCGACCCACATATTCGCAATGAGCCTTTAATTAGACTAGACATTTCGCAATGTATTGTTGTGCGTAAGCGCACGGACCAGTTCACTCATGTTACTATATAATACTTGTGCCTGGCACCTGTTTTGCTTCAACCGTTGAACCCGCCACTCAGTGTTATACGGGTTAATCCACTAATGTTTTGATTGGCTCTTCCAAGAGTTCCTCATTAAATGGTATTAAGATAATGACTTCTAAAAGTTCTCGTAAAATATACAATCAAGATTTTTTGCGGGTGCCAATGCCAAGAAAAATCAATGAAAATATACAGGTGTAACAAAACTGGTGTAGGTTAACTGGAGGTTCTACTCGTCATACTAAACAACTTTCTCCAAGGAACCCATAGTCAATTCTCAAAAAAAAAAATTGGACCCGACATACTAAAATGCACAAAATCGATCGATCAGCTGATTTTTACGTTTTCAGCAAAGTCATAGAACCAAAGTTTTAATATTTTATTTTTTTAAATTCATAATTGGTAAACCCTTGGCATCATCTCACCTGATGGTAAGTGACGATGATGCCAAAGATGGAAGCAGGCTGACCAAGATTCCCCAACGCAATGGAGAACTGGCTATCTTATCTTCAAGCCGGAACACATCAATATTGTTAACGCTGATATTTGACGGCAAGACTTAGATAAGATGGTGGTAGCTAGCCAGGCGGGCTTAGAAAATGCCCTACCACCAACCAAACCGAGTTGACCCCACGGGAATCGAACCCGCGACCTCCTGGTGTGAAGCGAATGGACTAACCATTACGCCACGGAGACGGTTAGTTGTTCAGTATGATGAGTAGAAGCCCCAGTTAACGGGACCTACACAAATTTTGTTACATAATTAAGTCGGTACCTAACATGATCGAATACAATCAAAATTAACAAGGAGGACCCGTGTTGCTCCTCGGCATTTTTTTTTAAATATGGACTTCCATAGCAAAGTACAGTGTTAACTCTTTAAAGCGACAATCAAGGGACCGGGCATTTTGTGACGTTCTTGAGAGTTTTCGTTTTACAGAGAGATTTTAGCGTCAAAATAAACCAACTGGAGCCAGAAAATTTTGACGTTTCAGAGAGTGAATCGTTATATCGAGTGACGTTTTACAAAGTTTACACTGTATAATATATATTAGTACAAACGTATCGATAGTGCGTGGATGGTGACCCGCAACCCGCAAGCGGATCGCTATCGACTTTGCGCGGTGTGCGAGGAATGAGAATGTGCGCGTTGAATGTTCACACCTAGCTCCAACAAAACGAATTGAAGTGGGCAGCTCGTTCCAGCAAGTGTTCTTAGACCAAAACGACCCGCGTTCTTCAATTGAAACCAGAGATACTGAGATAGAAAGCTACGGAAATCGCGTTTTGGCATAACTTAAGAAGGGAGAAAGTTAGATGATTTTTAATGCTTGATGACAAATCTGTCAACCTTTAATCTTTTTGAAGTGAAAACTTCTTTAGCGGCGTTGTGCACTTGTTTTGTAATGGGTAAAAAATGTTAAACTCGCGTCAGGACACGTGACCTGATCGAAAATTCGTAAGACGGATGGAGTAGTGAAAACTTCTTTAGCGGCGTTGTGCACTTTATTTGTTTTGTAATGGGTAAAAAATGTTAAACTCGCGTCAGGACACGTGACCTGATCGGAAATTCGTAAGACGGATGGAGTAGTGAAAACTTCTTTAGCGGCGTTGTGCACTTGTTTTGTAATGGGTAAAAAATGTTAAACTCGCTTCATGACACGTGACCTGATCGAAAATTCGTAAGACGGATGGAGTAGTGAAAACTTCTTTAGCGGCGTTGTGCACTTTATTTGTTTTGTAATGGGTAAAAAATGTTAAACTCGCGTCAGGACACGTGACCTGATCGGAAATTCGTAAGACGGATGGAGTTGATTTTTTGTTGATTTTTCTGAGATATAAACTTTTTAATGTAATATAAATGCACAACGTTAATATTCAAGTTTTCACTTCTGCCGGCACTCCCGGAGTGCAACCCGTCGTTTTTTTAAAATAGGCAAATCGTTTCGATAGAACGGTTGGATAGACTCGGATTGAGTTTCATAACTTTCCTAATTTTTTTGTTTATTTGAGAAGGACGAAAGTTAGGTGATTTTCAATGCTTAACACAAATTTATGCATAAATACCTTTTATTTTAAAAAACTGATCAAGTGTGACTCGGGGTCACACAAACAAGGTTCCGAGCCAAAACTTTAATTATCAACAGAATAAGACCTCTCAGTAAATGTAACTCTGGGTGAATAGGGGTCTGATTATTCTAGTTTTTGGAAAATTTACTTTTCCTTAAAGAAAGGAAGGACTTTTCTCATAGGTTTTGTTGTAATCTATGCATTCAAGTAAATATACTGTTATTTTTTCAAGGTTTTAGGCCTAGTAGTTTCGAAGATAATGGGGGAAATGTTCCATTTTACATATTTACCTAAATAATTTCATAACTATTTATCATAAAATTTAAAAAAAATACATTTTGAGAAAAATCGGCAAATCACTTCGATAGAACGGCTGGACGGACTGGGATTGGATTTAGATATCATAATTTTTTAAATATAGTGAGAACGGCGAAAGTTAAGTGTATTTTCAATGCTCGATGACAAATCTGTGGAATCAAAACCTTTCATTAAAAAAATATTAAGCAAATCCGTTGGATAGAACTGCTGGACGGACTCGGATTACATTCTAGAGGAAGCGCGGTGCGGGAGCCGCTAGCCGCTCCCGGGGTTTATTTCTAATGCTTGATGACAAATCTGTGTATTTACCTTTCATTAAAAAAATAAGCAAATCGGGATAGAACGGCAGGATGGAGTCGTATTAGATTTCATCAATTCTTTTAATATACAGGGTTACAGGTTCAGTGGACCTAGATCCTATAAACTACATCTAATTTACAACAACAAAAAAAAGTCAAATTATCTGGGGGTCGGAAATCAGCAGTTTTAAAGATAAAGTCAAATTAATTTTTAAATTTTGTATTAGCTTAGCTTGGATGAGCTTGTGAATTAATGTTACATAATGATAGAGGTTCAGAGATGTCTATTAATGCTACAAACATGATAAATCTTGAAATTAAAAAAATATATAAAAATAATGTTACTAAAAAATATGGGATTTGAAGCACCCTTTTGACAGCAATGATTGTTTTTGTTGCAACTAATTTGTATTTAATTAACCTTTTTACTTTGTTGGAAAGCTGATAAAATTAGGAAGTTTAAACCGTATTTTAAAAAAATCGCTTTACATTTAAACAAATGCGTTTTACACACAAAATTTAATAATTAATTGGGCTGTAACTTCAATACCGGTAATTTGCGACCCCCAGTTAATATAACATTAATATTTTTGTTGCAAATTAGATGTAGTTTATCCACTTAAAGGATATGTTAAGTTGACTTAACCTGTAACCCGTACCAACTTATTTTGTATTAGTTAATTTAGAAAGCGGGACATGTGGAGATTAATTGGCGGCTAAACCAGCTACTACTGACGAAATAAATAAATAATAAAAAAAATAATCTCGCGTAGCCTTCAATATCTGGCATACATAAATCAGCATTTAAAACACGCTTACCTATAGCAAATATATATACTGTGCCTAAAGGTAGAAGCATCTTGTGAATTACTTTAGCAGCCTATCCTACTAATGTTTTAGATTTAAAAGATTGTATGGAGGGGTGGATATTTGTTATTTAATCACGCCACAATCAAAAACCGAATCTGAATGAAATATGGTAGGTAGACAGATTAGTACCTGGATTAATATATAGGCAATTTTTATGCCGATTTTTCAAGTGGTTCCCGTGGGATGGCTGTTAACTCTTACTTTTTTTGTTAATTTCTGTCACGTTGCAAAAAAAGGATTCACGTGGTAATTAGTACTGATCATCTAATTAACAACTAATTAGCATAGCTCGACATAGTTCCCGAGGGATCTAGAAAAAACTCAATTTCCACGTTCCAAGTGGCGCTAAACGCCTAGAAGACTCCGAGCGACGCTCGGTCTCCCAGGTTCATAATACTTATACGCAGGTACTTATCTTATAAACGGTACACTGATAAAAATATGTCCTTAGGAAACTCTACTTCATTTTAAAAGACCTACGTATTCAGCAAGTAGACGTGGGCGACCGCTTGCGGAACAAAACCGCAGCGCCCTTGAGCTGAACACTGTTTATTCGACTGTCGTCTAGCACTTTAGCGCCGGCGGCATCGATACTCGCTATTTTTGCACTACATCTACTAAAAGTAACACATACCAAGAAAAATCTTGCATTTGTGATTGCAAGACATTACTAGGAGTTTCGCTGCGCGATCAAAAAACCAAGATATTTGTAGGAGAACCAAAGTAACCGATAAAGCTCTCGGAATTGGTAAACTTAAGGGGCAATGGACGGGCTCATAGTTCGACCGCGCATCGTAAGACGTAGCGTAGGAAGGCCTCCCACTCAGTGGGCCGAAGATCTGGTAAAGGTCGCGGGATTCCGTTGGATGCGGGCAGCGCAGGAGCAGTCGTTGTTGAAATATTTCGGGAAGGCTTTTTTTCAGCAGTGAACGTTTTTCGGTTGATATGAGGATGATAAAAATAATTTTCGCTAATAAGTTCCGCTATAAAAGGTTCCCAACGGGATTTTATTATTATTACTTTATTATTGTATGCTTGCTATAGTAGGTTCTTGGTGGAACACTGAACTGAACATATTTAGGTTTTTCCTTGCACTATTCCACAATTAATTGAGGAATAGTGCAAGGAAAAACCTAAATATATTATTATACTATCAATTAATTACTTGGCCTACGCCGTCCATCTGTCTATTCAGGGTGTATCTTTTTAATCGTAACAGATAGCCAATTGAAATTAAACTGTGTGGAGTTGTAGGTAAGCATTGGTATCTTATTGTTATCGTTCTCACTAAGGTGGTACGGTACACGGAAACTTTAGCGCGCGATTCCGTCTCGCACTTGACTAGTTTATTTCACTTCCTCCGTATACTCTGTAGGTGGTGCAAATCTTTTGCGATTAATTCTGTGAACCACATAATCGTATCTTACCATTATCACATAGTGACTGGTCGAACGACGGATGCATTTTTTTAGATAAATGAGAAAACTTTTGATTTTTTTAAATAAATGAGAAAAAATAAATAAAAATACATAAATAAATGATATAACTTGTAATTGCCCCTATTTTTTGGGAAGTCGGGTAAAATGTATCCTATCACCTATGTCACACACAGAATCAAGACGAATCTAACGATAAATATCTCGTACTCTAAAATCCATCAAGCCGTTTAGAAGACATAGGTAGTGAAATAAAGAAAAGAACAAAACAACTTACCCCAAGACACGTAATGGTCTATTCGCACCAAAAATGGACTTTTCGTACAAATCGGTCAAATTTGAACGAAAAGCCATTGTTGCTTGGTAAAAGTTGTTCATATTCTTCTTCTTATTCACCTCCTGAAAAGCTTCCGTCGTTCAACCAGTCAAACTTTATAAGCCAATGGATAAATAGGTTAAAATGGTCATGGCCGTAAGAAAGATATTCAGCACATACTTATCATAAATGAAGTAAATAATAAAATAAATAGAGTAAATAATAAAATAAATAGAATAAAGAATAAGTAATATCTGATAAGTGCACTATTTTCTCATCTGTGGTATGGGTTTGTGTTAAAATGGTCAATTTACCAGTTATTTCGCAATATATACTAAAAATGGGCACAACAACAACAACATCTCTCAATCAAGTTTGGTCTTCTTTTTAACGAATCTCAATGATACTCGCAATATTAAGATACTTTCGATATCATGAACTGGCTCTAAGAGTACGTCTTTTTGAATTAAAAATTTCTTTGTTTGGTGTCTGGTTCCAGACTTCCAGTTCAAAATTTTCGCAATGTAAGCTAAAAATGGGCACAACAACATCTGTCCATCAAGTTTGGTCTTCTTTCTAACGAATCTCAATGATACTCGCCATACTGAGATATCTACGATATCATGAACTGGCTCTAAGAGTACGTCCTTTTGGATTAAAAACTTCATTGTTTAGTGTCTGGTTCCAGACTTCCAGTTCAAAATTTTCGCAATGTAAGCTAAAACAACGTCTGTCCATCAAGTTTGGTCTTCTTTCTAACGAATCTCAATGATACTTACCATATTGAGATACCTACGAGTTACGATATTATCATGAACTGGCTCTAAGAGTACATCCTTTTTAATTAAAAACTTCTTTGTTTAGTGTCTGTTTCCAGACTTCCAGTTCAAAATTTTGTACGTCACATCCGGAACACCTTTTTTAACGCAGGATAATTTGATTTCTGATTATAGATTATTACATTTTTAGGGTTCCGTACACGCAACGGGTGACCAACGGGACCCTATTACTATAAGTCTCGTCTGTCTGTCAGCGGGCTGTATTTCATGAACCGTAATAGGTAGACAGTTGAAATTTTCACAGAATGTGTATATTTCTAAATATTTCTATTGCCGCTACAACAAAAAAATACAAAAAATTAAAAATAACTGGAAAAATGCGGGGGGTCTCCTTAAAGAAAACGTGTTTTAATAATAGGTTTTTAGAAGTATTTTTGATTTAGCTGTATCGTAAAAATGGTAATTCTTAAACGGTGAAACCTAGTGAGATTTTAGTACTAATACTGAAGTAAAATAAGAAATATCAAAAATTGGCCAAGTGTGAGTCGTACTCGCAATATAAGGAGTCCAAACTGAATGAAAAAAATATCACATTTTGTCGCTCACGCTGATGTCTTTTGTTTGTAATGTGAATGACTAGGTATCATTGTCATTATACTATGTAGTTGTGTGATGAGATGTGGTGGTACAGAACCTTTGGAGTGCTAGTCCGACTCGCACTTGGCCGGTTTTTTTTAATCAATCAAGATTTGCCATTAGTCATTATTCATGATATGTTAGTGTTTATTTGATCGAAATAATAAAGCTTTAAAATGACCTATTAAGCAAATGTGCCGACATGAATCTCTTTGTTCATGAGTAAAGAGGCGGGATTAAAAGAAGCTATATCTCGGACACAACTCGCTGCTTTTTTGAGCCATTGACCGTGGTTCCACCGTTATGGCCCACTGGCAAAACTAAAAAGCTTACTGAACAAGCTTGCTAACTTTAAAAGTATGGCAAGGAGTTCTAACGTATCAAAATAACAATTTATTTAAAATCAGTTTTTGCCCGCAACTTCGGCCGCGTGGACATCGTTTTTATGACCGTCTGCGCGAGCTAACAAGCGTGGAAATAATTTTCTCCAGATCCATAGGGAACTATGTTGGTCTATGTTAAATTAGTAGTCAATGTCACTTCCCAACCCCTCAACTATTACTGTGCAAAAAATCACGTCAGTCCGTTGCTCCGTCGTTGCAACGTGCGCGAGCTCGCAAATATGTTTTCACCAGATCTATCGGGACCTATGTCGGGATATACTAATAAGTAGTTTGTGTCACTTAGCAGTTTAGGATCCATCAACTATCTCTGTTCTATCAAGCACGTCAATTCGTTGCTGCGTTGCGACAAATCAACCAAAACATTTTTTTTTAATTTTCCAGGAACTACGTCGGACTAACCTTTTTTTGTAGGATAAAAAGTTGCCTTTGTCACTTCCCACCTCGTCATCTATCTCTAAGCAAAAAGAAAAAATTGTTGCGCACTACCCCTTAACAAAAAAAAACAGTTCTCCTCTTGGTACACAAAGGTTGTCAGGAAGCGATCGCTGTTAAGAGATAGCACCGGCAATCTGTATGACTGTCCTTTGTCTGTACCTACTGTATCTTATTTATGGTATGCAGAGTGTATTCAAAGAATCAATCAAAACAAACAAACACACATTCACATTTACAATTTATTACCAAGGTTTATTAAGACTTAAATATCGATCAAACGAGAAAAAAAACTTCGTACTTTGAGCTTGTAGAGAATTAATAAAATACATTGTATTTTTTTTAATCACAATTGGTAAGCGCTGTGCATCATCTCACCTTTGTTGTCAATGCCAAGCGGGCTTACTAAGATTCCCCAACGCAATGGAGAGGCTTATAGTTGTCAACCATATAAGTACCTATTTAATATTATTGGGTTGATTTACCTGTAATAACTAAGCACTAAATTTAATATATAAAAATTCAGTTTTCGTATGTTGGTGCCCACAAAACTCTAAAAGTAGTTGATCGATTAGGATGAAACCTTGGCGAGTTGTTGAGCGCACGCCCAGGACGGTTTATAATTGAAAAAAAAACCGCGAGCCGCTTGCCGCTCGCGCACCGCGCGTATTCGATATCCACGCGGGCAAAGCCGCGGGCATCGGGTAGTACCTATCTAATAAAAATATTTTTGTTCGTCTTCTAT
The DNA here is from genome assembly GCA_947284805.1 of Coleophora flavipennella. NCBI lineage: Eukaryota > Metazoa > Arthropoda > Insecta > Lepidoptera > Coleophoridae > Coleophora > Coleophora flavipennella. The sequence continues at coordinate 6,041,009 of OX369263.1, read as the reverse complement.
GCGCCGCGTGGTGCCACGGGCGGAGAACTAATTTTATACAGGTTGTAAAAAAAATAATAAAAAAAAAACCCGTTAACTGGGGCATCTACTCATCATACTGAACAATATTCCCAAGGAACCAATAGTCAATTATAAAAAAAAAATTCGACGCTCCATAAATTTTTTTAAATCATTCTATCAGCTGATCGATTTTTATGAAGAGTTCAAATTTTTTTTCCGATTTCAGCAAACTTGCAGAGCAAAAGTTGTTCAGTTTGATGGATAGATGCCCCAGTTAACGAGTCCTACACCAGTTTTGTTACACCCTGTATAAATATATTCATGTCATTTTATAACTTTCGAGCGACGAAGGAGTGAAGAAGGTATTGTGATGGCAAAAAAAAATTGAAATTGAAATTTTGATGAAAATCTATTGTCTTACACTATAATTAAAAATATATGTGTATCTGAATGTGTGTTCTAGTTCCCAAACTACTGATTTAGTTCAAAAAATTGAGTTAGTGCAATTTTATTTTAATATCTTCTGGAGTTTTTTTAAAATTTTTATCTTGATTTTTAGGGTTGCCACTGTTGTATAAAATCACATATATTTTTTTACTCGAAAATGGCTAACTGTATACCTACAAAAAAGTACGCAGTAGTTTGTTGTTCCAAGAAAAATCAGAATAAGGTACCTCCCATAAAAATCCAGTTTGATTGTTACTTTTTATCAAAAATGCCTGTAACGTTTTTAATGAAAATAAGTACTAAATTATTCCGGAAAAAAATCTCAATCAGGTACCTCCCATACAAACCCAATTTAGCCTAAATTTACCTACTGCGTGGCGAAATGGTAAAGTCACAAAAAAAAGCTTTACATCAGGAGTTCGCGGGTTCGATTCCCGGCTGAGTCTAACCTTGTATGACTTGATTTGGTAGGTGGAAGGGCGTTTTTTAAGCCCTCCTGGCTAGCTACCACCATGTTAACAGCATTCATATGTTCCGGAATCAGAATCAGAATCATTTATTTGCAAGAATACTTATGTCATAAATATATAGATCTTAAAAAGTACAATGCCAGTAAACGTATTCAATCTTATGAAGACATGCAAATAAAAAACAAATAAAAAAAGTGCACAACGCCGCTAAAGAAGTTTTCACTTCAAAAAATAAATTTTAAATATTAATAATGATTAAAGTGGGGAAAAGTATAATTTGTTAAATATGCCACTAAGTATATGTAATTTTAGTGGTCCATAAATTCCTTAATACTATAAAAACAATAATTCATTAGCCATTTTGTTAGTTTTGTCTTAAATTCTGTCCCTTGTAATAGTTTTAAATCATTAAGTAAGATTATATATCATTATGCACATGTTGTAGACATTTTTCTTATAAATATCTGCTTTACAAGGAGGTTGATAGAGCATATTTTTGTACTGCGCTCTTGGCTTTCTTACTATGACATTGACAAGTTTTTCGAAAAATTCAGGATGAGACCTTGAAAATAAACAAATGTTTCTAATATACATGCAAGTCAGGGGTAGAATATGTAGTTGTTTAAACAGTGGTTTGCAACTATCTAAAAACCAAGCGTTACAAATGGCACGAATACATTTCTTTTGAATCCCGAGGACTCTATCCACCTCCGTTGAATTACCCCAAAGTATCAGTCCATAGTTAAGTACTGAGGAAACATGGCCATGGTAAGCTGTTATTGCAGCTTCAACAGAAACATTTTGTCGCAGACGTCGGAGGGCAAACACAAAAAGTTCTAATCTTTTGCATACTAAGTCAATATGTTTTTTCCTATTTAGATTTTTGGCAAAAATTGAAGATAAGATATAGCCAGTTCCCCATTGCGTTGGGGAATCTTGGTGAGCCCGCTTCCATCTTCGGCATCATCGACACTTATCTTTAGGTGAGATTATGTCAAGGGCTTTACCAATTGTGTATAATTTTTTTTTGTAAATTTTTCATTCGGTTTGATGTACTCTTGGCTTTATTTTTTGCTACTAAGTAAGTAAAGTTTATTGTTGATTTGTGTATCCCTGACTACGATAGACGGCGAAGGCTTCGCTAGAAAGTATGTGTAGCGTGGCTGTACAAATTGTAAATTTTAAGATAACTCGGGTCAATAAGTATAGGTAATACCGTACTTAAGCCACAAACCATTTTTAGTGTTAAAAAATAAAAATACACTCGGTATCTTTACAAGATAAAGTTAAAACATTAAAATGTGTGGTTTCCTATACATTTCAAAAATAATGAGCTTAATAAATCTATCTGACCTCGAGGTCAAAATAATTGTACGTAGGTATATAATCAGTTTGAAAAATTTCCTTGGAAGTCTTAGCATCGGGTTCCGTTAATTTCTTGTTGCTTTTGATTAATTGAATTATTATACAAGACAATTTATTCAATTCACTGTTCTATCTATCAACACGAGAACACGTTTTTATCTTTTTAAATTTTTAATGAAAATAAACAGGTTTGGTGTAAATCTAAAGCTATGACACAAACAAGTGTTTATGTCGCGGGCATATTGTATGATTTGTCATTTTACATACGGTCAGGCACATTATATAATGGCGAGGGCGGGGATTATTTGACTGTGATATCAATCAAGCATAACCGAAACTAACATCGCTCGCTTCGCGAGCTCATTTTGACAATTTACCTGGCTCGGTATTTAGCAATCTGCGTACAGAATTTTACAATTTGCCTGACCGTTTATATACGGACGAATTATTACAATTTGCCTGGCTCGGCATTTTACAATCTGCTTACAGCATTTTACATGTTGTATGACCGTTTATATACGGACGATTTATTACAATTTGCCTGGCTCGGCATTTTACAATCTGCTTACAGAATTTTACATGTTGCCTGACCGTTTACATACGGACTAATCATTACAAATTGTCTAATCGTACATTCGCTTGTTCATTTTACAATCGGCGTACAGCAATTTACATGTTGCCTGACCGTTTATATACGGAAGAATTATACAATTTGCCTGACCGTAAGTAATTGACTAATCATACAATTTGCCTGCCACATTTATACTGGGTGCTGTCAAAATATCGCCACCGGTGCAAGGAATGCTTTTACTAAAAATGTTAGGTTGTTATATTCTCTTTGGCTTCTACTTGTGGTATAGATTAACTTTTCCCGAGAAAAAATAGTCAATGTAAAAAGAGTTGTACTTTCTATTGATCAGTTAATTCAGTTAATTAAACAGTTTTATTTGAAGAGTCAAAATTTTGTTCTTCCGTCCTTAGGTGGCAGATATTTTGACAGAGCCTTATGTTATTCAAATTGTAAATTGTTACTAATTTGGGGCAGTAAAGTTCTCGAGTGGCTACCGTGCACCGGAAGACGTAGCGTAGGAAGGCCTCCCACTCAGTGGGCCGAAGATCTGGTAAAGGTCGCGGGATGCCGTTGGATGCGGGCAGTGCAGAAGCGGTCGTTGTTGAAATACTTGGGGAAGGCCTTTTTTCAGCAGTGGATGTTTTTCGGTTGATATGAGGATGATAAGAATAATCGCTATCTTCAGGGTTTTACTACGGATAACTCCATAACTCCGTCAAATGTTGATATTTCTATGTGAATTGTAATTGGGAAAATTTACCTAGTTTAGAGGGCTAGATACAAATAGTGCAAGACTCCGGCGCAGAAAAAAGTGCGGTTGGAAAGAGCCTAGCTAGGCACTGAAACGATTGCACGCGAGTGAAGCTTTGCCAAATATCGTCTTTTCTTTCGTATAAAATTTCTTCTCTTACATATTCGTATAAAAAAATAATCTAATGCGAGCCCATCCAGCCGTTCTATCCTAACAATTTGATCAATTTTATTTTTAAATGGAAGGTTCGAAACAGTTGGAAATCACCCCCGCGAGCGGCTAGCGGCTCGCGCACCGCGCTCCCTCTAGAATGTACTCCGAATCCATCCGGCCGTTATATCAAACCGATTTGATAACTTTTTTTAATGAAAGGTATTAAATATTCTCAAATAAAACACATTTACTCAAAAGTCATGCATGACAGATAATTGCATAATGCAAAAATCAAAATATCCAGATGTTGATCAATCAATTTCATTTAACTATCAGTCACTATATTAGACGACATGTTATCTGTCAGTCTAAAGATCAGTCAGTCAAACAGTCAGTCTGTCAGTCATCAGTCAGTCACGGTTTCCTTTTATCACCCTTTTTAGGGTTCCGTCATGTCTGTCTGTCCGTCCGCGGCCTAGCTCCTAGACTATTAGTAGTTAAGAGCTGAAATTTGGCAAAGATATAGGTATATAAAAATAACGCGGAGAGAACTGTAAAAAAATTTGGAAAAAAAACTTTTTAGCTCGTGGTCACCAATGAGTCTCCGTGCGCGTCGGTCGATGCGTCCAAGATATCCAGCTGATAGCGGGCTGATCCATCCCATTGCATAAGTGTGAACAGTACTCCATACATGAGCGGACATGTGCTTGATATAAGGTAAGTAGCTGTCCAGGTATGAAGTACCGTCTCACCTTAGAGAGAATGCACTATCATTGCAGCAACTTTTGCCTTGGACTCAATGTAACGACCAAAGCTAAGATTGGGTGTTAAATCCACGCCGAGGAGTTCCAGGTGGTCAGATATCTGAATCGGTTTATTCCGGAGAGTTGAATGGACTTCTTTTGGCGGAAAAAAGACACGCCTCTGTCTTAGAGGCATTAAACCTTACGGACACTGCCTGAAGTGATAGGTTTATGCGCTCTATCATGGCCTCTCTCAGAAACAGCGTATCAGCGCTGTTAGCTAGTGCACTGGACAGGTATCTTTCCACAACCATGCTATCGTCCGTATACCCAATTATACTGGGTTTCAGCAGATCGCTTATGTGAAGCAGAAATAGTGTTGCGGAAAGAACAGATCCCTGAGGTACCCCGGCATCAATCGCCAAAAGGTCTGAGAAACAGCCATAAACGACCATTCGAATAGACCGTTCCCTCAGGAAATCAGCTACCCAGTTACACAATCCCACAGGAAGACCATAAGAAGGAAGCTTGCTAATAAGGCTAGCGTGCCAGACCCTATCAAAAGCCTTCGAAATTCATGAAAGTAGTCTATATTATGAATTTAAAAGGAAAACAATCACGGCTAAGTAGGCTTTCTTAGTTTAGGAGAAATAGTCGACTCGATTTGTAAGAAGTTCATAGATTTTACAATATGTTCCATTACCAACTGCAAATATAATTTTGATTTTTAAAATAAAAATACATTTTTTTAAAGGCTACGGAACCCTACTTTGCGCGAGTCCGACTCGCACTTGGCCAATTTTTATGTATACAGATGTACAAAAGAAGACTTTCTTTATGAAGAATCGAGCGACTTAAATGATTACGTGAATTTTCGTATATAAATCCTTCCTTGTTCTTATCTCACGATCATTTAATAACACGGACAAGGTGGTCCGAGTCGGGTATCATAAACAATCCAACGACAGATCGGCGTTCCCAAAATTAATGGGTTTGATCGGAGCAACACCGGCTGTGGTATTTATTTGCATTTGTCTTATGGAAGACGTACAGTTTGGCTGTAGTGTATAGAATTGTATCTCTAATAGCTTTTCACTACAGCTTCGCCCGCGTGGACATCGTTTTTGCCCGCGACTTCGTTCCAGCTTTAATCCGGCCTTAATCCTTGTCTGCATCATGGAACCCCTGTGCAAAATATCAGCTTTCTAGGTCCAAGGATTTGTCAGTGAATAAGTGAGTAAGTAAGCGAGTGAGTCAGGGCTTGTTTTATATCAGTACCTATACTAATTTCTGATAAAATCTAACAATTTTTTATATCTATAAAATCTACTTTTTTCTCCCACACATTTACTTGAAGAAGTTTTTTTTTTTTTATCACACCTGTTCAATAAACGACTATTTGTTCTTCAATAAGTACGAAAAAAAATGTATATCTCTTTCTCTATCTCTATAAATTTGTGTCTCTTTTCTGACTGGTCCGCGTTCGTGAAGGTTGAATGTAAAAAAAATGAAAATATCTCAAACTAACATTACAGGTAATATACTCACTTTTGTGATTGGTTAGCAAGGAGTTTAAATACTAGCTCTTTGTTGGTTAGTAAGTAAGTGAAGTTAACCAAAGAGGTCTTTTCTTTAAGTTACTAGTCGGTTAGGTTTTGGCGGCAATGCGCATTAAAAAAAAGAACGGTCATGTTCATTCTTCTTTCTTTTCATTTCTTTTTCTCAGTTGTGATGAAAAATTGTGTTGTCATTCGGGGCCAAAATATACCTAATATTCTCGGGCAACGTATATTGAATTTCTCGCTAAGCGCATGATTCTATTTAGCATTCTTTGATTCTGCACTAGATCCCCTCTCTGCACTCGTCATTCTACTATATAATACTTAGCTTAGCCAAAGAATAAAGACTATTTACTACGTAAAAGAAGGTTAACTCCGCAAAATCATTTGAATAAATGGCGACTCTTGCTACGATACAATAAAGTGTAAATTCAGGTCGCACACCGCTAATTACCTACAGTTATATTCACCTACAAGTTGCCTCTCTTTCTATCGCGTAACTCTTATCTCTTCTGACTACTGAATTCGCACCTTGCAAGGGGCCGCGCGGCTTGGCGCGGCGTAGGTACATTTTTAACATTTTCATACCTACAGCGCAGAGTGCGAGTGTGCGACAGGCCTGGCTTAGTTCAGAATTCAAGCTAACGCCATCGGAACAAAATATTACTTTGTCCCTTTGCCACACAAATAACTATTTTAAAAACTTCACTACTTTTTAAGTGAAAAACATACATGTAAGTTTAAGAGGACGGACGCATCGAATGACGACATTCTAAATCCAATATGGCGGACTCCCGCAAGATGGCGGACCAGTTATTTTTTAATGCACCCCCATGATTTGGGTATCAAATGAATGGGTTTGCTGAGAAGAATACGAAATAAACAAAATTCTTTTCAAATAAAAGCTTGTACCCAAAAATTATTTGTTTTTCAAAAATTATATTTATCAGTAGAGCATCATAATATAACACATGTACAGTGGCATTTTTTTTTCACACACTTATGCCTATTGGTAGGTAGATATTATTTTATTATTGTTACGGAAGATACAAGCTCCCTGGCTCGGTGAGATTACATGTATAGTGCCAAAAAAATTTATGACACACTTATGCCTATTGGTATGTACCTAGATATTATTTTATTATTCTTATGGAAGATCTTTCAAATAAAAGCTTGTACCCTAAAATTTTTTGTTTTTCAAAAATTATATTTATCAGTAGAGCATCATAATATACCACATGTAGGGAGACTGGGTACACTTGATCCCTAGGGGACACTTGGTAATATTTATTAAAAAATCTACTAAATGCGCAATCTTTTTTTAAACTAGCAACACTTGTTTGTTTATGGCAAGGTTAACTTTCTGTCATATTTTCGTTGGACAAATATCAGTAGTTTGCAAATGGCCGGCAATCGAAATTTTCTGTGGTGATTTATATAAAATTTGGTAAGTTTTAACACGACATATTTTATAAAGTGTGATGGATTAGCTTTTTTAAAATGTGTATAGCTTTTAAAGCATTATTTTTCCTGTGGTTTTACGCTTGTTGTTATGAAACAAGTAGTAAAGTGTTAAGAGTGATGCTTGTTTCATAACCTCAATGTATTTGGGGAGATTTGATCCTCTTCCATAGGGGTGACATGATCCCAGGGATCATGTGTCCCATAAGGGGATCAAGTCTACCATACATAAAACTTATTTACTTTTACACTTTTATGGCGCAATTATTTATTGGTATTTAATTTTTAGAATACGATGCCGCGAAAGTATAAAACTAAAGAAGGTTCAAGAAAAAGAAAGCCAATCGATAAAGAAAAACTAAAAAATGCGGTAGCTGCAGTTCTGGCCGGAAATACACTAAAAGGCACAGCAAAGCAATATTCGGTACCTCTCATGACTTTGAAAAGATATGCTAAAAAGCAAAAAGGAAATGACGAGGAAATATCATACGAACCCAACTACAAAAAATCGCAGATATTTTCAGACGAAGAAGAAAAGGATTTGGAAGAATATTTGGAAACCGCTAGTAAACTGTATCATGGCCTCTACCCAAAGAAAGTACGTACGCTAGTTTACCAGTTCGCTAGCAAGAATGAAAAGAAGATTCCTCTCAGTTGGGAAGTTAAAAAAGAGGCAAGCTACGATTGGTTTTGGGGTTTTATGGAACGCCATGAGAAATTGTCGATGAGAAAACCCGAGGCTACAAGCCTATCAAGGGCCACGAGTTTCAATCGTCATAACGTCATTCTTCGCAAATTTAAAAAGTTTGATGGAAAGATTCAATTTCGATCCTTCGCAAATATACAACGTGGACGAGACAGGTATAACAACCGTTCATAAGCCAAAAAAAATTGTTGCTTGTCGAGGCCTAAAGCAAGTGTCGAAAGTGACATCTGCCGAAAGAGGCGAACTTGTCACGGTCTGTTCGGCAATTAATGCAATTGGACAAAGTTTGCCACCTATCATGATATTTCCCAGAAAAAACTGGCAAAACAGAATGCTTAATAATGCTCCTCCTGGAAGCAATGGTTGCCCAAATCCCAGTGGCTGGATGACTGCTGCTACATTCATGCAATTTTTAAAACATTTTCAGAAGTATGTCCGAGCTACTAAAGAAAACCCGGCACTCATCATATTTGACAATCATGAAAGCCACATAAGCGTAGATTCCGTTCAATTTGCTAAAGATAATTAGATTCATTTATTAACCATACCCCCACACACATCGCAGAAACTGCAGCCACTTGATCGTATTCTCTTTGGAAGTCTTAAATCTCATTACGATATAGCTTGCGATGATTGGATGGCAGCCCATGCATGAACACCAATAACTATTTATGAAATCAGTGAGTTATTAGGAAGAGCTTATCCGATGGCAATAACGCCAAGAAATATTACAAAATCTTTTAAAATTACAGGAATTTACCCTCTCAACTCAGAGATTTTTACAGAAGACGAGTTCTTATCGTCCTATGTAACAGACCGGCCTGAAACGGAACAACTCACTGACGCAGAAGATGTGGCAGCTGATGGGTCTCCTTCTGCTCCTCTCCGTCAAATGTCCCCTTCCCTTGTTCGTGAATTGTCCCCTGTCTGTGTTGTAACAGACCGCCTGAAACAGAACAAAATACTGACGCAGAAGTTATTGCGACAGATGATTTTCCTCCTGCTTCTATCCGTCAAATGTCCCCTTCCCTTGTTCGTGAATTGTCCCCTGTCTGTGTTGTAACAGACCAGCCTGAAACAGAACAAAATATTGACGCAGAAGTTATTGCGACTGATGATTTTCCTCCTGCTTCTATCCGTCAAAGGTCTCGTTCCCTTGTTCTTGAACCTATTAAATTTTTTTGTCCAGCTACTCTGACTCAGCAATCACTTGTGGCTATTCAAAGGCTTACGTCTCCTGCAATAAATACATCTGGAGATTCTATTATTACTAAAATCCTTTGAACCTATGACAGATTCTGTGATTGCAACGAATCGTTCTCTTATTAATGATGATTCAACGGCCTCTCCAAAGATTTCACCTGTAGGCAAAAAGACTGTTTCGACGTATTTCAGTCCCGTTATGATCAGACCGTATCCAAAAGCAGGGCCTAGAAAAACTGTAAAAAAGGGAAAGAAGAAGGGTGCAACTAAAATATTAACAGACACACCTGAAAAAGAGGCTCTAGAAAATAGCTTTAGAGAAAGAGAAGAGAAAAAAAGGAAAAACTCTGCAGCTACAGTCAAAAGAAACCTTAATAAAGAAAAACCAAAGAAAAAAGCAAAACAAAGAACTACTGTAAAAACAATTTCTGATGAAGACGACACGCAAATACCTCCGTCGCTAGATTCAATTGAAGAGAGTGAAGAAGAGAAATATAAAGAAAAAGAAGAAAGAAAAAGGAAAAAATCTGCAGCTACAGCAAAAAGAAATCTAAACAAAGGAAATCCAAATAAGAAAGCAAAACAAAGTACTGCTGTGGAAACGAGTTCTGATGAAGAAGAAATGCAAATTCCTCCATCTTCAGACACTATTTACGAGGGCGAAGAAGAGGATTTAGACACAGATTCCGAAGAATATGAAGATGGGGATGATATAAATATTCACGTAGAAGATTGGGTAGTAGTAAATTTAACATCAGCGAAAAACTTGCATCGTTACGTCGGTCAAGTAGTTCATGAGCATTTAGCTAGCTTGGACATTAAGTTTGATAAAAAAATTACCGACAAGAAATTCAAATGGCCTGAAAAATATGACTCAAGTTTAATTGGAAAGTACCAAGTTGTGAAAAAGCTTCCTACTCCGCAATTTAAGTCATGACGCGTTGGTTCCTTTGAATTTCCTAAATCGCTCAGGAAGTTTAAAATTGAAAAATAAGTTAGGTATATAATTATTCATTATAAGTAACAATATTATCAAAGAGCACAAGACTATAATACGACTGATTTCTTAAGTAAGCTTCAAGTATTTAATGTGATTATAATAATTAAGGTAAAAATGTGAGACTTATTTTATTTTTGTTACCGTTGCCGACAAAAACCTATTTTAAGCCAATCTAGTTTATACTATACTATATTAATCGGGTCTAGCCGGTTACTTATAAATTTTATAGATATTTATAGGTTTCTGAAGTTTGTGTTCATTTTTAATTACCAACAGTTATCTTCTTAGGTAAATTTGTTTAAACATTGAAAACTCATTACTTAAGTCATGATAAAAAACTAGATTTCATAGAAGTCATAAGTTTAACTAATTTATTTAAGTTACGTGTTTTAATATTTAAGTATAAACAAATTGTGTTTATTACTAGTCCTTTGGTAATTTGTTTTTAAATAAAAATTTGAAAATTAAAACTGATTCAAAATTATGTGATTTATATTTTAGCTGCCCTTATAATTAGTTTCCTTTATAAAATTGGAATTCTAGAAAAAAAGAACACAAACTCACGTGATTTGTTTGTTTTCAACTAAAAATTTGAAAATTAAAACTGATTCAAAATTATGTGATTTATATTTTAGCTGCCCTTATAATTAGTTCCCTTTATAAAATTGGAATTCTAGCAAAAAAGAACACAAAGTAAACTCACCTGATTCATGTGTCCCCTATGTTTGGGAGATTTGATCCCCCGGGATCAAAGCTCCCTTATGGTTGGGAACAAGTGTCCCTGATATAAGGGACACATGATACACGTCCATGGTATGAAGTTTTATGAAATTATGACTAAAAATGTAAACAAATCATGCCCTCTTTCGGATTGTTGATAGATATTTATATTCGAAACATAGAAATATAAAAATTTTAGCAATGATGTGGAGAGTAATAAATTTAGAGATCAAAATACAAAGGGGGGATCAACCCTCCCCAGCCTCCCCTACAGTGGCATTTTTTTTTCACACACTTATGCCTATTGGTAGGTAGATAGATATTATTTTATTATTGTTACGGAAGATACAAGCTCCCTGGCTCGGTGAGATTACATGTACAGTGCCAAAAAATTTATGACACACTTATGCCTATTGGTATGTACCTAGATATTATTTTATTATTCTTATGGAAGATCTTTCAAATAAAAGCTTGTAGCCTAAATTTTTTTGTTTTTCAAAAATTATATTTATCAGTAGAGCATCATAATATACCACATGTACAGTGGCATTTTTTTTTCACACACTTATGAAATTGCCTATTGGTAGGTAGATATTATTTTATATTTGTTACGGAAGATACAAGCTCCCTGGCTCGGTGAGATGGGCGGGCGCGCAAGATACAGGGTGATCTAGGGTCACGTTCCCGAGATAAAGCCAGAGATAACGCGAACGTCTTCACTGTACTTACGAGTAAGTAACTGTCTTCGAGTTTGCTTTCGAAACACCAGTTATTTGATATTTAACTACTTGAACAGACTGAGACCTGCCTAAAGTAATTGATTTATTTTGTTTATTATTTAAATAAACAATTAGTTCTGTTTACTTAGATTTCGATTTCGCGGTACATTGCGCAATCTATAAAGAGGACAGTTTTTGATTTAATAAATAATATTTAATATAAAAAGAGGACAGTTTTTGATTTAATAAATAATATTTAATATAAAAATAATATACACAATATTTAATAAGTATAAGATACGTCTCTATTGAGATATTATAAAAAAAATGTGCTTCTGGCAGTCAATAAATCTGCGGAAAGAAAACTAATATAAGCTCATTTTATATCATCATCATATCAGCTCATATACGTCCCCACCTAGGGGCTCGAGCCTACCCTGAATTATGGCGATCGGGCCTTAGTCGACCACGCGGGCCCAGTACGGGTTGGTCGACTTCACACACAACCTGCGAATTTCTCCGCAGGCGTGTGCAGGTTTCCTCACGATGTTTTCCTAAAGGAAAGGTAAGCCGTAAGAGCGTTGGATAAACGTATATATGAAATCTAAATTCGAAATCACATTGGTACGTGGCAGGATTCGAACCACGTCCTCCTGGACAGGAGGCGGCGGCCCTAGCCGTTACGCCACCGACGCTCTACACCTAAGCTCATTTTACATAAATAGTTTTATTTAATTCGTGTTCTTCTCAGCAAACCCTTTGATTAGATACCCATATCATGGGGGTGCATTAAAAAATAACTGATCCGCCATCTTGGGGAGTTCGCCATGTTAGATTTTGAGTGATATCACTTAGCTCATACATTGTCATCCAAACTAAACGAACATGCAAAATTTCAACTCAACCTTAACTATCTAGAAACTGAACAGTTACTTCTACTTGTTACTTAATTGCGGCATACTATTTTTTACTAATCGTCTACACATACACACATCCCCACGCACACACACACACATACACACACACACTCACAAACACACATTGCACATGCATTTTGCACTTACATTTATTTTGTATAATCCTCATTTAAAATGGTCGGTTGACATCGCATATTTTGTTCCTATCTCTGCTCGCTGACTGCTAAGGTACAGGCTTTTTCTAGCCTAGTTTAGTAGCCAGAGTTCTAATAAGTAGAACTAAGATGTACAACTAGAATTAAGACTTTGTTTTCTAACTTATAAACTTTTTGTGAAATATTTTTTTTTTAAATATATATATTAATGCAAAATTTCAACTCAATCGGGACGCAAATTTAACTTGCAGACAACTTACATACTTACATACAAACATCTACAGGTATATTGAAAGTATAAGTATATGAAATCTAATGCGAGTCCATCCGGCCGTTCTATCCAACCGATTTGCTTATTTTTTTTAACCGACTTCAAAAAAGGAGGAGGTTTTCAATTCGACTGTATGTTTTTTTTGTATGTTTGTTACGCGATATCTCCGCCGTCACTCACGGGGTCAAGACGAATCTTTTTTTTATATTAAAATTTTGAGTGCGTTTGAACGTCTCACCTGATGGTAAGTGACTATGTAGTCGAGGATGGTCTAACGATACCTCATACGTTAAAATCCTTCAAGCCGTTCAGGCTGTAGCAGGGAAGATAGAAATCTACATACATACATACAAACACTCGAAAAATGTAACTCTCCTTCTGAGGCAGTCGGGTAAAAATGTCACCTACGCCAGGATGTGCCAGGGAATTATCCCCTTTGCAATCAGCTCTTAAATTTAAAAAACGAGACCTACAGTACTCGCATAAGATGTGTAACATGTGACAAAATACATAGGAAATTAATTAATTATCAGGTCGTACATTCACGGGCCGACCCTTCGAATAGTAGTATGTCAGCTTTGCCTTTGCCATCACACTAGGCGGCATGGCTATGACAACCTTAGTTTTCGAGAATTAAAAAACGTCCGCATTTCCTGTTACACATTTCCGTCCCATTTCACGAAATCACTCCCACAAATTGCTGTGCGCGAGTCCGACCCGCACTTGGTCAGATCGAATAGCGCGCGCTTTCGCGACTTCCTGTTACACATTTCCGTCCCATTTCACGAAATCACTCCCACAAATTGCAGGAAAGCGAGAGCAAAGATGTTACACATCAATAAATTCATAATTTACTTTACCTAGAACCACATTTAACTTCCGGCGTTATTTTGAAATGAAACCCTGCTAGCTAACTATATGCATTGATAACGAGCCAAATGTACTTGTCGGCACCCTTCAAACAAAATCGTCCACGTCTACATAACAATTATAATAATTTCGTAAAATTTGCCGATAACTTTGTACTTTATTTAGGTCACGGGTCGGGAGCATTACTTATTTTCGTTCAAATTGTGTTAAGTTAGAGTAACGACGGTATACTTATCACTGTAATAATGTATTTTTAATTTTGTTGATTGTTAATTGCAAAACAAACTAAGTAATAAGCTCGATATTCTTGGAAATTCCTAAATATCTCATTCACAAATAAGACACGATAAGAAATATAAATGTAGGCAAAAAAGCACAGTGTTACACGTTATTTTATTACAAATTATTTAAAGCGATTAAACATAGTGAGCACCAAAAAATAAATTGATACCCTAAGCTCTCTTACCAAAAAATTTATTCAAACACCAAATGTAGTTAATGATCACCAAATACTTAGCGAGAAAATTATTCGCTATTTCTGCCTAAATAAACTACACAACGAAAAAGAAGTTGGCATAAATAAGTTTTTTCAAAAAAACTGTAAATGAGCGAGCGAATCGATCGATATTAGGTTCGGTCTGGTTTGATTGATTATACAGTCAAAGAGCCTCGCGAAGTGAGGCTCCACCCCATGGGTGCTGAAGAAGATACGCTACACGCTACGCGCTACAAATTAAAACGTGGTTAAAATTTTGGTTAACAATGATTAGTTTTTGTAGTCATTTGCTTTAATAGGATAGCAAGATGTAAAAATGTTGGTTATAATTTCACATTAAATTGCAGTTTTAATTTTGGTGCTCTTGTACTAGTTTTTTTTTTTTGTTATATTTTACTATAACTGGTGTTCAGTTAAACATAAACCGTAGTTAAATTAGCCATTTCATGAATCGGGTAGGTTTCTAGATGAATAAGTACTGAATGACGTCCTAACTAAATTGTGCCGCCTGCGTCACCTAACTCCATAGCAAAGTATATATATTAGTACTAACCCATAGCTTGATTAGTGTATAATACTTAAGATATATTCGGTCAAGCAGGCATTACACGAATATCCGTTGTGCATAGCACAACTCGTGGTTTGATTCAATACCTTCCCTGCTCTACACCCCACATCACATGGCGACCCTGCCAATACGGTTCAGGTAAGGAAAAAGTAATTACGTAAAATGTGATTTTCCTTGAGCTGAGCTTCTCTGTATTTGTGGTATGTACTCGTATTTTATGATCTTGACTTAACGAGCACTGTCTCTTTTAGTGATATGAAAGCGAAATGTTAGTATACTGATAATACATTACTGCGGCGGCCAGCAATAGAGGCATTGATGGACGAATGTGTAAATAAGTACGTAAGTCCATCAATGCCTAGTTGTGGCCAAGGCTTGTATAGTACTTTTCTCAAATAATGCGCGAAGAATAAAACTAAATAGTATATTCTATTTGCAAGCCAGTTCGAAATTTAAATAAAACCTTTGATAAGTTACCTCCTTGGTTGCCATGTTTCGGAGTAAAAGATCGTTTCATTTACAAATTACTTTAATTGGCCGCTAAAACACGACCGATATGGATGGCTGCTCGTATGTATTTGGCCAGTACAGCAATTACGATTTATCTCGAAGAAGGTTGTCAAAATAATGCTAAAATTTCCAAGCACGTTTGAGAAAAATTCAATTATTGTGATCAAAGTAGTGGATGCTATTTTCAAGAGTAAACCATTTAGTTTTGTTTATGCGACTCGATACAAAGAACCTGGTATAAACGTCCCACCTTATGTAACATTCAATACGTATAATTTATTAAACTCCGGTGTAAAGTTTGAATTCAAGTATTAAACTTTTTTTTAAGTTAAAAAAAAACAAAAAATGTTTGTCAAAAAACGTGCGTCGGTACGCACGTCCTAATGGCTTATTAAGCATTGTATATAGTTTTTATCGCGGGCTTTGAGGGGACCGAATCAAGAAATTTCGTAACGAAAATAAAACCTAACACCCCAAAATATATATATTAAGATATATATATATATATATTGAGTTCTAAAAAACTTACAGTGCCATCTATCTATCCATCATGATGATGATGATGTCGATGATGAGATGATGATGATGACGATGATGATGACGATGACAATGACGAATGACGGATGACGATGAAGGATGACGGATGACGAATGACAGATGACGGATGACGAATGACGGATGACGAATGACGAATGACTGATGACGAATGACAGATGACGAATGACGGATGGCGGATGACGGATGACGGATGATGATGATGATGATTAACTTTCTTAGGGTACTGGTAAATACTGCATAAATAAAATAATTATAATTGCATAAGTTGATAAAAAATACTATGCAATAGCTTTACCGCGGCAGTCCCCGAGTGCCACACGTCTTTTTTTTATTCACAATTCGTTCGTTCTCATTAGAACCATTGACTAGATCCGTGATAGCCCTTGGCATTATCCAATGCTGTTAACATTGATATTTGGCGGCAAGGCTTAGATAAGATGGTGTTAGCCAGTAATAATTATTACTACTAGTTTTGTAAAAATGACTGTATAAATATAGTTGGTTTTTAATTCAAAATAAATTTAGGAAGATATTTGAGAAAAAAATTAATTGTGCCTGAGTTTAATATCAATGTACACGCAAGTCATGTTATGTACGGGATCTGTGATTGTTTCACTGATAATATTAGTTTTGGGATTTATTAAAATGACTGCATTTCTACAATCACTTCATAACTTAAAAAAATGAGTTTCATTTTAAAACCCTTCGGGATTTGATTAAATACCTGTTTTGATCATAGTCGTACCCAAAGGGTAAAAACGAGACCCTTTTACTAAGACTACACTGTCCGTCCGTCCATCTGTCTGTCTGTCACCAGGCTGTTTTTCATGAACCGTAATAGGTAGGTACACAGTTGAAATTTTCACACATGATGTATTTCTTTTGCCGCTACAGCACGAACTACTAAAAACAGCATAAAATAAATATTTAAGGGCGGCTCCCATACAATAAACGTGACCTTTTTCCGTCTTTTGCTCGATTTTAATAACAGGTACACGCTTGAAATATTCACAGAATATTTAGTTGTATATTCACTTTAAAAACAAATAATTAAATCAACATAAAATAAATATATTTAAATAAAAATATTGGTACGGAACCCTTAGTGCGCGAGTCCGACTCGCACTTGACTGTTTTTTTATCCCGTGTTAACAGTTAAGAGATATTATCAGTCTGCAGTTGAGAAATGGAGACATAATAATATAATATTTAGTATTTCCTTACTACTGCTAGTTCCTCAGTGACCCAAAATGGCCTCCGACGTAAGAAGATGAAACTCTTTTCGGTTCTGCACCGTCTCTTACCAAGCAGCTATCTGAAATACCCGCAGGTCTTTCATCACAGAAATTCTGAAAAATATTAAAATATTTTTGTGGCAGTAGTGTAGGTTACGTATGTTCGCAATTAAAGTGAATAAAATACATGCTCACGTGATGCTCACTGTATCTGCAACCTGTTTTTGCCGCTCAAAATGATGTAATAATTTTGAGTAAGTTTTTAACGTTGATGTTTAAAATTGTTTTTAGATATACATTTATTATTTTATTTCAACTTCAATTCCAACTTCAAGAAAGAGATCAATCGACGAATCCAACTCGGCTGGCCAGCGTTCGGGAAACTTCACAATATCTTCACGTCCCAAATACCGCAGTGTCTCAAGACTAAGGTCTTTGACCAGTGTGTGTTGCCAGTGATGACTTACGGGACTGAGACATGGTCGCTTACAATGGGCCTCATAAGAAGGCTCAAGGTCACCCAAAGGGCAATGGAGCGTGCTATGCTCGGAGTTTCTCTGCGTGATCGAATCAGAAACGAGGAGATCCGCAGGAGAACTAAAGTAACCGACATAGCTCACAGAATCGCTAAACTGAAGTGGCAGTGGGCAGGGCACATAGCTCGTAGAACAGATGGCCGATGGGGCAGTAAAGTTCTCGAGTGGCGACCGCGCACCGGAAAACGTAGCGTAGGCAGGCCTCCCACGCGGTGGACCGATGACCTGGTGAAGATCGCGGGAAGCCGATGGATGCGGGCAGCGCAGGAACGGTCGTCGTGGGAATCCTTGGTGGAGGCCTTTGTCCAGCAGTGGACGATTTGTGGCTGATATGATGATTATGATTATTATTATTATTTTATTTATCACTAGCTTTTGCCCGCGGCGTCGCCCGCGTGGACATCGTTTTTATGACTGCCTTAGTGGGTGCGCGGTGCGCGAGCCGCAAGCGGCTCGCGAGGGTGGACATAACTTTTCTCCAGATCCCTCGGGACTTATGTCAGGATATGCTTATTAGTAAATCATGTCATTTCCCACCCCCTCAACCATCTCTGTGCAAAAAATCACACAATTCATTTTTATGTTGCGATGTTAAAGAAATTAACCAAAAAAGAGTATATTTTCAGTTCCCTCAGGAAGTGAATCGGGCTGTGCTATTTCCACGGGATAAAAAGTAGCCTATGTCCTTCCTCGTGACACAGGCTACCTGTGCATACCAAATTGGTCATGGCGTTGAAGCGTGAAAAGGTAACAAACAAACTAACAAACAAACACATTTTCACATTTATAATATTAGTAAGGATTATGATATATCAGGTACGAGCCGGAGCTAGGATTTCTACTGTTGCTGGTCAGGCGCCTCTCCAGCTCCTGAGCAAATTTCTTGGCCTCTGCGCACCAAGCGCTGCTCACCTCCACTGCAAACGGGATGCCCCCTCAAGGAGCGAGTATTTTGTATGTTTTTGAGCGGCAGCTCACTCCAGCGGCCAAGCCAGCTGCGTGGGTTGTATACGGGACAAATGAGACGCTAGGAACGTTCAGACAACGCCCTCGCTCCCAAGGGGTCAGCGTCAGACCATCAGGTCGCCTGCCATCAGAGCCGCTGAGACCGGGTGGCTCTAAAGTACTAGGAACGCCGGCGGATTTTTTATCCACAATTGATAAGCCCTTGGCATTATCTCGCATGATGGTAAGTGACGATGACGCCGAAGATGGAAGCAGGCTTACCAAGATTCCCCAACGCAATGGGAATCTGGCTATCTCATATTCAAGCCGGAACACACCAATGCTGTTAACACTGATGTTTAGCGGCAAGACTTAGATAAGATGGTGGTAGCTAGCCAGGCGGGCTATGTAAATGCCCTACCACCAAACAAACCGATACAATAAGAGCACGACGGATGAGTTCATTGAGCAAGTGGTGACGAGGGAAACGACCCGCCCGCAGACTTGCAGCAGCTCAACCCGTGATAACCCCTATCAGCCACAAGCGCCCCACATACACAGTTGTGTGGCTCGCAAATGTTGCACCCAAGTCTGAGAGCTCTAGAATTACTCAATATACAGGGTGTAACATAAAGGTGTGGTGATACTTTAAGGTGGGCTTGTACCCATTAAACTGAACAACTTTCTCCATGGAACCCATAGTCAAATCGCAAAAAAAAAATTGGCTCTCCCATACTAACTCGATCAGCTGTGATGCCAACTTAGTATGGGAAGTTCAAATTTTTTTTTGCGATTTGACTATGGGTTCCATGGAGAAAGTTGTTCAGTTTGATGGGTACAAGCCCACCTTAAAGTATCACCACACCTTTATGTTACACCCTGTATATTTATTTATTTATTTTATTTATTTAATAATAAATATTAATATATGTATTACTAGCTGTTACCCGCGGCTTCACCCGCGTGGACAACGTTTCTATGACTTTTCGAGGGTGCGCAGTGCGCGAGCCGCAAGCTGCTCGTGAGCGTGAAAAAAAGTAGCCTATGTGTTACCAAATTTCAGCCAGATCCGTTCAGTAGCTTTTGCGTGAAGAAGTAACTAACATACACACTCACAAACTTTCGCCTGTATAATATTATAGTGTGATTAATTCTTAATAGAGCACTCAGCAAAACAAAATGAGTATAAATGAAAACGTTATTTTACAGAGCAGAAACGCGATTAAAATAAATAAGTAAATTGCAAGGAAAATCCTTTTATTGTAATGAACGGCACATATCGCAAAAAGGGTTACAACCATTTTCAATTACATTTTTCTTGTCTACTGAAGTAAAACTTCGCCTTTAAAAGTGGCCAAGTGCGTGCTGTGAACTACTCGCAAAGTAGGGTTCTATAAATTCATTTAAAAAAGAAGACGTGTGGCACTCGGGAACTGCCGCGGTAAAGCTATTGCATAGCATTTTTATCAACTTATGCAATTATAATTATTTATTTATTTTTTATTTATGCAGTATTTACCATTACCTTATAGTCCTTGGGGCGCGGGATGTTTATGTAATAAATTAACACTAAGAAAGTTAATCATCATCATCATCATCATCATCATCATGATGGATAGATAGATGGCACTGTAAGTTTTTTAGAACTCTATATATGTATATGTATTTTGGGGTGTTAGGTTTTATTTTCGTTACGAAATTTCTTGATTCGGTCCCCTCAAAACCCGCGATAAAAGCTATACAATAGCATAATAAGTGTATATATAAAAATTGTAACGCGGCACGCTGTTATGCGTTCTTCCTTCTTTTCATATCATCTATTTCTTTTTCACACATGCGCTGACATTTGTTTTCAAAAATCATTTAATATCTTTCACCATTTCACCATTTCGTTTCTTTTATCATAATAATATAACTTTTTTTTTTTTTTTTATTTATAATATAACTTGTATTTAAACCTGTTTCTTCCTATCTCGGGTAAGATTAATTTATATTTTTGTGATTTCTATTTTAAATTTAAGTGTGTATTGTTTTCTTATTCTAATGTTCTTTTTTAGGTCTTATATTTCATCTTTTACTTCATTATTAAATTCAAATTATCCGTAAGCACGCATTTATTTCGAAACCCACGCCCTATCTCCTACCGTACCTAAAAGTCGTGCTACAAAATAAATTGTGTGTACTTTTTCGCATAGCGTTTAAGGCTTATACCGCCGCCAACGACCATTTTTGTCAGTAAAATTAAGGATGTTTTTATTTTAAAAAATATGTTTTGTAACTTACAGGATATGGGGAGTCATATTGATTTCCTCGATCTCTATTTTAATAAACAGAAGTTAAGAAAAAAATATCCTAATGCACCCTTTTTTTCTAATTGTGATCATAGAACTGCTGCAATTTTAATCGAAACATTATGATAATTTATGACTTTCATACCAAAATAATATAAAATGATTTTGTTGTCTTACTTTTTTTAAATTCCTCTTATTTTATTGAAAATGAATTAAATACCACAATTTTCACACGATTCGTCCGCGGCGATAAAGATAAAGATAAATTTATTTGCAAAGAAACCATATTACATTTCGGGTATTAATTATATGGGTAGTTGATGGATTCCACCTTATCCAAGGCATGCAAATGTTACCATTTTACTATTTACCATCTATATATTCTTTTACGGAATAGAAATAATTTTTATGCAACCACTTAGTCAATGAACTTTTAAATTGATTACCATTTAACATTTTTAAATTATCTGGCAAGGCATTATACAGCATTATGCTCATGTTATACACGTTTTTTGTATAAATATAGGTATTACAAGGAGGTTGATATAATAAGTTTAAGTAATATGACCTTTTTTGCCTTGGATATATTTCTGTGCGTTTTTTAAAATATTTGGGATGTGTTTTTACAAAAATGCACATGTCTCATAAATAAGGACATGGCAAAGGAAGCACATTTATTTTCTTAAAAAGAGGCTTACAGCTATCTAAAAACCAAGCATTGCATATAACTCTAATACATTTTTTTGTAACATAAAAGCTCTATTTATGTCAACTGAATTACCCCACAACATTAAACCATACGTAAGAACTGATGACGAGGACACATATCCGTGGTAGGCTATAAGAGCAGCATCCATAGAAACCGTTTGACGCAATCTCTTTAAAACATAAATAAAACGATCTAATCGCAGGCAAATTTGATCAATATGTTTTTTCCAGTTTAGGTTAGTGTCAATAGTGAATCCTAAAAATTAATAATTATCTACTTTATCTACTTCATTATCTTGATATCTTAAGTTTAGCTGCAATGGGTTTGAGTTATACAATAAAAATTGAATTAGTTTAGTTTTACTTATCTGATACTTAATTTATTATATTGTAACCAAGAAATAATATCAGCTAAAGATCTATTGATCGAAGCTTCAAAAGTATTTATATCTTCACAATTAAAAACTATTGTTGTGTCATCAGCAAATTGAATACAATTTTAATGTACAGCACGTGGTAGATCATTAAAATACAGCAAAAATAGAAGAGACCCCAAAATGCTTCCTTGTGGCACTCCAGAATTTCTTATCTTTATTTGTGATTCAAATTGTTTTTTGATCGTGTTACGACCAATATGGGTAGCAGCAGTTATTTCAGTGTATTGTCTTCTATGACTCAAGTAAGTGTGTAACCAATTTCTTGCCGATCCTCTTATGCCATACGTTTCTAATTTACGGATAAGGATTTCATGGTCAACATAATCAAACGCTTTACTCAAGTCTAGAAATATGGAAACTACTGGAATTTTCTTATTTAATCTCTCCGTAACCAATTTTACCAAATTAAAGCAAGCCATTGTTGTAGACATTCCTTTTCTAAATCCAAATTGTTCCTTTTGCAGCATGTCAGGCGATAGACGTAACATCCACGTTCAGTACGAGCTGACAAGAACTTTATTTCCAAGCTATTTCGTTCGATGTTTGAAACATTGAATTCTCAATCGAACTGCTAATTTTAGGGACGGAGGAGCCTTAACTTTTAGTAGGGTCGGGAAACAGCAAATTAAAAAACAAAAATTTTTACAGTCACACTGTGTATAATTTCTTGCGAATCCTTTACCGTCTGTCTTAGTCCGGCTTACAAAAATCAACAGTAAACATTACACTTACGTAGTACCATAGAATAAAGTTAGGTAATGACTAGATGAAAATTTAACAAATAGTTTTTGTATTTATTATGTATGTATGAGAGGTAACTTTTATTAATATTTCTAGATATCAAATTTAAGCTACTCTGCTCACTTGGCACTAGGCAAAGTGGCAGGAGCACCTCCAGCGGAAGCACAGTCGGCTGGAGTTCAGTGCGACGGGGAGAGAAAGCGTCGAACTATCCGGGCATTATCGAGGAGGACTGCTTTCTGCATTGCTGCAATTATTGGTCTGCCTCGGAGATCCAGCCGCCTTAGGTGACGTTCAAGGTCGGCTGAAATTAACCCGTTCACTGATTGGACTACGGGGATGATTTCGGTAGATTCCACTCGCCACATATCAGTAACCTCGTGCGCCAGGTCCAGGTATTTGGTCCTTTTATCGGCATCAGCCTGCACGAGGTTTTCATCATATGGGATAGTGATATCAACCAAAAACAACCCTTGACTGCGTCCGATCCATCAGCACGATATCAGGCTTATTCGAAGGAATAGTCCTGTCCGTGATGATGGGTCGGTCCCAGTAGAGCTTAGCGCGGTCGTTTTCGAGAACCGGCTCCGGCGTGTACTTGTAATACGGCAACCGCCGAGATATGAGGCCATACTTTAGAGCGATCTCTTGGTGTAGGATCCTGGCTGCTTGGTTGTGCCTGTGCAAATACTCAGTGTTGGCAAGCATGGAACAACCGGAGGTTATATGACGTAGGGTCTCCCCTGGTTGACGACACAACCGACAGACGTCCAAGGTGCCGTCTTTTATTATAAACCTCCTATAGTTGTTCGTCTTGACCACCTGATCCTGTATTGCACAGACAAAACCCTCGGTCTCTGCAAAAAGATCTCCGAAGCGCAGCCAGTGCACGGAGGTCTTCTGATCTACGAAGGACCCACAAAGGGCCTTAAAGAACCTACCGTGCAGCTCTTTGTCTTTCCAGATGGCCTCTCGCTCAGCAGTGCTAAGTACAGCCGGCGCCTGCCAGTTCTCTTGGGCCATGTATAGAGGGGTTAGTCCTTTATCACAAGCCATGACAACTCTATGCAAGTCACTATCGACTTTCGTCAGGAAGTAACTTCGAAGGCTGCATATCTCGCGGTTGTGCATTTGTTTGGCACTTAGAAGGCCACGACCGCCATTCTTCCGCGGGATATACAGCCTCATCACTGACGACCTCGGGTGATGCATCCTATAGAGTGTCATAGTGGTGCGGACTTTTCGATCCAGGGCGTCCAGTTCGGTCTGTGACCATCTGAGTATGCCGAAGGTGTACAAAAGAACAGGCATGACCCAGGCGTTGAATGCTCGTATCCTGTTAACGCCCGACAAGTAACTCTCAAGAACTTTTGTCAGGCGCTCCCAAAACACGTCACAAACCGCCTGTTTTACTCCCGCTTCGTGAACACCAATATTCTGCGACATACCCAGATACCGGTATGTATCAGTTTCAGAGAGGGTACGGATGTTCATGGAGTCGATTTCGACTCCATCTGAATGTACCACCTTACCCCTGTCTACGTGAAGGATCGCACACTTATCCACTCGTGATTTTCAACAGTTCCTCCAACCGCGTGACATTTGGAGCGAACAGTTTGAGATCGTCCATGTAGAAAAGGTGGGTCATGCGTGAATCACCTCTCCGAAAATGAAATCCCGTCCCTGACTTCATAAGCAGAAAGCTGAGGGGATTCAGGGACAGGCAAAACCAAAGTGGACTCAGACAGTCACCCTGGAATATACCCCTCTTAATCCAAATCCGGTCCTCCGCATTCGACAACCGCTGACCATGGAGACTAAGGATCGTACTCCATTGCCCCATACACGATCCGAGGAAGTCTCGAACTGTTTCATCTATCTTGTACAGTTCGAGGACCCTCTTGAACCATGAATGGGGGACCGAGTCGAACGCCTTCTTATAATCAATCCAGGCAGCGGAGAAATTGCGTCGATTGCGGTGCACCAATTTGCCCACGACCGCATCAATCAGGAGTAGCTCCTTCGTACCGCGACTTCCGCCCCGACATCCATTCTGAGTAATTGCCATAATATCATTCGCCTCAATAAAGGCGTCAATTTTGGCCTTCAGAATGGATGTTAGTGTCTTGTAGGTGGTAGAAAGACACGTGATGGGGCGGTATTGACTAGGGTCAGCGGTGTTACTCGACTTGGGAGCTAAATGAGTGATCCCAGTAGTCAAGAAGCTCGGGACCTGACGCTGCTCGAGAGCTTGCTGGAACTGGCTGGCTAGGGTCTCGTAACTCGCATAAAACCCCTTGAGCCAATAGTGGTGCAGTCCGTCGCTCCCTGGAGTTTTCCAGTTCGGATCTTTCTTTACGGACCGCATGAAGCACATCATCGGCACTAATGTTCACGGGGTTCATAGGCTCGAAGCGAGCACATGCTTCCTCCAGCTCAGCTGTCCATTGCCCCTCGTCGTGTTGCACAGGCCGGGACCACAGGTTACGCCAAAAGGCAACAATACCCACATGCTCCGGTCTCTCGCCTGTGTTTAACACAGCAGGTCGGTCCAGTGATCTGTAGAACTTCTTTTGATCACTCATGAAGAGGCGATTCTGGCGAAACCGGTCTACTCGCTCCGAGTATCGCCGAATACGATTTGCCCACGCAGTTATCCGTTGCTTCAGGTCATCGATGCGCTCCGTCACTAATCGCATGGCATTGCGTCCTGCAGGATCAAAGTCCGATCCCGCAAATGCGAGCCTGACAAAGCGCATCACTCGGGGCCTACTGTTGCCCGACCTGAAAGCAATCAGTTTGCCAATGAGGACTCTAGCCTCAGCAATACGACGCTCAATCCTTTACTGCCATGCCGGCTTTTTCCCACAAACGGGGTGTGCGAGCCGACTCCGGCAAGTTGGCACCGATAAAACGGCAGACTGCCATTGCGGAGCCAAAGAGGATTGAGTTCGTATCACTGAGATCGCTGCTGTTTGCCAAATATTCTGGCAGCATGCGATTTACGGCCTCAATGACATCCCGATTGCGGACGCTAAGGGGCAATCGTGGAAGCCGTGGCCTCTCCTCGGGAGGCAAAGTGCGGAATTCCTGAATCGCCTCCTCTAGTATACTCCTGATTTGCTCTAATGATTATTATTTTTATTATATCAGCTCATATACGTCCCCACCGAGGGGCTCGAGCCTACCCTGAATCAGGGCGATTAGGCCTTAGTCGACCACGCGGGCCCAGTGCGGGTTGGTCGACTTCACACACAACCTTCGAGTTTCCTCGCAGGCGTGTGCAGGTTTCCTCACGATGTTTTCCTTCACCGTTAAAGCAATCGGTAAGTAATCTGAGAGGTACCTTACTCGGATTATTTCTGGATTAATTAACTCCCCAGTGCAGTAGATTTTATTAAGTTGTACATATTTACAAAGTTTTATTTAAATCCTTAGAACTTTTTTTTTCACATTTTTTTATTCACAAGAAACAAAGCAAAGTATAGGAGGTACCTTAATACGTTTTTTCTTGGAATAACGAGCTACCTCATACTACAGGCCATGGAAATTTATAGTCTTTTACCTAGTTTCATCAAAATCGATAGAGCAATTTTTGAGTTAAAAAAATATGTGATTTTTACTGTGGTGGCAACCCTGAACATCAAGATTAGGGAAAATTAAAAAAACAACGGCTCCAAAATACAATGATTATTGTCCCAACCTATATTTTACACAAATCACACACACACACATACAGAGAGAGAGAGAGAGGCACGCACGCACGCACACACCCATTTTCTCTTTACACACACATAATGTATATATTTTTGGTTTTTAGTTTTTAAGACTCTAATAGGGTAAAACAATCAATCCCTGGCAAGCCGACCTAAAAGGCGACGGGGCATTACTTACCTTTTCTGGAAGCGATTCGTCATATATTCGACCCGTCACAGCTTCGGTCCGGATAAAGTTTGATACAACGTTGAAATTTTCAAGATTAGGTGTCCTTGGCAGACTAAGCAAATGTACCGAGTATTCAACATCTCTCTTTTATGGTTTCATATTTATTGACATCTGAAATGGGTAGGTACGTCGATTTAGAGCCCAAAATATTAAAAAAAATCTATGTCACCTGCCAAAAAAGAAATGAAATCCCATCAAAAAATATTTCATGTGAAATCGGTTGCCAAAACTCACATGTTTATAATACTCTCACGGGTTAAAAATTATATGAGTCATATAACGGCCAAGTCATACATTTTTATCAAGATATAGAGTTTGTAGAGTCAGAGTTTATAGGGAGATTTATTTAATATTTATTTTTATAAATGTGTTACAGTCTAAAGTATTAAGAGCTAATAATACTTTGGAGCTCGACAGTATTACAATATTAAGCCAAATCATAATACTGTGACTAGGTCTCTCACAACTTTTAACCAGTGAAAGCATTATATGTAAGTCTTCACTGAAATATTTTTGGTGGGATTCCAATATCAAATTGATATAAAAAAAATTAAAAAAAACCGACTCCAATAAAAATAAAAGTTTAAAGAACTTAAAAACCGACTTCAAAATGAAATTCACTCAAAAGTATGAAATAATATTATTATACTTATATACACGACATTAACCAACAATAACGAATTCAAAGGTGGGTAGGAATTAAATTAGGGGCCTAAAATTTTTTTCGAGGTCGGGATCAGCATACAGCTACTTACGTATCAAATTTTTTAGATTTGATGGCATTGCTGACACTGACCTCAAAAAAAATTTTAGGCCCCTAATTTTCATTTTTATGTTATTTATTTTTAGTGTTAATGCTATCCCCAATATACCCAATCACCCACTCGCCAATAGGAACCATCAAATCATAATTAATATTGCATGTGTTTCATTAACAGATACAGATTCCTGTGGCTTCCATCATCATCACAACAGCATGAAAGTTAAGAAGTTAAATTTTCCATCATCTGCTCATCTGAATAACCTGAAAGAATACAACTATCGGTCTATGTAAATTTTTTAAAGAATTATCCTCCAACTCCTAACCGATAAGGAGTCATCTGATGATGACGATGATGAGATGATGACTACCAGACGCCAAAACTTGAATAATTTTAGGAAATACATGAAACACGTATATGTGCCTATAAAATTTGAGGGTTGTTTTCGATTTCCCTGGGATCCCATCATCAGATCCTGACTTGGTGACAATGGGACCCCCTCGGGAGTATACTCTTTCAAATAAAAAAAGAATTTTGAAAATCGGTTTACAATCGGCAGAGCTATCGCGTAACAAACATACAAAAAAAACACACCGGTAGCACTCCGGGAGTGCCGGCAGAAGTGAAAACTTAACAATTCACATATACGAGTACACAACAATGTGGTTACTACACAACCACGGAGCACAAACAAAGAGGAGCTGGCCTAAGCAACTGTGCACTGTGATTTTCGTCAGGTGCCCATGTATCGAGACTCGCATTATTGGTGTGTTTTCGCATTTTTAAGAAGAAAAGGATGAAGTGTTGTGTTTTATCGTGTCGAAGTTATTCAGACAGACGTTCTGATGCTATGAATGGTATCACATTTCATTTGTAAGTAATTTTATACGTAATTATTAAAATAGTTCTAGAAAATTCTCGGCTTTCAAGTATAAATTATACTTCTCGACACTAGGTGGCGTAACTTTTGTGAATAAAAAATACGAGTACGTAAAGTTCCGCATTGGTATATAGTTATAATCATACGTGGATACTGAAAATTAAAGTATACAATTAAACCTGAATACTTTTTAGTCGCCAAAACAGTACTTTAGTGATTTTTATAATTATATTGTAAACAGGCCGCCATCTATCGTCAACAAGAACAACTATTTTCAACGTACCAAATATCCAGGGCCGTAATTAGATTCAAATAATTTTACCGAATAACACACGGCTATGGTCAGTAATGAAATAACATTTTCATAGCAAATATTTTCAAGTAACAAAGATCTGAGTTGTATACATACTCGTACTATTCTCCGTGACTGTTCATGAATTGAAAGAACTTCGAATGTTAAATAATCATTTTATTCATATTAAGATAATTTACCACCTAGTTAATTTTATTTCTTTTTGTTTGTTTTAGATTTCCATCCGATGATAATTTAAAACAACAATGGATCACAAAAGTGAATAGACCGGATTGGACTCCGACAAAATATACAAAGATTTGTTCTTGCCATTTTAATGATGCAGACTTCATAGTGACAAAAAAAGGCCATAAAAAATTAAAGATGGGCACTTTACCTAGTTTAAAACTGGATTTGTCGGTTGGTTTCGGTATTGTTTGTATAACCGAGTTTCAATTATTTTAGGAGAATAAGTATGTATTTCATTTTATTTTTTAAATTACAGCTTTGACCAATCACCGACTGTAAATCATATTATACTGCTGATTAAATCTTTATCAGAAAAATATATAGATATTCGTTTTAAGCATTTCGCAACCATTCAAAACGATAGGGCAACGAACCGACAACAACTAACTAAAACTGTTATTTTCGCAGGTAATTGAATTTTGTAAATAAAATTATGTTCGTAATAATAATTTGTCTATTATTTTGTGCTAGAAATTTTAAGTACGTCAGTACACATACAAAACAGTAAAAATGTTAACCCTCGTTTTATTCATTTATTACACAAACTTTTTAAAGCTCATAGTTCTGAGTACGTCCCATTACTTTCTACACTTATTGACATCTAGTGTGAAATAGCTGAACTACGTAGTGACATCAATATGTCGATGTTAGGTCGCTAGGCGAGTAGTTTTGCTACTAACCGGCAGATGGAAAATTGAGAAAAGCGCCCTGTGCTGCCTGCGGAGCAGCACACTCAGGCACGGTAGAAAGAGTGGGAGATACTTGTTCCTCTCCCTTCCCCTCGATCTTACGCTTTTTCGATCAGCATCACGTGACCCTGACGCGAGTTTGGAAGTTTTTACCCATCCAACAAAAAGTGCTCAGCGCCGCTAAAGAAGTTTTCACTTCAAAAAACGTACAGTCGAATTGAGAACCTCCTCCTTTTTGAAGTCGGTTGAAAAAGAAAATACCCAAAATTATGAAATAATATTATTATACATATAAATACACGAAATTAACCGACAGTAGTGAAATCAAACTCCCCTAATTTAATTCCTACCCACCTTTGATTTCGTTATTGTTGGTTAATGTCGTGTATCTAAGTACAATAATATTATTTCATACTTTGAGTGAATTTCATTTTGAAGTCGGTTTTTAAGTTTTTTAAACTTTTATTTTTATTAGAACAAAATGTCGTTTTTGACAGATGATAAAAAGTAACTCAAATGACTAGCACTCGTCATCCCTATTTACTGTATGCTCACAATTGAGCTGTCTGCTGAGTTATCGAGGCCAAAGTATATATATTAGTATGTAATTGCCGAGGGTCTGCAGAATGTTGTGCTCTTCGACACATTTGTAGCCAGGGATCTAACCCAATGATCTAACCCATAGTTTCTTTACTTTTCTTGATTAAAAAAAATTCCGTGGCTAATAGGGATGACGAATGCTAGTCATCTGATTTACTTATTTTCATCTGTCAAAACGACATGTTGTACTTAAAATGTTTGAAATACCTAAGCGTGACGTCATAGTTTTGCAGCGTCATTTATGTACTCATTTTGTGATTTTGATGAATTAAAAATCGAAGACTTGATGGAAAACAAAACGAGTGAGGTTTTCCGAAGTTTAAATAGGAGGGCAATTTAGTGATTTAGTTCATAATTTATTTCTGATGCTGTCGTCATCCCTATTGGGCCATCCCTTTGTATGAAAATGTACTGAGAAAATTTAGGTGGCCCTTATTATTTTTGTTTATGTTTGTGCAGGGCTGCAGGGTGACAGACAACAGAAAGACAGTCATAGAAACTATGCTCATGCGAGCGAAGCCGCTGGCAAAAGCTAGTGGAAAATACATTTATGTATTTTTGTTTTGATGTACAATAAAGAGTTATTTGAGTTTGATCAATTGCTCATTCACTTCCCCGAACACCGACCTCTGGAATTTTGTTTGACTAAACACTGTTCTTCAAATCAGCGAATGAACCATTTGTTGCTTTTTAGAAAAGACATCAACGAGAAATTTAAGTTATAATAGATATACCTACCTACAATTTAAGTTAGCAGAGAACGGATCGGCACGAGACCAATCTAGAGCCCAAACTACGTCTATGTCGTTAAGGCTGTAATTTGACAGATTTTCGTAATTAAAAATTACTCAAGGTCAATTACTCCTAAACGATAGAAAACCCAAGGTTGAAAAAAAATACCCTTATTATTAATGATGTTCCTTAAAGTCAAAAGCTATTAGAAACACGATTGAGCAGTTTTGGCTCGATAGAAAAAAAATCCCCAAGACCGTTACTTTCAACTCTTGTTATGACTAATATTTTAAAGTATAAATTTTAAAGAATAAACAACAATATTTGTTATGAATTATGATATCTAATACAAAGTGAGATATGTTCATATACTTTCATTGTAGTTTTTGATTGAAACGAAAAACCATTGAAAAGGGGTTTTTCTCAGTGACTTATATATTACTGGCGTAAGGACCCGGCCAACGCGCGCGACTAATGCTCCAAGCGAATTGGTGCGAAAATCGAAAGTTTCGCACACTCGCGACTCAGTCGTCTGCGGGAAATTGTACAGTGCGGTGGAAAGATATTCCATATAAAAATGCCTTATTGTGTTGTTAGAGGCTGTAAAAATCATGAAAGAAAGGCTAAAAACAAACATGGGAATTCGTATTATTGTTAAGTAACCTTACATTGTATTTTTTCTTGTAAACAAATTAAATAAACGAATTTTTAAAGCGACAATTTTACCAATTCTACTCTTGCCCACGTTAGTACGTACGAGTTATGTTAGATGGCGCTCCTTTTTCTTGTATCAAGAAAATCTGAGTAAAATATGGGGACGGACGGATCCTTCTGTTCAAATCTGTGGTTTTTCTGTACTCTTTACATGTAAACAAAAAGACAGAGACAACTGTTACAATCAATACCTCGCCTTAAGGATTTCCTATAGGTACCTTCCTACTATATAAATAAAATAATTTTCGAAAAACCTAAAAGCTTTTTAGTATACGCCTTTATTTGAAAAGAGTTTTTATGCTCAAAAAGCCAAATGCTCAAATGAATGTTAAAAATACACGGTTCCAATTTCAAAAAAGGTATTGTACTCGTATTTCCTACCATTCTATTGAAAAATAAAAGACGGTTCTGGGACCTTGATTCCACTCCAAAGTTCATCACCAGATCAACTTCAAAATAACCAAGGAATCTATTGTCACCGGGAATGCGGCTTCATTCCAAATTTCAGCTTAATCGGACCCCTTGAAAGTCGCTCTAAATTCGATCGCAAGATTTGAACTAAACAAACATACATACATTCATACAAACATTGTAAGTTAACTATAATATAGCTCCGTTTAGTCTATTCTATTTATCTTGCTTGTAACTTATGGACGTTCAACGGAACTATACGGCAGCAGTATGCGTTTACTGCATCTCCCTTTTTAACCGGCTGCCTCAAAAGGAGGGTCATGTTTTTCGAGTGTATGTATGTATGTAGATTTCTATGTTCCCTGCTACAGCCTGAACGGCTCAAAAGGATTTTAACGTATAAGGTATCGTTAGATACGTCTTGATCCCGTGAGTGACATACGATAATTTTTTACCCGACTGGCCAAAAATAGAGGTTAAGTTTTTACGTAGTCGGGTTTTGAATTTTTAATGAATTTCTAATGTGTTAGAACTTGTTTTATCATTATTACCTTGTTTCGTCCTAGAATTATATGTCCAAAGAGAAAAATGCCATAATTATATCTATCTATATAATACTATGACATTTAGGTCTTCATACTAAAAACAGTTCTAAGAAAAATCGGCCAAGTGTGAGTCGGACTGGCGCAAAGTAGGGTCCCGTAGTCTTCTCAAAAAAATAATGTATATTTTAAAAAACAAAATAATATTTGCAGTTAGTAATATAACATTTTGTACGGAAAAACTATTAACTTTTTACAAATCCAACTGCACACATTAAGTTGGTCGACTTTTACTCCTAAATTAAGAAAGTCTACTCAGCCTACCTATGGGTAATAGGACATAAATTCAATTAGAAGAAAAACTATCAACTTTTTCCAAATTGACTACAAAAAATCAGTAACGGTTTAGTTGGTATGGGGGGGGGGGACAAAAAGTTGCACTTTAAAGCTTAATATTTCACATACCAATCACTGAATCGAGAAATGGTATAAGCAAAGTCCCGGAAGTTTTGAAAGACCTATTTAACGATACCTCATACGCTAGAATACGTCAACGAAAAAAATCACCCCCTTTTTACAAGTACCCAAGGTACCTTAAAAAAAATTGTTTTCAAGATTTCATTGTACCAAATTTGGCGGCGTGATTAATATGTATATTATACATGCCAAATTACAGCTTTCTAGTACTAATAGTCTCTGAGTTAAGCCGCGGACAGATGGACAGACAGACGGACGGACGGACAGACATGGCGAAACTAAAAGGGTTCTTTCTTGACTTGGCACCCTATAAAAACAGAAAGCATACTTTGTACTAGGAGAGTCGACAATTCTTTGATTGTTCAAGAAAATGTTTCAAGCGAATTAAGGCCAAGATCTTTCAAATCGACCTGTTTTTGGTTGAGTCTTAAGTTATAAAGTAGTCGTTGTTTTAATCCAGAAAAAATATTTATGTTGTTGATCAAGAACTGTTCTTGATTATTCTTAGGCTCAAAACACGTTAATTGTTACATCTCTCGCTCATATATACATGCAAAGATAATATGTAAGTTTATGAGTTTTTTTCAAGTTTAACTTAAAGATTATTAACACTATAAAAAAGAAATACACTGGAAAATAGGAAATTACATTGTCTACATTACTTTGAGGCTAGTTTTTTTAAAAATTATTTTTATATTAAAAAATAACACGAAAACATCGAAAAATTTAAAAAGTGTGGTTATTTTCTTCCCTCTTTACACGTAAAAAAAAGACAAAGATAAAAGTTTCAGGGCTGCCGGCTTAACTTATTATTTACCTTGCTTTTTCCCTTTGGCGTTTCCGTCGAAAACATGTAATTAACCTTTTTCCTCATTGTGACTGTCCTCAAAATCCTCAAACTATAGCTCAAAGTTTTCACTCTTTATACACTCGAATAATTGTTACTGTTATAGCTGAAAACATTCATTTTTTAATACTCGAATAATTCTAGATTCTACTACTACACTTGTAGTTTTTGGAAAACATACACCAAAACGCACCATGTCACTCATTTTAAAACACGTCACAAAAACGATTTTCAGATCCACTAACTCCGAACACACATCCGGAAGAAAAGTGTGACGATAGGGAACTGCAGTCTCCGCTGAAACTATCACGTAAAGTTTCCCGCGCCAAGATGTGTTCTAGAGCTAATAGAGGCGTCCCGCGGCGGTACTCACTTCGCGTTGAGTGTGGAGTGGCATCCTGATCACGCCCGCCCGCCACGCACAGGCACCACGCGCCTCCGACACAGCTCCTCCCCTCCCCCCTACCCACTCCCACACATCAGATCAACAAACAACGAACAAACAAATCACTTTTGCACCCCACAACCTAATTAAATTGTCTTTATTGAAGTAGTTGGGGCGATTAGAAGGTAAACAAATAGAAACAGCTACTCCATTCACGCTCATACATAATGCATAATGTTTAAGTACATTTTTATAATGTGACCTAATGGCGGGTGGATGAGTTGATTGCTGTCTTAGAAGTCGCCGACGATACGATGCAATGACCATTGCGCTAAAGGCCAAAGCTAATCCAGCCAGGGCCGCCTACCCAACTCAATTCATGGAGTAAAATGGTCTGAATTTTAATTACAAGTAGTTAGTATTAGTTTATTATTTTCTCGGGTTTCATTTCACTCGCTTTGTCTGAAATTAAGTTTTTTTCATTCTTTTATAATTTTTGTAAAAAATTCAGAAAATAGTGTTGACAAAACATTGTGTCGATTAAGAAGCGATCACAAAATTACCGGATAACTGCAAGTCAGAAACGCACACATAGGGTTCTGTACGATCATACTAGATGGTGCTAGTTTCTTCACGTTTCTAGAAATAGTTCCCTTAATTTTTCACTTTTTCTAATTTTAAGTATTTGTTGTTGCAGCGGCAACAGACATACATCATCTGTGAAAATTTCAAATGTCTAGCAATCACGGGTCAAGTAGTTATAATTATAAAGATTACATGTTTGTTACGCATTAGGTACAATCTTTAAGAGGTAATTATTTTGAAATTATTTTAATTCAAGTTTTTACTTTACACACCATTGTTGCATTTTATTCAATTGTTTTGTTTGTCATTTTTCATTTGTGACATTTCAATGAAGTAGAATTTTTTTTTGCCAAAGTAGGGCAAAGTAGGGTTCCGTAAGTCTTTTCAAATATTTGGATATGCTAAACACGTTAAAAAACGAAACAACTGAGCATATTTTTGCATTATTATTTTTGTTTTTTTTTGTTAATTGTCTAATAAAGTCGTACCAAACCCTATCATACAAAAAATAAAAATCGATTACAATCTGCAATGATGTCGCGCAACAAACATACAAAAAAAACGGCCAAGTACGAGTCGGACTCGCGCACGACGGGTTCCGTACCATTATCTATAAAAATCGCGTTTGTTATATGGAAGCCATCCTTAAATATTAATTATATTTTAATTCAATTATTTTTTCAAAGTGAATAATACAACTCAATATTCTGTGAATATTTCAAGCGTCTACCTGTTGCCGTTATCAATATCGAGCAAAAACGAGCAAAAAAACCACGTTTGTTGTATGGGAGCCCCTCTTAAATATTTGTTTTATTTTGATTTAATTATTTATTTTAAAAGTGAACATATAACTTAATATTCTGTAAATATTTCAAGCGTCTACCTGTTGTCCTTATCAATATCGAGCAAAAAAATCACGTTTGTTGTATAAGAGCCCCCTTGAAATAAATTTAATTCTGTTTTTTAGTATTTATTGTTATAGCGTAAAAAAAGCGTCGGTGGCTCAACCGGTAACGACTCGGTCCATCTAACCAGAGGTACCGGGTTCAAATCTGGACGGCCAATGTACCAATGAGTTTTTCAAAAAACTTACGTACATACTTACCGATTGCTTTAACGGTGAAGGAAAACATCGTGAGGAAACCTACACACGCCTGCGAAGAAACTCGAAGGTTGTGTGTGAAGTTGACCAACCCGCACTGGGCCCGCGTGGTCGACTAAGGCCTAATCGCCCTGATTCAGGGCAGGCTCGAGCCCCTCGGTGAGGACGTATAGGAGCTGTAATGATGATTGTTATAGCGGCAACAGAAATACATATTCTGTGAAAATTGCAACTGTCTAGCTAGCATGGTTCATGAAATACAACCTGGTGAAAGACGGACGGATAGACAGACAGACACAGAATAGGGCCACGTTTTTACCCTTTAGGTACGAAATCCTAAAAACATACAATCGAATTAATTGAGAACCTTCTTCTTTTTGGAATTCGGTTCAAATTAATTTACCTACATACACATTAAAAACAAAATATATTTTTGAAGTTAGTTATAGAACGTTTTGTATGGAAAACTATATTTTTTAATTTATCGATGAACTTTTTACAAATTCAACTGCACGTCTTAAGTTGGTCGACTATTAACTCCTTAACTAAGAAAAACTAATTTGATGTGGTCATTTTTTTTAAATGATTATATGTTCTACTACTTTCCTTTTTTTCACATGTCCTGAAATAGCGGTGTTGCTGGCACTTTTTTTTTTTTATTTTTTTTTATTCACAATTGGTAAACCCTTGACAACAATTTGTGTGACTCTTACAAAAATTAGCACAAACTGACCCCTGACTCCAAAAATGGTTTACACACCTGCAATATTTTTGAACGACCTTTTCAACGACACCCCACACCATGAACGAGAAAAAATAAGCCTCACTTTTACGTGTAGGGAAGTAACCTAAAAATTATATTTTCAAGATTTTACTATACCGCTTTGTCTGCGTATCCATCCATTTCTAGTTCCTATTATGAGTAAATTCGTTCCGATTGCTCTCGAGACATCAGGGCCATGGTGCTCTGAGGCCAAGTCTTTTGTAGACGATTTAGGGCGTCGTATAAGGGAAAAGGGCCTGGACCCGAGATCGGGCTCCTTTTTGACCCAACGCATCTCGCTAGCTATTCAGCGGGGGAACGCAGCTAGCGTCATGGGCACGTTTGGGCAGGGGGCACTGCGGGCAGGGCTTTTTGACTAGGTCGGGAGTTTGTTGAGCCTCTGCTCTAAGAATTATCTTTAAGAAATTGTATTTTGGTTCACTACCTATATGTTTCTTATATTCAGGGATCGGAACCGGTTTTGAAATAGCGGTTAATATAGTTCACATAACCGTTATAATTCTGTTCATCCATTAACCAGTTAATCCAATAAACGGTTTTAAAAAAACCGAAATTATTTTGGTTACCTGTTATTCAGAGAACGAAATTTTTAAACTCGCGCTTACCCATATTAAGATCTGAATTAACCGGTTAAACTCACGCCGCCTGGGCACCGCTCGCTGCGCTGTTGCCAGATTGCCGCCGCGCCTCTCGCTCGCGCCGCTACCTATCTATCGTCGCGCGGCGTGCGCTGTGCATTCGATTCTGTGATGTATGTGAGTGAGTTTCGTTCTTTCCTTCGTAGTTCGCGCTCTGCACTACTAGTGGTGACACACGCATGAAAAATCGAATACTTACTTACTTACTTACATTAACGTAGATACTGTGCGACCGATGGTTAAAAATTCGTGGAAAATTATCGTTTTATCATGGGAAGAAAGAAAGAGAATAAAATATATTCCATGTTCGATTACGATGAAAGCACAAAAAAATCGAAGTGTTTGATGGAAGGTTGTTACTTGTAATCACTTCATAAAGGTAAGTTTAACTGTTTCTACTTACCTACATAAAACTATAGGTACCTACCTACTAGGTACTTACTTATGCTACACACCATAGGCTTACGAGTAGGATATTGGTAAAAAATATTAAAGTATGTTGGGGTAACAGCGGATCGGAGGAAGAGCGGATAATTCTAATAACTCCAAAACCAATAAATATTTATTAATACTAACCGACGATTTCAAAATATATCACAAAAAATCCAACAAGATCTTGATCGTTTTTCTACGTATTGTGCAAATAATAATTTAAGTCTTAGTCTAAACAAATGTAAATCTATTACCTTTAGTAAAAAACGGAAAACTAGCAACTTTGACTACAAGCTCTGTGGAAAAACATTAGACATAACCTCAACCATTAAAAACTTAGGCGTCACATTTGATAGTAAGATGCATTTGAATACACATATTGATAATTTAACTAGCCAAGCTTACAAAATGTATGGCCTTGTCATGCGCTCTAGCGTTAAATTTAGGCAGATGATTGCCTAACCTACCTCTATCTCTATAATTCCTTGATTCGTTCACAGTTAGAATACGCCGTTGCAATATGGAATCCTTTCTACATAAAATACATAGATGCACTTGAGAAGGTACAGAAAAAATTCCTACGTTGTATGCAATACAAATGTTATCGTAATCGTCTATCCTACATTAATCTTCTAAAAAATATGAATTGTTAGATCTAAAAAGCAAACGTCAGCAATTGGTGGCTTTGCTACTCTTTTATATACATCATAATAGGTATGAATGTATTGGCCTATGGAAACTATTAAAGTTTAAAGTCCCTATTTGAACCACTATACGTACTTCCAAACAAAATCCCACATTCTCAGTTCCTCGCTGCCGAACTAATGCTGGCAAAAGATCACCATTCTTTCGTCTGCTTGACTCACACAATAATAACTTCAATGAAATTGACATGTTTGCGTCGCCACGTGTAGGTATGTTCAAAAAATCTATAGTAAACGACCTCAGTGAAAGGTTAGGCAGATCCTTAGAGCACACATGCTCTAAGGGGCGAATTTTTATCAACTAGTAGCGTTTAGCTTTTAGCAACTTCATGTAGACTTAAGACACTCATTTTATTTTGATTAATAAGCGTATTGAACTATATTGATTCATATTGAAGTAGCATAATTGAAATATGAAACAATATACACCAATTTAGGCATGTAGACGAAACACGTTCACATATACCCTCATACACACACACACTCACATACTCTCACACACACACGCACAAAACTCGCAAATTAGCATATATGATTATTTCAAAAATGTATTAATGTACCACCTTATAGACTTTAAATTTAATTCGTGGATAGCGTTGTTGGTTATTTACATAACTATATATTAAGTATTTAAGATATCATGCTAACATTGTTTATTTAACTGTTTGCTTTCCCAAATAAAAAAAATATTTAAAAAAACACAGGCAATGACGCCATTTTGTAGTGCTTCAAAATATAGTCTGCAGTGATTGTTCTAGAGAAGTATACGTGTGCTGAAGAGCGAAATGAAAAAGTGCGCAATTTGCGCCAGATTTTATCAAATACGCTCTTTCTCCTGGTAGCGTATCTCAACATTGAAGAAGAGTATTTAGAATCTTGCAAGATTTTGTACTTATTGCGATCATTCTATTCGATACAAAGCATGGTCTTTCTTTTTTCAAAAAAAAAATTCATACGTCCATTAAACAATTAGAATATCGAAATGAAAAATATTTTTTAAAATCTATTCAGAACAGCAAAAAACCATCTGCTCTTGCCCCAACATACATTAATAGGTGATGTTTTTGGGGTTCCGTAGCCAAATGGCAAAAAACGGAACCCTTATAGATTCGTCATGTCCGTCTGTCCGTCCGTATGTCACAGTCACTTTTTTCCGAAACTATAATAACTATACTGTTGAAACTTGGTTATCTGAATACACACAAAGTTGATTGTATGGACAGTACAATTGTTGTTTAATTTAATTAACGTGCATTTTTTTTTACTTAACGTCCTCTAAATCACAAAATATATCTTCTGCGGATTCAGGGAAAAATGCAGGTTAACTATCCGGTATAACTTTCGTTCGGTAATTATTACTATTCTTTTTTTTTTGCAAACCAATCACTAATAAATCTACACAACTTATGTATGTTATCGCAAAAATTTTTAAAAACACTGAACAAAACCATGCATCTGGCAGGCAACATTGTTGAATACAAACTGAACTGCCTAGGTATGAGCGTGTAGTCGCAGGCCGTAGAAAAAGTAGACGTTATCGTCGTCAAGAGATGGCGCTCGTTTCTTATTCAAATTAACCGGTTAATTCTACTCAACAAAATTGAAATTTGTAAAAAAACCGGTTTGG
This sequence comes from Coleophora flavipennella, assembly GCA_947284805.1. Classification (NCBI taxonomy): domain Eukaryota; kingdom Metazoa; phylum Arthropoda; class Insecta; order Lepidoptera; family Coleophoridae; genus Coleophora; species Coleophora flavipennella. The sequence goes on along the minus strand of OX369263.1, from coordinate 6,000,507 downwards.
TAAATTAACCGGTTAAAATATCGGTAACCGAAACCTAAACCGTAATCAATTCTGGTTCGGGTTCATTGACCTTAACCGGTTTGAAAATATATTCAATATAAATATTTTTAGCAATAAAAAAAAGTAATAAAAAATCGATTTAATTGAATACAATTTTAAAAATATTACCACTTTTGATGTAAAAAAATATACTGTACACCCTGTTTTTGGCATTAATTGCAAAATTTCTCGAAAACAAATAGTTAATGTTGAATGAAACCAACACACCAAAATCGGTGACTTTAAGACCTTTCATTTTAATTGAACACATTTTTTTAAACTTATTGGAAAGTGATGAAAAGTAATAAAAAAATGTAAAAATCGAGAATTGGGCGTTCGGTTTCAATGTAACAGCCGCGTTCTAGCTCGCATTGATTTGAACTTAAAATAAATAGACTTACGTTCGATATTATTTAAACACGTTTCAACCTGCTTAGGTTGAGTGCTCTTAGGGCCTTAAAATAAGTAATTTGATAATATGATTAATTTACTTAAATAAAGTTCATAGGTGACTGAAGGTAAAACATCGAATGGATTTTTATTTAAGATAAATATGATGAAAATAAAATCGAGAACATCGAAAAAGTGCAAAAGTGTGGTTATTTTCTAAACTTTTTACACGTAATGAAAAAGAAAAAGACAGATTTTTATGTACCACTGGGCCTTAATGAGGCCCCTAGGCCACAGAAGGCCAATTAGCACAAAGTATAAACTCTAGTCAATATAGCGAGTGCAGTGTCATACCGTAAACACGCAGAATATCGACACTGCATACGAATTGCCTACCCCGCGTTAAGTGCACACCTTAAAAGTAGTAAAGGCATCGTGTAGCACACAGAATAGAAAAATTCTATAGAACGCTGATGTTGTTTTTTTAGTACTAACACCGAGCGAGCCATTACACATACAGCACACTACAAACAGGTTGATGCTATTGGGTATTTTTTTAAAGTAACCTCCCCCAAAAACAAAAACAAACCTATAAAATCATTGAATAAAAGTAGCAATTTTTTTATGTGTAACATCTTTGCTCTCGCTTTCCTGCAATTTGTGGGAGTGATTTCGTGAAATGGGACTGAAATGTGTAACATGGGATGGAAATGTGTAACAACGAGAGTCCGACTCGCACTTGGTCGGTTGCTCTCGCTTTCCTGCAATTTGTGGGAGTGATTTCGTGAAATGGGACGGAAATGTGTAACATGGGACGGAAATGTGTAACAACGAGAGTCCGACTCGCACTTGGTCGTTTTTTTTCGTTACTGTCAGATCCGCCACCCAGGTACAATATCGTCATCAAATCTAACTAACCTAAAGTATTTTGTCACATGTTACACATCATTATGCGAGTACTGTAGGTCTCGCTCGAATTTTTTTTTCTTATATGTGGTGTAGCACGACTTCGTAGGTACGGTAGGTAGTAGGGCGTGGGTTTTAAAAAAGATGCGTGCTTACAGATGAGTGGAATTTAATGATGAAGTAAAATACCCAAAATATATGTATATATATATATATATATATATATATATATATATATATATATATATATATATATATATATATATATATATATATATATATATATATATATAAATACCTTTTAGGAGAGAATCAAGATATAAAAAAAAAATGTTTGGTGGTGAAAATATTGATGGATCCGATTTTTATTTTAGAATGATATTGTCAGATGGATTGCGCATGCGTAAAAGAAGAAATAGATGGATAGAAAGAAATACGACTGTGCTTTAGACCACACGACAGAACTAAAACTTCTTTAGCTCCATCTATATGTATGAAAACGATCTGCTGAAACCCGGTATAATTGGTTATGCAGACGATAGCACGGTTGTAGAAAGATACCTGTCCAGTGCACGAGCTAACAGCGCTGATACGCTGTTTCTGAGAGAGGCCATGATAGAGCGCATAAACCTATCACTTCAGGCAGTGTCTGAATGGGGTGATTCCAACCTCGTAAGGTTTAATGCCTCTAAAACACAGGCGTGTCTTTTTTCCGCCAAAAGGAGTCCATTTACCTTGACTCCAACTCTCCGGAATGAACCGATTCCGATATCTGACCACCTGGAACTCCTCGGCGTGGATTTAACACCCAATCTTAACTTCGGTCGTTACATTGAGTCCAAGGCAAAAGTTGCTGCAATGAAGCTGGGCATTCTCTCTAAGGTGAGACGGTACTTCACACCTGGACAGCTGCTTACCTTGTATCAAGCACAGGTCCGCTCATGTATGGAGTACTGTTCACACTTATGGGATGGATCAGCCCGCTATCAGCTGGATACCTTGGACGCCATCGACCGACGCGCACGGAGACTCATTGGTGACGACGAGCTAGTCAATGACAAGCTCCAAAGCCTTGAGCATCGCCGCAAAGTCGCCTGTCTATCAGTATTCTATCGAATTCATTTCGGAGAGTGCGCGCAAGAACTTCACGACCTCATTCCCCCTGCTCCATTCCACCGTCGGTCAACGAGAAGCAGGGAGGGGTTGCACCCCTTTGTTGTTGATGTTCCACCTTTTCGCACGAATCGTTACGCTTCTTCATTTATTATGCGTACAGCGCAGGAGTGGAACACCTTGCCTGCGTCGGTGTTTCCCGATTCCTATAATTTGGGGATCTTCAAGGCAAGAGTGAATAGGCATTATTTGAGTTTGCGTGTACCATCCTCGACTGCATCATCACTTACCATCAGGTGAGTTGCAGTCAAACGCACTCAAATTAAAAAAAAAAAGTAAATACTTAGTCTTCAGAAAATAATCAAATATTTTTTGTCATATGGAGGTATAGACAGTTTATGAAAAGAGTTTTATTATCCTCTGAAAATGATCAAATCCTTGTCATCTTAAATGATTTTTATGACAACCGATACTGTTGCCTTGGCAACCGATATTGTTGCTTCCGTTCGCCTCGTCCGACGTAACGCTCTCGTCACGCATTCACCAGCTTACTGCTCAAGTCAAGTGTGCGTAAAGAAGTTTTATTTCAAAAAAGGTCGAATGAAACAAGAACGAATATCAGCGTACTGCGTTACAATCGTAGCGTTAGGCTTATATATAGTACTTACCTATTAGATAGGAACAAAATTTATGAAAAGGTACAGGTGTAACAAAATTGGTGTAGGAGCCGTTAACTAGAACAGGAAGAATGAATTCATACAAGAAACGCGTTTTTAATTTTTGCTCTAGTAAGAACGGTAAACAGAACAGATGGCTGATGGGGCAGTAAAGTTCTCGAGTGGCGACCGCGCACCGGAAAACGTAGCGTAGGCAGGGCTCCCACGTGGTGGACCGACGACCTGTTGAAGATCGCGGGAAGCCGATGGATGCGGGCAGCGCAGGACCGGTCGTCGTGGAAATCCTTCTTCTTTGGAAGTGGGGGCTGCAGTTGCAGCGACACTTCGACCCAATGGGATCTTTTGTGTCTACCCCTATAACCTTTGCACCCCAACCTACTCGAAGATGTGCTGCATTAATGCAGCAATTCCGCTGATTGGAAGGTGCTTGTAGTCCTCCGGTTTTGGGTAGCCATCAACTAGGAGGTACATACGCTTGCTAGCCAGGACATCGCAGTGACACAGTAAGTGTTCCATTGATTCTATGTCTTCACCACAGGCCCTGCAGGTCGGGTCGTGCGTCAGGCCGATTTTTTGCAGGTGTGCGTTTGTGGCAAAGTGGAAATCCTTAGGGGAGGCCTTTGTTCAGCAGTGGACGATTTGTGGCTGATATGATGAATAACGGTAAAACAAACAAACTTGGTGTGATTAGAGTCCAAAGCTAAAGTAAAACAAAATATATGTCGAAGGGGGGGGGGTTAGGTTATGGATGGCCTTGTGGTTCACGTCCTTAACTATTTCGGTATTGGGCGTCGAAATAACAATGCAGTTATATCACAGAGGTCCTTCTTCAATAGTCTTGATCATTTGGTAATCGAAATTGTACAGGATGCCTTGGATAACAATGGATGCAAACGCGGTGATCACAGCGATGGCGTGACACGTCCGTTTTGCTCCCAGATCACCACTACTTGTGTTCTGCTCGACGCTCCATCAAAAAGTGTCTGCCTCGAGACTGACGTCCAGCTAATATGGCTTCTCCACAGATCTAATAAATTCTCAACTCAGTGTGGCAGCACAAACAGCCTTCCGTTAATACGTCATCTTTGCTACCACAAATGATCGTCTCACGAGTACAAGCGAATGTCACGCCACCACCGGTTTCACCCAGGTACTAATACCTGACGTTTGATCCAAACAAAGTGTAACTATGTAAACTTATCTCGAGCTGGTATTGGTAGCGTTTTCAATGACACTCCGACACGGCCATCTTGACGCATCACACGTCCCCGTGTGGGTTACCTGAAAGAAAAACAAGACCACCAGAGTATTTGTTTTCTTAACTGGCCTACTCGGCCACCCTGACATAAAATTCAATTATCGTCAACTCAAGAAAACATTATTACAAAGCTAACAAAATAAATGGTAGCAGTATGGTCATGTCAATACTTAATGTCAATCGCGTCCAACCACAGAAAAAAAATTCTCTCACTTAATCATTTGAATTGTACCACAAGGTTTCGCAACAAATCAACCGTCACCCGTCTTGGCAGCTCTGGGCCACCTCCATCCGGTGCCCAACCAAACAACAGTCACCCAACCTGGCAACTCTGGGCCACCTCCATTCGGTGCCCAACCAAACTACAGTCACTCTACCTGGCGACTCTCAGACACCTCCATCTGGTGCCCGCCCAAACTCACAGTCGCTCTACCTGGCGACTCTCAGACACCCTACGGTACCCGCCCAACTCAGTCACCCTACCTGGCGACTCTCAGACAACCTCTCAGGTGTCCGCCCAAAAACACAGTCACCCTACCTGGCGACTCTTGGACCACCTCCCTTCGGTGTCCAACCACACTATCGCTTCCATGCGGCGATCTCAAACATCACCTCTTTCTGGTGATTGCCAACATCACCTCCCCGGTGATACGCCTGCGAGCCAAACGCACGCCACACACATTTGTGGCCGCACAGCAACGAGAAAATCAACTCGGTGTTTTACGCCTACGTCTACGAATGGCTGAGGCTATTGGCATTCTGTTGCGAAACATCGTGTACGTCTAAGATTCAAAATACGAACTAGTGAACGTTAAAATCACGGTCAAGTACAAAAGTCCTTACTCTGCACTAGTAGATGGTCAAGGTTCAGTCTTTCCATCATCAATTCTGTCCAAGTCACTATTACTGTCACTATCGGGCATTCAACGTAGTCTGTCGTAAGCGTATTTGTTGGTCAGATTAGACGTTAACGCTTTAAAGACATAACGGTCATGCTTCTCCATTTGTAACAACGCAAAGTTAGGTAACTTGTGAAACTAAGCTATAGTTTAGAAATCAGCCACTGGCGCCGCCCCAGAGCAGTACACCACCCATCTCTTCCCAAGGGCTCCACAAGAAGCGACTAAGTGACCAAAAAAAACTGAGGATGAGCAGCATCGTCCATCACGCCTTTAATGTACCGCCAAACAACCCGCCAAGTGTAGCGTTTATTTTTACAATTGGTAATTACCGCTCCAACATGGGGGAGGCCCATGTCTATTATCACATCAGCAGCAAGCTGATTAACAACTCCTCTAATAGGATGCGTTACTCTCCGTATTATCACTAGTATGTTGTCGTGCTTCACTTAGATAAAATTACAGCCTGTGTGTGTAATCGACAAACATGACATTTAGAGGTTAGGCTACTTTACTCGTACCTAGAAGCAACTCCAGGAGGCTGTACCTCGTAACTCGGTTAACCCAACAGTTCGGTTCTTACCAAATGATCACCATGTAGGGACTTGTAACGTGAAATCTCATTACTATACTCTAAGGAAGTGAGCATATTTTAAAGGACACTTAACTAAGAGTACCAACGTTTAAACGTACTAAGATTCACCTGACCGTTGCCACGCGCCTAAAGCGTTTATGAACGTAAGTTCAAATACAAGGGGGCATTACGTAGATCGAATGACACGTGGACGTATTTGAACAGAGGTTACAAAATCAGTCATTTCGATTTAATAGGTAAAGAATGCACCTGATGTAACCACTAGCTATGCCTGACGTGGTGAAATAGTGACCACCTATGAAGTCAATCGATGTTCCAAGCTATCAGACGAAGCAATTTCCGTTCAGGCATGTTGTTATCATTTTTTTTCACGGTTATCAACACTTGCGTTCTATGCTATCCTTTTTCTTTACCAGCATGATAAGGCCGTCAAAAAGGGAAAGCTTCGGGGCTTATGACATTCGCAGCCTCCAGCCCATGAATCCCGTATCATCATCACATCAGTCGTAAGACGTCCACCACTGCACTCCGCATACTACCCTGTTATTATTCTTTTTTTTTTACAATTGGTAAACAAAATATTTTATTGGGGTCACCGAAATTAATCTACCTTCATAGGGTCTACACGATAGCGGGGCATTAAGGATGCCCTCGACAAATTCATCACGAAAGCTATTAAAAATAGGCAACAACTTTGGCCTATGATCAATGAGAATATCAGTCCCAATACTACGAAAGCTAATAAAGGTTTTTTTTTTTTACTCCATGTAAAAATGTCAGTCTCAATATTATAAAAGCTTAAAGGGGTTTCAATACTTTCAATCTTGGTTTAGGTTTGTATAACCGAAACTAGTTAACTAAATGAATCATCATATTTACAATGAGTCCTCTTTTTAAATCTTCCGTTCAATCACGACGTTGTGTCACAAGTAAAAATCCGAAAGCATGTGAAAGAGTACTTTCCACAAGGCATCATTTTAGCTGCTAATGCAATCACTACTAGAAGGGTAAGGGACTAACTACTCTATTCGCATCCTTACCGACAGTCAAGCTGTTTTGTTATTGACAGACTCGTTTAAGAATACCGTCAATCCTAGATTTAAAATATCTGAACATATCATAATATTGTTAGCACGTAAGTACCTATCTGGCATAACAAGAAATGAAAATTGTAAACAATGCCCATCAATACTACCCTCACTCGATATTTGTTCTGTACAGTAAACGTAAGCGTTGCCTACAAAAGTCAATAGTGCGTTAGTATTGAACACACTCCCGAAAGTCTATACACGAAACTTTCTTTAACGAGAGAACAGTAGGCACCACTACAGATTAGGTAATAGTACTACGCACGTACTACTACCACCATCAAAACAAAAGGGGTACGACTCACCGGATTTTCGTAGCTCCGCGTACATCACGCACTTCGCTGAAGCTGCACGCGCCGCTTGCGTGGATCTCCGCTGCTGCCAGTGCAGCCCATACTGTCGCCCATTTCCAAACAGCGCATCAGGAACAGGTTTCTAAACTGGCTCCGAGTCATTCCGGAAGCACAGGAGCATATGCCTTTCAACGGTTTGCTAAGTGAAATAAGCATTGCACCTCATTGCAACTGTCGTTCAGTAAGGGAGATGTCGACAAACGAGCACCGTGGACGTGGATTAGCTTCAGGTATATTCTGGTTGAATTCTGGCAGTGTGATTGCAGCAAATGTAGTCGATGGTGCTTGTATAACCTCAATCAATCGCAACATGTTCTGTTTCTGTAGCACAAAGAATTGTTGCCAGTTGGTTTTTATTTCGCTGCTCCATTATCATTTTTCACATTTTCCCGTCGTTGTGCACTTGTTGCGAGCGCTGGGAACAATCCAACTTCTGATGTCGAAGGAAGTGAGGGGGGGGTTAGGTTATGGATGGCCTTGTGGTTCACGTCCTTAACTATTTCGGTATTGGGCGTCGAAATAACAATGCAGTTATATCACAGAGGTCCTTCTTCAATAGTCTTGATCATTTGGTAATCGAAATTGTACAGGATGCCTTGGATAACAATGGATGCAAACGCGGTGATCACAGCGATGGCGTGACACGTCCGTTTTGCTCCCAGATCACCACTACTTGTGTTCTGCTCGACGCTCCATCAAAAAGTGTCTGCCTCGAGACTGACGTCCAGCTAATATGGCTTCTCCACAGATCTAATAAATTCTCAACTCAGTGTGGCAGCACAAACAGCCTTCCGTTAATACGTCATCTTTGCTACCACAAATGATCGTCTCACGAGTACAAGCGAATGTCACGCCACCACCGGTTTCACCCAGGTACTAATACCTGACGTTTGATCCAAACAAAGTGTAACTATGTAAACTTATCTCGAGCTGGTATTGGTAGCGTTTTCAATGACACTCCGACATATATTTAAAACCGCCAAAGGTGAGACGTATTCGCGCTAAGGAGTCTCTTCTTCTTCTTTTTGAGTCGACGGCACACTCAGATAGTCCCATCCCAAAACCGAGCCACGCAAATTGCTTTGTCAGTGGCCTGCATCAAGTCCTCCCGCGTGCAGGTGACTGGGCAAGAAGGACACGTAATGAGGTGGTCCATCGTTTGAGGGACCGCACAACACCTACATTCCAGGTTCGGATCTCCAATGAATCCCCATCTGAACAAGTTTTCTTTACTTCGACCAACCTGAGTCCGGAGTCGGTTAAGAGATTTCCAGGTCGACCATGGCAACTTATATCCAGGTGAGATCGGAAGACTCCTAGGACATTAGAGACCTAATGTCTTTTAATTGAAATGGATGGGTACATTATTGTACTAGTGTGGAGAAATGTGGTGGTCGGTACGGAACTCCCGGTGTGCGCATGTCACCTCGCACTTGACCAGTATTTTTATTTTTTAATGGATAGACGTGTATTTAAAAGCAATCAATTTAAATGTCATCATCTCCTTTGTAATCTACATTCTGTGAAATCCACGCAGTCTTTTTAGGGTTCCGTACATCCAACGGGTGACAAACAGGACCCTATTACTAAGCCTCCGCTGTCTGTCCGTCTGTCAGCGGTCTGTATTTTATAAACCGTAATAGAAGGTAGACAGTAGAAATTTTCACAGAATATGTATTTCTGTTGCCGCTATAACAACAAATACTAAAAATTTAGAAAAAAATAAGGGTTTATACAAAAAACGTGTTTTTTATAGATCTTTAGAAGTATTTTTTAAATAAAGCTTTATCGTAAAAACGGTAACACATACAAGCGTGAAACTTAATGTAATTATAGTACTTATAGTGAAGTAAAACAAAAAATAATAAAAATTTGCCAACTATGGGTTGTTCCTTTCCCTCTAATATGGTTGATGGGAGATATGGCTGACTCTCGCGTTATACTCGTGACCGGGTGCTGTCCGTGTGAACTGGCCTACTCTTGTTAAAGGCATTCAATAATTTTACGTATAACTTTTCGTGTCATATTGTTTTCATGTTCTAATGACATAATCTCGTTTATATCAAGGATTATATTTTGACGTTATTAACTAATTATTGTTTATTTCTTGATTTTTCACAGATGACATTGTTATTATTATTTTATGACTATCAGAAAGAGTGTAATTTGCACCTCTTTTGAATAAATATATTGGATTGAATTGAATGAGTCGTATTCGCTTTGCGCTAAGGAGTCTAAACTGAATGACAAAAAAAGCTTAATTTTGTTGCTCGCGTTGATGTGTTTTCTTTGTAACATGAATAGGTATCATTATTGATATACTTATGTAGTTGTGTCAAAAGGTGTGGTGGTACGGAACCCTCGGAGTGCTAGTCCGACTCGCACTTGGCCGATTTTTATTTATTTGCAATACATGTGTAAAACATTTTTCTTTTGTCGAACTCGCCAACTGGAGCTTCATACATAATACTTAACCAAATTATTTTTTCCCATTTTACTAAGCCTCCGCTGTCAGCGGGCTGTATTTAATGAACCGTAATAGGTAGACAGTTGAAATTTTTACAGAATGTGTATTTCTATTGCCGCTATAACTACAAATATATAACCACCTCCGTGGCGTAATGGTTAGATCCTTCGCTTCATACCAGGAGGTCGCGGGTTCGATTCGTTGGTGGTAGGGGGCATTTTCCAAGCCCGCCTGGCTAGCTACCACCATCTTATCTAAGTCTTGCCGCCAAACATCAGTGTTAAAAACAATGATCTGTTCCGGCGTGAAGATAAGATAGCCAGTTCTCCATTGCGTTGGGGAATCTTGGTAAGCCCGCTTCCATCTTCGGCATCATCGTCACTTATGATGCCAAGGGCTTACCAATTGTGAAAAAATAAATAAATTGGAAAACCCGGTCAAGTGCGAGTCGGACTCGCGCTCTCAGGGTTTCGTACTACTCCACCTCTCCACACAACTATGACAATGAGACCTATTCCATTACAAACACAATAGATCAACGCGAGCGACAGAAAAATACTTTTTTTATTGAATTTTTTTGCTCATTTTTTTTGCGTGAATATACACAAAGTGTCAGACTCATATGTATTACCGTTTTTACGATAAAGCTTAATCAAAAAAACATACCTGGGCGCCCGAACGATGCTCGAAGTTGTCTAGGCATGTGAACTATTTTTTTCTTTTAAAACCGCATTTTCAAAATGATATAATCCATAACGTGAAAAATAAGTTCAAGTAATAAAAAAACCGCCAAGTGCGAGTCGGACTTGCACTCCGAGGGATCCGTACTACCACACCTCTCCACACAACTACAAAGTATAATGACAATGATACCTATTCACATTACAAACAAAAGACATTAACGCGAGCGACAATAGGTATGCTTACTTTTGTCATTAAGTTCGGACTCCTTAACGCAAGTACGACTCACACTTGGCCGATTTTTATTATTTGTTGTGTTACTTCATGCTTGTATGTACCTATAACCGTTTTAACGATAGATCTAAATCAAAATCACTTTTAAAGACCTATAAAAAAACACGTTTTTTGTGTGGAAACCCTCCTTATTTTTTCACTTTTTCTAGTTTTTAGTATTTTTAGTTGTAGCGGCAACAGAAATACACATTCTGTGAAAATTTCAACTGTCTACCTATTACGGTTCATGAAATACAGCCCGCTGACGGACGGACAGACAGCGGAGGCTTAGTAATAGGGTCCCGTGGGACACTCGCTCGAACCCTAAATATCAAAAACTAAATCGATTTAAACAATTTATTGATAAGGTGTCGTTCAATTTGTCTTAATCTAGTGCGTGACAGGACCCAAATTAAAAATTATTTAAATATATCACAGAAAGTTTAAACATCCATCCAGGTGTTTGTTTACATACTTACGTTAGTACTAATATATATACTGTGCTATAGTGTTGATAATTTATTAATCTAGGTACCACTTAACTTTCTTATCAGATATCCTAGGCTTCCTGGGCATGTACAGTGAATATTTTTGCTTATTCTAACAAAATTACATAACTAAACAAATACTTACATCATTTTTAATTTAATAAACAATATTTTTAATAATTCTTGAAAATAACAGAGATATGCTATATATATTCTTATCAGATATCTTAGGTTTCCTGGGCATATACAGTGAACATTTATGCTTTTTTCTAAGAAATTCAAAAAACTATCAAATACTAACATCATTTTTAAATAAATAATAAAAGAATATCTTTTATAATTCTTGAAAATAACAGAAATAGGCTATATTTTCTTATCAGATATCCTAGGGTTCCTGGGCATGTACAGTGAACATATGTGCTTATTCTAACTTTACAAAACTAAACAAATACTTACATCATTTTTAATTAAATAATAAGAAAATATTTTTTATAATTTTTTAAAATAACACAGACATGCTATATATATTATTATCTGATATACTGGGTTTCCTGGGCATAAAAAGTGAACATTTGTGCTTATTCTAAAATAATTACAAACTAAAAAAATACTTACATCATTTTTAATTAAATAAAAAAACAATATTTTTATAATTCTTGAAAATTACAGAGATATGCTAATAATATAAGGGGAGGTAGATAGATAGGTTACATGCGTCCTAAAAGTGAAGTTAATTAAAATAAATTTTCGAAAAACCTTTAAGGTAAAAGCTTTTAATATTGCATTGTCACGCGATACACATATGCATGCAAAATTTCAGCTCAATCAGAAACCGGTAAGTGGGTCAAATTTAACTTGCAAGATTCCACCCGAACAAACAAACATACATACATTGCAAGTTAAAAAAAATAAAAATCGATAAACCTAAAAAATTTTAGGTACAAGCCTCAATATTGCATTGTCACGCGATATACATATAAATGCAAAATTTCAGCTCAATCGGAAACCGGGAAGTGGGTCAAATTTAACTTGCAAGATTCCACCCGAACAAACATACATACATTGCAAGTTAATTATAAGCTTGTAAAAACTATAAAAACTTGTAAAAAGATGCCAATTGGTATCACATTTCTTTGAAGCATTCGATGCAACGGAAGCGAACTACTTATCTCTATAATCATTGAATTACATTACTAACGTAGTAAAAAAAATTCAAGCGAGACCTACAGTACTCGCATATGATGTGTAACATGTGACAAAATACTTTAGGTTAGTTAGATTTGATGACGATATTGTACCTGGGTGGCGGATCTGACAGTAACGAAAAAAACCGACCAAGTGCGAGTCGGACTCTCGTAAAGTAGAATTCCGCGCTTTCGCGACTTCCTGTTACACATTTCTGTCCCATGTTACACATTTCCGTCCCATTTCACGAAATCACTCCCACAAATTGCAGGAAAGCGAGAGCAAAGATATTACACATCAATAATTCAATGTCTATAATATTGTTTGTGTAAATGGGTTCGGTTTTCAAATGTTGTTTGTTAGTGCATAGCCTATCTAGGGTAACAAATCTATGGAACATAGAAAATAGAAATAGCGTAACAAATCTATGAAAAATAGTTTTCATGTGTAGTAACTCCATAGTAGTCTATGCCAGTTTTGTTATTTTTGGTCGTAGACAGAGCAATCACGTGCAAAGAGTTTTTAATTTGGTATTTCATCCGCCTAAGTTGGCCAAAGTCTTACACTAAAGAAAACTTTATATCAAAAAACCGGCCAAAGTAGGGTTCCGTAGTCTTTTCAAAAAATGAATGTTTATTTAAAAATAAAAACAAAATTATATTTGCAGTTGGTTATAGAACATTTTATATGGAAAAATTTATGATTTTTACAAGTGTAACTGCACTTAAGTTAGTCTTATACAGGGTGTAACATAAAGGTGTGGTGATACTTTAAGGTGGGCTTGTACCAATCAAACTGAACAACTTTCTCCATGGAACCCATAGTCAAATCGCAAAAAAAAATTTGGCTCTCCCATACTAACTCGATCAGCTGTGATGCCAACTTAGTATGGGAAGTTCAAATTTTTTTTTTGCGGTTTGACTATGGGTTCCATGGAGAAAGTTGTTCAGTTTGATGGGTACAAGCCCACCTTAAAGTATCACCACACCTTTATGTTACACCCTGTATATAGACAGGAGAGGTAGGTACGCAAAAAAAATTTTTTCAAGATTTATTCCCATGCTAAATTACAGCTCTCTAGTACAAATAGTCTCTGAGCTAAGCCACGTACAGATGGACAGATAGACAGACATGGCGAAACTATAAGGGTTCCTTGAAGACTTCGGACCCCTAAAAAAGGAGATCTGAGGTTTTAAAGGGATGCTTACGTATCCAAGGAGTTTGTATTCATTTCCCTCTCATCCGTGACGTGAAAAAAGTCTTCCAATATCCAAAGTTAGGCCTAATCCAAGGAGATTGTGAACTACTTACGTATTGTGAGTGCAAAGATATTGAACCAAGAAAATCACGTCACCGGGTAAATGCGTTTCGAGTGACAGGGGAAAAAAAACCGGTCATGTGCGAGTCAGAACCGCACACAAGGTACCATCATACTAGATGGCGCTAGTACAAAGAGTTCCGTACCATCATACTAGATGGCGCTAGTACAAAGGGTTCCGTACCATCATACTAGATGGTGCTAAGTTTCTTCATGTTTAAAAAAACACGTTTATTGTATGGAGACCCCCCTAATTTTATCCGTTATTTTTTCACTTTTTTATTTTTTTGTATTTGTTATAGCGGCAACAGAAATACATCATCTGTGAAAATTTCAACTGTCTAGCTATCACGGTTCATGAAATACAGTCTGGTTACAGACGGACAGACAGATAGACAGACAGTCGGACGGACAGCGAAGTCTTAGTTATAGCGTCCCGTTTTTACCCTTTGGTTACGGAACCCTAAAAACGAACTTGTGATTTCGATGAAGGTCGGTTGTTTTGCACTAATTGAGTCTAATGGCAAAAATATAACTGAAATTGTATGGGGATCGATTGTTTTACACTAATAAAGTCCATTGTTGTGTAAAAAAACTATAAAATAAAAATAAAACTAGCGAGCCTTACTAGTAGTCGCATATGATGTGTAACATGTAACAATATATTTATGAAATTAATGAATTAACGGGTCGCACATTTACGGGCCGGGCCTTCCGATAGTAGGTCAACTTTACCTTAGTCCTCACATAAGGTGTCATGGCTATATTGCCTTAGCCTTCGGGATTTAAAAAAACGTTCACATTTACTGTTACACTCTTCCGTTCCATGTCACGAAATCAATGTGTGTGTGTGTTTTCCTGCCGTTTTCTTAAAATTTTTACCAACTTGATCCTATATAGGATGCCGCCATAGTAAAAAATACATGAGTATTGTTTTTTCTTAACAATATATATTTTTTTAATAACTAGGACTTAATAAGACCTGGGTAGTTAATTTTTGCAGGAAAAATTTAATAAAGGTACCTCCCATACAAACCCAAATTATTAGTTTTTTTAAATTAAGTTAGTGTGATATGTTTAAAAACATAGTTACTTGGGGAAAATCAAAAATTCATAGCATTTCAATTATTACTATTAAAATGTATTTTTTAATATTTTCAGCTTTATTATAAGGGTCTCACAGGAGGCTTGAGTTTCCATACAGACGTAGTTTAGCTTATAATACAAATACAAAATACAACACTACATGCCGCATTAAATCCAAACTTTGCAAACATATCGATGTTTGTAATTAGTTTTCTAACGTACTAATATAAAACGGAAAAAATAAGAGCGTTTCAAACTTTCAGTACAAAACTCATTTAAGCCTTCGTTTAGATATGTTTAAATTTACTACGATGAAAACTAATAATATTACAAACATCGCTATGTGTCTGTCTACTCAATATATTTGCAAAGTTTGGATTCAATCCGGCATGCAGTTTTTGTATTAAAGCGGAACTACGTTTGAATGGAAACTGGAGCCTCCTAGGGGGAACCCTTTCCTTCTGCTCATTTGTCCATCCCATATTGATCGCAGAAAAATACTGATTTCAATAGAAGAATGTTAGGAAAAGGCCGAGAAGGAATCATAAGGCTAAGTCGATTTTGTACTGAGAGATGAACGATACGATTGGAAAGAGAGAGTACACCAACAAGAGCAAAGCTTTTCAATAATAAAAAACCATATATCTGACTGGTTGCAAAGGAATACTGAACCTTTAACTATTAGCTTAAGAAAAAGAAAAAAACTATTGATTATTAAGTAAGTACCCTGCTGAAGAACTACAGACCCATCACACTTCTGAGTCATGTCTACGAGTACAAGCTGTTTTCGAGAGTCATCTCGCACGCAGGTTTGACGACTTCCAGCCTCCCGAACAAGCCAGTTTCCGAAAAGGCTTTAGCACCATAAACCACATACATACGCTGCGGCAGATTATACAGAAGACCGAAGAGTACAATCAGCCAATATTCTTAGCATTCGTGGAATATGAGAAAGCCTTTGATTCGGTCAAACTTTGGATGTGTTACAGTCTCTCCAGCGGTGCTAAATTGACTATCGATATATTGAGGTACTGAAGTGTTTGTATGAAAACGCCACCATGTCGGTTCACCTCCAGGACCAAAACTCGAAACCTATCCGGCTGCAGCGAGGGGTGAGACAAGAAGACGTTATATCTCCGAAACTGTTCAACGCCGCCTTGGGAGATGTTTTTAAGCTTCTGGACTGGGGTGGACTCGGCATCAATATCCGGCGAGTACATCACCCACCTTCGATTCGCTGACAACATCGTGGTCATGGCTGAGACTATGGACGACATAAGCACAATACTCGATGGCCTCAGTAGAGCCTCTCAACAAATAGATCTTAGATTGAACATAGATAAGACGAAAATTATGTCAAAAGTCCGTGTCGCGCCCAACCCTCTAAAGGTTTGAGACTCTACACTGGAAGTTGTTGCCGAATATGTGTACCTGGGACAAACAGTCCAGTTAGGTAGGTCCAACTTAAAGAAAGAGATCAATCGTCGAATCCAACTCGGCTTCGCAATATCTTCACGTCCCAAATACCGTAGTGTCTTAAGACTAAGGTCTTCGACCAGTGTGGTCGCTTACTATGGGCCTCATAAGAAGGCTCAAGGACACTCAAAGGGTAATGGATCGTGCTATGGTCGGAATTTCTCTGAGTGATTGAATCAGAAACGAGGAGATCTTTAGGAAGAACCAAGTAACCGACATAGCTCTCAGAATTGGTAAACTTAGGTAGCAGTGGGTGGGGCACATCGCTCGTAAAACAGGTGGCCGTAAAGTTGCAGGGGTAGTAAAGTTCTCAAGTGGCGACCGTGCGCCGAAAAAGGTAGACCGATGACCTGGTGAAGGTCGCGGTAAGCTGCTGCAGGATGCGGGCAGCGCAGAACCAGTTGTCGTGGAATGTGATGAAGTAAATACCAATACGGTGTCTGGGTTCAAATTATAAAATTAACATTCAGTAGTTTAATACGAATTTTCTCATTAAATTATAGTCGTTTTACTTACTATTTGTTCCGTACCCAAAGGGCAAAAACGGGACCCTATTACTAAGACTCCGCTGTCCGTCCGTGTGTCCGTCTGTCTGTATGTCTGTCTGTCTGTCACCAGGCTGTATTTAATGAACCGTGATAGTTAGACAATTGTAATTTTCACAGATGATGTTATTTCGGTTTCCGCTGTAACAACAAATATTAAAAATTAGAAAAAGTGAAACTCTCCATACTAAAAACGTGTTTTTTTGAATCGTGAAGAAACTAGCGCCATCTACTATTATGGTAAGAAACCCTTTGTGCGCGGTTCTGACTCGCACTTTATCAGTTTTTTTTTTAATAACATTACTATATTACGACACCTAATATAGTAAGATACCTATGTTATATACAGCGCCATCAGTTTTTAAGTAGGTAGCTAAACTAAACAAAAAATCTAAAAATATTATTTTTTGTGTGAAAATAGATTTTTCTCAGGGATGATACCTTTAGAAAGACTTGAAAAGTAAAACAACACCTAAATACAAAATTTCATCCAAATCGTTAGAGCCGTTTCCGAGAAACTAAGAATTGCTCACTTAAAGTATAAGATTAAAGTACATTGATAATATCCAGTTGTACTACGCCAGGTCATTCGATCGTGCTGGCTGGCCTAATGATTAAGCCGACCTGTCTCACTGATTGATTGATCAGTGCCAGTACTGACACGCTATGTTCAGTGCCGGCGGATGAAAAATTGAACCCCACTGTACAGTCAGGCTCTAAAATTAACTTAACTCTTAGACGAACTGCACGAGGACCTCTCTTCAGTCTTGTACTCGTGACAGAGTAGTTGTGTTCAAAGAGTACTTACACATACGGAATATAGAGTAGTCACTCTTTTAAATACGACAGCGCCCCTAGCGGGCCGCTCCCAAACTAGTACATAAATATGTAAAAATAGGTAATTTAATAATTTTGAACAAAAAAAAACAGACTTCAAACAGGAAACTAAGGTTCCCCTCGATTTCTCTGGGATGCCATCATCAGATCCTGGACTCTGACTGTACCTACATACCTACATAATTATGTTTTTACTAGTGTTTTGCTCGCGGATTCGTCCGCATGGATATAGTTTTATGACCTATTTGAGAATGATTGAACGACGTATTTATGCCTATTCGAGGGTGCGGAGTGCGCGAGCTGTAAGCGACGTTTGAAATTCGATATTTAACATCGTACGTTGTAGAGTTGACATTTAGCCCTCAAATTCGTCTGTTAAATGAGTTTTTTCCAGATCTCTAGATATATTTTTCCAAAACAAAAGAATTATCCTATGTTGTTTTGCACCCTATTAGTCAAATTTCAGCAAAGTATTATAAGTATTTTTAACCGACTTCAAAATAGGAGGAGGTTTCTCAATTCGACCGTTTAAATATATGTTTTATGTGTGTTCGCGGATAACTTCGTCGTTTATGAACCGACTTTAATGATTCTTTTTTTTTTGTTGGAAACGAGATATCCCAAGGAAACCAGGATCTGATGATGGCATCCCACAGAAATCAAGGGGAACCTTAGTTTCCTGTTTGAAGTCGGTTTTTTTTGTTCAAAATTATAGTACTGTGTGTCAAATTTCAGCAAAGTGGAGGTCAGTAGTTTAAACTTGGGAGAGTAACACACCGATAGGTATACTTGTGTATTATTTTAGTAAGAGTTTTATCTGCAAGTATTTATTTTATTTGTTCTTACCCTACAACGAGTTCTTAGCTTGAGAGTTCTCTTTAAATTTATTTTGAGCCCCAAATATTCAAAATCATTATAAGATTCTGACGAAGTAAATGACACTCTTTTAAAAGTATACAACTGGTTTACTATAATTAACTTAGCCTTAAACGCAAAAAAGACCAAATGTATTAAATTCACATTACCTAATGTTATTGAAGTAAACAACAATGTATCCTTAGCTGGTACCTAATATATTAGAATTTGTAAATCAAAGCGTGTTTCTAGGTTTAACTGTTGATTCAAAGCTTCAATGGGGCCCTCATATAGAAACGCTAGCAGGCAGGCTTAGCTCAGCCGCATACGCAGTTAAAAAATCAGGCTCCTTACAGTTTTTTTTTTTTTTTTATTAAAAATTTTAGTGCGTTTGACTGCAACTCACCTGATGGTAAGTGATGATGCAGTCGAGGATGGTACACGCAAACTCAAATAATATAGACACCGCAACAGAGATATGCTATATATAAAGGGAGGAAGATAGGTTACATGCGTCCTAAAAGTGAAGCAAAAAAAAGATGCCAATATTTCAGCTACTTCTATAGTATTATGTCTTACGGGATACTTTTGTGGGGACATGCAGCTGATATAAACACCATATTTGTTCTGCAAAAAGAGCGGTTCGCACGATTTATGGAATGTGTTCTCGTGAGTCGCTCCGAGATAAGTTCAAAGATATTAATAATATATTGACTTTCCCCTGTCAGTACATTTATGAAAATATAATGTATGTTCGTAAAAATCTGCATCTCTTTTCACTGAATAGTGACAGGCACAGTCGTAATCTTCGGAATAGGAATAAACTTCCAGTAACTTATACCAGACTTAGCAAAATCAATAAGTCATTTGTGGGTCAATGCACACTCATGTATAACAAATTACCTGTTGATGTCTTAAATTTGTTAGAAAAACAGTTTAAAAATTGTGTCAAAAGAACTCTTTGTAAAAAAGGTTATTATAAGACATCCGAATATTTAAATGACAAAAATGTATGGGTAGACGGTGTTTCTTCTATCAACGCTACTAATCCTGTTAAATAGTAATAAAATTAAGATCAAACTAAGAATTGACGTGAAAGCGACAAGACATGACAAGTAAAAGTAGTACTTCTTTTAATTAATATTTTTATCTTAGCATTGACATGAGTGGTGGCACGCTCGCTTAAATGTTCGTGCGGATGGTGGCGCATCGGGAGCCGGGTCGTTCCTTTCCCTCTAATATGTTTGAGAGGAGCGATGGCTGACTCTCGCGTTATACTCGTGACCGGGTGCTGTCCGTGTAAACTGGCCTACACTTGTCAAAGGCGTTCATGACATTCAATAATATTAATGTACCTATAACTTCTCGTGTCATATTGTTTTCATGTTCTAATGACATTATTTGTTTTTTTATTAATATCACGGATTGGATTTTGCCGTAATTAACTAATGATTGTTTATTTCTTGTTTTTTTACAAATGAAATTATGTAATCACTATTTTATTAGAAAGAGTGTAATTAGCACCTATTTTGAATAAATATCTTAAATCTTGAATTAAGTTGAAAATTTGTATTAATTTTGAAGGCAGCAAGAGCTGAGTGCACAGTTGAGGGGAAAATCATTATTTCATATTCAGAATTAGGAACCTTCTTACGTTATATCAAAGTAAATATATTAGTAATAACATACAGTTTGGACACTCCCTGCTGCTCTCTAGATTGCGACTTCACCCCCTCGTCACTTATATTGATACAGATCGGTTGCAGTTTGGTTGTCGAATGTATAGGATTTCGCCGCCATTTTGTTTGTTCCGTCATTCTTTTTTTGTAATGTCATTTCTGGCCCGTTTTATGAAGTGGTCAGGGAGTGGTTATACTTTACTTTCACTTTTTCTAATTTTTAGTATTTTGTTGTTATAGCGGCAACAGAAATAGATCATCTGTGAAAATTTCAACTGTCTAGCTATCACGGTTCATTAAATACAGCCTGGTGACAGACGGACAGACAGACAGACGGACGGACAGCGGAGTCTCAGTAATAGGGTCCCGTTTTTACTCTTTGGTTACGGAATCCTAAAAATGGGCGATACAAATATTTTTTTACGATAGAGGAAAAAAACTGAAAAAACACGTTTGTTGTATGTTACCAACTCGATTTATTGAACTCGTGAAACTGTTATCGTTACCTGTTACCGTAACCAGGATCACTCGGAGGGTCAAAATTTATAATACTTTATAAGTTTTCACTTCTGTCGGCACTCCCGGAGTGGTTAGGTTTTTTTGATGTGTAACATCTTTGCTCTCGCTTTCCTGCAATTTGTGGGAGTGATTTCGTGAAATGGGACGGAAATGTGTAACATGGGACGGAAATGTGTAACAGGAAGTCGCGAAAGCGCGAAATTCTACTTTACGAGAGTCCGACTCGCACTTGGTCGGTTTTTTTCGTTACTGTCAGATCCGCCACCCAGGTACAATATCGTCATCAAATCTAACTAACCTAAAGTATTTCGTCACATGTTACACATCATATGCGAGTACTGTAGGTCTCGCTCGAATTTTTTTTTGTTCACGTACCCTATTGCGTGGGTTATCGTTGAACCGTTCTTTTTAAACTACCGAGGGTTTGCATCATTTTTTTTTTCGATAAATGATTTGTTTACTAAATAATATTCATTTTTCATGTGTTGATGTTTCTTAGAGTTCGTGTCCCCACATCCTACCCTACCAGCTTTCTGAAAATTATTGGAAAAGGTAGGGCATATAATGGATTTATAAGGAAAATGATTACCGGCTAAATATGGTTCTTAGTTCAGGAAAAATTGTCGACCAAATTAAAATTACAAAAAGTTCTATCAACTGCAAAAATAATTTTGTTTTATAATAATTAATTTTTTTTAACTGCAGAACCCTAATATGCTCGTGGTCAGACACGCACTTGGCCAATTTTAATATAATTTACCTAGGTGTTCGTACGGTAATCTGCAAACGTTCTGCCTAGCTCTAATTTAACGTTATCATTCATCATCATCATCATATCAGCCGAAATACGTCCACTTCTGGACAAAGGCCTGCCCCAACTTCCCTAACTTCCAACGTTATCATTAACAATCCATAAACGTCCCTACTCCTGCCTAGCTCTAATTTAACGTTATCATTCATCATCATCATCATATCAGCCGAAATACGTCCACTGCTGGACAAAGACCTCCCCTAAGTTCCAACGTTATCATTAAAAATCCATAAACGTCCCTACTCCTGCCTAGCTCTAATTTAACTTTATCATTCATCATCATCATCATATCAGCCGAAATACGTCCACTTCTGGACAAAGACCTCCCACAACTTCCCTAACTTCCAACATTATCATTAACAATCCATAAACGTCCCTACTCCTGCCTAGCTCTAATTTAACGTTATTTTCATCATCATCATCATATCAGCCGAAATACGTCCACTGCTGGACAAAGACCTCCCCCAACTTCCCTAACTTCCAACGTTATCATTAACAATCCATAAACGTCCCTACTCCTGCCTAGCTCTAATTTAACGTTATCATTCATCATCATATCAGCCGAAATACGTCCACTGCTGGACAAAGACATCCCCCAACTTCCCTAACTTCCAACGTTATCATTAACAATCCATAAACGTCCCTACTGCTTGGGCATAGGCACGGGTCTCTTCCCACACTCGGGAAGGTTACGTCATACTACACTCGCGGGCCGAGTTCGGGTTGGTGGAGACTGTAGGCAAAGTATGATTATATCAGCTCATATACGTCCCCACCGAGGGGCTCGAGCCTACCCTGAATCAGGGCGATTAGGCCTTAGTCGACCACGCGGGCCCAGTGCGGGTTGGTCGACTTCACACACAACCTTCGAGTTTCTTCGCAGGCGTGTGCAGGTTTCCTCACGATGTTTTCCTTCACCGTTAAAGCAATCTGTAATTATATGTACGTAAGTTTTTGATTTGTACCCGGTACCTCTGGTTAGGTGGACCGAGTCGTTACCGGTTGAGCCACCGACGCTTTTAGGCAGGCAAAGTATACGTACATATTAGTATGTAGTACGACTTAGGAAAACGGTAGTAGAACTAGTAGATAGGGCGTAGGTTCTTTAAAAATAAATACGTGCGTACAATTTGGTTTATTCGTAAAATAAGAGTAAAAGGCCCGAAAACAACATAAAAAATAGGAAAACAATATACACCGAAAAAATACAAAACTAAAACTTACCCAAAATGGGTCTTTTATAAGAGTATCTAGGTATTTAATTTATTTTATTTAGTAGTATGAGAGTGAATAGAATTTCGATTTTTAATGATATTGGCAGTGGCAGATGGTTGACAGCGCATGCGTGGAAAAGAAATAAATAGAATGAAAAGAAGGTCGAATAAAAAAAGAACGCCAGCGTGCCGCGTTACAAGTACTAACATACAGTATGGACACTCCCTGCGCTGCTCTCTAGATTCCGACCTCACCCCCTCATCACCCAGATTGATACAGATTGGTGCTAGTTTGGTTCTCGAACGTATGGGACTTCGCCGTGATTTCGATTGCTCCGTCATTTGTTTTTGAAATGACATTTCTTGCTCGTTGTATGAAGTGTTCGGGGTGTGCTATAGGGCTAGTAGCGAGCTCCACTGTCAGAAATTTTCAAGTCGCCTATTTATAAGGCTGGGTGCCATTAGTAATAACTCCCTTAATATTTTACTTTTTGTTATTTTAATTAATACGAGTAATTAGATAAGCCATAAAATAACACATGTTATGTGAAAATTTGAACCAGCGGACACAGTCCTTTAAGGTCGCACAGACGGACGAACGGACAAAACACGTTGGCTCTCTTTAGGTACGGAACCCTAAAAAAAGCTTTAATTAGGTATGGTTTATACAAAAAAAAACAGACTACACAATCCTACTAAAGCTTTTCTATAGCTAGCCAATGCTGCAATGCAAAGCTATGATAACCATTATATCCTAGCACAATGAACATTCTAAGCGGCTACTCCACCGTATAAACAGTTCCTATAACTTTATAACTTAAGGCTTTAAGATGACTCAATCCGAGCAGGTTGATAAGTGTTAAAATAAAATCGAACGTAAGTATATTCATTTTAAGTTCAAATCAATGCGGCTTCAACGCAGCTGTTACGTTGAAACCGAACGCCCAATTCTCGATTTTTACATGTTTTTTATTACCAAAAAAGTTTAAAAAAATATGTTTTCAATTAAAAAAAAGGTCTTAGTCACCGAATTTTGTGAGTTGGTTTCATTCAACATTAATTTTTTATTTTGATAAACTTGCAATGCCTAAAACGGGGTATTCAAGAGTGATATTATTTTTAAAATTATATTCGATTAAAAAAACATTATAGATATGATATAAAAACTTTTTTGAATTAAATCGATTGTTTATTACTATAACTATATTATATATTTTTTCCATACAGATAGCTTTACACAATCTTTCAATAATTTGAATTGAATATAGGATAAGATAGCCAGTTCCCCATTGCGTTGGAGAGTCTTGGTAAGCCCACTTCCATCTTCGGCATCATCGTCACTTACCACCAGGTGAGATGTTGTCAAGGGTTTACCAATTTTGAATAAAAATAAAAAATAAAAATTGTCATTTGACCCATCTTAAGGCCTTAGCAGGACCTGTGCTGTTATTAATTATTTATTATTATTATTATTATTATATCAGCTCATATACGTCCCCACCGAGGGGCTCGAGCCTACCCTGAATCAGGGCGATTAGGCCTTAGTCGACCACGCGGGCCCAGTGCGGGTTGGTCGACTTCACACACAACCTTCGAGTTTCTTCGCAGGCCCTGTGCAGGTTTCCTCACGATGTTTTCCTTCACCGTTAAAGCAATCGGTAAGTATGTACGTAAGTTTTTGAAAAACTCATTGGTACATTGGCCGTCCAGATTTGAACCCGGTACCTCTGGGTAATTATTTATAATAAGTATTAATGTACCGTTAAATTTAGTTTCACCACGGAGAATGGTTATTGCCTATGCCTATGAGTAACCCAGCTTTATAAACAGGCTGTAACAAAATTTATGGTGGAGCCGGTACTTAGGTCTTAAAATATTTATTCTCAAAAAAGATACAACGTTACATGAAAATAAGGCTTAAATGAGCAATTAGGTTATGGTCGTTCACACAGCACAGAACAAAAAAATATTGATCACATGTCATGATTATAATTACAATTGGTAACTACAAACTGCCTTTCCAGAACAAAAAACAAATATAAAATAGTATTTTTTTAGTTCGTTAGGATATGTTGAGCTAGTTTGTGCTTGAATTGATTAAGTGAGTCAATCCTTTCTATAGGTAATTACTTACCTACTGTAGCATAAATGAATTTAAATCAATTTAATAACAATGCGTAGAATTTTGAAAGATTACCTAATAGTTGAAACCTATGAAAGAAAAAGAAAATTGCATGGTAAATATAGAAATATAATCAAAGAAACAGTTAAGAAGATTAAAAGAATAATATAAAATAGGAATGTCATCGCTGATTGGTAAAAGAAGGAACTTAACAGTAAGATTTAGAATTTACAAGTTTTCAATTAATTAAAATAACGAATTGTTTAAATATACGGTAGCAACCACGCACGTGCAGAGTTGCTAAGACGATGGTTTTATCTTTAAAAAAATATTAAGTTAGCACACAAAAACTAAAAATAAATGGCATTTGCAATCTTCACTTAAATTTAAAGTTCATTTAATTCCTACGTTTGGGTATCTTCCATTTCGCAGGAGAGAATAAATAAAAGGTATTACTTGTATTGCAATCAACTACGCTGTCCACGCTGAGGTGTACCCAAATGGGGCGCTCAAACAAACACCGGTGGGCCGGACGAAGAAACGCACACCCTAGTCCTTTGGTGCTCAGAATGACGAGCACGAGCTGGCTCTCTGCATTGTTGGGACGTCGTAGACTAGACCCTAAAACGTAAAAGGACCGTGATTCTCATCACCACTTGACACAAGTTAAAAAGATGAAATAAATATGGAAATACTTACCTCTTAAAAAATATCGGAGAGGGACCGAGGACAATAATTAAAACATCTTGCTGAGCGAAACTGGCACTAATAGATAAATTTATAAAAGATTTTCAGAAAAATACAAATTACAGGGGCGATGACAATTCCTTTGTAAAAAAACTACACACGGCAGTTTGACAATCTGTCACAATTTTCAAAACAATTTGGAAAAGTGAATAAAATCCAAAACTGAAGGAGCCAACAGCAAGAAGATGCGATGGGAAAACTGATTTTGAAGCAAGAAGTTTCTGCTTCACTACTTAACATAACTTACCTACTTACTTAACAAATTCACCCACCCTAGAAGCTTTTTAGCATTTATATCTTACTAGCTGTTTCCCGCGGCTTCACCCGCGTGGACCACGTTTCTATGACTTTTCGAGGGTGCGCAGTGCGCGAGCCGCAAGTGGCTTGCGAGCGTGGTAAAAAGTAGCCTATGTCTTAATCCAGGTCCTAATCTGTCTACCTACCAAATTTCAGCCAAATCCGTTCAGTAGTTTTTGCGGGAAAGCGTAACAGACAGACAGAGTTACTTTCGCATTTATAATATTAGTAGGGATAACTAATTACTTGCTCTTGATCAATGCTTATAATAATTAGTTTTCATCGTACCTACGCTCTATGCGAGGAAATAGGATTAAGAAGCAGAAAAAAATAATTAAAGGAACAACTAACAGACCCTGTAAAGTTCGTTTACTGAATTAACTGCAGCTTTGACAGCTCGCGACAAACAATCTGAGTTCAACCACGCCGCCGCCGACATTGTCGAGGTCTCGATTGAACTCAGCGCGGCCCCTTTGTCGGAGTGTTTGAATGTCACTGCTACTATCTTAAGCGAGAGATGATTCAAATAAGCAGTATTATAATAATAATAACAATATACAGGGACAAATCACACACGGCCATTTGGCTCTTAACTAGGATTATGTCCTTTTACTATGCTAGTATTCCCTTTACTATGGGAACCTGAGACTGATAGATTCCCTTTACTATGGAAACCTAGACTGATGGAATCCCTTTACTATGGAAACCTAAGACTTATAGATTTCCTTTACTATGGGAACCTGAGACTTATATGTAGATTTCCTTTACTATGGAAACCTAGACTGATGGAATCCCTTTACTATGGAAACCTAAGACTTATAGATTTCCTTTACTATGGGAACCTGAGACTTATATGTAGATTTCCTTTACTATGGGAACCTGAGACTGATGGATTCTCTGTACTATGGGAACCTGAGACTGATAGATTTCCTTTACTATGGGAACCTGACACTTATGGATTCCCTTTACTATGAGAACCTGAGACTGCAGGATGCCTTTTACTATGGGAACCTGAGACTGATAGATTTCCTTTACTATGGGAACCTAATACTGATGGATTCCCTTTACTATGGGAACTTGAGACTGCAGGATTCCCTTAACTGTGGGAACCTGAGACTGATAGATTTCCTTTACTATGGGAACCTGATACTGATGGATTCCCTTTACTATGGGAACTTGAGGCTGGTGTATTCCCTTTACTATGGGAACCTGAGACTGATGGATTCTCTTTACTATGGGAAGCTGAGACTGATATGCTATACATACTGAACTCGTATAACGTTTAAATACTTACATATAGATATTAAAAACCTAACAGACACAGAGCAAACTAATCTAAGTCTAGTCTTGCTAATCTTATCTAGTAAGTCTTGTCGCCAAACATGAAATGTTAACAACATTGAGGTGTTCCGACTTGAAGATAAGATAGCCAGTTCCACATTGCGTTGGAGAATCTTGGTATGCCCGCTTCCCGCTTCCATCTTCGGCATCATCGTCACTTACCATCAGGTGATGATGCCGAGGGCTTACCAATCGTAAATAATAATTTAAAAAAAACCTGTTCGTCACATGAATGTTTGTCCTGAGTGAGGATCGAACCCACAACTTTCGGCCTATAAAACAGGAGCGCTGACCACTGGACCATCGAGATATTCTAAGAAACCTAATTCTGTGGTACTATCGGGTTCTTTATTATCAATCTAGTGAAACCCCGCGGCCTGTACAAATGCTATGAGTACGCTGCAGCGATTTGTTATTTACTGTTTATCGGTGTAATGTTAACTTATGTTGAGTATTTGTGTCAGAAGGGAGCGCGATAAATGTGAAGAATGTCCCGTTGTTTGGTTCCAAATATCTCACAAGGGTCCAGAGTCTAAGGTAATTATACCTTGATTATGTTGACTGTTACCTATTTGTATTTGTTTAGTCCTTACATAAACAGAAAGCTTATCATTATCATAAATTAGTCAAATAAATGTTTCCGTTGTTAAAAATTTATTTAATAGCTATATTATTATTATCACTAGCTGTTTCCCGTGGACAACGTTTGTATGACTATTCGAGGGTGCGCAGTGCAGAGCGTGGAAAAAGTGGCATATATGTTTATCCAGGTCCTAATCTGTCTACCTACCAGATTTCAGCCAGATCGGTTCAGTAGTTTTTGCGTGAAAGAGTAACAAACATACATCCATACATTCTTACAAACTTTCTCGTTTATAATATAATATTAGTATGTGAGAGTTACTTTTTGAACGACAGACCTGCCTGGGGGTGCCTGGGGGTGCCTGGGGGTGCCTGGGGGTGCCTGGGGGCACGGTAGTGCTCCCGCCAAGACAAGCCAAAGGAAATTTCTCGACGCGTATCTTCGTATTTTCGAACCCTCACAGCTTTGTTCTGGATAAGTATTGTTTTCAATGCGATTTGGATTTGGATATTGGAGCCGTTTCCTTCCGTGCTTGTAATACGTATTATATAAATAGAAAGCTAGAGCTTAATCTCGTTTCTTTCCCATGACAAATACCTGCTTACTGCTTGTCGCAAAAGTATTGTCAAACCTTGCCAGTACCAAGAGAAAGAAAGATCCATTTGACCACTTTACTTTGCTCAACCCACTTTCAAGATAGACTTATTCATGCCGTGTACTCATGGTAAAATTGTAATTGTGATCTAAATACCCACTAGATAATTGTAATCTAAGTGAAGGAAGCTGATCAATAAGATGTTTTAATCTCGGGGTAAGGGAAGTAACTAGTATATCAGTGGTAAGGGTTTTAATCAAAATACGAGAACGGTTAAAATCCTTAATTAGGCACCGTTCGCCCCCTTGGGTTTTATTTATTTACGTCATTCAATAGGTTCCTGGAATGTTCAAATTATCTTTAGGGGATACCCACGTTGTGGGCATGTAGCCAAATCTTGAGAGGTTGGTAAACCTCGTATTGGCGTAATGCCATTATAACTGCCTGTAGATTCCTATCATATTTTTATCAACGTTGCGTAGGTAACATTAACAGTTTATTTTACGTGACACTACCGCTAGGCACTACTAGGTAATTTTTCTCTCCCGTGATACTACCGGTTACCCTGGGTGGGGAAACAAATGACGGATCTGCGAGTAATTCTGAGTTGAGCGAGGGAAGCGCGCGATAAAAGGTTCGTTAGGTACGATGATAATACTGTCAAAGAGCCTCGCAAAACGAGACACTGCCGTTAGTTTGCGAATCAGATAGTCACGAAAATAAAGCCGCGGTACTACTAATGTCACGAAAGAGAAAAATTACCTTTGGCACACTAGTAGTGCCAAGCGGTAGTGCCACGGGAGATACATGAAATCCTCGGGGGAGGGCATAGTCCAGCTGTGGACGTCTTTAGGCTGATATGATGATGATGATATATATCAAACTTCGTCTTGATCGATTTATTTTGTTCGGCGGACACAATCTGTGTGTACCTATATCCACAGTTTCACCTCATACTGTTTCGCCACATAATACGTAGAGTTTAGAATCTTGGCCTAAATGCGGATTTTAAAATAAAAATATTTCGTGGGGTAATACGGAATAAATGTATTTTGGATACGCCTAAAATAAAATGCCTAAAATACTTAAAATAAAACCTTAAATCACACCTAAAATATCTAAAATCACTCCTAAAATACCTAACATCACACCTATAAAACTTACAAAAAAAACACCTATAATAACCCATCCCCTGTCATCCCCGCTGCAAAGGTGCCCATAACACTAGCTGCATTTCCGAGCTAAATGGCTATGGACAGCCTCTGCACCAGGAACGATCCGGAGCGGGAGTCAAAGCCTCTGAACTAGGCGACGCCCTATCTCTCTTACAAATCGACGTCCCTCCACACTCCAGCTCCCCGCTGTCTCCACCGCAAATGGAGTAAATATTTTTATTTTTTTGGATACTAAAAATATGGTATATAAGTTAGTACTAATATATATACTTTTTCATTACTGTTAAAAAGTTTAAAAGTCTTTTTAAATTTCAGAATCGTTAGGAAATATCATAAAATGAATTTAAAAATATATTTTTTAAGTTTTAAATATTTTTTAAAGTTACAAATGTTTTGCCCTTTCAATGTGGTTGAACTGTTGCGATGGTGGATGACTTTTTTAAGGTTAAGAATTTTTGCTTACTAAAATAGTGATAATTTATCTGTCGCACCTTTAAAAAGAATAGGACACTAGACATGCTAAGCATCAAGTAAGTACCTTAGTAAATAATTGTAATTAGATGCCGAAGTCTCCGCGCCTGGAATAGACAAGTGGTAAAGTCAACTACGGTTGCGCTGGCCCCTCAATGCGTTAAAAACAAATCACTGATTCTGTCTTCTTCTTTACATAGACGATGAAAAGAAAAGGCTGCTTTGCCATCTAGTGTTGCGTGCGCAATCGTGGAGGAGCTACAAGGAAAGCTGTTATCCTGGAATCCCTTCTGCCGCCGGGATGTGGGTCGCTCGCGTCATGCACGTATGGACCCAAATGCATATTATGCTGACATGTTCGCTTCACCTCGCTCCGGTCGATTGTTCAGAGAACCTATCTGTTTTGTGGTTCAGAGCGCCTTTGTTTCCTTCATAGTGCCGCTTTGCGCTCGCCACAGAACGGCTGATTGAGCAATTAATGTGAATACGTGGTACGCGTAACAATTAGTCATTATCGATGTCCTGTAGAGATGGTACTTATTGTTTATTGATTGGTTTCACGTCTCTAAAATTAGCACCTCAATGCACGATGTTTCAAACTTTGAATGAAATAGCTTTCGAAGCTATTGTCAGCTCGTACTGCAACTTGGCTGTTACATCAATCGCTGCGGACGATAAGTGCGAAAATTGAAGTTTTTTGTTATTAGTTTTATATTATAAACTAGCTTTTCCCCGCGGCTGCGCCCGCGTGGACATCGTTTTCATGACTGTCTTTGAGGGTGAGTGGTGCGCGACCTGCATGAGTTTTTTCAAGATCATTATCCCAGATCGGGCTATTCTGATTTGATTAGCAGTCTATGTCACTTCCCACCCCCTCAACCAATACTATACAAAAAACGACGACGCCGATGTGCGCGAGCGTGGAAATGAGTTTTCGCCAGATCCCTCGGAAACTATGTGATAATATGCTAATTAATAAATTATGTAATTTCCCACCCCCTCAACCATCTCTATACAAAAAATCACAACAATTCATTGTTCCGTTGCGATGTTAACGAAAAAAGAGTATTTTTTCAGTTCCCTCGGGAACTGTATCGGACTATGCTATTTTCACGGGATAAAAAGTAGCCTTTGTCCTTCCCCGTGACATAGGCTACCTGCATGCCAAATTTCATTACGATTGGTCAAGGTGGTGAAGCGTGAAAAGGTAACAAACAAACCAACACATTTTTACATTTATAACATTATTACTAAGGATAAAATAAGATGAATTATTTTATCCTTGTTTGTTATTGTTCTGTTATGAAGTTTATAAATTATTATAATGTTTCGTTAAAAAATCAGCAACATTTGTCACGACAGCAAAAAAATGGAAAAAAGGGTGCATGAAGATATTTTTTTCTTCAGTTCTGCATATTAAAATAGAATTTGTATTGAGAAAAACCAAATCAAACCGAAAATCGTCCACTGCTGGACAAAGGCCGCCCAAGGATTTCCACGACGACCGGTCCTGTGCTGCCCGCATCCATCGGCTTCCCGCGATCTTCACCAGGTCGTCGGTCCACCGTTTGGGAGGCCTGTCTACGCTACGTTTTCCGGTGCATGGTCGCCACTCGAGATTTTTACTGCCCAACGCCCATCTGTTCTACGAGCTAAGTGTTCTGCCCACTGCCACTTCAGTTCACTTCGAATCAGAAACGAGGAGATCCGCAGGAGAACCAAAGTAACCGACATAGCTCACAGAATCGCTAATAAAACTAATAAATGAAAATAAATGTATTTCAGTACCAAAAAACAGTTATTTACGATAATACAGTAAGTAGTGGTCGCCACACTAGGCTAGACTTGTGTAGTAAAAATCCTTAGTTGAAGTAAAAAGTGGTTACAAACTTACATAGTCCAAGGTTAGTGGTTCGGGTGAAAAGATCTATACCGATATACTCATGGTACCTCATGCGAGTTTGGCATTCTTATGATATGAGTGACCCACTCATTTAGGACGTAGTTCCACATGGATCCCTCGACTAATACCTCTACCTATGTCACACAGCCCCACCTGACCTTTGTTAAGTATTCGCGTGATCTTCAACTGACTATAGCAAATATGTTGATCGGGCACCTAAAACGTATAATCCGCGACATGTGGAGTGAAGATGAGCAGATTATTAGTAATTGGAGCCGTCTGTTAGACCCGCAGACAGAGGGCCATTGTTAATGCCTTGATGTTATAGTGTAGGTCAAACAAGTTCGCTTGCTTGGACGCGAGTTTAAAAGACCTTTGGTTTTCGTTGTCGGTTGTATGACGTCAAACGTTCCTCCTTACTTACTGATGTTTTAAGTTGATAAGTATTTACTTTTAATTTTACGGCTTCTAATTACATTAGTTAAGGCAGTAATATTACACATTTTCGTTATTTTTGAAAACCCAAGGTTTAAAAAAATACCTTTATTGCTGATGATGGTCCTTATAGTCAAAAGCTATTAGAAACACGATTGAGCAGTTTTGACTCGATAGAAAAAAAAACCAAAGATAGGTCTACACCGTTACTTTCAACTCTAATTATGACTAATATTTTGAAGTTATAAATTTTAAAAAAATCCACAAAATAATTTTTATGATAATAAAAATTGAAATGAAAAACCATTGAAAAATTGAAAAAGTGTGGTTATTTTCTTCACTCTTTATACGTAAAGAAAAAGACAGAGAACTGTTCCAATCAAGACCTCGCCGAAGTAGAAGTTATTTTATAATGACAGTACGCTAGATAACACTGCGACGTCCTCAAAACCATAAACGTCCCCACTGCTGGAGACGGGTCTCTTCCCAAAATCAGGAAGGTTAGACCATTCTCTAGCAATAAAAATACACACTCTGTGGAAACTTCAGCTTTCTTTCACAGGGGCCAGATCCGGGTTTGTAAAGGTTGTGACGAACCCCGTTATCAGAAAGAAGTTTTTCGAGACGCCTTTTCGTTTTTCGCGCTAAGCTACGACCGCTTCAATTTTACTGAGCTACACCCGCTTCACTTTCACTGAGCTAGAGCCGCTTCATTTTCTTTGAGCTACACCTGCTTCATTTTCACTGAGCTACACCCGCTTCATTTTCTTTGAGCTACACCTGCTTTATTTTCACTGAGCTACACCCGCTTCACTTTCACAGAGCTAGACCCGCTTCATTTTCTTTGAGCTACACCCGCTTCATTTTCACTGAGCTACACCCGCTTCATTTTCTTTGAGCTACACCTGCTTCATTTTCACTGAGCTACACCCGCTTCATTTTCACTGAGCTACACCCGCTTCATTTTCTTTGAGCTACACCTGCTTTATTTTCACTGAGCTACACCCGCTTCACTTTCACAGAGCTAGACCCGCTTCATTTTCTTTGAGCTACACCCGCTTCATTTTCACTGAGCTACACCCGCTTCATTTTCTTTGAGCTACACCCGCTTCACTTTCACTGAGCTAGACCCGCTTCATTTTCTTTGAGCTACACCCGCTTCATTTTCACTGAGCTACACCCGCTTCACTTTCACTGAGCTAGAGCCGCTTCATTTTCTTTGAGCTACACCTGCTTCATTTTCACTGAGCTACACCCGCTTCATTTTCTTTGAGCTACACCTGCTTCATTTTCACTGAGCTACACCCGCTTCACTTTCACTGAGCTACACCCGCTTCATTTTCACTGAGCTACACCCGCTTCACTTTCACTGAGCTAGACCCGCTTCATTTTCTTTGAGCTACACCCGCTTCATTTTCACTGAGCTACACCCGCTTCATTTTCTTTGAGCTACACCCGCTTCATTTTCACTGAGCTACACCCGCTTCATTTTCTTTGAGCTACACCTGCTTTATTTTCACTGAGCTACACCCGCTTCACTTTCACAGAGCTAGACCCGCTTCATTTTCTTTGAGCTACACCCGCTTCATTTTCACTGAGCTACACCCGCTTCATTTTCACTGAGCTACACCCGCTTCATTTTCTTTGAGCTACACCCGCTTCATTTTCACTGAGCTACACCCGCTTCATTTTCTTTGAGCTACACCTGCTTTATTTTCACTGAGCTACACCCGCTTCACTTTCACAGAGCTAGACCCGCTTCATTTTCTTTGAGCTACACCCGCTTCATTTTCACTGAGCTACACCCGCTTCATTTTCTTTGAGCTACACCTGCTTCATTTTCACTGAGCTACACCCGCTTCACTTTCACTGAGCTACACCCGCTTCATTTTCACTGAGCTACACCCGCTTCACTTTCACTGAGCTAGACCCGCTTCATTTTCTTTGAGCTACACCTGCTTCATTTTCACTAGGCTACACCCGCTTCATTTTCAGTGAGCTACACCCGCTTCACTTTCACTGAGCTAGACCCGCTTCATTTTCACTGAGCTACACCCGCTTCACTTTCACTGAGCTAGACCCGCTTCATTTTCTTTGAGCTATACCTGCTTCATTTTCACTGAGCTACATCCGCTTCATTTTCACTGAGCTACACCCGCTTCACTTTCACTGAGCTAGACCCGCATCATTTTCTTTGAGCTACACCCGCTTCATTTTCACTGAGCTACACCCGCTTCATTTTCTTTGAGCTACACCTGCTTCATTTTCACTGAGCTACACCCGCTTCACTTTCACTGAGCTACACCCGCTTCATTTTCACTGAGCTACACCCGCTTCACTTTCACTGAGCTAGACCCGCTTCATTTTCTTTGAGCTACACCTGCTTCATTTTCACTAGGCTACACCCGCTTCATTTTCAGTGAGCTACACCCGCTTCACTTTCACTGAGCTAGACCCGCTTCATTTTCACTGAGCTACACCCGCTTCACTTTCACTGAGCTAGACCCGCTTCATTTTCTTTGAGCTATACCTGCTTCATTTTCACTGAGCTACATCCGCTTCATTTTCTTTGAGCTACACCTGCTTCATTTTCACTGAGCTACACCCGCTTCACTTTCACTGAGCTAGACCCGCATCATTTTCTTTGAGCTACACCCGCTTCATTTTCACTGAGCTACACCCGCTTCATTTTCTTTGAGCTACACCTGCTTCATTTTCACTGAGCTACACCCGCTTCACTTTCACTGAGCTACACCCGCTTCATTTTCACTGAGCTACACCCGCTTCACTTTCACTGAGCTAGACCCGCTTCATTTTCTTTGAGCTACACCCGCTTAATTTTCACTGAGCTACACCCGCTTCACTTTTACTGAGCTAGACCCGCATCATTTTCACTGAGCTACACCCGCTTCATTTTCACTGAGCTACACCCGCTTCATTTTCTTTGAGCTACACCTGCTTCATTTTCACTGAGCTACACCCGCTTCACTTTCACTGAGCTACACCCGCTTTATTTTCACTGAGCTACACCCGCTTCACTTTCACTGAGCTAGACCCGCTTCATTTTCTTTGAGCTACACCCGCTTCATTTTCACTGAGCTACACCCGCTTCACTTTCACTGAGCTAGACCCGCATCATTTTCTTTGAGCTACACCCGCTTCATTTTCACTGAGCTACACCCGCTTCATTTTCTTTGAGCTACACCTGCTTCATTTTCACTGAGCTACACCCGCTTCACTTTCACTGAGCTACACCCGCTTCATTTTCACTGAGCTACACCCGCTTCACTTTCACTGAGCTAGACCCGCTTCATTTTCACTGAGCTACACCCGCTTCACTTTCACTGAGCTAGACCCGCTTCATTTTCACTGAGCTACACCCGCTTCACTTTCACTGAGCTAGACCCGCTTCATTTTCACTGAGCTACACCCGCTTCACTTTCACTGAGCTAGACCCGCTTCATTTTCACTGAGCTACACCCGCTTCACTTTCACTGAGCTAGACCCGCTTCATTTTCACTGAGCTACACCCGCTTCACTTTCACTGAGCTAGACCCGCTTCATTTTCTTTGAGCTACACCCGCTTCATTTTCACTGAGCTACACCCGCTTCATTTTCTTTGAGCTACACCTGCTTCATTTTCACTGAGCTACACCCGCTTCACTTTCACTGAGCTACACCCGCTTCATTTTCACTGAGCTACACCCGCTTCACTTTCACTGAGCTAGACCCGCTTCATTTTCACTGAGCTACACCCGCTTCACTTTCACTGAGCTAGACCCGCTTCATTTTCTTTGAGCTACACCCGCTTCATTTTCACTGAGCTACACCCGCTTCACTTTCACTGAGCTAGACCCGCATCATTTTCTTTGAGCTACACCCGCTTCATTTTCACTGAGCTACACCCGCTTCACTTTCACTGAGCTACACCCGCTTCATTTTCTTTGAGCTACACCTGCTTCATTTTCACTGAGCTACACCCGCTTCACTTTCACTGAGCTACACCCGCTTCATTTTCACTGAGCTACACCCGCTTCACTTTCACTGAGCTAGACCCGCTTCATTTTCTTTGAGCTACACCCGCTTCATTTTCACTGAGCTACACCCGCTTCACTTTCACTGAGCTAGACCCGCATCATTTTCTTTGAGCTACACCCGCTTCATTTTCACTGAGCTACACCCGCTTCATTTTCACTGAGCTACACCCGCTTCATTTTCTTTGAGCTACACCTGCTTCATTTTCACTGAGCTACACCCGCTTCACTTTCACTGAGCTACACCCGCTTCATTTTCACTGAGCTACACCCGCTTCACTTTCACTGAGCTAGACCCGCTTCATTTTCTTTGAGCTACACCCGCTTCATTTTCACTGAGCTACACCCGCTTCATTTTCTTTGAGCTACACCCGCTTCATTTTCACTGAGCTACACCCGCTTCATTTTCTTTGAGCTACACCTGCTTTATTTTCACTGAGCTACACCCGCTTCACTTTCACAGAGCTAGACCCGCTTCATTTTCTTTGAGCTACACCCGCTTCATTTTCACTGAGCTACACCCGCTTCATTTTCTTTGAGCTACACCCGCTTCATTTTCACTGAGCTACACCCGCTTCATTTTCTTTGAGCTACACCTGCTTTATTTTCACTGAGCTACACCCGCTTCACTTTCACAGAGCTAGACCCGCTTCATTTTCTTTGAGCTACACCCGCTTCATTTTCACTGAGCTACACCCGCTTCATTTTCTTTGAGCTACACCTGCTTCATTTTCACTGAGCTACACCCGCTTCACTTTCACTGAGCTACACCCGCTTCATTTTCACTGAGCTACACCCGCTTCACTTTCACTGAGCTAGACCCGCTTCATTTTCTTTGAGCTACACCTGCTTCATTTTCACTAGGCTACACCCGCTTCATTTTCAGTGAGCTACACCCGCTTCACTTTCACTGAGCTAGACCCGCTTCATTTTCACTGAGCTACACCCGCTTCACTTTCACTGAGCTAGACCCGCTTCATTTTCTTTGAGCTATACCTGCTTCATTTTCACTGAGCTACATCCGCTTCATTTTCTTTGAGCTACACCTGCTTCATTTTCACTGAGCTACACCCGCTTCACTTTC
This sequence comes from Coleophora flavipennella, assembly GCA_947284805.1. Lineage (NCBI taxonomy): Eukaryota > Metazoa > Arthropoda > Insecta > Lepidoptera > Coleophoridae > Coleophora > Coleophora flavipennella. The sequence goes on along the minus strand of OX369263.1, from coordinate 5,962,968 downwards.
ACTGAGCTAGACCCGCATCATTTTCTTTGAGCTACACCCGCTTCATTTTCACTGAGCTACACCCGCTTCATTTTCTTTGAGCTACACCTGCTTCATTTTCACTGAGCTACACCCGCTTCACTTTCACTGAGCTACACCCGCTTCATTTTCACTGAGCTACACCCGCTTCACTTTCACTGAGCTAGACCCGCTTCATTTTCTTTGAGCTACACCCGCTTCATTTTCACTGAGCTACACCCGCTTCATTTTCACTGAGCTACACCCGCTTCACTTTCACTGAGCTACACCCGCTTCATTTTCTTTGAGCTACACCTGCTTCATTTTCACTGAGCTACACCCGCTTCACTTTCACTGAGCTACACCCGCTTCATTTTCACTGAGCTACACCCGCTTCACTTTCACTGAGCTAGACCCGCTTCATTTTCTTTGAGCTACACCCGCTTCATTTTCACTGAGCTACACCCGCTTCACTTTCACTGAGCTAGACCCGCATCATTTTCTTTGAGCTACACCCGCTTCATTTTCACTGAGCTACACCCGCTTCATTTTCACTGAGCTACACCCGCTTCATTTTCTTTGAGCTACACCTGCTTCATTTTCACTGAGCTACACCCGCTTCACTTTCACTGAGCTACACCCGCTTCATTTTCACTGAGCTACACCCGCTTCACTTTCACTGAGCTAGACCCGCTTCATTTTCTTTGAGCTACACCCGCTTCATTTTCACTGAGCTACACCCGCTTCATTTTCTTTGAGCTACACCCGCTTCATTTTCACTGAGCTACACCCGCTTCATTTTCTTTGAGCTACACCTGCTTTATTTTCACTGAGCTACACCCGCTTCACTTTCACAGAGCTAGACCCGCTTCACTTTCACTGAGCTACACCCGCTTCATTTTCACTGAGCTACACCCGCTTCACTTTCACTGAGCTAGACCCGCTTCATTTTCACTGAGCTACACCCGCTTCACTTTCACTGAGCTAGACCCGCTTCATTTTCACTGAGCTACACCCGCTTCACTTTCACTGAGCTAGACCCGCTTCATTTTCACTGAGCTACACCCGCTTCACTTTCACTGAGCTAGACCCGCTTCATTTTCTTTGAGCTACACTTGCTTCATTTTCACTGAGCTACATCCGCTTCATTTTCTTTGAGCTACACCCGCTTCACTTTCACTGAGCTAGACCCGCTTCATTTTCTTTGAGCTACACCTGCTTCATTTTCACTGAGCTACATCCGCTTCATTTTCTTTGAGCTACACCTGCTTCATTTTCACTGAGCTACACCCGCTTCACTTTCACTGAGCTACACCCGCTTCATTTTCACTGAGCTATGACCGCTTCATTTTTACTGAGCTACACCCGCTTTATATTTACTAAGCTACGACCGCCACTGGGCTACGACCACTTAATTTTCACTGAGCTATGATCACTTCATTTTCACCGAGCTACCACCGCCTCATTTTCCTTTTACTACGAAGGTAGGAAACAATTGATGTAACTTAATTTCAACTTTGGACCTCAGATTAAATCAAAACCTACTACCTACAGCTCCCCCAGTTTGGAAGAGACCCATACCCCAGATGTTGCGACGTTTACGGGTTCCTAACAACAATCTTGAATTGAAGTGCTGTCTATATTATAGTTTACTAACTTCAATTAAAGATTGTTGTTAGCAACCCGTAAACGTCGCAACATCTGGGGTATGGGTCTCTTCCAAACTGGGGGAGTCTAGGCCATACTCCACACACGGGGGCAAGTCCGTATCCGTGTGGGGTTCACCACTAGCCCCAAAAGTTTTTCTATCAAAAGTTTTTCAAGCCGCCTCTCAGGCATCCAACACGGCTTAACGAATGCCATCTGGTGATAGCCACCTACACCAATGGCTTAACGTGCCTTGCAATTATACATAGATATTTACTGCTTGATGTGATTGCGCATCGACTAGTGCAATACGTTTATTCTGGAATCTAAAGTTGCAAAGGAATTTCAAGTATTCAAGAGGCTTAGGCTTTCTCAATCTTTAATCTCTGCTAGAATCCTGTCTGGCATAAGCTGATAAAATAAACAAGTAGAGACATGGGTACAAACAAAAATATTTTCGAAAATAATGAGAAAATACGCGGCTTGAGTCTTGTCTTTATTTATTTATTTATTTATTTATTTATTTATTTACATGAAAGTTAACAGTTTTACACCAAAGCACTTACATGGATAAAATTTCAGACATAAAATTACAATAGTTAGGAAAAAAAAATGTTACATGGAAATACTAAATTATAGTTAAGAGAATATGTAGGTACATATCACAGAAGGCTCTCAGCAAAGGATAGTATTATTCGATGCACAATACCTTGTCCATCAAAGAATATGTCCACGTTTGGGTGCATAGTGAGCATCAAGTTGAGCAGCGTTAGTGCCCTAGCAGTTGGCGCGGCAGCCGCGCGGTGCGTAAGAGCACCGGGCGCGGGTGCAAACAGCCGCTGCGGGCGCCGCGATTGCGTAACGCCCGGCCCCAGCGCAAGGTGGCGCTGATTGACTCCAGACAGTCCTATGCGCTCCAGCGCTAGTGGATTGTCCACTTTATTAGATATCAGCTGGTAGTAATGTACGAGTAAGAGCATCCTACGCCGAACCTCTAGTGTCTCCAGGCCCACCATACCAGAAACAAAAAGGGGCGGGTACAGGAACGGATAGTATCCGTATGTTCTTTTATACATATACCTAGCAAAACGACGTTGTATTTTTTCTATCATATGCACGTATTTAGTCTCGTAGGGTGCCCACACCACCGCGTTATACTCCAAGCGACTACGTATATATGCGTTATATAGCGTGGATACAAGTTTGTTGTCGTTAAATGAAGAGGCTACTCTGACTATAAAGCCTAGTGTTTTGTATGCTTTTGTGCAGGTTGTTTTTATGTGTTCTCCGAAGTCTAGTCGTGAGTCCATTATCAGTCCTAAGTCTCGTATTTGCTCTACACGCTCAAGTGGTGTACCAAAAAGGTGGTAACTTGTACGCAGAGGCGCGCGATTTCGGGTGAACGTGATGACTTTGCATTTGGATATGTTTAGAGATAAACGGTTACGTTCACTCCAATCAGCTACTGCGTCTAAGTCTCTTTGCATGGTCTTAGAGTCAGCGACACCTCTGACCGCCATGTACAACTTTAAGTCGTCTGCAAACAGTAGACATTTAGCCGTACTCACAATCCTCGGGAGGTCGTTGATCATTATTAGGAACTGGGTTGGTGCGAGTGTACTTCCCTGACTAATGCCTGATCTAGTATAATAACTACTGGACTCATAACCACAAACGCTTTTGAACAGTAGATTTAGAGTAGTAGACTTTATTGCATTTTTCGTGTTCCGTAAACAAAAGGTACCAATGGGACCCTGTTGCTAAGCCTCCGCTGTCCGTTCGACCATCGTTCTGTCAGTGGGCTGTATATCATGAACTTTAATAGGAAGACAGTTAAAATTTTCACATAGTGTGTATTTCTACATAGTGCCGTTAAAATAACGAATAAAAAAAATTAAAATGAAAAGAGGATACAAGAAACGTGTTTTTTTTGTTCGATTGTAATCCCTTCGCGTGCCAGTCTGCCTCGCACTTGGCCGGTTTTTTTACAGATGTACAAGTAACTAAGAACAAGTTTTTTTTTTAATTAAAATTTTAGTGCGTTTGACTATATGTCACCTGATGGTAAGTGACGACGTAGTCGAGGATGGTACACGCAAACTCAAATAATGCCTATTCACTCTCGTCTTGAAGATCCCCAAATTATAGGAGTAGGGAAACATAGACGCAGTCAAGGAAGAAGTTCCACTCCATCGCTGTCCGCATTATAAATGAGGAAGCGTAACACTTCGTGCGTATAGGCTGAATATCAACAACAAAGGGGTGAAAATTTTCAGATGTTTGCTACTCGTTTCTTGTATGGGGGCCCCCTTCAATATTTAATTATTTTTATGTTATAGCAGCAATAAAAATACACACTCTGTGAAAATTTCAGCTTTCTACCTATTACGGTCTTTATACATAAAATCTCTTCACTTGCAACTTGTTTCTTGTATGTTTAATATTATTTTAATTATTGTTTTGTTATAGCAGCAATAAAAATACACACTTTGTGAAAATTTCAGCGTTCTACCTATTACGGTCTTTATAAATAAATCTCTCCACTTGCAACTTGTTTCTTGTATTTTTAATATTATTTTAATTATTTTTTGTTATAGCAGCAATAAAAATACACACTCTATGAAGATTTCAGCGTTCTACCTATTACGGTCTTTATAAATAAAATCTCTCCACTTGCAAGTTTTTTCCTGTATTTTTAATATTATTTTAATTATTTTTTTGTTATAGCAGCAATAAAAATACACACTCTGTGAAAATTTCAGCGTTCTACCTATTACGGCCTTTATAAATAAAATCTCTCCACTTGCAACTTGTTTCTTGTATCTTTAATATTATTTTAATTATTTTTTGTTATAGCAGCAATAAAAATACACACTCTGTGAAAATTTCAGCGTTCACCTATTACGGTCTTTATAAATAACATATCTCCACTTGCAACTTGTTTCTTGTATTTTTAATATTATTTTAATTATTGTTTTGTTATAGCAGCAATAAAAATACACACTCTGTGAAAATTTCAGCGTTCTACCTATTACGGTCTTTATAAATAAAATCTCTCCACTTGCAACTTGTTTCTTGTATTTTTAATATTATTTTAATTATTTTTTGTTTTAGCAGCAATAAAAATACACACTCTGTGAAAATTTCAGCGTTCACCTATTACGGTCTTTATAAATAACATATCTCCACTTGCAACTTGTTTCTTGTATTTTTAATAATATTTTAATTTTTGTTTTGTTATAGCAGCAATAAAAATACACACTTTGTGAAAATTTCAGCTTTCTACCTATTACGGTCTTTATAGATAAAATCTCTCCACTGAAACATTTTTCAGATTCATTCTAAATTAAGCTAACCGTAAGACTTGAATGATATGATTGTATTTATGTAGACGTTTTTAATTTGTTTTTAGTAAGGTATCTGCTCCGTATATGCTCACAATTCTAAGCAAAACCACACCCCGGACACTGCATAAAACGGTCCTGAATTGACATTTCTAAAAACAAATGACGGAGCAAATAAAATAACGGCGAAATCCTATACGTTCGAGAACTAAACTATAACCAATCTGTATCCATCTGGGTGACGAGGGTGTAAGGTCGGAATCTAGAGAGCTATACTGTATGTTAGTACTAATATATATACATTAGTTCGGTTTTGGATCTCTGACGCAAGTGACGACGGCCACAGATTGTCAGACCATATTGGGGATACTGACAATGATGTTATCATTTATTAAAACCTTAGGCCTTAGAGGTATAGGATCTTGAGCTACGCATCGTAACCGATTAATTAAAGACCACACACAGAGCCTTTATTTCGCTTTTGTCATACGCACGACACCATTTATAATTAGAGAAGCGAATAAAATTAATACGAGTGGGTAAGTAATTAAATTATAACTATAAGTACCTACTACCACACCCTAGAGACTTCATACAACGGGCCAGAAATGACATTTCAAAAAAGGAATGACTGAACAAACAAAATGCAATCTGCATCAATCTGGGTAATGAGGGGGTGAGGTCGCAATCTAGAGAGCGGCAGGGAGAGTTCATACTGTATGTTAGTACTAATATATATCATCATCATCATCATATCAGCCGAAGGAAGTCCACTGCTGGACATAGGCCTCCCCCAAGGATCTCCCCGACGACCGGTTCTGCGTATATAAGGTGTAATAATATTAACTGAAACTATTTTAACTGGTGCTTCTACCCATGAAACTGAACAACTTTCCCCATGGAACCCATAGTCAAATCGCAAAAAAAATGGCTCTCCTATACTAACTCGATCAGCTGATCAGTCAACAGTATGGGAAGTTCAAATTTTTTTTTGAGATTTGACTATGGGTTTCATGGGGAAAGTTGTTCAGTTGCATGGGTAGAAGCACCAGTTAAAATAGTTTCAGCTAATTTTGTTAGAACTTATATAAATACTTTGCTACTACTATACAGGGTGTAATAAAATTGGTGTTAGGTCCCGTTAACTGGTGCTTCTACTTATCCTTCTGAACAACTTATGTTCTACAAGTTTGCTAAAATCGCAAAAAAAAAATAGAACTCATCATACAAAACAATTAGCTGATCGACCAATTTAGTGCATTTATGTACAGACCGTCGAATATTTTTTTTTGAGAATCTAATATGGGTTTCTTGGGGAAAGTTATTTAGTATGATGAGTAGAAGACCCAGTTAACACCCTGTTTTTTACAACCTGTATAAGTATAACTAAATTAATATTAGGGAATCTTTGGTTTATTGAAGTACCATTTTGTTTAGTTTATTCCCCCGTTCATCCACCAATCACTTACCTATTCTTAATTTTTTTCATCCCTGAAAATATCAAATTATAATTTGAGATAATTGGGCTTACCAATGGTGAATAAATAACAAAAATCTATATAAAAGAAAGTCGTGTTAGTTACACCATTTATACTCAAGAACGGCTGGAGCGATTTTGCTAATTATTTCTTTGTTGAGTTCGTTATTGTCAGGAGAAGGTTTTTGGGTAGGGTAGGGTAGTATATTGTAGTGCAGTGTGTATAGTGTTATTATATCAGCTCATATACGTCCCCACCGAGGGGCTCGAGCCTACCCTGAATCAGGGCGATTAGGCCTTAGTCGACCACGCGGGCCCAGTGCGGGTTGGTCGACTTCACACGCAACCTGTGTATAGTGTATAGTGTAGTGTAGTGTGAAACGAAGTTTGCCGGGACAGCTAATAATATACAGGGTGTCCCAAAAATGAACGATAATCCTGTAACTGCGGATAGGTTTTTATGGGGAAAATAAAGTTATTTTTTTTTGAATTAGCCTGTGAATTAAAGAAAGTCAATGATGCTAGAGTGTCACAGATGGGTGAAATGCGAAAAAAACATTAAAAAATCTTTGAATTATAAAACATACAAATCATTTTGTTGAAAATTTGTATGGGATTTGAGGCACTCTTTGCCAACAATCATTGGTTTTTGTTGCAATTCATTTGTGTTTTTTTATTTTAATGGAAAGATGATAAAATAAGGAAGTTTTTATCGTATTTTGCAAATCAACTATATTTTAGTTTTTTTTTGGAAAATCACAAAACATTTAAACAAATGCGTTTTACATACAAAATTGAAAAATTAAATGGGCTTTAACTCGAAAACCGTTGATTTCCGACACCCAGTTAATATGACTTTTTTTGTTCTAAATTAGATTTAGTTTATCCCCTTAAAAGGATTTGCACTACTTACCAGTCAACCTGTATATACTTTGTTGTATTTTTTTAACTATTTTACTTTGTTGAAAAGCCGATAAAATAACGAAGTTTTCACCCTATTGGGCAGTCCAACTGTATTATAACTTTTTTCTGGAATATCAGAAAGCATTTTAACAAATGTGTTTTTCATACAAAATTAGAATAAACAAATGTTAATATCTCGAAAATGGTGAGACTTTTACAAAACTTAAATTTTAGTATGTAATAGGCTATGGTATTACCTATCCGCAGTTACAGGATTATCGTTCATTTTTGGGACACCCTGTATAAATAAATTGTATAAATAAATTGTACAGCCACGCTGTGCATAATTTCTCGCGAATCCTTCACCGTCTGTCGTAGTCGGGCATACACAAATCTACAATAAACATAATAACTTTAGAGATTCATTAAAAATTAAAAACCCGACTTTATAAAAACTTAACCCCTCTTTTGGCCAGTTGGGTAAAATTGCATCCTATTTCTCTCACGGGATCAATACGAATCTAACGATACCTTATACTTATACTTTAAAATCCTTCAAGCCGTTCAGGCTGTAGCAGGGAACATAGAAATTACATACACTCGAAAAACATAACCCTCCTTCTGTGGCAGTCGGGTAATTCCACTTACTTAGCAGCAAATAATAAAGTTAGGTAGGTATATCAGATTTTATAAAAATAAAAAAATTGTTTGAGTTTGAATGGGAGATATGTTGATGATGAAAGGTACCTTATTCAGTTTATCCTGAAATAACTAACTACCTAGTGCAGTAAGTAGGCCTTATAAAGTCCTAGTTATTCACAAAGTTTCATCAAAATCGTTACAGCCATTTTTGAGAAAAATTAACAGACAACCTGGATTTGTAAGGAATGTAACTTATTCCGATTTTCCTTAGAACAACAAACTTTAGGCCACGTATAGTTATAGTAACGTACTAAGTTTCATCATAATCTATAAAGCCATTTGTAAGTTAAAAAATATTAATTTTTACCATAGTGGCAACCCTAAAAAATTAAGATACGGGAAGTTTGAAAAACGCATCCATACTTTTTTTACTTATTTTGTTTTTACACTGTATTAGTGTAAGACAGTCGATCTCTTTAAAATCTAAACTTCGATTCTTTTTGTACCACAAAACATTTTTCACTCCTTCGTCGTTCGAAATAAAATACATTGTACAGCCACGTTGTGCATACTTTTTCGCGAAGCCTTCACCGTCTGTCGTAGTCGGGCATACACAAATCAACAATAAACATTACACTGACTTAGTAGCAAAGAATATAATACTAAGGTGAAAATAAAAAAAAATACAAATTATTTCGGTTTGTATGGGAGGTCCATTACTCGATTTTTTTCTGGAATAATGAAGTACTCAGTGCAGTAGGCCTTATTAAGTCCTATTTATTCACAAAGTTCCATTAAAATCGTTAGAGCCATTTTTGAGAAAAAGTAACAAAAAAGGATTGGTATGGGAGGTTCCCTGTTCCGATTTCTTAGAATAACAAACTGTTACGTGATATGGGTCATGAAAAGTTATTGTAGCGTACCAAGTTTCATCAAAATCGTTAGAGCCATTTTTAAATTAAAAAAAAATCCGGCCAAGTGCGAGTTGGACTCGCTTACAGAGGGTTCCGTACCACCACATCTCGGCATAAGAAAGCGTAAAAATAATAAATCTAAAATACTTAAGTACATCATAAAAAAACTGTTTAATCTTGTGCCAATGAAGCACTTTCATACGATAACTCACAAGATACGGTTAATTCAATTCAAAATTTGGACCGCCGTTCCTTGAATTATTGATTACGTACTTTAAAAGACTATACTTTTTATGATTTAATTACAATTATAGTTTCAGATCTCTCCCTTTACTTGTTGTATAAGACGATATTACTTGCCAGATTTCATATTTCTAGGTCAACGGTAAATACCCTATAAATTTTGTACCCTATAAATTTTAAGAGTGTCGAAATATAAGTTTTTTGTGGCATAAACGGTCGTACCTTTTTTTTAAGTTAACTTGGAAGTCTGATTTTTTCACAGTCTAAAGAGACTGTAGACCGAAGTATGGTTTTAATTTCAACTCGATACCTCCACGCGTTCCCGAGATAAAGGGTCTTGACAGACAAACGGACGGAAAGATAGACGGACAACAAAGTAATCCTTTATGGTTCCGTTAGTTCCTTTTGAGGTACGGAACCCTAATAAAAAGTGATTTTTTACTATAGTGGCAACCCTAGAAAATCAAGATAATTCGGAGTTTGAAAAAAAGACGCCTAGAGATATAAAAAAAATATGTTCTAACCTAAATTTCACCCAAATCCGTCCAGTTGTTTGGGAACTAAAGCTCCGAACGGACGTACAGACACAGACATACACACACACACTCCCACACAAACACATTTTTATTTTTTATATATTTTAGACTCTATTTGTATCATCATATCAGCCACGAATCGTTCACTGCTGGACAAAGGCCTCCCCAAGGATTTCCACGACGACCGGTCCTGCGCTGCCCGCATCCATCGGCTTCCCGCGACCTTCACCAGGTCATCGGTCCACCGCGTGGGAGGCCTGCCTACGCTACGTTTTCCGGTGCGCGGTCGCCACTCGAGAACTTTACTGCCCCATCGGCCATCTGTTCTACGAGCTATGTGCCCTGCCCACTGCCACTTCAGTTTAGCGATTCTGTGAGCTATGTCGGTTATTTTAGTTCTCCTGCGGATCTCCTCGTTTCTGATTCGATCACGCAGAGAAACTCCGAGCATAGCACGCTCCATTGCCCTTTGGGTGACCTTGAGCCTTCTTATGAGGCCCATAGTAAGCGACCATGTCTCAGTTCCGTAAGTCATCACTGGCAACACACACTGGTCAAAGACCTTAGTCTTGAGACACTGCGGTATTTGGGACGTGAAGATATTCTATTTGTATAAGACTATCGAATTCCATTAATATCTCAATTTTGATTGTTTTTGCCATCGCAATACCTTCTTCACTCCTTCTTCGTTAGATAGTAAAATCTGGCCAAGTGCGAGTAGAACTCGCGCACCTGATGGTTTCGTCCACCACACAATAAAAATTATTTGTGTTTATTTAATTTACTATGCTCATAAAACAGATTTAGATAAATGTCAAATAGAAATCAACATTTAAATACAAAAAGATCATGAGGCTTTGTTTTAATTCAAATCACATACGCGTATGTGTTACCTGTTAAATTTTCAAAAAAAATAGTGTTTTCTTTCCTTCAGCATGGAATCCTCAGCACAAATCCAACTCCCACACCTCTCAACTGTCACGCTGTATCAAGGCCACACACAACCCCTTGTCTGTCGCACCGGGAGCCGGAAATTCGACAGACAGGATTTTTACCGGCAGCCGGAATTTGACAGACAGTGTTCTGGGCGCGTTTGATGGGTTTTTCTGGCCGATTTTAATTAGCGTTCCGTAATCCCTACGAGGAGTCCTTACAAGATTTTTCTGTCCGTCCGTCATAACTTTTACATTTTCAACCGCATTTTATGAATTTTTTCACAATTCAGGGTAGGCTCGAGCCCCTCGGTGGGGACGTATATGAGCTATGATATGATGATATATGATGATGATGAAAACTTTTAAACAAAAAATAAATGCGACTTTAATGGAAACAAGGCACTGAACAGAATAAAATAATCATTACAGCGTAAATAGTAAATACGTACAAACACATTTTTTGACAACGATATAAAATGAATAAAAGTTTCGATTTTTGAATTCGGTGCTAGACCAAACCAAATACATATCTAGATATCATGGTGTTAACATTGATGTTTTGGTGGCAAGACTTAATTAAGATGATGGTATCTAGTCAAACGGACTTATAAAATGACCAAACCGAGTCTTCTAAACTTAAATGTAAATAATCATTACGAACATCCTTTTAATTTTGAATCTTTTTCAATCTTTTAGCTTCCTTAAAACTATCACGAACTACACGTTTATAATATTTTACGTGACAGACGACGAACATGCAACTTCAAATTATTTAGCCATTATATTTTCATAATATAACGTCAACGAGTACTTGTAATTTTCATGATGTAGGTACCTTACATACTACACTTAACAGCAAAGAAAACTGGTCGGTAACAAAAACCTCAATAACTTCCAAAATATTACACTAGCTTTATGAAATTAAGACTGTTTTTTATATAATTTTATATAGTGCTTAAAATAAAATAAGTCATAATCATAAAAGTTTAAGATTTTAAAGTTTATTTGGAATAAAAGTAAGTAAAAAAGGTTAAGTAAAAATGAAAATTTTTCAATAGATTTAGAAAAAAGTGCTACGGTGTCAAAATATGTGCAATTTTTACACATTTCAGTATTGTGTATGACCCTTTAAAACAGCTGTTACACGGTTTGCTTGCTTTCCACCAGATTTCTGAGCCGATGCTGAGGAATGTTCTCCCATTCCTCTGTCTGTGCTTCATTCAGTTCACGAAGCGTGATTGGAATGGAACTTCGCTGGCGTATAAGTCGTCCCAGTACATCCCAGGCATGCTCGATTGGGTTCAAGTCTGGTCTGCGTGCAGGCCACTCCATGCGAGTGATAGCGACATCATCAAGGTAGTCAAACACTATCCGACCTGCATGAGGACGAAGGTTATCTTGCATAAAAATGACGTGCTAGCCTATGTTTACTGAAAATGGGCCAACATACTCATTTAAGATTTCATTCACGTATCTCTCTGCAGTTAAAGTTCAATTTTCGATCACCACTAGCTCGGTGCTTCTTTCGTAAGAAATTCCAGCACTCACTTATACGGAGTCTCCGCCGTATGACATTTTATCTTCAATGCAAGCTTGGTTATAGCGCTATCCTTATCTTCTGTAGACTCTTTGCCTCCTATCGTGCTTGTATGACATGAATCTCGACTCGTCCGAAAACATAACCGTTGACCAGTCATTCAGAGATTCATGTGTTCTCTAGCGTAACAGCCTTGAACTTGAACTCGATTTGAGTTTTGAACCATTGGCGGGTCTAAATGGCTTCAAGTTTGCTTTAGCAAGACGCCGCCTCACTGTACACGTGCTCGGATTGCTCCCTCCAGCACGTAGAAGGTGGTTTTTGACTTCAACAGCCGTTTGAAATTGACTTATCAATATTGTTAATAATATTGATCCTCCCGCGCTGCCATGCACCTTGCTCGGCCTATTCCGGGTCTGAGAATATTGGATCCAGCCTCATCAAATCGCTGGATCACTTTTTGATCGGTTGATAGCAACACACCTACAGTTCTCGCACATCTTATGGTACACTCTTCGGGGGTTAGTTACATGTTTTTAACTGAATTTGATCAGAATAATGAATTTTTGCACAAGAAATGCCCTATTTATAAGATAGAACAGAAACAAAAGTAAAACATACGGCTCTAAAATTGATGTCCAAATTTTGAAAATAGTTTTTTTTTTTATATTTATGGTTTTTAATTACAATCACCAAAAAGAAATGAAGAGGTTTTCCTTCATATATTCTAAATGAAATAAACTTTAATTTAGTTCTTATTTTGAAAGGGTTGCTTAAATGTTTTAAAAGTAATCGCATTTTTAAGCTATTGTATAGCTTTTATCGCAGGCTTTGAGGGGACCGAATCAAGAAATTTCGTAACGAAAATAAAACCTGACACCCCAAAAAAAATATATTGAGTTCTAAAAAACTTACAGTGCCATCTATCTATCCATCATAATGATGATGATGATGATGATGATGACGATGGCGATGGCGATGGCGATTGATGATGGAGATTGATGATGGCGATTGATGATGATGATGAAGTTTCTTAGTGTTAGTTTATTACATAAACATCCCGCGCCCCAAGGACTATATGGTACTGGTAAATACTGCATAAATAGTTGATAAAAAATGCTATGCAATAGCTTTACCGCGGCAGTCCTCGAGTGCCACACGTCTTTTTTTATAACCGACCCGTTTTCTTTGCGATCAGTGTAATTATAGTAGCCTGCTGGTAAATTAAAAATACAGAAATTCAGAAATTAAGCTATAAAAAGTAAGATTTAGTATGTCTTTATAGATTTATCTATGTTTACTTCAATCAAAAGTGCAATGTGACTTTTGAATGAAGTACATGGTGTCTATGTAAACCCAAGAAACCTTAAAGGAGGTGAACTAGATACCGAAACGGAACAATTTACCCCAAGAAACCTATTGTCAATTCTCAAAAAAAATTTGGACTACCAACAAATAAAAAACAAATCGTGTATACAAATCGATCAGCTGACAAGCCAAGTGGGAAGTTCAAAATTTTTTTGAGAATTGACTATAGGTTTTTTGGGGAAAGTTGTTCAGTTTCACTATCTTATTCACCTCCATAAAGGTTTATTGGGTTTGCATAAACATCGTGTATATTATTAGAATCTATTGACTCGTTGCGTGAGTACCAATATCTGGGATGCGATCACTGAATAAAGTAGGTATATTTTTCCCATTTGATCACGATGCGGTTTGAATAGTACAAATTTGTGAAGAATGTAATAAATGCTATTGCCCGCATGTTTACGTCTCCATATCAAACAGCGCACCCGTGAGTCAATCTGGAAACTCATTACGTTATCATGTGAATTGTAGAGACAGTAAGTCGTATGAAAAAGCATCGCCGATGCATGCATGGAATGCAATCAGGTCATGCGTGTGTCTGTACAGATACGTCTTATCAACTAGTAGTCCATATGAGCTGGGCCTTCGTGTGACTTTCTTGAACTTTGTGCATAACAGTGATTATGGTCACTTTAGGCATGTTCTGTTGCTGCGTTCCAAAAAATAGGTAGCATTAAAAAACCGACCAAGTGCAAACAGGGATCCGCACCAAAACTTTAACTATCATCAGAACAAGACCTCTCAGTACATTCTTTGCTTTAGGCAAATAGGGGTCTGCTTATTCTGGGCATTAGAACTCATTTTTCACAGGAAAATCAACAGGTGGAACGGACGGACTTTAGATTCTCCTGTACTATGCATTAAAACCTCATGTACTGTGATTTTTTTCAAGATTTTCGACCCAGTAGTTTCAGAGATAATGGGGAATGATGAATTTGCACCTATTTTCTTAAATAACTTCAAAACTTTTTATCTTAAAATAATAAAAAGTTGAAAAACGAATGGCAACGGACAAGTGGTAAAACGAATGGCAACGGACAAGTAGAAAAACGTTTTGCAACGGACAAGCGGCAAAACGAATCTCAAAAAAGTTTTAACTTGAAGTTTTACGGGCAGACTGTTAATGCACTTGTCCAGTTTGATAACCTGCCCGAAGTTAAAGTTAAAGTAGGAGCCTTCAAAAACTGAGAAAATTGTCTAATTAAATCGTCAGTTTCAGACACCCACCAAAACACAAATATGCATAGGTATTAATAATAAAATGAAAACATAGAGGCATAGATAAAGTTTTTTTTTAAATTATTTTTGAAATTATGATTGCTCAAGTTTTGGAGGAGGAAATAGGGGACTACGAAATGTTGTTTTGTTAAATTTTAGTGCCTATTGTCGGTCTGCGCTGCAGTTCTCCCTTTTTTGCTGTATACGGAGAGGTTTGGGGGAGGGAGACAACAACGTTTTATTCAAATACCTATTCTTTAGACCGCGTTTCCTCTTTATAAGTAAGTGGGGCGCACACACTCAGGATGCCACAGACAGGGAGCTGGATTTACCAGGTACTTAATTGTGTTTATTGTTATGACCGACAGGAAAAAGGTGAACTTTTCAGAAGTAAACATTTTCCGTCTCGTGTCCTAAAAATCAACCTTGAACCATTTCGCCAGTACCAAATTCAGTAGGTGTCCCCTGAAATTAATATACATATATAGAATTATAGACAGAAGTGAATAATTCTTCCTTTGTGTCGCTGCATTCGGGCAAAAGTTCAAGATTGTGTTTTAAGTTTTCCAAGAATCTGAATTAAGATGAAATTAGACCAGGCGTCCCCCACTTCAAGTTTTTTTTGACATGTTCCACTTATTCAGTCCACCTGGGTGGACCACGGGCAATTTTTTTTTCCTGATCCACCTGGATGGATACGGATAATAAGTAGAACCACTAAAAAAATATATTGCCCGTTGTTCACCTTAGTAACTAGTATCTCATCTGTGACCTTAGGCCCTGCATTCCGCCACCCCAACGTAGGGGGCTCTTTGATAGTATCATTATCACACCTAACGAAGCTACTTGTCTCTCGCTTTCCTCGCTCAACTCGATCCGCCCGGGCATTTCATGATCTGGCCAATTCTACAATTGGCCACGACAATAGGTATACAGAGGCCAGCACATCAAGCTAAACACTTTGAACTTTGTGCCGTTCTTATTCCGTATGCGTATGGACCAAAATCGCACTACGAGTGTTTAGCTTGATGTGCTGGCCTCTGTACATAAATCTTTATATATATAAATCTTCTGTCCGTGTGTTAGTCATTGAACTCCTCCTAAACGGCTGGACCGATTTTGATAATTTTTTTTGTGTGTATTCCAGGGGGTTTGAGGATGGTTTAGATTCACAAATCAGCCCGGTAGATGGCGCTGTTAGTGTAGGGTGGAACGAAGTTCGCCGGGACAGCTAGTTATAATATAATGAGGAGGGACGTGTTGTTTTGAGTATATTTTAAGTTTTTCATTTTAGGTATTTTAGGTTTTTTATGGTGAAGAAAAACATCGCGAGGAAACCTGCACACATCTGCGAAAAAACCTGTTTGAAAAAAGTTGACCAACCTGCACTGGGCCCGCGTGGTCGACTTAGGCCCGATCGCCCTTATTCAGGGTAGTCTCGAGCCCCTAGGTTGGGACGTATATATGAGCTGATTTGATGAGGTGTTTTATTTTAGGTTTTTTAGGAATTTTATTTATGGTGTTTTAGAAAGTGTACTTTATGTGTTTGTATGACTTATCATAAATAAATCATTATTAGTTATATAAAACTTAAATTCCGTCATTGTGATGTTAATATATTTTTTGTTAAGTGTACCACGGGCAATATTTATTTCAAAATTTTTGTAACAGTTACAGAAAGGTGGACCACGGAGAAAACATATTGCCCGTTGTCCACCCAGGTGGACTGAGTAGGTGGATGACCGACAACTTTTGATACCGGCCCTGGCTACACCAGGCTGCAGCTATCTGCACGCGACATCGCAGCTCCCACAAGCTTACTCGTTAGCGGCTATAAATTGCTATTGTCACTACACTATCACCGCACCGTCACCTGGGCCCCGCAATTGACGAGAATTATCGACTGCATATCTAGTAACTACACAGTAATCTCGTATTGACTCCTACGCTAGCGATTTCGTTTGATAAGTGATTTTAAATTAAGGCCCAGTGGTACTTAAAAATCTGTCTGTCTTTTTCTTTACATGTAAAGAGGGAAGAAAATAACCACAATTTTGCACTTTTTCGATGTATTTGTTTTATTTTTTTTGTCATATTTATCTTAAATAAAAATTCAATCGATGTTTTCCCTTCAGTCACCTATGAACTTTATTTTAGTAAATAAAATATATTATTAAATTACTTATTTTAAAAATAAAACCGAAAATAGACGATAAAATGGCTCGAAAAGAGGTACTTATGCGAAATTATTCTATCGAGCCAACTTTATTAAATCGTGTTTCCATTCAATATAGTCCCTCGTAACTATTCTCAATAATCTATAATATATAAAAATGAATCCCTATTTCCCTTGGTCACGGCATCACGCGTGAAGGCTGGACCGATTTCGCTAATTTTTTTTTTGTCGAGTTCGTTATTGTCAGGAAGGTTCTTAAGTAGGGTAGGGTAGTGTAGTTTAGTGTAGTGTAGGGTAGTGTAGGGTAGTGTAGGGTAGTGTAGGTTAGGGTAGGGTAGTGTAGTGTAGTGTAAGGTGGTACGAAGTTCGCCGGGAATACTAGTAGGTACCAATATGTTTTTCTAGATTTTAAATTTACTGTTAACTACTTCAAAAATGAATTCTAAAAACCTGTTTATGTGGATTTTTAGGTACTACCACTGCGTCTTAAGTAAAATGTTAGTGCCTATTAAGCGGGCATAATGCTATTTGGCATATATACCGGACAACGAAAAAGTGTAACGTAATGTATGACGTAATAAGTATACTTATACTGTTCTGATCTCTGTCAAACTATACAATAATACTTTGGAGGGACCGTACATCAATATTTATCGTTTATTAGAGTAATTATAATTATAGATATTTTTTTCCAAAATATAGGGTTGTTAACTTTTTAGTGTCAGATTTCATACATACATGGTGTTTTTAATTACCTACTTCTTGATAACCATAGGCATGCATGTATTCGTGATTACAAACAAACTATATGTCAATTCAGAAAAAATATTTTGGTCCTCGATACATAATAAGTTATCAAATCGGCAAAAATGTATAAAGGATCAATTGTTTTTTCATATTTGACGTATAGTTTCTTTGGGAAAGTTGTTTGTAATCGCGAGTAAATTCATATCCCTTGCTATCAAAAACTAATTAAAAGTCACCCTTTATACATCCAAAAAAAAATTAAGTTGTTTGGAAAAAAATATGGAATCTTGCTTAAATTGATATAGATGGAAACAACATTTCATTAACTAACTAGAACAGTATAATTAGATTTTATAGGTTTTATACAAAATTACTTAGAAAACCTTGGATATCGGCAAAGCGCCAAAGCGCTAAATTACTCTGCCCGCGTGAGCCCCGGGCCACAGTATTACCCGGCTTACAATAGCGCAACGTCTTTGATGTCGCACGATGCCGCCGCGCCGTAGCGTAGGTACTAGCAGTACTAGCCTGTAGCCAGTCTGGCAAACTCCCCGCCGCCCGCTGCCCCGCAAGCTCCCTTCCGTTGCTCTGCGTAAGTACATTCGTTGCACTACTGTAAGCCGCTATATTGTAATACTGTGCCCGGGCGGCGCGCTTGAAGTTTAAAGAAGAAATTATAAACTGTAACGCTAACTTTGGACATAGAATGATTAAAATTTAATTTAATCTACGACAAATAATGATTAACATGTTTGAAACTAAATCCCTGCCTAGTCAAAAAGCCGTCCCCACAGTATACCTCCTGCCTCATGCCCAACGACGCAATGCCGCTAGATTTTAAATTTCCTTGATTTTAAATTATTTCAAATTGACTTTAAAAAAAATTTAGAAAAATCTAAAAACTTTTAGGTCATCATATCAGTTTATATACGTCCCCACCGAGGGGCTCGAGCCTACCCTGAATTAGGGCGATCGGGCCTTAGTCGACCACGAGGGCCCAGTATGAGTTGGTCGACTTCACACACAATCTTCGAGTTTCTTCGATGTTTTCCTTCACCGTTAAAGCAATCGGTGAGTATATGTACGTAAGTTTCGAAAAACTCATTGGTACATTGGCCGTCCGGATTTGAACCCCGCACCTCTGGTTAGGAGGACCGAGTCGTTACCGGTTGAGCCACCGACGCTTTTAGGTACTAAAAACTTTAAGTTACTATATCTGATATTTTATGCTCAAAAAGCCAAATGGTCAGTGTACCAAATCTGAATGTAAATACACGTTTTTAAATTAAAATAAATTATACAGCCACGCTGTGCATACTTTCTCGCGAAGCCTTCACCGTCTGTCGTAGTCGGGCATACACAAATCTACAATAAACATTACACTTACTTAAGAGTCCCCAGGAGGCTCGAGTTTACATACAAACGTAGTTCCGCTCAAAAATAAAAGCAACGTGCTGGATTGAATCCAAAACACAGTAATCATATATACTTATTAGTACTAGCGTATCCAAACTTTGCGAATATATTGAGTAGACACATATCGATGTTTGTAATTAGTTTTCGATGTACTAATATAAAACGGAAAAAAAGAGCAGTTTCAAACTTTCAATACATACCTTATTTAAGCCTTTGTTGAGTTATGTATGAATTTACTACGATGAGAACTAATTAAAAACAACGATATGTGTCTACTCAATATATTCGCAAAGTTTGGATTCATTCAAGCATGTAGTTTTTATATTATAGCGGAACTACGTTTATATAGAGACTTGAGGCTTCTTTGGACTCTTAATAGCAAAGAATAAAGCTAGGTAAATCACACTTGATGAAAAATTTACAAATAATTTGGGTTTGTATGGGAGATTACTATTTTTGCTATTGCTCAGATTTTTTCTGGAACTACGAAGTACTCAGTGCAGTAAGCCTTATTAAGTCCTAGTTATTTACAAAGTTTCATTAAGATCGTTAGAGCCATTTTTGAGAGAAAGTAACAAACAACCAGGAATTGTATGGGAGGTACCTTATTCCGATTTTTTTTGGTACAATGAACTAACGCGTACTGTAGACTATATACAGTTATAGTAACATACCAAGTTTCATCAAATTTCGTTAGAGGAATGGCTCCGCTGACTCAAAATGTTTGAATAAAATAAGTGATAATAAGTATATTTTACTATGGGGCAACCCTGAAAAATTAAGATAGGGGAAATAAAAAAAAATGCCTGGAGATATAAAAATAACACTGCCGTAACCAAAACTTTACCCAAATCCATCCAGTATTTTGTGACCTAAAGCACCAGACGGACGTACAGACAAACACATATACACAGGGTGTAACAAAATTGGTGTAGATCCCGTTAACTGGGGCTTCTTCTCATCATACTGAACAACTTTTGTTTTACGACTTTGCTAAAAACACAAAAAGATATTTTTACTCTTCATACAAATCGATCAGCTGATCGGCCAATTTTGTACATTTTAGTATGAAGGGCCCAAATTTTTTTCAAGAATTGACTATGGGTTCCTTGGGGTAAGTTTTACAGTATGATGAGTAGAACCCCCAGTTAACGGGTCCTACACCAATTTTTTTACACATTTTTCTTTTTTTTCTTTTTTGTGTCTACACACTATTAGTGTGAGGCAATCGATCCCCATCAAAATCTCAACTTCGATTTTTTTGCCACCACAATACATTCTTCACTCCTTCGTCGCTCAAAATAAAAAGGTAAGCGCAATATATCCTACGATTCTATTTAAAACAAACGACTATCCTAGGACCTTGATTCCACGTCCAAATTTCATCATCAGATCAACTTCCAAGTACATAATTTTCAAAAACCTAAAAACTTTTAGGTACAAGCTTTTAATATTTCATTGTCACGCGATATACATATGCATGCAAAATTTCAGCTCAATCGGAAACCGGGAAGTGGGTGAAATTTAATTTGCAAGATTTCACCCGAACAAACATACATTGCAAGTTGAATAAAAGCTTGCAAAAAAGAATCTATTGTCACTGGGAATACGGCTCCATGCCAAATTTTTAGCTCAATCGGATTTCTGGAAATTTCTCTAAAATCGTTAGCAAGATTTGACCCTTACAAACTGACACAATAAACATTGGCAGTTAAATTTATTATATCAGCTCATATACGTCCCCACCGAGGGGCTCGAGCCTACCCTGAATCAGGGCGATTAAGCCTTAGTCGACCACGCGGGCCCAGTGCGGGTTGGTCGACTTCACACACAACCTTCGAGTTTCTTCGCAGGCGTGTGCAGGTTTCCTCGCGATGTTTTTCCTTCACCGTTAAAACAATCGGTAATTATATGTACGTAAGTTTTTGAAAAACTCATTGGTACATTGGCCTTCCAGATTTGAACCCGGTACCTCTGGTTAGATGGACCGAGTCGTTACCGGTTGAGCCACCGGCGCTTTTAATAGTAAGCCGGCAGTTAAATAAAAGCTTTTAAAATCAGTATGATTATTTAAATAGCTCTATGGAGCCACAGCGTCGGTGGCGTAATGGAAAGGGCCGCTACCTCCTGTCCGGGAGGTCGTGAATCGATCCTGCCACGTAAATGTGTTTTCGAATTTCGATTTCATATGTAGGTCAGAGATTTGTTACCATAGATGGGTTATGCACTAACAAACCACATTTGAAAATCGAACCCATTTACACACACACATTATAATAAGTACCTACCGAATGCTACTATGAAAAGAGATGCCAATTGGCATCTTTTTTTTGCTTCACTTTTTGGACGCATGTAACCTATCTACCTCCCCTTATATATAGCATATCTCTGATGTAGGTACGTTTATCCGACACTCTGATACGGTGAAGGAAAATATCGATAGTAAACCTGCACACACCTGCGAAGAAACTCGAAGGTTGTGTGTGAAGTCGAACAACCCGACTAAGGCCCGATCGCCCTAATTCAAGGTAGGCTCGAGCCTCTCGGTGGGGACGTATATGAGCTGATGTGATTATTGGGCAACCCTGCCTTTCAAAGATGTGAACTTACTCGCAAAAGGGAGAGAAGATTGAGTACTTAAGAACAGTTACGTCAGTACTAATATATACAGGGTGTAACATAAAGGTGTGGTGATACTTTAAGGTGGGCTTGTACCCATCAAACTAAACAACTTTCTCCACGGAACCCATAGTCAAATCGCAAAAAAAAAATTGACTCTCCCATACTAACTCGATCAGCTGATCAGCCAACTTAGTATGGGAAGTTCAAATTTTTTTTGCGATATGACTATGGGTTCCATGGAGAAAGTTGTTCAGTTTGATGGGTACAAGCCCACCTTAAAGTATCACCACACCTTTATGTTACACCCTGTATACTTTGGTAGAGTACAAGAGGTGTCGGATTACATCGTCCGCAGTCGAGGGCCTTGCTTTGGATCTGCCCAGTGGACTTAATTCATTTTCACTTACAACGATACAAACAACGGAAAGCTTTGCCTTTGCGCTGCTGTGTGAAGCTAGAAAAACTCACTTTGCTAAGCGAAAAATGCTGATGGATTAATTAGGCTTTTAGTGCTTGACTTACGGGATGGGAGACTGCCATATCATCAATTTACCATTCTCAATCTAGCTCCAGCCGCGACCAGCAACCAACAATTAAGTAAGTTTTCTTTAAGTTCAGTTTTTTTTCTGATTTGACATATAGTTTCTTTGGGAACGTTGTTTGTAATCACGAGTACATTCACATTCTTTAGTATATCAAGAATTAAAAGTGACCCTACCTACACAGGATGTAAAAAAATTGGTGTAGAACCCGTTAATTCTCTAATTTTTTTTAAAGAATTACAAAATCAATTTATTTATCGTCATCTAATCTAAAAATTCATTTACTGTATAAATACATCGTCATCTAATCATCAAACTAATCTTAGGAATCGAAGAGTCCGCCCCGAGTCATCCCTGGCGCAAAGGTGCCCATCACACTTGCAGCGTTGCCACGCTGGATCGCAACGGACAACCTTTGCGCCAGGTACGACCCCGCACGCACCTCCGATCCTCTCTCCTTGATACGACGCCCCAACTCCCTAACAAAGGCTATCGCCTCTGTCCCCCAACACCCTGTCGTCTCAAACGCGAGAGGTACAAAGTCGTACTTGTCCACTAGGACGGAGTACTTGTCGCGTTTTTTGGCCGCGGCGACCTCTGCAGCCGCACCGGCCCTCCGCGCCGTACGGCTGAGGTGCGAGGCGGCAAAAGTGCTGACGCACGTGGCGTCCCATAGCAGGCACTTCCCCCTCTGCCATGGCACCAGAGTTAGGCCGTCTGGCCTTTTGCCGTCGGTGCGGCACAGACCCGGGGGCTCCAAGGCGCACGGGACGTTGGCGGATATTAAAGCCCTCCGAACGATGTCATTAAGAGCGTGGTGGCGCGGAAATCTTCCCGCACAACGACAGCAACTCAACGCGTGGTGACCGTTCGCCTCCACCATAGACCCGCAGATGCATTTATGTGGTTCACAAACATCGCAGCCCAGGCGGAGAGCCACCGCCACTCGAATCGAGTCACTGTCGAGGAGCGTTCCCAGATAAGGGGCCGGTAACGCATGTAACCACGCTCCCGATTCCACTCTCGACACAGCCCGGAGTCTAGCCAAATCTGTCCCTGTGGCGGCACTCATGAGCCTCGCCAGAACAGCTCTTGCACTGACATCATCCCAAGACCGCTGCACCTGCGGCGCCTCCGGCACCGCCTCGGTCGGGAAGAGAGCCGTCCACCTCTCCAAAGCATCGGCAGCAAATGGTATGCTAATCCTGTCTCCATGGGAAGGCAAAATACTAGAGACGAGGCCAGTGACACCATGCGCGGACGCCAGGAAGGCCGGCAAGCTGACATCTCTCACACACCGCAGACCCAGGCCTCCGTAACGGATGGGAAGAGAGGCTTGATCCCACTGATATTGGGATAGGGATACATTAAGGATACTTTCGACAGTATCCCTCAGAGTATTGTCAAACCTGGACACCTCATTTGGGCACAGCCATGTCGGAGCGGTTCGTAGCAGATACATTATTTTTGGCACCGCGAAACACATTCTCAGCAAAACCAGGGCAACATGTGGAGAGATTTTGATAAGACGCTCCTGAGCGAGGATGAGGAGCCTCCTTCTGGCTTCAATGGCTTCTGGGATGGCTTCTGGAAATATTGGTGCCCCCAAGAGCTTAAATGAGGTTTCTGACAACTCCTGGAGGCCAGGAAGCAAGGACTTAAAAGTAGGCAAGGAAGTGAAGGAAGTGGGCCCACAGCCAAAAAACTCACACTTGGACGGATTAACCTCCAGACCCAGCCCTCCAAGACGGGGAAGCAAAATATCTAAATCTTGTTTAACGACCTCTGGTGTGCCCCCTATGGTCCCGTCATCCAAATACCAGATATTTAGGGGAGATTTAAGTGATGAAATTACTTTGTGGATAGCTAGACTGAATGCTAGAGGCCCAAGCGGGTCTCCCTGCTGCGCACCCACCTGGGAAAGAATCAAGGAGTTGTTATAAAACAGATTAGAAGGAGAGCAGTAAACTTGATAAAGAAAGGGGTATAATAATAATAATAATAATAAAATAGCTTTATTTTCATTCCACAAAATACAAAAATTAACAATTTACAAATTAAAGCGGTACATTGATTGATAAAATAATAATAATATGAAATTGTAATTTAAAAATTGAATTAATAAAAATATGCATGCTTAATTTGTGGACCCCCTTAGGGTAAAAGCCTCCTCCAAAGAATTCCATTTTATTCTGTCTTTGGCGCTGGTCATCCAGTCTCTTCCTGCATTTATCCTGCAGAAAGGGGTATAGAGAAGGGATATTTTTCTCAACCTCTCCGAGGAGTACATCTCTTTCCAAAGTGTTAAATGCATTTTTGACATCCAATTTGATGACAATACACTCTTTGTTGCCCGGCTCCGTCACAAATGTACGCGCTGCATGTATTGCAGCCTCACACCCCCTTTGGGTACCGAATCCTAGTTGATGCGGCTGAAGGTACCCGGCCATCTCCTCCCTGACCGAGCGGCAGCCGACCTTGGCAACCAAACGACGAAAAGTGCTCCCCACCGCTATTGGTCTTACGCCCCCCTCCTTCTTTGTCAATGCGCAAAGTGCCGCTCCATATAGGTATGGGCACACCTCAGGGTTCAGTCTCCCACTGAGTAAGAAATTGCATAGCTTAACCAGGGACTCCAGCAAGCGATGCCTACTATCGCCAGCGGAATTCGATGTCAGCTCCTTTAAATGGGCCGGTCGAATCCCATCTAAACCCGCCGCAGACCCACCGTGAAAACTACCTAGTGCTTGAACCACGTCCTCAACCTCAACGGTTAAAGCGAGATTGGAGCGAACAGGCGCCTGTGGGAAGGCTAGCGGACGGGCAGGGGCCGGGTGCTTCGATTGCAAGGAGGCGAGTGTTTCAGGACCCGAAGGGGCAATCGTGTCGTCGGACAATAGTACGCGGACGGCCCCCCGCAAGTCACCATCGAATACTTTAGACTCGATGGTCTTCAGTATTGAAGGCGACCGATGGGGCGCCCCCGCGACACCAATATCGTCGAATGCACATCCGACGGAATCTATATTAGACTTCACTTTAGAAGTGAGATTGCCCGGACCCCGCACATCAGGCGCTTTTAGGGCCGAATATGCAAAGGTAAGCAGGATACACCAATCAGCAGTTTCATTGGTTTCAATGCACCTACAAATAACCCTACATAATTTTTCAGCAGCCAGATTTCGCGCTCCCTTTGGTATGTGCCGAAGCACTCGAACCGACTCCCTAAGAGCACCCAGGTTCTGAAAAGCAGTGCGCTGAGCTTGCAAGCACTGTGACGACGTGCCGCC
Organism: Coleophora flavipennella; assembly: GCA_947284805.1. Lineage (NCBI taxonomy): Eukaryota > Metazoa > Arthropoda > Insecta > Lepidoptera > Coleophoridae > Coleophora > Coleophora flavipennella. The sequence goes on along the minus strand of OX369263.1, from coordinate 5,937,414 downwards.
GGCCTCATCGGGCTGGTCCCGAGGGGGAGTCACTCCAACAGGGGCGGCGGTCGGGGTGGCGAGTGGCCCTGGAGTGCACGTCAGTTGACCAGTGGTATGCGGAGCCGTCCCTCCGGATGAGCTCTGAGGACGCAACTGGTGGACCACGTCCCTGTGCATGCGACCGATATGGATCTTAAGGCCATGCGATGTGAATGTCCGAGACGATCCAGAGCAATGGGGGCAAGTCAACCCGTTAATTGGGGATTCTACTCAACATACTGAACAACTTTCCCGAGGGAACCCATAGTCGAATCTCGAAAAAAAATTAGGACTCTCCATACAAAAGTGCACAAAGTTGGTCGATCAGCTGATCAATTTGTATGAAGAGCTAAAATTTTTTTTTGCGATTTGAGCAAAGTCGTAGAACAAAAGTTGTTCGGTATGATGAGTAGAAGCCCCTACACCAATTTTGTTACACCCTGTATATACATACTTTGCGTTTGCGCTGCTGTCTGAAGCTAGAAAAACTCACTTTGCTGAGCGAAAAATGCAGATGGAATAATTAAGTTCTCAGTGCCATACTGCCATATCATGAATTTGCTATCTTCATTTTAAATATTTCTGCTTATAAAATGAATCAATTTGTCGCACGTAAGTCTATATTTATTTTACTTTTGCTACCATAGTAATATATTTTGGTAGGTAGGGACAGTCAACATCACGTCAAGGCAGCACTAGGACACACCCTGGACACTTCATACAACAGGCCAAAAATGACATTTCAAAAAAGGAATGACGGAACAAACAAAATGGCGGCGTAATCCTATACGTTCGACAGTCAAACTGAAACCAATCTGGGTGACGAGGGGGTGAGGTCGCAATCTAGAGAGCGGCAGGGAGTGTCCATACTGTATGTTAGTACTAATATACATACTTTGCCTATGACCAGTAAGTATAAATAACCTGGTGTCCTGCGCTGCTAGTATAGCTCCAGCTGCTTCCCGCGACCAACAACCAACAATTAATTTATATTTATAACCTAATTCAGTCTAAGGGGTGACTTTTAATAAGATAGCAAAGGATATGCATGTACTCGTGATTACAAACAACTTTCCCAACTATATGTCAAATAAGATAAAAAATTTTGGTACTCTATACATTTTTGCCGATTTGGTATATTATACTTATTATGTATCAAGGACCAAAACTTTTTTAAATATTAGTTTCTTTGGTAAAGTTGTTTGTAATCACGATACATTCACATCCTTTGGTATCAAGAACTAATTAAAAGTCACCCATAATTATAAACATATTTGCTGTAGGTCCCGTTAACTGGGGGTTCTACTCATCATACTGAACAACTTTTGTTCTACGACTTTGCTGAAATCGCAAAAAAAATTGTTACTCTTCATACAAATCGATCAGCCGATCAACTAATTTTGTGCATTTTAGTATGGATGGTCCAATTTTTTTTTGACTATTGACTATAGGTTCCTTGGGGACATTTGTTCAGTATGACGAGTAGAAGCCCCAGTTAACGGGTCCTACACCTATTATTTTACACCCTGTATATAAAATTATACTTACTGTAGAGGTGCGCTTGATTGTACTCTACCTGAACTTTTTTTTTTCGGACAGTTTGTAAAATTGCTATTACTATTGATTGCAAACAATGTTCAACTTTCTACTTTTTAGTACTCGGCGGATTCAGAAGACTATAAAGGCTGTTTTATACTTGTCTACTTATTATAATATCCCTTTCCTTCCTTCGATGGCAATTACCGGCGGCTGCGGCACTCATCTCCGCTCACGGTATGTGAGAGTGAGTACGGTGGATTAGCAAAAAATAAGGGCCTCTGTAAAGGCCGCGCCGCCGACCGCTGATGACCGCTCCGTGGGGCCGAGCCGGCCGCATCGCCGCATCCTATGCGAGAATCGCGAGCCTTGGATTGCTGTGGCACAGTATTACGATATGGCTTGCAGCAGCGTAACGCCTTTGATGTCGCACGATGCCGCCCCCGGCTTAGGTACTAGCCTGTAGCCTGTTCCCCGCCGACCGCTGCCCCGCAAGTGCCTTTCCGTTGCTCTGCGTACATTCGTTGCGCTACTGTAAGTAGCTATATTGTAATACTGTGGCTGTGGTTTATTATGGAGGAATCTCTAATTATTCTTTATAAATTACAATGTTATTACATATTACATTTTAACCGCCTCCGTGGCGTAATGGTTATGTCCATTAGCTACACAACAGGAGGTCACGGGTTTGATTCCCGGGGGAGTCTAACTTTGTATGACTCGGTTTGGTTGGTGGTAGGGCATTTTCTAAGCCCGCCTGGCTAGCTACCACCATCCTATCTAAGTTTTGCCTCCAAACATCAATGTAACAACAATGAATGTGTTCCGTCTTGAAGATAAGACAGCCAGTTCCCCATTGTGATGGGGAATCTTGGTAAGCTCGCTTCCATCTTCGGTTCGGCATCATCAACAAGACCTAACGGAGCCAAAAAAGAACTGAAATTTGTCTAAACATTTCATGAGTAGATCCTGAGTTTTAAATTTGGCCTACGATCACAATTTCACAATTATTATTTTTTATACACAATTCGTAATTAGCCCTTGGCCACTCACCGGGTGGTAAATGACCATTATGCCGAACATGGAAGCGGGCTTACCAAGTTTGGCGTTAGGGAACTGGCTATCTTATCTTAAAGCCGGAACACATCAATTCTGTTAACATATTATAAATACTTGGCGGCAAGAGTTAGATAAGATGGTGGTAGCTAGCCAGGCGGGCTAAGAAAATATCCTTCCACCAACCAAAATGAGTCATACACAGTTAGACTCCGCCGGTAATCGAACCCGCGAGCGCCTGATGTGAAGTTAATGGACTTACCCATTACGCCACGGAGGCGATTACTATGATAATATTACTTTAAAAGTAACGTTATTATTTTTAGTTGTAAGGGTTAAATCAATCTGAACTCTTCTGAGTAAACTTATTTATAGTAAAGAATATCATGTTTTTAAATATATAGCATATCTCTGGTTTTTAACGATATTTTAATCACAGATTATATGAATGATTATAACTATACATAATTCATATGTACATACTTACGAAATATCGCGGACTAATTCCGCTTATTTCACTTTAATATGATTTCCGGTACCATTCCTAATGATTATTTTAATAAAGAAAATTGAATTAAATTGAAAAAAAACATAAATGCTCGATTTACGCTCGTCTTAACCCTGCAGTGGTCGCGCCCGCAAAAGTCACTTGAGTGGTCGCGTGGATTACATATGTATGCCAAATTGTTTTCAATTTTTTTAATAAAATTCACTTATGTTATTTTTTTATTGCAAAATGGCAAGTAACCTTTACTAAAATTAAATTATAATTGGAAACTACACAGAATAATGAACAGTTTTGTCAAAATAAACCAAATCACCTTTAAAAATTTACTTTGGTTTATAAGAGACATTTCATATTTCATATTTATTTATTCCTTGTAACAATGGGTATTGTATAGGAAATTGAACTTACAAAACTACAGGAACACAAAGTACAACAAAAATTAAAAACTAAATCTCATGTATTTTTTTTCCTAAATAAAATGTCACCCTTATCTATAAAAATTAATGTCAGAAAATACATTTAATTAAAACAAATAACACAAGATAGAGAATCTGAAACAAGTCACATTAGACGAAAAGCAATATTAAAGTTTTGAGGCTACTTATTATTAATAAAGTCTTCAATTTTATAAAAGCACTTTTCCATTAAAAACTGTTTTAATAACATCTTAAAATTTGACTGATTAATTGCTAATTTCAACCTTGCTGGAAGTGAATTGAACATCAGAACCACCTGATGTCGTGCACAATGTCTTGCAACGACTAATTTGGGTACTCTTGAGTGTTTCATGTTTTTTGTTCTCTTTTCTAGGCGTCTATCTCTTTCCTGCAATGTTTCATATCTATCAGGGTGCTTCGACAGACCCGTTAACAAGACTAAAATGTAAAGGCTCGGTACAGTTAATATCTTAAGTCTTTTAAAATGCTCTCTGCAAGATACCCATTGCGGAATACGTGCAATTGTTCTAATAGCCCTTTTTTGTAAAACAAAAGCTTTATGAATATTATATCCATAACTATTTCCCCATAATAGAATGCTGTATCGGAGATGTGATTCTATTAGAGCATAGTATACTATTTTTAGTTGTCTGTCAGTCAGTACATCTCTTAAGCTTCTTAACGCATAACAGGCAGAGCTAAGCTTACCGTCTAATTTATTTAGTTCTTCTTTCCAGTTTAAGTACTCATCAATGTATATTCCTAAAAATTTCACTGTACGTACCGTGGTTAGCGTGTCATTATTGTACTTTACTGTAATGACATCTGAGCTTCTTGCCGTAGTTTTAAATAACATAGTATATGTCTTACTTGCATTAAGAATGAGATTATTTGCTCTAAACCAATTGCCGAAGATATTTAATGCTGTCAAAAGTTTTTTATTAAGTTCTTCGATGTTACCGGCAGAGATTATGGCATTCGTGTCATCTGTATAAGTCACAATATTGATGTCAGATATATTTTTGTATGTATAGTCTAACAGGTCATTAGTAAATATAATAAAAAGTATGGGACCTAGGATTGATCCTTGGGGAACCCCTCTTTTAATCTTTACTCTTTTTGATTGACTACTTTTAATTTCTTCCTCGGCAGTGTATTTCAGTTCAACAAATTGGTGTCTATTAGTTAGGTAGGATTCAAAAAGTTTAAGAACTTTGCCTCTTACTCCGTAGTGAGACAATTTTGCTACAAGTAGCTTATGATCCACCGTGTCAAAAGCGGAACTCAGATCAAGAAACAGTCCTGCCACTTTGAACTTATCATTAAGTTTGTGTACAGCATCGTCTACTAGTTGCTCGATTGCATCTGTCGTACCGATATTCTGCTTGTACCCAAACTGTCTTTCACTTATTATTCTGTTTTCTTGAAGATGTTTTACTAGTCTTGTCTTGAGTACCAATTCAAAGATTTTTGATAGAATCGGGAGTAATGATATTGGCCTATAGTTTTTAGGGTCAGTAGTACAGCCTTTTTTATAAACTGGCAAAAGCTTTGCTAACTTCAATTGTTCTGGGAATACACCTTGTTCATAACATTTATTAAAGAAGAACGACAAAGGCTCCGCCAAAATGTCTATGTTCCATTTCACTACTGCAATTGTTATATCATCATAACCACTAGATTTCTTATTACCCATTTTGGACACTATTTTAGAAACATGAATTGATGTTATAGGTCTCCAGCCCATATTTTCAGTAACCCTTTGTGAATTCTCCTCTAGGAAAGCAATAGCTGTGTGTTTTTCATCATAGCATTTAGACACCTCATAGTTAAAAGTCGACGATAAAATTTCCACTATCTCTTGAGGATTATCGACAATTTTGTTGTTTAGTTTTAGAATTATTTTATCCCTAATGTTTACTTTTGTAACATCCTTGTGTAGATTCACAATGTTCCAAATTGCTTTAGAGGAGTTCTTTGCTTCTTCTATTTCTCTTTGAACTGTCAACTTTTTAGCATTCTTTATCACTTTTCTGTATATTCTTATATAGTTGTTTCTATAGTTTAGTAGATTACTATTTTTTGATGTTTTATGTGTATTGATAAGAAACCTTTTCATTTGGCTAGCTGTTCTTATTCCTTTTGTAACCCACTTTAATCCTTTAATAAATCTAATTTTAACTTTAAGTTTTCTCTTTCTAAAACTGTGCTTGAACATGTCCGTAAAGTTCTTAAGGAAACTATTAATTCCATCGCTCTTCCACTTATGATCTTTAACTAACTCTCTGAAAGTGTTATTATTATTGATATTTATTGCTCTACGTTCAACAACTTTGTATTTGACATTTCTGTTTACGCTTTTGTGGTTTAAGAAAGTTGTCTTACAAAAGAGGCCTGCATGACCATCTGATAATCCATTATCATCCAGTTGGGTTTGAGCAATGTGATGTTCTGGAAGATTTGTCAGTACATTATCCAGACACGAAGCCGCCTCACGTCTGGTAAAAGTCGCACAGTTAAACAAAGGTCTGAAGTTAAAACACTGTAGCAAAGTCAAGAATTCAGTTTTATATTTATCATCTAGTAGCAGATCTATGTTAAAATCACCGCATATTACACATTTTTTACTGAAAAAATGCGTTAAGAGTTTTTCCAGTTGTTCTAGAAACTCTTCATAATATTTTCTTCTGTCATTGCGATATATACAGAAGATATAAAGATCAGCGTCTAAGTCTTTAATGCCACAGATTTCAAAATACTCTCTCTTATATAACTGTTTACAAATTGGTAAGTCAATATAATTTCTACAAACTAGACCAAGTATCATACTTCCACCTCTTTTCATTTTGTTTCTAGAGTTGTGAGAAGCTACCTTATAGTTAGTGAGCCTAAAGATTTGAATATTTTCGCTATTGAGGAAGTGTTCAGTTATGCACACATAATGTGGCTTGACAATACCTGGTTCTACCAAATACAAATCAAGTTCCTCTTTTTTGTTTTGGATTCCACATACATTCTGATAGAAAATACACAGAGGATACATGTCAAAACCCGAAACTTCACTAGAAGGAGATGCCATACTGACAATAACTCGTTTCTCCCGTACCTACCGAGAACTTATTATTTATTAGTACGCGTTAGCGCTTATTGCGAAAACAAATCAATTATTATTTTCTAAACAGGAACTACATACATATTTGGAATGAACCGATTATAAATAATTTTATTTTTAATTACCATGGATTAGGGTAAAACCAGGATAGTTGCCCCAGGGGTATAGTTGTCCCGATTGTAATTACTCTAGTTTCGCGGATAAATCGCACGCTATTTTATAATTCTATCGAAAGATTCTCCTACTATCACTTAGTTGACCGTGTCTCATGTCTCTGTGCGATTGCATGGGAAGGCAAAATGCGATCAGTTTGTGCGGGATAGATGTCCTGTTTCTCGGCGGGGCATCTATCCTAAACGTAATTTACATGGATTAGGCAACCATCCCCTATGTGGGATAGATGTCCCAAAATACAGATGTCCGCAAAAGTCGCTAATCCTCTAAAAATATTAAAGAAAATATATGTTACTTTTAATAAATTTGTAAATAAAAAACCAAAGCACCTGCCAGTTTTACAAATGAAGTATTCTGCTTTTTGTACTGAGAGATATAGAGTGATTTCAAAAAGTGTGGCAACTATCCTACACATGTAATCCGCGCGACCACTGCAGGGTTAAAAATCTCCCAGCTGGACCAACAAACCAAAAGGGAGACTTCAATCACTCACGAGCCACGAGTCACGGCGGTGAATTGTAGCAAACCCTTTGAAGCAACAAAGGATCGTGTTTAATTCTACTGTTAAGTTTCCGTTACTCCATCCGCCTCTTACGGTAAAGTGATAAACAAAAAGTATTGGTAATATAACATGGGAAACCAGAAAAGGGGTCATTCTTACTAATAATATTACTAATATATATCATATATCATATATTTATATTTATTTTTATATTTTATACTGAGATTTTATAGAATATTATAAATGTGAAAATGTGTTTGTTTGTTTGTTACCTTTTCACGCTTCAACGTCTTAACCAATCTTAATGAAATTTGGTATGCAGGTAGCCTGTGTCATGGGGAAGGACATAGGCTACTTTTTAACTCGTAAATAACATATAGTCCGCTTGCGGCTCGCACACCACTCACCCTCAAAGGCAGGCACAAAAACGATGTCCAAGCGGGCGAAGCCGCGGGAAAAAGCTAGTCATTTTATAATGTGTATTGTTAATTAATGTATTACTTACTAAATATTGTAGGTACAGAAAACAATCATTTAATGTTACTTAAAGTGTATGTTATATTACACTGGGATCTTGAAATTTCCTGTTTACGTAGACGATTGTTTCCTTTGGTTTCAGCAGCACAAAGTATACCATAAAACACATGTAACTCTGTATCAATCCATACAATATAACTTTAAAAACGAAGGCTCTCCACCAATCGCCCAAGTTATTTTGTATACTATACCAAAGTCCGGAGAATAAAATGGCCTCCACAGAGCACACTATCATCCAGAACACATGCCACACCCGCACGTGCCGGAAACGGATCTTGAACTCCATCAAACAAAACAAGTACACAAAAGCAAGGAATATATAGAACCCTCTCTTCGCTGTGCTCGCTTGCGGCACTATCAGCAACAGCAGCATCACTTGGTAGTGACAGAAGAGAACTATGATCGCCCCCACCGGCACGCAGTTTATAAAAGCAGCTATAGAGAGCAAACGCGAGACGAAAAACACGTACCAGCCTAAAAACTGGACGATAGATGCTGTTATGTCCTGAGGTTCCAGGCCACGCATGTAGGGGTTCGGGACGTGCCGAGGAATATCAGGCTCATCCTTGACTATTTCATCCACGTATTTGTGCCTGGGCGGGGCTGATAGCCAAGTGGGAAAGGACTCGGCGTTCTCCATCATTTTCTCTGCCCACACGGCCAAAGATCCCGGTCGGGGCGCAAGCGCAGCAGGCGGGGGGGTGATGCGGACCCGCTCTATGGTGAACTGGGTATCCCGTCTCCGCGGCGCCACCTTATCGATCAGCGACACCGGCCGCATGTACTCGTCATCACTGTTTGACCGCGACCTCGCGTCCACCGCATTCGGCAAGTAATCCGAGCTCGTCCCGGAATCTATATCAGAGTCGTCGTTAAACCACGTTGATTTATTCGATTCGGACTTTGTAGGTGAAAAATCTATTAAATCGCTATTCGCGTTTGGCCTGTCTGTTGTTTGAGATTGTGGAGGTGTAACTGAATCTCTTTTTACGATCTGCTCATAAATGGGTTCCTCAATTTTTTTCTCGGCACTCTCGTTGCTTTTATTGGTGTCGTCACCCCCGTTATTCGGATTCCACGGGTATTTCCGTCCAGACAGCTTTTCTCTCTCAAATCTTCTGTACACGGTGGCTGTGGAGGCCAGTCGTAGTGTTGACGCTATTATACTAACTGCTTGTACAGATACTGTAAGAGAAGAAAGGTAAGATATCCTTTATTGCACACCAAATATACAAAAATAAAAAGTTGTTATCTAGCAAAATACACAATAATATGCAAAGGCGGACTTATCGCTTTAAGCGATTTCTTCCAGCCAACCTTTGTTGAATGGAGGAGACGAGAAAGTGGAACGATAGCGTGTGGGTGCATGTGCAACTAAAAATTAATAAAGATAAATTACAAATACATAAATAAATATATAAATTGCAAATAGATAATAAGTAATTAAGAATGTAAGTATCAAGTTTGTGACAAATTTGTCGTCTAAATTATTTTTTGGGTTCTGAGAACGTTTCGCGTAACTATAGCAACTTGTATGATATAATCGATCGACCTCATTCAACAGGAAAAAACGGGAAAACTCCTTTACTTGTAAATACAACTATAGGGAAGGTGTGGATTATCTTCCCACACACTCTGAATACTCGTAGGTAATACGGATAATGACTGCTAATTATTTGAGTTACTTTTGTCATCTCTCAAACTCGACATTTTCTTCTAAAAAAATCCATAGAAATGACAGCGGGAGAAGGGATTTTCTTTCAACTAATTTACACATCTCCAAATTCCCGCATTTTTTAAATTAAATAATTATATTCTGACTGGTGAAGGTCGCGGGAAGCCGATGGATGCGGGCAGCGCAAGACCGGTCGTCGTGGAAATCCTTGGGGGATTCCTTTGTCCAGCAGTGGACGTTTTTCGGCTGATATGATGATATTCTGACCATCTGATTTTATATTCTTTTATCGACTAAAATCGCAACACTAAAAATCAGTAATATAAAAATAGGTACTAATAAAATTTGACTATCAAATTTGTGAAACCCAAGCGTTTTATTATTTACCAGAGAAATGTAATAAAAGAAAGCTTTGTAGTTTTGCTTGCGGCATTATTCCGACACAATTGAACAGTAGGTACAATTCAGACTTCTTTTACCATTTTTATTGTAATTTATGTAATTTTTATGCCAGATCAAGTCAAAAATTTTGCAAAAAAAATAAGCAAATGTCAGTGTCACATGCCATGAACGACTATTTTAATTGAAGAAAAGTGTAAATGTGTGTGAGAACCAAATTTGTACTCAGTGGCACTCTTTTTACGGCTTGATTACCACTCCATTCACGAATTTTTTTTTGCATGGCGATCCTGTCTCTCCTGCCCTACATTGAGTCATGTTGATCGTTATTAGGCAATGGTAAGAGAAAGACCGCATATTTTGGTCTCATCTACAGATTCGAAACAAAGTACAAATTTATCAAAAATAGTCTTAACCCTAGGGTAAATTGTAGGAAAGTGGGACGGAGAAAGAAGAACATCTTGGATTGACAACTGGAGGAAGTGGACTGGACATAACATCTTCGCCCTTGTCAGATTAAAGCGGCGCAGAGATAGGAGTTACGAATGATGGTCGCCAACATCCGAAGGGGAAGAACGGCTTCGGAAGAAGTAAGAGGCAATGTTCAAAGTCGCCACGTACCTTTATCAAACGCAGGGTTATTGAACCTTGCCATCAAGTCCAGCACGTTGACTATCACGTGTGGAGCTGAGTGTATGAACGGCTGGAGGAAGAGGTACAGCTCCATAGAGGAAGGGGACCTGGCTTTAGCTAGCGCCTCCTTGGTGCGTGGTGCGTCGTCAGAGCGGGCCGCGTAGGTCGCTTCCACCCACCAGAAGATCTGGTGACAGTACCTGTTATAAATCACATTTCTTTTAATTTGCAAATCCGTAGTGTGTCAAGGTAAAGTTAGAGTAAAATCTGAAATATTGTTAAAACCCACTTTGAAGCTTGGGTCAAAGTATATTATATTAGTACTAAAATACGAGTATAGTATGGACACTCCCTGCCGCTCTCTAGATTCCGACCTCACCCCCTCGTCACCCATATTGATACAGATTGGCTCTAGTTTGGTTCTCGAACGTATAGGATTTCGCCGTAATTTTCTTTGCTCCGTCATTTGTTTTTAGAAATGTAATTTCACGACCGTTGTATGCAATGTCCGGGGTGTGCTTCGGTATAAGTTGATCTTTTTGTTTTCACTATGTTAGTGCAACGGAATACGAGAATTATATCCATAACTAGCTGGTGCGCGAGGACATGTAAACCTTCCTAGTTTATCGCTCTTTATGTTAGTGCTTAGTCGGCCTTTTTTCGAGGACTAGCCCGCTGACCATAAAGGTGCTGTATTTTTACTTTTTATTTTGTTTAACCTTTAATATTTTGTTGAATATCGGTGCTTGCGTGTTACCGTGAACTTTCGAAGTTGCTGTATTGATCATCTTATGTTTCTATTAGTGAGGACTTTTGAGTGGCTTTCTGTTTTTTGTTTGATTTTTATAATGTTACATTAGCTGTAAGTCTTCCTATTAAATAAATAAATAAATAAATAAATTTTTATCAGTTAAACCCGTTTTTAAGTCCGTTGCGTGGTTAAAAAGGAGTTAGCGAATAAATAGACAGGCAGACGCGGAGGGATACTTCCTTTTATACTATGTATTTTATTTTATGTATGTATAACGAGGAGATCCGCAAGAGAACCAAATTAACCGACATAGCTCACAGAATCGCTAAACTAAAGTAGCAGTGGGCAGGGCACATAGCTCGTAGAACAGTTTGCCGTTGGGGCAGTAAAGTTCTCGAGTGCGATCGCGCACCGTAAAACGTAGCGTAGGCCTCCCACGCGGTGAACCGACGTCGACCTGGTGAAGATCGCGGGAACCCGATGGATGCGGGCAGCGCAGGACCGGTCGTCGTGGAAATCCTTGGTGGAGGCCTTTGTCCAGCAGTGGAAGTTTTTCGGTTGATATGGTGGATACTATGTAGAGATAGTGCAGCTTTATGGTAGGTCGGAAATATTTCTCTTTCTCAACAGCAAAAACAGAGAGAGAGAGTCTCTCTGTTTTTGCTGTTTTATTTCATGTTGTGTCTTGGCCGTTATTAAATACTAATCTCAATTAATCATGTTATTTGTTAGATATTTCAGTGTTGTACCATTGTTAAAATAGTTATAACATTCAACCCCGAATCTCACAAATTTATTTCGCTGCGCTGCCACTTTCTCTTCAGAGATTAATTGGAGAATGTTTGCAGGGGCCCGTAACTATAGCAAAGTATATAAATATTAGTAATAACATACAGTATGGGCACTCCCTGCCGCTCTCTAGATTGCGGCCTCACCCCTCGTCACCCAGATTGATACAGATTGGTTACAGTTTGGTTGTCGAACTTATAGGATTTCGCCACCATTATGTTTGTGCCGTCATTTATTTTTTGAAATGTCTTTTCTGGCTCGTTGTATGAAGTGTCCAAGGTGTGGTCCAGCAAAGATTGCGAAAACTCACTTTAAAATTAGGTGTCCAGCTCAGAATAAGTTCTCGATCTGAGGCGTCCTGGAACATCTGGTCAACTTCTCATGTGTAAATTCAAATTTATTCAAAAAAGGATAATTTTAACTATTGAATGTCTTTTTACAAGCTTTTATTATTTTTTATATATTAGTTTGCTTAGGTCTTTGACAAATAATTTTAGACCGATCGACTTCCAGAAGTTTAGTCCGCTTTAGAGCCTTTAGATGAAAATTGTTACGAAGCCGTAGATACCTACTTGAATAAGTAACAATAGATAGGTAACAATAGATTCCCGTCCGGTAACAATAGATCCTTTTGGAATTTTGAAATTGATCTGATGATGAACTTTGGCCGTGAAATCAAGATACCAAGATCGTCTTTTGTTTTTAACAGAATCGTATGAAAATACTGTGCTCGCCTTTTTTAACACGCTTATATTAGCTTCACTTGTATGTATGTTTGTATGTATGTATGTATGTTTGTAAACGACTCCTTTGAACTCGATTTTGACCCACTTTAAACGGTCAGATTTAATTCAAATTTATACAAGAATCAAACATTTATCAAGAATCAGTGACAACACAATAATTTCGTAAGTTTATCTCCTTATCCTGAACTAAAAATTAAAAAATAAATATAGTTTAAAAAAACTAAAAAACATGCTTTTAAAAAAGTGAAAAATAATTCTTAATATTAGCTTAAAACAATAATGACCGAAAAATATATAATTGTGAAAAAAAACGTGGGTTGCTCGATATACGAAAAAAGCGCCCCACGCTTTTTTCACAATAATACTAGTATTTTTCATTCATTATTGTTTTCAGCTAATATTGAGAATTATTTTTCACTTTTTAGTTTGATGTGCTTCTAATTACAGGTTAATTTTTAGGTTAAGCGTGCTTTTTAAACTATATTTTTACTTTCTCGACCCCGTAGTGCGGTACATACGTAATTTTCGTGAAAATGTGTTCTATATCATTAACACATACCGAAAAACGTATATCTCAATTCCGTCCGTGCGTCCGTCCGTCACGCTTGGCTCTGGAGGCAATATCTTTAGTCCTATTGGGACCAAAGGAACTTAAAACTCTCATCAACTGATTATCAAAGTTTCTTCCTACCATCAAACCATCAAACCGAAGAGCAACTGCCATACAACAAAAACTTTTTTTTTTTCAGAAACGGCTCTAACGATTTTAATTAAACCTTTCATGTCGGAGTTTCTTATATTCATCTATTATATAGCTATACCCATTGGTCTGGGAAAAATCGTGTATGTATGGTTCTCCTACAAATGGAATTAAAACTTGCGATTAACACAGATTTATTTATATTTATAGATTAACACAAGTGAGTAACACAAATGGTTTTAGCTATTGAAATAACATGTTTTACGAATAAGTTTATATTTGGTCATGCATTATGGATTCATCCAAATTATAAAAAAAAAAACAATTATTATATTAAAAAAAATTAATGAAAAAAATTGTCGTGAAAGTTTAGTGCGGGAAATTTGGAAACGTGTATTTATATTCATATTTGGCACACTAAGGCATTTACCATTTTTTAATATAAAAAACTATTTTCAACTGTACGCAGGTCATTCGATGTTATTAAAGATTCATCATCATCATATCAGCCGAAGGACATTCACTGCTGGACATAGGCCTCCCCCATCAGGATTTCCACGCATCCAGCGGCTTCCTTCCACCTTCACCAGGTCATCGGTCCACCGAGTGGGAGGCCTGCCTACGGTACGTGGTCGCGACTCGAGAACTTTATTAAAAATTGTTACTAATAAAATAGCTTTCAAATAAAAGAAACTTCACTAACCGCCCAATCGCAGCGATCGGGAATAATGCGCAGCCGACGATCTGCTTGGCTATCCACGAGAAGTCTCTTTTGTGCAGGTGCACTGAGTAGGTACCAGGTTCAGTCTGCAGGCTCGGGGGCGGGGATGCTAGGGTGAAGATCAGGGTGATGGGCGATGGCAACACCATCAGCAACACGCAGAAGGTCCCTATCCTGGTGATGGTTAAGAAAGAGGAATTGGTGTTTTAGGTAGCGTTATTGTATTTACTAATACTAGATTCATTTACAACTTAAAAATTATGAGGAGACTGAAGAATTACTAGAATAGGTACCTTGCCCTTATACAAACCGTGCATGTAACACAGTGTTGCCAACTACACTAGGTACCGTATTTTCGTGATGTCCGGTGTCGTTCATTGTAATAAATTTTAAGAATTTTCAAAAAACTTAAACGTAATTTCGGCATCAGTGGACCGTTTTTTTCAACTGTTTTTTGCCATTTTGTATAGGGCACAACTTATTTTGAGTCTGGTAACACGGTATTTTTGACAAAGTTATTTGGCAACACTGATGTAACAATACACTAACACACACAAGCGTACACTCTCCCACACACACGCAAATAGTAAACACACACGCGGTTTTATTTTGGTTAATATGGTTAATGATTTTTTTCAATCTGTACATACTCACACACTTAAAAGTCCATTGAGCGGAAAAAGCCTTACACCACGTTCTAGCACACTCACTTGAAACGGCCACAACGCGAACTTTGAGTTTTGGTATTTTCGAAAAGGCGGAGTAACTCATCAAAAGTGACAAAACACTCGCTAGGGTCAACCCTCTTAACTTATTATATGTGTTGTTCATACAATTACTTGTATCTACATAGATATGTAGGATCCTACATATGAAAACTATGTAGGTACCTTTAGAGCTCTACCTACCTAACCTAAGAAACGAAATAGTTTAATACCTAAGTACCTAATAATTACATACCTCTGCTAACTAAGTATTAATTAATTATTATATTAGGTACCTACTCACTTATATCAACAAGAATCTACAGAATTGCTAAGTAACATTAAATAATTAAGTACATGATATTAATGTAGAACGAAATCCAATAAAAGTATTCTAGTTAAAGTAAATACGTTCATTACTAAAATAATAAATATGAATTTAATGAGTTAAGTACAAATAAATTATCTCATGTGTGAGCAAAACTGATAATTGAAAACGCTTAACACGTTAAAAAACCGACTTCCAACAACTTAGTACCTACATTTTGCATTATTATTTTTGGTTTTTGTTAATTTTCTAATAAAGTACTACACCGATTTTGATAAAGTTTATATGGGACAACACGGGAAACACTAGCTTTCAAATAAAAAAAGAATCATAAAAATTGGTTCACCCAGTCAAAAGTTCTGAGGTAACACACATAAAAAAAAACATACAGACAAATTGAGAACCTCCTCCTTTTTGGAAGTCGCTTGAAAATCAAACTCACCCGTCTTCGCCATTCTGATAATGTTCGTAAATGAGAGCTAAATCGAAGCACATCAAGGTCAGGTAGACCACCAGTCCGCCGCACGATGGCAGCACCCTATGCAGCAGCAGCGTCTGCCATGTCGGCAGCTTCCAGCCCATAACCTCGCCAGGAACATCGTTAGCAAGCGGACATACTACCATCTTGTGAGGCACTTTTTAGAAAACAGGGAAGGACATAATTTCCGTCACGATTTTTTTTGCGAATGTTTTCACACAGAGCTCGTCCGATATAGACAATAGTTTTTCTAGTCCTCGGGGCACGAATGAGATAGTCACCGGGTTTTATGAGGTCGAGACAGTTACGACAAGTAACGAAGTCACAGACTTTAAAAAAAGGCTTTAACAAAATTATTAACGCACCACAAATAATTGATTAATTTACTCATACACAGAAATTATTATTTGCTGTGTACATTTAGGTTTTTGTTTGTAACAGTGTACGTAAAATTATTATTGTAGTGAATGTACGTACAGCAATCTAGCATTCATATCAACGCCCTTGATATCAGTGCAAAGATAAGATAAAAAGTGGGTTAGTAGCATTGAACTAAGCGTAAATGTTGAATCAACCTGATTCCTACAATGATAATATTGTTTTCAATACATTTGTTAGAAAAGGGTTTTATATGCAAGTTTACTGAGTGCAAAACTGATTTTACCGCACACGTGATTTTTACATTGTCATTTTTTTAAATTTCTAGCTTGGAAGAACAAAACATGTCTAGCAAATAAAAAAAAACCTAATAACCAAAGATGCAGAATCTTCTAACAGACTTTTGAAATAAAATTTTAAAAGAGATAGGTTGTTCCTACGAGAGATTACATAACAAAAGTTAGTTAGATTTGTTTTCGTTGTAAATACGAATTGAGATATTGAATAGTCAAACGATTAAGTTTTTTTGCTTAAAGATGAATTTATTGATGAATATAAATATAAGATAAAAAATATGTCAAAATATTATGTCAAACTAATTCTAGGTCATAAATCAAATAAAAATGTATCTTAATAATCTATAAAAACCTAACTAACCAGTCAATATATAACCCGCCCCTTACCGAACCCGGCGCAAAGGTACCCATTACACCAGCTGCATTAACCCGCTGAATGGCAATGGCCGACCTTTGCACCAGGAACGAACCGGAGCGGGAGTCGCCGCTTATATCATTAAGCCTTCTTCCCAAATCATTAACGAATTGCTTCGCATCTGTCCCTCAACTGCCCATAGTCTCCACGGCAAAAGGAATGAAACTGTATTGAGGAGCTAACGCCGCGTACTTCAGCCTCTTCTGCTGCGCAGCGGCTTCTGCCGCCGCCGACGGCAAGAGGACGGTCCGACTCAGGTGGCTGGCGGCTACCGTGCTGACGCAAGTTGTGTCCCATATAAGTAGGGTTACCAGGACTCTAAATCGAAAAGCCGGTTGCAAGTGTTAAAAAATACTGATTTCTGTAAAAAAATCCGGTCTTTGGCCGAAAATAAAACTCAGTAGATTATAACTACGTTTTATTAACCTTTATTATAATATTATTTGTACTAATTGTACTATTTGTACTTGTATTTCTGTCCATTAGTATAACATCTTTCAAAAAATCTTTTTTATAGAAATTTCACTTTGAAATCCTTCACATTCGCGCAAGCGGCGCCTGTTATTTATTGGCATGACGAAAAATCCGGTCTCGAATCAAATCCGGGCGGAGTCCGATCTATACTTTTAAAATCCGGTCTAGACCGGATTTATCCGGTCAGATGGTAACCCTACATATAAGGCACCTTGCCGTTCTTCCAGGGCACAAGAGTCAAACCGTCCGGCTTCTTGCCGTCAGACCTGCACAGACCCGATGGCTCCAGCAAACATGGTACGTTGGCTGAAACGAGTGCTCTGCTTAAGTTGGATAAAATATACTAATGTGCATTTAAGGGAAGCAAAGTGAGATTACTCCCCCGAATATTTATAATTAGCCACAAGCGCGTAAAAACCTTGATATGTATGTACTCATGTATTTTGTTACGGTCCTTTTTTATTTTTACTGTTTTCTCACAACTGTATCGAAAAACATCGTATGACACATGGATGTAAAAGGTAAATAGCAAACTCGTGACGATGGCAAACCCTCACCTGCAGCTCGGGCTTACGAATGTCACTTGATTGTTATTTACCTTTTTACCACCCTTGTATCGTACATAAATAATTATTTGCGTGTTGTGTAAGCAAAATTTTGTGAAGCTGTAGTTACTTCCCACGGAGAACATACTCGTATCTCCTCGCAGGAGCGCCTAACATTATTCAATTTGTATGAGAGGTACCTTTTTTAGGATTTTCTTAGACATACCGCTAATGGCATATTATATTAGTATTTCTCGATTGCGTAAATTTCATAAATAAACTTAGACCCCAGTTTGGAATAACACATGTTTAAAACGGTCCGTTGTTTTGTATGACAAGTATAAGTACACCATTTTTAGAGATTTCCTAAATATACCACGTATAGAAAATTTTAGGTGCTCAAAATAGTTGTCGACAAAAATTTGTAAAACATGATTAGCGCTATTTTTGCGAATTGACTATATGGGTCTCTTGGGAAACGTTGTTTAGTAGGATATGATGAGTATTAATATTTTTAGAAATTTCCCAAATATACCAC
Organism: Coleophora flavipennella; assembly: GCA_947284805.1. Lineage (NCBI taxonomy): Eukaryota > Metazoa > Arthropoda > Insecta > Lepidoptera > Coleophoridae > Coleophora > Coleophora flavipennella. Next base: position 5,918,961 of record OX369263.1, on the reverse strand, counting down.
ACCAGTTTTTGCTAGCGGCTTCGCTCGTGTGAACATAGTTTCTATGACTGTCTCCGAGGGTGCGTATTGCGCAAGCTGCAAGTGGCTCGCGAGCGTTTAAAAAAGTAGTCTATATGTTAATCCAGGTCATAATCTGTCTACCTACCAAATTTCATCCAGATACGTTCAGTAGTTATTGCGTAAAAGAAAAGTCCTGACCAGTGCTTCCAGATTTACTGTTATAAGGATCCTAGAACTGCTAGTCATTTTACTTTTTTTTATGGTCTGTAAAAAACGAAATTTGTTCTAAAAATGTTTGAAATACCCACAAATGACATCATAGATTTTTAGCGTCATTGACAAACTTATTTTGTGAATTTGATCAATAAAAAATTGAAGAAGTGATGGAAAAACAACATATGTAAGGTTTTTTGAAACTTCAAGAGTAGAGCAATTTAGGAAATCATATTTTAGAATTTATTTTTGATGCAGTCCGATCCTCTATTACAGCAGATTTCCTGTATTTTTATGTCATTTACTGTAATGAATTATCTAAATCTTCATACAAACACTGTAATTTTGACACGCGGATATCATACAATTAGTGTATTTTTTGTAAATGTTAGGTGATTTTCTATGGGGACACTGTATTTTTTTCAAGTTGAGCTACTGTATTTTGCGTTTTTGCATCTGTAGCACGTATGTGAGCTAGACTCTGTTACCACTGGGCTAAAACCACTTTAGAAAGATTTGTGAAAATATAATACACTAGCTGTACTGGCGAACTTCGTACCACCTTATACTACACTACACTACACCCCACTACGCTACACTACACCACGCCACGCCTCGCCTTGCCTCGCCACCCCACGCTACGCCCCGCAACGCCACGCCACGCCACGCCTCACCACGCCACGCCACTCCAGCAGGATTTTTTTGTAATTTTTTTACACCATGGATCACATTATTAGATTTTTAGTAAGAATCCTTATTTTTTTGTTAATATAATTTAGCCTATCCTATAGCAACCACCGATAGCGTAGCTTCCCAACGGTGAAAGACTTTTTCAAATCGGTCCAGTAGTTTCGGAGCATATTCAATTCAAACAAACAAACAATCAAATCTTTCCTCTTCATTATAATATTAAATTATATTAGTATTAATAGTATATTGGTATTGGTATTAGTATAAGTATTATTAAAAAAATGATTGTTTGTTCATAAGATTGGATTTGGCCGCATTTTAATCAAACCATTTGTCGTTTTGCGCGTTATTGACTATAGGTGTTGGTAATTTTTACATCTAGTTACTCATATGTTCGCGCACATAGAACTACAGTTCTGTCATCAGCAAACAGCACCGCTATACCGTCCATGACGGAGTGGGGCAGGCTTCCGACCTAAGCCTTTTTTTCTGCTGTTTTGATTTCTATAGTTTCATTCTGATCTGCTAAAAAGGATTGCAGCAACTGGTGAGCGCTGTTCTTTACAAAATAAAACTTCAGCTTCTCCAGTAACAAGTCATTTTTGATAACGTCAAACGCTTTTGTTACATCGCAAATATAGCAGCAGTTGTATATTTCAGATCGTCAGAAGGTTTTGGCCGGATCTAAGAAATAAACTCGTCTTTGAGAAGTTTTGGAGTGTACAATCAATATTCACACACGTTTGCAACACGAGGCTTCACGATTATGAAAATAGATTATTTTATAAACTGCAATGAGTTCGGCACGGGCTGGCTTCCCAAGTTGACAGTTCAGCTGCTCGATCAAAAGTGCTCGTAAAATAATTGGCGCCTCTGTCGTAGCCTCTGTAGGTTGGCTGCATTGTCATTTATTGGTTCGATAATCACAACGAATCTGATTGGCTAACAAACAAGTACCAACACTACAAACTAAAACTGGGTTCCAGCCTCGCACCGACCACACTCTGGCCAAAGATAATCCATTATTACTACCCCATGGAAGTAATAAGTACTAACGTACAACTGGAATAAGATGTTCAAAGAATTTTTTTGGTCACTAATATATGACCTTGAAAATGAATTTAAAAAAACAACAGAGATGACAAGCACATGTGGTGCCATCTCATTCTACTTGGGATGACCAGGGTGACAATGCTTCGTAAGAAAAAAGAGACCGAGAGAAATATTATAAAAACTGAATGTTTATCTAAAGCATCTTTCAATAGAAATTTCCGACAATTGAAAGATGCTTTAGTGAAACAGTCAGTTTTAACAATATTTCTCTCGGTCTCTCTTTTCTTACGAAGCATTATCACCCTGGTCATCCCAAGTAGAAGAAATTTTTTTTTCTTTTTATTTACATTTCGGTGTAACCATAACATTACTTTAGAGATGTTCTTCCAGTTGTACGTTAGTACTTATTACTTCCATGTACTACCCTAGGTAACCGCTTGACATTTCAAGATAAAACACTCGTTGCTTCGACACATGCATAGGTGGCGCCACCTCCTTACGCTCGACACGGCCATCCTGACGGCGATGCGTGCTCAGCAGCTGCCATAATCAGTAATGAGGAGTGGTGTGTGTGTTTTTTTTTATTTATTTACATTTATTGGTTTCAGTAACACCACATCAAAATATATAATACGTAACAAAAGTTGAGGTAAATATAAAATAATAATAATTACATATATTCATGAGGTGCCACTGCAACCACAGGGCCCCAACTCAGCATATGTTTACGTTAGGTATTCACATTACCAACTTATCATAAATCTACTACAGATAGGCCTTTGGTGTGGCCCTAGAATAGTACCACCCAGTACCACCCCATCTCTTCCCGAGGGTGTGGTAAGAGGTGATTAATGGATCAATGAGCGGAGGATGGGCAGCAGCGTACCGTGCCACACACCGCGATCGCCCACCTGCCTACCAAGCGATTCCGCCTTTGTACAGCAGTGAACGTTGCCTAGCTGATGTGATGACGATGAGATGTGTAGGTACTTGAACTCCCCTTCCACAGGGCAAAGCTCACAAAAAAAGGTAGGTATTTGAACTCCCCTTACACAGGGCAAAGCTCATAAAAATAAAGGGAATACGTAGAGGTCGATGCTGCGTGATACACAGAGGCTCTAAAATGATAAAGGTCAGGTCGATGCTATGCTCTAGGCGCATATGTCCATATGCGCCGTGGTACAAAGGGCCCTAAAAAAAAGGAAAGGTCGACGATGTGCTCTGGGCGGTGTTTTACGCCGTGGTACACAGGGGAAAAGGAATGACGGTAAAAATGTGAAGTAGTTTTCAGTCGTTACTACAAATATCATCAGGAAACCTAACCAAACAAAGGTAGGTAGTAGTATAATACCTGGCTGTAAACAAATCCACACGGAAACGACCAAAACACACGGTCGGCACCATATTTTCTTTGTTATAGTTTATGGATAGTTAGTTTATGGTCAGTTAGGCTTAATACTACCAACTAAAACTGGGTTCCAGCCTCGTACCGACCACACCCTGGCCAAAGACACCCAAAGATGACCCATTATTACTACCCTAGGTAACCGCTTGACGTTTCAAGATAAAACACACGGTGCTTCGACGCATGCATAGGTGGCGCCACCTCCTTACGCTCCGACATATACCTATCGTCGATCATCATCATCATATCAGCCGAAGGAAGTCCACTGCTGGACATAGGCCTCCCCCAAGGATCTCCACGACGACCGGTTCTGCGCTGCCCGCATCCAGCGGCTTCCCGCGACCTTCACCAGGTCATCGGTCCACCGAGTGGGAGGCCTGCCTACACTACGCTTTCCGGTGTGTGGTCGCCACTCGAGAACTTTATTACCCCAACGGCCATCTGTTCTACGAGCAATGTGCCCCGCCCACTGCCACTTAAGTTTAGCAATTCTGAGAGCTATGTCGGTTACTCTTACGGATCTCCTCGTTTCTGATTCGATCACGCAGAGAAACTCCGAGCATAGCACGCTCCATTGCCCTTTGGGTGACCTTGAGCCTTCTTATGAGGCCCATAGTAAGCGACCATGTCTCAGTATCGTCGATACTCGTAATAATTAAATCTATAACTTGGTGTGCTGCCGTTGTAGTGGGCTTGGTTTTCCTATACGCGTACTGTCTGTCCGTTAGTATATCGTTGGATTCCAAGTATTCCATTAGACTTGTGGAATGTGGATAAAATGTAAATATGTAGGTAGGTATCACTGGTCAGGAGTGTCATAGATGTCGCCATATTATAAAAATGGCTCTTGCCAGTTGCCATGCCACTAACGCACAGTAAGTGTGTATGCTGTAGCAAAGGTGACCTCGAAGTCAGCGAAAGTTTTAGCAAAAGTGCTATGATTTTGCTGGATTGTGTAGGTTGGTTAATTTATGATGTTTGTAAGTAGTGCTAGTGACAAAGTTTCCAAAGATTGTGAAAAATAATGCAAACTGTGAAAGATTTGAAAAATATTTAAGAATTCGGCTGAAGGATACGTTTCCATGGCCAAGTAAATTTAAAAAAAGAGTTTTTTGACATGTTTTTAGGTTATGTATAACATAATCAGCGTTGCCAACTTAACGGATTTCCCGTCATATCTAGCGGATTATGTTATAAAGAAACGGAAGAAATACTATTTTGACGGCTAACGGGTTTGTTGGCGGAATTTAGTAGCAAAAGATTTTATATGAAATAAAGATGGATTTCAATTATTTTCACGCGTCCGTTTCTTGGCGCGCTCGGTTTATGGTTGAAAAAAGTGTACAAACCGATAGGTAATCATTGTGGAAAGTGTAATATTGTATTAACAGTATCGTGAGTAGGCGGGTTTATCAGGCCTTGAATCCCTAGCTAGTAAAATAATTCTGTAATTATATCAGCTCATATACGTCCCCACCGAGGGGCTCGAGCCTACCCTGAATCAGGGCGATTAGGCCTTAGTCGACCACGCGGGCCCAGTGCGGGTTGGTCGACTTCACACACAACCTTCGAGTTTCTTCGCAGGCCTGTGCAGGTTTCCTCACGATGTTTTCCTTCACCGTTAAAGCAATAGGTAATGATATGTACGTAAGTTTTTGAAAAACTCATTGGTACATTGGCCGTCCAGATTTGAACCCGGTACCTCTGGTTAGATGGACCGAGTCGTTACCGGTTGAGCCACCGACCATATGAATTCTGTAATACAAAAAGAAAAATAGAAACTGTCTGTAAATACGAGATTTAACGGATTTTTAACGGAATTTCGTAATAAAGTCGGCGGAATCTCAAAATTATTGTTGGCAACACTGAACATAATATGTGGTATCTATGCTGAGTTTGTGTTGTGTATTGAGTTCGTAGTGTAAAAATGGATAATTAATCTTAATTAGTTTTCTTAAAATTATAGAAAAATAATGTGGAAGAATCTTCTCATCCGGACCCTCCATCTTTTTAAAAATCAGGGCACCTTACCGTCAAAAAACTGGTCCAATGGCGTTAGCAATTCCAGACGAATACATTGTAGCGTTTGCTTATTATTTCCAAGGCAAATACCGAAGCCAGGAGGCACCGTATCTCCCGCTTTAACCAGCAAATATCAGTTGATAACTGAGGAGAATTCGCCAGTAATCGAAAATACTGTCGACGAGCTACCACAGGAACACAAGTATCCAATTCTCAGTGACGAGTATGATGGCATTAATCTTGAAAGTAAGAACCTTTTCGCTATTATTTGTCAGTGTGCCATCTTATAGGCTTTAGGTTGAAGTGTAAGTGCATTCTAACCATATTTTTCATTTTCCGTTCTTACCCGATTTTAATACATAAATAGGTACCCTTGTAAATTTTGTAAATAATATACCATAAGTGTATTACATATTTAATTCTTTTAGATTTTCCTTTTTTGTCATTAGGTACTGTTCTAAAAAATGCACTAGGAAGGCTTTCTCTGCATTTTTATCACTGGTTTTGTTTACAGTACAGAGACAGGCTAGGTACTAAACTTTAAAGAGATTGAATTATTCTTTAGAATCATTGTCACTTACTATCAGTGAGATGATGCGAAGGGCTTACCAATAGTATTGTCTAACTCAATGCCCTATTCAATTATTTCAGGAGGAAAAAATGGTGTCTTTGAAATTGAGGATCTAGTTGAACTTCTCCAAAGAGAGAATTCCAAAGATATATTTGTTGCTACAGTGCCAAAGGAAATCAACTATGTCAGCTACATCTGTATAGTCAGTGGCCGTGGAAAGAGACACATTCAGGCTTTAGCAGAATTTGTCAGAAAAGTTTATAAGAAAAAGTGCTGTAAAAGTGATCCAATCCCTAGGATTGAGGGGAAAGATTCCGAAGAATGGATGGCTCTAGATTTAGGTAAATAAAAGTTATTAGTTATGACTTTTAAAGCAACAATTAACAGATAAATCTGTAATGCTTGTCAATTTGTGAAATAACTATTTTAGGCATGCTGCATTATTTTTCATTATCAGTTTACAAGAATGTATTTTGCTTTTCAGGAAACATTGCGCTACATGTATTTACTGAAAAGAAGAGAAAGATGTATGATTTGGAGACACTGTGGGCTGTAGGTGCAGAGTTTGATGAACAAATGAACAAGAAGAGTGATGTGGTGGAGATGTTTGAGAATTACAGTGCCTATTTGAAAGATTTGAAACCCTTAACATAGAAAAGTAGCTGTATGTACTAATATGGAGTTGTTTTATTATCTTTTTATCTTTGTGTGATATAGAACCAATATAGTAGAGGCATAATAATTGTAATATAAAACATGAGTATTGTATAAAATGTTTATTTCAGCTTAATCAGATAAAGATACACAAAATGTAGATTGTATAATTCAATCACATCAATAAATTATAATTGTTTGGACAAGAAATCATTTATCTGCAATAAAAATTTAAATTATAATAAACTGTTATACACAAACTTAGTGAAATAAAAAAAAACATCATTATTGTTAAATAAATATAGTGTGTAGGGCCTGACTGTAACCTATGATTTAAATAAACAAAATAACAAATTACCATGCTTCCGTGCTTCTAGACAGGGTTCTTTGTTATTAATCCGAATCATTTAGGTGGTTATTCTACTGACGAAACTTAATAGCTAGTATTAAAAAAAATATTTTTGAACTTCATCTAAATCGATCAGCTGAGCAGCATACTATGTATGTCTTTTTTTTTTTGCATTTCAGCAAAGCTGTAGAACAAAATATGTTCATTTTCGTATTACTGTGACTATCTGGGAAGAAGTTTCGAGTTAATAACAAATAACCCTGTTTAAATTACTCAGAATCCTAAATGCAAAAAATTATAGTACAAGAAAACACTGTTGACTAAGAGACATCCTTACCACAATCACAAGATCCATAATTCAGTCATCTCATAAATTCAGTTATACATCGTAATAAATTCTAAACTTAGTTAATGTTTACATACAGCATAGTGTTTGGAAGCAGTCTATATTAGTAGTGCTTCTATGAGCTACATTTAAAGAATAAGAATGAAATAAATAGGAAGTCTGAAAATACTTGTAGCATCAAATTTGCATATAAAAGTATGTAGGTAGGTACAATAAATTGAAACATGGATACCTTTCAGTTTGAGATTATAAAATTAATATTTAGTAAAGATATTCCATATTTTAAAATAATACACAAGGTAAATAACATTGTCTTTGAAGAATATAATCAGTTCTTTTGCAGTCTTGCAAATAAAAATTAATTTTCTAAAATTCCGAAAAATTACATAGTAGATTATTTATACTTCTAATTTTGGCCTAGTGAAGGTTCAAAGAGTAATTAAAACATTAACAAAAATATTGGACCACATACAGTCTTTCATTTTAGGCATAAATTAGAAACTTGTGGCTAAGTTTGAATTTTATCTGTTGACATTGCATCACTTTTACCTTTTGTGCACCATTGCCCATCACTAAAATAAAACTGATTAATGATAAACGCAACTCTTACGACTCAATTTTCATTTATTGACTATTAAATTGATATTTTGTAAACACTTACATACCATTATGATTCATAGCAGATCTCAAAGGCAATTTTGGCAGTTGTTTGTGTTTGCTTTATTTATGACTCACAATACTGTAGAAAAAAAATTACCAAAAGGTACATATCTAAGTGCATTCTTTTTCATATAAAAAAATTACAAGTCAGAGTAAAAGTATTAATTTGTGATTTCAATTTTGATTCTAATTGTAGCTTAAGATGGTAATAAATTTAAGACAATATGGCCACGCTACGCCGCACTCCTGCACCTGCATTGACATTGTCCAAGCTCGACCACTTTTTAATGCCATTTTTCACAACTTCTGCTGCGATTTTATCCTCCATCACTCTTGACATAGCTTCAAGCTTTTGTGCTCTTTCTTTACTGAGAGGCTCACTGGGGAATGCTAAATCATTAGCTTCTGCTAAGGTGCGCAGATCAAAGTAATATTTAGCATAAACACTGGATGGGACATTTATATTAAATTGCAACATTTCTAAAAACTGCCGTTCTAGTTCATTCATATCCTCCACCGTTATGTCCTTGAGTATCTGACAGTAGTCCACATTCCAAACTGCTTGGTCGTCCCATACTTTACTGGCCAGCAGTATTGCTCCGAGGACTATCCTTTTCCAGTTAGAAGGAGCAATGTCAAGTTCTTCGCATATCAGAAGTCGCTCCAAATATACCAAAGTGATAATTGCACACTCAGCAGTCAGCTGAGCTGCATTAAACAATGTTCTCACAAACTTGTAAATCTGTTTATGCTCAGGGTTATAATTATCATAGTCATCACTTACTCCATCCTTGCTCAACGGATGCAGTTTCTCATCAAATATGTCTAACCTGCGTTCAGATGTTCTATTTTTAATATGGTAATAAATAGCCAAGGCAACACACTTCACAGTATTTTTCAGATTTGGCTGTGACACTGTACTATCATCTAAATATATTGTAGAACAGGAACTGCTTTTTTTTAGCTTGTTATCGGCAATTTGATGCTGACTTCGTTTTCTGGTCATGCCATTTTCAATAGAAGCTTTAGATCTTTCCATAAAAATGGTCCCAGCAATGGGGTCTTGGGAGGGGTCAATGTCCCCATCATTGGGCTCCCTCTCACTAATGTGCTGGATGTTGTTGGAGCTCACCTCACCCTCAGGGAGATAGTCTTCGAGCTTAACGATATCCTTTCTGATGGGCGAAGGGCTACGGTAGCAGCAGCAACTGTTCTTGTTACCCATTGTGTTTTATAAAAATTGTAATTGATAGTAGATAATTATCATTCTACAAGTACTTGCAATAGTCTAGATACAGACAAATATAGTGCCGGCCCACATGAATGACCTAAAAAGCCCATAGTATCTGAAACAAAAGGTAACTGCATGAATAAATATAAAACATTAGCAACTTGTAGCTTGACAAATTCTAGGACAAGGTTAGAGTTATTACGATAAGCTATGCAACCCACCTTAAAATATAGTATTTTCATTTGTAAAATGATGGTTGATGGTTATAAATTTGTCACTATTTATGCGAAATTTATCAGTTAATCTATCACATCACTGCGGCTGGTTTTAACCTTTTCTTTTGGTAGATAGTGGTAGGTAGGCAAAGAGCATTTTTGGGTAAGCAATTAGTTTGTTATATTCCCTTTGGTAAGCAAGGCAAATCTGGCACATATATTCTTATCTGTGAGTACTAATAATCTTAGGAAGTGTATGCAGTGCCGCAAGCGGCACTGTATCGCACTCGGTTATGGAACCGTAAGTTTTACGGTATAATAGTGACACCGTCTAATCTGCCGTAAGGAGTATGCATGGCGAAATAACGCGACCGTTTATAGAGCCGTAAAGTTTGTATTGCATAGCACTGTCATTTGTTATTTTATGCTCGTGTGTTGACTTGTTGACGTTAGGTTACCAGCTTGATTGGCATTGTTTTGAATGTGTCGTATAATAGAATAACACCATAATGACTGAATTTACGTCGTTAAAGGATTTAGATTCATAAATCTTCGCTCGCTCATTTACAGTTTTTCAAGTTAAAACTAAGTAAAAAAACTGTAAATGAGCGAGCGATTTTAGGTTCGGTCAGGTTTGATTGATTATACATTCAAAGAGTCTCGCGAAGCGAGGCTCCCCCCCATGGGTAGCAGAAAAAGGCGAGTTAAAGAGGTGACGAGTCAGGAAAGTGTCAAGTTTGAAAACGAGACCACTTAAAAAGGTGACGAGTTAGGAAAGTGACAATTTAGAAAAAAGACAAGTTTAAGAAAATTACGAAGTCGAACTGAGCGCGGCTAGTAAGCCGCAAGCTTACGGCACTGTAACTGACTTCACTAAGTAATGTTACTTACGGCTATTTAAAATTATGAACTAGTGTGCAGTAAGCTTGCGGCATCGTAACCGATCGTACTACGTTACCGCTTGCGGCACTCTATAACTTTCCATAATCTTATCTGTGCTTTAGTCTGGCAAGGGTGTGTGTGGTGGTAGAAAAAATGTTTGCCACTCACTTGCTTACTGTGACAATATTTACATTTAGCGCTGATCCTCTCTTGTTTCGTACGGCAGAAAATTTCCGGTTGTTGCTCAATCCGTATTCGCCGTGTACATTGTTCCCAAATGAAGAATGAAGTACATCCTAAGGCAGCTTGACGTTTTAAGAAAAATAAAGTCAACGTTGTTGGCCACAAGATGACCAAATAGGATTGATCACTCAGGACGCGCCTCAGAGCAATAACTAAAGTATAGAGGGAGCATCAAAATTACAATATATCTTTACTCTCCTTCCTTAATAACGAACATTGTACGGTAAAAAAAGATAAATATATAAGAACAGTTTGGTCCGAGTGGCGCTGGACCTAAAAACTAATAAGAAAGGACCCAGAAGACCCCCGACTACTTGGTCGACGACGATCCGCAAGGATCTAAACAATCATAACCTGACGGAAGCCACAGCGCTAAACAGACCTACCTACAGAAGAATGACCAGAAGGGCCGACCCCAATTAGAGATGGGAGAAGGTCGCGAAAGAAGAAGATATAAGAACAGTTTATGCTTATAGCTACATGAACACTCCAAAATTGTCAAATGATTTTACTTGGTCTCTTTTTATACGACCAATTCTAAAAATCTACCCAGTTATTTAGTAATACTGTCAACCTTTATACTGAGGCCGTACAGAGAATGCTGATTTGACATATGCTAGTTTGACGTAAGTAGTGATGTGCCCATAGACATCCATAGTAAATAAATACTATGTACCTATCATATCATGTAGATGTAACATATAACGAAATAAAATAGCCATTTCCAAAATAGTGGAATAATGTATTTCCAAATTTGTGGACCGTCAATTTTAGGGTTGGAAATGGATGAAGGGGGTGGAAAATAAGAAAAATTGTGTGGTGGGAAACTAATTATTCGTCAAAATTAGCCAAATTTGTTGTATTGCGGTTGAATATTTATTATTTCCTTGCAATCAAAGTGAAAAGCAGAGTGTAAAACTTGAGCATGAAACTAATTTTACCCTCGACATGACTATCCACCCTCGCCGTACCGGGTCAGTTTGCTAAATGATCTCGGGTAAAATGGCTTGTTTTATGCTCTTGTTGTGCAATATACTATTGTTATTACTTAAACATATTACTTTTATCCCTGAATCTTTTATGCTTGGTTGATGGACGCATTAAGAATTATTTTTCTATGTGGTAATTAATTCATAATATTTTTAACAAATTTATAGGTTAAAAGTACGTTATGAATAGTTACATGTGGTAACATCACTATTATTAAGAAGAAATGACCATAGAACGTAAACTTTTCACTAACGTTTTATATAATTACAAAATACACGTTCTGCTGTCCTGTAAACATAAAACTAAATATGTGTTCTGTTACTATTATTAAGTAAAAAAAATGTTTTTTTTATGCTTTTGAAGCTTAGAAACTAAAGATTGATTTGTTTACAATTTCGAAGATTCATCGAATGTTACATTCTATCGTTGGCTTGAAGTGTCAAATCAGCATTCTCTGGACGGCCGCACTAAATGTGGTACTTTAATGTAGTCGTATTATTCCGTCGTAAGTGATGTAGATATTTCACTCTTAATTTCAAGAAGGTATCGTGTTCTGTTTTAGCATGCCTTCAATAGTTGCTGTTTGCACCCGTGCTTTGTATGGAAGTGTTTTGGATATGAATGATTTTAATTTTATTATTATGATGTATTCCATCTACATATATTAGAATAAATCTCATCATTTTATTACTTTCAACTTTACATTACTACTACAGAACATTACTTTTGATTAACAAAGTTGTTGTCGGGCCGTTAACCGAGGCTTCTAGTCATCATACTTAACAACTTTCCCCAAAGAAAGTTGTTCAGTATGGTGAGTAGTAACAGTGCATCTTATTGTTTTCCTGTATTACAGATTCCGCTGGAGTAACGTTTACGTGCTTTTTGTATCTCGAAAACGACTCGCAGTACCGTTTTGAATAAAATACCACATGACATGTATTTTAAGGTATTTTAAGGTTTACATTGTAAACCTTTATTTCTTCATAATTTGAGCAAAGTAATTTTTTTTATTAATTTGACGAATAATTAACAAGAAATAAATTTATTCCTAAAATCAAAAAAAAAATGCAAGTAAATAAGTGTACTAACATTCGAATAAAAAGCAGTCTTATATTACACTAGTGCACTATTTATACTTCAGTTACTTTGGATTACTTTCTTTAGTAATCCAAAAAAATGTATACTACGATATTGTAAAATCTTTGTCGGGTGCGGCCGTTTTGACTTGTACAACGGTAAAACGTGGTCATGTCAAGAAACCATACGTGACAGGGTGGAACAAACATGTAAAGGATGCCCACAGGCAGGCTAGACTACATTTTCAAAATTGGATTTGGCATGGTAAACCTAAAAATGGGGAAACATACAATAAAATGTGTGACAGTCGCAAAATTTTTAAATCCAAATTAAAGTAGTGTATTATTAATAAAGAACAAATTAAAATGGACATGATTGCTTCTCTTCATCAAAATAAAAATTTAAAACATTTTGGCAGGAAACAAATAAAGTAAATGCAAAGCCCAGTCTGCCTGTGAGTGTCGGGGGAGTAAGCGACCCAACAGCCATTGATTGCCAACCTCTTTATGGATACCTTTAGAGTACAGTCGCAGCCCGTCGACAATACCACTACATCGGATCGGACCGTGGATGACTCGTGAGATTCAAAGCAGTTGGTTCTCTTTACTGCTAAGAAGCTTGCAAAAGTTATTCCTGAAATGTCACGAGGAAAGTCCCCAGGGCACGACGGGCTTAGTATAGAACATTTAAAATATGCTGGACCCCACTTACCACGTGTTCTGGCTTTGTTTTATAATTTATGTATGCGGCACTCGTACTTACCACCTGATACAATGAAAACCATCGTGGTACCTATTGTCAAAAGCAAGACGGGGGATTTGTTTGATCAGAGCAATTACAGACCTATATCATTGGTGACTGTCATAGCTAAGGTGTTTGACGGTGTGCTTGAACGTCATCTTGATAAACATCTAAATCTGTACGATGCCCAGTTCGGTTTCAAGAACGGGCTATCTACTGAAACAGCTATCCTGGCGCTTAAGCACACAGTCAAATACTACACTGGCCGAAGCACACCTGTTTATGCATGCTTTCTGGATCTATCCAAAGCGTTTGATCTTGTGTCTTATCCAGTGCTGTGGGATAAGCTCAGAAAGATTGATTTCCCGTCAGAGCTGATTAATGTTTTTCGTTATTGGTATGAAAATCAAGTCAATTATGTGTGGTGGGCGAACGAACACTCCAACACGTACAGGCTGGAATGTGGAGTGAGACGTCAACCCACCCTGGGTTGACGTGTCCGAAGCTTTTCAGCCTGTACGTAAACGAGCTAATAGTCGAGCTTAGCAGCATGTTTCAAAAGATGACATAAAAGTCAATAACATCAGCTACGTGGACGACATGGTGCTGCTGAGCCCGTCTGTTATCGTGCTCAGGGAGCTGCTGCGTGTTTGTGAGGGTTATGCGAAAGACCATGGTTTGAAATATAACATTAAGAAAAGCGAACTTATGGTCTTCACGGCAGGTAGCAACTCTCCTGAGTTTGTACCACCAGTCAGGCTGTATGGAACTGCTTTGAACAGGGTCAAACAGTTCAAATACCTTGAACACATTGTAACTGATGACTTAAAGGATGACGCTTACATAGAGAGGGAGCGTAGGGCGCTGTCCATCAGAAGCAATATACTCGCCCGCAGGTTCGCTCGTTGTTCAAATCAAGTTAAGATCACATTGTTTAAAGCTTTTTGTTAATCTTTTTACACGAATAGCCTGTGGGGAAGACCTACAGCACCTTACGAGTCCAGTACAATAATGCCTTCAGGATGCTATTGGGACTGCTGCGCTTCTTTAGCGCGTCCGGCATGTTTGCGGAGGCGCGCATCGGCGGTTTTCCCGCGATAATGAGATGAAAAGTTGTTTCATTGATGTCCAGAGTGCACGGGAGTACCAACATTACAGTATTCTGAGGGTGACCGGGGATAAGTACGAGTGCCCAATCATTAGGCACTGGAACTCACTACATGTGACCTGACATTTTGTACTGACATTGAAATATTGTTTGACATTGAATATTATTTAATTGGAATATTATTGTAATTTGACTGCTTGACATTATTATGATTGATATTTTTGACATTTCTGTTGATACTAAATTAGTTTTATAAGGTATCTGTTACTAACACAATATTATGGATTGACTATCTGAAATAAATAATTTGAATTTAAATTAGTGAATAATTGAGAATAAGTACTATTATATTACGAAAGTTAATTAGCGAAAATCTGGAGATGGAATACAATGCTCCTATAACACAAGTAAATGTGGGATTTTACAAAAAAATAGAGTGCCCTATTAGCAAGCTTTCCTGTTAATTCCAGCTATAAAAACGTTTGTGTAGTAAATTTAGCCCTAAATAAGATAGGTTGAAAGTTTTATGTTTAAACCGACCAAGTCAGAATGCATACGTTTAAAAGCGACCGCATCATGCAGTAGGGCAACCTTTTAAATTGGTAAGATTGAATGCTATTTTTTGGATGCTTATGCAGAAACATGTTATCAACGTGAATTATTTTGTTACTAAACTTATTTTTTAGTATAATATCCTGCAGTTGAATTAGGTGTCGTTGACAAGTTCAGAAATAACGTTATTCATGTATCGGGCATTGAGGTATAAGTACATTATCACTAATTTGGAAAAGAAAACAATGATTACTGTTCAAAGAGCGATCATGGCCCATACAATTTTCCCTACAATATTCTGTGGAAAATCAAATCAGTTTCAATTTTTTTTAATGAGCTGGTGTATCAAAGCTAGTCAATAAGAAGTGGGTTTCAAATGTCTAACAATGCAAAAACATGATAACTCTTGGAATAAAAAACTCGGAAAATAAAATTAATGAAAAGTTTATATGGAATTTGAGCCACCTTTTTGACTTTTCGGCATCATGGTCACTTACTGTCAGGTGAGATGATGCCAAGGGCTTACCAATTGTGATAATAAAAAAAGTTTAGCGGGTTTACTTAGATAAGATGGTGGTAGCTAGCCAGGCGGGCTAGGAACATGCCCTGCTACCAACCAAACCGAGTGTTAAAAAGTTGACCTCGCCGGGAATTGAACCCGCGACCTCCTGGCGTGAAGCGAATGGACTAACCTTTACGCCACGCAGGCGGTTAAACTCTTTTAATCATGCTGTATTTATCCTAAGATAAATATCGCGAGCTCGGTATCTTATGATAGACGGCGATAAATGTATATCATGTGGCCCGTGTATGTACTCCCATTGATTTCTATGAAGATCGATATTGGTGTCGATTCGGTGTAACACGATTTAACTTATTTGACAGGACTTAACTAAATTTACGCATTCTGTCTTTTACTTTCTGTATCGAAAAGATAAGTTATCTGTTACCTACGTTAAATATATCTTAAAGCGCCCGTGTGTGAGAACCTTTAGTCGTCTGTCGCAAAGAGAATATAATAAACTACGTTTTTAGTCTGCCGTAAATTAGTTGGTGGCAACACTGCGAAAACATGGCCGACTGTCCGCTTCTATCGCGCTTGTGGATCACGCTTTAGCAATTTTTGTCAACTTCGATTTGAAAATATACAGATTGATAATTGTTTTTAAATATCTACGGATAAAAAAGATCGGTAATTATTCAATTCTATGTGAATTTTGTAATATATTTGCAGTGCAAAAGGTTCTCTAGGTGTAAGTAAAATATAACATTTTTTTTAGACGATGCGTCGTAAAAGTGACCGCACCGCCACTAAAAAGGCGAAGGATTCTCCTGAAAAAAAGGTGGACAAGAGTCGACGAACTCGAACACGACGTAGAAAACAGTCCAACTCATCCGAAAATGACAGTGGCGAGGATACTAGTCCAGTGCGGGAAGTGGTGGCTGAGGCGGAACCGGAACAGAAACCTCCGTCGACGCCCGTCAAAGAGGACAGTCCTGAAGAAGGCCAAGACCAGGTATGGCAGGTCAAAGCCGCTGAGGGTTTAGGAGACGCTGGGGAAGTACAAAAATTAAAGATTTGTCTCACTCGCCCACCCTCAACACCAGAGAGGGCCGACAAGTCTCCTCGTAGTAAGAGGAAGCATTCGCGAGCGGCGAGTTCTAGTGATGCTTCAGGCGTCGAGACTGCTGTAGAGGAGAAAAAGAAACCCAAACATCGTTCAAAAAGGTCAACACGGGAATCTAAAGATGAATCTGAAAAGAATCAGGATAGTCAAGGTGATGAGGGTGAGGAACATGCTCAGTCTGAGGTAACTCAAAGTCAGGAGGTAAGTGAAACTACCAAAGAGGTGGTACCAGATAAAACCCCCATGTCCACTACAATTGAAGAAATAAAAACTGACAATGGTAGCGAAACTAAAGATAAAACAGAGGATGCACAAGAAAGAGAGACTCAAAATAAATCATCTGATGCTGATACCACAGTCACATCTCCAAAGGCTGAGAACCAAGAATCAGAAGAGATTACTTCTGCAAAAGCAGAAGAAAACAAAGAAATGTCTGTTGAAAAATCTGAAGTACTTGAAATTCACACTGAAGATAGCAAATGTGACATGTTAGATCTTCATCCGAGTGCAGCTGAAGTGGAAGACCCTAAAGAGGACAAACAGGAAGAATCCAGACTGAAGGCAAAAGCAACAAGAGGTGAAAAGGTAAGTATTAATGAAGGAAAGTGTAGTGTCTCTGAGGAAACAGAGTCCGCTCAGAATGAAAGTATTAAAGCTACTAATAAAAATGATGTTCTAGAGGGATCTGAAAATGATGACAGAAGGAGTTCAAGAAAAAAATCTAGTGGATCAGTCAAGGACAAAGGCACAGAAGAAAATGATGGAAGATACCGGAGTAGGGAGCTAGAACGTTCTGAAACTACTCAGTCTATGCAGGAGGAGAGTGTATATAATGGTCAAGCAGCACCAATTGTTGTTAGTAGAAAACGGCGTTGGGGGACTCGTTCCAAGTTGACTACTCAAAAATCAATAACAATCTCTACAGATGTGCTCAAGGACATAATACCAGATGTTAAGCCAGTTGAATTTGATGAAGTCATTGAAGAAAAGAAACATCACAGACGTATTGAAGTCTCTGAAAAAGTTGAAAGACCAATTCTACCAAAGATTGTTATTGACAACTCTGAAAATGTTGAAAAACACAGAAAAGAGCAAGAAAAAGATTCTGAACATATAAGGGAAACAAACATGACTTCTAATAGACGGATTTCTATAGTTAAAGAAAATGACAGTGTATTGACGAGGCCCCCTAGCCCACCCAGACATAAGCAATCAAATATTTTGTTTATTACAAACTTAGTGAGACCGTTTACTTTGCCACAGTTGAAGAATTTGTTGCAAAGAACTGGCAGAATTTCTGAGAATGGATTTTGGATTGACAGGATTAAATCAAAATGTTTCGTCAAATATGAAACAGAAGAGTGAGTTAAAAGTTCTTATCTGTTTAACAATTTTGTATCAGTCATTTTGTAAGTACAGTCAAAGAGCAATGTTATTTTGTTTTAGTCAAGCTGTGGAAACGCGACATGCATTGCACGGAGTTACCTGGCCTGTGTCGAACCCTAAGTCTCTTCAGGTAGACTTTTCTACCCAAGAAGCCTTTGATAATGCTAAGCTGAATGAAGACAGTGAAAACGTAAAAACTTCAACAATTCCTGGAACTGTGGAGGACTGGCTTCGGGAGCAAGATATGAAACGAGAAAGGGGAGACCTGGTAAGTTATTTAATGATAGTATGTTATACATTTTCTTTTCAGAGTGAAAGTATTGTAAAAAAAAATCTAAGTTGAGATTTTGATGGGGATCAATTGTCTTACACTAATAGTCTAAAAAAACAAAAAATAAAATATGTATGTATGTGTTGTGTGTGTATATGAGTGTGTATATAAGTGCATGTGTATGAGAGAGTGTGTGTGTGTGTGCATCAATCCATCTGGTGCTTTAGTTCCCAAATGGCAACTCAAATCATCCATCAGGTTAGGGCAATTTTAATTTTATATCTCCAGCCAAAAATGACTAATGATTTTGATAAAACTCTGTACGTTTCTATAACTTCACATGACCTATTGCATGCAGTAGTTCGCTATTCCAAGAAAAATCAGAATAGGTGAGGTAAGATGCAAATCCAGGTTGTTTGTTACTTTTTCTCATAAATGGCTCTAAAGATTTTAATGTAACTGAATCACTAGGACTTAATCAGGTCTACTGCACTAGGTGGTTAATCATTCCAGGAAAAAAATCGAGTAAAGTACCTCCCATACAAACCCAAATCATTTGTAAATTTTTCATCATATCTGATATATCTAATTCTACCTAATTTATATTTACCTAATTTATTCTTTTCTACTAAGTAATGTATGTTTATTGTTGATTTGTGTATGCCCGACTACAAAAGACAGTGAAGGCTACGCGAGAAAGTATGCACAGCATGACAGTACAATTTATTTTGTTGACTGCATCCAAAATCATTAAATAACTATTGTTTACTAAATTACACTGCAATTTAAATTTCAAAAACCACTCACTTTGTTTGCCATCATCATTAATAATGTCGCTGAAAAACTGTGCTTTTTTGTGACAGATCATAAAAAGTAGCTCAATTGACTAGCAGTCAATTGCTCTGTTACGAAAGAGTTTTGCAATACTCTGCTGCATGCTGTTGTAGTTGTCGTTGACAGTCCTTCTTTTAGTATTTAGAGGAAATAGATAATTTAAATCGTGGAGGGTTAAGAGTGACCATAATAGTTACACTCTTTTTACTGTGGTTACGGTCTTAACTTAGGAGCATCAGTGGTGTAACAGCTTGGGCTGCTACCTCCTGTCTGGGAGGTTGTGGTTTGAATCTTGTTATGTACCAAAGTGTTTTCGAATTTTTGTAAGTTAAGCTCTTACTGTGAGGGAAAACATTGTGAGGAGACCTGCACATGCCTGCGGAGAAACTGGAAAGTCGTGGGTGAAGTCGGCCAACCCACACTGGGTCTGCATGGTTGATGAAGGCCCGATCGTCCTAATTCAGGGTAGGCTCCAGCACCTCAGTGGGGACGTATATGAGCTGATATGATGATGGTCTAAACTTGACTACTGAACTGATTTTGACTAACAATTTAATAGGATGAGTTTTGATTCAGATTATGTTAAGCTGTGTGACTTCTCAAGAAATTATACAGACAATGTCTTCAGTCATTATCAATTTTGTTTGTTTAGGAGAAACCTTGGGAGCGAAAGGCGGCTATGCGGGAGTGGGATGTTGGCAAGAATGACAAAGACAAGGAAAAGGATCGATTGCGACGTGAGGAGCGCCCGTTAGATAAACGGCGACACCGCACACCTGAGAGAAGCCCTGAACCAGGTCTTTAATTTTGTCTCATCAACTTGTATTTCTTTAAAGTGATCAATTTTTTATTAAACTTCTGTATTTTTCATCATTCTAGCAAAGAAATTCAAGAAAAAAGAAGAGGAAGCACCAGCTAAATTATTGGATGACCTTTTCAGAAAAACAAAAACCACTCCTTGCATATACTGGTTGCCGCTGTCGGCAGAAACGGTAATTAAAATTCTTATACAATATGTATTATCGCACATCGGTCCACCGAGTAGGAGGCCACTGCCGCTTAAGTTTAGCAATTTTGAGAGCTATGTCGCTAAGCCATTGGATGCTGGTAGCGCAGAACCAGTCGTCGTGGAAATCCTTGGGGGGAGGCCTATGTCCAGCAGTGGATGTCCTTGGGCTGATGTGATGATGATGATGATTATCTCACATGCACAGTTTATAACCGTTATTAGAGAAGTGTAGCTGCGAAGTGTGTAAACACATCTATATGCTGTTATAGTTGGTAAGCACATCACTTGAGAATGGCTGGACTGATTTGGCTGATTTTAAGTTCGTATAATAGTCCGAATAAGGTTTTTAGGAAAAGAAAAATTTGGAATATTGCTCAGAAAATTGGAAAATTCAGGAAAAATCGAAAGCGCTTTTCTAAGGGATTAAATCAAATGCTGTTCATAGGTAATTTGAGAAAGGCTGGAACTACATATTTGGCTAATCTATAAATAAATAAATAAATTTATTTCATTACGTATACACAGTTCTACGATAATACTAGCTGTGGTCCCCACACTAGGCTAGGCCTGTATCATGGGGGCTGAAATAAAAACTTTACAATGCTACAAAACATGACACAAAGAGAGTAATATGAGATACTTAATTTTATTATTTATACATATATGAAGAAATTTATAAAAGGACAATATATTTGTCTGTATATTTATTACAGCCATCTGATATCTGCCATTTGATTGAAAGGCTAGCCTGTTGATTGAATGGCGACATCCAATTGAATGACTAGGCCGAACGTTGATTGAACAAGTGTCACTCAACTTCTACTAGTTGGCTGATTGTAAGCTAGCCGGATTACAATTCGGCTGAAATAAAGTACGCCGCGTTGTATGAGGCGCCGCTTTGTGTAAAATCCATTGAGTAAAACACTGTAAATGAGCAAACGAAGCGGGCGATATTAGGTTTGGTCAGGTTTGATGATTATACAGTCAAACGTAACCCATGGGTTGCAGAATGCTTCGCAGAAGAAGAAATCATCGGTTTTATTTGGAGTTTCGTAGTCTGCTTTGCAAACTGGCAGATTCTACATAACGGCTGCGAAATATATATCACATACAATTACTTGGCTAAGTTGTCCATTAGTCATTCAATTGAATGTCGCCATTCAATTAGCGGGCTAGCCTTTCAATCAAATGACAGATTTAACCAGACGACTGCTACATATATAAAAGGAAACCGTGACTAGCTGACTGACTGATCTATTCGACGCCCAGCTCAAACCACTGAATGGCATACATATAGCAAGTTAAATTCCCGGTAACGGGAAAAAACGGGATCTGCGCGGGTTTTTTTAAAAATAATGTTTGTAAGTGTCTGAATAAGGTTTTTAGGAAAAGAAAAAGTGGAAAATTCGGGAAAACTAAGGAGATTTTATCTATGAAATTTTTATATGAATTCAAGACCATAATTCGAGGTTCGAACGAAAACGATAACCACGCGAGCGAAACCGCGGGCAAAAGCACGTAGACAATGATTTAATGCTTACTTACCTCTAGGGCGTAGAAAAGACTTCTTCCGCCAATGTTCAGTGAAAAGAAAAGTATTGAGAGTATTCGGCAGAAAAGCCAATGACAAGTGAAGGTAAAGTTTTGGTTAAGCGTTAAGCGTTATGAGACACTTTTACACATGAACACCTGCTGGAACTCTTTACATCCGACTTTACTCCTAACTGGTCTCCCGAGTTAATCTGCTTCTTATGACCACTTCCCACTAAATCACAGTTATGGGAAATACATAACTGTGATTTAGTGGGAACGGTTGACTTAACTGTTGAATGGTCTTCCTGCTTCTTATGGAAGCAGATTACTTGGGAGACTAGTCAGAAATCAGTCAAATAATCTGAAATAACTGTGATTTTGTGGTTAGGACCTCAACCACATCTCATAAAATCACAGTTATATCCCCCGTCACAAAAAAACATTGAATTAACTCCTGACTGGTCTCCCGAGTAAACTACTTCTTATGACCACATTTCATCCATCACAAATAAACGATTGACTTAACCCCTCCGTCACAAAAAAAAACCGGTTGAATTAACTCCTGACTGGTCTCCCGAGTAATCTGTTTCTTATGACTACTTCACACAAAATCACAGTTATTTCATCCGTCACAAATAAACGGTTGACTTAACTCCTGACTGGTCTCTTTTCTGCTTCTTATGGAAGCAGATTACTCGGGAGACCAGGCAGAAATCAGTCTGATACTCTGAAATGATTATAATTTTGGAGAAGTGATCCTAACCACATCTCACAAAATCACAGTTATTTCCCCGTCACAAAAAAACGGTTGATTTAACTCCTGACTTGTGTCCCGAGTAATCTGTTTCTTATGACCACTTCTCACAAAATCACAGTTATTTCTCCCGTCACAAAAAATGGTTGACTTAACTCCTGACTAGTCTCCCTTAGTAATCTGCTTCTTCTGGCCACTTCTCACTAAATCCCAGTTATTGGGGGAACCCATGACAAAAAACAGTTAAACTCTTCTAGAACAGGCAAACACGTCCCAGACGAGCCAGAACCAACCTTCCCAGAACAGACTACAGTTTATTTAAATTTGTTACAGATCGCTGTCAAAGAGGAGCAGCGGCGTCAACACATGTTGGAGCATGAGCGCCGACTGCAAGAGTTACGCCGCACATATCGCCGGCACTAGCATGGTCCGTCCTCACTAGCTCACCCCTCACATGCACACATTCACTCCTACTCACACACAAATTCAGTCTCACTAACACACAAATTCGCTCACATTCACAAATTCACTTACAATCCCATAAATCCACTCACACAGTTACATAAATTCACTCACACGCACACAAATTCACACACAACCACACACCACACACACACACACACACACGCACACGCACACGCACACACAAAGTCACGCACACTTCTTCAGACTTTATTCCGGTCATTCTCACAGACACCATTATTACATGGCTCCCAACAATCTTCAACACACTCATTTCATATTACTCTATTGACATTTATTTCAGGTGTTCGTATTTCGACATTTTATTACTTTTTGCTAATTAGAAGAGATGTTTAGTTTTAGTTGAATGTTTTTTAACGTAATGTAGGTTTGAAGGTGACACACCAATAATTAAGAAGATGAAGATCAACATAAAGTGAATTTATTTTATGCAAAATGTTATAGAAAGGCACGCTTGGAGGAAATCCTATGATTTTATTCACCGTTGGAGTACCGCGGTTGCTTGATCAAAAGGAGATGACTAATGTCGGCACTCCGCTGGGGGAAAGAGACGCACTGCAATCGACGTTGATTTGGTTCTTGAAACATCGCCATCATGACGACGTTGGAGTTACCTAACTTGCATGGTGCGCGATCATTGATTGCCACCTATCGGACAAGTCACAAAATTAAATGTGTTTGACGTACGAAGTAACTCGTGCTAAAATACAAATGGACTGATACGAATGCGGCATTCCTGTTTGTCACATACACGAAATTCAAGAAAAGTATCAACTGTTTAACTGAAGAAGTTCCAACAAACTAGAAGAAAAATTGATGACTCGTCAATGTTGAATTACAAGAAGACACCAAAAATGTATCGCAAGAATATGGCATCGAGGTGTCGGAGAAAATAAAATCACGTGAAGCAAGAATTCTGTCAAACAATTACTTATTCTTTAACATGGATCATACGTCTATATAATCATTTTTTAATATGAAGTTGTTCGGCATCTAAACTCGTAGTTATTGTGAATTTGGACTGTAGGTCTCATAGTGTTTATATATTCTGTCTGCCATGAGCTGTATATCCTCATCCTCTGAACTAGATGTTAATTAAATAATTTTTACTTATTGTATTGTTTTAATCAACTAGCAATCCCGTAGGATAGAAGGACTCTGAAAAAAGTGATTTAAACCTTATTTTCTACGCAAGCAAATCACGAAATTAGGACAAAATATTCTTTCTACCTAGCCTGGTAGCTTCTTTGATGTGTAATTGAATAATATTATAGGAATTCATTGTGCCTATCTTTTCAAATTATTACTTACTGATAAAACAATTTATAAATCCCATAAAACGTGCAATTTAATCTGCGGATATAATTTATCATTTAGATAATATACTGATAGTGATAGTATTTTGTAGTTATGTGTCAGTTTGACTGGCTACTTGTTATCGTCAGTCTACCTTTATAGTATTAAGGTTTTTAACTTCAATATGGTGAGTATCGTTACTTTTATTTTCGACTAGTAGTAAATTGATTTGGTTGGTCATCCTTTTATTGATCTCTTGAGATATAATAATGGATATTATTTTCCTATGTCTCTTTCCCATTACAGTAAGTGAGTTAAAGAGGCCTTGTTCCTAATTCTTATAAGTTTAAGTAGTACATTGATTTGGTTGGTCATCCTTTTATTAATCTCTTGGGATATAATAATGAATATTTTTTGCATACATTGATTTGGTTGGTGGTCATCCTTTTATTAATTTCTTGAGATATAATAATGAATATTTTTTCCTGTCTCTTTCCCATTACAGTAAGTGAGTTAAAGGGGCCTTGTTCGTAATTCTATTAAGTTTAGTCACAAAGGTAATTTATCTCTCCTTTGACACTACCGGTACCCTGGGTGAGGAAAAAAACGGCGGATGTGAGTTGAGCGTACGAAGCGAGCGATAATATTTTCGTTAGGTTTGATGATAATATTGTCTGAAGGATTTATACATTGTTTAACCGCCTCCGTGGCATAATCGTCAGTCCATTGAATTTACACCAGGAGGTCGCGGGTCCAATTTCG
Organism: Coleophora flavipennella; assembly: GCA_947284805.1. Classification (NCBI taxonomy): domain Eukaryota; kingdom Metazoa; phylum Arthropoda; class Insecta; order Lepidoptera; family Coleophoridae; genus Coleophora; species Coleophora flavipennella. Next base: position 5,894,000 of record OX369263.1, on the reverse strand, counting down.
GCGGGGTCAACTTTGTAAGCCCGGTTTGGTTGGTGGTAGGGTATTTTCTTAGCCTGCTAGCTAGCTACCATCATCTTATATCAGTCTTGCCGCCAAACATCAGTGTTAACAGCATTGATGTGTTCCGGCTTGAAGGTAAGAAGGCCAGATCCTCATTGTGTTGGGGAATCTTGGTAAGCCCGCTTCCATCTACGGCATCATCGTCACGTACAATCAGGTGAGATGATGCCAAGGGCTTATCAATTGTGAATAAATAAAAAATTGACGTATCTGACGAAAGTAAGACCGCGGAACCTGTAGTGTCACGGGAGAGAAAATTACCTTTTCATCCCCTCATTTTGGAAATTGTATTTTTGCTCTTCGATATCTCAGCGCAAAAGCCGTTTTTACTCGCTAGAGGGTGAAAAGTAAATTGAATTTAGAACATCGTGTGCACTAAGTTTGTGAATTCAAAACATTATTAAACCTATTTACTTCTACCTCCATGGTGCTGAATTTATCATACAACCTTTTTTAATTTGTTAAAAACTCAGGCTTGGAACCTTGTTGTACTTTTTTTTAATTTGCTTTGCTCGCGCCATTTACTATTTACGTCATATTGTTAAAACCTAAGGTAAAAAACAAGAAACTTGAAAACAAGTGAAAAACCTAAAATGAGTGATTATAGCGACGAGGAAGTTTATTTGACGCCAACAGGATTGACTGAAACTGTATGTAATGCGCAAATGTTTTTTTTTCCATTTAGTAATTTCCTCGCTGAGGTGGAATGAAAAGTTAAGTGTTGCACTCGAGTGCAAAGATTTTTCACCTCGTGCTCTTTTGATTCCCTCGCTAACGCTCAGGATTCTAATTTTTGAATCACTCGCTGCGCTCGTGATTCAAATTTAGACTCCTTCGCTTGCTCGGTCATCAAAATCGAGCACGCGGTTAAAAAGCAACTTTGCACTCTTGTATAACAAATAACTAATATAGTGCCACGGGAGATAAACATAATTATAATAATAGAATCTAAGCGTTGCCGCACATTGACCGGTCAAATAACCAGTAAGAAAGCCATTGAAAATGCAAGTCTATTTTCTATGCTATCTGACAGAGATGAAGTGACAGCAGTGAAAGATTGCCTAAAAAGTAACTTGCGTTTTGACCGGCTTGTTTATCGGTAACCTGACCACTCACTGCGGAAACGCTAAGGCTGACTTACAGTTTTATATGAAGTATTAAAAATCATATCTAGATGTCTCGTGTAAACTGAATTATTGACTTATTTATTGTCAGTCGTCTTGTAAAAGGTATGGGATAAAATATTTCCTGCAAGGCTCCTACTGTCATCAATATAAATCCATTATTTTTTATCCGTGGGAAAAACGGCAGATTTAGTAAAACCTATTTATTTATTTATTTATATAACAATTACTTGCCACACTTACAGCGAACCAAAGCGTGCAGCAAGACAATTAACTTAAAAATGTCTGACAACATTCTACAAAATTCTTAAAACTAGTGAAAAATAAATCTACGTTTGGCTGTTGAGCAAGCAAAGCATTCAGTGATGCGATTGCACGAGCCGTGGGCGCGTGCTGAGCGGTGGCAGTGCGCACGCGCGGCCCCTCCAGCAACCGTATGGAGCGGAGGCGACACGCATTTTGCGGAGCGAATAGCCTACACCGGGACAGTGTATTGCAATCATCTACATTACCATTCAGAAGTCGAAAATACTGAATCATAAGGGCAGTTTTGCGTCGCAACTCAAGAGTGTTAAGGCCTACCATTCCTGTCACGAACAAAGATGGAAACAAAAAGGGATAGTAGCCATGTAACTTCTTATATAGGTAACGTGCAAACTTACGTTGAATTCGTTCCATCATAATGGAATATATAGATAACAGTAGTCGGTACTAAGTAGTCAAATGGACCTAGAAACGTGAAGAGTATATACCAGTTTAATTTCGGTCGCTGGAGCGAAGGCGGTGCGGTGGTGCACCTTCCTGGCGCTGGTGGCGACGGCGCACGCGCAACTGCCGTTCACCCTCGAGGAATTCGTCTCAGGACAGTTCTCGCAAAGAGGATTCAACGGCACTTGGATCTCTGGTAAATATTCAGCCAACTCAAACACTACTACAGGTCATTATCATACTACGAGTCAGCCGAAAAACGTCCTCTGCTGGACAAACGCCTCCCCCAAGGATTTCCACGACGGCCGGTTCTGCGTTGCCCGCAACCATCGGCTTCCCGCGATCTTCACCAGGTCGTCGGTCCACCGCGTGGGAAGCCTGCCTATGCTACGTTTTTCGATGCGCGGTCGCCACTCGAGAACTTTACTACCCCAACGGCCATCTGTTCTACGAGCTATGTGCCCTGCCAACTGCCACTTCAGTTTAGCGATTCTGTGAGCTATCTCGGTTACTTTGGTTCTCCTGCGGATTTTCTTGTTTCTGATTCGATCACGCAGAGGAACTCCGAGCATAGAACGCTACTACAGGTACAAGAAAAAATTCTGTTGATTTATTAAACGGCCTGATTTGATTTCACGTGATCGAAAAAACCTTTTTTGCTGGAATCATGATACTTGAATGTCACCATATATGTACCCTGTATAAATGTGGACAGCCAAATAAAATTATTCCAGCTGTAAGATCAATCCTTGAATTCAACTCGGCTGGGCAGCGTTCGGGAAACTTGTAATATCATCACGTCTCAAATACCATAGCATACCATAGTCTGTGATGCCAGTGATGACACCCAAAGCTTTTTACTATGCCCGAAGGGCGATGGAGCAACTGTATTCAGAGTTTTCCTATGTGATCGAATCAGAAATGAGGAGATCCGTAGAAGAACCAAGAAAAAAATAAAGTTCTCCAGTAGCAACCACGCACTGGAAGACGGAGCGAAGGTAGGCCTCACACTCGATGTAACGACGACTTGAAGGTCGCGGAAAGCCTTTGGATGCGGACAGCGCAAAACCGGTCGTGGAAATCCAGGCCTTTGTCTAGCAGTGGACGTTTTTCGGCTACAATGATACTATTCAGAGCATGTTCATGAATCAAAAATATAATGCGAAGGTAAGTTTCATAAAACTCTAAAAAAGCTTTGCCTTACAATGTGTATGTGAGTTTGTGAAGAACTGTATGATACTTTTAACGCAAGCGTCAGATAAGTCATAAGCTTCACATCAGGAGGTCGCGGGTTCGATTCCCAGTTGAGTCTAATTCTGTATGACTCGGTTTGGTTGGTGGAAGGGCATTTTCTAAGCCCGCCTGGCTAGCTACCACCATCTTATCTGTCTTGCCGCCAAGCATCAAGTTAACAGCATTGATGTTCCGGCTTGAAGATAAGATAGCCAGTTTCCTCATTTGGTTGCGTTGGGGAATCTTGGTAAGTCCGCTTTCATCTTCGGCATAATCGTCACATACCATCGGTGAGATGATGTCAAGGGCTTACCAATTGTGGATAAAGAAAACGCTTACAGTATTTAGAACCATTAAGTAGCCCTGTCCTGCATTATGAGAGTCGGTGGCGCAACGGCAATGGCCGCTACTTCTTATCCGGGAGGTCGCGGTTCGAGTCCGGCCACGTACCAATGTGTTTTCGAATTTCTATTTCATATGTACGTTTATCTGACGCTCTTACGGTTTTTGTTTTGTGGCATCATCTCACTTGATGGTAAGTGATGATGATTCCGAAGATGGAAGCGTGCTTACCAAGATTCCCCCACGCAATGAAGAACTGGTTATCTTATCTTCAAGCCGGAATACAGCAATGTTGCTAACACTGTGGTGGAAAGACTTAGGTAAGATGGTGGTACTAGCCAGGCAGGCTTAGAAAATGCCCTACCAACCAAACCGAGTCTTACAAGTTGACCCCACCGGGAATCGAACCCGCGACCTCCTGGTGTGAAGCGAATGGACTAACCATTACGCCACGAAGGCGGTGAAGGAAAACATCGTGAGGAAACCTGCACACACCTGCGAAGAAACTCGAACGTTGTGTGTGAAGTTGACCAACCCGCATTGGGCCCGCGTGGTCGACTAAGGCCCGATCGCCCTAATTCAGGGTAGGCTCGAGCCCCTCGGTGGGGACATATATATTAGCTGATATGATGAAGTAGCCCTGCCAATATATTAATGAACTCGACTGTGCTTAATGTTTTTTTTATATATTTTAGACACGGAGTTCACATACACGATATCAGGGGAGTCTGGCATTTATGTGTATGATGCGTCCACTCTCACTAGCAGCGTCCTCGTCTCTGGAGATCTTATGGTATGTTTTAACCGAATAACGACTTGAAAATAAAGTTCGCATTATTAATAAAGTGACCTCTAAGTCTTCGTTTACACTTGCTCGTAACTAAAAAAAACGAGCGAGCCTTACACTGGTCGCATATGATGTGTAAAATCGCTTGCATTACGCGGCATTTCCTTAGCCTTCGCGACTGAAAAAAAACGCATCACTCCCACAGATTGCAGGAAAGCGAGAGAAAAGATGTTACACATCAATAACACAATAGTACAGGTGTAGGAATTGTAAAAATAAATTTATTCCCTGTCGGAAAATCTCCGATCTAAACTGTTTTTGTTCTTAAATTTTCTTTATTGAATGGACCATGGGACCCTTGATAGATAAAAACGCTAAACACGTTAAAAACCGACTTCCATCGCAACAAATTAGTAAATTTTTGCACTATTATTTTTGGTTTTTGTTAATTTTCTACTAAAGCACTACACCGATTTTGATAAAATTTATATGGGACCACACGGGAAGCACTAGCTTTCAAATAAAAAAAGAATCATAAAAATCGGTTCACCCAGTCAAAAGTTCTGAGGTAACAAACATTAAAAAAAAAAAAAAACATACAGACGAATTGAGAACCTCCTCCTTTTTGGAAGTCGCTTGAAAAGTAGTAGTATGATGGACCAGGTATGATGGGGCACATTGCTCGTAGAACAGATGGCCGTTGGGGCTGTAAAGTTCTCGAGTAGCGACCACGCAACGAAAAACGTAGTGTAGGTAGGCCTCCCAGTCGGTGGACCGATGACCTGGTGAAGGTCGCGGGAAGCCGCTGGATGCGGGCAGCGCAGAACCGGTCGTCGTGGAACTCCTTGGGGGAGGCCTATGTCCAGCAGTAGACGTCCTTCGGCTGATATGATGATGATGGACCAGACGACGAACAAATAAACCTCTTCTGGTCTGTGAGGTGAAACAATAACGCTTTTTGTTTTTAGGGTTCTGTGGTCAAGGTTCATAATATCGTATTGTTTTTCTCGCTCTTTCACAGTCATATCTTTTCAACCCTCGACGTAAACAGACGGGTGTTAAGTTTGGCGTGTGTATTTGTCTGTGGTGTGGTAGCTTCCAAACGGTTTCCTATTTTGATTTAGTTTTTTTTTGTAAAAAGAAGTAACTCGATCGTGAGTGTTCTTAGCTATGATTTAAGAAAGTCTGTTGAGCCATTTTAAGATCATCAGTTTTTTTAGTTGAGGATGTGAACAACTTCCACAGGTCTGACCGATTCGAAATTTGATATTATGTTACTTTAATGATATTGCAAGATAATAGTAACCTTGACCTGGAATCTGCAGGATACTCAACTCCTCACCAACTTACAGTAGAGGTGTCGTGTTTTATCTTATTGTAAGGGTATCATTGAATAGAATATAGATAAATATTGAAAAATAGGTTGTCGGGCGTTTTCAAAATTTTTAGGGTTCTGTACCTCAAAAAATAAAAACAAAACCATTATTGGATCACTCATGTGTCTGTCCGTCCGTCCGTCACAGCTAATTTGCTCGGAAACTACTGAACCGATATAGTTGAAATTTGGTACACATATGTAAATCGGTGACTCAAAGACGTACGCGTGACGTAGATAAATTAATTTTCAACATAGAGGCCACTTTAAGGGGGTAAATTAGAAAATTTTAAAAGGTTTGCATATATATCGTATGATATATCAAATGAAAGGGCTTGTAAGAATTTTGAATATATTTTATTTATAATTTTTAAATAAATAGTTTTAAAGTTATTTAAGAAAACAGGCGAAAATTTACTATTCCTCCCTTGTCTCCGACACTACTAGGCTTAAAATCTTGAAAAAATCACAGTATATGAGGTTGAATGCATAGGTTACAGGAAAACCTATATAAGAAAATCAAAGTCCTTCCGTTCTCACAGAAAAAATGTAATTTCCAAAGTCTAGAATAAGTAGGTAGACCCCTATTTATCTAGAGCAAAGTATGTACTGAGAGTTCTTGTTCTATTGGTACCTAATTAAAGTTTTCGTGTGGAACCCTGTTTGTGTGACCCCCAGTCGCACTTGGCCAGTTTTTTTATTTATTTATGGTGATTATTATTTCAGTCATTCCTGAATACAAGCAACCCGATCCTGTCAGCAGATAGACAGTATATTCTAGCGCCTAGCGAAGTTCAGTCGGTAAGCTTAACGATTTACCTATCAATTTTATCAAACTAATTCTTAGCTTTATCTCGATACTGTAAACTTAAAATGATATCATTCACAAATAATTATAAATGTAATAATATTTCGCTTATAAAGTTTTAAATGTAATACGTTTAATTTAATTTGTATGTAGGCCTGCATAAGTAGGTAAAATTAAATGGGCTTTAACTCGAAAACCGTTGATTTCCGACCCCAGTTAATATGACTTTTTTGTTCTAAATCAGATGTAGTTTATCCCCTTAAAAGGATTTGCACTACTTACCAGTCACCCTGTATATAAAATTCTCGTGTCAAAGTGTTAGTTGCCATACTCCTCCGAAACAGCTGGACGGATTTACATGAAATTTTCTTTGTATATTCGGTAGGTCTGAGAATAGGTATAGGGATTTCAAACATCTCTGTCAGTTTAAATTGGCCAAAATCCCATGTTTTTTTCACAATTGGTAAGCGCTTGGCATCATCTCACCTAATGGTAAGTAATGATGATGCCGATGATGTAAGCGGGCTTACCAAGAATCCCCAACTCAATGGATAACATGTTTATCTTATCTTCAAGTAAGACTCCGCCGGGAATCGAACGCGCGACCTTCTGTTATGAAGCTAATGGACTCGACTATTACGCAATCAGCATTAATTTATCAACATTGTTTAGTTACTTAAATATAACTGTTTCACTTTCAGGTCTACAGATACTCAACGACGGCTAAATTTGCTCTCTATAACATCGCTACACAGTGAGTATAAATTTGCTCTCTATAACATCGCTACACAGTTAGTATAAATTGCTCTCTATAAAATCGCTACACAGTTAGTATAAATTTGCTCTCTATAATATCGTTACACAATTAGTATAAATTTGCTCTATGTAACATCGCTACACACTTAGCATAAATTTGATATCTATAACACGGCTACGCAGTTAGTATAAATTTGCTCTATGTAACATCGCTACACAGTTAGCATAAAGATATCTATAACACGGCTACGCAGTTAGTGTAAATTTGCTCTATGTAACGTCGCTACACAGTTAATATAAATTTGCTCTCTATAATACCGTTACACAGTGAGTATAAATTTGCTCTATGTAACATCGCTACACACTTAGCATAAATTTGATATCTATAACACGGCTACACAGTTAGTATAAATTTGCTCTCTGTAAAATTGCTTCACACTTAACATAATTTTGATCTCTGTAACACGGCTACACAGTTAATATAAATTTGCTCTCTATAATATCGCTAACAATTAGTGTAAATTTGCTCTGGATAACATAGCTACACAGTTAGTATGAATTTGCTCTCTATGATATCACCATATTTATAATTATTATAAATTAGTTCACAATAGCATCGCTACATATACACAGCTAGTAGAAAATTTAAAATAAACATGAAATGCAGCAACTTTTATGTAGTTGTGATGAGTACGCTTAAAATAAATAAAATTAACTAGATAAACTATGGAGCGAGCTTTGCTCGGAGTTGCTCGAATCAGAAATTAGGAGATCCGTAGCAGAATATAGGTAACCGACATTGCTCTCAGAATCGGTAAACATAAGTGACAGTGGGCGGAGAATGTTCTCCATGTGGCGGAGCTATGTAGCTCGTAGAACATATAGCCGTTGGGGTAGTAAAATTCTTTTGCGACCGCGCCCAAGAAGACGCAGCTTAGGCAGACATTCCACTCGATGGACCGACGACCTGGTTGAGATCGCGGGAAGCCGCTGGATGCGGGCAGCGCAGGGCCTGTCGTTGTGGTGGCCTTTGTCAAGTAGTGGACGTCTCAGCTGATATGATGATGAAACAACAAAGGTTCTTTAATTATCTTAAGCTCTTGGAATCATCTTACCTGATGGTAAGTGACAATGATGCCGTAGACGGAAGTGGGTTTACCGAGATTCTCCAACGTTATGAATTTCAATTCAGTGAACCACCAGAAATTGTTCGAAATAATACACACAGTCTTTATTCGTTTAATAAGGATCAACTGGAGAGGTTTTTTAACAGAAATAACTATCTTCCGTTCAATACGATCTCAGATTAAAAATAATGTAGATATTGAGTTTCATACATCAATCATAACAATAATTGAAAACGCTAAATACTTTAAAAACCGACTTCCATCGCAACAACTTAGTACAATTTTGCATTATTATTTTTGGTTTTTGTTCATTTTCTAATAAAGTACTACACCGATTTTAATAAAATTTATATGGGACAGCACGAAAAGCATTAGCTTTCAAAAAAAAAACATCAAAATCGGTTTGCCCATTCGAAAGTTCTGAGGTAACAAACATAAAAAAAGAACTGAGAAACTCCTCCTTTTTGGAAGTCGGTTGAAAAGTGGGGTAACGCTTGTTCTGTTATATACGATACGTATGTATCTTTACCTCAAATGTTGACCCCGGATAATGTTTCGACACGTGATAGGTGTGATTTTCAACTACAGCTACCTTTTATTTTTGATCTGAGGATACGATTAAACTTTTTAGGTAATTAATTGATTTGTAAATAGCGCCAAGATTTTCTAGTCTGTGTTAAATTCCACAGAGACGTTATATACATTCACAATCACGAACCGCTCCAGCTGTGCATATTCGGCGGCGGGCACTCCCTCGCCTACGTGTATGACAACAACGTGTACTTCCTGCCAGAGGACTCCAGCAGCTCCATACAACTCACCACCAATGGAGTGCCGGGCGTCATCTATAACGGACACACCGACTGGGTCTACGAAGGTAAGCTTTAGTAACTATGGAAACTTACACAAATAGGGGTAGTTGGCTTCATCTAAAACCTTTAAACGACAATTCTTGTATATATGTCACCGTAAGATTGTAAATTCTGTTAGATTATAATCTAACGGGATTAATTTCGCGAGATTGTGAACAGTCGAAAAATTGTGAACTGTAACATATTGTTTACATTTTTACTAGTGACATTGTAAACTCACTAGTGACATTACAATAACACTAAGCTAAGTGAATAACATTAAATAAATGGGCGAGCGAAGCGAGCGATGTTAGGTTCTGTCAGATTTGATTGATTTAACAGTCAAAGAGCTTCGCTTCGTGATCCGCCCCTGGGTAGCAGAATGCTTCGCAGAAGAAGAAATCATCGGTTTTATTCGGAGATATAAGAATGGGCCGTGAAATTGAAAGCCGATTGACAATTTACCGTCATTTATAATCTAACTGAATTTTGTGTAGTGAGATTGTAATATCGCAGTTTTGACAATATCCCGGCGACACATATATATATAATCTGAATCTCACAAATGGCGCCAACGATTTGCTTGAAAATTAGTATACGGGGGTTTTTGGGGTAGGCCCATCAGGTACTAAAAAAATAATTATGAAATGTTGTTCCCTAAATTGAATTATCAAGAAATATAACCTATTGAGATTTCAAGAAATCTTACTCATTTTGTTTTGCAATGCGGCGTCCTTATGTTTTAATTAAACATAATTAGAAACGCTGAACACGTTAACAATTTTCTTATAAAGTACTAAAGCGATTTTGATAAAATTTATATGGGATCAGCTCGGGAGCATACCCCTATCAAATAAAAAAAAGAATCATGAAAATCGGTTCACAATCTGCGAAGATGTAGCGTAACATACACACACACACACACACACACACACACACACACACACACACACACACACAAAACATACAGTCGAATTGTAAACCTCCTCCTTTTTGGATGTCAGTTGAAAAAGCACTTTCAGTTTTTACCGAATATCCAAATGTTCTCGTCAACTTTTCCTTTTTTAGGGTTCCGTACCCAAAGAGTAAAAACGGGACACTATTAATAAGCCTCCGCAGCGCTGTCCGTCTGTTTGTCTGTCCGTCTGTCACCAGGCTGTATTTCATGAACCGTGATAGCTAGACAGTTGAAATTTTCTCTTCAGTAGAAAACCGGATGAGTTTCGACAATTGTGCTAACTCTATTATTATAAGATGTTGGACAATACGACAGAACAAATAAATTTTTGCCAGTTAAGAATGGTTAGTCCCATATGTCCCCGCGCGCTTGTCCCCGCGTGGGGACATGTGGGACTTTTAGTTTTGTATGTCTCCGAATTTTTATTTGGGGACATATGGGACTTTTAAAGTTTTGTTTGTCCCCGAATTTTATTATTTTCATTCAAAATTTAAAAGACACTGGGACGGTGACAGCATAATTGTTATTCATTAAATAATGACAGGAGAATTATTGTTTATTTAGGAATAGCAAATAAAAATCAGTTTTTATAGGTAGTCAACAATTGAGCGCCTTTAAAATTTCATAATCTACAAAATACTAAAACTTATTACAACACAGTCTTGGGACTTTTTAAGTTTTGTTTCTCCCCGAATTTTATTATTTTCACTTATTTTTTTTAAACGGAGATGTATCTATATGCCACCTGTTCAAAAATTAAGATGATTTCTAGTTCTTTTTAAATCAAGAAATATAAAAAAGATAAGAGCTACGTAGAACATTATATTGTTTCCAACTTATATCAGAATCGTGGGTAAAAAGTTAGGTTAATTAAACAAAGACTGAAAATTATTATACCAAGAGCAGTTAAGTTAATATATTATAATTTTTGTCTTTTTAATTTTAATGGGAAATAATAAAGTTCGGGGAAAAACAACTATAAAAACTGATTTTTAGGGTTCCGTACCCAAAGGGTAAAAACGGGACCCTATTACTGAGACTTCACTGTCCGTCTGTCTTTCTGTCTGTCCGTCTGTCACCAGGCTGTATTTCAAGAACCGTGATAGCTAGACAGTTGAAATTTTCACAATTGATGTATTTCTGTTGCCGCTATAATAGCAAATACTAAAAAACAGAATAAAATAAATATTTAAGTGGGCTCCCATACAACCAACGTGATTTTTTTGCTCTTTTTTGCTCTAAATTAATAACGGCAACAGCTAGACGCTTGAAATATTCACAGAATATTAAGTTATATATTCAATTTAAAAATAAATTATAAAATTAAAATAAAACAAATATTTTAGGAGGGCTCCCATACATCAAACGTGATTTTTTTTTGCTTGATATTGATAACGGCAACAGTGAGACGCTTGAAATATTCACAGAATTTTTAATTATATATTTTCTTTAAAAATAAATAATAAAATTAAAATAAAATTAATATTTAAGGGGGGCTTCCATACCACAAAGTTGTCTTTCATAGCTAATGGTACGGAACCCTTTGTGCGCGAGTCCGACTCGCACTTGGCCGGTTTTTTTTTGATATTCCTAAATAAATTATTAATTCTCCTATCATTACTTAATAAATAACAATAATCATGTCACGTACACGTGTTTTTTTAAAAAAAAAATAACTGAAAATAATAAAATTCGGGGAGAAACAAAACTTAAAAAAATCCCAAGACTGTACTGTACTAAGTTTTAGTATTTTGTAGAAGGCGCTCAATTGTTAACTACCTATAAAAACTGATTTTTATTTGCTATTCCTAAATAAATAATAATTCTTCTGTCATTATTTAATAAAACAATTATGCTGTCACCGTACACGTGTCTTTTAAATTTTGAATAAAAATAATAAAATTCGGGGACAAACAAAACTTAAAAGTCCCATATGTCCCCAAATAAAAATTCGGGGACATACAAAACTAAAAGTCCCACATGTCCCCACGCGGGGACAAGCGTGCGGGGACATATGGGGCTAACCCGTTAAGAAGGTACACAACCGAACCATTTGTGACGAGCTGTCAAAGACGCAAACAGTCATATTTTATCGATGTCGTAGCGACATCATAATATTGAAGATATCATGAAATTGTCAAACTTAAACTGACCATATCGTCTAAACGTAAAATTTTGATGCCATGTAAACTCACGTTTGGTTAGATCATGAAATGGTCAATTCTATGATATCGCCACGACATAGATCATCATATCAGCTCATATACGTCCCAACCGAGGGGCTCGAGCCTACCCCGAATTAGGACGATCGGGCCTTGGTCGACCACGCAGGCCCAGTGCGGGTGCCACGCTACCTTTAATGTTTCGCAATCGTTAATCTTTGTAATAAGAGCGTCACTGGCGTAACGACTAGTGCCGCTACCTCAAATAAGTAAACACTTTGCATCATCTCACAAAATGGAAGTACAGTTACGATAGTTGTGATGATGATGCCGAAGATGGAAGCGGGATCACTAAGATTCTCCAACGCAATTGGAAGCTGGCTATTTTATCTCCATTCTAGAACATATAACTCTGGTATTTGGCGGTAGAGCCACCTGAAAACACCTTCCCAACCGAAATCTACCAAGTTGGACCCCCCGGGACTCAGGTTTCAATAATTTATAATTATTTCACAGAGGATGTCATGTACAGCGGGCAAGCGACGTGGTTCTCGACCGACGGCGCCTACCTCGCCTTCGCGAGTTTCGACGACACCCTCGTCGAGTCGTACTCGTACTACTACTACGTCGACAAGCCCGACCCCGACGACCCGTACCCGGAGCTCGTCGACCTCAAGTACCCGAAGGTTTGTATATGGATAAGTAGATCCTACAGGAAACGCACTAACCTGTGACCAGGGTGGCATTACGACTTTAAAGCGAGGTATTGATTGGAAAAGTTGTCTCTGTCTTTTTCTTTATGTGTAAAGAGTAAAGAAAATAACCACACTTTTTCAATGATTTTTAGTTTCAATCAAAAACTATAATGAAAGTTTAAAAAATAATAACATTACTCACTTTGTATTATTAAAACAAATATTGTTGTATATTTTTTTAAAATTTATACTTCAAAATATAGTCATAACTAGAGTTGAAAGTAACGGTGCAGACCTATCTTTGGGATTTTTTTCTATCGAGCCGAAACTGCTCAATCGTGTTTCTAATAGCTTTTGACTTTAAGGAATATCATCAACTTATGGGTAAATTTTTTCAACCCTTTTCTATCGTTTAGGAGTAATTGACGTTAAAAATGACGAAAATCTGTAATATTACCTTAAGTGCATGCCACCCGCCTGCCTAGAATCAGGGCTGGTGATACCACCAGGCTAACCAACAAACCAAATAAGTGATAATAATAATAAAAAACAGGCAAGATATTTTTGACATTATTTTTCAAGCTTTAAAGTAGTCCAGTTCAGTCAGTGTCAAGGGGGCCCGCTCAGGCTATTAACCAACCAGTGCGACGCTGCCTCTGACGTGATCATAACATTATTTACAATAAACATGAACATTTTTTGAAATTTGATAAGGCGAAATTTATTGTAAAAGATATATAGAAAGAAAAGTCACAGGTGGAACTTTTCTTACGTAAAAAATAGAAACTCTCAGCTGTCACAAACACACGCGTATGTACGCATACAAAATCACATTCACGAATAAACTGTACTGCAGCCTGTACTAAACTTTCTCGACATTTTTTTTTCATACCGAAATTGATTAAAAAAAAATTGAATGATTTTGATGAATTCATGTTGCATAACCAAATATCTACTTAATCGTTACCAAATATACAGTGTGTATGCTAAGGGCTTACTAATTGTGGATAAAAAAAATTAAATATTTCTTTAGAATGATAAGCTATGAGGCGAAATTTATTGTAAAAGATATATAGAGAGAAAAGTAACAGGTGTAACTTTTCTTACATAAAAAATAGAAACTCTCAGCTGTCACAAACACACGCGTATGTACGCACACACAATCACATTCACGAATAAACTGTACGGCAGCCTGCACTAAACTTTCTCGACATTTATTACTTTCGAACGACGAAGGAGTGAAAAAGGTTTTGTGATGGCAAAAAAAATCGGAGTTGAGATTTTGATGGGGATCGATTGTCTTACACTGATAGAGTCAAAACAACAAAAATATTAAAAAATGTGTGTGTAAGTACGTCCGTTTGGTGCTCTAGTTCCCAAAATAATGGACGGATTTGGGTGAAATTTGGGTTAGTTGGGTTAGGGTTATTTTATATCTCCAGCCGTTTTTTTTAAAAAAAAACTTGATTTTTTAGGGTTTTACCATAGTAAAAAATCACTTATTATTTTTTTACTCAAAAATGGCTCTAACGATTTCTATGAAACTCGGTATGTTACTATAACTGTATATGGCCTACAGTACTCGGTAGTCCGTTGTTCCAAGAAAAATCGGAATAAGTTTTTTGTGACTTTTTCTCAATAATGGCTTTTACTATTTTAATGAAACATTTTTACTAATTGGGACTTAATAAGGCCTACTGCACTGGGTTCTCCTTTTTTTCAGAAAAAAAAAATAGTAAGGTACCTCCCACACAAACCCAAATTATTTGTAAATTTTTCATCGAGTTTTATATACTTACCTAGCTTTATTCTTTGCTACTATGTAAGTGTAATGTTTATTGTTGATTTGTGTATGCCCGACTACGACAGACGGTAAAGGCTTTGTGATAAAGTGTGCACAGCGTGGCTGTACATTTTTTTTCCTACAAGCTGTTTTGAAAAACGTCTTATAATACATGGGTGTAAAAGTTGAGTGGCAAATTCGTGACGATCGTATTAAGCCCTTACCTGCGACTCTGGCTTACAAATGTCACATGTTTGCCAATCACCTATTTATCATACATAATCAAAGTATATGTATTAGTACTAACATACAGTATGGACACTCCCTGCCGCTCTCTAGATTGCGACCTCACCCCCTCGTCACCCATATTAAAACAGGGTGTGACATAATATTCCAGGTCGGCCGTACCAACCCGACAGTCCAGCTACGCGTAGTCGACTTGAACGAACTGGTGGCCGCCAACACCACTCAGATCCAGTTCACCACCATGGAGGCTCCCGAGTCAGTGACCGATGACCACATCCTGGGTGGCGTGATCTGGCCAAGTGGCAATGAAATAGCTGCCCAGTGGCTGAACAGGCGTCAGAACTACTCTGTACTGAGGATTTGTAACGTGCAAACGGGAGTTTGTGAGGTAAGAACGTAAAATGATCCAACGCCATCTGCCGACGGTAAAACTAGGACAAACTGTACGCTGGACGAAAGGCGTGTTGGACTAAAACCTTGTTGGATGAAATGCGTGTTGGACTAAAACCTTGTTGGACGAAATGCGTGTTGGACTAAAACCATGTTAGGCAAAATGTGTACTAAACGAAATAAGACTTGATGACTCTTTGGACGAACTGCGTATTAGACCAACGGCTAACAAATCGCGTAGCCCAGCGCTTTGTTTTACACATTAGGAATCTAAGCTTCATCTATATCATATACATCAGCACCTAAGACGCATTTAAAGAAAAATAATCTATCCGACCGATTTTCGGTCATGGCGACCACTTCGACTCCTAGTCGCTTTGCCGCGCGTGCGCTCGAAGATGGTTTATGTAGCCAATCTTCGCAGCGAAATTCCTTTAAGTATGCCACGCTTGTAATAGGGGATCGGACTGCATCAAAAATAAAATCTGAAATATGATTTACTAAATTGCTCTCCTCTTAAAGTTTCCAAAAACCTTACTCGCTTTGTTTTTCCATCACTTCTTCAATTTTTTATTGATCAAATTCACAAAAAAAGGTCGTCAATGACGCTTAAAAGCTATGACGTCACTTGTGTGTATTTCAAACATTTTTAGAACAAAATTTCGTTTTTGACAGATCATAAAAAGTAACTCAAATGACTAGCAGTCCGATCCCCTATTGTTTGAAATAGTCGCAGGTGGTCGGGCCTTTAACTGGTCGCGTTTGGTATCAAGTTCAGCTTTACCAAAGATAATTATAGTTCCTAATTGGCTTTACGCTGATCCTCGAACTCGCGCACTTGCCTATTCACAATTCTGCACCATTCTGGCCGTTCTGCTATCAAACTCTCCCATTGAGAGGGTTCTATGTTGCATCCTTTCATATGTGAAAGAAACAGTAACCTTCTGTCGTATGCATCATATCAGCCGAAAGACGTCTACTGCTGGACAAAGACCTTCCCCAAGGTCCTGCGCTGCCCGCATCTAGCCACCTCTAACCACCTCCGTGGCGTAATGGTTATGGTCATTAGCTGTACATCAGGAGGTCGCGGGTTCGATTCCCGGTGGAGTCTAACTCTGACTCGGTTTGGTTGGTGGAAGGGCATTTTCGAAGCCCACATTACTAGCTACCACCATATTATTTAAATTACGCCGCCAAACATCAGTGTCAACAACATTGATGTGTTCCGGCTTGAAGATAAGATAGCCAGTTAGCCCCATTGTGTTGGGTAACCATCATCATTATCATCATCATATAAGCCTAAAAACATCCACTGCTGGACAAAGGGCTTCTCCCAAGGATTTCCACGACGACCGGTCCTGCGCTGCCCGCATCCA
This sequence comes from Coleophora flavipennella, assembly GCA_947284805.1. Lineage (NCBI taxonomy): Eukaryota > Metazoa > Arthropoda > Insecta > Lepidoptera > Coleophoridae > Coleophora > Coleophora flavipennella. The sequence goes on along the minus strand of OX369263.1, from coordinate 5,877,219 downwards.
GCGGCGTACCAATTACCAATTGGGCTTACCAATTGTGAATAAATAAAAGATATAACCAAAAAAGTCTAGTTAACGAACACGCGACGTAAACGTAATCTATTTTAGACGATCTAGTTACATCAGGTACAACTAAAAACTAAAATGGCCGCATATAGTGGAGTTGCGTCGATTTAGCTAAAAATTGGTTGGATTATGTTTTATTACACTAACTAGCTGTCCTGGCGAACTTCATACCACCTTACACTACACTTAGTGTAAGTTAGAGTAAAGGGTAGGGTAGGGTAGGGTAGAGCCTATACTACACTACCCTGGCCTACCCTACCCTACCCTACCCTACACTTACTCTACCCTACCCTATTCTACCCTACCCTACCATACACGACACTACTCTACACTACCCTACACTATTACCCTATCCTACCCTACATAAGAATCTTCTCTTGCCAATAACGAACTCAACAAAAAAGAATTATAGCGAAATCGGTCCAGCCGTTTATGCGTGATGCGATGACCAAGGGAAATTTTTATGTATAAAGATTATGTTTCAACTCCACAGGAGGAGCATAGCGAGCAACCCAACGGTTGGGTGCCGATAGCGCTGCCCCGTTTCGGTCGCAACGGCGACTTTTTCGTGTCCACGCGGTGGTCTCCGGTCCAGACCGGCGGGCAAGTGTGGCAGCACCTGTATGTGAGCGTGCGCGTGAACGGCCAGATCGTGTCGAGCTCCGTCACGCCCGGCGCGTTCACCGTCAATAACTATGTGGGGATGAATGAAGACCTCGTCGCTTAGTGAGTGGTTTTTTTTTCCTACCAAAACAGCAAAGGAGGCACCGTGGCGTAGTGGTTAGTCCACTCGTTTCCCACCAGGAGGTCGCGGGTTCGATTCCCTACGGAGTCTAAATTTGTAAGACTCGGTTTGATTACTGGAAGGGCATTTTTTAAGCTCGCCAGATTAGCTAACACCACCTTACTTAAAGTCTTGCCGCCAAACATCAATAGCATTGACAGCTTACCATTCCGTTGGGGAATCTTTATAATACCGCTTCCAACTTCGTCATCATAGTCAGTTACCATCAGGTGAGATGATGAAAAGGCCTTACCAATTGTAAATATTGAAAAAAATCTGGAGTGAGAGTGAGATGAATATAGTGTAATTTACTTTTCTTAGCTAACTGCCTCCGTGGCGTAATGGTTAGTCCATGCGCTTCACACCAGGAGGTCACGGGTTCGATTCCCGGCGGGGTCAACTTTGTAAGACTCTGTTTGGTTGGTGGTAGGGGTATTTTCATAGCCCGTCTGGCTAGCTACCACCATCTTATCTAAGTCTTGCCGCCAAACATCGGTGTTAACAGCATTGATGTGTTCCGGCTTTAAGATAAGATAGCCAGATTCACATTGCGTTGGGGAATATTGGTAAGCCCGTTTCTATCTTCGGCATCATCGTCACTTACCATCAGGTGAGATGATGCCAAGGGCTTATCAATTGCGAATAAAAAAAAGTCTTCGTTTCTTTTACTTGACTCTACTTTTTAGTTGAGCTGTGAAAAGACATTGCTTCTCTATTGTTTATGATAAACCTTATTCTGTGACTCACTCTAAATTGTATTCCAGCTACTTCACACGAACAGTGACGGACTCACCGTGGCGGTCGCAGGTGCACGTAGCGGGGGCTGCGAGCCGTTGCATCAGCTGCGACTTGGTGCTGCCTGACGGCGGCCCCTGCAGTTGGGCCACTGCCACCGTCAGCACTGGAGGCGCCTACATGAGCATCACCTGTTCATCGCCCAACGAACCTGCCGCTGTCTTCCTTGTCGATCCTTGGGTGAGCTTTTACGAACAGCTCGAGCGCAAATAAGTAAAGAAATGGTCTCTGTTCTTGGACCCCAGTCATCATTAGCCCTGTAGGCTCCTACATGAACATCACCTGTTCATCGCCCAACGACTCGGCCGCTGTATTTCTTGTAGAGCTTTCGGGTGATCTTTAACATTTCTCAAGTGTTTGAGCGAAGTAAAAAGTATTTAGTCAGTAAATAATCAAATGTGATTATTTCCTCACAGACCGGTGAAACGTTAACCCTTTGGGAGGACAACGACATAGTGCGTACACGACTCATCGGTAAGGCGCGGCCGCAGAGCCTGATCTTCACGGTGCCACTGCAGGATGGGGCCCCGGCCCCTGTGCGCCTGCACCTGCCGCCGGCCCTAGATCTAAACGACACCACAACTAAATACCCCATGGTGTTCTACGTGTACTCCGGCCCGAATACTAACACTGTCTACGACACGTTTACTGTTGGTAAGTACTTATTAGCTTATTTTGCATTATCATATCATACGTCCCCACTGAGGGGCTCGAGCCTACCCTCGCCAGTGCGGGTTGCTCGGCTTCACACACAACCTTCAAGTTTCTTCGCAGGTGTCCTCGCGATGTTTTCCTTCACCGTAAGAGCGTCGGATAAACGTACATATGAAATCTAAATTTGAAAACACATTGCTGCGTGGCAGGATTCGAACCACGACCTCCCAGACAGGAGGTAGCGGCACTAACCGTCGCGCCACCGACGCTCTATTTTGCTCTATTTTTTTAAATCATATTTCTATTGTAACTGGTTAGGCTTCAATGAAATTGGAAACAAGTTTTAAAGGGATCCCTTGCGAGAAGCTTAGAAAGTTCTTGATCCCAGTATTGCAGGAATAGGGATGATGAGTGCTAGTCATTTGAGGTTTTTTTGTTTTTAGGGTTTCACAGCTAATTTGCACGGAAACTACTGGAACGATTGAGTTGAAATTTGGTACACATATGTAACTTGGTGACCCAAATACATTTTAATGGCCACTTTTGGGGGGTAAATTAGAAAGTATAAAAAAAAAGTTTTGCAAACTATATCGTGTGGCATATCAAATGAAATGGCATGTTGTGAGAATCTCTATTATATTTTTTTATAATTTTAAGATAGTTTAGAAGTTATTTAAGAAAATAGGCGAAAATTTACCATTCCCCTCTTTTATCTCCGAAACTATTTGGCCAAAAATCTCGAAAAAATCACAGTATATTTAATACATAGATTACAAGAAAATTTATAAGAAAATCTAAAGTCCTTCCGTTCCCACAGAAAAAAAAATATATTTGCCAGAACAAGTAGATCCCTGTTTACTTAGAACAAAGTATGTACCGAGAGGTCTTGTTTCCATTTCACTTGATGTCTTTTTTCTGAGGTGATAGCGTAAAACGGTAGTCTTATAGTATAAGCCGTCTAGTTTAGAAATATGAAGCAAAAAATCAGTGGAGAGAGTGTATACGTATATATGTTCCAAACGCAACTCACCGATTTTTGGCGGGGGGAGAGGTGACAGCGAGCGCGTCCATTGGCTGAAGAGGCGATAAAATGTTCTTTACGAATACCATGTACACATGCCAGCACATCAAGCTAGACACTTTGGACTTTGTACCGTTCTTATGCTGTACACGTAAGGATCCGAATCGCTCTACAAGTGTCTAGCTTGATGTGCTGACCTCTTTACCAAAGTATGTATATATATTAGTACTAACATACTGTATGGACACTCCCTGCCGGTCTCTAGATTGCGACCTCATCCCTCGTCACCCAGATTGATACAGATTGGTTACAGTTTGGTTGACGAATGTATAGGATTTCGTCGCCATTTTCTTTGTTCCGTCTTTCCTTTTTTGAAATGTCATTTCTGGTCCGTTGTATGAAGTGTCCAGGGTGTGTCTGTACGTTTCTCGTTTTCCCCAACACAGGTTACCACTCATACATGGCCACCAATCGCTCCTTCATCTACATGGTGGCCGACGGCAGGGGCTCCGGCCTGAAGGGGCAAGACATACTGTACTCGCTCAACAACGTACTCGGCACTGTCGAGATCGAAGACCACTTCGTTATCTTGAGGTTGGTTATAATTAAAAATTTAAAACCCGATCGCTTAATAAATATATCCTATGTCACGAAGGGGATAAAGAATGACACCTCGCTCTCCAAAATCCATAAAGCTGTTCACACCCCAAAAACATTACCCGCCTTCCGGGGCAGGCGGATAAACAGATTATCATCATAATCATATCAGCCGAAAGTCGTTCACTGCTGGACATAAGCTTACCCCAATAAACAGATAATAGAATTATTTTCCTATTAGTCAGGATAGATTGCTAACCTTCTTATTGTGGATATTAGTGTGATCATCATCATCATATCAGCCGAAAATCGTCCATTGCTGGACAAAGGCCTCCCCCAAGGATTTCCACGACGACCGGTCCTGCACTGCCCGCATCCATCGGCTTCCCGCGAACTTCACCAGGTCGTCGGTCCACCGCGTGGGAGGCCTGCCTACGCTACGTTTTCTGGTGCGCGGTCGCCACTCGAGAACTGTGATATTAGTGCATGACGCCAGATAGTTGCAGTTTGATTAAAATGAGATGGCGCTATAAATATAAGGATTTTTTTTCATCATCATATTAGCCGAGAGACGTCCAATTATGGATAAAGACCTTTTTCGAAGGATTTCCACAACGACCGGCCCTGCGCTGCCTGCATCCAACGGCTTACTGCGACCTTCACCAAGTCGTCAGTTCACCGAGTGGGAGGACTTTCTATACTACGTATTCCGGTACGCAGTCGCCACTCGAGAACTTTACTTACAGGACAAGATTCAAATTGTGCAACAAACACTACATACTTTTAATAGACTTAGTTCAACTGTGCAATAGGGGATCAGACTGCATCAAAAATAAAATTTGAATTATGATTTCCTAAATTGCTCTCCTCTTGAAGTTTCAAAAAGCCTTACTTGTTTTGTTTTTCCATCACGTCAATGATGCTTAAAATCTATGACGTCACTTGTGGGTATTTCAAACATTTTTAGAACAAAGTTTCGTTTTTGACAGATCATAAAAAGTAACTCAAATGACTAACAGTCCGATTCCCTATTGTGGTTAAAATGTCATTAGTAGTAGTTTATGCAACTGTTATGTAATGAATAACAGGTCTTAAAACATGAGTGTGTTGAATCACACGAGTGTTTTAAGACCCAATTGCAACAGTTGCATACATTATTTTGTCTACATACATATTATAAGTACTCTAAGATGGGTTCAGAAGCCGTAGGGAAATGATCAGCATTATGACAACCAATTTTATTATGAGAACTTTATTGTCTATGGTAGTAGGTAAAATCTGTACTTTTATTACAGTATCGAATTTAGTAACGTTATGAGTTTAAATTTGGAACAGCTGTCATAATATAAATGAAAACGCTAAACACGTTAAAAAGCCGACTTCCATCGCAACAATTTAGTACATTTTTGCATTATTATTTTTGGTTTTTGTTAATTTTCTAATAAAGTACTACACCGATTTTGATAAAATTTATATGGGACCACACGGGAAGCACTAGCTTTCAAATAAAAAAAGAATCATTAAAATCGGTATACCCAGTCAAAAGTACACATAACAAAAAAATAAAAACATACAGTCGAATTGAGAACCTCCTCCTTTTTGGAAGTCGCTTGAAAATTGGTTGTCATAATGCTAATCATTGCCTACGGTTTTTGAACGCATTTTAGAGGACTTATGTGTGTAGATAAAGTATGTTGACTAACTGTTATGTTTCAAAAGTCGGCAAAAGATCTCATTAATAAATTGTGTAAGTCTTTGGCAACAACATTTGCGTTCTAAGTTGTATATAGGTAGTGAGTTATGATTAGTACCATAAATTACTTTAGATTAAATTTAGAAGCGCTTTAATTATCAATATCAAAGATGAAGAAAGCAGAATAGCTATTTTATTACCCGACTGCGCCAGAAGGAGGGCTATGTTTTTCGAGTGTATGTATGTACGTATGTTTATTTCTTTGGCACGCTCTGTAGCCTAAACGGCTTGATGGATTTTTGGGTGCGAGGTGTCGATAGATTTGTCTTGATCCCGTGAGTGACAGGATATTTTTTTACCTGACTGGCCAAAAATATGAGGGGTAAGTTTTCATGTAGTCGGGTTTTTAATTTTTTATTAATTTCTTAAGTTATTTTCCTTTGATTGTACATTCTGATCTCGCGAACTTACCTACCTCGTGATATCATTCATTATAATATTTAATACTAGCTTTTTATCCGCGTGGACATAGTTTTTATGACTGTCTTTAAGGGTGATTAGTAAATTATGTCGTTTCCCACCTACTCAACCATCTCTGTGCAAAAAATCACAACAATCGAGTATTTTTTCAGTTACCTCAGGAACTGCATCAGATTATGCTATTTTTCCGGGATAAAAAGTAGTCTATGTCCTTCCCCGTGACACAGGCTACCAGCATTTCATAAAGATTGGTTAAGGCGTTGAAGCGTGAAAAGGTAACAAACAAACACATTTTTCACATTTATAATATTAGTAAGGATGTTACTGGGAAAAATATATCTAACTTATTGAAAAAAATTGAAATGGTACAGCTTAATATCAACATCGTTATGAAACAAAGAAAAACCTTTCTCAGTCACAACGATATACTCAGTCACTAGGTTATACAATATATCAAAATAGGCTAGGCGTATGAGCACTCAGCTAACCAATAGCAATGTTTTAAATCTATCCTTATCCTTACTAATATTATAAATGTGAAAATATGTTTGTTTCTTCGATACCTATCCACGCTTCAACACCTCGACCAATCTGTATGAAATTTGGCATGTAGGTAGCCTGTGCCACTGGGAAGGACATAGGCTACTTTTTATCCCGTGAAAATAGCAGAGTCCGATGCAGTTCCTAAGGGAACTAAAAAATTACTCTTTTTTTGATTAATTTCCTAAACATCGCAACGGAACAATCGAAAGTTTTTTTTTTTTGGTCAGAGATGGGTGAGGGGGAGGTAAATTTCATAATTTACTAGTTAGCATATCCTGACACAGTCCCCGAGGGATAGGGGAAAACTCATTTCACAACGAATTTAAGTGATTTTTTTGTATAGAATTGCTTGAGAGGGTAGAAGGTAACATAGACTGCTAATCGAAATAGCCCGATATAGTTCCTGAGGGATCTGGAGAAAAGTCATGTCCACACTCACAGCACTCACCCTCATAGACAGTCATAAAAACGATCCCACGCGGGTGAAGCCGCGGGCAAAAGCTAGTTTCGAAATACTTCCCACAACCCATCACTCTTTGTCTCACAACCTATCTTCAATACAATTTCTAGTACCTAGGCTATTGTACTTACTTCAATCAACAATTCAATCTACTTCCTCCCACAGACAAGTGCTAGACCGGTATGAGTTCATCGACCGCGAGCGCGTGGCCATTTGGGGTCACAGCTACGGCGGGTATGCTACGTTGCTGACTTTATTGAAGGATGACGACAACATGTTTCAGTGTGGAGTCTCTGGCGCTCCTGTCACTTCTTGGCTGTACTATAGTGAGTCACCTTTATGGCAGTAAATAAGCACTTAAGAAAGGGCGTTTAGGGCCATAGCTGCTATAGCGGGTATGTGACGTTGCTGACTTCCTTAAAGGATGATGAGAGATACATTTTTCAGTGTGGAGTCTCTGGCTCTCCTGCCACTTCTTGGCTGTACTATAGTGAATCACCTTTATGGCAGTAAATAAGCACTTAAGTAAGTGCGTTTAGGGCCACAGCTGCTATGGCGGGTATGTGACGTTGCTGACTTCCTTAAAGGATGATGAGAGATACATTTTTCAGTGTGGAGTCTCTGGCTCTCCTGCCACTTCTTGGCTGTACTATAGTGAGTCTCCTTTATGGCAGTAAATAAGCACTTAAGTAAGGGCGTTTAGGGCCATAGCTGCTATAGCGGGTATGTGACGTTGCTGACTTCCTTAAAGGATGATGAGAGATACATTTTTCAGTGTGGAGTCTCTGGCTCTCCTGCCACTTCTTGGCTGTACTATAGTGAATCACCTTTATGGCAGTAAATAAGCACTTAAGTAAGGGCGTTTAGGGCCACAGCTGCTATGGCGGGTATGTGACGTTGCTGACTTCATTAAAGGATGATGAGAGATACATTTTTCAGTGTGGAGTCTCTGGCTCTCCTGCCACTTCTTGGCTGTACTATAGTGAGTCTCCTTTATGGCAGTAAATAAGCTCTTAAGTAAGGGCGTATACGGCCTCAGCTGCTATGACGGGTATGTGACGTTGCTGACTTCCTTAAAGGATGACGACTACATGTTCCAGTGTGGAGTCTCTGGCGCTCCTGTCACTTTTTGGCTGTACTACAGTGAGTCACCTTTATGGCAGTAAATAAGCTCTAAGTAAGGGCGTTTAGGGCCACAGCTGCTATGGCGGGTATGTGACGTTGTTGACTTCGATGAAGGATGACGACTACATGTTCCAGTGTGGAGTCTCTGGCGCTCCTGTCACTTCTTGGCTGTACTATAGTGAGTCACCTTTATGGCAGTAAATAAGCTCTAAGTCAGGGTGTTTAGGGCCACAGCTGCTATGGCGGATATGCTTTGCAACATGGTCTAGGCGCTCTGACACTTGAGTACTGTAGTGAATAAAGTCAGGAATAGCGGTCCTCAGTTTATAAGGCCCCTAAGGGTCGGTAAGCGGAGACGCTATATCATAACCCTTGTAGTTTAGCGTATCTGGTATATGTATGAGAGGGCTTGTACTGTAGTGAGTCACCCCTTATAATGACAGTATAAGCTCTAATAAAGTCCTTGGGGGAGGCCTATGTCCAGCAGTGAACGTCCTTCTGCTGATATGATGATGATGAAGCTCTAATAAAGATTATTAAGTAAGCAGTATGGGAGTATGGGGCCACAGCTATGGCGAGTATGCCATGATCCTGACTATGTTTAAAGATGACAACGTGTTCCAGTGTGGAGTCTCTGGTGCTCATGTTACTTGATAGGAAATAAGCTCTAAACAAGGCAGTCTAATTTGGGTATTTAGGGCCAAAGTTATAGCGGATATGTGAAATTTTCCAATGTGGAGCCTATAAGTTAGTGACCCCTTGTTATGACAGTAAATAAGCTCTAAATAAGGCTGTCTAGTAAGGGCGCTTAGGGACAAAGTTATAGCGGATATGTGAAATGTCCCAATGTAGAGCCTCTGGCGCTCCTATCACTTCTTGGCTGTACTATAAGTTAGTAACCCCTTGTTATGACAGTAAATAAGCTCTAAAATAAGGCTGTCTAGTAAGGGCCTTTAGGGACAACGTTATAGCTGATATGTGGAATGTCCCAATGTGGAGCCTCTGGGGCTCCTGTCACTTCTTGGCTGTACTAAGTTAGTGACCCCTTGTCATGACAGTATTAAGCTCTAAATAAGGCTGTCTTGTAAGGGCGTTTAGGGACAAAGTTATAGCTGATATGTGAAATGTCCCAATGTGGAGCCTCTGGCGCTCCTATCACTTCTTGGCTGTACTATAAGTTAGTAACCCCTTGTTATGACAGTAAATAAGCTCTAAATATAAGGCAGTAGTAATAAAGTTTAAGGTCACAGTTATCGCGGGTATGCCACGCTGCTAACGTTGGTTTAAGGATGACGACAACATGTATCGCTGTGGAGTGTCTGGTGCTCCTTTCACTTTTTAGCTGTACTATAGTGATACAATCGATATTATCAGTAAATAAGTTTCGCAAAAGGCAGTAGTAACGAAGTTTCCTCACAGTAGCTTGCACCTAAACCGTATTGCCATTCATTTATGTAAGCCGTTGCCATAAGAGGAGGGCAGGAGGGGTCTATTTATTTTGGACTCTGTATATGTTATTTTTCCTGAGGGAACGGTAGGACTTTAGATTTTCTCATAGATTTTCTTGTAGTCTATGCATTAATCCTAATAAAATTACAGTATATTATACTGATGGTGATGTTTTTTATTAACCGACTTCAAAAAAGTTAAGACATTTGACACTACAGTGCATATTCGTGCTGATCTCGCACCAACCAATTTTTGAGTAACTATACACTCTAGCGTATCCTTGCTCCAGCCAGTCACTTGACTTGTGAAAGGTGTTTTTGGGCAAGGTCTTGTATGCCAATTTTCGAGAGTTTTATTTATTTATTTATTAACTACAAGTAATTTTTTTTGGGTCCGCTTGATCGACTAAGGCCCAATCGCCCTCATTCAGGGTAGGCTCGAGCCCCTCGGTGGGGACGTATAAGATCGACGCTGATATGATGATGTCATTTTTTTATTAAAAAATTGAGTGTGTTTGACTACATCTCACCTGATGAAAAGTGACGATGTAGTCGAGGATCCTATGGTATGTAACAGTATGGTAACTGTAAAGGTAACCGACGTAGATCACAGAATCGCTAATCTTAAATGGCAGTGGGTGGGAAACATAGCTCGTAGAACAGACGGCCGTTGGGGCAGTAAAGTTCTCGAGTGGCGACCGCGCACCAGAAGACGTAGCGTGGGCAGGCCTTCCACTCGGTGGACCGACGACCTGGTGAAGGCGCGGGAAGCCGCTTGATGCGGGATGCGCAGGATTGGGGGAGGACATTGTCTAGCAGTGGACGTCTTTCGGCTGATATGATGATGAGTTATCAAGGCTTTAATTACAAAAATCATAGTCTCATAAGATTTGCTTATATCAAATCTTAAATTTGTTCGACGGATAAGCAGTAGACACTTTAGCCAGCCGCAGCGCGAGCGACAGTCGAGAGGTCGGAAGGCTCCCATGTGCAGACGCTTGGTATGAAATTCATTGGTGCCGAACGCATTGCTAAAGCCAAAACTCTCCATATTCGTGCATTTATGTTTTGTAGCGAAAATGAATTATAGTGTGCTAAAATATCACTATGGATTCACCACATTATACATTTAATTTGGAACACTGCCTAAAAGTAGAAATAAAGAAAGAAAATATTTCGGGGTAAATTGGAATATAATTTATTTCGATACATAAATGGCGCCCGAACGGGGACTCATGTCCCATACTAGGACAGGATAGAGCATTCATGCATTTTTGTGTGTTTGCTTTTCAGGTTTGATAAGCGTCATATACGTTATTATTATTATACAGGGTGACAGGGTGTAACAAAATTGGTGTAGGTCCCGTTAACTGGGGGTCCTACTCGTCATACTAAACAACTTTCTCCAAGGAACCCATAGTATATTCTCAAAAAAAAAATTGGACCCTCTATAGTAAAATGCACAAAATCGGTCTATCAGCTGATCGATTTGTATGAAGAGTAAAAAAAAATGTTTTACGTTTTCAGCGAAGTCGTAGAACAAAAGTTGTTCAGTATGATGGGTAGAAGCCCCAGTTAACGGGACCTGCACCAATTTTGTTACACCCTGTATAAATATACACAGAATGTAAACAGGGTGTGTAATGAATGCTTTAGCGGCGCCAAAGTCGCTTACTTAGAGAAATCCTCCGCCTTAACCGCCTCCGTAGCTCAGAGGCAAAGTTCACTGGCTTTACACAGGAGGTCGCGGGTTCGATTCCCGGCGGGGTCAATTGTAAGACTCGGTTTGGTTGGTGGTAGGGCATTTTCTAAGCCCGCCTGGCTAGCTACCAAATATCAATGTTGATATCATTGGTGTGTTCCGGCATGAAGATAAGATAGCCAGTTCCCCATTGCGTTGGGGAATCTTGGTAAGCCCGCTTCCATTTTCGGCAACATCGTCACTTACCACCAGGTGAGATGTTGTCAAGGGTTTACCAATTGTAAATTTAAAAAAATCGCCACTGCTAAGGACACACCGTACTTACTTACTATTAGCACACAAATTAATATTTGACCTCTTCCTAGATACGATGTACACGGAGCGCTACATGGGGCTGCCAACCCCCGAAGACAACCTCGCCGGGTACGAGGCCGGTGACGTCACACTGCTGGCTGAACAACTAAGGGGCCACGACTTCTATATTATGCACGGAAACGCGGACGACAACGTGCACTTCCAGAACGCGGCCAAACTGATGACTGCCCTGCAGAAGTTGGACATACCCTTCGAGCAGATGGTATGTTTCTCTCAGAGTTATCTTTGCGTCCATGTCTTTTACTGTGACGTCACACTAATAGGCTACGACTTCCATATTAATTTTACCGCCTGCGTGGCGTAATGGTTAAGTCCATTTAGCTTTACATCAGGAGGACGCGGGTTCGATTCCGGGAGGAGTCTAACTTTTGGTTGGTGGATCGGCCTTTTCTTAGCCCGCCTGGCTAGTTACTACCTATCTAAGTCTTGCCGCTAAACATCAACGTCAACCAACAGCATTGATGTGTTCCGGCTTAAAGATTAGAGAGCCAGTTCCCCATTGCGTTTGGGAATCTTGGTAAACCCGCTTCCACATTCGGCATCATTCTCATTTACCATCAGGTGAGATGATGCCAAAGGCTTACTAATTGTAGATTAAAAAAATATGGACGGGAACTCAGAATGCTGTTGGTTAGATGACTTCTGAGCATAAGTTGAAAATGCCGTTCGAGCACTGCCTGCATCCAGCGGCTTCCTCAATCTTCACCAAGTCGTCGGTCTTTCGAGTGGGAAGTCTGCCTACTTTACTACGGCTTCCTGTGCGCGGTCGCCACTCGTGAACTTTACTGCCCCAACCATCTCTTCTTAATATATAATAAAAATATTTAACAGTTGTTATCTGTAATTTTATTATGCAAAAAAGCGAATCTAACAGCTAACACGAGTGTGATTTTATTCCCTTTTTTCTTTATGAACTGTGAATTTATAGTTGCTCATAACCGTAAAGATAAGGCGACGTGGGGCATTATAACAGCTGTACAATTTTAGCAACGCTACGTCACAGCTTAAAACGCCAATGTTAAAAGAATCAGCTGTTAATGTGATTGTATGCGCGAAGGCGTAAATTCTCACTTACCTACCTGTTTTATGCGAATAGATTATTGTCGAACATGTCTCTGTCTAAATTACATACCTATTGTATGTGTGTAAATAATTAGAGTGTGATATATTATGTTATGACTTCATGACTGTTTAACCGACTTCAAAAAAGGAGGAGGTTTCTCAATTCGACCGTATATATATATTTATTTAAATTTATTTTTTTGTTGGAAAGGAGATATCCCAAGGGTGGTACCATGATAAGGAAACCAGGATCTGATGATGGTATCCCAGAGAAATCGAGAGGAACCTGTGTGAAGTCGGTTTTTTTGTTCAAAAGTTATTATTATTTCTTCGGCTGTATCGGCACTTACCATCAGGTGAGGTGCAGCCAAACGGTCTTATTTTTTTAAATAATAATAATAAAAACCATTAATTAAAAACTAAATATTCATATTAGTTAAATTTCATACTCGTGTTTTAATACCCCACATTATACAACAGCTTCATATACTACTATTTTTAAAACCGGTTTAAATAAAGGATCACATGTTTTGAACTAGTACCGCCAGGGTTGCTCTATTTACAGAGCTATGGCCCCACCACCACTTGCTAACAAGTTGGCATTCTATAAAGAAACAAATTCATTTTTTATTTTATTAATGAAGATTTAAAGTTTTTTAAGAAACTAATTTGAATATAGAATAGAATAAATGTTTATTCAGTGATAAGTACACACAAGTGAAATATTTCATAGCTTTTAAAATACAATAGTTTGTACCTATCACTGAAAAGGTAGCAGCTCAGCATATGCTGTCATCACAAAGATCACAGCGCTGATTTTCAGCTACTACCCCTTCAGGGAGGGGGGTGGACCTAAACGAAGTACACATCATAAATTCAAACAAAATAAAACTTTAAACATAGTAAATAAAATAAAAGTAAAATTCAAAACTAAAACCCTACAAACATTCCAGATATATTATTTTAAATGCTACTTAGATTAAGAAAACTAAAGAAGATACTGTATAACCAATATTATAAAATTTTACAATATTCTCCTCAGCGATTGTAAATAGACAAACGTCAAAAGGCAGTTTCAAGCAAGGTGGGTAGTGCGCCCGGCCTTCTGTTCTTCTATGCAAAAAGATGTTATTTGACGTTTGAAACTGTAGACCGAATATATATAATTTGAAAGCGTGCTTACCAAGATTCCCCTACGCAATGGAGAACTCTGGCTATCTTATCTTCAAGCCGGAACACGTCAATGTTGTTAACACTGATGTTTGGCGGCAAGACTAAGATAAGATGGTGGTAGCAGCCCACACGGGCTATGAATATGCCCTACCACCAACCAAACCGAGTCTTACAAGTTGACCCCACCGGGAATCGAACCTGCGACCTCTTGGTGTGAAGCAAATGGACTAACCATTACGCCACGGAGGCGGTTAAAAGCGGTTTTGAAAAGTGATGTGTTCTTTGTTGACAGTCGTACCCCGACGAAGCTCACAGCCTGGTGGGTGTGAACATGCATCGGTACAACGCGATGGACCACTACTGGAACCGGTGTCTCAGGATATAAGCATTAAGTTAAGTGAAGCTTTGTAACATTTTGTATACTTATTGAATTTTTTTGATAATGAAGTAAAGAATTAAAACTTACATATTGTGTAATTTATACAAGCTTTTATTTAGTTTCACCTGTCCCGATGTTTGTTATTAAATCTTGCAAATTAAAATTGATCCACTTCCCGGTTACCGATTGAGCTGAAATTTTGCACACATGTGTAATTCGCGTGACAATGCAATATTATGATGACATGGTGCTGATATGATGATGGAACTGGAAGGTGGCCATAGGAACTTCGCAATAAAACGACACAACCCCATCGAGTTTGGGCTAGTTTGATTCGTATTGACGAGTACTTTGATCCTAAAAAGCTTGTACCTATAAGCTATTAGGTTTTTCGAAAATTATTTTATGAAGAATATTTCAATCGAGTCTACTATAGACAACTACAGGTAGACTGTTCCAGTAGAAGTTTGGGAATATTAATCATTGGAAACGCCAAACACGTTAAAAGGACCCGCTTCAATGACGACTACTTTTAGTTAATTTAATAGAAAAGTACTGAACCGATTTTGATGTAATTTCTTATGAACCTATCTGAAAGTATTTGCTTTAAAAAAAAATCCCAAATCTGTTTGAAATGACGGAGTTCTGACATAAAAAAATACGACCGAATTGAGAACTTCCTCCTATTTTTGAAGTAGGTTTAAAATTACAGCTGACTGTTTTTATTTATAATTCCTTTCATATTAATACACACCTAATTGATAGAAATGATGTATGAAAAAAACAAGAAGTAACAGTTACTATAAAGAAGAGGAAAACAGCTTATTTAGGATATTTATACAGAAATAACAAATACGGCTTCATCATCATATCAGCTCATATACGGTTCCACCGAGGGGCTCGAGCCTACCATGATTTAGGGTGAAAAAAACGGCTTAATTAGAAAAATTATCTAGGGTAAAGTTGAGGGCCAAAGAGGGAAAGGAAGACCGCGCACATCCTGATATAAAAACATAAAGATATGAACCGGAATCAATGACGCAGCCACTCTTTCCGGAATGGTTAAGGAAATACAGGAGTTCCGCAAGTTGATTGCTGACATCCGTTAGGACATGGCACCCGAAGAAGAAAGATTATATAGATTACTAGCTGTTTCCCGCGGCTTAACCCGCGAGGACAACGTTTCTATGACTTTCCGAGGGTGCGTGAAAAAAAGAAGCCCATGTGTTAATCTAGGTCCTAATCTGTCTACCTACCAAATTTCATCCAGATCCGTTCAGTAGTTTTTGCGTGAAGAAGTAACAAACATACACACTCACACACTCACAAACTTTCGCCTTTATAATATTAGTGTGATACACCCTTATAAAATTTATACACCACTACAATACAACCACTGTATCTGAACATACAGTTCAATAAAAGTGTGGGAGTTGTTTCATTGAGTTTGTACAGAGGCCAGCACATCAAGCTGGACACTTTGGACTTTGTACCGTTCTTATGCCGTATGCGTATGGATCAGAACCTTACTTCGAGTGTCTAGCTTGATGTGCTGGCCTCAGTACATCCTGAGTTTATGAAAAACAATTTCAATTTCGCTCTGTATAAAGCGAAAGTTTCTTGTGTGATAATTTGCATTGTTAAGTTCTAATATGAAAATCATTATGAGGTAATTAAATTTTATACCGCGAAAAGTAAAAATAGCTCGTAGGTAATTAATAACTAAATTTTTTTTTTATTCACTTGTCTGTCGATTCCCGGGGCCCGGAAAAAAAACGAATTCCCTATCTGTCGACCTACCGGGAGCCGGAAAAATTACGGTGGGTCAAATTAGCGCCAATAATATTCATTATAATAATATAAAAGTAAAAACAATAAAATGAAATTAGTACAACACCCTAATTAGAATAATATAAATGAAAACACACAATATTTTATTTATATTCATAGAAAATCCATTAAACGCGCCCAGAACCCTGTATATTGTTTGTATATGTCAAAATCCGGTTGCCGGAAAAAATCCTGTCTGTCGAATTTCCGGTTCCCGGGTGCGACAGACAAGGGCTGTGCCCTAATAACAGCGTTACAGTTAAGAGGATATGTCAATTTAAATTAACACTGGCTGTTTATGGCTGCGTACATTCGATAAAAAACAAATAATAAAAGATAATTCAATAAGAAATACAAATAAATTTGATTATAATTATGAAATGCACAGTTTAAAGCATCTTAGGAAAAAAGGGCGAGAATAGAGCATCCCCCTCATAAATTGTTATGAAAGTTCTTACAGAAACCGCCACTTAACCCTCTACACGCGAGTTCGACTCGCAATAAAAATATTTTTTTTCTATGTAGTTGGTCGAAAAGTGTTACTTATAAGTCAGTTTAATGTGCACAAAAATTATTTTACCGCACTTGTGTGTTTTGCATTGCCACTCTTTCTCAATTTCTAACAAATAAAAAATAATTAATTCCAACCATATCGCAGTGGGTACACGGGTAAACAGGAATTACCCCTACACCCACCGGTGGGTGAAGCCAGTGGGTGCACGGGTCGCCGTCCTAACCATACAGATACAGAATCATGTTTCAGTCTTTTGAATTGCCAATTTTAAAAGAGATGTATTATTATTAAAGGAGATTAAATACCACGGTAGCGTGTATCAGAAAGAGTTATCTTTGCCAAGAAGGTTTCTTGCTTACCTTATTAAAGGTCATATAAAAAAAAACTGACGACTCTACGTGCACAAATAAAAAAAGGCTAAAATAAGGCGCCATTTTCGTAAAACTGAATTGAGTTTTTAGATGTGAATACAAAATATAAATGTTATGGAAATAAATAAAATTAGTTATTAATTATGTGGTTGTGGAAATCCTTGGGGGAGGCTTTTGTGCAGCGGTTGTCATCTTTCGGCTGATATGATGAAGGTGAGGATGATAACTGTTATGAATAGAATATATTATGTGTGTTGATGGTTAGTCCATTCGCTTCACATCAGGAGGTTGCGGGTTCGATTCCCGGCTGGCTCAACTTTGTAAGACTCGGTTTGGTTGATGGTAGGGCATTTTCATAGCCAGCCTGACTAGCTACCACCATCTTATCTAAGTCTTGCCGCCAAAACATCAGTGTTAATAGCATTGATATGTTCCGGCTTGAAGATAAGTTAGCCAGATCCCCATTGCGTTGGGGAATCTTGGTAAGCCAGCCATCTTCGGCATCATTGTCACTTACCATCAGGTGAGATGATGCCAAGGGATTATCAATTGTGGATTAAAAAAATGTGTATAGGGCTTACCAATTATGAATAAAAAAAAGAGTATCAATGTTAGGAAATATAAAGTAATATGAAGTAATATAACCTTTGTTTACTAAAACTACACAGTAGTACAGTATTACGATATTGCTTAAAACCTTAACAAGTATGTACTCGTACATACCCATGTATTTTGTTTTTCTTTTAATGCCCTTTTTTGTTTTATTTGTTTTCTTACAACTTTCTTGAAAAAACTTCGTATGATACATGGGCGTAAACGGTAATTGGCAAACTCGCGACGATGGTAAACCTTCACCTGCGGCACGGGCTTACACATATCAGTCGTTTGCTATTTACCTGTTTACCACCCTTGTATCTTAAATAACTATTACCTTACTTGCTTAAACAAGACTGCACCACCTGACTTCGAAACACACTAATGCGGAATATTATTACGATCTATGACAATATACAACTGCTAAACATGGAACTGCGACAAAATGCTTTTTCGAAACATGGAACTGAAGTTAGACCTTGACCGCTTTTTTCATAGTGTTTGGGCCTGTGACGATATCACTTCTTATCATATGTTTTTTAATCCACAATTGGTGAGCCCTTGACATCATATCACCTGATGGTAAGTGACGTAGATGCCGAAGATGGAAGCGAGCTTTCCAAGATTCCCCAACGCAATTGGGAATTGGCTATCTTATCTTCAAGCCGGAACACATCAATGCTTGGCGATAAGACTTGGATAAGATGGTGGTATCTAGCCAGGCGGGCTTAGAAAATGCCCTTCCACCAACCAAACCGAGTCGTACAAAGTAGACTCCGCCGGGAATCAAACCCGCGACCTCCTGGTGTGAAGCTAATGGACTTAGCCATAACGCCACAGAGGCGGTCAAAAATGATTAAAAAAAATAAAAATTCTTAAAAAAAAATAGGTAACCAGTGTAAAAAAATATTCTACTTAGTTTTGTAAAATGTACTATATTTTTATATACAGTGTAAACTCTATATAGCGACAAGGGGACCAGGGATTTTGTGACGTTATTGAGAGTTGACGTTAAACAGAGAGATATTATTAGCGTCAATGTAAACTAACTGGAGCCAGAAAATTTTGACGTTTCAAAGAGTGAATCGTTATATCGAGTGACGTTTTATAGAGTTTACACTGTAATAGTATTTTTTTTAACAATGCCAGTTGTTTAATATTGCTCGGTACGAATCGAGTCCACTGAGCCCAATACAAGATCGAGGTGAACGAACATATGGCCGAAAGTGAAAGGACGCGATATGACCGATCACGATTATACAATAAACAAGAACACAATAATTATTGAACCCACGCTGGCAATTGTGTGAAGCACGTCCGAGAGCCGCCACGGGCTCTTGGACGTGCTTCACACAATTGCACGGTAGGGCTCTGCTTAAACCAGTAGTAACATTATACAGGGTCTAAGAAAATTGGTGTAGGTGCCGTTAACTGGGGCTTCTACTCATCAAACTGAACAACTATTTATTATTGATGTGTAACATCTTTGCTCTCGCTTTCCTGCAATTTGTGGGAGTGATTTCGTGAAATGGGACGGAAATGTGTAACATGGGACGGAAATGTGTAACAGTAAGTCGCGAAAGCGCGGAATTCTACTTTACGAGAGTCCGACTCGCACTTGGTCGGTTTTTTTCGTTACTGTCAGATCCGCCACCCAGGTACAATATCGTCATCAAATCTAACTAACCTAAAGTATTTTGTCACATGTTACACATCATATGCGAGTACTGTAGGTCTCGCTCGAATTTTTTATTATTATATCAGCTCCCCACCGAGGGGCTCGAGCCTACCCTGAATCAGGGCGATTAGGCCTTAGTCGACCACGCGCGCCCAGTGCGGGTTGGTCGACTTCACACACAACCTTCGAGTTTCTTCGCAGGCCTGTGCAGGTTTCCTCACGATGTTTTCCTTCACCGTTAAAGCAATCGGAAATGTTATGTAAGTAAGTTTTTGAAAAACTCATTGGTACATTGGCCGTCCAGCTTTGAACCCGGTACCTCTGGTTAGATGGACCGAGTCGTTACCGGTTGAGCCACCGACGCTTTTACTATTATTCTACAAGAACACAATGACATGCTTCACACAATTGCACGGTAGGACTCTGCTTAAACCAGTAGCTAGTACTCTTTATTATACTGTGCCAGTAGTAACAATATACAGGGTGTAACAAAATTGGTGTAGGTCCCGTTAACTGGGCATACCCTGGATACTTCATACAATGGGCCAGAAATGACATTTCAAAAAACGAATGACGGAACAAGCAAAATGGCGGCGAAATCCTATACGTTCGACAACCAAACTGTAACCAATCTGTATCAATCTGGAAGACGAGGGGGTGAGGTCGGAACCTAGAGAGCGGCAGGGAGTGTCCATACTGTATGTTAGTATTACTAATATATATACTTTGACTGGGGCTTCTACTCATTAAACTGAAAAACTTTTATTGTACAAGTTTGCTGAAATCACAAAAAATCTGAACTCTTCATACAAAACGATCAGCTGTTTGACCAATGTCGTGCATTTTCATATGAGGAGTCAAATATTTTTTTTGCGAATTTACTATCGGTTCCTTGGGGAAAACTGTTCAGTATGATGAGTACAAGCCCTAGTTAAAGGATCCTACACCGATTTTTTATCGTCCTGTATATCATTGGTTTAAACGATTATAAAGTTGAGTATAAGATGCATTGTGTCCCTTCTTGATTGATTGATTCGGGCTATATCTGTTCTAAAAGGTTTCTTGTAGAAGTCATAGAACTCTACAAACTCTCTATGTTATCCTACACAAAGTTTCTGATGCCACATTATATTATAGACTTGACCTTCCAAACGGCTCTCCTTTTTCCCAACTTTTTTATATATCGTCAATTATTGATAAGCCCTTGAAATCATCTCACCTGATGGTAAGTGACGATGATGCTGAAGATGGAAGCTGGCTTATCAATATTCCCCAACGCAATGGGGAACTGGCTAACTGTGCCAGAAGGTCTGCTGCTTGATGGATTTTGGACTGCGAGGTATCGTTAGATTCGTCTTCATCCCGTGAGTGACAGGTATGGGATACATCAAAACCCGACTGTCCAAAAAAGAGGGGTTAAGTTTTTATGCAGCCGGGTTTTTATTTTTTAATTAATTCGTTTAGTTATGAGAGGAAGAAGTAGATAATGGTTGAGTCTCAGTAAAGTAGAAAAATCTTATGTCTGATAATGATCATCACCATCATATCAGCCGAAGGACGTCCACTGCTGGACATAGGCCTCCCCCAAGGATTTCCATGACCACCAGTTCTGCGCTGCCAGCATCCAGCGGCTTCCCGCGAACTTCACCAGGTCATCGGTCCACAGAGTGGGAGGCCTTCCTACGCTACGTTTTCCGGTGCGCGGTCTCCACTCGAGAACTTTACTGCCCCAACGGCCATCTGTTCTACAAGCTATGTGCCCCGTCCACTGCCACTTAAGTTTAGCAATGTCGGTTACTTTGGTCAAAGTATATACAGGGTGTAAAAAGACCATTCCCGGAAACTACTCATCATACTGAACAACTTTCTACAAGGGACCCATACTGAATTCTCGATAATTTTTTTGGACTTCCCATACAAAATTGATCGATTAGCTGGCTGATTTGGAGTGGTCTTTTTACACCTGTATATTAGTTTTTGGTTCTCCTGATGATAATGTAATGTAATTTTTGACACTACTGGGATGCGACGAAGATCAACCTACCTGGTTAACAACTATGTAACTAGAATTAAGCAAGAGGTGAGTTTATAGTCGGGCCAATTTAGAAAGTTTCAACAGTTGATATAAGCATTAGCAAAGTATATATATTAGTACTAACATATAGTATGGACACTCCCTGCCGCTCTCTAGATTGCGACCTCACCCCCTCGTCACCCATATTGATACAAATTGTTTAGTTTGGTTGTCGAACGTATAGGATTTCGCCGCCATTTTGTTTGTTCCGTCATTCGTTTTTTGAAATGTCATTTCTGGCCCGTTGTATGAAGTCGTAATCGTCATCATATCAGCCACAAATCTTCCACTGCTGGACAAAGGCCTCCCCCAAGGATTTCCACGACGACCGGTCCTGCGCTGCCCGCATCCGTCGGCTTCCCGCGATCTTCACCAGGTCATCGGTCCACCGCGTGGGAGGCCTGCCTACGCTACGTTTTCCGGTGCGCGGTCGCCACTCGAGAACTTTACTGCCCCATCGGCCAAGACGTAATATTAGCTCTACAATCAATTTTAAAACTTGTGGAATATTGGAACGAATATTAATTGGAGCATGATCCATGACGATAAATTTGATATGTTTAGTATTCTTAACTTCAATGTTATGCGACATTGACTCGACTCATTTCCGGACTCATTTGCACATACGGAACAGTGAAACTCGTCTGCTTGCATTTAAAGGTAGTTTTTTTAAAGTAAAAATGCTTAAAAATAAAATCTAGATTGGCAAGTTTTGAAAAAATTTTTACTTTAGTGAAAATTATATTTTCTTATCGCGAAAATAATATGTATATCTAAACTAAGCAAGATCCATATGCAATGCTTTTGAAGTCATTATTAATACCTCATCTATAGACAATCAACAGAGATGAACAACATCTGCACACTGTTGCTTAAACTCACTTCTAATTGTTCTAGGTCATAGTAAAAAGAAAGAATAGTAGGTTATCTTCATACAATGGTACATCGCGCGGTTTGTATGTGTGCGCGTCAGTAGGCACGTATGCACATTAAAATAATAAAAAACCGGCCAAGTGCGTGTTTGTCCACGCGCAGTGTAGGGTTCCGTAGTTGCCATTATCGCGTACATTACTAATTTTTAAATTTCCAAATACAGCGGTTTAGTTGTGAGGGGGTGGGGACACTCGACTCCAACAAAATTTAGCACTTTCAAGCCTATTTTTTCGAACACCGAACCCTGAATTATCAAATGGGCTTAAAAGACTCACAACTATTTTTAAAACTCTAACGGGTTTGACGAGAAAAAAAAATCATTCCCAATTTACTTGTATGGGAGGTAGGTACCCTTAAAAAGTTTTTTTTTTACCAAATTTAACTAACTTTATTCTTTGCTACTAAGTATACACTTGTAATATTTTTTGTTGATTTCTGTATTTACGACTACGACAGACGATGAGGCCTTCGTGAGAAAGTATGCACAGCGTGGCTGTATACAATTTATTGCCTTTTTAGGTTTTTGGTTTTCAAAAGTGAAAAGGAGAAAGTTATGTGTTGTATGTATTTGCGTCCGTCCGGTGCTCTAGCTAGACGAAGTAACTAGTAACCCATCTATGGCTCTAGTGCCCAAGCTACTGAAAGGATTTGGGTAAGAGCAATATTATTTTTATTTCTCCAACCGTTTTTTTTTCAACTTTCTCCTATCTTGATTTTTTAGGGTTGCCACCACAGTAAATTATTTCTTTTTTAAACTTTGTACGTAACTATAACTTTATATGACCAACTAAACGCCGTAGTTCGTTATTCCAGAAAAAAATGAATAAAGTAGGAACCTCTTATACCTATAAACCTAGTTTATTGTAACTTTTTAACGAAACTTTAAATAAGGTCTACTACACGAGGTAGTTCATTACTCCAGGAAAAAATCTGAATGAGTTACCTTCCATACGAACCCAAAATATTTGTGAATTTTTCATTAAAGTCTGATACAACTTTATTGTTTATACTACTAAGTGAGCGTACCTAATGTTTATTGTTGATTTATATAAAAGTATGCACTGCCTGGCTGTACAGTTTTTATTTAAGTCGACATGGTCACTGGACATCGTGAACTCATCTCAGACTTGTGTGATGAGATGAATGACGATAGTTAGTTACAGCGCTTGGATATTCAGGTCACCTTTTGTTTTCTTTGACGTTGCAATACCTATTTGTGATCCCATTAATCCGGTAAAGATCATTTGTAAAGGCTTCGCTAGTAACAGGCAGTGGTCTAATACAGGGTGTAACAAAATTGGTGTAGGTCCCGTTAACTGGGGGTTCTACTCGTCATACTGAACAACTTTCTCCAAGGAACCCATAGTCAATTCTCAAAATAAAATGTAGACCCTCAATACTAAAATGCACAAAATCGGTCAGTAAGCTGATCGATTTGTATGAAGAGTAAAACATTTTTTTTACGTTTTCAGCAAAGTCGTAGAACAAAAGTAGTTCAGTATGATGAGTAGAAGCCCCAGTTAACGGGACCTACACTTATTTTGTTACACCCTGTATAAGATTGCACTATAGTCAAATTACACATCGTTCCGTTGTTGATTTGTCACGAAAAATTACGACACCACAGATGAGATACTAGTTACTTCGATGTCACTATTCTGTTCAACTTGTTAGACAGTATCATCATCAGTGTCGTCATATCAGCCGAAGGACGTCCACTGCTGGACATAGGCATAGACGGTTCTGCACTGCCCGTATCCAGCGGCTTCCCACGACCCTCACCAGGTCATCGGTTCACCGAGTGGGAGGCCTGCCTACGCTACGTTTTTCGGTGCGCAGTCGCCACTCGAGAACTTTACTGGCCCAACGGCCATCTGTTCTACGAGCTATGTGCCCCGCCCACTGCCACTTCAGTTTAGCAATTCTGAGAGCTATGTCGGTTACTTTAGTTCTCCTACGGATCTCCTCGTTTCCGATTCGATCACGCAGATAAACTCAGAGCATAGCACGCTCCAATAAACACGTTATGAATGTCTCGTTTACATCGAGACGTTGCTCTTGTTTCTACTTTTCTTGTACAGTATTAGTAGCAGAATGCGAAGCGTAGGCAGGACCGAAGACCTGTTGAAGGTTGCGGGAAGCCACTGGATGCTGGAAGCGGTCCTGCGCTTCCCGCATCCAGCGGCTTCCCGCAACCTTCGTCGTCGTCTCGGAAATCCTTGGGGAGGCCAATGTCCAGCAGTGGATGTCTTTCAGCTGATGTAATGTTTAATAGCAGAGTGAAATAGAAGGTGTATACCGGATTTTTGTTAAAAATCTGATAAAACTACCGAGCTGATCTCAGTGATCTTTCCAGTTAAGTGGCTATTGCCATTTTCAGAGCTCTTTTGAAGTGAAAGGCTATAAGTATTTAAAGACTAAGATGCCGTATATTTAGCGCGTTGTCTGGTCCAGCTAAGGTTTAGTTTGTTTAATCCTACTAATAATATTATAAAAACGAAAGTTTGTAGAAAGTATGGATGTATGTTTGTTACTCATTCACGCAAAAACTACTAAACGGATCTGGCTGAAATTTGGTAGGTAGACAGATTAGGACTTGGATTAACACATAGACTACTTTTTCCACGCTCGCGAGCCGCTTGCGGCTCCCGCACTGTGCACCCTCAAACAGTCATAGAAACGTCCACGCGGGTGAAGTCGCGGGAAACAGCTAGTGAATAAATTAAAACACATTTTTTTTACAAAAAAAAAGTTTTTGATAACTTTACATACTGTGCTCGATAATAGCAACATTAGTTACAAATTGTGTCGTTGCTGTTAAGGCCCACCCCTGGCAAAGTATACAGGATGTAACAAAATTGGTGTAGGTCCCGTAAACTGAGGGTTCTACTCATCATACTTTCTCCAAGGAACCCATAGCTAATTCTAAAAAAAAAATGGATCCTCTATTAGTAAATGCACAAAATTGGTCGATCAGCTGATCGATTTGTATGAAGAAAAATTTTTTTTTGCGATTTCAGCAAAGTCGTAGAACCAAAGTTGTTCAGTATGATGAGTAGAAGCCCCAGTTAACGGGACCTACACCAATTTTGTTACACCCTGTATATATTAGTACTTGCCCCTGGTAAGCGTGGTTTTAATTCATAAGAGGCCCATTAGTGGTATAAACCACCCATCTTTGTTCTCGCCATACTGGTGACCATCTTCCGTGATCGGTACGCGTTAGAAATGTACACAGGCCAACACATCAAGCTACACACTTTGAACTTTGTACCGTTCTTATGCCGAATGCATATGGACCAGAATCGCACTACGAGCGTATAGCTTGATGTGCTGGCCTCTGTACCTAAGTAGTTCTTGTCGGTGGATAGTCCATATTTTTCTTCGTATGTTGTAGAGTTAATTAGTAACGGTTTAGTTAAACTGCGATAATGCGATGATAACAACATAATTGTTACTGTTCGATTCGTTTCTTTTTCACTTTACGAATAAAATGTTTCTCCAGCAGTTTAATCAGAACATTATCATGTAAAAGATAAAAGTCGATGGCATTGTTATTGTGTTTACTATCTGGACGAATCATTGATTCCATTTGCTGCGCTGTGTAAACAAGTTAATTTAATTATATATTAGTATTAGACTTATATATTAATGGCGTATTTCCCCTATATGTTTTTGCATAAACATTTTTGTTATGGTCCTCTCTCTCTGCATAACAAACTTTGCGGATAAAGAAATATGAAGAAGTCCTAAATTTTTAAAGTTTTGGTACCGAAAACAGCTAACAGGTTTTTTTTGAATGGAACATTATATTATTATAGTTTTATTGACGCCATAGCTTATCTCATTACAATATTTTTTTGTTGTTATTTGTATACTAACCATATGTTCAAAGACCAAAGTAAGTGGTTTGCTATGCTAGCCAGATAAACGAAACTAATTGGCCTGTCTGGTTTACAGTGCGTGCCACTAAAGACGAGACTTGACACACTGCGTAAAACATTAAAAAGACAAAGTAGGATGATAGTTTACGACGTGTACACCTAATGTGTCAAAAGAAGCTAAGGATTATGGATAACTATATAATACTTATTATGTTTTTATTCATTCATATCAGCTCATATACGTCCCCACCGAGGGGCTCGAGCCTACCCTTAATTAGGGCGATCGTGCCTTAGTCGACCACACGGGCCCAGTGCGGGTTGGTCGACTTCACACACAACCTGCGAGTTTCTTCGCAGGCGTGTGCAGGTTTCCTCACGATGTTTTCCTTTACCGTAAGAGCGTCGTATAAACGTACATATGAAATCTAAATTCGAAATCACATTGGTATGTGGCAGGTTCGAACCACGATCTCCCGGAAAGAAGGCGGCGGCCTTAGCCGTTACGCCACCGACGCTCCTAATATAATAATATTATGTATTTTCGTACAATTCCTACTTTGTCTTTTTAATGTTTAACGTAGTGTGTCAAGTCTCATCATTAGTGGCACGTATTATACTACGTAACGTATAGAGAATAGAGTGGCCGCCAGGGCTGCCAGATGTACGATTTAAATCGTATTCGTACGATTACATAGCAGTCCGTACTATTTAAATTTGGGTTGATTTGTATGGGATTACGATTTTTTAAATGAAATGGTTTTCTATTTTTTGTATAGGCGTACGACTTTTTTTGCTATTTTTTGTATGGGTATACGATTTTTTTACCCCTTTGGTACGATCTCCTCCAAAAATAATATGGCAGCCCTGGTGGCCGCTGGCCGGCCGACGGCCGACAGTCGATGGCTGTGCGTTCCTGAGGCAGCCCGTGTGTGCGCGTGCGACTTTCCGGTGCCGCAGTGGACGCGAGTGATGCCATCTGATTGGACCACTTAGCTCTCATTGAGGATTGAGGGCTCACCTTGCCTTAAGGGCCGCCTGTTCATTCATAAATCATTGCTATGGTGAGTATTTCTTTTCATTGTTATGTTTTTATAGCTCTAAATTGTTTCGTGAAGAAATTCCACTTAATTTATTTTTAATTTATGACTTCAATTAAATAATGAATACGCACGGTTACTGCTACTAGTTCTCTAATATAAGTAATTAATTTTTTTTATATGCTTCAGACCGATTCTTTGTAGTATTGTCATTTTAGTAACAAATGACCTAAATGCCCATATATAACACTGCTTATATAAATGGTTTTGTGATCATTAGCTTGAGTTTGATTGTTTCCTTCTTCTATTGTCTTTTTTTAGTTTTAAACTTGGTCTTATAGATGTAGATCTATATAAAGTTTCCGGTTATTACGTAAAGTGGATAACTATTTTATGTAGGAACATAGTTATTAGTTACCGTCCGTAAACTATTATTCGTGTAAGCAAGTAAGTGCATTTGCTTCGGTTACTCAACGTTTAAAGACGTTCTATCGGCTTTCTAGGATTTCTTTGTAATTAGTAAATTTAAATATATCGGGAAATCGCGTTAAATCTACAGTTAATATTAGACCAACGTCCAGGGTAAAAAATCTAATGTAATAAATAATTGACCCCAATAAACTCGTGATGCACCTAACTTCAACTTCAAGTCGTGATGCAGACTTGTCTGGTGATGTTAATGCATGTATGCATTTTTTGGACTTCCCATACAAACTGGGCTTATCAGCTGATCGATTTGTAGAAGTCCAAAAATTTTTCAGTTTTAGAAAAGTTGTAGAACAAAAGTGTTTAGTTTCATGAGTACCGTAACCACCTTCGTAGCGTAATGGTTCAAGTTCATTAGCTTCATATCAGGTGGTCGCGGGTTCGTTTCAGGAAACGACAGTGCGGAGTCTTTTTTTAAATTTCCCTTGGCATCATCTCACCTGATGGTAAGTGAAGATGATGCCGAAGATGGAAGCGGGCTTACTAAGATTCTCCAACGCAATGGAGAACTGACTATCTTATCTTCAAGCTGGAACACATCAATTTCGTGAACGTATTATATTGAGTTTACCAATTTTTTTCAATTGATAGAATTCTTATAGGTTTTTTTCAGTAGTTTCGGGGGATGGTCAATTTTCGTCTTCTTTCATGAATAAAATCAAAACTGTTTATTTTACAATAATAACAAAAATATCTTTGAGATCCTCATAACGAGCCCTAAGGTAAGGTTTGCAAAAAGTTTTTTAATTTCCTAATTTGTCCCCCGAAAATGACACTTATTTAAAAAAAAATATATTTATTTACTTTGCACGTCTGTGTGTGGGTCATAGAAATACACCATCCTATTAAATTTCACCTGATTTGGTCCAGTAGATTCGGAGCAAATTGGCTGTGACAGACGAACGGCCAGACAGACAGACGCACGAGTGATCCTATAACGTTCCGTTTTTTTTGTACGGAACCTAAAAAGACAATAAAAGAAGGAAACAATAAATAATATCTCCTATTAAACTCAAGCTAATGACACAGATTACTAAATGATCAGAAATCTTTTTACATAAGCAGTGTTATATGGGCATTTAGATCATTTACACCAAAACGACAATACTACAAAGAAAAGTTTAAAATTTATACGTAATACTATATAAAAGACTGTTTGTTTCCTAAATTAATAAAATAAAATAAATAAATAAATAAACGGTCTTAAATTAAATATTTTAATTACTTATACCTATAAGGGTTCCGTTTTTTTTGTACGGAACCCTAAAAATACTCTGTTTTGTTTATCTAACACCGTGTTTACTCGTAGTTAAGTACATAATCAGTAATGGGAAACAAATCGCCCGATGCGTCACGCACGACGTACTATGGAACTGCAGTTGAAAGAAGCACGCCCTGACGTTTTTTAACATGTTGGATTGTAGGGTAAAAGCCGGAAAGTTGCTACACTTTATGAAATCACTATATCTCTCACTCTACAAAAAACGAAATACTTCATTAGTAAAACTGGTCGGTACTTTGGTTTTTTATTAACAAATTTACGAAAAGTATAATTTATGGTCTTTAATATTTTTAGAGTATTAGCGATTTTTGCGGACCTCTATATTTTGGGACATCTATCCCACATAGGGGATAGTTGCCTAATCCATGTAAATAACGTTTAGGATAGATGCCTCGCCGAGAAACATGGCATCTATCCCGCATAAACTTTGGTCGCATTTTTCCTTCCCATGCAATCGCACAGAGACATGAGACATGGTCAACTTAGTGGTAGTAGGAGAATCTTTCGATAGATTAATAAAATAGCATGCGATTTATCCGCGAAACTAGAGTAATTACAATCGGGAGAACTATACCCCTGGGGCAACTATCCTGGTTTTACCCTACTTGAAGCCCCGTCGTATCGCAGTATGAAATTGTGGGACATTCCAGAAAGCTCCAATCCTGTTGATTGTGTGGGCTCTGCTCAGCTGCCACACGCAGTCGTCTCCCCAGTCGGCGCTGAAGCCCTTCACGCTGGAGGAGCTGGTGCCTCTCACACCCGCCTTCTTCCCCAAAAATCTTAACCTGCAGTGGATATCAGGTAATTTCTCGTCTATCAAGCCGTTTATAGCTTATAGGCTCAGCCACAGAAATAGAAATACAAACATACTACGAGGTGAGATGTTGTCAAGGGTTTACTATATGTGCATAAAAAAAATACACTTGAAAATCATTACCGTCCTTTTTGATCAGTTGGGTAACAACCAGGAGTTCATGTTAAAGACTCCGTTATGCCTATCCGACTGGGATTTAGATCGTCAAGTCATCTGATGGTATAAATATGTACGTACAACCCGCGCGACGGTTTAAGATCGCTCGGCGAAAGTGGAGAGGGATACTCGCGTATTCTCTTTCTGACTCACTCGCGTAGTTTGTAAAATGTGAATTTTTAAAAAATTTTCCCCATGCGCATACCCCTTGGAAGGGAGCAGGACCCCTTAATTTTGGGTGGAGTCTGTAGGTAGATCCTCATTTCTAGTACGAAGATAAAGCTATATACAAATTTTCATTGAAGGTACACTTTTTGCCGCCAGATATACTATTTTTCCTGTACTATTACGCTTTTGTTTGACACTGGCAAGTTGTACACCATCGTGTAGGCAAGTTAAATGGTGATAAATTCGAAAATTGACCACATAACAAAAATGTTTTTTGTTAGCTGTTGGTCCAAAATTATTTTTGCGATTTCAGCAAAGTCGTAGGACAAAATATGTTCAGCATGATGAGTAAAAGCCCTAGTTAACGGAACCTACACCAATTTTGTTACAACCTGTATATCTAATTACTAGCTTTTGTCCGCGGCTTCTCTTGCGTGAACATTATTTTTATTACTGTCTTCGAGGGTGCGCAATGCGCTAGCCGCAAGCGGCTAGCGAGCGTGGAAAATGAGTTTTCTGTAGATCCCTCGTGTAGTTGTTGGGCTACGCTAATTAGAAGTCTGTGTCACTTTCTCACTTCACAACTATCTCTGTGAAAAATAGCACGTCAATCAATTCGCTTGGTGACGTGACAGAAATCAACAATAAGGAGAGAGAAAAGGTATCCCAGGGGATACACTTAAAATATCGGGATAAACAGTAGCCAATATGTTATTCTGTCCACCTACCTAATTTCACCCAAATCCGTTTTTTTGTGATTAAATAACAAACTTGTATGTATGAACGAGTGTGTTTATTCAGATGAGCGTGTAGCCTCAATGGCTTGAAGGATTTTGGACACGATGTGTCGTCTATGTGTCGTAAGATTCGTTTTGTTTCCATAGGATTTTACATAGGATACATTTAAAGCAGTCGGGTTTTTTTTAATAAAGAATAAAAGGTTATTGGTTACATTGAAATATTTGGTTGTGGATTTAAAGCTTAAGCCTAGGAGGCTTTAATCTCCATACAAACGTAGTTCCGCTTTAATACAAAAACTAAATGCGATATGTGTCTACTCAATATATTTGCAAAGTTTGGATTCAATCCGGCATGTAGGTTTTGTATTAAAGCGGAACTACGTTTGTTTGGAAGGGATGACGAATGCTAGTCATCTGATGTACTTTTTATAATCGCTCAAAAACTATAATTTTTGTTCTAAAAATGTTAGAAATACCTAAGCGTGACGTCATAGTTTTGCAGCGTCATTTATGTACTCATTTTGTGATTTTGGTGAATGAAAAATCGAAGACGTGATGGAAAACAAAACAAGTAAGGTTTTCCGAAGTTTAAGTAGGAGGGTAATTTAGTGATCAAGAGTTCATAATTTATTTCTGATGCTGTGTCAACCCTATTCTTTGTACTTTCAGATTCTGAATACATATTTAGCGAGCCCGATCGCGGCGTCAGAAAATACGATGCAGTCACAGATTCGTTTAGTACCCTTTTGAACGTATCTGATTTGGTAAGCAATTAAAAATTGATTAACTCGTAATTGTCACCTTTATGATCAATGACATCAAAATGACGCATTTGGGAAAAAAAACGGTGAATAAAATTAAGTTGTATTGGATTTCAGATACGATTGGGAGATTATTCAGTATCAACTTTCTCAGAAGATGGAAAATATGTGCTGCTCACAAGCAAAAGTCATAAAGTAAGTGTTTTTGTTAAGTCTCGCGAATTTAACATTAAAGGTAGTGGAATTAATGATTCCTTCTTCATCTTCGATGCACTCTTGGTAGAGTGGTCGTGGTCATCACTTCGGGACGTGACGCGCTTCACAATTCGTCGCTATTTCTGTCTCGTCGCTGCCTGCCTTACATTCGTGTAGTCGACCATTGACTGCTGCTTTTATTTGGTCACTCCAATGAAGAGCGTCGGTGGCTCAACCGGTAATGACTCGGTCCATCCAACCAGAGGTCCTGGGTTCAAATCCTGACGGTCTATGTACCAATGAGTTACATACTCGTATACTTAACGATTGCTTTAACGGTGAAGGAAAACATCGGGAGGAAACCTGCACATCTGATTCCAGATGTGTATGAAGGTCGCGTTGCACACGTCTGGGGTGATGTGAAGTGCAACACCAGGCAACCGCCGTTCTATCCCTTGGATAGCACGGTTAATTGCGCCACACGATACGAGAGAGAGGGTTCAACGCATAGGCGATCTGCCGCATGCTCTTGTGCCTTCTATTTTTCCCTGAACCACAAGACCAATGTCTAGTAGGTGGGTATTAAGTACCTAGGTACAATCTCTCAGTCCATGACCATACGTCCAAAGTTTGGTAAAATAATAAAACAGATGAAAAGTCGACGTAGCGGC
The DNA here is from genome assembly GCA_947284805.1 of Coleophora flavipennella. Taxonomy (NCBI): domain Eukaryota; kingdom Metazoa; phylum Arthropoda; class Insecta; order Lepidoptera; family Coleophoridae; genus Coleophora; species Coleophora flavipennella. The sequence goes on along the minus strand of OX369263.1, from coordinate 5,844,677 downwards.
GTGACAAACGTTTAACCCTTGAACTTTCTTGTTATCTACTGGTTCTAGGAACGACTGATTGAGATATCGATAACAAATTAGCACTACCGTGAATGAAAACGTGTTATTAATCGATTTGAAACAGCTACCACATATTCCAATCGCTCTCGACGATTTGCTTGGACGAGCAAGCATGCAAATAAGTGAAAATCGATTGGACTAAATGTTAAAATGTAGAAATCTGATAATTGGCCGCTGAATGTGATCTTTCCCTCAACAATCCAATCTAAGATTACTCAAACTCGTATAATAATAAATTATTTCATTTTATTATTTTAAATTCATTTTTTTTTTTAAATAAAAATAAATTACTTCATTAAACTTGCAATATACAGGTTGTAACAAAATTGGTGTAGGTCCCGTTATCTGGGGGTTCCACTCATCCATCATACTGAACAACTTTTGTTCTACAAGTTTGCTGAAATCGCAAAAAAAATTGAACTCTTCATACAAAACGATCAGCTGACTGACCAATTTTGCGCATTTTTGTATGAAGCGTCAAAATTTTTTTTTGAGCATTGACTATGGGTTCCTTGGGGAAAGTTGTTTAGTATGATGAGTAGAATCGCCAGTTAACGGGTCCTACACTAATTTGTTTACAATCTGTATACACATTTTTTTTAATTGGTACCTGATTTTTTAATAGGGCTTTTATTCATATTATTTATCAAATTTCTTTAAGGAACCCATGTTCAAACAGTAAAAAAAATAATTAACGACACATACAGAGCGCTGATCGATTTGTATTAGAAATATTTTTTTAGGTTTCGTACCAGGTAACTGGACCATATTACTAAGCCTACGCTGTCTGTCCGACCTTTCAAAGGTTTTGCTCTATCAAACGGTAATACATACAATATGGGATCGGACTGCTAGTCATTTGAGTTACTTTTTATGATCTGTCAAAAACGAAATTTTGTTCTAAAATTGCTTGATATACCCACAAGCGACGTCATAGATTTTAAGCGTCATTGACGAACTTACTTTGTGAATTTGATTAATTAAAAATTGAAGACGTGATGGAAAAAAAACAAGTAAGGTTTTATGAAACTTCAAGATAGGAAATCATATTTCAGATTTTATTTTTGATGCAGTCCGATCCCCTACTGTAAAACTTGATGTGATTATACTATCTTGAAGTAAAACAAGAAATCATAAAAACAGGCCAAGTGTGAGTCGTACTCGCGCTAAGGAGTCCCGAATGAATAAAAAAAGCATTTTTTTGTCGCGTTTTATCGCCTGCGGCTCGGGCTTACAAATTTAAATCGTTTGTTAATGACCTTTTTACCACCCTTGTGTCATAAATTATCATTATGATACAAGGGTGGTAAAAAGGTCAATAACAAACGAGTGACATTTGTAAGCCCATGCCGCAGTATTGTCTTTTGTACATTATTATCATTGTAATATTTAGACTGTATAATATGTTTCAGGTCTACCGGTATTCATCGATAGCTGAGTACAGTGTTTATGATCTTGCGAACAAGTGAGTAAAACCTTCGACTTAAATTTACACTCAATATTACATTTATGTATTTTTATTTAACTTAAACTGTAGAATACTTCGTCATTCGCCATCTTAATGGATCAGCTGATCTGTGTTATAGACAACGTATGATTCTGTTTCATCATCATGTCAGCTCATATACGTCCCCACCGAGGGGCTCGAGCCTACCCTGAATTAGGGCGATCGGGCCTTAGTCGACCACGCGGGCCTAGTGCGGGTTGGTCGACTTCACACACAACCTTCGAGTTTCTTCGCAGGTGTGTTGTGCAGGTTTCCTCACGATGTTTTCCTTCACTGTTAAAGCAATCGGAGAGTATATGTACGTAAGTTACGAAAAACTCATTGGTACATTGGCCGTCCGGATTTGAACCCGGCACCTCTGGTTAGGACGACCGAGTCGTTACCGGTTGAGCCACCGACGATTCTGTTTTCGATGTGTTTTTTGTTTGTTGAGGAATGTCGGTAAGTCCGCTTCCATCTTCGGCATCAACGTCACTTACCATCAAGTGAGATGTTGCAAAGGGCAAAAAAATACATAGAATCATCATCATCATCATCATCATATCAGCCTAAAGACGTCCACTGCTGGACAAAGGCCTTCCCCAAGGATTTACACGGCGACCGGATCCAGCGGCAAAAAAATACTCTTGATTTAATCAATTTGAACGAAAATATTCGGAAATTGGTACTTAGGCATAGAATATATATATTAGTACTTAAGACTTAGATATACTAATGATAATATGTTTATAGAATTTTAGGTACGTACCTACTTAATATCGTAAATTAACATCTAGCTAAAGAGATCCAGTTGCATCACACAATCTAGAATCAAACAAGAAAAAATTGGCTTAAGGTTTAACTAAATATGAATCAAATCAAAGATTTATTTAGTTATCATGATCAAACATATTTTTTTTAGAATTGTGTATCTCAAAAGAAAAAGAAAACTCTTATATAATTAGTTTATTGTCCGTCTGCCAGTCTGTCAAGGTCCCTTATCTCGAGAACGAGTAAAGGTATCAAGTTAAAATTAATATTAAAAACTGGCCAAGTACGAGTCAGAACCGCACACAAAGGGTTCTGTACCATTTACTATGCTTGTTTCTTCATGTTTAAAAAAAACACGTTTTTTGGTATGGAGTACCCCCCTCATTTTTTCACTTTTTCTAGTGTAGTATTTGTTGGATAAATAAAGGAGGTTCCAAGGAACGCGATTTTACCCGACTGCGCCAGAAAAAGGCTAATTTTTTGCGAGTGTATGTATGTATATAAGGTGTAACAAAATTAGCTGAAACTATTTTAACTGGTGCTTCTACCCATGAAACTGAACAACTTTCCCCATGGAACCCATAATCAAATCTCAAAAAAAATTTTGAACTTCCCATACTAAGTTGGCTGATCAGCTGATCGAGTTAGTATGGGAGAGCCAATTTATTTTTTGGCGATTTGACGATGGGTTCCATGGGGAAAGTTGTTCAGTTCCATGGTTAGAAGCACCTGTTAAAATAGTTTTAGCTAATTTTGTTAGACCTTATATATATTTAGGTGTTGTTAGATTCGTATTGATCCCGTGAGTGACATAGGATATTATGTTTTATCTAACCAACTTAAAAAGAGGGGTTAAGTTTTATGCAGTCGGGTTTTTAATTTTCAATTAATTTAATTTAACTATTTCACTCCTTCTTTCGTATCGACGACAAGTCATATGTCTCCTGCCCAGTACGCGGCCACCTTAAAGGAGTTATAGGTAAATCATATTCACAAAGGAAAGAAAAAACTAACCAAGTTAAACTCGGGGTTACACAAATGGAACCCTATTGGAAATGTTAAACTTTAATTACCAATAGAACAAGACCTCTCAGTACATACTTTGCTCTAGTTAAATAGGGGTCTACTTATTCTGGACACAGATATTTCATTTTTTTGTGGGAACGGAAAATCTTTAGATTTTCTCATAGGTTTTTCATCTATGCAATTATTTATGTTACACGTTCGTCTTTAGGTCACCGACATACATATGTATACCAAATTTCAACTCAATCGGTCCATTAGTTTTCGAGCAAATTTGCTATGACAGACGGACGGACAGACAGAGACACGAGTGATGCTCTAATGGTTCCGCTGTTATCTTTTGAGGTATGGAACCCTAAAAACAATAGTAATTTTATTAATGTCTCCATAGATACATTTAGGTGCACACTCAGTCAAATGTGAGCGTTGTTATTCAGCAACACGTTGCTACAAAACAAACTTAACATATTTGCGTCGATTAAACGTTTCAGAATTTTTAATGATATTTTCACATTTGCAGCTGTGTAATAAAGGTTTTGTAAACTGTATATAAAATGAAAAAAAAAAAGCAATCAATAGGAGAGATATTGATAAAGTTAATTTTTCCCACACGTTTCTTTGTTCCATTGTCATTTTAATCCACTGCACAAATGATACATTGTACGAACCTTGTAAAGAAGCCTTACAGGTAGCACATGCAAGTGTCCTACTATTCAAAATACATGAAGCAGTACAGTAGTAGTAGTATATCTTGGCATTACAATTGATGCCTCACTCTCCTTTCAAGAGCTTAATGGTGCAGTAGTAAACAGAATCAGAAAGCTAATAATCTAATATATTTATTATGTATTCAAGAAACTTTGCTTTTTTTTATTATTCACAATTGGTAAACCCCTTGACAGCTCACCTGGTGGTAAGTGCCGATGCTGCCGAAGATGGAAGCGGGCTTACCAAGAATCTCCAACGCAATGGGGAACTGGCTATCTTATCTTCATGCCGGAACACACCAATGATATCAATATATCTTTATAGCAGATCCACAATTAATTAGATTAATTTACGTGATCTTGTGTCAATCAGTAATTACATACTGCATCACATCATGGAGTGACCAAGTTTACATTAACTGCACATAAATTCCACTGTCGTTAATTTCCTGCTGTTTTCATTTACCTACAAGCTTAAAACTTTTAATTAAATCTTTTTTAATAAAATCTTTACTAATAAGTAATTTTCATTAAATCTTTACTAATAAGCCCACTTCCATCTTCTGCATTCTCGTCACTTACCATCAGGTGAGATGATGCCAAGGGCTTACCAATTGTGAAAAAAATATAAATGTGAAAAGGTGTTTGTTTGTTTGTTACCGTTTCACGCTTCAACACGTTAGCCAATCTTGTTGAAATTTGCAATGCAGGTAGCCTGTGTCACTGTAAAGGATATAGGCTACTTTTTATCTCGTGAAAATAGGATAGTCTGATACAGTTCCTGAGAGAACTGTAAATTTTTTTTTGGTTGTTTCGGAACTATGAATTGTTGATATTTTTTGCACAGAGATGGTTGAGGGGGTGAGAAATAACATAATTTACTAATGACGCTCGGTGAAGGAAAACATCGTGAGGAAACGTGCACACGCCTACGAATAACTTTAACTGAACATAATTTCGCGTACTAACGTTGATTATTGTTTGTTGGCTTTATTTGTTCACTTGTTTTACAAAAGTTAATAGTAGCAACTATTTTTACAGTCACACGTTCACTTCGTCTTTTGTCTGAACACTGTTGCAGTTTCCCAATGAAATACACTGTTCGCCTCTATTTGGTGCTGCTTTTTTACTCAAAAACACTCTATAATAAGAATATAGACAAATTGAAAGCGGGACTTGACGTGATTTTGTATAACATATGAGCAGGTAGTATTAGATTAGACTGACTCGCGACCACGGCTATCGAATATAGTCAAAACGTTGAGGTAAAAACAACATCAATACCTACAAGCGGGACTTTCAATTTGTCATTATGAATAATCGTGAAAGTTTAAAGTGTTATAAGTATATTTACTATCGGTGGCGTAACGGCTAGGGCCGCCGCCTCCTGTCCGGGAGGTCGTGGTTTGAATCCCGCCACGTACCAATGTGATTTCGAATTTAGTTTTCATATGTACGTTTATCCGACGCTCTTACGGTGAAGGAAAAACATCATGAGGAAACTTGCACACGCCTGCAAAGAAACTCGAAGGTTGTGTGTGAAGTCGACCAACCCGCACTGGGCCTGCGTGGTCAACTAAGGCCCGATCGCCCTAATTTAGGGTAGGCTCGGGCACCTCGCTGGGGACGTATATGAGAGATGATATGATGAAGTATACTTACTAATCGGCATGCTTTGGCATGTAACGATGATGATGATGATCATCACATCAGCCAAAAGTCGTCCACTGATGGACATAGGGCCTTCCCCGTGTGTGGGTAGTTGGTCGCGTAATCGCCACGCTTGGCAGACGGGTTGGCGCACGCAGTATGTAGTTTGGTGGTTATAGTACGCGGAAAAGACGCTGCTGCCCATCCTCCGTTCGTCTCTTAAGATACTCTCGGCAAAGTATATATATTAGTACTGACATACAGTATGGACACTCCCTGCCGCTCTCTAGATTCCGACCTCACCCCCTCGTCACACATATTCATACAGATTGGTTACAGTTTGGTTGTCGAACGTATGGGATTTCGCCATGATTTAGTTTGCTCCGTCATTTGTTTTTAGAAATGTCATTCCACGACCATTTGTATGCAGTGTCCGGGGTGTGGTCTCGGGAAGAGATACCACCCCGGTACAATTCTAGGGCTGCTCCACCATACAAATTGGTCAATTAGCTGAACGATTTGAACAGTATTTTTTTTGTGAATCGACTATAGGTCTCTTGGGGAAAGTTGTTTTGTATGATGAGTAGAAGCCGAGTGACCGGGTCTTACATAAATTTTGTTGCACCCTGTTTATTAATCAGTTAAGTAAATATTATTCCTCTATAGGTAATAGCTAGGTATCTTAGCACTCCTACCCACTTCCGACCTGGCTTGAACGATCGTGCGTTCAAAATATAAACAGTTTTGAACCTTATTACATAATTCTATTAATTACTTGTATTACTTACTTGTACCTACAAAATTTTTTTTTGTTAAGTATATTCTTTTAGTAATTTTCGAAAAACCTTAAAACTTTTAGGCACAAGTTTTTAATATTGCATTGTCACGCGATATACATATGCAAAATTTCAGCTCAATCGAAAGTCGGGAAGAGGGTTAAATTTAACTTGCAAGATTCCACCCGAACAAAAATACATATATTGCAAGTTAAATAAAAGCTTGTATTAAAATACTTTTTACAGTTTTAGTATGTTATTTAAATAATTGTTATGTAATAGGTGGATAAGACGAAAATAATCTCAAATGTGCTTTTCGCTCCCACGCCTCTAAAGGTTGGAGACTACACTAGAAGTTGTTGACGAATATGTATACCTAGGACAAACAGTCCAGCTAGGTAGGTTCAACTTCAAGAAAGAGATCAATAGACGAATCCAACTTGGCTGGCCAGCGTTCGGGAAGCTTCGCAATATCTTCACGTCCCAAATACCGTAGTATCTCAAAACTACGGTCTTTGACCAGTGTGTGTTGCCAGTAATGACATAAGGAACTGAGACATGGTCGCTTACAATGATCCTCATAAGAAGGCTCAAGGTCACCCAAAGGGCAATGGAGCAAGCTATGCTCGGAATTACCCTATATACGCGAATTAATCAGAAACGAGGAGATCCGCAAGAGAACCAAAGTAACCGACATAGCTCACAGAATCGCTAAACTGAAGTTGTAGTGGGCAGGGAACATAGCTCGTAGAACAGATGGTCCTTGGGGCAGTAAAGTTCTCGAGTGGCGACCACGCACCGGAAAACGTAGCGAAGGCAGGCCTCCCACGCGGTGGACCGACGACCTCGTGAAGATCGCGGGCAGCGCAGGACCGGTTTTTGTGGAAATCCTTGGGGGAGGTCTTTGTCCAGCAGTGGACGTTTTTCGGCTGATATGATGATGATGATGATGTATAGGTGTACTGTGCAATAAAGTTCATTTAAAGAGTACATTCCTTCAAGGTTGGGTGGGAAAAGGCTACATCTTGCACTCGTCTTTCCAGGACAATTGTCAAGATATCGCCAGCACCCCTTCAGGCGGTAATATGGGGCAGCGGTCACTGTCTGGCTTATGTGAAGGACAACAACGTGTACTACCTGCCAGATGCCACCCGCCCTGACCTGGTCACCACCCTCACGAATGAGGGAGTGCCTGGCGAGGTCTACTTTGGAGTCGCTGACTGGATTTATGAAGGTAGTTATTTAGTACCACTACTATTCTATCTATAGCTATTTTTACCCGTCGACAGGAAGGGTTATGAATCTTATAGGCTGTGTATGTATGTGTTTTATTTGTTACAGCTCACGAACTAAAAAAATGAACCGATTGATACAAATGATATATCTCTCAAATTGTCTCGATTCGTCTTAAATTCCGCCTAATTAACCTCCGTGGCGTAATGGTTAGTCCATTCGCTTCACGCCAGGAGGTCGCGGGTTCGATTCCCAGCGGGGTCAACTTGTAAGACTCGGTTTGGTTGGTGGTAGGGCATTTTCTAAACCCGCCTGGCAAGCTACTACCATCTTATCTAAGTCTTGCCGCCAAACATCAGGCTTGAAGATAAGATAGTCAGATCCCCATTGTGTTGGAGAATCTTGGTAAGCCCGCTTCCATCTTCGGCATCACCGTCACTTACCATCAGGTGAGATGATGCCAAGGGCTTACCTTTTGAGATTTAAAAAAAAAATTAAAATACATTGAATAAATCACAGAAACCAAAAACATTTGGTCTTTGTTGGCAGTTTATCAATTTAGGTCCCTACCACAAATAAATACATGATTCGTCAATAACTACATTAAAAAAGAAAACTACACAGCTCTGAGGGATTTCTGGCACCTGAATTTAAAAAAGTGCTTCCAACCTGTATCGATAAATAGAGCTGGTAACAGATGGTTCACAGTAGTCTCATCATATCAGCTCATATACGTCCTCACCGAGGGGCTCGAGCCTACCCTGAATTAGGGCGATCAGGCCTTAGTCGACCACGCGGGCCCAGTGCGGGTTGGTCGACTTCACACACAACCTTCGAGTTTCTTCGCAGGCGTGTGCAGGTTTCCTCACGATGTTTTCCTTCACCGTTAAAGCAATCGGTAAGTATATGTACGTAAGTTTTGAAAAAACTCATTGGTACATTGGCCGTCCAGATTTGAACCCCGGTACCTCTGGTTAGAAGAACCGAGTCGTTACCGGTTGAGCCACCGACGCTTTTTAGCCACAGTACTCTATCGACTTCTTTTACTTTGTTAAATAAATTACTATAATTCATTATTATTATAATTCTGTGACATAAGTTAGACATAATACATATAATAATGTTAGGCTTGCTTCGTTTCCTTTTCAAAATTTAGGATAGAACCATGTCATCTCTCAAGGTATCCATGTATCAAGCTGTTTAGAACTACATTTTTAGGGTTCTCTAACCGGTAACGGTATCCTACTAATCCTACCTACGCTGTCCGTATATCTGTATGTTCGACCTAATGACCTTTCAAAGGCTGCATCTTTGAAACCGTAATAGAGCTGCCTGAAATTTTTACAGAATATGTGTTAACCAACAAATAATTTAAACTAAAAAATATTTAGGGTACAAGAAAAGTGTTTCATACCATTGCTCCTCTAAAAACTCATTTTATTCACTGAAAACAGTGAATAAAAAGCTCTTTTAATCACTATTTTGGTGTTTGAATTTAGAACACACCAATATATTCGACCTCACATCTCAGCTATACAACTCCTTGTGCAAAAAATACTTGATACAAACTCCTAATCCAAAGAATATTTACATACAAACTCCTTGAACAAATAATTCCTCGAGATTTGATTGTTCGATATTTTCGAAAAGGGGTTTACCAATAGAATAAAAACTGTTTTGTGTTCTTTTCTGACATTTAATTAGTAAATTGGCACTATTTTGTTGTACGAACACAAAGAAAATTAAATAAGACCACCTTTGTACACTTAAGTCTGATAAAACCATTTTGTAATTATTCCTTGTGCGCAATAAAGAATATAAACATACATACATAAATACATACTCTTTATTTTAGTAATTGTTCCAATTATAATGAATATTTTAGATTACTTTTTTCTTCAATAAATGTCTATTTTCGCTTAAATGTTTCTTTTCTCGGAGTAATGGTATAAAGTATAGTATGCAACTCTTGAATAAAACAGATTTATATCGAGGGCCACGAAGTAACTAGTATCTCATCTGTGCTCAGGGTTCTAATACTTGACTCCCATCGGTCGTGATTCAGTCATTAGAACCCTTCACTTGCTCGTGATTCATCTACGGCCCTAGCTTCAAATCCGTCCTTTATTCACTATTTGCATAATATACTATTTTAATTGGTTTATGTTTTTGCACTATCATAGAAACAGTACCTATTATACTAGTGGGAAATTTAGTATAATTATAGTACCTACTAATTCTGAAGTAAAACCACAAATAACAAAAACCAGCCAATTCGTGCTCTGGCTAAGGAATCCGATGTAAATTAAAAAAAACCGGCCAGGTGCGAGTCGGCCTTGCGCTCCGAAGGTTCCGTCCCACTATACCTCTCCACTTAGCTATGAAAATTATACATATTCACATTTCAAACAAAAGACGACACACATATGCTTTTTTTATTCAGTTCGGACTCGTTAGCGCAAGTACAACTCACACTTAGCCGGTTTTTATTATTTTTTGTTTTACTTATTAGTTGTACTACAGTTGTAGTAAGTTTCACGCGTGTATGTATAACCGTTTTTACCGTAGAGCTATAAAAAAAGAACCTCTTAAATACATATGTACCATTTTCTATCGTTTGTTGTTATAGCGGCAATAGAAATATAGGTTTTGTGAAAATTTCAACTGGTTACTTATTAAGGTTCATGAAATACAACCCGCTGACAGACAGACGGACAGACGAATAGTCGGACAGCGGAGGGCTCGCGTTGATGTCTCGTTTAAAATGAAGTTGGTATCATTGTAATAATTGTGTAGAGAGGTGCAGTGGTATCCGTACGCGTGTCTGACTCGCACTTGGCCGATATTTTTAAATTCAGCTAAAATAAAATCCCTCATTGTTCGCGTAATTCTCCCACAATTTCCAAATAATCACGTGTTAATAGTTAAAAACTGGGTTATTCATCCGCCAAAATTGGCCAACGCGACGACTTAAGTTAAAAAACATTTAAGTAAGTAATTAGGGGCAACTGTGCGCTTTTGCCTTTCAAGCCTAAAAGAACATAACAAACAAACATAACTCAATATTAGTTATCACATATCTACAGGAATATACTCTTGATCAAAGAAAACATGAATTATACCGTTATTGGATCCGAAACTTCGACATACGAGATTTGCCAAAACACCAAAAACTACCGATAAAACTACTAAATTCAATTGCGACTAAAAAGTCAACGAAACGAAGCTCATCCCACTAAGATGTTATGATAGCTTGCCACTTTGTTTAACCCAAACAATATTTCCACCACCACTCCCCGTTTCGGAGGTAGATATAGGCGGTGCGCACATTTGCCACTACGCTCAGTTACCCCGATTGACTCATTCACTGACTGCCCGGCGCAGTAAAGCACGTATGAGATATCATTATCATAATTTCTAATTGAAGACTTTCACAATGGGACATAGACCTACCCCACTGACCTTCACTAAGCTTAGATCCTGAACCAGTGGTTTCAATCGTTTAATTTTTGGGTTGTAGTACGTTTCCCGGTCCTTTATGTTTACCAACGCAATTCAATTTATCGAACCGCCATTTCTTTTTTCAGAGGAGGTGTTAAACGCCGCAGAAGCACTGTGGTTCTCACCTAACGCCACATATTTAGCCGTCGCATCGTTCAACGATACCCTCGTAGAATCAGCCACGTACCCCTACTATGGAAACTCGCTAGATGTTAACAACCAGTACCCCAAACAGATCACCTTCAAATATCCCAAGGTTAGTGTTAAAAACATTATTATTACGGTTCTCACCAAGATACTTCATAAAAATTGACACTAACATTTTTATAATTGTCAGGCAGGTCGCGCCAATCCTGTGGTAGGTCTTCGCATCTTCAAGGTCAATGACCCCACCAGCGATGCTTGGAGCATACCAGCACCGGTAACCGTCGTCGGCACCGATCACATCCTGGGCTCAGTGAACTGGGCCACTGACCAGAACCTTATAGTTCTATGGCTGAACAGACGACAAAACGTCAGCGTATTGATCAACTGCGATATAGTGCAAGACAAATGCAGCGTTATAAAAGACCGTGCAGAACCTAACGGCTGGATTGACACGACTGACACTTTCTTCGATAAGAGCGGTTCAGGAATGGTGATTGTTGAGCCTTCGTATGTAGGAAATATGAGGCTTCTACATGCCACTCGATTTGACTTCAGTGATTTAACTATATCAGACTTGACTCCAATCAACTCTACTGTTACCGAGGTTCTTGGGTGGAACAGTCAGGAGAAAGTGTTATACTTCACAGTCGCTCCTTCGGATATACCGTGGCAGAGGCAACTGTGGGTTTCAAGGAAGGGTATTCTCCAGTGTGTCTCGTGCAAACAGCCTTCGTGCCACTGCGCGACGGCGGTGTTCTCCCCGGGAGCTAGCTATGGAGTCGTGAGGTGCAGCGCGACCAACGTGCCTCCCAAGTCATATTTGTACAACGGACAGGTAATTAATTTCAACTTAATTTCGACTTAAAACTTAACTAGTTTTGTGGTTCTTCGTCATATCAAGAACTGCTGATTCGCCTCTTCCAAGGATTTACACAACGATCGGTTTTGTGCTGTCCACATCCATGTGGCTTCCCACGATCTTCACTGAGTGGTCTACCAAGTGGTGGTTGACCTTAAGACTGCTTCACTGGTCCATTGTGAGCAACCATGTCTCAGTTCCGTTTTCGGTATATGATCAACTCGTGCCATAGTCATCACTTTAGCATAAGTCTCAACTCCTGCTGAAGTCATCACTTTACCATAAGCCTCAACACATGCCATAGGGAAAGAACTGGTTCCCAAGATACAGTCTAACGACTAGTTTGGGAACTAGGGCTACATCTCAATGTTTATAACTTGTTTGTGCCAATAAACTATTTTTCTATTTTCAATTTTTTTCTATAGTTATCATTTTACCATAAGCCTCAACTCGTGCCATAGTCATCACTTTACCATATGTCCCGACTGACTCGGTTTTGTTTCCCTAATTCTTTTTCGTAGTCAGACTTAATTTTGAGTGATTCCTTTCATAATCAAAAAAGAAATCAGATTTTACCAGATATGTTTTAATTTTTATTTAGTTTGCATACCTCTAATGGAAAAAAGGAATCCTTATATACACAGACAGACGGATTATGAATTAATCCTCACTTCATTGTCCGTCTGTCTATCTAGAGACTATTTCTCAGGAACGCGTGGAGGTATTAAGTTAAAATTAATATCAAATAATAAGGTACCAGAGGTTTTAGTATATGTTTAGTATGAAATTCAATGCTAATTTTGAAGTTCAATGCCAATTTTTATTGAAAAAAACATTATTGTTTTTTTTTATTATTGACCTTATGGTGACATACATTGTGGTCTTAGTAACTAGTGACATGTCTTTCATATTCTAATCCATTGAGCTATGTATGGTACATGGTGAATGGAGCAAAGGCGTTTTCTTAGTTGTTAGATGGGGCAATTTTTCAGACTAGTTAATTTTGTTGTTTTTTTCTGAAAGTGACGAAATCTTATACGGGGTATTCCCAAATATGACATTAGTAACAAAGAAACTGCTGCGACAACTCTAGAGCTTTAAAATTGAAATGTCTATTTTTTGCCTCATTATAAATGTGAAAATGTGTTTTTGTTACCTTTTCACTCTTTAGCACCTTGAAAAATCTTGATGAAATTTGGCATGCAGATAGCCTGTGTCACGGGGAAGGATATAACTTTTTATCCCGTGACAATAGCATAGTCCGATGCAGTTCCTGAGAGAACTGAAAAAATACTCTTTGTTTGGTTAATTTCTTTCATCGCAACGAAACAACGGATTGTTTGTGATTTTTCGCTGAAAGGTGTTTGGGGGGGTGAGAAATGACATAACTTACTAATTAGCATATCCTGACATAATTCCCGAGGGATCTGGGGAAAACTCGTTTCCAACCTCGCGCATGTCGGCGTCGCAACGGAGCAATGGATTGATATGATTTTTTGTATAGAATTGGTTTAGGGGGTTGACTGCTAATAAGAATAGCCCGATCTGGGATAGGGACCTGAAGAAAACTTAAGTCCACGCTCGTGAGGCGCTTGCGGCTGGGGCACCACTCACCTTCAGCGACAGTCATATAAACGATGTCCACGCGAGCGAAGCCGCGGGCACAAGCTAGTATCTCATATTTTGGTACAGTTAGACACAAAATCTGTTTGTAATACTTATATGAAAGTATTTTTTTTGATAATTGTTAATTTTATTATTTTGTTCGTTTTAAAACTTATCTTACTTCTAGCGAGACACTTTCAAACTGATCCAAGACAACAAGGAGTTGAGCGATCATCTAAGGCACTACAAGTTGCCGATGGTGCTTTTCAACACCATACCGATAGCAGACGGCGTTTCGGCTAACGTGAAGCTGATGCTGCCTATGGACCTGAACAAAGACCAGCAGTATCCGATGGTAGTGAGGGTGTATGCCGGTCCTGGGACGGCGAGGGTGAAGGACAATTACGATTTAGGTAAACTTTGTAACTCATGATATATGATAATTAATTTTTTCCCCTGATCTCCGAAACTACTGAGCCTAAGATTTTGAAAAAATACAAAATATACGAGTACTTAGTTCATTGCTTGTAGATTACAGGAAAACCTTTAAGAATTCTATCAATCTACACTAATATAATAAAGAGGAAAGATTTTTATTTTTGTATTTTTGTGTGTGTGTGTGTGTGTATGTTTGTAATGAATAAACTCAAAGACTACTGAACCGATTTTAAAAAATCTTTCACTATTTGAATGCTACATTATCGCTGAGTAACATAGGCTATATTTATTACTAGAAAAAATATGATATCCTATATAAAACTTCAGTAACGTGAACTAAGGTGTAAAAAAATTTGCTTAAAAATTTCTTTCATCGCATACGCTACGGAAACTATTGATGATACAACAACAAAATGTTCTACAATATTGGAGAACTTATTAATACGTACAAAAAGCTGCGCGATGTTATATGTCCAACGATTGTAGTTATTTCACTATAACTACTTTTTACATTTTAAAGGTTAATAAAAAACTGACCAAAATCAGACAACGATAACCATACCTTAGTATTAACCCTTATCCAAATAAATCATTTCATAATCAAAAATGTTTCGATACCTATAGATAACCTTTTGAATTACTTAAATCGGACTTTCCATTTAGAAGATATTAAGAATTTATGAAAATAAACACCGCCGCCGCGCAATGATCAGTGTGGCCCCAACCAATGCAGCCGTAGCGTAGTAATAATAATATTAAAAAGAGTATGGATTTGTTTGTTTGCATTGAACAGGCTCCGAAACTACTGGACCTATTTGAAAAATTCTTTCACTGTTGGGAAGCTACACTATCCGCGGTTGCTATAGGCTATATTATATTTTCAAATAGGGATCCTTTCTAAAACCGTAACCCAAGGTGTGAAAAAATTACCTAAAAAAGTCCTGCATTATCAACAAAAAGTAGTGTAGTGTAGTGTAGAGTGTAGTGTGAAAGGGGGTAGGGTGTAGGGTGAACGCAGTGGAATGCAGTGGAGTGCAGTGGAGTGCAGTGTAGTGCAGTAGAGTGCAGTGTAGTGCAGTGGAATACAGTGGAGTGCAGTGTAGTGCAGTGGAGTGCAGTGTAGTGCATTGGAGTGCAGAGGAGTGCAGTGGAGTGCAGTGTAGTGCAGTGGAATGCAGTGGAGTGCAGTGTAGTGCAGTGGAATGCAGTGGAGTGCAGTGGAGTGCAGTGCAGTGCAGTGTAGTGTAGTGTATTGCAGTGTAGTTCAGTGTAGTATAAAGCGCTACGAAGTTCGCCGGGACAGCTAGTTGAAAATAAAGTGATAAACTCAATATAATACGTTCACTTACAAAAAATAGTTCATTAAATCACCACTAGATAGCGCTAGTAGTAGTTAACTCGCGTCTTACCGTGAGGAGGATTTCAAATGTGATATTGTGTATTGAACTTTGGCATTGTATGGAACCATCTCCACGCGAGTTCAACTAGCACTTGGCCGGTTTTTTTACATTATTTTATGTGATTATTCGTTTATTTGTAGTTTTACATTATTATTACTGGGAAGAGACTGACTCTCCCGACACAGGGAATCCTAGTGGGAGAGTTAAGCTACCACTAAGATGTAACTTAAATAAGTACCTCTTCTTCTTCTTCTTTTTATCAGCTCATTTACGTCCCCACCGAGGGGCTCGAGCCTCTTCGCGAGTTTCTTCGCAGGCGTGTGCAGGTTTCCTCACGATGTTTTCCTTCACCGTAAAGCAATCGGTAAGTATATGTACGTAAGTTTTTGAAAAACTCATTGGTACATTGGCCGTCCAGATTTGAACCCGGTACGTCTGGTTAGAAGAACCGAGTCGTTACCGGTTGAGCCACCGACGCTTTTTACGATTTATTTTGAAGATTATAGTGCTTATACTTAAGTAAAACAACAAATAATAAAAATTGGCCAAGCGTGAGTCGTACTCGTGCTAAGGAGTCCGAAATGAATGACAAAAAAAGTATATTTTTGTCGCTCGCGTTGATGTCTTTTGTTTAAAATGTGAATGTATTATTGTAATAGTTGTGTGGAGAAGTGTAGTAGTACGGAACCCTCGGAGCGCGAGTCCAACTCGCACTTGACCGATTTTTTATGTATTTCTTTTCATTTGCAGAATACTACGCCACGTACTTAGTGTCCAACAGAAGCTACATCATGGCTTCTATAGACGTGAGAGGCTCAGGGGTGATGGGAGTTGACGCCATGTTCGCTGTCAACTCAGCCCTGGGCAGCGTCGAGGTTACCGATACTTTGGCTGCCATCAGGTGAGCTATTTGATGTAGTTTTCCATAGACTTTTCTCTTCATCGTCATTATCAGCATCATCTTAGCCGGAAGACGTCCAACGACCCCATAGACCTCCACTTCGTCTTCTAGACCTCTCTTCGTTAACATCCCATCATGCTCCCTACTGCTGGGGCAGGGCCCTTTGCCCAAACTCTGGAAGGTTAGAACACACTTCACACACTGCCAGAAAAAATCCAAGCCCCCTATTAGGCATCTGACACGGCTTAAAGACTGCCATCTGTGATAGCTACCGGTACCGACGGTTTAACGTGACTTGCGAAGCTGGGATACGGTCTAAAAAATGCCAATCACAGTCAAACCCATCTAAGTTATGTATGACCGTGCTTCAGGTCAATTAACCTGTGTGATCGATCCAACCACGCAAGTTGCACAACCTCTCTCTTATTACAATAAATTCTTAGAAGAAAATTAAACTGCGTTAGAAAAAAAAATATGGACAAACTTTGGCTGACCGTATGGCGCAACGGTTAGTGCTCCCGTTAAGTCGCTTGGCAACGTTGTCGGCTCCCGCCTACGAAAGACCAACACAAAGATATTAGTACTAACGTACAGTATGGACACTCCCTGCCGCTGAATTCGAAGAGGGTAGTTAAAAAATAAAGGACGGAATTCCAATATCAATCACCTCACTTGCAAACATTTTACATCCATTAAATTCCTGAGCAATCATAATTGGGCAAGCATTTTTTACTATAAAGTTTACACTATCCTTTTCTTTAATCGTCACATCAGCCAAAAAAACCTCCACTGCTAAACAAAGGCCTCACCAAGGATTTCTACAACAACCGGTTTTGCGCGTCTAGCATCCAGCGACTACCCGTGACCTTCACCAGGTCGTCGGTCCTCCTGGTGAGAGGCTTTTCTACGCTATGTCTTCCGGTGCGCGCTCGCCTCTCGACAACTTTACTCTCCAACGACCGTTTGTTTTCATTAGGTATATGTTCTATATAAAACGTAACTACCTATAAAAATGACAATGACTTTTTCCAGATCGCTGCTGAAGCTGTATTCGTTCATTGACCCCGCGCGGGTGGGCGTGTGGGGCTGGAGCTACGGCGGCTACGTCAGCACCATGATGCTCATCCAGGACCACCATAAGGTTCTCAGTTGTGGAATTGCGGTCGCACCCGTCACCTCCTGGCTGTATTACGGTAAGAGACTTGAGATCTGTCCGAAATCTAGTAGGACTGATTCTTATAAAAAAATACAGAGTAAGCAGAGGAACTACAGTTCTTAGTTGAGGAGTCGCGCTTATCACATCCTGGCTGTCATCATCATCATATTAGCTCATATACGTCCCCACCGAGGGGCTCGAGCCTACCCTGAATTAGGGCGATCGGGCCTTAGTCGATCACGCGGGCCCAGTGCGGATTAGTAGACTTCAGATACAACTTTCAAGTTTCTTCGCTGGCGTGTGCAGGTTTCCTCACTATGTTTTCCTTTACCGTTAGAGCGTCGAATAAACGTACATATAAAATCGAAATTCGAAAACACATTGGTACGTGGCAGGATTTGAACTACGACCTCCCGGACAGAAGGTAGCTGTCCGAGAGGCATAAGTCTATCAGTGGACTAATAAGGACTGATGATGATGATGGACGTAACTTCGTATAGTACATACTTATTTCACGCCATTTTCAGTAGGCCTACATAGAAATCATGTTACAATTAAAGAAATTTAACGAAACTACTAATTTAAAAAAATGGAAGCGGGCTTATTTGATTCATTTAAACTTATTTGCAGACTCAATCTATACGGAGCGTTACATGGGTACTCCTCAAGACAACCCCATCGGCTACCAGTGGTCCGATGTGATGCTGCAGGCGGAAAAACTGCGCGGGCGCAAGTTTCTTCTGGTACACGGCACTGGCGACGACAATGTTCACTATCAGCACAGCTTGCAGCTCGCCAAGGAGTTGCAGCACGCGGACATTGCGTTCGAGCAAATGGTAAGGACCTATTTACCAAGAACCATTGATTGGAAACAATGCAAATAAGTAGGTATATGTTTGAGAAGACAGTGAAGGTATAGCCTCAACGTTACTATGTCTGCCAGCACAGCCTGCAGCTTGCCAAGGTGTTGCACGTGGACATTGCGTTCGAGCAAATGATAAGGACCTATTTACCAAGAATCATTGATTGGAAACAATGCAAATAAGTAGGTATATGTTTGAGAAGACAGTGAAGGTATAGCCTCAACGTTACTATGTCTGCCAGCACAGCCTGCAGCTTGCCAAGGTGTTGCACGTGGACATTGCGTTCGAGCAAATGATAAGGACCTATTTACCAAGAATCATTGATTGGAAACAATGCAAATAAGTAGGTATATGTTTGAGAAGACAGTGAAGGTATATCCTCAACGTTACTATGTCTGCCAGCACAGCCTGCAGCTTGCCAAGGAGTTGCAAGTGGACATTGAGTTAGAGTAAATGGTGAGGATTTCTTTACCCAGAATCACTGATTTGAAATAATACAAGTAAGTAGGTATACGTTATAGAAGAAAATGAAGGAATAGCCTCAACGTTACTATGTCGGCCAGCACAGCCTGCAGCTTGCCAAGGAGTTGCACATGGATATTGAGTTAGAGTAAATGGTGAGGATTTCTTTACCCAGAATCACTCATTTGAAATAATACAAGTAAGTAGGTATACGTTTTAGAAGACAATGAAGGAATAGCCTCAACGTTACTATGTCGGCCAGCACAGCCTGCAGCTTGCCAAGGAGTTACACGTGGACATTGAGTTAGAGTAAATGGTGAGGATTTCTTTACCCAGAATCACTCATTTGAAATAATACAAGTAAGTAGGTATACGTTTTAGAAGACAATGAAGGAATAGCATCATCGTTACTATGTCGGCCAGCACAGCCTGCAGCTTGCCAAGGAGTTGCACGTGGACATTGAGTTAGAGTAAATGGTGCGGATTTCTTTACCCAGAATCACTGATTTAAAATAATACAAGTAAGTAGGTATACGTTTTAGAAGACAATGAAGGAATAGCCTCAACGTTACTATGTCGGCCAGCATAGCCTGCAGATTGCCAATGAGTTACACGTGGACATTGCGTTAGAGTAAGTGATGAGGATTTCTTTACCCAGAATCACTGATTGAAAATAATACAAGTAAGTAGGTACACCTTTGAGAAGACAATGAAGGAATAGCCTCAACGTTACTAAGTCTGCCAGCACAGCCTGCAGCTTGCCAAGGAGTTGCACGTGGACATTGCCTTAGAGTAAGTGGTGAGCATTTCTTTACCCAGAATCACTGATTGAAAATAATACAAGTAAGTAGGTACACGTTTGAGAAGACAATGAAGGAATAGCTTCAACGCTACTATATATACTGCCAGAACAGCCTGCAGCTTGCCAAGCAATTGCACGCGGACTTTGCGTTAGAGCAAATGGTAAAGGCTTTTCACCAAAATCATTGATTGGAAAGGCCATGTGTATGGCCCAGAATCACTGATCGGAAACAAGTCGAGGTAGGTATATACGTATGAGAAAACTGCTAAGAGAGAACTTTACCAAGTTATTAATTGAATTTTAAGTCTTACAAATTTCGTAAATACGTTTCTACATAATATCCTCAGAGGGAAATTCTGTCGCGCGAATGGGCATGAGGCACACTCCTCTTATAGGTTGCTGTAGTGAGAGTAAGACAGATATAGTGTAATTTTCATAACGTTTGATTTTATCGACTATACGTCTTTGAATCTGTCACTGAACTCCACTTTTACGTTGAGCTCGGGTCAAGAAGCCGTGAAAAGGGATTGCGTCTATCGAGATATTATAAGAGGTCTGGGAAAAAGTTTCTTTGTATTTTGTATCTACAAAATTTGCATTCAAATCTCTTAAAATTAAATAAGTGAACTTTCGAAATTTTAATAAAAATAAAATTTCCGGCATTTTAAAATAGCTTTTTCTGTCTATGAAAATATGTGAAAGTAACAAGAAATTCGCTAAATTTTGAAATTTTATGAAAAAAAAAGGTTAAACGCAACACAGGCTGCGAATAAAATTTGTGCTGTTTATGGAACTAATGCAGTATCAACAGTAGCAGAAACTTGGTTCAAGCGTTTCCAGTATGGAAATCCTTACGTTCAAGTTGCAGCTCGTTTTGTTCGCCCTTAAGCGTTTTGAATTTGCATACAAAATACGAAAAAACTTTATCCCCGACATAATATTATGGTGGATAGAAGACGGTTTTCTTTCTACCAACACCAATTGGTACGGTTGAAACCCTCCATCCGTTGATCAAAACTTAGTCACATAGCACCTGAATCAAAATAAAGTAGGTATTGAGTTAAAGGTCAGAAGATAAACTAGAATTGATTGACCCAATGCAAGCAGCACTGAGCTACGGTTGTCTATTTTAAAAGAAAGATTCATCATCATCATATTAGTCGAAAGACGTCCACTGCTGGACAAAGGTCTCCTCCAAGATTTTCACGAAGACCGGTCCTGCGCTGCCCGCATCCATCGGCTTCCCGCAACCTTCACCAGGTCGTCGGTCCTTTACGTGGGAGGCCTGTCTACGCTACGTCTACCAGCATGCGGTCGCAACTCGAGAACTTTACTGCCCTAACGGCCATCTGTTCTACGAGCTATGTGCCCTGCCCACTGTCACTTCAGTTTAGCGATTCTTAGAGCTGGGTCGGTTACTTTGCATCTTCTGCGGATCTGCTCATTTCTGATTCGATCGCGTAAGGAAACTCCGAGCATAGCTCTCTCTCTCTCTATTGCCCTTTGGGTGAGCGTTCGGGAAGCTTCGCAATATCTTCGCATCCCAAATACCGCAGTGTCTCAGGACTAAGGTCTTTGACCAGTGTGTGTTGCCGTGATGACATACGGAACACATAAATATTAGACCAACTAAATTACAGCTTATTATGTTTCCTTCCATGTTTAGTGTTCAGTTATCAACTGTGTATTCTAGAGATTGATTCCTTTTCAGAGCTACACAGACGAGAGACATTCACTGCTTGGTGTGAGCCGTCACTTGTACCACACGCTCGACCGTTTCTGGACTCAGTGCTTTAACAAAAAATCGTAGCTTAGTTGACGAAAGACTGCTGTAGTTAAATCTATGAATATAATTTGTTATAAGACGATAGTTTGTAAATATATGTTCTATGATTGCGAGTCTTAATAAACACATTGAAATAAATAATAAGAAAATTGTTTTTTTATTAAAATTTTACATTAATTATTTGTTATCCATAGGTAACTCCTACTCATAAAAATATCGAACAATTTGTTTGTTCCGATACACTTATTTCGTCGTCTTGGACAGAAAACATATCAGCTCATATACGTCCCCACTGAGGGGCTCGAGCCTACCCTGAATTAGGGCGATCGGGCCTTAGTCGACCACGCGGGCCCGTGCGGGTTGGTCGACTTCACACACAACCTTTGAGTTTCTTCGCAGGTGTGTGCAGGTTTCCTCACGATGTTTTCCTTCACCGTTAAAGCAATCGGTGAGTATTGTACGTAAGTTTCGAAAAACTCATTGGTACATTGGCCGTCCGGATTTGAACCCGGCACCTCTGGTTAGGGGGACCGAGTCGTTACCGGTTGAGCCACAGACGCTTTTTACACTAGTAGTTGTTCGTAGCTAGTAGGTAATTATTCCTTCACGAGTAACGCAACTATGGCGAAAAAGGGCAAACTGAACCTTATGTGAGGTCAATACAGGTGAATGTTGACACAGCATGTCTGGAAAACATATTGCCAATGCTCGTGAAAGGGTTACAACCCATACGGTCTGTTCACAAACTCCATACTTCACAAACGGGGGACAAGTGCAGGTTGGTGGATATTGTAGAGTAAGTGGTGAACCCCACTGTCAGAAATTTTTCAAGCCGCCTATAAGGCACCTGACACGGCTTCATCATCATCATCATATCAGCCAAAATCGACCACTGCTGGACAAAGGCCTGCCCCAAGGATTTCCACGACGACCGGTCCTGCGCTGCCGCCAAGTCGTTGGTCCACCACGTTGGAGTGCCTACGCTACGTTTTCCTGTGCTTGTGACACGGCTAAACGACTGCCATCTTTTGATAGAAACCGGCACCAACGGCTTAACGTGCCTTGCGAAGCACGGAAACGCCACTAACTGTCAAACTCGTCCAGGTAATGACCGTGCTTCAGGTCAGTTAACTTGCGTGATCACCCGACTACGCAAGTTGCACTGAGCTACGACCGCATCTTACGGTCTCTCTCTCTCTCTCTTATTGTAAGGCACAATTAACCGTGCTATCCAAGGGATAGATGGCGGTTTCCTAGTGTTGCACTTAGCTTCACCCGCGGTCATGTGTAGGTCATTTAGATTTATACCTACGGACGTGTACAACGCGACCTTTATACACATCTGAAATCAGATGTGCAGGTTTTCTCACAATGTTTTCTTTCACCGTTAAAGCAATCGGTAAGTATATGTACGTAAGTTTTGAAAAACTCATTGGTACATTGGGCGTCCGGATTTGAACCCGGGACCTCTGGTTAGGATGACCGAGTCGTTCCGGTTGAGCCACCGACACTACTTATACCATTATCATATCAGCTGAAAAAACGTCCACTGCTGTACAAAGGCCTCCCCCAAGGATTTCACGAGGACCGGTCCTGCGCTGCCCGCATCCATCGGCTTCCCACGATCTTCACCAGGTCGTCGGTCCACCGCGTGGGAGGCCTGCCTACGCTACTTTTTTCGGTATGCGATCGCCACTTGAGAACTTCACTGTCCCAACGGCCATCTGTTCTACGAGCTATGTTATGAGCTATGAGCTATTTTCTACTCGGCTGGGCAGCGTTCGGAAGCTTCGCAATATCTTCACGTCCCAAATACCGCAGTGATTCAAAACTAAGGTCTTTGACCAGTGTGTGTTGCCACCTTACGGAACTAAGACATGGTCGCTTACTATGGGCCTCATAAGAAGGCTCAAGGTCACCCAAAGGGCAATGGAGCGTACTATGCTCGAAGAGAGAAACTCCCAAATACCGAAAGTCTTCGACCAGTGTGTGTTGCCAGTGATGACATATGGAACTGAGACATGTCCGCTTACTATGGGCCTAATAGGAAGGCTCAAGGTCACCCAAAGGGCAACGGAGCGTGCGATCTCGGAGTTTCTGCGTGATCGAATCAGAAACGAGGAGATCCGTAGGAGAACCAAAGTAACCGACATAGCTCACAGAATCGCTAAACTGAAGTGTCAGTGGGCAGGACACTTCTTACGTTTAATAATTATTATTATTTCCTTCTTACGGTAAATGACCATTATTATTTTATTGTGCACTATATCACTGCACTTGTGTTTATTTAATCCTTGGATTAATACTGTTGTATTGGGATGATAATTAAACTGTACTTACCTACTTTCTCGAGACAATATACTGTCAATAACACTTCAAATCTATTATAAATGAAAGTATATATTTCTATGGTATTTTCGGCAAGCAAGTAGTAATTTGGTATGGTTATACATATTAATTAGGCCGACAAATTTGTACAACAAAATCTTAAAATCGTTACAGCCATTTTTGAGATTTTTGCATTTTTCATTTCTTGTATGGCATCTATTAAATGGCAACCCAGCCTTACGCTGCGCAGAAACCTTCGAAATTTATCATCACTCTTAATTT
Source organism: Coleophora flavipennella (assembly GCA_947284805.1). Taxonomy (NCBI): domain Eukaryota; kingdom Metazoa; phylum Arthropoda; class Insecta; order Lepidoptera; family Coleophoridae; genus Coleophora; species Coleophora flavipennella. The sequence goes on along the minus strand of OX369263.1, from coordinate 5,820,441 downwards.
AAAAATTTTCCGCTTCCATCTTTGCCATTATCGTCACTTACCATTAGGTGAGATGATGTCAAGGGCTTACTAATTGTGAATAAAAAAAAGTGGGACGAGCAGACGGACCGATAGACGTACGGATGTTTTCGGAAAAAATGTTTTTAACAACGACAATAGTTTCTAAAGACTTATATGGGTACTCACTTACAACATTTTCATGCGTTTTCTGTAGTTGCGGTAGCATCTTTTATACAAGGAAGGATCGACTTGGGTAGTTGGGTACACCTGCTCGCTCAACCTGCCGCCAAACAGCTTGTTCCATGTCGCCGAGTAGTGCGAGATAGCCAACGAGGTTAGCATAGAGGCATTCATCTAATGTCGGCAAAGCATTCTTTGAGTGAGCAATAAAATTGATTTTTCGGAAACAGCTCTAACGATTAGGTTGAAATAGTAATGCTTTACATTCCAAATATATCTAGATGATTGAGCAATTTTGTTTTATATATTTTTGTTAATTTTCAAAAAAAGAACCGATATGGATACAATTCATATACCTAAGACCACATTGGTTGTAGGCAGAACCTATCAAATAAATAAAAAAATGTTCATGCGGATGGTGGCGCATCGGGAGCCGGGTCGTTCCTTTCCCTCTAACATGGTTGGGACTCTCGCGTTATACTCGTGACCGGGTGCTGTCCGTGTGAACTGGCCTACTCTTGTTAAATGCATTCAATGATTTATAAGTATAACTTTTCATTTTACATTGTTTTCATGTTCTAATGACATAATCTGGTTTATATTAAGGATTTAATTTTGACGTTATTAACTATTATTGTTTATTTCTTGATTCTTCACAAATGACGTTGTTATTATTATTTTATGACTATCAGAAAGAGTGTAATTTGCACCTATTTTGAATAAATATATTGAATTGAATTGAAAAGAATCATCAAAATCGTTTTCCAATCAGCAAAGAAATCGCGTAACACACATACAAAAAACATACAGTCGAATTGAGAACCTTTACTTTTTTTGAAGTCAGTCAAAAATGCAAAAGAAGTTTATTAATAAAATATTTTTTTTAACTCGCAATCTTTTTATGTATGTATATTTGTTCAGGTCAAATTTTGCAATCGATTTTAGAGCGACTTCCATAGCTCCTATTGAGATGGAATTTGGTATGAAGCCGTATGACAAGCCCGGTGACAATAGATCCTTTTGGTATTTTGAAGTTGAAGTTGAAGTGATGATAGGGATTTCAATAGGGACGACGAATGCTAGTCATCTGATTTACTTTTTACCATCTGTCAATAACAACGTTTTGTTCTAAAAATGTTTGAAATACCTTAGGCGTGACTAGTACTAATATATATACTTTGGCGTGACGTCATAGTTTTGCAGCGTCATTTATGTTCTCATTTTGTGATTTTGGTGAATTAAAAATTGAAGACTCGATGGAAAACAAAACGAGTAAGGTTTTCCGAAGTTTAAGTAGGAGGGCAATTTAGTGATCAAGAGTTCATAATTTATTTCTGATGCTGTCGTCATCCCTAATGCCGTGAGCTTATAGCTTTTGAGCATAAAAACTCTTTTAAAATAAACACTTGTATACATATAAGATTTTTGGTTATTCAACCACTAAATTTAGTACCATAAAAACTTCTTTGATGCAAAGAAAGAATATATCATCGGATAAACATTTAACTACTGTCTAGGCCCTGTCAGAAAACCATGTTTATTTTTGGGAAAATTACACAGTGAAGTAGTTTATTTATTTACCAAATTACCGTTAATTATGATAATGAAAATTTCCAGTAGTAGATTAATAGTTGCAGCTTCGAAGGCATGGCCGAAGACGCCACAGAGATGGTAAGATTCTATGATAACTACTTAAGGCGACGCATTAAAAAACTTTGGTCGCAGGGACCTCGATTTTTCTCAGCAATTACAAAACATATGAAAGTTATATTTTGTAACCTGATTATTCATTTCAATGACTTCATTTTGCAATACCACCATTCGTTAACTTTTATTACAGAAAAAAATATATCAAAGAAATCTGTTTTAAAATAGAGATTTCCATATTACAGGCTAACCAGACCGATTTAGTACCTCTAAATTTTCTTAGTCGAGTAGTCCAAACACACACTTCAACATGTCAGTTGGATTTTATGAAATTAATTGTAGTTTTCAATTAAAACGAAAAAACATTGAAAAAAAGTGCAAAAGTGTGGTTATTTTCTTTAGTCTTTACACGTAAAGAAAAAGACAGAGACAACTGTTCCAATCAATGCCTTTCCCTATAAATAAGAGTTGCTTTTCGCGTTGTCCATTTTCCCCTCCGAAACCGCTGAACGGATTCGAATAGGGTTTCACAGCAATTGTCCAAAATCAGCCGCGGCCACAAAAATCATTATCATCAACAACTACCCATCGCGTCCCCACTGGTGGGGCGAGGGTCGTTTTTCATATTGCGTAAATATTAGACCAGGTAAGGAGTAAGGACACTATACCTGTTCTTCACCACGGCTGTAGATAGTAACCATATTTTTACTAGGCTTTTACATCATCAGCCCATTCACATAATCTTCAAAATGCGCCTCTTTTTTCGACGCTTAAACGTATTTCCACGATTTTCTCGAAAATTACAGGGCAGATGGGAACGATTTTTTTTCGTGTAAAAAACTTGTGTCCGTAGATAGAAAGCTAGGTTTGGTTTATGGTCCGTAAAGTTTACACAGTGGTTTTCAAAAGGTTCGGTATTATCTAAACAAAGTATTACATAGGAACTAAGTATTACATAGGAACACCAATCAATGAGCAGTACTCGTTGATGTAAAAGACATGGCCGAGACTTTACACTTCATCCAAAACTAAAAAGTGTATATATTAAAAATACTTATGTCGACTTCAAAGGACTGTCGTAACAACAGACTGGAAGAGACCGCTTGTTAGCGATGAGACCGCCTATATATACAACTTCCTCAATCATTGTTTTTTTTCCTCTTATGTTGTGCAATAAAGTGTTTTCAATCAATCAAGAGACAAAAACCTACTTCCCTAATTTCGGTGCCATCGAAGCTTTGGGCCGTGATAAGGCGGTTCGATTAGCACACTAGCGCCGCCAATAGAAATAAATGACTTAATTATTCTTAAGGACTTTAATCGAAATCCTTGAGTATTTTGAGCATATAGAAGGGCAACAACTATTGTTTAATTGGTATTTTTGAACTGTAAATACAAGCAAGAAGTTACTTTTTACAAAACTGCTAAAAGTGGCCACATTCGGCAGTTTTACAAAAAAAAATTAGTTGTCTGTAAAGTCGGTTTACGGACGATAGTTTAACGTGACAACGTTATAAGAAAATAGTGATGGAATGGTTTCATAATATCGAAAGAATCATTACATTTATCGCCGCAATTATCGTAGCTGGGCATATTTACTTTTATTTGCTTTGTTACGTAATGGACTTCCAAAAAATCTCTGGCATATTTTGTTTTGAATTTATGTTACTTGGTAAAATAACATTCTGTAGAATGTACTGTTAAGTTTTTTCGTGAATCAAATAGAGATTTTTTACAAAAAATCAACTTTTAGTGAAACAGTATTGAGGAAAATGATCCATTACGTAACGAAATTCAAGGAGCTGTAAAATTAGAACTATGCTGGATTATCAATATATATTATAACCATCATCTTAAAGTAGCACTAATCTCTCATTATAACACCAAATAATATATTAAACCCCGTTTATTTAATTGTAATTAGCCTAATTTAGTCCATTACGTCATTTTCGTGTCTTTTGTCGTCTTAATTTTTTCTTTAATCCATTGTAAATATGAGTTTTCTCTCCAATTTATACATTTAAAGAAAAGTATAGCTGTTTAGCTATATTTTAAATGTAACATCTTTTAATTTATTTCAATTGAAATCAAAATATTTAAATTTTCTCAAACCACAATAATGGGACAGTTTCGTAATAGGAATTATCATGTTATGTAATGGACATGTAAAGGCATGTCTAAATGACTAGAAGAAATGGTTACTGCAACAAAATAGTAAAACAACTTTTTGCACTGAACTGTTTTATTACTAGTGAGACCACCGAAACGATTACTTAGTTACCCGTATTCGTTAACTGTATAATTATACCTTCTAAGTAAAAGATATTTTACACATGAAAACATGAAAAATAGGATACATTAATATGATATGGTAGCCATGTTAATACAGGCCCTAATCCAAAGCTATTCAGCCGTTGAGGTGTGAAGAAGTAACAAGCACACACACCACACACACACACACACACACACACACACGCACAAATCAAATCACATCGAAATCGTAAATTTTGTAAAAAAATTGGCTAATCAGTTGGTCTATTTGCATGAGAAGTCATTTTTTTTGCGATTTGGCAATGGGTTCCTTGGGGAAAGTTGTTCAGTATTACGAGTAGAAGCACTGACAAAAATATCCGCATCTAATAAAGTTGCATGTAATATACCATGTTTTGATCTAGATATATTTTTTGGAAAAACATAACCTCTTTTTCAAAGTCGGTTATTGCAATAGGAACTAGTCCTTATAGTTCCATTACGTCACTTTTTTTGTCCACTAATACATAACGTTCTGTAATGGACGTAAGTAAGTATTTCATTCTAGATATTTAGTTTGTTTTTAACACTAATGGATAGGATATAGCAAGTTCACTAATGAAATAGTTAATTACGCATTATGCGAAATGACTAAGAATTATAAAACAAACCTTACCTTTGTTTCGCAGCAAACGTAGTGGACAGTATTTTGTGACCACTGAAAAACTGTCTTACCCACATCGCGTTTTAAGAGCAACTGACACTGTATTCAAATGATGGCGGCTTCCAGAGACAAAATAATGTTGCTATTTATTAAAATCCGAAATGCTTTTGGTTTTTTTTGCATCGTAGTATGAAAAATGAGGCCGTTACGTGTGATGGACAGTCCACTATACCAAATTTTGAAGACAACACAATATTATTGTTTAATCGGGTTTTTACTTTAAACGAAGGTTAATAAGGTTTGCAATTGAATGCCAATGTATAAAATCTTTCGAATGACATAATAAGTTCTCAGCAAAGAGCACGCATTGATATTATTATAGCTTAGCGAACTTGAGAAGATTTGATGGGACATGCTAAAAACGCACATTTTGAGTGTATTTATTTACATTATTTACTAGAAAATAATGTTATTCTACGGTTTCGTACGCTTTTCCTAGACAAAAATAGATACTTAAGTGTAAAATACCGTTTGCAAGCCGCCAGAAACATCAATGGCTTTGGTATAACCGCTCAAAGTTAGAGGACAAGGCGTTTTAGCCCTAAGCAAAAAAAAAAATATATATGCCCAGCTATAAACAATTGACACCACATTCACTTTTCACTGCACTTCATACTTGACGAAAACATGTAAATGTATTAATGTATAGCAGCTGTCCACGCGGACGCATCGCTCACTCAAGTAGGAGAGAGACAGATGTCGAACGCTGCCGAGCGCGGAGGCTGATTGTGCCTCTTTGACGCTCATTGCGCGCTCTCGCTTGCACTTCAAGCCTTAAATGGAACGCCTCAAAGCGAGGTAACGCCGCATGCGTCATGTTTTTTCGTTGGAACGCCTCAAAGCGAGGTAACGCCGCATGCGTCATGTTTTTTCGTGCGTGCAGCCGGCTCCATCGAATTATAAGACGTTATCACGTCAAAATAATTTGTTGCTTATATTTACAGTTAAATAACTATAACCTTTATGCGCAAAATACTCAATGATTTTGATTAAACTCCATAAGAATGAATTAATGATTTATTTCAATTGGCGGCGTTAGTGTGCTAATGACCCGCCTTATCTCACTAAATTTTAATTATTTTATTTTGATACAATAATATTAAACAGGAAAAGCGAAAAAAAAGAGAAGAAAGAGCCAATACTAACAGAGAAGCCGGCCCCGGTATATGATTGTAGCCCCGACCTCCGGGACCGTGGTATAGCCGTGGTGGACCCGTGCGATGACTCCAAGGCCTTGCCTCAGCCCAGAGTTGTGATCGTAGGAGCGGGCATGGCGGGCATATCGGCGGCAGCGCGGCTGGCCTCACGAGGCATCACCAACCTCGTTGTACTCGAGGCTTTTGAAAGGTATGGCAATGATTCATTCTTGTTTTCACGATTGGTAAGCCAATTTCATAACACAAAATTAGCAAGTAATCTTATTGCAGGCCCGGAGGTCGAATCCACTCGTGCTGGCTCGGAGATGTTGTTGCGGAACTCGGGTCACATTGGAAACCTGACTCTTGCTGTACACATCCCGTATACAAAATGACAGCAACCGAAGACCCTCCGAGACCTGGAGTGCCAGCCTCCGAACACACCCGAGGCTTGTTCACCAGGGTTGTGGCCGGTAAACTGCCGTATGCTCCAACCGTCACAGCATACCAAAAATTTCGGCAAATAGAACAAGAAGCAGCCGCGATTTATTGTCTTGGTGGATACAAACAGGCCGGTTCGCTGTTAAATTTTATGAGTCTGAGGATACAGCAGGAGTTGCACGAGTATCCAGAGGAGCAGCAACACGACGCAGCCAGGATCATGTTTGGGCTGGCGCACATCCTTAGTGCGCGTTGTGGCTGCGACACCGCCATGCTCGCCGCCGACCACACCGGCTGCTTCATGAACCTGCCCGGCGGGGAAACGCGTGTCCCGCTCGGTTTGATCGGCATCCTAGCACCGTTACTGTGCCAAATCCCAGAAGGATGTATCCGTTATTGTAAACCAGTTAATTGCATTTATTGGGGAACTTGTTCACAGTCTTGTCGAGCACTGGTAGCGACAACAGATGGTGAAGAATTTCCAGCGGACTACGTCATAATCACAGTATCTCTAGGCGTTTTACGCGCAAATTCTGATAAGTTGTTCTGTCCAGCTTTGCCAGCGTCGAAAATAGATGCTATGCGTTGTCTCGGATTTGGCTACTGCAATAAGATCTATTTGGAGTATTGCCGCCCATTCTGGTACTGGCAAAAACAAAATTTGAACTTCAGGTTTTGCAACAACCAACTATGTAGTCGTTGCGATTGGACCAGAGGCATCACGGCCATTGAGATCGTGCCAAACAGCAAGCACGTGATGTGCGCCTGGGTGGTGGGTCCAGAGGCCTTGATGATGGAGGGTCTATGTGATAAAGACGTTGCTGAGGGTATCACCGATGTACTGCGATGGGCAACGGGGAACATAAACATACCTTATCCAATGTCGATATTGAGATCAAACTGGGCTTCTGACCCTTTCTTTAACGGTTCTTACTCCTTCGAATCTTGTTGCACGGATGGGTGTGCGCAGAGGGCGCTAGGTTGCCCGCTGCCTGGACCAGGCGAGCCGGTTCCGCCAATCCTGTTGTTTGCTGGAGAGGCCACGGTGCCCGGCCTGTTCGCCACGGTCTCGGGAGCGAGGCTAAGCGGCCTCAGAGAAGCCGAAAGGATAATTCAATTGACAATACAATATAAAGGGCTACCAGTCTACGGTGTCACCCCAGTTGTACAGTCATGCAGAAAAGAAAAGAAAAAACAGGAGAATTAACAATGACGTGGACCAAAATACTAAGATGGCATGCAAAAGCAAATTATGAATTTTGTAATAATATGACGTTCTTACGTACAGTTTCTAGATTGCATAAAGTTTCTTGCTCACCATATTTCCACAGTATTATAATATAGCGGCTTACAGTAGCGCAACGAATGTACTTACGCAGAGCAACTGCGGGGCACAGTCTGGCAAATTCCGCGAGTTTGCTAGGCTGAATACAGGCTAGTATGGACTAGTACCTACGCTGGTGGCGCATCGTGCGACATCAAAGGCGTTGCGCTACTGTAAGCCATATCGTAATACTGTGATATTTCCTTTCGAACTTTTGTCCGTGTAACTAGCGTATCTCGGACAAGTTTGTGGAATTTCGTTGTAGTTAGTTTTGATGATACTCACAAGTTTCTTGATGTTTTACTGTAGAGTATCTAAATTTTATGAAGTAGATTAAATTTAAAGTAATCATGCGCTAAAGTTGTTTAATAAACGAAGTTGCAGCAATAAGTAGCTTTCCTCCTGTAATAACTATGTGCTTGATATTGCAATATGTTAACTTCAATCAAAGGTACCTAGGTACATTCATAATAAAATTTCCTTCTAATTTACACATGATAAATTATACAGGTGCAATAAAATTGGTGTAGGTCCCGTTAAGTGGGGCTTCTACTCATCAAACTGAACAACTTTTGTTCTACAAGTTTGCTGAAATTGCAAAAAAAATTTGAACTCTTCATACAAAACGACCAGCTGATTGGCCAATTTTGTGCATTTTTTTTATGAAGCGTCGATTTTTTTTGAGAATTGACTGTGGGTTCTTTGGGGAAAGTTGTTCAGTATGATCAGTAGAAGCCCCAGTTAACGGGTCCTACACATTTTTTTTTTACACCTGTATACACATATTTGTACATATGTACCTATTATATTTGTCTCAGTACTACTATTAATGCATATAATAAAAGTATATAAGGCCGTATTTGTTTATTAAATATTTACAAATTTTGCGTTTTTACTTTCGAGTGACGAAGGAGTGATAAGAAGGTATTTAGTTATGGCAAAAAAAATCGTAGTTGACATTTTTATGGGGATCGATTGTCTTACAGTAGACGTCCGTCTTTGGGGTACTGACGTACGTATGTGGACCAAATTTAAACTAAATTGGTCCAGTAGTGTCGGAGTAAATTGGCTATGACAGACAGACGTAGGGATGGATGGACACGCGAGTGATCCCATAATGCTTCCGTTTTTACCTTTTGAGGTAAAAACGGAACGGAACCCTAAAAATATTCAAATCAGTCGAGCCATTCTCGAGTTTTTGCGAGACTAACGCATGGCAATTTATATAGACTGGATGATCGAAGGGTTCCCACAGGAAAGCAAGAAAACTATCTTAGGGATTCACTGTCAGATTAGGCATGTTAAAGACTGTACTTTCTCATTGCATGACGTCATATTTTCTATCCCAGGTAATCAATGTCACGGGGAAGGACACAGGCTACCTGCATCCCAAATTTCATTAAATTGGTCAAGGTGTTGAAGCGTAAAAAGGTAACAAACAAACACACATTTTCACATTTATAATATTAGTAAGAATAAAAAATAATAAAATTAAACATCTAAATAGGTAGCCATAAAAAACGTATCAAGGAGAATACTCCATCTCAAAAGTTAGGAATTGGCCAAAAATTGACTGACAGACTAGTGGAAACTAAATATAAGAAAAGTGAGCCATTATCTAAGTCCAGTAGCGTAGAATTTATATCACAACTTCATCGTTCACAATAACGATATCGATAACATATTATAGACGAATAAAATGCAAAGTATATAGCTTTTCAAATAATGAATTTTGATAACGAATTCATTAAATCAATAGATTATTACCAGTAGTTGCTGGTTGTTTACTTTAAACTTGTAGCAAAACTTGTACGTCAGAACACACGTTATCAAATGATGTTAGGGTGCAATAAAAGGTTCAATGTACAGACTTTCCTTGTTGATATTAAATATGCATAATTAATTATTCTCATTGTTTATTGTTCATGTTTGAGGAACAATAATACTTACACCTGGTAAGGAGTACATGATGACTTTCTGGAAGTATGACGTGCAAAATAAGATCGCTTCTGGTAGTTTTCCTTATATACTACCGAATATTTTATTTTTTTGGAGAATAAATTTGGGAACAGCACTCCGGGAACAGCAATCAGAGATTCTATTCAGCATCTCACCTTTAACTTTAGTACATTTTAAAATTTACTATTCACGTTGCTCATTTTACGATGTTGGATAGTATTAATAAGTCGTAGGGCTATAGTAAGTTTTCAAGTGTAAAAACACTTATGATAATGATGTAACACGACTATTACTTGACAGACAAGTAGATCTGATTCTCTAAAATGGTTTAACTTCGGGGGTGGGATACCTAAGTATCTCCTAGATACAAATTTTTCCTTAACAAAGTGTCCTGACTAATTCCTTGAACTAGACTTAAACAGTGTGCATGTTTCTAACTCATAATAGAGTGCGTGCCAAAACGTTTACTATTGCGAAACCTTATTAAAAATAAACAATTTCATTGGAATAACCCATTTAATATAACATTATCTCTATTTGATGCCTACTGTTCCGTGAATTCCAAGAATTTATGCGATTGTTTCCATAAAAGTATACTATAAAATACTTCAACTGTTTAGTCGGTTTAGTACTCTCGTGATCTCTCAATAAGGTTCAGTTTCCTCTAACAATGCCGTAGTTAGTGAGCAGAGTTGCGTTTGGTAACCATTTAGGGGTTAAGAAGATAAGACGAGTTCTTGGTAATCAACTACAAACAATAATAATACAGTAGTATTTATATAAGCATCAAGGGTGAAATTGGTCTCACTATCAATCGTGGAGTCGTGCGTGTAGCATCAGCTTGTTATTTTTAATTAATTAGTGAGTCTCAAGTAAAAAGTGCCTAAGCAAATTACTATGGCCAATCACTTTGAAACACTCACCATCGACAAGTTTGTAAAGAAGATGAAGCAGCCGGGTGCTATGGACCTCATCGCCCAGGAATTCAAGCAATTAAAGGTCACTCCAATAGAAGGTACTATTAACAACTTTCTTGAAAATATATACAAGAACCGTTACCCTGGCATCCCATGCTGGGACCATTCGAGGGTGGTTTTGTCTTCAAATGGGACTCAAAAGCACGACCATTCAGACATAATTAACGAGTGGCATACTATCGTGATAACTGTGATGGATAGTCCTTCTACATATATCCATGGTAACTACGTGGATGGCTTTGAGGACGAAAATAAATTTATACTATGCCAGGGCCCGAAAGAAAGCACAGCTGGAGATATGATAAAATTAATTTGGGAGGAAAATATTAATATCATAGTAGCATTAGTAGATATAGACGATAATGATGAAAATTGCTTTGAATATTGGATCAGAAGTGAAGACTGTAAAATTGTTTACGGCCGGTACATCGAGACCGTTGATATCATCATGGAATCTCCTTTCACAATATTAAACCTGAAAATCACCGACGTCACAACAGGAGAATCGCGGCCAATAACCCACTATTAGTATCCTGATTGGCCAGATCACGGTATACCTGAGAACCTGGAAGTTGTTGTTGAACTTTTATCAACAGTTAATAAACAAAGAGAGAAGACAATGAAAAAAGCCGAAGATAACAATCTGCCAGAACCCGGGCCAATATTGGTACATTGTTCGGCGGGGGTTGGTCGTTCGGGAACATTTTCCGCTGCTGATCATGCCCTAAGTCGACTGAATAAGGAAAAAAAATCTCTGTTCAGGACAGTGTGATGGCAATTCGAAGGATGCGGCATTCCAGCGTTATGACCCCCGAACAATACATGTTCATTTACAAAATCATTGAGCACGTCCTACGGACGGAGTAAGACAAATAAAGCATACAATGATTGTCCTAATACTTAATCAAAAAATTCATAGTCTCTCATGTATGTGGCATATAAGTTGAAATACTCATTTAAAAAGGTAATTGCGAACACTTAATATGTAATATTGTCCGTATGGTTCCCGGCTAAGAATAGGACCATCCCATCTCTTCCAATGGGTGTCGTAAGAGGCGACTAAGGGACTTAAAACCGGAGGATGGGCAGCAGCGTCTTTCCGTGCATTGCAACACACCTGCAATCAAACTGCGATCGCCAACCCGCCTGCCAAGCGTGGCGATTACGGCAAAACCCCCCAATGAATCTCACACCCAGAAAACGGCCCCTAGTCCCCGGCAGCTCCGCTATTCCTGGCTCCGGTAGCAGCCATGGTAACGGCGGGGTAGGGGGTGCGAAGAATCCCCGGCAGATGCCAGGCTACCAAACCCAACGACCTTTGGCCCTGGCAACCTACAACACGCGCACACTGCGGACTGACGAGAAACTTGCAGAACTCGAAGAAGTATTGAGCAGGTTACGGTGGGATATCGTAGGTTTATGTGAAGTCCGAAGAGAGGGAGAGGACACCATGATCCTTAAATCCGGAAACCTGCTCTATTTCCGGGAGGGCGACCAACAGTCCCAGGGTGGTGTCGGGTTTCTCGTCCACAAGTCCCTCATTAACAATGTGGTCCAAATCGTGAGCGTTTCGACAAGGGTAGCATACCTTATACTCAGAATCACCAAACGGTATTCGATGAAGGTCATACAGGTATACGCGCCGACTACGGAACACTCCGACGACGAGGTAGAGAGTATGTACGAGGACATCTCTACAGCCTTACATAGCACCAGGACCCATTATACCGTTGTTATGGGGGACTTTAACGCGAAACTGGGCAAACGAAGCGATGGTGAGCTGAGAGTGGGGCAATTTGGATATGGAGTAAGAAATGCACGTGGCCAGATGCTGGCCGACTTTATGGAGAAGGAGAGCCTCTTTATGATGAACTCCTTCTTTAAAAAGTCAAAACAGCGGAAGTGGACATGGTTGCATCCCAATGGCGTGACAAAAAACGAGATAGACTTCATCTTGTCGACAAGGAGGCAAATATTCAATGATGTCTCCGTGATCAATTCAGTCAAAACAGGAAGTGATCACCGGATGGTCAGAGGCACATTGAATCTAAATACCAAGCTAGAAAGATGTCGACTGATGAAGTCTACGCTCCGACCAGCGCCCATCCAGCTCCAAAACCCCGAGAGCTTTCAGCTCGAGCTGCACAATCGTTTCGAATGCCTAGAAGACTGCGAGAATGTGGACGATTATAATGACAGGTTCGTGGAAATTGTTCAAACGGTCGGGTCTAAGTTTTTTAAAACTCGCCGTTCAAACAGAACCAAAAAAATCTCCGACTTCACCAGCAACCTCATGGAACAAAGACGCAGACTGGTTTTGCAGTCCTCTGAAGACGCTACTCAGTATCGGCAACTAAACAGGCAGATCTCTAAGTCCCTAACTCGCGATTTACGCCAGTATAATACAAATTGTATTAAAGAGGCGATTGAGCACAATAAAGGCTCAAAAGTGTTCGCGAGAGATCTGTCTGTTGGACAAAGCCAACTGACCAAGCTGAAGACTGAGGACGGCAGGACCATATCGTCTAAGACTGAGTTGCTGGAAGAAGTTGAGAAGTTCTATGGACAATTGTACACGACCACACGTTTGCCTGTCAGTGATCTGGCTGAAGACCCAAGAGCCAGACTAACCCGACACTATACCGAAGATATCCCGGACGTCAGCCTGTACGAGATTAGAATGGCTCTCAAACAGCTCAAGAACAACAAGGCACCGGGTGATGATGGAATTACGGCTGAACTTCTGAAAGCAGGTGGATCACCGGTACTAAAAGCTCTTCAGAAGTTATTTAATTCCGTTATACTCGAGGGACAAACGCCTAAGGCATGGCACAGAAGTGTGGTCGTGCTTTTCTTCAAAAAGGGTGACAACACCCTGCTGAAGAACTACAGACCCATCTCACTTCTGAGCCATGTCTACAAGCTGTTTTCGAGAGTCATTACGAATCGTCTCGCACGCAGGTTTGACGACTTCCAGCCTCCCGAACAAGCCGGTTTCCGAAAAGGCTTTAGTACCATAGACCACATACATACGCTGCGGCAGATTATACAGAAGACCGAAGAGTACAATCAGCCACTATGCTTGGCGTTTGTGGACTATGAGAAGGCCTTTGATTCAGTCGAAACCTGGGCTGTGCTACAGTCTCTCCAGCGGTGCCAAATTGACCATCGATACATCGAGGTGTTGAAATGTCTGTATGAAAACGCCACCATGTCGGTTCGCCTCCAAGACCAGAACTCGAAACCTATCCAGTTGCAGCGAGGGGTGAGACAGGGAGACGTTATATCTCCGAAACTGTTCACCGCCGCCCTGGAAAATGTTTTTAAGCTTCTGGACTGGGGTGGACTCGGCATCAATATCAACGGCGAGTACATATCCCACCTCCGATTCGCTGATGATATCGTGGTCATGGCTGAGACTATGGAAGACCTAAGCACAATGCTCGATGGCCTCAGTAAGGTCTCTCAACAAGTGGGTCTTAAAATGAACATGGACAAGACGAAAATAATGTTAAATGTCCGTGTCGCACCCACTCCTCTAAAGGTTGGAGACTCTACACTGGAAGTTGTTGACGAATATGTATACCTGGGACAAACAGTCCAGTTAGGTAGGTCCAACTTCAAGAAAGAGATCAATCGACGAATCCAACTCGGCTGGGCAGCGTTCGGGAAGCTTCGCAATATCTTCACGTCCCAAATACCGCAGTGTCTCAAGACTAAGGTCTTTGACCAGTGTGTGTTGCCAGTGATGACTTACGGAACTGAGACATGGTCGCTTACTATGGGCCTCATAAGAAGGCTCAAGGTCACCCAAAGGGCAATGGAGCGTGCTATGCTCGGAGTTTCTCTGCGTGATCGAATCAGAAACGAGGAGATCCGCAGGAGAACTAAAGTAACCGACATAGCTCACAGAATCGCTAAACTGAAGTGGCAGTGGGCAGGGCACATAGCTCGTAGAACAGATGGCCGATGGGGCAGTAAAGTTCTCGAGTGGCGACCGCGCACCGGAAAACGTAGCGTGGGCAGGCCTCCCACGCGGTGGACCGATGACCTGGTGAAGGTCGCGGGAAGCCGATGGATGCGGGCAGCGCAGGACCGGTCGTCGTGGAAATCCTTGGGGGAGGCCTTTGTCCAGCAGTGGACGATTTGTGGCTGATATGATGATGATGATGATGAATATGTAATAGCATCATATATGCTAATTTATTCTAGCCATTCCCGATAACAACGACACTAATAGGGTGAAAAACATTGTGGGTTGTTCTCGACCTTTTATCATAATTGTATTGACCTCTTCCCGATATACAGATGTTATAAATATCCACCTCTCTCGATTTACTGCATCAATCTTACAACAACTTTTCGCCAGGTCAGTACTGAGTATTTATTTAAAGAAATAACTGAAGATGGACTCTGGCATGCTGATGGACATGCTAAGCGCCAAAACCTCCAATTTGGGAAACACTTTCTTTCACGAAGTTTGTGAAGCAAACTCGTTTGATCTTCTTCAGAGAGCAGCAAAATTCATAGAAAAGCCAATTTCAGAGATCCTGAACACAAAAAACTATAAGGGGAAGCAGTGCGTCCACATCGTCGTCGAGGGAAAATCACCTTGGGCTGTACCTATGTTACGAATATTGATGAGTCTTGGAGCGGATCTCAATAGCAATGAGGGATGTCATGGTTTTACTCCTCTGCACACCTGTGTGATAACGAAGAATTACCAGGTTGCTGAATGGCTGTGTGGGGCGCCAGGCGTCAATTTGGAAGCCAGAAACTATGAAGGTCTGACTGCGTATCAGTGGGCTTGTCGAAGAAACGAGCACCAAATTATGAAGATTTTGGAAAGGGCTGGCGCCGAGTGTGAACCTCCGAGTAGCGAAGAAAGTTTATTGAGTGGTGATGAAAGTGATGAAAGTGACGCCACAAGGCCTGACGACTACGAGTTGATTTAGACCAGATGTTGTTAAAGATCGGGTTATTGTCCCGAAAGAGACAAGTAAATAAGTCATTGTGTTGAGTGATCTCTAAAATTTTGTAAAAAAGGTAAATTTTGAGGCTGTGAGAGATTATGTTTAGATATTAATTAATTTGGGCATATAATGTTGAAGCTTAAGTTTGTGATTTCTCTCAACTAGTTTTAGGAAATTATTATTATTTTTTTTTCATTTGATAAATTTTAAAGTTACTATTAATTAGATTTATGAATAAGTGAAAGAAGGTGTAAGTAATTAAAATATTTTTTATTATATACAAAGAGCATGCAGTTGCATGACATTAGAATAATTAGAATTTCCCTAGATAATATCTCAAATACTTTTAATGCGCACAGTCAAAAACAAGGAAGAAATGTTTCCGAATTTTAATCAATTTAATTAAACCCTTTTGATGTAACACGTCTATCATTTAACTGACTATTGAATCTCATTTTTGAAGACCTTTTTAATTTCGAGGGAGCATCTACACACTTTCTAGGTATAGCAGTGTTTTGCTAATAGTGTCTTATTGACTAGTTCTTCGTACTAGACTTGAATAAAATGGCTATTTCTAAATCCCCGTTTTGGGCAGCTGTGTTCCGTAACCGATTAATCTTCCTTTGAACATACCGGTTGCGTGCATTAAAAATAATGTTAGTTGTGCATCTAGGAGAACGATCCATCACCATCCAGAAGTCTTCATCATCCATAGACAGGAAGAACTGCAAAAAAATAGTCGACTTAGATAAAGAACACAAAGGCCAGATTCGAAAGATAGACAGGCTATTTCAAAAAAATGCATACTTCTAAAATAGAAAGAGATTTTCCATCCGAGTCCGTAGGTACTGTAGTTGGCAATGTTCGTATGAGCCAGATCATCCTCTTACTACATTTCTCAGGAAACATTGCAAAAAACGGATCACTAAAGTTAATCCAGTTGAGTCTTTCGGAAATAGAACCTGCCATGTTTGGGCATTTGACTGTTTAAATTTGATCCTGTAATACAGATAAACTATTGCTTACTTCAATTTAATAAATTATTAATATATAGTACAGTACTGATATTAGGTACTCACTGATAGAAACACCATCACTCGTCGAGCTTTCGCGGTAAAATAACCATTTTTCCTCTCAAAAATATCATTAGTGTGCACATGTAATTGAATTAGTTTGTATTTGTAACAATTTAATTAATTAGTGTGAGGCGCAGTCCATTTATTTATTTACATTTTTATTGAAATTTGTACCGTACAAGCTCGCAATAAGGTTTGTTTTTCATAAAAGACTTGGTGCTCATTACAATTTCAATGTTGCTGCGGATGCCAATCAACTTTGACCGCTAAATATCGTTATATGAACCAATGTTCGTAGTTATTCGTAGAAATTCATATCAGTTCATTATGGCCCATTATCAGCCGCGTTAATGAGTCAAACCGCATCAATGTAAAACAAATGAACCTGCTTTAGCTGATAAGCGTTGTTTGGCAAAAGGCCGCTTATAAAGCGTGTTAAAGGATACCAATCCCAATACATTTGAGGGACAGTTTTATGCGCTGAATTTTTAACTTCCCGCTAAGAAAATCGAAGATTTTCAAAAAATCGGGAAGTTATTGTTTTCACCCCGATTTTCGAAAATCGAGTTTTCAACAGATCTTGACGTTTCAAGGCCCTAGGAAGCTTTCCTGACTATTCCCACGGTGATGTCTGTATGTCTGTATGTATGTGTGTGTGTGTGTGTGTGTGTGTGTGTGTGTGTGTGGGTATGTAAACCTCTCATAACTTTCGAACAGCTCGAGTGATTTGATCGCGCTTGGGCTCATTCGAGAGGGCTTGGCCAAACTTGAATTTCCTGAAAATTTGAATCGATTCGGATCAGTAGATTTTGAGAAATTGCAGAAAAAGTGGAAAAAAAGTTTAAAAAAAAAGGTATTTTTTTTCGTTTTTTTGAAATATCTCCAAATCGGCTTTACCGATCGACTTCAAGAACTAATCAGCTCTTAACCTTGAAAAACTGCATCGATAGCTGCCAAGTGCGTCAAAATCGGTTGATGCGTTCGTGAGATATCGTTGTCGAAAAAAAATCGAAAAAAGTGTTTTTTTGCAATAACTCCGAAATAATTCATCAGATCACTTTTTTTGGTTCTACATTTTTTATGAAGCTTAAAAATCTGCGTCGATTGCCGCCAACCGCATAAAAATCGGTCCATTCATTCAAAAGTTATAGCAGTTTGAAAATTAAAAAAAATGTATTTTATAAAACTTTCATTAGACTTTTCGAAGCTCGAAGAGCTCAAAAACATCGCAACTAGCGACAAAGTCGCATGCGTTTGATCGTTGAATCTAGCGGGAAGTTGCAGGGATGGCCTTTAGGGTCAACCGTTTTCCAGATTTTTTTGTTTTCAGTTATAAAAAACCTTTTTCTGATTCGAACGACGAAAATTGGAAAAAGATTTTAGATTTCGACATGGAGATATGTTCTTGTATTTTGTTTTTGTTTTTGCTCTTGTGTAAAAACAGTAATACATGCATGCGTCAAACTTGGTGTTAAAATAATACAAAATGTAAAGTGAAACAACAAATAATAAAAACCGACCAATTATGAGCTATACTTTGCGTTAATCATACCATTCATTTATTCTGCCTGTCACTATATGATTTAGTTCAGCTAAAATCGGCCTCGTAGAGGTTGCTAAATGGCTTAACACTAATCTTCTTACTTTAAATGTGATAAAAACAAACTACATATTTATGCTTTAGTATAGACAAGAGGTTAAGTCTTTTTAGTAATTTTAATATTCATCATCATCATCATCATCATATCAGCCGAAGGACTCCCAAGGATTTCCACGACGACGAGTTCTGCGCTACCCGCATCCAGCGGCTTCCCGTAACTTTCACCAGGTCATCGGTCCACCGTGTGGGAGGTCTGCCTACGCTACGTTTTCAGGTGCGCGGTCGCCACTCGAGAACATTACTACCCCAACGGCCATCTGTTCTACGAGATATGTGCCCCGCCCACTGCCACTTAAGTTTAGCAATTCTGAGAGCTATGTCGGTTACTTTGGTTCTCTTACGGACTTCCTTTATTTTTAATTTTAGTATTACAAGTGAGAGTCGATCGCCCTAATTCAGGGTAGGCTTGAGCACCTCGGTAGGGTCGTATATAAGCTGATACGATGATGATGATGAAGTGAGATTGCTTCATCCCAATAGTATACTACTACCTATGAAATTAAATAAAAAAAAAAAATCAATTTTTTTTATTTTGCAAAATTTAAAAAACCATCTTAACTTTTGACGGATGTTAAAATGAAAACAAAAACCTAACTTTTGACGGATGTTAAAATATATTCTGCACACGATTTAAGCTCTCTAAATTATTTTATGACCATAGTTTTATTTCAGCTATTCGGCGAGCTGATGTTGGGGCCTTGTATTTCACTACGCTGTGGTAAGGCGCATTGTCGCGTGACAATTACTACATAGGCCTTATTAAGGTTCGAGATCAGTTTTTCTGTCACCCACTTGGTAAAATTGTGAGAATACATAAATAGGTATAATTTCTGAATGTTTAAAACTCATTGGCAGTTCCAGCTAGAACAATAATCCAACGTTTTCCTTTTGAAACTTTATGCCTTTGATGTTTACACAGGGTCTTAACAAAGGTATGCAATTTTTTAACTGGAGCTTATACTCATGAAACTGAACAACTTTCTCCAAGAAACCCATGGTCAATTCGCATTTGTTTTTTATCCAATAAAAAATATTAAATTGCGTGGAATACGCCTGAATAGATACCATTGCGGGCTGGCACGGTCATTGAACCTTGGCCTTTGACTGTCAAGTTCGTAAGCCTGGGTGTTATTCTGAGCAGTGAGCAGTTTGATAATTTAATTAAAAAGTAATAATTGCGAATTGACCATGGATTTCTTGGGAAAAGTTGTTCAGTTTCATGAGTACAAGCTCCAGTTTCAAAAGTGCATACCTTTGTTAAGGCCCTATATTGTCAATTTAATAACTTTTATCCAAGTAAATCGTTAGTTTCTCTAGCTCCACAGGCAAATCCCTATTTTTTGGTTGATTACGTTTACTAAAACTTCTCTTTTTTTATGAATGCTATATTAGTTTTTTCTTCAAGCTGTTCTCTGTGTGTAGCACTCTTTTTATAAAAAAACTTATGGAATGTAACATTTGCCTCAATTCCTCACAGACTCATGAAAAACTGTTATTTCTTCTTTTCCAACAGTCAACGACTTTTGTAAATACATACAAAATTTCCGTTTTATATGAAAAAAAACAAACGTTTTTTTTGTATGGAAAGTATAATTATTATTATTATTATTTATTTCATAAACAGACAATCTGTGTGCGAAACAATTTTAAAAACTTAAATCTAATAACATAATATTCAATTTCATGTTAACATTTTATAAAAACAAATTTAATGTCAAATATATAACAAATTTAATGTCAAATATAAAACAAATTTAATGTCAAATATAAAGTAAACTAATGTAAAATTTCAATGTCACAATTTTAAAAGTCATCAAATGAATAACAATTTTTATCCAACAAAACCAATTTTAATTTTTTCTTGAAAATGTCAACCCTAGTTTCTACCTTTAATTCTGTCGGAAGTCTATTAAAGAATGCCACGGATTGATACAGTGGACAATGGTTCACAACATTTAAACATGGCTCGATAACGTGGTGTAAGTCCTTTCTCCTAGTAACCATACGCAAATTCATCATCTCATCGGATTCAAAAACTAATCTATGTTTTACCAAATCCACTAAAAGAACAAGAATATAGAGACCAGGAACCGTTAATATTTTGTATTTTTTAAAATAGTCCCTACAGGATTCCCACGGAGGAATTCTAGCTATTGTTCTTATAGCCCTGTTTTGGAAAGTAAAAGCTTTTGTCAAATTATACTTATAGCTACTTCCCCAATACTTAATACTATAACGCAACTTTGATTCGATTATGGCAAAGTAAACAGATTTCAACTGTTCCAACGTCAACACATCTCTTAGGCTTCTTAAAGCATAACAAGCCGAGCTAATTGAACTTTCCAATATATTTAGTTCTGGTTTCCAATTTAGTAATGAGTCAATTTGTATACCCAAAAATTTTACCGAATTCAGCACCTCTATATACTCATTATTTAAAATCAATCTAAGAGAATCTCGGCTCCTTGCAGTTGACTTAAACAAAATTGCATTGGTTTTTTGTGGATTAAGCATTAGGTCATTAGCTTCAAACCATCTATGGAAAGCTGCTAGAGTCGAATTAACACTGTCATTTAGTTCCTTGATACTAGTTCCTGACAGGATTGCATTTGAGTCATCAGCGAACAACACTAATTGGGCATTTGGAACTTTAGTAGTGACATAATTTGCCAAGTCATTGACAAATATTATAAAGAAAATAGGGCCCAAGATGGAACCCTGCGGTACTCCTCTGGTGATATTAACTAGCTCAGAGGTTTTAATTGTTTCCTTACTATTATTATCAATTGATTTAACCTCTACAAACTGTTTTCTATTTTTGAGATATGATTCTAGTAACTTCAAGATCCTGCCCCTAACACCGTAGTGTTCAAGCTTGTTTAATAGTATACTATGATTAACCATATCAAAATCTGAACTCAAGTCCAAGAATACCCCAGCAACTTTAAGCTTATTATTTAGTTTGATTACTACGTCATTAACTAAGGCATCAATAGCATCAGAAGTTCCAATTCCCTTTTGGTAGCCAAATTGTCTAGTATTTAAAACGCGATTAAGTGTCAGATGAGCAAGTAATCTAGATTTTATGAGTTTTTCAAAGATCTTAGACATTGTTGGCAATAAGGAGATTGGCCTGTAATTACTAGGGTCGAGCTTACTTTTTTTCTTGAAAACAGGCAATATTTTGGCTATCTTCAGTTGATCTGGAAATATACAGTACTCAAAACATTGATTGAAAAAACGGCCAAACTCTCATCCAACACATCTATATTGTCTTTAATAATTGAAATGGGGATGTCATCATACCCACTCGAAGTTTTCAGTTTCATTTTTCTTACAACACGTAAAATTTCTGTAGCAGTTACGAATTCAAAATGTATGTCTCTCTGAATACACTCAGTATGTTCACGTAAATACTTTAAAGCAAGTGCACAGTTTCCAGAGGAAGGCAAGAGACTACGGTCGAAATGCTTCGAAAATACCTTAGCCACTTCCTGAGGATCGTTTACAATACTACCGTTTATCTTTAACACAATGTCCTTACTACAACCATTTCTGGTTTTTCCGTCCTTGTTGTTAACGACTTTCCAAACCCCTTTAGCCTTATACCTTTCCTTATTAATAGTCTCTTGTACCGCCATACTCCTAGCTACCCTAAGAATCATCCTATAAATTTTCAAATATGCCTTTTTATATGTAAGTATACTGATATCATTATTTGAACTATCCCTATTACATAAAACGCGTTTCATGGCACTGGATACTTTAATTCCATTTGTTATCCATTTGGCCTCCCCTAAATTCTTTGATTTTACCTTTTTCTTTCTTTTCAAAAAGTTATTGTTAAAAGCACATTTAAATTTTGCCAAAAATCCATTTATACCTAGACTTTTCCAATCGATTTCTTTAACAGTTTTTCTAAAATTTTGTTTGTTTGTACTACTAAAAATTCTACGCTCCATATAGACTACTTCTTCGATCCACCTTTTACGACTGGAGCTTCCTACCACTAAACTTGCCATTATGGCAGCATGTCCATCTGCAAGCCCATTATGATCAACCGAGGCATTCACAACAGAATCTGTCTGAATGTTAGTTAGTATGTTATCAATACAAGATTCAGAGTTATTTCTTATAAATGTACTAGCTTGTATCAGTGTCCGAAAGTTATGGCATTTTAATAGGTTTAGGAAATCGTCTTTCTTGCGTCCGAAATTCGATAGGTTGACATTGAAGTCCCCCATTATTACTACTTTTTTGTTAAAATATTTCTGAAGTAGTAATTCCATTTTCTCCATAAATGAATCAAATTTATTACCATTTTGATAACAGCAAAATATATGTATATCAGTATCAAGATCCTTAATACCACATATTTCAAAGCTTTCAGAGGTAGCTAACTTCCTGCAATCTATCTCCGAGTATTGTCTGCTATTAAGCCCCAGAATCAAAGTGCCTCCTCGAAGTTTCTTATCTCTGGCATAGAAAGTAATAACATTGTAATTAGTTAATACAAAATGAGCGACCGAGTCTTGTTTGAGAAAATGCTCGCTTATACATATATAATCTTGTGTCTTTTGCAGACATTCCAGATAAAGTTCCAATTGATCATGCTTAGTGTTAATTCCACAGACGTTCTGATGCAAAAGATTTAGTGTGTTACAAGTTACAATATTACTATTACAAATATCAGTGGAAGTTGAAACTCTTAGCATCTGATTATAAGATTCGTTACATGAAGTTACAGTAGGCATCAACGATTCCGAAACTCTAGTCACGAAAAAACGTGCAAATTTTACGTTCCGACTCGGTTTGCTTATGAATGATAGCTCTCCAAATTGATCTACAAGTTTCTATCCTATGAATTTTATACGTATTAAAATGGTAAAATACCTCAAAGTCATCTAAATATGAACAGCCACCACTAATTAAATTGTTACCTACAAAAATATTTGTATTTGTTAAAAGTTTTGTCAAAATTGATAGTGCGGGAGTATGATTAACATTACCACCCAATATAATTATATAGTCTCTGTAAGTAAAATCACTACAGTCTTTACAACACGTTTCTAAGATATTATCTATACCTGCATAGGGTTTCAGCACAGCAGTTACTCTGAAGTGATCTCCCAGCAACCGCTGCAGTATATTTCTAAGGTACCTTCCATTTTCATCCGCACAAATCATGACACGATGACAGTGATTTTGATTTTCATTTGGTTCTCCATGGTTTTTTTTGTCACCCTTTTCCAATTCTGACGTTAATTGCTTGGTTCGCTGTTCATTTTGTCTGGAATGCAAAACTACTGACGCATGATTAGCAGAATCCTGGAGAAACTTAGGTGAGGAGGATGCCATGTTATGGCGATTGTTGTCAAAGCTGTTTTCAGAAAGATTTGTCTTAGATTGTGGCTTATTTTTTTGTTCTCTTTGCTTGCTGGTACTTGTTGGGAAACCTAACGTAGAATCAGATGTAACCAGTCGAGTTTTAACATGTTTGTACTTAGGAGAAAGAAAAGTACTTGGTGTTGATGATCCATTCATGCCCACTGACTTGTACAATCTTATCGTGTGCTCTTGCAGTTGTATCTTCTTTTTAAGCGCATTATTTTCAAGACATAACTCATCAATGGCCTCATCTGCAGATAGCAATTTCATTTTTAACGTTAATATTTCTTCCTTGAGATCATTTACTTCGTCACCATCTATTATCACGTCCGGTAAACTCTGGTGTGTTATTTGTGCATACATTTGTGTTTCGTCAAGCGAATTACTCGTTATGTATTGTCTCTTTCTACGTTGTGTTACAAAGTTACTGATTTGCGTTTGTTCTTCTTTATCTTCTGGGGCATTAGACTCCACAGAGACGCTTTTACATGAGTGATTAGAGCACGACGCAGTAATTATCATGTCCTTCTCTTCCTCTTCAACCATCAGCGACTCATAAGAGTTACTAGTTGGAATATTTATAGTAAAATCTGATTGACTTTTACTTAATTCCATTGTCATAGATTTAGTGTCTTGGGGAGCCAATATAATGTTATTCTGGCATTCCAATTTCTCCACTAAGGTTCCAGTCTTTTCACCTAATTGCAGTACAGGGCAACAAAAAGAATCATTATTACACATCTTTGAAGTGAGTACTGCAGTTGGAGCAGAGTTAATGGCTTTGGGAGTCAGGTTCCTTGTTTTTTTAACACAAGTATTTTCGGGTAGTGTTTTTGAAGTTTTACAAGGAATACATTTCCATGACAACTTCCGGGCATTAGTCATAATATCAAAGAGCTTCCTGGGGTGCCCCGAGCAATCTGCATGGTATGTATTTGAACAAGATGAACATTTTAAAAGCTCTTTTTTAAGTATTTTCTCATCACATTTAGAACAGAGCGCCATCTCATAAGTCGTGAATATCAATAAGGATTAAAAAAATAATAATGAATGATTACTGTTACTTCGGATCGGTATCTTCACTCTCTATGAGACAAAATACAAATAGGCAAAATACCACTATGAGTCTCTTTTGTTATTCTATGACGCAACGATCGCCGTGGAACTGTAATGAATCACTCGCAAGTTCGCAACGCATGCAGGCAGTTTTGGCCCGAACGCACTAATCATAACCGTGAGAATTGTGTACACAACTGACTTCGCGATACCACGCACAGCACACACAGCTGATCCGTTCAAGACCGTTATTTATTTTGGTTTATTGAATTTTGTACTTCACTCACGAGATATTTAGCACATTTTATTATAAAATTTTACATATTAATATACAATATAACTTTTTTAAATACTTTCCAATTGAAAATTGACTAATTTGCATAATAAATTTAAAATTATAGTTAACGATATCAAAAATGATGTTAACAGGTAGGCGTCTCGTGCAAAGATATATATTCTAGGAAGAAAGAAAGAAATACGTTTATTGGTTCAAGTAACACCACACCAAAATACATAATACATTAGGAACAAAAAGTTAAGGTAAATATAAAAAAAAGCGTGTGGCTCTCGGTGACTGCCGCGTTAAAGCTATTGCATAACATTTTCTATCAACTTATGCAATTACAATTATTTATTATTTTTTTATTTTTGCAGTATTTACTATTTTTTGATGTTTTGCTGTTTTCGTGTGCTCCTTTTGACTAAAGGACCATATACCACTATTTTCACTTCCGACAACGGATTCGTGATAAGGGACCTCAGGGACCCCCAGATATCCATTTTGGAAGCAATCGGTCCAGTAACTAAAAATTTCAAAATGGCGGCCACTTTTTTCAATTCGCGCAGCGGATTAGTGATAAGGGACCTCAGGGACCCTCCGATATGAATTTTGGAAGCAATCGGTCCAATAACTAAAAATTTCAAAATGGCGGCCACTATTTTTACTTCCGACAACGGATTCGTGATAAGGGACCTCAGGGACCCTCAGATATCGATTTTGGATGCAATCGGTCCAATAACTAAAAAAAAAAATTAGTTGTCTGTAAAGTCGGTTTACGGACGATAGTTTAACGTGACAACGTTATAAGAAAATAGTGATGGAATGGTTTCATAATATCGAAAGAATCATTACATTTATCGCCGCAATTATCGTAGCTGGGCATATTTACTTTTATTTGCTTTGTTACGTAATGGACTTCCAAAAAATCTCTGGCATATTTTGTTTTGAATTTATGTTACTTGGTAAAATAACATTCTGTAGAATGTACTGTTAAGTTTTTTCGTGAATCAAATAGAGATTTTTTACAAAAAATCAACTTTTAGTGAAACAGTATTGAGGAAAATGATCCATTACGTAACGAAATTCAAGGAGCTGTAAAATTAGAACTATGCTGGATTATCAATATATATTATAACCATCATCTTAAAGTAGCACTAATCTCTCATTATAACACCAAATAATATATTAAACCCCGTTTATTTAATTGTAATTAGCCTAATTTAGTCCATTACGTCATTTTCGTGTCTTTTGTCGTCTTAATTTTTTCTTTAATCCATTGTAAATATGAGTTTTCTCTCCAATTTATACATTTAAAGAAAAGTATAGCTGTTTAGCTATATTTTAAATGTAACATCTTTTAATTTATTTCAATTGAAATCAAAATATTTAAATTTTCTCAAACCACAATAATGGGACAGTTTCGTAATAGGAATTATCATGTTATGTAATGGACATGTAAAGGCATGTCTAAATGACTAGAAGAAATGGTTACTGCAACAAAATAGTAAAACAACTTTTTGCACTGAACTGTTTTATTACTAGTGAGACCACCGAAACGATTACTTAGTTACCCGTATTCGTTAACTGTATAATTATACCTTCTAAGTAAAAGATATTTTACACATGAAAACATGAAAAATAGGATACATTAATATGATAATAATATGGTAGCCATGTTAATACAGGCCCTAATCCAAAGCTATTCAGCCGTTGAGGTGTGAAGAAGTAACAAGCACACACACCACACACACACACACACACACACACACACACGCACAAATCAAATCACATCGAAATCGTAAATTTTGTAAAAAAATTGGCTAATCAGTTGGTCTATTTGCATGAGAAGTCATTTTTTTTGCGATTTGGCAATGGGTTCCTTGGGGAAAGTTGTTCAGTATTACGAGTAGAAGCACTGACAAAAATATCCGCATCTAATAAAGTTGCATGTAATATACCATGTTTTGATCTAGATATATTTTTTGGAAAAACATAACCTCTTTTTCAAAGTCGGTTATTGCAATAGGAACTAGTCCTTATAGTTCCATTACGTCACTTTTTTTGTCCACTAATACATAACGTTCTGTAATGGACGTAAGTAAGTATTTCATTCTAGATATTTAGTTTGTTTTTAACACTAATGGATAGGATATAGCAAGTTCACTAATGAAATAGTTAATTACGCATTATGCGAAATGACTAAGAATTATAAAACAAACCTTACCTTTGTTTCGCAGCAAACGTAGTGGACAGAATTTTTTGACCACTGAAAAACTGTCTTACCCACATCGCGTTTTAAGAGCAACTGACACTGTATTCAAATGATGGCGGCTTCCAGAGACAAAATAATGTTGCTATTTATTAAAATCCGAAATGCTTTTGGTTTTTTTTGCATCGTAGTATGAAAAATGAGGCCGTTACGTGTGATGGACAGTCCACTATACCAAATTTTGAAGACAACACAATATTATTGTTTAATCGGGTTTTTACTTTAAACGAAGGTTAATAAGGTTTGCAATTGAATGCCAATGTATAAAATCTTTCGAATGACATAATAAGTTCTCAGCAAAGAGCACGCATTGATATTATTATAGCTTAGCGAACTTGAGAAGATTTGATGGGACATGCTAAAAACGCACATTTTGAGTGTATTTATTTACATTATTTACTAGAAAATAATGTTATTCTACGGTTTCGTACGCTTTTCCTAGACAAAAATAGATACTTAAGTGTAAAATACCGTTTCCAAGCCGCCAGAAACATCAATGGCTTTGGTATAACCGCTCAAAGTTAGAGGACAAGGCGTTTTAGCCCTAAGCAAAAAAAAAATTAGTTGTCTGTAAAGTCGGTTTACGGACGATAGTTTAACGTGACAACGTTATAAGAAAATAGTGATGGAATGGTTTCATAATATCGAAAGAATCATTACATTTATCGCCGCAATTATCGTAGCTGGGCATATTTACTTTTATTTGCTTTGTTACGTAATGGACTTCCAAAAAATCTCTGGCATATTTTGTTTTGAATTTATGTTACTTGGTAAAATAACATTCTGTAGAATGTACTGTTAAGTTTTTTCGTGAATCAAATAGAGATTTTTTACAAAAAATCAACTTTTAGTGAAACAGTATTGAGGAAAATGATCCATTACGTAACGAAATTCAAGGAGCTGTAAAATTAGAACTATGCTGGATTATCAATATATATTATAACCATCATCTTAAAGTAGCACTAATCTCTCATTATAACACCAAATAATATATTAAACCCCGTTTATTTAATTGTAATTAGCCTAATTTAGTCCATTACGTCATTTTCGTGTCTTTTGTCGTCTTAATTTTTTCTTTAATCCATTGTAAATATGAGTTTTCTCTCCAATTTATACATTTAAAGAAAAGTATAGCTGTTTAGCTATATTTTAAATGTAACATCTTTTAATTTATTTCAATTGAAATCAAAATATTTAAATTTTCTCAAACCACAATAATGGGACAGTTTCGTAATAGGAATTATCATGTTATGTAATGGACATGTAAAGGCATGTCTAAATGACTAGAAGAAATGGTTACTGCAACAAAATAGTAAAACAACTTTTTGCACTGAACTGTTTTATTACTAGTGAGACCACCGAAACGATTACTTAGTTACCCGTATTCGTTAACTGTATAATTATACCTTCTAAGTAAAAGATATTTTACACATGAAAACATGAAAAATAGGATACATTAATATGATATGGTAGCCATGTTAATACAGGCCCTAATCCAAAGCTATTCAGCCGTTGAGGTGTGAAGAAGTAACAAGCACACACACCACACACACACACACACACACACACACACGCACAAATCAAATCACATCGAAATCGTAAATTTTGTAAAAAAATTGGCTAATCAGTTGGTCTATTTGCATGAGAAGTCATTTTTTTTGCGATTTGGCAATGGGTTCCTTGGGGAAAGTTGTTCAGTATTACGAGTAGAAGCACTGACAAAAATATCCGCATCTAATAAAGTTGCATGTAATATACCATGTTTTGATCTAGATATATTTTTTGGAAAAACATAACCTCTTTTTCAAAGTCGGTTATTGCAATAGGAACTAGTCCTTATAGTTCCATTACGTCACTTTTTTTGTCCACTAATACATAACGTTCTGTAATGGACGTAAGTAAGTATTTCATTCTAGATATTTAGTTTGTTTTTAACACTAATGGATAGGATATAGCAAGTTCACTAATGAAATAGTTAATTACGCATTATGCGAAATGACTAAGAATTATAAAACAAACCTTACCTTTGTTTCGCAGCAAACGTAGTGGACAGAATTTTTTGACCACTGAAAAACTGTCTTACCCACATCGCGTTTTAAGAGCAACTGACACTGTATTCAAATGATGGCGGCTTCCAGAGACAAAATAATGTTGCTATTTATTAAAATCCGAAATGCTTTTGGTTTTTTTTGCATCGTAGTATGAAAAATGAGGCCGTTACGTGTGATGGACAGTCCACTATACCAAATTTTGAAGACAACACAATATTATTGTTTAATCGGGTTTTTACTTTAAACGAAGGTTAATAAGGTTTGCAATTGAATGCCAATGTATAAAATCTTTCGAATGACATAATAAGTTCTCAGCAAAGAGCACGCATTGATATTATTATAGCTTAGCGAACTTGAGAAGATTTGATGGGACATGCTAAAAACGCACATTTTGAGTGTATTTATTTACATTATTTACTAGAAAATAATGTTATTCTACGGTTTCGTACGCTTTTCCTAGACAAAAATAGATACTTAAGTGTAAAATACCGTTTCCAAGCCGCCAGAAACATCAATGGCTTTGGTATAACCGCTCAAAGTTAGAGGACAAGGCGTTTTAGCCCTAAGCAAAAAAAAAAATATATATGCCCAGCTATAAACAATTGACACCACATTCACTTTTCACTGCACTTCATACTTGACGAAAACATGTAAATGTATTAATGTATAGCAGCTGTCCACGCGGACGCATCGCTCACTCAAGTAGGAGAGAGACAGATGTCGAACGCTGCCGAACGCGGAGGCTGATTGTGCCTCTTTGACGCTCATTGCGCGCTCTCGCTTGCACTTCAAGCCTTAAATGGAACGCCTCAAAGCGAGGTAACGCCGCATGCGTCATGTTTTTTCGTTGGAACGCCTCAAAGCGAGGTAACGCCGCATGCGTCATGTTTTTTCGTGCGTGCAGCCGGCTCCATCGAATTATAAGACGTTATCACGTCAAAAAATATATATGCCCAGCTATAAACAATTGACACCACATTCACTTTTCACTGCACTTCATACTTGACGAAAACATGTAAATGTATTAATGTATAGCAGCTGTCCACGCGGACGCATCGCTCACTCAAGTAGGAGAGAGACAGATGTCGAACGCTGCCGAACGCGGAGGCTGATTGTGCCTCTTTGACGCTCATTGCGCGCTCTCGCTTGCACTTCAAGCCTTAAATGGAACGCCTCAAAGCGAGGTAACGCCGCATGCGTCATGTTTTTTCGTTGGAACGCCTCAAAGCGAGGTAACGCCGCATGCGTCATGTTTTTTCGTGCGTGCAGCCGGCTCCATCGAATTATAAGACGTTATCACGTCAAAAGTTCAAAATGGCGGCCACTATTTTCAATTCAGGCAACGGATTCGTGATAAGGGACCTCAGGGATTCTCATATATCGATTTTGGAAGCAATCGGTCCAGTTACTAAAAAGTTCAAAATGGCAGCCACTTTTTTTTAATTTGGGCAGAGGATTTGTGATAAGGGACCTCAGGGACCCTCAGATATCGATTTTGGAAGCAATCGGTCCAATAACTAAAAAGTTCAAAATGGCGGCCACTTTTTTCAATTCGGGCAGCGGATTCGTGATAAGAGACCTCAAGGGCCCTCAGATATCGATTTTGGAAGCAATCGTTCCCCCCAGATATTGATTTTAGAAGAAATCGGTCCAGTAACTAAAAAGTTCAAAATGGCGGCCACTTTTTTCAATTCGCGCAGCGGATTCGTGATAAGGGACCTCAGGGACCCTCCGATATGAATTTTGGAAGCAATCGGTCCAATAACTAAAAATTTCAAAATGGCGGCCACTATTTTTACTTCCGACAACGGATTCGTGATAAGGGACCTAAGGGCCCCTTAGATATCGATTTTGGATGTAATCGGTCCAGTAACTAAAAAGTTCAAAATGGCGGCCACTTTTTTCAATTCGGGCAGTGGATTCGTGATAAGGGACCCTCAGATATCGATTTTGGAAGCAATCGGTCCAATAACTAATAACTAAAAAGTTCAAAATGGCGGCCACTATTTTCAATTCAGGCAACGGATTCGTGATAAGGGACCTCAGGGATTCTCATATATCGATTTTGGAAGCAATCGGTCCAGTTACTAAATAGTTTATTACAGGAGAACACGTAGGCTAGCAGCTGCGCTTGGAGGAAGACAGCAGAACCTTGCCGGGCAGTAGCAGTGCTTGGTCACCAGTGATAGAGTTTGGTCACCAGTGACAACCAACTTCAATGGGCCTTAAAATTTGATAGAAACAAAGATTCCACTTCCCTTTGAGTGAGCGGCAGGCAGATGCAGAGCGGCGAAACAAACGCCGGTGGAAGACTAGCAGTAATCCAGGATAATAGTGTTTCGTTCGGGCCGGGTGGAAGACCCTACAACGATGAAATAAAATTTAGTTCGCAACGGCACTAAATAAAATTGGACAGCTATCTCCAAGCATAAATCACTTACCCCTGTTAAATATAGGAGGTCTTGTAAACAAAACCAAAATCACAGATGTTTAAAATAATTTACTTTCACCAATTTCGACGGTCATCAGTCAACCAGAATCAATTTTTGTTTTACACTTGTCAAAAAGTCACAAATATTTTCAAATTAAATTTCCATAGAGGAACAAAATCAAAAGAGAATTTAATTATGAAACGCACGAAAAGAGATCGGCTCGAAACGATAGTTTGCGTTTCAAAATACCCACGAACTCACAAAAAAAGGCGAGAAGTCCAAAAAATTTTTGAAATTTGGACAACCATACGTTGGACAGCCCTGAAGAAGAAAAAAAAATTAAAACTCTCTAATTAACTAGTTAACTACAAACGTTTACTTGAAGCTGGTAGAAATTAACATTTATACACGATTCGCGTACACATACAAACGCCAAAAACTCCATCTAAAAGTGAACAAACTTAATAACCCCAACAACACACTAGTGTTAAGGGATCGCTATGCACAGCCTAAAACTAGTCAATTAATTAGGAAAGAGCATAACTAAACAACTAACTAAAACTAGATAATATAAAGAGAGAACGAGGAAGAAAAAAAACGGAGCACTTCGCACAATAGGCAAGTAGGGCTGTCAAGCTTAACACTTCTCGAGGGAAAAAACCACACAACTAGTAAAACATTAAAGACCAGTAGGGTTGTCAAAAACTGAAAAAAACTTGCAAAACATTGTCGGTTACCCCAGCGAAAATGTGGACAAAAACGGTAAAGGCGGATGCGTGAAAAATCCGACTCACGGATAAAATTAACACCGGGAGTCTGAAACGCAATACGCAAGAGTCTAAAGGGACAACTCTACCGAAAAATAGGCCATTTGAGGTAAGACAAGGGCAAGATTAATGAAAGAAATTTGAAAAATGGAAAATTGTTATAAGACCTCAAGAAATCTAAACAATACTGCGGAATACAGTAACGTTGTCACATAAAAGTGAACAGGGTACGCCAAAAATTTAAGGAGTACCTCGCAAAGCAACGCGTAAAAATATTCCAAACAGTAACCCTTAAAGATTTTTCCCTTAAAACAACGTTAAATAATCGTGAACTAAAAGTAAGTCTGTCCCGACTTTCGACTGAAAGAAATCTAGAGTCTGGCCATTGACTACTTAAATTAAAATTCTCTTGGAATCGTAAGGGAATACACAGGCAAAAACAACTCATCAACACGTAAGCAATTATCCGAAAGAGGTATAATGCCAATAAGCCGGGAAAAAAACGACCCGTGTCAAGAGAAGCAAAAAAATACCGTGCATACAAACAAAAAAACCACACGTTTCCAAGAAAACTGCACGATTAAATTAAGTAAGGGTCTTGAGGTATTAAAACTTGAACCATATTATCCGGAAAACGGATACACCCAAGAACGACAAAAAAACGGGTACGTTAGGGAAAGATTAAAGGCAGAAAAGGGGATAAAAACATTAGTTCGGGCGCCATAAATATGTGACAAAAATAACGGTAACAGGAGAACACGTAGTCTAGCAGCTGCGCTTGGAGGAAGACAGCAGAACCTTGCCGGGCAGTAGCAGTGCTTGGTCACCAGTGATAGAGTTTGGTCACCAGTGACAACCAACTTCAATGGGCCTTAAAATTTGATAGAAACAAAGATTCCACTTCCCTTTGAGTGAGCGGCAGGCAGATGCAGAGCGGCGAAACAAACGCCGGTGGAAGACTAGCAGTAATCCAGGATAATAGTGTTTCGTTCGGGCCGGGTGGAAGACCCTACAACGATGAAATAAAATTTAGTTCGCAACGGCACTAAATAAAATTGGACAGCTATCTCCAAGCATAAATTACTTACCCCTGTTAAATATAGGTCTTGTAAACAAAACCAAAATCACAGATGTTTAAAATAATTTACTTTCACCAATTTCGACGGTCATCAGTCATCCAGAATCAATTTTTGTTTTACACTTGTCAAAAAGTCACAAATATTTTCAAATTAAATTTCCATAGAGGAACAAAATCAAAAGAGAATTTAATTATGAAACGCACGAAAAGAGATCGGCTCGAAACGATAGTTTGCGTTTCAATAGCTTCTGTAAGTTCTTTCTTTTTTCTTTCTATGCAATAGATTTACCGCGGCAGTCCCCGAGTGCCACACGTCTTTTTTTGTTTCTAAAAAAGCTTGTTTTCGCGCCAAATTTGAAAAAAGAACGGCATGCGCATCGTAGTGAGTTTCCAAATATGAGACAAAAAAAATATATTAAAAAGGTTTTTATTCAACCTTAAAGTCATTGAGTTGTCAAACTGCCCTCGTAGAGCCTGCCTTTGATTGCCTCTCTCGCTCTACCCTGTACAGCGCGCCGTAGCCTTGCGATATTTTCTATGGCGCTGAAGTACGACTCCGTGTCCCGGTAAGTGTAGTGAGTTGGTGAGTTTGTGGTGAGTTTGTGGTAAGTTGGTGAGTTTGTGGTGAGTTAGTGAGTTTGTAGTGAGTTGGTGAGTTTGTGGTGAGATTGTGGTGAGATTGTGGTGAGTTGGTGAGTTTGTGGTGAGTTGGTGAGTTTGTCGTGAGATTGTGGTGAGTTGGTGAGTGTGGTGAGATTGTGGTGAGTTGGTGAGTTAGTGGTGAGTTGGTGAGTTTGTGGTGAGTTGGTGAGTTTGTGGTGAGTTGCAGTAAGTTGTTGAGTTCGTGGCGAGTTGGTGAGTTTATGGTGAGTTTGTTTGGAATTGGTGAGTTTGTGGTGAGTTTGTAGTGAGTTGGTGAGTTTGTGGAGAGTTGGTGAGTTTATGGTGAGATTGTGGTGAGTTTGTTTGGAATTGGTGAGTTTGTGGTGAGTTTGTAGTGAGTTGGTGAGTTTGTGGAGAGTTTGCAGTGAGTTGGTAGTGAGTTGGTGAGTTTGTGGAGAGTTTGCAGTGAGTTGGTAGTGAGTTGGTGAGTTTGTGGTGAGTTTGTGGTGAGTTTGTGGTGAGTTTGTGGTGAGTTTATGGTGAGTTTGTGGTGAGTTCGTGGTGAATTAGTGAGTTTGTGGTGAGTTGGTGAGTTTGTGGTGAGATTGTGGTGAGTTGGTGAGTTTGTGGTGAGATTATGGAGAGTTTGTAGTGAGTTGGTGAGTTTGTGGTGAGTTGGTGAGTTTATGGTGAGTTTGTGGTGAGTTGCAGTGAGTTGTTGAGTTTGTGGTGAGTTGGTGAGTTAATGGTGAGATTGTGGTGAGTTTGTTTGGAATTGGTGAGTTTGTGGTGAGTTTGTAGTAAGTTGGTGAGTTTGTGGTGAGTTTATGGTGAGATTGTAGTGAGTTTGTAGTGAGTTTCTGGTGAGTTAGTGTGAGTTGGTGAGTTTGTGGTGAGATTGTGGTTAGTTGGTGAGTTTGTGGTGAGTTGGTGAGTTTGTAGTGAATTGGTGAGTTTGTGGTGAGATTGTGGTGAGTTTATGGTGAGTTTGTGGTGAGTTCATGGTGAATTAGTGAGTTTGTGGTGAGTTGGTGAGTTTGTGGTGAGATTGTGGTGAGTTGGTGAGTTTGTGGTGAGATTGTGGTAAGTTGGTGAATTAATGGTGAGTTTGTGGTGAGTTGCAGTGAGTTGTTGAGTTTGTGGTGAGTTGGTGAGTTTATGGTGAGATTGTGGTGAGTTTGTTTGGAATTGGTGGGTTTTGTGGTGAGTTTGTTGTGAGTTGGTGAGTTTGTGGTAAGTTTGAAGTGAGTTGGTGAGTTTGTGGTGAGTTGGTGAGTTTGTGGTAAGATTGTGGTGAGTTGGTGAGTTTGTGGTGAGTTTGTGGTGAGTTTGTGGTGAGTTTGTGGTGAATTGGTGAGTTTATGGTGAGATTTTGGTGAGTTTGTAGTGAGTTTCTGGTGAGTTAGTGTGAGTTGGTGAGTTTGTGGTGAGATTGTGGTTAGTTGGTGAGTTTGTGGTGAGTTTGTGGTGAGTTGGTGAGTTTGTAGTGAGTTGGTGAGTTTGTGGTGAGATTGTGGTGAGTTGGTGAGTTTGTGGTGAGATTGTGGTGAGTTGGTGAGTTTGTGGTGAGTTGGTGAGTTTAAGGTGAGTTTGTGGTGAGTTGCAGTGAGTTGTTGAGTTTGTGGTGAGATTGTGGTGAGTTTGTTTGGAATTGGTGAGTTTGTGGTGAGTTGGTGAGTTTATGGTGAGTTTGTAGTAAGTTGGTGAGTTTGTGGTGAGTTTGTTTTGAGTTGGTGAATTTGTAGTGAGTTTGTGGTAAGTTTGTGAGTTTGTGGTGAGATTGTGGTGAGTTGGTGAGTTTGTGGTGAGATTGTGGTGAGTTGGTGAGTTTTTGGTGAGTTGGTGAGTTTAAGGTAAGTTTGTGGTGAGTAGCAGTGAGTTGTTGAGTTTGTGGTGAGATTGTGGTGAGTTGGTGAGTTTGTGGTGAGTTTGTAGTAATTTGGTGAGATTGTGGAGAGTTTGTGGTGAGTTAGTGAGTTTGTAGTGAGTTGGTGAAATTCTGGTGAGTTAGTAGTGAGTTGGTGAGTTGGTGAGTTTGTGGCGAGTTTGTGGTGAGATTGTGGTGAGTTGGTGAGTTTGTGGTGAGTTGGTGAGTTTAAAGTGAGTTGGTGAGTTTGTGGTGAGTTGGCGAGTTTGTACTGAGTTGGTGAGTTTGTGGTGAGTTTGTTTTGAGTTGGTAAATTTGCAGTGAGTTGGTGAGTTTGTGGTGAGTTTATGGTGAGATTGTGGTGAGTTTGTAGTGAGTTGGTGAGTTTGTAGTGAGATTGTGGTGAGTTGGCGAGTTTGTAGTGAATTGGTGAGTTTGTGGTGAGTTGGTGAGTTTGTGGTGAGTTGGTGAGTTTGTGGTGAGATTGTGGTGAGTTGGAGAGTTTGTGGTGAGTTTATGGTGAGATTGTGGTGAGTTGGTGAGTTTTTGGGAGTTTGTGGTGAGATTGTGGTGAGTTTGTGGTGAGTTTGTGGTAAGTTGGTGAGTTTGTGGTGAGTTTGTGAGTTTGTGGTGAGTTGGTTAGTTTGTGGTAAGTTTGTGAGTTTGTAGTGAGTTGGTGAGTTTGTGGTGAGTTGGTGAGATTGTGGTGAGTTTGTGGTGATTTGGTGAGATTGTGGTGAGTTTGTGGTGAGTTAGTGAGTTGGTGAGATTCTGGTGAGTTAGTAGTGAGTTGGTGAGTTGGTGAGTTTGTGGTGAGTTGGTGAGTTTGTGGTGAGTTGGTGAGTTTGTGGCGAGTTTTTGGTGAGATTGTAGTGAGTTGGTTAGTTTGTGGTGAGTTGGTGAGTTTGAAGTGAGTTGGTGAGTTTGTGGTGAGTTGGCGAGTTTGTAGTGAGTTGGTGAGTTTGTGGTGAGTTTAAGGTGAGATTGTGGTGAGTTTGTTTTGAGTTGGTAAATTTGCAGTGAGTTGGTGAGTTTGTGACGAGTTGGTGAGTTTGTGGTGAGTTTATGGTGAGATTGTGGTGAGTTTGTAGTGAGTTTCTGGTGAGTTAGTAGTGAGTTGGTGAGTTTGTGGTGAGATTGTAGTGAGTTGGTGAGTTTGTAGTGAATTGGTGAGTTTGTGGTGAGTTGGTGAGATTGTGGTGAGTTGGTGAGTTTGTAGTGAGATTGTGGTGAGTTGGTTAGTTTGTGGTGAGTTTGTAGTGAGATGGTGAGTTTGTGGTGTGTTTCTGGTGATTTTGTAGTGAGTTTGTGGTGAGTTTGTAGTGAGTTGGTGAGTTTGTGGAGAGTTTGCAGTGAGTTGGTAGTGAGTTGGTGAGTTTGTGGAGAGTTTGCAGTGAGTTGGTAGTGAGTTGGTGAGTTTGTGGTGAGTTTGTGGTGAGTTTGTGGTGAGTTTATGGTGAGTTTGTGGTGAGTTCGTGGTGAATTAGTGAGTTTGTGGTGAGTTGGTGAGTTTGTGGTGAGATTGTGGTGAGTTGGTGAGTTTGTGGTGAGATTATGGAGAGTTTGTAGTGAGTTGGTGAGTTTGTGGTGAGTTGGTGAGTTTATGGTGAGTTTGTGGTGAGTTGCAGTGAGTTGTTGAGTTTGTGGTGAGTTGGTGAGTTTATGGTGAGATTGTGGTGAGTTTGTTTGGAATTGGTGAGTTTGTGGTGAGTTTGTAGTAAGTTGGTGAGTTTGTGGTGAGTTTATGGTGAGATTGTAGTGAGTTTGTAGTGAGTTTCTGGTGAGTTAGTGTGAGTTGGTGAGTTTGTGGTGAGATTGTGGTTAGTTGGTGAGTTTGTGGTGAGTTGGTGAGTTTGTAGTGAATTGGTGAGTTTGTGGTGAGATTGTGGTGAGTTTATGGTGAGTTTGTGGTGAGTTCATGGTGAATTAGTGAGTTTGTGGTGAGTTGGTGAGTTTGTGGTGAGATTGTGGTGAGTTGGTGAGTTTGTGGTGAGATTGTGGTAAGTTGGTGAATTAATGGTGAGTTTGTGGTGAGTTGCAGTGAGTTGTTGAGTTTGTGGTGAGTTGGTGAGTTTATGGTGAGATTGTGGTGAGTTTGTTTGGAATTGGTGGGTTTTGTGGTGAGTTTGTTGTGAGTTGGTGAGTTTGTGGTAAGTTTGAAGTGAGTTGGTGAGTTTGTGGTGAGTTGGTGAGTTTGTGGTGAGATTGTGGTGAGTTGGTGAGTTTGTGGTGAGTTTGTGGTGAGTTTGTGGTGAGTTTGTGGTGAATTGGTGAGTTTATGGTGAGATTTTGGTGAGTTTGTAGTGAGTTTCTGGTGAGTTAGTGTGAGTTGGTGAGTTTGTGGTGAGATTGTGGTTAGTTGGTGAGTTTGTGGTGAGTTTGTGGTGAGTTGGTGAGTTTGTAGTGAGTTGGTGAGTTTGTGGTGAGATTGTGGTGAGTTGGTGAGTTTGTGGTGAGATTGTGGTGAGTTGGTGAGTTTGTGGTGAGTTGGTGAGTTAAAGGTGAGTTTGTGGTGAGTTGCAGTGAGTTGTTGAGTTTGTGGTGAGATTGTGGTGAGTTTGTTTGGAATTGGTGAGTTTGTGGTGAGTTGGTGAGTTTATGGTGAGTTTGTAGTAAGTTGGTGAGTTTGTGGTGAGTTTGTTTTGAGTTGGTGAATTTGTAGTGAGTTTGTGGTAAGTTTGTGAGTTTGTGGTGAGATTGTGGTGAGTTGGTGAGTTTGTGGTGAGATTGTGGTGAGTTGGTGAGTTTTTGGTGAGTTGGTGAGTTTAAGGTAAGTTTGTGGTGAGTAGCAGTGAGTTGTTGAGTTTGTGGTGAGATTGTGGTGAGTTGGTGAGTTTGTGGTGAGTTTGTAGTAATTTGGTGAGATTGTGGAGAGTTTGTGGTGAGTTAGTGAGTTTGTAGTGAGTTGGTGAAATTCTGGTGAGTTAGTAGTGAGTTGATGAGTTGGTGAGTTTGTGGTGAGTTGGTGAGTTTGTGGCGAGTTTGTGGTGAGATTGTGGTGAGTTGGTGAGTTTGTGGTGAGTTGGTGAGTTTAAAGTGAGTTGGTGAGTTTGTGGTGAGTTGGCGAGTTTGTACTGAGTTGGTGAGTTTGTGGTGAGTTTGTTTTGAGTTGGTAAATTTGCAGTGAGTTGGTGAGTTTGTGGTGAGTTTATGGTGAGATTGTGGTGAGTTTGTAGTGAGTTGGTGAGTTTGTGGTGAGATTGTGGTGAGATTGTGGTGAGTTGGCGAGTTTGTAGTGAATTGGTGAGTTTGTGGTGAGTTGGTGAGTTTGTGGTGAGTTGGTGAGTTTGTGGTGAGATTGTGGTGAGTTGGAGAGTTTGTGGTGAGTTTATGGTGAGATTGTGGTGAGTTGGTGAGTTTTTGGGAGTTTGTGGTGAGATTGTGGTGAGTTTGTGGTGAGTTTGTGGTAAGTTGGTGAGTTTGTGGTGAGTTTGTGAGTTTGTGGTGAGTTGGTTAGTTTGTGGTAAGTTTGTGAGTTTGTAGTGAGTTGGTGAGTTTGTGGTGAGTTGGTGAGATTGTGGTGAGTTTGTGGTGATTTGGTGAGATTGTGGTGAGTTTGTGGTGAGTTAGTGAGTTGGTGAGATTCTGGTGAGTTAGTAGTGAGTTGGTGAGTTGGTGAGTTTGTGGTGAGTTGGTGAGTTTGTGGTGAGTTGGTGAGTTTGTGGCGAGTTTTTGGTGAGATTGTAGTGAGTTGGTTAGTTTGTGGTGAGTTGGTGAGTTTGAAGTGAGTTGGTGAGTTTGTGGTGAGTTGGCGAGTTTGTAGTGAGTTGGTGAGTTTGTGGTGAGTTTAAGGTGAGATTGTGGTGAGTTTGTTTTGAGTTGGTAAATTTGCAGTGAGTTGGTGAGTTTGTGACAAGTTGGTGAGTTTGTGGTGAGTTTATGGTGAGATTGTGGTGAGTTTGTAGTGAGTTTCTGGTGAGTTAGTAGTGAGTTGGTGAGTTTGTGGTGAGATTGTAGTGAGTTGGTGAGTTTGTAGTGAATTGGTGAGTTTGTGGTGAGTTGGTGAGATTGTGGTGAGTTGGTGAGTTTGTAGTGAGATTGTGGTGAGTTGGTTAGTTTGTGGTGAGTTTGTAGTGAGATGGTGAGTTTGTGGTGTGTTTCTGGTGATTTTGTAGTGAGTTTGTGGTGAGTTTGTGGTAAGTTGGTGAGTTTGTGGTGGGGTAGTGAGTTTGTGGTGAGTTGGTGAGTTTGTAGTGAGTTGGTGAGTTTGTGGTGAGTTGGTTAGTTTGTGGTGAGTTGGTGAATTTATGGAGAGTTTGTGGTGAGTTGCAGTGAGTTGTTGAGTTTGTGGTGAGTTGGTGAGTTTATGGTGAGATTGTGGTGAGTTTGTTTGGAATTGGTAAAATTGCAGTTAGTTGGTGAGTTTGTGGTGAGTTTGTGACGAGTTGGTGAGTTTGTGGTGAGTTTATGGTAGTTGGTAAGTTTGTAGTGAATTGGTGAGTTTGTGGTGAGTTGGTGAGTTTGTGGTGAGTTGGTGAGTTTGTGGTGAGATTGTGGTGAGTTGGTGAGTTTGTGGTAAGATTGTGGTGAGTTGGTTAGTTTGTGGTGAGTTTGTAGTGAGTTGTATGAGTTTGTGGTGAGTTTGTTGTAAGTTGGTGAGTTTGTGGTGAGTTTCTGGTGATTTTGTAGTGAGTTTGTGGTGGGTTAGTGAGTTTGTGGTGAATTGGTGAGTTTGTGGTGAGTTGGTGAGTTTGTAGTGAGTTGGTGAGTCTGTGGTGAGTTTGTGACGAATTGGTGAGTTTGTAGTGAGTTGGTGAGTTTGTGGTGAGTTTGTAGTGAGTTGGTGAGTTTGTGGTGAGTTGGTGAGTTTGTGGTGAGTTGGTGTGTTTGTAGTGAGTTAGTGAGTTTGTGGTGAGTTGGTGAGTTTGTAATGAGAATGTGGTGAGTTGGTGAGTTTGTGGTGAGTTTATGGTGAGATTGTGGTGAGTTGGTGAGTTTTTGGGAGTTTGTGGTGAGATTGTGGTGAGTTGGTGAGTTTGTGGTGAGTTGGTGAGTTTGTAGTGAGTTGGTGAGTTTGTGGTGAGTTGGTGAGTTTGTTATGAGAATGTGGTGAGTTGGTGAGTTTGTGGTGAGTTTATGGTGAGATTGTGGTGAGTTGGTGAGTTTGTAGTGAGTTGGTGAGTTTGTGGTGAGTTTGTAGTGAGTTGGTGAGTTTGTGGTGAGTTGGTGAGTTTGTGGTGAGTTGGTGAGTTTGTGGTGAGTTGGTGAGTTTGTAGTGAGTTTGTGGTGAGTTAGTGAGATTGTAGTGAGTTGGTGAGTTTGTAGTGAGTTGGTGAGTTTGTGGTGAGTTGGCGAGTTTGTGGTGAGTTTGTGGTGAGTTGGTGAGTTTGTTGTGAGTTTGTAGTGAGTTGGTGAGTTTGTGGTGAGTTTCTGGTGAGTTAGTAGTGAGTTGGTGAGTTTGTGGTGAGTTGGTGAGTTTGTGGTGAGTTAGTGAGTTTGTAGTGAGTTTCTGGTGAGTTAGTGAGTTTGTAGGGAGTTGGTGAGTTTTTGGTGAGTTAGTGAGTTTGTAGTGAGTTTCTGGTGAGTTAGTGAGTTTGTAGTGAGTTGGTGAGATTGTGGTGAGTTTGTTTGGAATTGGTGGGTTTTGTGGTAAGATTGTTTTGAGTTGGTGAATTTGTAGTGAGTTTGTGGTGAGTTGGTGAGTTTGTGGTGAGTTGGTGAGTTTGTAGTGAGTTGGTGAGTCTGTGGTGAGTTTGTGACGAATTGGTGAGTTTGTGGTGAGTTGGTGAGTTTATGGTGAGATTGTGGTGAGTTAGTGAGTTTGTGGTGAGATTGTGGTGAGTTGGTATGTTTGTTGTGAGTTTGTAGTGAGTTGGTGAGTTTGTGGTGAGTTTCTGGTGAGTTAGTAGTGAGTTAGTAAGTTTGTGGTGAGTTGGTGAGTTTGTGGTAAGTTGGTGAGTTTGTGGTGAGTTAGTGAGTTTGAAGTGAGTCTCTGGTGAGTTGGTGCGTTTGTAGTGAGTTTGTGGTGAGTTGGTGATGTAGTGAGTTTGTGGTGAGTTGGTGAGTTTGTTGTGAGTTTGTAGTAAGTTGGTGAGTTTGTGGTGAGTTAGTGAGTTTGTGGTGAGTTTGTGGTGAGTTAGTGAGATTGTAGTGAGTTGGTGAGTTTGTAGTGAGTTGGTGAGTTTGTGGCGAGTTGGCGAGTTTGTGGTGAGTTTGTGGTGAGTTGGTGAGTTTGTTGTGAGTTTGTAGTGAGTTGGTGAGTTTGTGGTGAGTTTCTGGTGAGTTAGTAGTGAGTTGGTGAGTTTGTGGTGAGTTGGTGAGTTTGTGGTGAGTTAGTGAGTTTGTAGTGAGTTTCTGGTGAGTTAGTGAGTTTGTAGGGAGTTGGTGAGTTTTTGGTGAGTTAGTGAGTTTGTAGTGAGTTTCTGGTGAGTTAGTGAGTTTGTAGTGAGTTGGTGAGATTGTGGTGAGTTTGTTTGGAATTGGTGGGTTTTGTGGTAAGATTGTTTTGAGTTGGTGAATTTGTAGTGAGTTTGTGGTGAGTTGGTGAGTTTGTGGTGAGTTGGTGAGTTTGTAGTGAGTTGGTGAGTCTGTGGTGAGTTT
Organism: Coleophora flavipennella; assembly: GCA_947284805.1. Classification (NCBI taxonomy): domain Eukaryota; kingdom Metazoa; phylum Arthropoda; class Insecta; order Lepidoptera; family Coleophoridae; genus Coleophora; species Coleophora flavipennella. Next base: position 5,777,763 of record OX369263.1, on the reverse strand, counting down.
GTGACGAATTGGTGAGTTTGTGGTGAGTTGGTGAGTTTATGGTGAGATTGTGGTGAGTTAGTGAGTTTGTGGTGAGATTGTGGTGAGTTGGTAAGTTTGTTGTGAGTTTGTAGTGAGTTGGTGAGTTTGTGGTGAGTTTCTGGTGAGTTAGTAGTGAGTTAGTAAGTTTGTGGTGAGTTGGTGAGTTTGTGGTAAGTTGGTGAGTTTGTGGTGAGTTAGTGAGTTTGAAGTGAGTCTCTGGTGAGTTGGTGCGTTTGTAGTGAGTTTGTGGTGAGTTTGTTGTGAGTTTGTAGTAAGTTGGTGAGTTTGTGGTGAGTTGGTGAGTTTGTAGTGAGTTGGTGAGTTTGTGGTGAGTTTGTTTTGAGTTGGTGAATTTGTAGTGAGTTTGTGGTGAGTTGGTGAGTTTAAGGTGAGTTTGTGGTGAGTTGCAGTGAGTTGTTGAGTTTGTAGTGAGATTGTGGTGAGTTTGTTTGGAATTGGTGAGTTTGTGGTGAGTTGGTGAGTTTGTGGTCAGTTTGTAGTAAGTTGGTGAGTTTGTGGTGAGTTTATTATGAGTTGGTGAATTTGTAGTGAGTTTGTGGTGAGTTGGTGAGTTTTTGTGGCGAGTTTGTGGTGAGATTGTGGTAAGTTGGTGAGTTTGTGGTGAGTTGGTGAGTTTAAAGTGAGTTGGTGAGTTTGTAGTGAGTTGGCGAGTATGTAGTGAGTTGGTGAGTTTGTGGTGAGTTAAAGGTGAGATTGTGGTGAGTTTGTTTTGAGTTGGTAAAATTGCAGTGAGTTGGTGAGTTTGTGGTGAGTTTGTGACGAGTTGGTGAGTTTGTGGTGAGTTTATGGTGAGATTGTGGTGAGTTTGTAGTGAGTTGGTGAGTTTGTGGTGAGATTGTGGTAAGATTGTGGTGAGATTGTGGTGAGTTGGTGGTGAGATTGTGGTGAGTTGGTGAGTTTGTAGTGAATTGGTGAGTTTGTGGTGAGTTGGTGAGTTTGTGGTGAGTTGGTGAGTTTGTGGTGAGATTGTGGTGAGTTGGTGAGTTTGTGGTAAGATTGTGGTGTGTTGGTTAGTTTGTGGTGAGTTTGTAGTGAGTTGTATGAGTTTGTGGTGAGTTTGTGGTGAGTTTGTTGTAAGTTGGTGAGTTTGTGGTGAGTTTCTGGTGATTTTGTAGTGAGTTGGTGGTGGGTTAGTGTGTTTGTGGTGAGTTGGTGAGTTTGTAGTGAGATTGTGGTGAGTTTGTTTGGAATTGGTGGGTTTTGTGGTGAGTTTGTAGTTAGTTGGTGAGTATGTGGTGAGTTTGTAGTGAGTTGGTGAGTTTGTGGTGAGTTTGTAGTGAGTTGGTAAGTTTGTGGTGAGTTGGTAAGTTTTTGGTGAGTTGGTGTGTTTGTAGTGAGTTGGTGAGTTTGTGGTGAGTTGGTGAGTTTTTAATGAGAATGTGGTGAGTTGGTGAGTTTGTGGTGAGTTTATGGTGAGATTGTGGTGAGTTGGTGAGTTTTTGGGAGTTTGTGGTGAGATTGTGGTGAGTTGGTGAGTTTGTGGTGAGTTTGTGTTGAGATTGTGGTGAGTTGGTGAGTTTGTAGTGAGTTGGTGAGTTTGTGGTGAGTTGGTGAGTTTGTTATGAGAATGTGGTGAGTTGGTGAGTTTGTGGTGAGTTTATGGTGAGATTGTGGTGAGTTGGTGAGTTTGTAGTGAGTTGGTGAGTTTGTGGTGAGTTTGTAGTGAGTTGGTGAGTTTGTGGTGAGTTGGTGAGTTTGTGGTGAGTTGGTGAGTTTGTGGTGAGTTTGTGGTGAGTTGGTGAGTTTGTGGTGAGTTGGTGAGTTTGTGGCGAGTTGGTGAGTTTGTAGTGAGTTGGTGAGTTTGTGGTGAGTTGGTGAGTTTGTAATGAGAATGTGGTGAGTTGGTGAGTTTGTGGTGAGTTTATGGTGAGATGTGGTGAGTTGGTGAGTTTTTGGGAGTTTGTGGTGAGTTGGTGAGTTTGTGGTGAGTTTGTGGTGAGTTGGTGAGTTTGTAGTGAGTTGGTGAGTTTGTGGTGAGTCGGTGAGTTTGTTATGAGAATGTGGTGAGTTGGTGAGTTTGTGGTGAGTTTGTGGTGAGATTGTGGTGAGTTGGTGAGTTTGTGGTGAGATTGTGGTGAGTTAGTGAGTTTGTAGTGAGTTGGTGAGTTTGTGGTGAGTTGGTGAGTTTGTGAGTTTGTGAGTTTGTGGTGAGTTAGTGAGATTGTAGTGAGTTTGTAGTGAGTTGGTGAGTTTGTAGTGAGTTGGTGAGTTTGTGGTGAGTTGGCGAGTTTGTAGTGAATTAGTAAGTTTGTAGTGAGTTTCTGGTGAGTTAGTGAGTTTGTAGTGAGTTGGTGAGTTTGTGGTGAGTTGGTGAGTTTATGGTGAGATTGTGGTAAGATTGTTTTAAGTTGGTGAATTTGTAGTGAGTTTGTGGTGAGTTGGTGAGTTTGTAGTGAGTTTCTGGTGAGTTTGTAGTGAGTTGGTGAGTTTGTGGTGAGTTGGTGAGTTTGTGGTGAGTTGGTGAGTTTGTAGTGAGTTAGTGAGTTTGTAGTGAGTTAGTGAGTTTGTAGTGAGTTGGTGAGTTTGTGGTGAGTTGAGTTTATGGTGAGATTGTGGTAAGATTGTTTTAAGTTGGTGAATTTGTAGTGAGTTTGTGGTGAGTTTGTGAGTTTGTGGTGAGTTGGTGAGTTTGTGGTGAGTTGGTGAGTTTGTAGTGAGTTGGTGAGTCTGTGGTGAGTTTGTGACGAGTTGGTGAGTTTGTGGAGTTTGTGGTAAGTTTGTAGTGAGTTGGTGAGTTTGTGGTGAGTTTGAAGTGAGTTGGTGAATTTGTGGTGAGATTGTGGTGAGTTTGTGGTGAGTTGGTGAGTTTGTGGTGAGTTTGTGGCGAGATTGTGGTGAGTTGGTGAGTTTGCAGTGAGTTGGTGTGTTTGTGAGTTTGTGGTGAGTTGGTGAGTTTGTAGTGAGTTTCTGGTGAGTTAGTAGTGAGTTTGTGGTGAGTTGGTGAGTTTGTGGTGAGTTGGTGAGTTTGTGGTGAGTTGGTGAGTTTGTAGTGAGTTGGTGAGTTTGTGACGAGTTGGTGAGTTGGTGGAGTTTGTGGTGAGTTGGTGAGTTTGTGGTGAGTTGGGGAGTTTGTGGTGAGTTGGTGAGTTTGTAGTGAGTTAGTGAGTTTGTAGTGAGTTTCTGGTGAGTTAGTGAGTTTGTAGTGAGTTGGTGAGTTTGTGGTGAGTTGGTGAGTTTATGGTGAGATTGTGGTAAGATTGTTTTAAGTTGGTGAATTTGTAGTGAGTTTGTGGTGAGTTGGTGAGTTTGTGGTGAGTTGGTGAGTTTGTGGTGTGTTGGTGAGTTTGTAGTGAGTTGGTGAGTCTGTGGTGAGTTTGTGACGAGTTGGTGAGTTTGTGGAGTTTGTGGTAAGTTTGTAGTGAGTTGGTGAGTTTGTGGTGAGTTTGAAGTGATTTGGTGAGTTTTTGGTGAGTTGGTGAATTTGTGGTGAGATTGTGGTGAGTTTGTGGTGAGTTGGTGAGTTTGTGGTGAGTTTGTGGCGAGATTGTGGTGAGTTGGTGAGTTTGCAGTGAGTTGGTGTGTTTGTGAGTTTGTGGTGAGTTGGTGAGTTTGTAGTGAGTTTCTGGTGAGTTAGTAGTGAGTTTGTGGTGAGTTGGTGAGTTTGTGGTGAGTTGGTGAGTTTGTAGTGAGTTGGTGAGTTTGTGACGAGTTGGTGAGTTGGTGGAGTTTGTGGTGAGTCTGTGACGAGTTGGGAGTTTGTGGTGAGTTTATGGTGAGATTGTGGTGAGTTTGTAGTGAGTTTCTGGTGAGTTAGTGTGAGTTGGTGAGTTTGTGGTGAGATTGTGGTTAGTTGGTGAGTTTGTGGTGAGTTGGTGAGTTTGTAGTGAGTTGGTGAGTTTGTGAGTTTGTAGTGAGTTGGTGAGTTTGTGGTGAGATTGTGGTGAGTTTGTAGTGAGTTGGTGAGTTTGTGGTGAGTTGGTGAGTTTAAGGTGAGTTTGTGGTGAGTTGCAGTGAGTTGTTGAGTTTGTGGTGAGATTGTGGTGAGTTTGTTTGGAATTGGTGAGTTTGTGGTGAGTTTTTGGTGAGTTTGTAGTGAGTTGGTGAGTTTGTGTTGAGTTTGTAGTAAGTTGGTGAGTTTGTTGTGAGTTTGTTTTGAGTTGGTGAATTTGTAGTGAGTTTGTGGTGAGTTTGTGGTAAGTTGGTGAGTTTGTGGTGAGTTTGTATTGTAGTGAGTTTGTGGTGAGATTGTGGTGAGTTGGTGAGTTTTTGGGAGTTTGTGGTGAGATTGTGGTAAGTTTGTGGTGAGTTTGTGGTGATTTGGTGAGATTTTGGTGAGTTAGTGGTGAGTTAGTGAGTTGGTGAGATTCTGGTGAGTTAGTAGTGAGTTGGTGAGTTTGTGAGTTTGTAGTGAGTTGGTGAGTTTGTGGTGAGTTGGTGAGTTTGTAATAAGAATGTGGTGAGTTGGTGAGTTTGTGGTGAGTTTGTGGTGAGTTGGTGAGTTTGTGGTGAGTTTGTGTTGAGATTGTGGTGAGTTGGTGAGTTTGTAGTGAGTTGGTGAGTTTGTGGTGAGTTGGTGAGTTTGTTATGAGAATGTGGTGAGTTGGTGAGTTTGTGGTGAGTTTATGGTGAGATTGTGGTGAGTTGGTGAGTTTGTAGTGAGTTGGTGAGTTTGTGGTGAGTTTGTAGTGAGTTGGTGAGTTTGTGGTGAGTTGGTGAGTTTGTGGTGAGTTGGTGAGTTTGTGGTGAGTTTGTGGTGAGTTGGTGAGTTTGTGGTGAGTTGGTGAGTTTGTGGCGAGTTGGTGAGTTTGTAGTGAGTTGGTGAGTTTGTGGTGAGTTGGTGAGTTTGTAATGAGAATGTGGTGAGTTGGTGAGTTTGTGGTGAGTTTATGGTGAGATGTGGTGAGTTGGTGAGTTTTTGGGAGTTTGTGGTGAGTTGGTGAGTTTGTGGTGAGTTTGTGGTGAGTTGGTGAGTTTGTAGTGAGTTGGTGAGTTTGTGGTGAGTCGGTGAGTTTGTTATGAGAATGTGGTGAGTTGGTGAGTTTGTGGTGAGTTTGTGGTGAGATTGTGGTGAGTTGGTGAGTTTGTGGTGAGATTGTGGTGAGTTAGTGAGTTTGTAGTGAGTTGGTGAGTTTGTGGTGAGTTGGTGAGTTTGTGAGTTTGTGAGTTTGTGGTGAGTTAGTGAGATTGTAGTGAGTTTGTAGTGAGTTGGTGAGTTTGTAGTGAGTTGGTGAGTTTGTGGTGAGTTGGCGAGTTTGTAGTGAATTAGTAAGTTTGTAGTGAGTTTCTGGTGAGTTAGTGAGTTTGTAGTGAGTTGGTGAGTTTGTGGTGAGTTGGTGAGTTTATGGTGAGATTGTGGTAAGATTGTTTTAAGTTGGTGAATTTGTAGTGAGTTTGTGGTGAGTTGGTGAGTTTGTAGTGAGTTTCTGGTGAGTTTGTAGTGAGTTGGTGAGTTTGTGGTGAGTTGGTGAGTTTGTGGTGAGTTGGTGAGTTTGTAGTGAGTTAGTGAGTTTGTAGTGAGTTAGTGAGTTTGTAGTGAGTTGGTGAGTTTGTGGTGAGTTGAGTTTATGGTGAGATTGTGGTAAGATTGTTTTAAGTTGGTGAATTTGTAGTGAGTTTGTGGTGAGTTGGTGAGTTTGTGGTGAGTTGGTGAGTTTGTGGTGAGTTGGTGAGTTTGTAGTGAGTTGGTGAGTCTGTGGTGAGTTTGTGACGAGTTGGTGAGTTTGTGGAGTTTGTGGTAAGTTTGTAGTGAGTTGGTGAGTTTGTGGTGAGTTTGAAGTGAGTTGGTGAATTTGTGGTGAGATTGTGGTGAGTTTGTGGTGAGTTGGTGAGTTTGTGGTGAGTTTGTGGCGAGATTGTGGTGAGTTGGTGAGTTTGCAGTGAGTTGGTGTGTTTGTGAGTTTGTGGTGAGTTGGTGAGTTTGTAGTGAGTTTCTGGTGAGTTAGTAGTGAGTTTGTGGTGAGTTGGTGAGTTTGTGGTGAGTTGGTGAGTTTGTGGTGAGTTGGTGAGTTTGTAGTGAGTTGGTGAGTTTGTGACGAGTTGGTGAGTTGGTGGAGTTTGTGGTGAGTTGGTGAGTTTGTGGTGAGTTGGGGAGTTTGTGGTGAGTTGGTGAGTTTGTAGTGAGTTAGTGAGTTTGTAGTGAGTTTCTGGTGAGTTAGTGAGTTTGTAGTGAGTTGGTGAGTTTGTGGTGAGTTGGTGAGTTTATGGTGAGATTGTGGTAAGATTGTTTTAAGTTGGTGAATTTGTAGTGAGTTTGTGGTGAGTTGGTGAGTTTGTGGTGAGTTGGTGAGTTTGTGGTGTGTTGGTGAGTTTGTAGTGAGTTGGTGAGTCTGTGGTGAGTTTGTGACGAGTTGGTGAGTTTGTGGAGTTTGTGGTAAGTTTGTAGTGAGTTGGTGAGTTTGTGGTGAGTTTGAAGTGATTTGGTGAGTTTTTGGTGAGTTGGTGAATTTGTGGTGAGATTGTGGTGAGTTTGTGGTGAGTTGGTGAGTTTGTGGTGAGTTTGTGGCGAGATTGTGGTGAGTTGGTGAGTTTGCAGTGAGTTGGTGTGTTTGTGAGTTTGTGGTGAGTTGGTGAGTTTGTAGTGAGTTTCTGGTGAGTTAGTAGTGAGTTTGTGGTGAGTTGGTGAGTTTGTGGTGAGTTGGTGAGTTTGTAGTGAGTTGGTGAGTTTGTGACGAGTTGGTGAGTTGGTGGAGTTTGTGGTGAGTCTGTGACGAGTTGGGAGTTTGTGGTGAGTTTATGGTGAGATTGTGGTGAGTTTGTAGTGAGTTTCTGGTGAGTTAGTGTGAGTTGGTGAGTTTGTGGTGAGATTGTGGTTAGTTGGTGAGTTTGTGGTGAGTTGGTGAGTTTGTAGTGAGTTGGTGAGTTTGTGAGTTTGTAGTGAGTTGGTGAGTTTGTGGTGAGATTGTGGTGAGTTTGTACTGAGTTGGTGAGTTTGTGGTGAGTTGGTGAGTTTAAGGTGAGTTTGTGGTGAGTTGCAGTGAGTTGTTGAGTTTGTGGTGAGATTGTGGTGAGTTTGTTTGGAATTGGTGAGTTTGTGGTGAGTTTTTGGTGAGTTTGTAGTGAGTTGGTGAGTTTGTGTTGAGTTTGTAGTAAGTTGGTGAGTTTGTTGTGAGTTTGTTTTGAGTTGGTGAATTTGTAGTGAGTTTGTGGTGAGTTTGTGGTAAGTTGGTGAGTTTGTGGTGAGTTTGTATTGTAGTGAGTTTGTGGTGAGATTGTGGTGAGTTGGTGAGTTTTTGGGAGTTTGTGGTGAGATTGTGGTAAGTTTGTGGTGAGTTTGTGGTGATTTGGTGAGATTTTGGTGAGTTAGTGGTGAGTTAGTGAGTTGGTGAGATTCTGGTGAGTTAGTAGTGAGTTGGTGAGTTTGTGAGTTTGTAGTGAGTTGGTGAGTTTGTGGTGAGTTGGTGAGTTTGTAATAAGAATGTGGTGAGTTGGTGAGTTTGTGGTGAGTTTGTGTTGAGATTGTGGTGAGTTGGTGAGTTTGTAGTGAGTTGGTGAGTTTGTGGTGAGTTGGTGAGTTTGTTATGAGAATGTGGTGAGTTGGTGAGTTTGTGGTGAGTTTATGGTGAGATTGTGGTGAGTTGGTGAGTTTGTAGTGAGTTGGTGAGTTTGTGGTGAGTTTGTAGTGAGTTGGTGAGTTTGTGGTGAGTTGGTGAGTTTGTGGTGAGTTGGTGAGTTTGTGGTGAGTTTGTGGTGAGTTGGTGAGTTTGTGGTGAGTTGGTGAGTTTGTGGCGAGTTGGTGAGTTTGTAGTGAGTTGGTGAGTTTGTGGTGAGTTGGTGAGTTTGTAATGAGAATGTGGTGAGTTGGTGAGTTTGTGGTGAGTTTATGGTGAGATGTGGTGAGTTGGTGAGTTTTTGGGAGTTTGTGGTGAGTTGGTGAGTTTGTGGTGAGTTTGTGGTGAGTTGGTGAGTTTGTAGTGAGTTGGTGAGTTTGTGGTGAGTCGGTGAGTTTGTTATGAGAATGTGGTGAGTTGGTGAGTTTGTGGTGAGTTTGTGGTGAGATTGTGGTGAGTTGGTGAGTTTGTGGTGAGATTGTGGTGAGTTAGTGAGTTTGTAGTGAGTTGGTGAGTTTGTGGTGAGTTGGTGAGTTTGTGAGTTTGTGAGTTTGTGGTGAGTTAGTGAGATTGTAGTGAGTTTGTAGTGAGTTGGTGAGTTTGTAGTGAGTTGGTGAGTTTGTGGTGAGTTGGCGAGTTTGTAGTGAATTAGTAAGTTTGTAGTGAGTTTCTGGTGAGTTAGTGAGTTTGTAGTGAGTTGGTGAGTTTGTGGTGAGTTGGTGAGTTTATGGTGAGATTGTGGTAAGATTGTTTTAAGTTGGTGAATTTGTAGTGAGTTTGTGGTGAGTTGGTGAGTTTGTAGTGAGTTTCTGGTGAGTTTGTAGTGAGTTGGTGAGTTTGTGGTGAGTTGGTGAGTTTGTGGTGAGTTGGTGAGTTTGTAGTGAGTTAGTGAGTTTGTAGTGAGTTAGTGAGTTTGTAGTGAGTTGGTGAGTTTGTGGTGAGTTGAGTTTATGGTGAGATTGTGGTAAGATTGTTTTAAGTTGGTGAATTTGTAGTGAGTTTGTGGTGAGTTGGTGAGTTTGTGGTGAGTTGGTGAGTTTGTGGTGAGTTGGTGAGTTTGTAGTGAGTTGGTGAGTCTGTGGTGAGTTTGTGACGAGTTGGTGAGTTTGTGGAGTTTGTGGTAAGTTTGTAGTGAGTTGGTGAGTTTGTGGTGAGTTTGAAGTGAGTTGGTGAATTTGTGGTGAGATTGTGGTGAGTTTGTGGTGAGTTGGTGAGTTTGTGGTGAGTTTGTGGCGAGATTGTGGTGAGTTGGTGAGTTTGCAGTGAGTTGGTGTGTTTGTGAGTTTGTGGTGAGTTGGTGAGTTTGTAGTGAGTTTCTGGTGAGTTAGTAGTGAGTTTGTGGTGAGTTGGTGAGTTTGTGGTGAGTTGGTGAGTTTGTGGTGAGTTGGTGAGTTTGTAGTGAGTTGGTGAGTTTGTGACGAGTTGGTGAGTTGGTGGAGTTTGTGGTGAGTTGGTGAGTTTGTGGTGAGTTGGGGAGTTTGTGGTGAGTTGGTGAGTTTGTAGTGAGTTAGTGAGTTTGTAGTGAGTTTCTGGTGAGTTAGTGAGTTTGTAGTGAGTTGGTGAGTTTGTGGTGAGTTGGTGAGTTTATGGTGAGATTGTGGTAAGATTGTTTTAAGTTGGTGAATTTGTAGTGAGTTTGTGGTGAGTTGGTGAGTTTGTGGTGAGTTGGTGAGTTTGTGGTGTGTTGGTGAGTTTGTAGTGAGTTGGTGAGTCTGTGGTGAGTTTGTGACGAGTTGGTGAGTTTGTGGAGTTTGTGGTAAGTTTGTAGTGAGTTGGTGAGTTTGTGGTGAGTTTGAAGTGATTTGGTGAGTTTTTGGTGAGTTGGTGAATTTGTGGTGAGATTGTGGTGAGTTTGTGGTGAGTTGGTGAGTTTGTGGTGAGTTTGTGGCGAGATTGTGGTGAGTTGGTGAGTTTGCAGTGAGTTGGTGTGTTTGTGAGTTTGTGGTGAGTTGGTGAGTTTGTAGTGAGTTTCTGGTGAGTTAGTAGTGAGTTTGTGGTGAGTTGGTGAGTTTGTGGTGAGTTGGTGAGTTTGTAGTGAGTTGGTGAGTTTGTGACGAGTTGGTGAGTTGGTGGAGTTTGTGGTGAGTCTGTGACGAGTTGGGAGTTTGTGGTGAGTTTATGGTGAGATTGTGGTGAGTTTGTAGTGAGTTTCTGGTGAGTTAGTGTGAGTTGGTGAGTTTGTGGTGAGATTGTGGTTAGTTGGTGAGTTTGTGGTGAGTTGGTGAGTTTGTAGTGAGTTGGTGAGTTTGTGAGTTTGTAGTGAGTTGGTGAGTTTGTGGTGAGATTGTGGTGAGTTTGTACTGAGTTGGTGAGTTTGTGGTGAGTTGGTGAGTTTAAGGTGAGTTTGTGGTGAGTTGCAGTGAGTTGTTGAGTTTGTGGTGAGATTGTGGTGAGTTTGTTTGGAATTGGTGAGTTTGTGGTGAGTTTTTGGTGAGTTTGTAGTGAGTTGGTGAGTTTGTGTTGAGTTTGTAGTAAGTTGGTGAGTTTGTTGTGAGTTTGTTTTGAGTTGGTGAATTTGTAGTGAGTTTGTGGTGAGTTTGTGGTAAGTTGGTGAGTTTGTGGTGAGTTTGTATTGTAGTGAGTTTGTGGTGAGATTGTGGTGAGTTGGTGAGTTTTTGGGAGTTTGTGGTGAGATTGTGGTAAGTTTGTGGTGAGTTTGTGGTGATTTGGTGAGATTTTGGTGAGTTAGTGGTGAGTTAGTGAGTTGGTGAGATTCTGGTGAGTTAGTAGTGAGTTGGTGAGTTTGTGAGTTTGTAGTGAGTTGGTGAGTTTGTGGTGAGTTGGTGAGTTTGTAATAAGAATGTGGTGAGTTGGTGAGTTTGTGGTGAGTTTATGGTGAGATTGTGGTGAGTTGGTGAGTTTGTGGTGAGTTTGTGGTGAGATTGTGGTGAGTTGGTGAGTTTGTAGTGAGTTGGTGAGTTTGTGGTGAGTTGGTGAGTTTGTAATGAGAATGTGGTGAGTTAGTGAGTTTGTGGTGAGTTGGCGAGTTTGTGGTGAGTTGGTGAGTTTGTAGTGAGTTTCTGGTGAGTTACTGAGTTTGTAGTGAGATTGTGGTGAGTTTTTTTGAGTTGGTGAATTTGTAGTGAGTTGGTGAGTTTATGGTGAGATTGTGGTGAGTTTGTGAGTTTGTGGTGAGTTAGTGAGATTGTAGTGAGTTTGTAGTGAGTTGGTGAGTTTGTAGTGAGTTGGTGAGTTTGTGGTGAGTTGGCGAGTTTGTGGTGAGTTTGTGGTGAGTTTGTGGTGAGTTGGTGAGTTTGTTGTGAGTTTGTAGTGAGTTGGTGAGTTTGTGGTGAGTTTCTGGTGAGTTAGTAGTGAGTTGGTGAGTTTGTGGTGAGTTGGTGAGTTTGTGGTGAGTTAGTGAGTTTGTAGTGAGTTTCTGTTGAGTTAGTGAGTTTGTAGTGAGTTGGTGAGTTTGTGGTGAGTTGGTGAGTTTATGGGGAGATTGTGGTAAGGTTGGTTTGAGTTGGTGAATTTGTAGTGAGTTTGTGGTGAGTTGGTGAGTTTGTAGTAAGTTGGTGAGTCTGTGGTGAGTATGTGACGAGTTGGTGAGTTTGTGGAGTTTGTGGTGAGTTGGTGAGTTTGTGGTGAGTTTGTAGTGAGTTGGTGAGTTTGTGGTGAGTTTGAAGTGAGTTGGTGAGTTTGTGAGTTTGTGGTGAGTTGCTGAGTTAGTAGTGAGTTGGTGAGTTTGTGGTGAGTTGGTGAGTTTGTGGTGAGTTGGTGAGTTTGTGGTGAGTTGGTGAGTTTGTAGTGAGTTGGTGAGTTTGTGGTGAGTTTGTGACGAGTTGGTGAGTTGGTGGAGTTTGTGTGAGTTTGTAGTGAGTTGGTGAGTTTGTGGTGAGTTTGTAGTGAGTTGGTGAGTTTGTGGTGAGTTTGAAGTGAGTTGGTGAGTTTGTGGTGAGTTGGTGAGTTTGTGGTGAGTTGGTGAGTTTGTAGTGAGTTGGTGAGTTTGTGGTGAGTTGGTGAGTTTGTGAGTTTGTGAGTTTGTGGTGAGTTAGTGAGATTGTAGTGAGTTTGTAGTGAGTTGGTGAGTTTGTAGTGAGTTGGTGAGTTTGTGGTGAGTTGGCGAGTTTGTAGTGAATTAGTAAGTTTGTAGTGAGTTTCTGGTGAGTTAGTGAGTTTGTAGTGAGTTGGTGAGTTTGTGGTGAGTTGGTGAGTTTATGGTGAGATTGTGGTAAGATTGTTTTAAGTTGGTGAATTTGTAGTGAGTTTGTGGTGAGTTGGTGAGTTTGTAGTGAGTTTCTGGTGAGTTTGTAGTGAGTTGGTGAGTTTGTGGTGAGTTGGTGAGTTTGTGGTGAGTTGGTGAGTTTGTAGTGAGTTAGTGAGTTTGTAGTGAGTTAGTGAGTTTGTAGTGAGTTGGTGAGTTTGTGGTGAGTTGAGTTTATGGTGAGATTGTGGTAAGATTGTTTTAAGTTGGTGAATTTGTAGTGAGTTTGTGGTGAGTTGGTGAGTTTGTGGTGAGTTGGTGAGTTTGTGGTGAGTTGGTGAGTTTGTAGTGAGTTGGTGAGTCTGTGGTGAGTTTGTGACGAGTTGGTGAGTTTGTGGAGTTTGTGGTAAGTTTGTAGTGAGTTGGTGAGTTTGTGGTGAGTTTGAAGTGAGTTGGTGAATTTGTGGTGAGATTGTGGTGAGTTTGTGGTGAGTTGGTGAGTTTGTGGTGAGTTTGTGGCGAGATTGTGGTGAGTTGGTGAGTTTGCAGTGAGTTGGTGTGTTTGTGAGTTTGTGGTGAGTTGGTGAGTTTGTAGTGAGTTTCTGGTGAGTTAGTAGTGAGTTTGTGGTGAGTTGGTGAGTTTGTGGTGAGTTGGTGAGTTTGTGGTGAGTTGGTGAGTTTGTAGTGAGTTGGTGAGTTTGTGACGAGTTGGTGAGTTGGTGGAGTTTGTGGTGAGTTGGTGAGTTTGTGGTGAGTTGGGGAGTTTGTGGTGAGTTGGTGAGTTTGTAGTGAGTTAGTGAGTTTGTAGTGAGTTTCTGGTGAGTTAGTGAGTTTGTAGTGAGTTGGTGAGTTTGTGGTGAGTTGGTGAGTTTATGGTGAGATTGTGGTAAGATTGTTTTAAGTTGGTGAATTTGTAGTGAGTTTGTGGTGAGTTGGTGAGTTTGTGGTGAGTTGGTGAGTTTGTGGTGTGTTGGTGAGTTTGTAGTGAGTTGGTGAGTCTGTGGTGAGTTTGTGACGAGTTGGTGAGTTTGTGGAGTTTGTGGTAAGTTTGTAGTGAGTTGGTGAGTTTGTGGTGAGTTTGAAGTGATTTGGTGAGTTTTTGGTGAGTTGGTGAATTTGTGGTGAGATTGTGGTGAGTTTGTGGTGAGTTGGTGAGTTTGTGGTGAGTTTGTGGCGAGATTGTGGTGAGTTGGTGAGTTTGCAGTGAGTTGGTGTGTTTGTGAGTTTGTGGTGAGTTGGTGAGTTTGTAGTGAGTTTCTGGTGAGTTAGTAGTGAGTTTGTGGTGAGTTGGTGAGTTTGTGGTGAGTTGGTGAGTTTGTAGTGAGTTGGTGAGTTTGTGACGAGTTGGTGAGTTGGTGGAGTTTGTGGTGAGTCTGTGACGAGTTGGGAGTTTGTGGTGAGTTTATGGTGAGATTGTGGTGAGTTTGTAGTGAGTTTCTGGTGAGTTAGTGTGAGTTGGTGAGTTTGTGGTGAGATTGTGGTTAGTTGGTGAGTTTGTGGTGAGTTGGTGAGTTTGTAGTGAGTTGGTGAGTTTGTGAGTTTGTAGTGAGTTGGTGAGTTTGTGGTGAGATTGTGGTGAGTTTGTACTGAGTTGGTGAGTTTGTGGTGAGTTGGTGAGTTTAAGGTGAGTTTGTGGTGAGTTGCAGTGAGTTGTTGAGTTTGTGGTGAGATTGTGGTGAGTTTGTTTGGAATTGGTGAGTTTGTGGTGAGTTTTTGGTGAGTTTGTAGTGAGTTGGTGAGTTTGTGTTGAGTTTGTAGTAAGTTGGTGAGTTTGTTGTGAGTTTGTTTTGAGTTGGTGAATTTGTAGTGAGTTTGTGGTGAGTTTGTGGTAAGTTGGTGAGTTTGTGGTGAGTTTGTATTGTAGTGAGTTTGTGGTGAGATTGTGGTGAGTTGGTGAGTTTTTGGGAGTTTGTGGTGAGATTGTGGTAAGTTTGTGGTGAGTTTGTGGTGATTTGGTGAGATTTTGGTGAGTTAGTGGTGAGTTAGTGAGTTGGTGAGATTCTGGTGAGTTAGTAGTGAGTTGGTGAGTTTGTGAGTTTGTAGTGAGTTGGTGAGTTTGTGGTGAGTTGGTGAGTTTGTAATAAGAATGTGGTGAGTTGGTGAGTTTGTGGTGAGTTTATGGTGAGATTGTGGTGAGTTGGTGAGTTTGTGGTGAGTTTGTGGTGAGATTGTGGTGAGTTGGTGAGTTTGTAGTGAGTTGGTGAGTTTGTGGTGAGTTGGTGAGTTTGTAATGAGAATGTGGTGAGTTAGTGAGTTTGTGGTGAGTTGGCGAGTTTGTGGTGAGTTGGTGAGTTTGTAGTGAGTTTCTGGTGAGTTACTGAGTTTGTAGTGAGATTGTGGTGAGTTTTTTTGAGTTGGTGAATTTGTAGTGAGTTGGTGAGTTTATGGTGAGATTGTGGTGAGTTTGTGAGTTTGTGGTGAGTTAGTGAGATTGTAGTGAGTTTGTAGTGAGTTGGTGAGTTTGTAGTGAGTTGGTGAGTTTGTGGTGAGTTGGCGAGTTTGTGGTGAGTTTGTGGTGAGTTTGTGGTGAGTTGGTGAGTTTGTTGTGAGTTTGTAGTGAGTTGGTGAGTTTGTGGTGAGTTTCTGGTGAGTTAGTAGTGAGTTGGTGAGTTTGTGGTGAGTTGGTGAGTTTGTGGTGAGTTAGTGAGTTTGTAGTGAGTTTCTGTTGAGTTAGTGAGTTTGTAGTGAGTTGGTGAGTTTGTGGTGAGTTGGTGAGTTTATGGGGAGATTGTGGTAAGGTTGGTTTGAGTTGGTGAATTTGTAGTGAGTTTGTGGTGAGTTGGTGAGTTTGTAGTAAGTTGGTGAGTCTGTGGTGAGTATGTGACGAGTTGGTGAGTTTGTGGAGTTTGTGGTGAGTTGGTGAGTTTGTGGTGAGTTTGTAGTGAGTTGGTGAGTTTGTGGTGAGTTTGAAGTGAGTTGGTGAGTTTGTGAGTTTGTGGTGAGTTGCTGAGTTAGTAGTGAGTTGGTGAGTTTGTGGTGAGTTGGTGAGTTTGTGGTGAGTTGGTGAGTTTGTGGTGAGTTGGTGAGTTTGTAGTGAGTTGGTGAGTTTGTGGTGAGTTTGTGACGAGTTGGTGAGTTGGTGGAGTTTGTGTGAGTTTGTAGTGAGTTGGTGAGTTTGTGGTGAGTTTGTAGTGAGTTGGTGAGTTTGTGGTGAGTTTGAAGTGAGTTGGTGAGTTTGTGGTGAGTTGGTGAGTTTGTGGTGAGTTGGTGAGTTTGTGGTGAGATTGTGGTGAGTTTGTGGTGAGATTGTGGTGAGTTGGTGAGTTTGTAGTGAGTTGGTGAGTTTGTGGTGAGTTGGTGAGTTTGTAATGAGAATGTGGTGAATTGGTGAGTTTGTGGTGAGTTGGCGAGTTTGTGGTGAGTTGGTGAGTTGGTAGTGAGTTTCTGGTGAGTTACTGAGTTTGTAGTGAGATTGTGGTGAGTTCGTTTTGAGTTGGTGAATTTGTAGTGAGTTGGTGAGTTTATGGTGAGATTGTGGTGAGTTAGTGAGTTTGTGGTGAGATTGTGGTGAGTTGTTGAGTTTGTGGTGAGTTTGTGGTGAATTGGTGAGTTTGTTGTGAGTTTGTAGTGAGTTGGTGAGTTTGTGGTGAGTTTCTGGTGAGTTCGTAGTAAGTTGGTGAGTTTGTGGTGAGTTGGTGAGTTTGTGGTGAGTTAGTGAGTTTGTAGTGAGTTTCTGGTGGGTTAGTGAGTTTGTAGTGAGTCTGGTGGGTTAGTGAGTTTGTAGTGAGTTTGTGGTGAGTTTGTGGTGAGTTGGTGAGTTTGTAGTGAGTTGGTGAGTTTGTGGTGAGTTTGTGAGTTTGTGGTGAGTTTGTGAGTTTGTGGTGAGTTAGTGAGTTTGTAGTGAGTTTCTGGTGGGTTAGTGAGTTTGTAGTGAGTTTGTTGTGAGTTGATGAGTTTGTGGTAAGTTGGTGAGTTTGTGGTGAGTTTGTGGTGAGTTAGTGAGTTTGTAGTGAGTTTCTGGTGAGTTGGTGAGTTTGTAGTGAGTTGGTGAGTTTGTGGTGAGTTGGTGAGTTTATGGTAAGATTGTTTTGAGTTGGTGAATTTGTAGTGAGTTTGTGGTGATTTGGTGAGTTTGTGGTGAGTTGGTGAGTTTGTAGTGAGTTGGTGAGTTTATGGTGAGATTGTGGTGAGTTTGTTTGGAATTGGTGAGTTTGTGGTGAGTTTGTAGTGAGTTGGTGAGTTTGTGGTGAGTTTGCAGTGAGTTGGTAGTGAGTTGGTGAATTTGTGGTGAGATTGTGGTGAGTTTGTGGTGAGTTGGTGAGTTTGTGGTGAGATTGTAGTGAGTTGGTGAGTTTGTGGTGAGATTGTGGTGAGTTGGTGAGTTTGTAGTGATATGGTGAGTTTGTGGTGAGTTTGCAGTGAGTTGGTACTGAGTTGGTGAATTTGTGGTGAGATTGTAGTGAGTTTGTGGTGAGTTGGTGAGTTTGTAGTGAGTTTGTGGTGAGATTGTAGTGAGTTGGTGAGTTTGTGGTGAGATTGTGGTGAGTTGGTGAGTTTGTGGTGAGTTGGTGAGTTTGTGGTGAGATTGTGGTGAGTTGGTGAGTTTGTGGTGAGATTGTGGTGAGTTGGTGAGAATTTGGTGAGATTGTGACGAGTTTGTGGTGAGTTTGTGGTGATTTTGTGGTGATATTGTGGTGAGTTTATGGTGAGTTTGTAGTGAGTTGGTGAGTTTGTGGTGAGTTGGCGAGTTTGTGGTGAATTGGTGAGTTTCTGGTGAGTTTGTGGCGAGTTTGTGGTGAGATTGTGGTGAGTTGGTGAGTTTGTGGTGAGTTGGCGAGTTTGTGGTGAGTTGGTGCGTTTGTGGTGAGTTGGTGAGTTTGTGGTAAGTTGGTGAGTTTGTAGTGAGTTTCTGGTGAGTTAGTGAGTTTGTAATGAGTTTGTAGTGAGTTGGTGAGTTTGTGGTAAGTTGGTGACTTTGTGGTCAGTTTGTGGTGAGTTTGTGGTAAGTTAGTGAGTTTGTAGTGAGTTTCTGGTGAGTTTGTGGTGAGTTGGTGCGTTTGTAGTGAGGCGGTGATTTTGGTGAGTTTGTGGTGTGTTCGTGATTTTGTGGTAAGTTGGTGAGTTTATGGTGAGTTGGTGAGTTTATGGTGTGATTGTGGTAAGATTGTTTTGAGTTGGTGAGTTTGTAGCGAGTTGGTGAGTTTGTGGTGAGTTAGTGAGTTTGTGGTGAGATTGTGGTGAGTTGGTGAGTTTGTGGTGAGTTTGTGGTGAGTTTGTGGTGAGTTGGTGAGTTTGTGGTGAGATTGTGGTGATTTGGTGAGTTTGTGGTGAGTTGGTGAGTTTGTGGTGAGTTTGTGAGTTTGTGGTGAGTTGGTGAGTTTGTGGTGAGATTGTGGTGAGTTTGTGGTGAGTTGGTGAGTTTGTGGTGAGATTGTGGTGAGTTTGTTGTGAGTTCCGGCATAAAAATAAGATAGCCAGTTCCCCATTGCGTTGGGGAATCTTGGTAAGCCCGCTTCCATCTTCGGCAACATCGTCACTTATCACCAGGTGAGATTATGTCAAGGGTTTACCAATTGTGAATAAAAAAATAAAAAATTATCGCATTCCAAAAAAATATTGACTGTACCTCAGATATCGATTTTGGAAACAATCGGTCTAGTAACTAAAAAGTTCAAAATGGCGGCCACTTTTTTCAATTTGGGCAGCGGATTCGTGATTCGGGGCCCCTTAGATATCTATTTTGGAAGCAATCGGTCCAATAACTAAAAAGTTCAAAATATCGACCACTATTTTTAATTTGGGCATCGGATTCGAAATGGCGACAATATTTTCAATTTGGGCAACGGATTCGTGATAAGGGACCTCAGGGACCCCCAGATATCTATTTTGGAAGCAATCGGTCCAATAACTAAAAAGTTCAAAATTGCGGCTACTTTTTTCAATTCGGGCAGCGGATTCGTGTTAAGGGACCTCAGGGATCCCCAGAAATCGATTTTGGAAGCAACCGGTCCATTAACTAAAAAGTTCAAAATGGCGGCCACTTGCGGCTAGTCCTTGGGGCGCTGGATGTTTATGTAATAAATAAATTAACACTAAGAAAGTTACACCAGTAAAATTGACTAAGTCCTTTTAGTACCGCAAATTGCTAATAGATGGCACTGTAAATTTTTTAAGAACGCGGGGTGTCAGGTTTTTTCGTTACGAAATTTCTTGATTCGGTCCCCTCAAAGCCCGCGATAAAAGCTATACAATAGCTTAAAAAATACATAATATATTCATATGGTGCCACTGCAACCATCACGGGGCTCCAACTCAGCATATGCTATTTTACTGATCAAAACACAGGCCATTATTATGAAGTTCGTTGAAGCCTCTCCTGTAGAAATCCTAGGGACCAATTCAATTATGCTTTCACAAGACTTGTATGGGAGGCACTCTTAATAAAATGTTCTTTTAGAAGAACTTAATTTTATCATTTTGCGTCATAATTTAAAATATATTACTTACAAAATTTTATAATCTTCTAAATAAGTATAACCTAAAAAACGAGGCGATGCAATCAAAGAAAACTTTGACTTGTATGGGAGGGGGTGTAAAAAAATTTTTCTTTACTTAAATAATTTGCGCATTATTTGTTGCATAGTAACAGAACCCGCAAAGTCGCGGGAAAAAAGCTAGTAAGAACGCAGTCGTAGAAACGACATCCACGCGAGCGAGCCCGCAAATAAAGCTAGTTATAGTAATAAGTACAGCCCTTTGCATATTGAACTCCCAAACGATAGCAAAACCCTATTTGAGCAGTAGATTAGATGTGAGCTTTGTGTTAGTAATATCACGCGAAGCCGCGGAAAAAAGATAGTTATAGTAATAAGTACAGCCCTTTGCAAATTGAACTCCCAAACGATAGCAAAACCCCATTTGAGCAGTAGATTAGATGTGAGCTTTGTGTTAGTAATATCACGCGAAGCCACGGAAAAAAGATAGTTATAATAATAAGTACAGCCCTTTGCAAATTGAACTCCCAAACGATAGCAAAACCCTATTTGAGCAGTAGATTAGATGTGAGCTTTGTGTTAGTAATATCACGCGAAGCCGCGAAAAAAGATAGTTATAGTAATAAGTACAGCCCTTTGCATATTGAACTCCCAAACGATAGCAAAACCCTATTTGAGCAGTAGATTAGATGTGAGCATTGTGTTAGTAATATCACGCGAAGCCACGGAAAAAAGATAGTTATAATAATAAGTACAGCACTTTGCAAATTGAACTCCCAAACGATAGCAAAACCCTATTTGAGCAGTAGATTAGATGTGAGCTTTGTGTTAGTAATATCACGCGAAGCCGCGGAAAAAAGATAGTTATAGTAATAAATACAGCCCTTTGCAAATTGAACTCCCAAACGATAGCAAAACCCTATTTGAGCAGTAGATTAGATGTGAGCTTTGTGTTAGTAATATCACGCGAAGCCGCGGAAAAAAGATAGTTATAGTAATAAATACAGCCCTTTGCAAATTGAACTCCCAAACGATAGCAAAACCCTATTTGAGCAGTAGATTAGATGTGAGCTTTGTGTTAGTAATATCACGGCGGAATAGGATTATTCGTTACCCACTGTCGGCCCTTGTTGGCCTAATTAATTATCCGATTCGAATAATTGAGGAATCTTTAGAGTGAATAGGCACTATTTGTGCTTGCGTGTTACATCCTCGGCTGTATCGCCACTTACCATCAGATAAGGTGCAAGCTACACGCACTCAAATTTTTAATACAAGAAAATAAAAATGAAAGAATAAAGTTTTGTATGGATTTCAGTACTCTAAGCTCCAGAGACAAGCAAAGGATTCAGGGCTTATAACATTTTAAACTGCAATTTAAAATAAATTATTATTACGAGAACTTTAATTACTCTTACTGTAATTAATATATGAATAATAGGTATATTCATAAGTTTTTTTATCCACCTGATGGTAACTGACAATGATGCCGAAGATGGAAGTCGGCTTACCAAGATTCTCTAACGCAATGGAGATCTGGCTATCTTATCTTCAAGCTGGAACACACCAATGCTGTTAACACTGATGTTTGGCGACAAGACTTAGATAAGATTTTCGATATTGACTACATTTTGCATTACCCATTGCAACCGCCGCTCTGATGAAATACAAAGGTGATGATGATGTTGATGGTGATGTTTTTTAATGTTTCTATTCGTCATACTGAACAACTTTCCCCAAAGAACCCATAGCCATTAAAAAAAATCGACGTTCCATATAAAAATGCACAAAATTCAGCTGTGTGAAAATATTTGCGAATGGACTATAAAGATCTTGGGAAAATTTATTTAGTATGATGAGTACTCGAGTGATGACCGCGCACCGGAAGACGAAGCGTGGGCAGGTCTCCCACACGATGAACTGACGATCTGGGGAAGGTCGCGGGAAGCCGCTTTATGCGGGTAGCGGAGGACCGTTCGTTGTGGAAATCCTTGGGGAAGCCCTTGTCCAGCAGTGGACGTCTTTCAGATGATATGATGATGATGATGAGTAGAAGCCCCAGTTAACGGTTACTACACCATTTTTAGCGCGTGGCACTTCGTAGGCCGCGCTTGCTCGCGCCGCCGCTATGCCGCACCGTGGCGCGGCGCCACTCGGCACTCGCCGCTCGTGAGCGCACTCCACAAGCTGAACGAAATGCTCGATGCGGCGACGCACTCCGACTTGTTCGCTGACCACTGGCACAATATAATAAAGAGTACTTACCACTGGGCCGGCCTATTCCAAGAGTGTTTGAGATTTTTTAAAGGGATGGAAGGATGAGTTCTGTTGGTGTATGAGTTACTAGTGTGAACGAATTTATTTGTTCTTGTTTTATGTAGGCACTTATTATGATGATAATAACTGTAAAGGTAATAACTGTAATGCAGTGTTATAAATAAAATAAAATAAATTTTTATTGTTACTTATACCCTATTAAGAGTAGACAAATAACCATATTTATTCCTCAAATTTGTTCTCAATTTCGTAAGTTTGCGCAGTGGATAGCTAGGGAGTCGGTCGGTAGGCATCTGCACTGCGATGGACGACCGACGAATGAACTCACTCACGTAATACACGTAGGGTTGTCTATTCATAGATCTCGTATTTTCACACTAGCTAGAAACATCGTGAAAATCCTTGGGAGGCCTTTATCCAGCAGTGGACGTCTTTCAGTTGATATGATGATAATGATGATGACGAGTAAAAGCCCCAGTAAACGGCTACTACACCATGTTTATTGTTACTTATAGTTGTACCCTATTTAGAGTAGACAAATAACATAAGATAAATACTCTTTATTGTACACACTAGTTAAAAAAAACAAATTATAAAAACTTAACTCAAAAATTTAAAAAGAAACAAACAATATGAAAAAAAGACATAATAACTATAGCAATTTCTAGTACAATTTGGGCGGTATTATCGCTAAATAACTATATTTATTCCTCAAATTGGTTCTCAATTTCGTTAGTTTGCGCAGTGGATAGCTAGGGAGTCGGTCGGTAGGCATCTGCACTGTGATGGACGACCGACGAATGAACTCACTCACTTAATACACGTAGGGTTGTCTATTCATAGATCTCGTATTTTCACACTAGCTAGAAACATCGTGAAAATCCTTGGGAGGCCTTTATCCAGCAGTGGACGTCTTTCAGTTGATATGATGATAATGATGATGACGAGTAAAAGCCCCAGTAAACGGCTACTACACCATGTTTATTGTTACTTATAGTTGTACCCTATTTAGAGTAGACAAATAACATAAGATAAATACTCTTTATTGTACACACTAGTTAAAAAAAAAACAAATTATAAAAACTTAACTCAAAAATATAAAAAAACAAACAATATAAAAAAAGAAAATTATATAACTATAGCAATTTCTAGTACAATTTGGGCGGTCATATCGCTAAATAACTATATTTATTCCTCAAATTGGTTCTCAATTTCGTTAGTTTGCGCAGTGGATAGCTAGGGCGTCGGTCGGTCGGCATCTGCACTGTGATGGACGACCGACGAATGAACTCACTTAATACACGTAGGGTTGTCTATTCATAGATCTCGTATTTTCACACTAGCTAGAAACATTGAATTCTCTATGATGAAGCTGGACATACTCGCTTAAAAAGCCGAGAAAGTTACAAAACAATCGTTTAGTCGTTAATTACTAGAACAGATAAGCTAATTCACTAACGCTCCAATGTTGCTAGGATTTTTGTGACATCCAGTGCTACACTGCTTTGACATGGAGGGTGCCATAAATTTATTTGTTCCATAAATATTGCTATGCCAGTTGGTGCTGTTTTAAGGGTGTAATTAAAAAAAAACGTAGGTGGCTCAACCGGTAACGACTCGGTCCTCCTAACCAGAGGTGCCGGGTTCAAATCCGGACGGCCAATTCACTTTTTCCTATGCTCGAGAGCCGCTTGCGGCTCGCGCAATGCGCACCCTCGAGAAGTCATAGAAAAGTTGTCCACTCGATGGAAACAGCTAGTCAGACATAAGAAGAGTTTCACTAGCCAGTTTGCCCTCGAGGAGGACAAAAGGACTGAAAAAGCCCGTACATCTTTTGGACCGGATGCCATCCTTAACCCGCCGCCGCGCCGCCGACTACGCTGCGTCCCACGAATACATCCCGCAGATTAGGGTTGAATAAATTCGCCTTTTCTCCTTCATTACTGTACCTATTCGAAGCGTTTTCATCTTCGGAAACGCAATTTTTTTGTTGTGACTTCGAGCGTGAATAGTTATTGAGATTTAGTTCAAAGAAAGCTTTAGCAAGTAAAGTTACGCTTAGATGATTACGATCAAAAGATGGTGTTACCCATAGGGACCATGAGAAAACGGCTTAATGTTTGATATATATATATATTAGCATTTTAGGGGCACGCAAAGGGTGGCCAACGGGACTGACTGACTGACCAGTTGTCTGTATCTCATGAATTGTAAATAACAGGTAAAAAAGTTAATAAAATTGTAAAAACCGACTTAAAAATGAATTATGAAATTATGAAATAATATTTTCATAAATACACGAAATTAACCAACAATAATGATATCAAAGGTAAGTACAAAACAAATTAGGGGTCTAAAATTTTTTTTTCGAGGTCGACATGCACTTGATAATTATCATATCAGCAACAATTTTACGTCCTATACGTCCCCACCGAGGGGCTCAAGCCTACCTTGAATTAGGGCGATCGGGCCTTAGTCGACCACGCGGGCCCAGTGCGGGTTGGTCGACTTCACACAACCTGCGAGTTTCTTCCCAGGCGTGTGCAGGTATCCTCACCTAACAATACTATACTTAACTAACAAATATTTTAGATTCAATAGCTTTGCTAGCACCGTGGTTGTTCGTGTAATTTCCTGTATTTATAAAAATACTAGCTGTCCCGGCGAACTACGTACCGCCTTACTACACTACCCTACCCTACCCTACACTACACTACCTTACCCTACACTACACTACCCTACCCTACACTACCCTACCCTACACTACTCTACCCTACACTACCCTACCCTACACTACTCTACACTACCCTACACTACCCTACACTACCCTACACTACCCTACACTACACTACCCTACACTACACTACCCTACCCTACACTACCCTACCCTACCCTACACTACCCTACACTACCCTACCCTACCCTACACTACCCTACACTACACTACCCTACCCTACCCTACCCTACACTACCCTACACTACACTACCCTACCCTACCCTACATAAAAACCTTCTCCTGACAATAACGAACTCGACAAAAAAAGAATTAGCCAAATCGGTTCGTGCGTTCTGGAGTTATAGAGTCAGGAAGGAAAACCCGACTTATATTTATATAGTAGATTATTTGATAATTTTGAGTGAATTTGTATTTGAAGTCGGTTTTCAGTTTTTTTTAACCTTAAGTTTTATTTTTTTATTCTTTGTGATAATGCTATCTAACGACGTTAAACCCAATCATCCACTCGCCAACAGGATATCATCAAATCATATTGCATGTGTTTCATTAGCCTATACAGATTCCTTTGGCGTCCATTATCATCTCAGCAGCATGAAAGTCAAACTTTCAATCAAGAAATGACAAACCTTCCATCATCATCATCATCAGCTCACCTGAATAACCAGAAAGAATACAAATATCGGTCTTTAAATCATATCAGCCGAAAGACGTCCACTGCTGGACAAAGGCCTCCCCCAAGGATTTCCTCGACGACCGGTTCTGCGCTGCCCGAATCCAGCGGCTTCCTGCGGCCTTCACCAGGTCGTCGGTCCACCGTGTGAGAGGCCTGCCTACGCTACGTCTTGTTGTGCGCGGTGGCCTATCAATAGTTGCATTTCAATATTTACAGCATTAATGTGTTCCGACTTCCGACATGAAGATAAGATGGCCAGTTTCCCATTCCGTTGGGGAATCTTGGTGAGCCGGCTTCATCATCCCGAACAAAGAAGTAAACACTTCAAAAAATGCCTTTACAAATTTAATATTTTATTGATTTGTTTACAAAGCAAATGTATGTGGATATACTAGTTTCCAATGGTTCTATGCACTGCTAGATTCGCCTACGGACTGCGGAGACTACGCGACTTAATTGAGCGAAAAAATGTTTTAGTTAGGGATCTAGTTGTTTTGTAACAATACTCATACTCAATCCTTAATAATTTACTTTAAAATATTTGTAATTTAATCATTACTTTGACAACCTTTTAAGTCGTCCTTGCCATACTACTCGGAAAATAGGTTCGCAAATCTAATTTCAATCCTAGGACTGAAATTTCCTGTACAAATCTTATTGCAATCCTAGGACTGAAATTTCCTGTACAAAGAGATCTAATTTAGAATAAGACTGTATCTATCTCACAGAAAAGAGGTCGCATAGGTATAACAAAAATCATTTACCTAATTAAAAAAAGAACGTGCGTGCGCGGTAAAGAAAATTTATACTGAATTAGGCTGTATCTTCTCACCAGAAAGGAGGTCGCACGTGCGGTGATTATCAAGTGATCCAACAACCAAACTTCGATCTAGGACTATCACAAACTATAAGTAACTAGCTGTCCCGGCAAACTTCGTTCCACCTTACACTACACTACACTACCCTACCCCACCCTACCCTACCCTACACTACACTGTCCTACCCTACCCTAACTACACTACACCTACACTACACCTACACTATACCTTCACTACACCTACACTACACCAAACTACCCTATACCACAGATTACTAAATAGTATACCCAACCCTAAAACCAATTATTTATTGCATATTTTTTTTATTGATTAATATCATATTTTTAATACTTATAATCCTATTCCGGACGAAGACAAATGCAAAAACACAAAAATCATAAAAATTGGTCCAGCTGTTCTTGAGTTATAAATGGTTATATTGGTCCCCATTGCGTTGGGGAATCTTGGTAAGCCCGCTTCCATCTTCGGCAACATCGTC
This sequence comes from Coleophora flavipennella, assembly GCA_947284805.1. Classification (NCBI taxonomy): domain Eukaryota; kingdom Metazoa; phylum Arthropoda; class Insecta; order Lepidoptera; family Coleophoridae; genus Coleophora; species Coleophora flavipennella. Next base: position 5,752,652 of record OX369263.1, on the reverse strand, counting down.
ACTTACCACCACGTGAGATGTTGTCAAGGGTTTACCAATTGTGAATAAAAAAAAAAAAAAAACTAACACGACTTTATTTTATATGTATATTATAGGTAAAATCCTATTAAACTAAATACTATTCATATCTAAACTGAACTGGTTTTATTTAAATTACTCGCTTTTTTTACGTAAAGCACTATTCAATTCAATTCAATATATTTATTCAAAATAGGTGCAAATTAAACTCTTTCTGATAGTCATTAATAATAATTAAAATGTAATTTGTTAAGAATCTAGAAATAAACAATAATTAGATAATAACGTTAAAATTCAATCCTTCATATAAACCAGATTAAGTCATTAGAACATGAAAACAATATGACACGAAAAGTTATACATACAAATAATTGAATGTCATTAATGCCTTTAACAAGAGTAGGCCAGTTAACAAGGACAACACCCAGTCACGAGTATAACGCGAGAGTCAGCCATCGCACCCATCAACCATTTTAGAGGGAAAGGAACAACCCGGCTCCCGATGCGCCACCATCCGCACGAACATTTAAGCTAGCGTGCACCACTCATGTCAATGCTAAGATAAAAATATTAATTAAAAGAAGTACTAGACTTGTCATGTCTTATCGCTTCCACGTCAATTCTTAGTCTATACAAGCCTTGGTCCGTAATGACTGCACTGCTGGCCACAGTATGATGACCTCGAGCTTAGCTTAGTTACGCTCTCGGCCTTCAAGCTTAGCCAGCATTGCAGCCTTTGCTGTCCGCGCTATAAAGGCCTTCGGTCTCGGCCATCAAGGGCTGCAATGCTGGCCGCGCTGTGATAGCCTAGAGCGGTGCTAGGCTACGCTTTCGGCCATCAATTAAGTGGTTCGCAACGCAGTCGTTGCAGACCACGGTAGTACTATTGTTGCTCGATACAGGTGTTCTTTTAGCAGAAAGGCACCTGGAAAATAAAGAGGTCGTTTTAAAGTTTAAGCAATGTATTAATATACCGAATTACCGTGTACAAGGTAGATATATTTTTTCCTAAATTTGACAAGAGAATATACAAAACAGGAGTATACTTACTGGAGAAAACAATGCTAAAGGTCACAGGTTTTACAAAAATAAGTACGAGTAAGAAAGTACACAAAATAAGAGCTTTCATTCTAAATTTACGAGAAATTCAGTCATAACACTAAATTATAGAATCAATTTCCGGCAAACTGAAGTCATAAGGTGTTGCAGGGTAAACTAGTTCTTACCTAGGTGTGTTTAAGCTCAATATTGTCATTAAATGTTAATTTTATGTAGAGTCAAAATAGAGCGGGTCACGTGAAGCGCTTGCTAAATATAACATACAACGCTAATTGTACATTGATTCGCACAAGATAACTTTTATTAACTGAAGCTGTTGAAAAATAAAGATCACTTTATGTTTTGATCATTCGTTAGACTATTATATTAGCAAAGTAAGAATGTTCCATTAAATCTGTTGCAATATCAATGTTCCATAAACACTGGGAACGTGAGAATAATCCGGTCTCGTGTTATTGATATGATTAGCGTGGTCCAGGTGATGCGATCCGACGCAAAGGGCATTAACACCCCTACACGTAGGGCGGCTTAGGGCGGGCGGGCGCTCTCGGGACGGCGGGCACGTCTCTGCGGACGCGGCTGCTGAGCACGCAAGGCGGCAAGACTCCGCGAGATAGATGCGTGACGCAGCGCGCAGGCCCGCGCCCCGCGCCGCTGCCGGTGCGTGCCCCTCCTGGAGAAACATCTCGCGATAACACATCGATACTCGGGGTGCGTGAGCGTGCGGGCGCGTGGCGAGGCGCGTGCGGCGTGCTGGCGTGCGCGGTGCGTGGCGCGCGCGGCCCGGGCGGCAGTCGCGAGCAGGCTGCCGGCGGTGCGCCTCGCTTTGCTCCTCGGTGCACCGGTGCAACACGCTCGCGGACAGGTACGCGGCGCATCACGCATCGCATCACCTCCGTACAGTTCGCTTTGGCCCTTATCAGTGTTATTTTCATTCATCATTTGTCATCAAATTTGAGAGACGCTTGCGTCTAGGCTCGTGCTCGCGTAGCGTGCTTTTTTCGTCCTTTTGAAGCGGTCCAGTCCTTTAATGCGACGCTAGGATAGGATTAATTAGGACTGGTAAGAGAAATCTTTTATCAAGGTGTGTCCAACGGACTTAAATACGTGTTGAGCTATTTCTTCTTATATACGAGTATAAACCACTTTTAAACCTGTTACATTTTAAAAATGGTAAAATGTTTTTGTGACGACCGTTAAACTGGGTAACTCGTAATAAATTAAAATAATAGGTACTTTTGAGTAATGTTAACTTCTAGACTTCTGTGATTAAAAGATGGTAATAACAGCTATACAGGGTGTAACAAAAGTGGCGTAGGTCCCGTTAACTGGGGCTTCTGTTCATCATATACTGAACAACTTTTGTTCTACGAGTTTGCTGAAATTGCAAAAAAAAAATCACTCTTCATAGAAATCGATCAGCTGATTGACCAATTTTATGCATTTTAGTATGGAGGGTCCAATTTTCTATTGAGAATTGATAGTGGGTTTCTTGGGGAAAAATGTTCAGTTGATGAGTAGTTAACGGGTCCTACACCAATTTTTTTACAATATACAGGTATATTGGTCGAAGGCATAGCCGATAAATTACTAGAAAATAATACTAAATAGAATGTAACAACATTTTCCGTCCCTTTCAAGCTAACCGGACTTTAAGGCATACCCCAAACTGAGCATTTCAATTGCACTGGGATTTTAAATCGTAACTGTAATGGCTTTATGACATTCAAATGGGCACATGTTTTCATTTGTATTTAGGATGTAACATTTACGGAATGCTGTGCATTTATCTCAGAAGTTGTCGTGAGGGAAAAGCATCTATTGGCTTGTTGCCAGCCGGCCGCGACACATATCTTTCACCAACAAAACATTTTCAAAATGTTTCTTGGAAACTTTAATAAATAAAGTAAATAAACTGTGCCCTTTTGAAGTTAAAGACTGTGTTCAGATTAAAGATTCAAGATATTTATTCAAAATAGGTGCAAATTACAATCTTTCTGATAGTCATAAAATAGTGATTAAATAATTTCATTTGTAAAAAATCAAGAAATAAACAATCATTAGTTAATTACGTCAGAATTCAATCCTTGATATAAAAAAAAAACAGATTATGTGATTAGAACATGAAAACAATATGACAGGAGAAGTTATACATTAAAATCATTGAATGTCATGTATACGCCTTTGACAAGTGTAGGCCAGTTCACACGGACAGCACCCGGTCACGAGTATAACGCGAGTGTCAGTGCCGCAACATTAAACTGCATAAAAACTTGACCCCTATTTATTTGCCAGTTGGGTAAAAATGTATCGTAAAGGATACATAAATAAATAAATCGCTCACGGGTTTAGGACTAACCTAAAGACACCTCGCACACCAAAATCCATCAAGCCGTTTAGGCTTTAAAGTGTGCCAAAGAAATAAATAACCTCTTTTTTGGCTATTCGAGTACAATGGGTATTCTATGTCACTCACGGGATCAGTACTAATCTAACGAGACCTCGCACTCCAAAATCCATCAAGCCGTTTAGGCCACAGAGCGTGCCAATGAAATAAATAACCTCTTTTTTGGCTATTCGAGTAAAATGGGTATTCTATGTCACTCACGGGATCAGTACTAATCTAACGAGACCTCGCACTCCAAAATCCATCATGCCGTTTAGGCCACAGAGCGTGCCAAAGAAATAAATAACCTCTTTTTTGGCTATTCGAGTAAAATGGGTATTTTATGTCACTCACGGGATCAATACTAATCTAACGAGACCTCGCACTCCAAAATCCATCAAGCCGTTTAGGCCACAGAGCGTGCCAATGAAATAAATAACCTCTTTTTTGGCTATTCGAGTAAAATGGGTATTCTATGTCACTCACGGGATCAGTACTAATCTAACGAGACCTCGCACTCCAAAATCCATCAAGCCGTTTAGGCCACAGAGCGTGCCAAAGAAATAAATAACCTCTTTTTTGGCTATTCGAGTAAAATGGGTATTTTATGTCACTCACGGGATCAATACTAATCTAACGAGACCTCGCACTCCAAAATCCATCAAGCCGTTTAGGCCACAGAGCGTGCCAATGAAATAAATAACCTCTTTTTTGGCTATTCGAGTAAAATGGGTATTCTATGTCACTCACGGGATCAGTACTAATCTAACGAGACCTCGCACTCCAAAATCCATCAAGCCGTTTAGGCCACAGAGCGTGCCAAAGAAATAAATAACCTCTTTTTTGGCTATTCGAGTAAAATGGGTATTCTATGTCACTCACGGGATCAGTACTAATCTAACGAGACCTCGCACTCCAAAATCCATCAAGCCGTTTAGGCCACAGAGCGTGCCAAAGAAATAAATAACCTCTTTTTTGGCTATTCGAGTAAAATGGGTATTCTATGTCACTCACGGGATCAGTACTAATCTAACGAGACCTCGCACTCCAAAATCCATCATGCCGTTTAGGCCACAGAGCGTGCCAAAGAAATAAATAACCTCTTTTTTGGCTATTCGAGTAAAATGGGTACTCTATGTCACTCACGGGATCAATACTAATCTAACGAGACCTCGCACTCCAAAATCCATCAAGCCGTTTAGGCCACAGAGCGTGCCAAAGAAATAAATAACCTCTTTTTTGGCTATTCGAGTAAAATGGGTACTCTATGTCACTCACGGGATCAATACTAATCTAACGAGACCTCGCACTCCAAAATCCATCAAGCCGTTTAGGCTACAGAGCGTGCCAAAGAAATAAACATACATACATACACACACTCGTAAAACATAACCCTCCTTCTGGCGCAGTCGGGTAATGGTGTAGAGCAAAAAGGTGGTGTAACGCAGGACCGGACGTTGTGGATAGCCTTGGGGGAGGCCTTCGTCCAGCAGTGGACGCCTTTCCTTACAAATAAAGAAATAAATATTCTGGGACAAATCACACATGGTCATCTGGCCCCAAAGTAGGATTCCCTGTGTTATGAGAACCAGAGACTGATATACATACTTATATACGTTTAAATACATACTTGAATATATATTTAACATCCAGACACAGAGCAAACAAATCTGCTCATCACACAAATGTTTGCCCTGGGTGGGGATCGAACCCCCAACCCTATATGATGATGATGACAAAAAAGTGGAACTTATATCGAGAAACAATTTAAATGCATATGTTTGTACTAAAAGTGTATATAAATGGATCATTATAGATAGTTGAGATTTCAAATTGTGCCGCCCCATGTTAAATTGTGCCGCCCCATGTTAAATTGTGCCGCCCCGTGTTAAATTGTGCCGCCCCATGTTAAATTGTGCCGCCCCATGTTAAATTGTGCCGCCCTATGTTAAATTGTGCCGCCCCATGTTAAATTGTGCCGCCCCATGTTAAATTGTGCCGCCCCATGTTAAATTGTGCCGCCCCATGTTAAATTGGTTTATTTAAAATACGGGTCAAGTGCAAGTTGGATTCGCGCACGGAGGATTCCGTACAACCACACGAAATATTTGATCACTCATTCACTAGAAACTACATTTGGCTGTGTCAAAATAATTCGGGTACTAAATACATGACCTACAAACAAAATAATTAGTTTGACAAGTTTTATAAAAAATATTTTTTAAAAGTTTAAAAAAATGTTGACCCAACATTGCCATTTTTTACTGATTAAGTACTTAAATCATAGTCGAGTTACCTTGGTATAAGTCATTGGAGCTATTTTTTTTATCATGTGTCAAAAATAAGATCCTATAAAAACGGCCAAAAACGAGAATTGTTCAAATTTTTCAACGCTATTTATGTACTCACTAACTTTTTCCCGCGGCTTCGTCCGCGTCAACATACTTTTTGTGACGTTTTTATGCGGCTTGCAAGCGTGGATGTAAGTTTCATCCAGATCCCTCAGGAACTATATAGGGCTATTCTGATTCTGATTAGCAGTCTATGTTACTTCCCACCCACTCAACCAATTCTATACGAAAAATCACTTCAATCCGTTACTCCGTTACAACGCCGACGTGCGCGAGCGTGGAAATTAGTGTTCCCCAGATCCCTCAGGAACTATGTTAGGATATGCTGATTAGTAAATTATGTCATTTCCCACCCCCTCAACCATCTCTGTACATAAAGCACAACAATACATTACTCCGTTGCTATGTTATAAAAAATTAACCAAAAAATAGTATTTTTTTAATTCCCTCGGTAACTGCATTGAACTATGCTATTTAAAAGTAGCCTATGTCCTTCCCCGTAACACAGGCTACCAGCATGCCAAATTTCATCAAGGTTGGTCAAGGTGTTGAAGCGTGAAAAGGTAACAAACAAACACATTTTCACATTTATAAATTAAGTAAAGATTTTGTGATTTTGATGCATTCAAAATTGAAGACTTGACAAAATGAATAAAGTTTTTCAAAATTTCAGTAAGAAGGAAACTTAATTATGTAAAGTTCAGCAGTTATTTTTGGTTAGTTACATACACACACAATTTTTCATGCACATGACCGTTCTTTTTTTCAGCGCGCATTGCTGCTAAAACCAAACCGACTAGTAACTTCTTCATACATTATGCTTTCAACCTCTTTGGTTGACTTCACTCACATACAACAAAGAGTTAGAATTTTATTACAAACTTGAGTGAAACAAAAGTTATTTTATCACCATAGAGTATTTATTGTTATTCACATTCACACTTAATATTATAAAGGCGAAACTTTGTGAGTGTGTATGTTTGTTACTTCTTCACGCAAAAACTACTGAACGGATCTGGCTGAAATTTGGTAGGCAGACAGATTAGGACCTGGATTAACACATATGCTACTGTTTTTCACGCTCGCGAGCCGCTTGGGGCTCGCGCACTGCGCACCCTCGAAAAGTCATAGAAACGTTGTCAACGCGGGTGAAGACGCGGGATACAGCTAGTGTGTTATATTTACGGTTTTTTACATTCAACCTTCACTAACGCGGACCAATCAGAAGAGAGAAACAAAACTGCCTAAAGGGAGCAAAGTAGAATTTTGTTCGCACTTATAGAGGAACTTATCGTCGTTTTTCGTATAGGTGGGGTGTGATGAAAAATTTATTTTCAATGCTATCATCATCCCAATATACGCCCCTGTTCACAAATTAAATACGGATTTTTTTCGTCCTAATTCCCAGTCACGACCCACGAGGCTCAATTAGTTTAATGAAAAAGTAAGAAAGTTGCCGACGCGTGCCCAACTCGGAAGTGATATGGCAACATTGATTCGCTAACGATATGTTGATGATGCTCTCTAAAAGATTTAGCTATCCGTGTCCTTGAGTAGATTGCTGAGATCCATTTGCGTTATTAAAAGCAGTTTAGCTGGTTGAAATAAAGTTCAATTTAGAGAGGTATAGTTTTATTGATTGGCTCCTAAAATGCGTCTTCATTGACGTTTAACTCGCAATAGGGATTACTTACGTACATAATCATTACCGATTGCTTTAACGGTGAAGGAAAACATCGTGAGGAAACCTGCACAGGCCTGCGAAGAAACTCGAAGGTTGTGTGTGAAGTCGACCAACCCGCACTGGGCCCGCGTGGTCGACTAAGGCCTAATCGCCCTGATTCAGGGTAGGCTCGAGCCCCTCGGTGGGGACGTATATGAGCTGATATAATAGGGATTACAAATTCTAGTCATCTGTTTTACTTTTAATCATCTGTCAAAAACGACATTTTGTTCTAAAAATGATTGAAATACCTAGGCGTGACGTCATAGTTTTGCAGCGTCATTTATGTACTCATTTTGTGATTTTGGTGAACTAAAAATCGAAGACTTGACGGAAAAAAAAACGAGTAAGGTTTTCCGAAGTTTAAGTAGGAGAGCAATTTAGTGATCAAGAGTTCATAATTTATTTCTGATCTTGTCGTCATCCCTATTGCAGAAGGTGCTTAGAAAGTTTGAATGGTAGGGGTGCTAACAACAGTAGAGGCCCGAGCGATCATCTGAGCCAGGGTATGATTGTATGTACCGGCAAATTGTCATTTCATCTGAAGTGCTGACGTTTGATGTAATTCGTGAGCCGTCCCAAAGATAATGCAATTCTCCAGTTGGGTTAATTGGACCCGGGCTGTTCGGGCCAAGCTGGACTAGCTAGTTAGTGTCGTTATTGGCCCGGACAGATCGGCTTCTGTCGTTCGGCGTTGCTCCCCAATCAATTAGCATAGATAAGTTTTGGCTATAGACAACCGAGTCAGCAGTTTCTTGTATGGAGATAATGATGATCCTACTGATACGAATTTACTAATTATATACTTCTCTGGTTCAGCGACTCCAAGAGGATCTTGATGGCTTCCGACCACAAACCACGCCATTTTCTTCTGTCCACTATTTCGTGCCAATGCTCCTTGAAAGGCGTTCAGGCCCTTTTGTAGAAAAAAATAATTAATATCATTATTACAGTCATACTTAACCTACTAAGTAATTATGTACCTACAGCGCTGATATTCTGCCGGCGCCGGGACGGAAACCTTGCATTCTAAAAAGCTGGTAGAGCTATTGCTCATTATCTAAAAAGCTGGTAGAGCTACTGCTCATTATCTATAAAGCTAGTAGAGCTAGTGCTCATTATCTAAAAAGCTTGTAGAACTACTGCTCATTATCATAGAGCTAGTAGAGCTACTGCTCATTATCTATAAAGCTAGTAGAGTTACTGCTCATTATCTAAAAAGCTAGTAGAGCTACTGCTCATATAAAAAGCTGGTAGAGCTACTGCTCATTATCTATAAAGCTAGTAGAGCTAGTGCTCATTATCTAAAAAGCTTGTAGAACTACTGCTCATTATCATAAAGCTAGTAGAGCTACTGCTCATTATCTATAAAGCTAGTAGAGTTACTGCCTATTATCTAAAAAGCTAGTAGAGCTACTGCTCATATAAAAAGCTGGTAGAACTACTGCTCATTATCTAAAAAGCTGGTAGAACTACTGCTCATTATCTGTAAAGCTAGTAGAGCTAGTGCTCATTTTCTAAAAAGCAAGTAGAGCTACTGCTCATTATCTAAGAACCTAAAGTAAAGCAGTAACAGGGCGTTTGTCATTGAATCTTATCGAGTTTCATAACTCATCATTCGCCGGCGATGCATCGTGGACAGTTTTTATTTTCATCATGGCAATTGCATGAAACAACATAGCACAGCTTTTTCGCTCGGTCCCGGGTCGGTGATTTAAAATCACTTGATATCATATTCCAGTCGTAAATTTTAATTCGATTGCGAAAACAATGAACTGAGCTTTTTTAAAATAATTCGTTCAAGTATCTATTATTAGATGTGGTGAAATATTTTTCATACAAAATCCAAACTTTCGTGTGGGAGCTTTTTATAAAAATATATATGTATGGGAGGGGGGGTTATTAGGGGACTTTTTACACGCCTGCCTACAAAAAAAGAGTGTATTGTTTTCAGGCCTAATGTACTCGTATGTTTGGTTTCTTTGTTCGACGATACCTTCTAAACGGCTTGATGGATTTTAGAGTGCGAAATATGGTTAGAATCGTCTTGATTCCAATGAGTGACATAGGATACATTTTACCTAACTTCTAACTTTATGCTGTTGTGTTTTTATAAAATTTTTAATTTAAAGTAATTTAGATTTTTTCCTAAATATTTCATTTAGAGCATAAAAGAGCCAGTATGTGTTCTTAAAATAGTTAAAAAAATATTTTGAGAAAAGGATACTTAAAAAAATATTTTCTATGACACGTACGATTTTTAGTTTTCCCGGTGGTAACCCATTTAATATTTTAGACGTTTATAAGTGTAAGTTATGTAAGTTTTGCTTATTTGTGTTTTTATTTCTTTTTTGTGTATGGGGGATTCTCAAAATGTTGAAATTATAATATCTAAGAAAACTTTCCCTGGAAAATATTTTTTTAAAATTTAATCTAAATCAGTCAACAATTGCTTTCCAGTCAGGGATACGGACGCACATACATATAGAAATACACATAAATTTTTCTCGACCACTTTTTTGGTGTCTATAAGTGATTGTACATTTTCATCAAAATCTGGAAGTCGAATTTTCCAATACGATTACATGATTGTAGGGGTAGTAAAGTTCTCAAGTGGCGACCGCGCACCAGAAGACGTAGTGTAGGCACTAGGCAGGCCTCCCACTCGGTGGACGTACGACCTGGTGAAGGTCGCGGGAAGCCGCTGGATGCGGGCAGCGCAGACCGGTCGTCGTGGAAATCCTTGGGGGAGGCCTTTGTCTAGTAGTGGATGTCTTTCGACTATTAAGATGATGATGACATAACTGTCATATACTCCTTCGTCCTCCGAAAGTAAATACTGTGGGAGAAAGAACTTTTTTTAATAGTAGTTCATCACATCAGCTTATGTATACGTCCCTACCGAGGGGCTCGAGCCTACCCTGAATTAGGGCGATCGGGCCTTAGTCGACTTATGATACTTGTATTCTAATAATTTTACTTTTATTCCCTCTTCGTTAACTAAGTATGTACAGAGGCCAGCACATCAAGCTAGACACTCGTAGTGCCATTTTAATCCATACGCATACGACATAAGAACGGTATAAAGTCCAAAGTGCCTAGCTTGATGCGCTGGCCTCTGTATCTAACTTGATTAGTACATACTTCGATGTCTGAAACTGAACATCGGCGGAAAATACAGTTATGTACTTACTTATTTATTATGGTAGGAAAACAATTGACATAACACGTGTAGCCTCACCTCAAAGGTCGGCAGAGTTGCGAGGCCGAAACGCTTAGGTTCCGTCCTTATTGTCCTACGGACGTGACTCCCTACCGCTAAAAGTAGCACGATATTGTCCTACGAATGTGACTCCCTACCGCTAAAAGTAGCACGATATTGTCCTACGAATGTGACTCCCTACCGCTAAAAGTAGCACGATATTGTCCTACGAATGTGACTCCCTACCGCTAAAAGTAGCACGATATTGTCCTACGGACGTGACTCCCTACCGCTAAAAGTAGCACGATATTGTCCTACGAATGTGACTCCCTACCGCAACAAGTAGCACGAGCGTCCATTATTCTAAACTAGCTTTTACCCAAGGCTTCGCTCGCGTGGGCATAGTTTTTTTATTATGGTAGGAAAACAATTTAAAGACATAACAGGTGTAGCCTCACGTCAAAGGTCGGTAGAGTTGCAAGGCCGAAATGCTTAGGTTCCGACCTTATTGTCCTACGAACGTGACTCCATACCGCTACAAGTAGCACGAGCGTCCATTATTCTAAACTAGCTTTCACCCAAGGCTTTGCTCGCGTGGGCATCGTTTTTTTATTATGGTAGGAAAACAATTTAAAGACATAACACTTGTAGCCTCACGTCAAAGGTCGGCAGAGTTGCGAGGCCGAAACGCTTAGGTTCCGTCCTTATTGTCCTACGGACGTGACTCCCTACCGCTAAAAGTAGCACGATATTGTCCTACGAACGTGACTCCCTACCGCAACAAGTACCACGAGCGTCCATTATTCTAAACTAGCTTTTACCCAAGGCTTCGCTCGCGTGGGCATAGTTTTTTTATTATGGTAGGAAAACAATTTAAAGACATAACACGTGTAGCCTCACGTCAAAGGTCGGGAGTTGCGAGGCGAAAACGCTTAGGTTCCGTCCTTATTGTCCTACGAACGTGACTCCCTACCGCTAAAAGTAGCACGAGCGTCCATTATTCTAAACTAGCTTTTACCCAAGGCTTTGCTCGCGTGGGAATTTTTAGGGTTTCGTACCCAAAGGGTAAAAACGGGACCCTATTACTGAGACTTCGCTGTCCGTTTGTCAGTCTGTCTGTATGTCCGTCTGTCACCAGGCTGTATTTCATAAACCGTGATAGCTAGACTAGTTGAAATTTTCATAGATGATGTATTTCTGTTGCCGCTATAACAACAAATACTAAAAAATAGAATAAAATAAATATTAAAGGGGGCTCCCATACAATAAACGTGATTTTTTGCTCGATATTGATAATGGTATCAGGCAGACGCTTGATATATTCACAGAATATTTATTTGTTTATTCAAAATAAAAATAAAAAATTAATTAAAAAATATTTAAGGGTGGCTCCCATATAACAAACGTGTTTTTGTTGCTCGATATTGATAACAGCAACAGGTAGACGTTTGAAATAATCACAGAATATTGATTTGTATTATTCACAATAAATTAATTAAAATAAAATTAATATTTAAGAGGGGGCTTACATACAACAAACGTGATTTTTATAGGTAATTGTACGGAACCCTCCGTGCGCGAGTCCGACTCGCACTTGGCCGGTTTTTATAACTGTCTTTGAGGGTGAGTGGTGGGCAAGAAAAAAAGTGTTTATTTTAGAGCTATTTTTATTTTTGCTCTGTCGCAAAACGGTTATACATTCAAGCGTAAAACTGGATACGATCACAGTTCTAACAACAATAAAATAGTGAAACAAAAATAATATCTTTTATACCATTGCACCTCTAAAAAGCTAATTTTATTCACTGAAAACAGTGAATTTGTGAAACCTTATTTTAATCACTATTTTGGTGTTTGAATTTAGAACACACCAATATAATATTCGACCTCCATCTCGGCTATACAACCTCCTTGTGCAAAAAATACTCGATACAAACTCATAATCCAAAGAATATTTGTCATACAAACTCCTTGTGCAAATAACTCCTCGAGATTTGATTGTTCGATATTTTAGAAAAGGAGTTTGGCATTAGAATAAAAACTCTTTTGTGTTCTTTGCTGTCATTTCATTTGTAAATTGGCGCTATTTTGAATACTATAAGTTGTATGAACACAAAGAAAATTAATCTTTATTTTAGTAATTGTTCCAATTTTAATGAACATTTTAATTAATTTAACATTCCTTTTTTCTCATTAAATATCTATTTTTGCTTAAATGTTTCTTTTTCTCGGAGTCATGGTATTAAGTATAGTATGCAACTCTTGAGACATGGTCGCTTACTATGGGCCTCATAAGAAGGCTCAAGGTCACCCAAAGGGCAATGGAGCGTGCTATGCTCGGAGTTTCTCTGCGTGATCGAATCAGAAACGAGGAGATCCGTAAGAGAACCAAAGTAACCGACATAGCTCTCAGAATTGCTAAAGTTAAGTGGCAGTGGGCGGGGCACATTGCTCGTAGAACAGATGGCCGTTGGGGCAGTAAAGTTCTCGAGTGGCGACCACGCACCGGAAAGCGTAGTGTAGGCAGGCCTCCCACTCGGTGGACCGATGACCTGGTGAAGGTCGCGGGAAGCCGCTGGATGCGGGCAGCGCAGAACCGGTCGTCGTGGAGATCCTTGGGGGAGGCCTATGTCCAGCAGTGGACTTCCTTCGGCTGATATGATGATGATGCAACTCTTGAATAAAACGGATTTATATCGAGGGCTATGAATCACTTGCTACGCTCGAGATTCAATCATCATGAATCACTCCCTACGGTCGCGATTCAGTCATTAGAACCCTTCACTTGCTCGTGGTTCATCTATGGCCTTCGCTTTAAATCCGTCCTTTATTCACTAGTTGCATAATATACTATTGTTTGCAATGTAAATAGGTATGGACACACTTGTGTGGAGAGGTGTAGTGGTACAGAACTCTCGAAGCTCGAGTGCGACTCGTACTTGCCGGTTTTTCTTAGGACTGATTTATATTTTTTTGGACACCCGATCAGCTCATATACGTCCCCACCGAGGGGCTCGAGCCTACCCTGAATTAGGGCGATCGGGCCTTAGTCGACCACGCGAGTCCAGTGCGGGTTGGTCGACTTCACATACAACCTGCGAGTTTCTTCACTCACAGGCGTGTGCAGGTTTCCTCACGATGTTTTCCTTCACCTTAAGAGAGTCGGATAAACGTACATATGAAATCGAAATACGAAAACACATTGGTACATGGCAGGTTTCGAACCACGACCCCCCTGACAGGAGGTAGCGGCCCTTGCCATTACGCCACCGACGCTCATAACGTGTATAGTTGAATTAATTTTATGTGGAACTAGCTGTGCTCAAGACTTCGTCCTCGTGGAGGTTTTGAATTTTCCCACAGGAGTAATTGAATTTTCCGGGATAAAAAGTATCCTATATGTAAACCTGGGCTATAAAGAACCACTATACAAAATTTCATCAAAATCGGCTTGTTAGTTTTGGCGTGATGCGCGAAGATACAGACAGACAGACAGACAAAAATTCCAAAAGTTGTTGTTTTGGCCTCTATACGTATATCGTTAGTCATGTACACCGCTGTTATTATTTTCCAAAAATATCACGGCCCCGTTACAGTTTTATTATATCTATAGATTAGTGTAAATATATTTCAAAACTATAATATTCTACCAAGAACCTACAGTCTAAAATATCAACTATCTGAAAGTATCTACATTCTTTAACAAAAAAAAAATACCCTTAGAAAATAATCTTCAAGTTTTAAGTGTAGGCGGTCCGGCGCATCTCAGCCGCCCACCCCACCCACTTCGATGGCGAGCTAATATTCAAATAGATAAATCAAGAGCCTACTGCTACCGCTTTTTGCAGCCAAGATTGATGGGGAATTATTTCCCCGAATTCTTTGAAATGCTGATCTTCGGTAAGATTCTATTGTACTAAGAACAGACCTGTTTTGCTGTTCCCTCTGAATCTAAATGTATTTCAAATAAGTACGATTTGGCTAGTCATGTCATTAGTATCGAATAGCTTTTATTTAGGTAACATGTTCAGTCTGTTATTGGAAGCATTAAGTTTCATGTGTATGTGGCAGGCAAATTGTATGATTAGTCATTTTACATACGGTCAGGCAAATTGTATAATTCGTCCGTATGTAAACGGTCAGGTAAAATGTAAAATTCTGTACGCCGAATCAGGCAATTTGTGATAATTCGTCCGTATGTAAACGGTCAGGCAAAATGAAAAATTCTGGACGCAGAGTGTAAAATGCCGAGCCAGGCAAATTGTAGATAATAATTCGTCCGTATATAAACGGTCAATGTCGAGTCAGGCAAATTGTCAAAATGCCGTACGGCTGATTGTAAAGCGAGCGATGATAGGTTCGGTCAGGTTTGAGTGATGTAACTGTCAGAGGCTCGCGAAGTGAGGCTCCCCGCCATTGCCATTATATAATTTGCCCGAAATTTGCCCGACCGTATGTATAATGACGAATTATACAGTATCCTTGCGACATATACATCGATGAATTATGTCTACGTTAGTGCATTAGAAGCATTGCAATTATCTTGTGACAACTCTCCTCAACCACACCCTATAGACACTTCATACAACGGGCCAGAAATAACATCCTATACGTTCGACAACCAAACTGTAACCAATCTGGGTGACGAGGGGGTGAGGTCGCAATCTAGAGAGCGGCAGGGAGTGTCCATACTGTATGTTAGTACTAATATATATACTTTGCCTCAATACTGGTATTGTTTTTGTTTCAGGTGGCGGTTTCCAGTCGTCACATCCGCGCTATATTAACATTATCCAAACTTTTCCTCCTTTCATCTAAATTTAAACCGCAAAAAGACATTGATTGAAACTAGTGAGTAGGTAGCCAGTGTGTTTGCAGATATCGATAGTTTTCAATGTTTTAAAGTGCCTCGTCAAGGTTCGTTTTAACTATAACTTTAACTAAAGTGTTGGTGTAAGATACTATGCGGACAATGTAACAACGAGTCGTGTAGTGAAGCTGTGCTAGTTTCGTGGACTTTATAGTTTTATTGAAAATATTGCGACTGTGGTGTGTTTCTTCTTAGCGGGCAACGAATAATTCCTGATTATGGTATAAAGGTAAGTGTTATTATAACCACATTTATAGCGTGTCTTCAATATTAAAGTGGTGTTAAACACTTGCTGCCCGCGGGGCAATAAAATGTGGGAGCAGGACGCCACGTACAGTGCGCCCTGTCACACTTAAGAGGACTGTGAATCCACGGCAAAAATTCGACTTTTCATACAAACGGCGATAACGATTTTCACTTCTTAAATGTTAACCAGTTTGGACCAATTTTTGATAGGTTGTCAGTCAGAACAAAAGCTAGGCTTATACATTTCGTTTTTAAGCTATTGTATAGCTTTTATCGCGGGCTTTGAGGGGACCGAATCAAGAAATGTCGTAACGAAAATAAAACCTGACACCCCAAAAAAATATATATATTGAGTTCTAAAAAACTTACAGTGTCATCTATGATGGCGATTGATGATGGCGATGGCGATAGTGATGGCGATGGCGTTGGCGATTGATGATGGCGATTGATGATGGCGATTGATAATGGCGATTGATGATAGCGATTGAAGATGGCAATTGATGATGGCGATTGATGATGGAGATTGATGATGGCGATTGATGATGGCGATTGGTGATGGCGATTGATAATGATGATGATGATGATGAACTTTCTTAGTGTTAATTTATTACATAAACATCCCGCGCCCCAATGACTATATGGTACTGGTAAATACTGCATAAATAAAAAATGAATAATTATAATTGCATAAGTTGATAAAAAATGCTATGCAATAGCTTTACCGCGGCAATCCCCGAGTGCCACACGTCTTTTTTAAATTACTGATTAGAAATTGAAAAAAATGGCCGAAATTGGTGAACGACAATAAAATCAAACTTTTGTCGAAAAAACAAAAACATACAAGCCTAGCTTTTGTTTTGACTGACAACCTATGAGAAATTGGTCCAAATCGGTTAACATTTAAGAGGTGAAAATCGTTATCGCCGTTTGTATGAAAAATCGCAGCTTCACAATCCTCTTAAGGGAAGGCCTAGTGATGGCATAGTGAGGGAAGGCATAGTGATGTCCCAGAGCAGGTAATGAGCGGTTCTTACGGCCGTTGTACGCGTCAGCGCGTGCTCTCCTGCTTTCCTCCGTGAGTCGATAAGAGGCGCACTACAACTTTCTAACCGGAGCATACCGGTGGTTAATGGCCCCGCGGACAGCGAGTCTTAAACAGCACTATAGTCAAGAAATTGTGGCTTGTATAGAATCAGAATTGCGTCCGATCAGAATCAGATGGACGGGAACGCAACGCATAATTGCGTCTCAATACCTAATTTCGTTTACCGAAGCTGCTTTTCCAAAAGTAAGGATTCGGCTTTTGTTTATTTCACTATACTATTGTCTTTTGAAAATCCCTCTATCGAGCTATAAGATCACGATTCTTTCTCGTTATCATTATTACAAGATCATTAGCAATTAAAATTTGTTTTACTTAAGTACTTTACAGTTCGTCGTTTGTTTACTATACGACGTTTATTGGCAACAACTGTGTCACATGAAAATACAGATGTAGTAACATCGTAGTAAACGGCTATTTTTGTATCACAATGTTATGATTCAGTAGGGAGAAATGTAAAATGGGATATGAAAAAAATAATGGCCTTATCTAAAAGAAGATCAAAGCTTAGCTCCGCCCCCACATCTTATTACTGCTTTTGTTGTGAACTTTTAAAAAATAATGTTGCAGAAATTTTCATCATGCGCAATTAATGTATTGTGACATTAAAATTAAATATAATAATTATAATAAAGCACGAAAATAACTGCGTAAAAATATTTTGACCTAAATATCTTTATTTTATAAACATGTAGAGATGGAGCATGTAGATTTTTTTGTTACCTCACACGTCTCCGACATAGCCTATAAAGGGAATACCCGTTAAAAGCTTATTATGGCTACTTCCACTCCCTACTTACTTACGGAATAGATATCTTCGGGGGAATAGATCTCTTGACGGCGGTAATATTACAGATTTTCGTTATTTTTGACGTCATTTACTCCTAAACGATAGAAAACCCAAGGTTGAAAAAAAAATCACTTATTGTTGATGATGTTCCTTAAAGTCAAAAGCTATTAGAAACACATCCATAGAAAAAAAACCAAAGATAGGTCTACACCGTTACTTTCAACTCTAGTTATGACTAATATTTAAAAGTATAAATAAAAAAAAATGTACAACAATATTTGTTATGATAATACAAAGTGATTAATTTTATTATTTTTTATACTTATTTTTTATACACACACACAAGCTTGCACTTGCTCATGTAACTAAACTTTATTTAAGTAAATAATGAACAAAAGGTTATGTTATTTAATTGATACTTAGGTTTTTGCCTATACCTCTATAACTGCTATAATGTTCACTTTTGCACGACTTATACTGTTTAGGTAATATTTATCATAACAAATATTGTTGTATTTTTTTTAAAATATATACTTTTAAATATTAGTCATAACTAGAGTTGAAAGTAACGGTGTAGACCTATCTTTGGATTTTTTTAACCGCCTCCGTAGCTCAGAGGCAAAGTTCACTGGCTTTACACAGGAGGTCGCTGGTTCGATTCCCGGCGGGGTCTCTTGTAAGACTCGGTTTGGTTGGTGGTAGGGCATTTTCTAAGCCCGCCTGGCTAGCTACCACCATCTTATCTAACTAAAAAATGTCTTGCCGCCAAATATCAATGTTGATATCATTGGTGTGTTCCGGCATGAAGATAAGATAGCCAGTTCCCCATTGTGTTGTATATTTTTAAAATTTATTGTGTAAAATATTAGTCATAACTAGAGTTGAAAGTGTAGACCTATCTTTGGGATTTTTTTCTATCGAGCCAAAACTGCTCAACCGTGTTTCTAATAGCTTTTGACTCTATGGAACATCATCAACAATAAGGTTTTTTCAACCTTGAGTTTTCTATCGTTTAGGAGTAATTGACGTCTAAAATAATGAAAATTTGTAATGTTACCGCCTTTAACTATGTAACCTTAAACGTATATTAATAACATTTGACATGTAGTTTTATTTATCAAAAATAAATTGAACTGAGTTGAATTTTGGAATTTTGACCATATGAAATTGAAGGAAAAATTTCAGAATCCAAAATCTAAAGTTCTTGAGCGGTGTCAAGCGATGTTTGCTACATTGCTTGATACCGCTCAGTTCATCTGGATTCTCGATCTATTGATGAGAATCTGCGTAATCAAGTAAAGATGTGTAATCTTTTGTACTATTTCCACTCAGTCTATAAAGCTATTCCACGCCAAATAAAATTAATATAGCAGCGTTAAGTATTATTAAGTTGGCTCTAGTCCAACTACACTACTATACGACATTTGCCGTGGCCTCTATAGAGGTTAATTATTTTAATCACAACCGACTGTTTTATACGTGTAATAATTCCTGTTCACAACGATTTGTGGTCAGACAATGTTTTGTTTAACGATTACCGAAAAATATGATATAATTTATTGAGTTTTCACACGTGATTTTGTATATAATAATAATAATAATCAATTTATTTAAGACCAACTTTAGGATCAATTTGTGTATAGTTTCTAACATCTTTATTCTTTATTATACAGGGTCTTCGGCAGATGGTTGAAAATACGAAAATGGGGGATAGGTGGGGTCGCCTCCCACCTATTTTGAGAATTAAAAAAAATCTAGGACTTGTAATTTTTTTTACAGGATTTTTTTTCCTTTTTTTAGAAATTTTGCCATTTTTATACCTTTGAACACATGTAACTTTTTGTTTTTTAAAGCTAGCTCCAAAATCTTTTTCTTAATAGACTTTTATAAGATTGTCGGCTCTAAAAAAAAATTATGTTTGTTTCAAGTTATTGCTAAAAACAAAAATGTGGGCCCCCGAACTTAAAAAAAAAGTTGAACAAAAATTTAAAAGTCAACTTTGCGATGCATTTAAAAAAAAAATAATGGGGCTGGAAGGCTTCTGTTTTTTTTAAAACATCTCTAAA
Organism: Coleophora flavipennella; assembly: GCA_947284805.1. Classification (NCBI taxonomy): domain Eukaryota; kingdom Metazoa; phylum Arthropoda; class Insecta; order Lepidoptera; family Coleophoridae; genus Coleophora; species Coleophora flavipennella. Next base: position 5,732,839 of record OX369263.1, on the reverse strand, counting down.
GCTTAGGCTTTTGAATGGTATGTAATTTGTTTCGGTATCTTTTTTGTAACCGGAGTTGTTATTTTTTTTTACTCAATTGGACCATGTTGACGAAATTCCACTAGTTACATGTTTTGTGAAATGTATCAAATGCAAAGTTGAAAATAATGTAAATACTTACTGTTGGGACGGTTACAAAGAGCAGGTACGTTTTTTTACATTCTTGCACACACATAATGGCTATCTTTTGTCATTTATTGGCATATTGGAGTTAGCACTTCCATATGCCAATAAAATGTCCGCATATTCCGCATTGGTGAATTGAGCCATTTTAAACCACAACAAAGTCTTAACAAAACGTCTGATAATAACAAAAAGTGACAAACAACAAAAAAACTTAACAAAATCACAAACGTTAATAACGTTAACGTTTTTTTTTGTTTTCGTTAATTTCACTTTGCTGTGTTTGTGATTTTGTTAAGTTTTTTTGTTGTTTGTCACTTTTTGTTATTATCAGACGTTTTGTTAAGACTTTGTTGTGGTTTAAAATGGCTCAATTCACCAATGCGGAATATGCGGACATTTTATTGGCATATGGAAGTGCTAACTCCAATATGCCAATAAATGACAAAAGATAGCCATTATGTGTGTGCAAGAATGTAAAAAAACGTACCTGCTCTTTGTAACCGTCCCAACAGTAAGTATTTACATTATTTTCAACTTTGCATTTGATACATTTCACAAAACATGTAACTAGTGGAATTTCGTCAACATGGTCCAATTGAGTAAAAAAAATTAACAACTCCGGTTACAAAAAAGATACCGAAACAAATTACATACCATTCAAAAGCCTAAGCTTTAGAGATGTTTTAAAAAAAACAGAAGCCTTCCAGCCCCATTATTTTTTTTTTAAATGCATCGCAAAGTTGACTTTTAAATTTTTGTTCAACTTTTTTTTTAAGTTCGGGGGCCCACATTTTTGTTTTTAGCAATAACTTGAAACAAACATAATTTTTTTTAGAGCCGACAATCTTATAAAAGTCTATTAAGAAAAAGATTTTGGAGCTAGCTTTAATAAACAAAAAGTTACATGTGTTCAAAGGTATAAAAATGGCAAAATTTCTAAAAAAAGGAAAAAAAATCCTGTAAAAAAATTACAAGTCCTAGATTTTTTTTAATTCTCAAAATAGGTGGGAGGCGACCCCACCTATCCCCCATTTTCGTATTTTCAACCATCTGCCGAAGACCCTGTATAAGTATACTAGCTGTCCCAGCGAACTTCGTTCCACCTTACACTACACTACACTACCCTACCCTACATTACCCTACCCTACACTACACTGCCCTACCTATACTACCCTACCCCACGCTATCCTACCCTACACTACCCTACCCTACCCTTCTCTACCCTAATTACACTACACCTACACTACACTACCCTACCCTACCCTAAAACCAATTATTTTTTGACCGTTAATAATTTTTTTTATTTATGAATATCATATTTTTAATACTTATTATCCTATTCCGGACGATGAAAAATGCAAAAACACAAAAATCATAAAAATTGGTCCAGCCGTTCTTGAGTGATAAATGGTGTTACTAACACGGCTTTCTATAAAAGAAAAGTCGTGTTAGTTACACCATTTATAACTCGAGAACGGCTGGACCGATTTCGCTTATTCTTTTTTTGTTAATTTCGTTATAGTCTGGAGAAGGTTTTAGGGTTGGGTATGGTATAGGGTATGGTAGTGTAGTGTAGGGTAGGGTAGTGTAGTGTGGGGTAGGGTAGTGTATGGTAGTGTAGGGTAGGGTAGTATAGTATAGGGTAGGATAGTGTAGTGTAGTGTTAGGTGGAACGAAGTTCGCCGGGACAGCTAGTATTATATACTCATAAATTATTTTGATAATTATCTGTTCCAGTAGGTAGATAATGACCTACCTTTGAGCTACTGTAATTGGCATTGTTTTTTTTAAAGATATTTCTCCTTTTTTAGGGTTGCGAAACCAAAATGGCAAAAAATGGAATCCATATAATTTATTCATGTCCATACGGCCGTCTGTCTCTGTCTGTCCGTAGCTCGTAGGTCATAGTATTTTTTTTGCCACTGTTTAACAGTGATGAAACTTAGTACACTGGGGGTACAATTATGACCCCACATAGAAAATTAAGTTAATATCTATAAAAAATATTAAGGTAAACGTCCCTACGTGTAAGAGGGGGATGTTTTTTTTAAATGTACTCCCTCAAGTGGGCTACCGTTGAATAGGACTTAAAAAACGAATTAAATGAATTCTTTCAATGTTTCTTTTAATTTGAAGTAATACGTATTTATACAACATTGAACTCCAAAGTTATGCATTTTGTGTCTACCTTTTTTTATACTTGTATGCGCAATTGGTAAACCCTTGACAATATCTCACCTGGTGGTAAATGACGATGTTGCCGAAGATGGAAGCGGGCTTACCAAGATTCCCCAACGCAATGGGGAACTGGCTATCTTATTTTCATGCCGGAACACACCAATGATATCAACATTGATATTTGGCGGCAAGACTTAGATAAGATGGTGGTAGCTAGCCAGGCGGGCTTAGTGGGAGTCTGCCTACGCTACGTTTTCCGGTGCGCGGTCGCCACTCGTTCTTTGAATGTATAACCAATCAAACCTGACCGAACCTAACATTGCTCGCTTCGCTCGCTCATTTACAATCTGTATAAAACGGCATTTTCCAATTTACCTGGCTCGCATTTTACAATCTGCGTACAGCATTTTACAATTTGCCTGACCGTTTATATATGGACGAACTATACAATTGGCATAACCACAGAAGCGTCGGTGGCTCAACCGGTAACGACTCGGTCCATCTAACCAGAGGTACCGGGTTCAAATCTGGACGGCCAATGTACCAATGAGTTTTTCAAAAACTTACGTACACATTACCGATTGCTTTAACGGAAAACATCGTGAGGAAACCTGCACAGGCCTGCGAAGAAACTCGAAGGTTGTGTGTGAAGTCGACCAACCCTCACTGGGCCCGCATGGTCGACTAAGGCCTAATCGCCCTGATTCAGGGTAGGCTCGAGCCCCTTGGTGGGGACGTATATGAGCTGATATAATAATAATAATAATAAAATAACCATTTGTAAAATGACTAATCATAAAATATTCCTGTCGCATATACATGTCGCAGTTAGATAGAAATTAGTCGGAATATAGTTATGTCTTAATCTGAAACTTCCTTGTACGGGCACAGATCATGTAGTTCCTAGCTCAATCACGCAGCCACTCGATCCTCCTCCCTACTACGCGGTAAGCGGGCAAACCAGTGGCAAGAGCTAGTTACGTTCAAGGTGAATGCGTGATGCTGGCATGTGCCCAAGCAATCGATCGACACTCTGCTTGTAACGGACCATTTTCAGTCAATTATTTCCTTATTCAGAATTTGTTCGAAAATGTTTGCCGTAGTACTTGACGAATTGCTGTAACTTTTTGACGTCGGTGGCGTAATGGCACGGCCCGCTACCTCCTATCCGGGAGGTTGTGGTTCGAATCCTGCCACGTACCAATGTGTTTTCAAATTTCGATTCGATATGTACGTTTATCTGACGCTCTTACGGTGAAGGAAAACATCGTGAGGGAACCTGCACACGCGTGCAAAGAAATTCGAAGGTTGTGTGTGAAGTCGACCAACCCGCACTGGGTCCGCGTGGTCGACTAAGGCCCGATCGCCCTAATTCAGGGTAGGCTCAAGCCCCACGGTGGGGACGTATATAAGCTGCTATGATAATAACTTTTTGATTTTTCCGGCTTGAAGATAAGATAGCCAGTTTTCCATTGCGTTGGGAAATTTTGGTAAGCCAGCTTCCATCTTCGGCATCATTGTTACTTAACTGATGAGATGATGCCATGGGCTTATCAATTGTGGAAAACAATAAGATTCAAATTCAGCTTCTAATGTTTCAGTAGGTGCCTACCAAGATATTTAGAAATTTTGAAGCAGAAAACTTATTTATAGGTACATACTCGTACAAACAATGCGAGTTAAAAGCTTGTTAAATAAAATACTGTTTTCTTCAAAAATGCTTTATTATTTAATGTAGAATGTAAAATAGAACAAAATCACACTTTATTTTATTTAACAAGCTATTATTTAACTTGCAATGTATGTACTCGTATGTTTGTTCGGGTTAAACCTTGCAAGGTAAATTTGACCCACTTCCCGGTTTCCGATTGAGCTGAAATTTTGCATGCATATGTATATCGCGTGACAATGCGTAATAAAAGCTTGTACCTAAAATATTTAGGTTTTTAGAAAATTATATTCAGATTTAATCTAGATTACAGGAAAAAAACATTTGCACAGAAAACTTCGGACTTTTCATATAAATCTAGGTATTACTTAAGACCAATATTTTTATTGCTCAGTTTGTTTACCTGTACTACTGGATTGTTGCCATTTATAACAATTTGTTGCTATTACTTTTATTTAAGATCTATATATTACTTAATTAGTAAACAAATACTAAACTAACAAGGAAGGGTACCCAACTGTCCGACTCCGATTTGATTTATTTTGATATATGTTATAGAGTAGTCTAAAATAACGAACACTTATTTTTTTTAGCTGCCCAAACTCAACTTGTTAGGAGAAAATGGCCTTCAAAGTACTGAAAATTGACCAAACCATCTATTTTCTGAGAAGAGATTTGTTACAAAAAATTGATAATTAATTACTGGTTTCGTTATATTATGTTAGAAAACATGAATAAAGAATGGGGACGTGTTTTGTCATTTCACCACAAACTCATTTTTTATATAATTTTTTTATATACATACTTATTTTTATACAATTTTTTTTATATAAAAATGAGTGTGGTGAGATGACAAAACACGTCCCCATTCTTTATTCATGTTCTCCAACATATAACGAAACCAGTAATTAATTATCAATTTTTTTGAACAAATCTCTTCTCAGAAATTAGAAGGTTTGGTAAATTTTCAGTACTTTGAAGGTCATTTTCTCCTAACAGGTTGAGTTTGGGCAGCTAAAAAAAATACATGTCCGTTATTTTAGACTACTCTATAACATATATCAAAATAAATCAAATCGATGTCGGACAGTTGGGTACCCTTTGTTGTAAGTCAGTTTTCATTTAGTAATGGAGTCCAAATTTTCTGGAATGCAATTTTTGACATATTTTTCCTGTATTTTAAAGTATTTAGAATTGAATTTGAAATACAGGAAAAATATGACAAAAATTGCTTTCCAGAAAATTTATATATCATAATTTAAATATCACTCGTACTTTTTTCCACCATGTCTAATCGAATTCAGTTTTTATCTAAAAACAATATTCTGTATTTATCGTTTATTTCTGATATTTCTGTATATTTCTCAATCCTATACTAAGATTGTAAATGTGAAAGTTTGGATGCATGGATGGATATTATACGCCACATAAGCTGAACGGATCTGGATGAAATAAGTAGACAGATTAGGAGGACCTGGATTAATCATCACATCAGCTCATATATACATCCCCACCGAGGGGCTCGAGCCTACCCTCAATTAAGGCGATCGGGCCTTAGTCGACCACGCAGGCCAGTTGGTCAACTTCACACACAACCTTCGAGTTTCTTCGAAGGCGTGTGCAGGTTTCCTCACGATTTTTTCCTTCACCGTAAGAGCGTCGGCTAAACGTACTTATGAAATCGAAATTTAATCTCATATTGGTACGTGCCAGAACTCGAACCACGACTTCCCGGATAGGAGGTTACGGACTTTGCCGTTGCGCCACCGACGCTCTCGCCTCGATTAATTAACCGATTGAGTATTAATGGGACCCATCTGTCCCGGTAAGTTGTTCTTTCCGTTGAGTATTAATGGGACCCATCGGCCCCGGTAACAACACGCGACCTTATGCTCTAAAGTACACAAATATAGTTAAAACTGTGTTGAAACTGCCTTGGGTTGATTTATGGACTTACGTCGTTATTAAATTCCGCTCTTAGTGCCATACGCAGTTTAATATAAAATCATAGATAAACTTTTCATAATTTGACAATTTCTTGTCATTTTCCGCCATTTTGGAAAATGGCGGGTCCGCCTGAAGGAAGGGAACGTCAATATTCAAGGTCGGCCTGGACGGTTAATATAGGCTAATGTTTTTTAGCTCACAAGCCGCTTGCGGCTCACCTTCGAAGTCAGTCATAGAAACTACGATCATGCGAGTGAGGCCGCTGGAAAAAGTTTTATCTGTTGTAAACAATAAGAATAGTAATTAACACAGATCACAGATGTAATCCCCGATGACAAGTATTAAATTGGCACAGTTAGTTGGCTAGATGGCCATTGGCGTCCGGAAATCACCTGCTACCTGACGTGTAATGTCCCAAATCTGGCACTAAATCGAGATTAGTCCCGGCCAGTTGTGGAACCAAGGTTATGTCATATGCGGATATTGTTCAATCAGATGCCTTTTCTGTGTCACACCTGCTGGATACATAGGTGATACATAGGTAGGCATAAAGTGTGACGGCACAGATGAAATACTAGTGTGACGGCTGGATTGGTACAGTCGAGTTCATTAATGTATTGGCAGGGTCAATGGTTAAAAACATTGTAAGCGTCGAAATGAATGTAAAGTTCTATACAAACAATTAATGAACCGTTTACATGATAACATTTTATTGATATCTACATATGTTTGTATAGAACTTTATATTCATTTCAACGCTTACATACAATGTTTTGAACCATTGACCCTGCCAATATATTAATGAACTCGACTGTACCTACTATACTAATTATAGAATAGTTTAGATCTTAAGTACTTAGGTACTAGTAATCTTATACTTTTCTTAATTTTATTAACATAATATAATATTAAGGGACAAATCACACACTCATCTAGCCCCAAACTAGGATTCTCTGTCGCGTGGGAACTGGATACTGATACTGATATACTTAATATGTACATATTTTATTAATTTTCTAAAAAAAGTGCTAAAACGATTTTTAAAAAAATCTCTCAAATAAGTTAACAGTCGGCGAAGATATCGCGTATCTAACAGACACACAAAAACATACAATTTAATTAAGAACCTCTGCCTTTTTTAAAATCAGTTGAAAATATGAGATTAATTTGGATTTATTTGGAACTAGCTTTTGCCCGCATGGACATAGTTTTTATGACTGTCTTTGAGGACGAGTGGTGCAGTCCGAGCCGCAAGCAAGGGAACTTAATCGGGCTATTCCGATGAGCAGTTTATGTCACTTCCCACCCCCTCAACAAAAAATCACGTCTATCAGTTGCTCTGTCTATGACTTTTGTAAAAATGAGCGTGGAAATGAGATTTTCCCAAAGATCCCCTGGGAACTATGAAAAAATCGTTTCGATGTTAAAGAAATATAGGACTTTGCAATTTATATATATATATATATATATATATATATATCCTTCTCCATTAAACACAGGCTACGTGCATGCCAAATTTTGCCAAGATTGGCTAAGGTGTTGAAGCATGAAGAGGTAACAAACAAAGAAATAAACAAATTTTAACATTTATAATATTAGTAAGGATGATTAATTTGTATGACTTACTTGGATTGAAGCAATTAATATTTTTAGATCAAGTCTCACCTGTTTGAAGACCACATTTTTTGCAGTCTCTTTGTTTATAAACTATGATTACGAACCTATTCCCTTTCCCAATTTAATTTTCTGAAAAAAAAAAATCTATACTTATTCTCAGACCTACCTAATTTTATATATATAGATTTAATATTTAATTTAATATTAACATTTAATATTTAATTTCATCATCATCATATCAGCTTGTATACGTCCCCACCGAGAGGCTCGAGCCTACCTTTAATTAGGGCGATCGGGCCTTAGTCGACCACGCGGGCCTAGTGCGGGTTGGTCGATTTTAAACACAACCTTCGAGTTTCTTCGCAGGCGTGTGAAGGTTTCCTAACGATGTTTTCCTTCACCGTAAGAGCGTCGGATAAACGTACTTATGAAATCGAAATTCGAAAACACATTGGTACGTGGCAGGATTCGAACCACGACCTCCCGGACAGGAGGTAGCGGCCGTAACCGTTACGCCAACGACGCGTATATCTTATATATATAGCATATCTCTGTTGGAGACCGTAAAGTTAGCCCTTTCAAGGTAGGCGCGGCTAGACTTCAATCACTCGCCGGAAATGGACGCAATTTCCATTATACCTGAAACTTTCCATTAATACCGGACCTTGATGTTGTGAGTCGCTTGTACACTTGTAATTTAATATTATTGGCTTCATTTTATATATGGTCTAGGTCATAATGGATCCTATTATGTTTTTGGCGGTGCTAAATCAGGGATAAGCTCTCTTCATGGCTACATTTTTGCAATGGTAAATCTCTTATTTCATTGATTATTGACTGCACAAATAACACTATTTATTATTATAACTTAGTATGCAACTAAAATACATAACCATTGGTGCAAGTGTGTCAGCATTACTTATAAAAACATACTAAATTATATGTAACAAAACCAGAAAAGATCCAATAGCTTTCCCATCTGAGCTCTGAATCTCTGTTATGTACGTATAAGGTACTCTTTGGCTCTGAACAGAGTCTGTAAATGCTTCGTCACGTTTTGTTATACATAATGTGTTGTATAACATCGAATACCTATATGTGTCGAATCTAGCATCGCAAGCAATATAGAGATGAAACACGAGTAATAATAAAAAAAACCAATAAAGTGCGAGTCAGAATCGCGCACAAAGGGTTCCGTACCATCATACTAGATAGCACTAGGTTTTTCACGTTTAAAATAAACACGTTTTTTGGTTGGAGACTCTCACTTTTTCTAATATTTAGTATTTGTTGTTATAGCGGCAACAGAAATACATCATTTGTGAAAATTTCAACTGTCTAGATATCGATAAATGAAATACAGCCTGGTGACAGACAGACGGACAGCGGACTCTTAGTAATAGCACACCCTGGACACTTCATACAACAGGCCATAAATGACATTTAAAATAACGAATGACATAACAAACAAAATGGCGGCGAAATCCTATACGTTCGACAACCAAACTGTCCCCAAACTGTATCAATCTGGGAGACGAGAGGGTGAGGTCGGACTCTAGAGAGCGGCAGGGAATGTCTATACTGTATGTTAGGACTAATATAATATAGGTAATATAGGTTTGGTAATAGGGTCCCGTTTTTATTACCCTTTGGGTACGGAACCCTAAAAACATTTCAAGAATTAACCAAAACCCTCAGTTTCAGTTTTATCATACGCGATGCAGCCACGATTAATGGTGGTACGTCTTTCATTTGGCTTTTCGATACGGGGTGTGCGTTACTGTGAAATCGATTACACTATTTTAGAAGTTTTTTAAACATGCTATTATTCGCAAATTATAGTGGCTCAAGAAATGAATGAGATACAATTTTGAAGAACAACAACAATTGATTACTGTAATATGTAAAATATTTTGAATTCGACTTTATATACCTACATAGTAGCGTCGGTGGCGTAATGGTTAGGGCTGCCGCCTCCTGTCTGGGAGGTCGTGTATGTATGCCTTTAAAAAATGCATTTTGTATTGGAATAAAATGCTCACCTCTTCTTCAGAGTATCCATTTATATCTACTGATATAGTCTGGTCATCTTGAGTGCATTGAAAAATGTATTTTATAGAAACTAATATTTTTCCTTTTATTAAAATAAAATTATTGTAGTAGTAGGTACATTAGAAAGAGTCGGTGGCGTAACGACGAGGGCAGCTACCTCATGTCCGGGAGGATGTGGTTCTAATCCTGATATGTACCAATGTGATTTCGAATTTAGATTTCATATGTACGTTTATCCGACGCTCTTACGGTGAAAGAAAATATCGTGAGAAAACCTGCACACGCCTGCGAAGAAACTCGCAGGTTGTGTGTGAAGTCGACCAACCCGCACTGGGCCCGCGTGGTCGACTAAGGCCCGATCGCCTTAATTCAGGGTAGGCTCGAGCCCCTCGGTGGGGACGTATATGAGCTGATATGATATATTATTTTGGCTTTGTGAAAAACGGTGATTTTGTCGGCAAGCGGAGCTCTAGCAATCTGATCTCTTGACTGATTTCATGTTACGTGATGTCTAGTTCAGAAAATTTACAGAAAAAATATAGAGAATATTCTATTCTATTCACGCTGCTTTTAAAACAAAAGGAAAGGAATCCAAGGAAACATACGGTAGTATGCATTCACTGCCTCTCCCTCTTCCTTTCTGTTTGGTGAAGTAAAACATTGTGATAAGACAAAGATGATCAAACAATTTTCCAAAAACCTAAAATCTTTTTGGTACCTACAAGCTTTTATTTGAAAAGAGTTTTTATGCTCAAAAGCCGAATGCTCAAATGAATATAAATATACGGTTCCAAATTCAAAAAAAGGCCGTATTTCCTACGATTCTATTGAAAATGTGAAACGACTCTGGGACCATGATTCCACCTCCAAATTTCATCATCAGATCAACTTTAAAATACGAAAGATTATATTATCATCGGGAATACGGCTTCATTCCAACTTCAGATCATTCGGACCCCTGGAAGTCACTCTAAAATTGATCGCAAGATTTGAACTAAAAAAAAATACATACACACATACATACTTACATTTTTTTATATTTTTTTTTATTCACAATTTGTAAGCCCTTGGCATCATCTCACCTGATGGGAAGTGACGATGATGCCGAAGATGGAAGCGGGTTAACCAAGATTCCCCTACGCGATTGAGAACTGGCTATCTTCAAGCCGGAACACATCAATGTTATTAACACTGATGTTTGGCGGCAAGACTTAGATAAGATGGTGGTAGCTAGCCAGGCGGACTTAGAAAATGCCCTACCACCAACCAAACCGAGTCTTACAAGTTGACCCCGCCGGGAATCGAACCCACGACCTTCTGGTGTGAGGCAAATGGACTAACCATTACGCCACGGAGGCGGTTAAAACATACATTCATACAAACATTGCAAGTTAAATAAAAGCTACTTTAATAAACTACATCCCCCATCCCCTCGGAAGTACACAACACTTCTGGTATTTTTGTTAGTAATCCCTAAGAATGATGAACTTAAACTGTTTATTCCACCACTGTACTAATACCTACCCTGATTTATATCTTGACTCCCTCTACAACTACCCCGGAATTCAGAATACAGATTTCAACGTCTAACTGTATGATTTATGACTTAGGCAAAATAATCGCCTTCGCTGTGGCCAGCGTGCCTTTATTACCGGCTGGAAATCTATTCTATTACCTAGCTTTGGTATTTGAACTGCAGGTCAGCTGGATTACAAAGGAATATGAAGTACAGAGTGTCGGTGGCGTTATAGCAAGGGCCGCTACCTCCTGTCCGGGAGGTAGTGATTCGAATCCTGCCACATAAAAATGTGTTTTTGAATTTCGATTTCATATGTACGTTAATCCGACGCTCTTACGGTGAAGGAAAACATCGTGAGGAAACCTGCACGTACTTGCGAAGTGAAGTCGACCAACCTGCACTGGGCCCGCTTGCTCGACTAAGGCCCGATCGCCCTAAGTCAGGGTAGGCTCGAGTCCCTCGGTGGGGACGTATATGAGCTGATATGAATAAAAACAAACCAATAAAATATTCTTTGTTCGGGATCTGGTAAAGCCCCCCCAGTTCAGAACATTCCGAACAACTTTTTTTAACGAAGGAGAAACCTTCGCAATTTACAGTAAATGTAAAACTGTGATGGTGACTGAAAATGATGCCGAAGAATCTGAAGATGAAGGCGGGCACACCAAGATTCCCCAACGGAATGGGAAACTGGCCATCTTATCTTCATGCCGGAAGTCGGAACACATCAATGCTGTAAATATTGATATCCGACTATTGATAGGCAACCGCTCACAATAAAACGTAGCGTAGGCAGGACTCCCAAACGGTGGACCGACGACCTGGTGAAGGTCGCGGGAAGCCGCTGGATTTGGGCAACGCAGGACCAGTCGTCGTGGAAATCCTTGAGGGAGGCCTTTGTTCAGCAGTGGACGTCTTTCGGCTGATATGAAACCTGCACACGCCTGTAAATAAACTCGAAGGTTGTGTGTGAAGTCGACCAACCCGCACTAGGTCCACGTGGTCGACTAAGGCCCGATCGACCTAATTCAGGGTAGGCTTGAGCCCCTCCGTGTGGACGTACCTATATGAGCTGATATAGATAAAGTTGTTGTGTAAATGATGACAAACGCGTCGCTAAATATCATATATTAAAATCCCTACTAATATTATAAATGTGAAAGTAACTCTGTCTGTCTGTTACGCTTTCCCGCAAAAACTACTGAATGGATTTGGCTGAAATTTGGTAGGTAGACAGATTAGGGCCTGGGTTAAGACATAGGCTACTTTTTACCACGCTCGCGAGCCGCTTGCGGCTCGCGCACTGCGCACCCTCGAAAAGTCATAGAAACGTGGTCCACGCGGGTGAAGCCGCGGGAAACAGCTAGTATATCATAAATTATCGTATGTTTTCTCATGACCGCAGATGGAGGAGATAATGTCATAAGTCTCTCGGAGAGACGATCAATAACAGAATTGGTGTTTCTTATAAATAAAATAAAATACACGAGACACTATAGATTGTCTTAGCCTTTTAATACCATAATTTTTAATGCTAGCCTTAGTTTTTTTCATTATCTACATTCTAAATTCTTGGCATCATCTCACCTGACGGACGGACAGACAGACAGACGGATAGCCGGACAGCGGAGTCTTAGTAATAGGGTCCCGTTTTTACCCTTTGGGTACGGAACCCTAAAAAGCAGTTTCCTGTAATTTATTTCAAAATTGTAAAAAAAAACGTTTGACGATCGGTCAAAACGATCCTATAAGGGTACTAAGACGCACCAACGAGTCGCCAGGGGGAGTAAGCTCAGAGGGATCACATCGATGATTGAAAATGCAGTTTCTAGGTTGTGAAGTTAGACGTAGAACAATCTTTTTTCACATTGAAAACAGGGCTCCGCCAGCTGGCTGATTATTTGGCTGAGGTTACCAGACTAAGCTAGTGTTGAACTCTTGCTATAAAAATTTACACTTCGACCACGGATAAAGGGACCTCTGTCCTGGCTCACGGTCACTAATAGAATGCCACTCAACTGTTTCAGAAAAGCTTTCGAATGACCTACTAGTAACTATTTAATCTTACCTTTTTTTAATACGATCCGTGGATAGCAAGATTGCAAAGTAGGTATATATATTAGTACTAAAATACAGTATGGACACTCCCTGCCGCTCTCTATATTGCGACCACACACAGTCGTCACCCAGATTACAGATACAGATTGGTTACCGTTTGGTTGTCGAACGTATAGGATTTCGCCGCCATTTTGTTTGTTCCGTCATTCCTTTTTTAAAATGTCATTTCTGGCCCGTTGTATGAAGTGTCCAGGGTGTGCGCTTTCTAGATCGCGACCTCACCCCCTCGTCACCCAGATTGATACAGATTGGTTACCGTTTGGTTGTCGAACGAATAGGATTTCGCCGCCATTTTGTTTGTTCCGTCATAATTCCTTTTTAGAAATGTCATTTCGGCTCGTTGTATGAAGTGTCCAGGGTGTGGCACAGTCGTAATTCCAGTAGCTGTCTGCATTTCATTCGTAGGTACCAGCTCCACTGACATGGCTTTAATCGTCTGAAAACGGCGGATGAGGCCTATTATGAGAGACGAGTGGAGTGCAACGGCGGGTCTACCAAAGAGCTGCGCTTTACAAGGGATTACGTATGTTTATGAAAGGGAGCCTGGTGAAAGGAGCTTCAGTTACGGATTGATGTTACTATATAGATATACTAGCTGTCCCGGCGAACTTCATACCGCCTTACATTACATTACACTGCCCTGCCCTACCCTACACTACCCTACACTACACTACACTACCCTACCCTACCCTACACTACTCTACACTACCCTACACTACACTACCCTACCCTACACTACCCTACCCTACCCTACATACACTACACTACACTACCCTACCCTACACTACATACACTACACTACACTACCCTACCCTACACTACTCTACACTACCCTACACTACACTACCCTACCCTACACTACTCTACACTACCCTACACTACACTACCCTACCCTACCCTACACTACCCTACCCTACCCTACCCTACCCTATCCTATCTCTCAAGTTGGATCGAACTGCACATGGTGTGCGAATTTTATTATAATCGGTTAAGTGGTTTAGGAGTCCATTGAGGACAAACATTGTGACACGAGATTTATATATATATATATATATTAAGAGATAGATGAGGTGGCGGACTCTCACGTGACTCGTTACAGAATAAGTTCAAAGAAATCAATATTTTAACTGTTGCTAGTCAATTTATATATGAAAACATCATGTACGTTCGTAAGAATTTGCATTTATTTCCTAAAAACAGTGACAGGCATAATTTGAATTTAAGAAATGTAAATAAAATAGATATAGCCTTTTCGAGACTGAGTAAGGTTAAAAAGTCATTTGTGGGGCAGTGTATAAGATTCTACAATAAAATTCCAGAAAATGTAACTAGTTTGTCAGAGAATAAATTCAAGACTTATGTCAAAAAAGTTTTGTGCTCTAGAGGATATTATAAAATAATAGATTATGTAAATGACAAAGATATATATGTTGATTCTATAACAAATACCATTACCTGAGACTGTAATCTGAATCATGACATTATTTGTAATTTTATTTTTATTGTATTTTTTTTTGTTTTGACTATTTAAAAGTGTGTGTAAACACCTATTTGAAATAAATTGTTTTGATTTTGATTTTGACTCACAGTTAGTTGCAGGAATGTTCATTAACATACGAAATTAATCACTAATTAATCATGTGTCAGACTCATACACATTTTTAACTATAATGGAGACTGTAATGGACTTTGGTGCAACTCACGATGAGATAAATACTCTATAATGCACGCACTAATTAAAAATAAACACAATATAAAATCAAAATCTTATGGTAGGTAATACAGCGGTACATTTTGGGCGGTTTTATAGCTCAAAGCGATTTCTTCCAGTCAACCCAATGATAAGATTATGATAAGCGACATAATACGCACGTTAGTGTGGCCCAATAGTTATTCTTTCATACATAACACTGCATCTAGAGGGTGTCGGGTACCCCAGAATTCCATATCTACACTTTTCTCTTGAATAACTTCTTCCATTGGTGGAAATCGTATAAAAATCAATTTAGTAGTTTTGAGTTTATTGCTTTCAGACAGACAGACAGACGCGGCGGCGGGAATTTGTTTTATAATAGCCTATGCCCATCCTGATATTCCATTCTAACTAGTCGTATTGGTGAAATATTTTTTTTTTAAATCGGATGAGAAGTTTCGAAGATTACCTGCTACATACAGAAATACAAACTATAGTCACACCCTGAACACTTCATGCGGGCCAGAAATGACATTTCAAAAAACGAACGACGGAACAAACGAAATGGCGGCGAAAATCTATACGTTCGACAACCAAACGGTAACCAACTTGCATCAATCTGGGTGACGAGGGGGTGCGGCAGGGAGTATCCATACTGTATGTTAGTACTAATATATAGACTTTGCTATAGTATAGATATCATCGTATCAGCTCAAATACGACCCATCGAGGGGCTCGAAACTACCCTGAATCACGGCTACTGGGCCTTACCTGGTCGACCAAGCGGGGCCAGTGAGGGTTGGTCGACTTCACACACAACCTTAGAGTTTCTTCGCAGGCGTGTGCAGGTTTCCTTACGATATTTTCCTTCACCGTAAGAGCATCGGATAAAAGTACAAATAGAAATCATAATTGGAAAACACATTGGTACGTGGCAGGATTCGGACCACGACCTCCCGGACAGGAGGTAGCGGCCCGAGTCGTTACGCCACCGACGCTCTTTTAAATTTTAATTTTAATTGGTTTTTTATAATTTTATTGTAGATATAGGTAGCATGTAGACAGTGGTTTTAGCATTCCTTCACTCAGATCTTTCAACGTTGTTTTGAACTGAGGTATTTTACAGACACACAAAACCTAATGTTTTTTTATTGACCTACTTTATAAAGGTGAAAATCTAAAGGCCCTATCACGTGACCGCGGGCGATGCTAAGTGCAACACCAGTCAACTGCCGTCTATCCGTTGGATAGCATGGTTAATTGCGCCACACGATAAGAAAGAATACCTACTTTCAACTTTTACAAACAATTTAGATCCCTAACGGAAAGGTTATAATATTCCCTATTATTCCGACTTATTTTTGGCGAATTATTCGTGTCGATACTGAGCAAGGGGTGGGGAGTGACGCACGTGCGGGGCGAGGAGGGGGTGTGGCCGCTACGTCACGCGTGACGTCACAGTCCTGGCTCCGAGCGGGCTACAGTGCTTCGGTACGAGAGAAAACATTGCCTACCTCTAATGTTTATGTAAGTAAGTTTTACCGCCTCCGTGGCGTAATGGTTAATCCATTTGATTTCCACCAGGAGGTCACGGGTTCGATTTTCAGCGGGGTCAACTTGTAAGACTCGGTTTGGTTGGTGGTAGGGCATTTTCTAAGCCTATACTACCACCATTTTATCTAAGTCTTGCCGCCAAATATCAATGTTCTCTTCATAGAAATCGATCAATTTTTTTTTTGGATGGGAAGCTCAGGGGGAATTGTTTCTCCGAGTGTAGGAGAATACTCTTAATATTTGTTTTTTTTTTTTAAATGTGTACCAAGCGAATAATTTAAAAACTACAATATGTGCTTAATTTCATCAAAATCAATCCAACAGTTTCCCCACAAAACAGGTGGACGTACATATATATTACGCAATATATGCATATACACACATATTATATACACACACACTCACACAAATTTATTCCACACCATGTTTTTGGCGTCTATTAGTGATATAAAGTACATTTTCATAAACATCTCGAAGTCGGTTTTTCGCACGATCACATAACCTTCTCCTTCGTCCTAAGGTTAAAAAATTCTTAGTGAAATATAGAGAACTTAAGATTTTTTTTTTTAATTGGGGTAATTTTACCTTTTTTCAGTTTATCCCCTTATTGTTTGGACAGTCTTCTTGGTTAAATATTGTATTTATTTTTGTCCTTCGACTGTGTTTTTCTTTGTTTCATATTTTCCGAGATTTAAGATTAAAAAAAAGTAGTAAAAAAATATTTAAAAAAGAGAAAAATATTTCTTCTACCATCTTACCGTACATACCCTTTTATCTTCATAGATACATCAGCAGGCTGGTAAGGAACTCAAACGCAGCGGCAAAGCAACACCGCTCAGTGTGCACGGGACCTAACAATTTTCTGCGGAGTCAGCATCTATCAATTTTGTGTTATGTACCGAAATAGCCCAATCTCCTCGAGATTGATTACCGGAGAAAATAAAATGAAAATATTATTTTCGTCTAGTAACAAACACAAAGGAATCAAGTGATTACATGTTAGACATAAAAAATAATGCATGTAAGAATAATTTTCGTAATCGCTGCACGTTAAAACAATCTACAAAAATACCTAAAGCGATCATTTGGAATTGTTATTTTTTTATAAGGCAGGAAAAGTTAAAACCCATTTGGAATTTTGATTTAATACTGTAAAATACTGTGAGCATCGGTGGTGTAATGGCTAGGACCGCTGCTTCCAGTCCGGGAGGTCGTAGTTCGAATCCTGCCACTTACTAATGAAAAAAAAAGTGTTTCCGACTTTCGATTTTATGATGAAATCGATAACCGACCAAAACTTAAACCACATATAAAACAAGACCTTTTTTCTAAGGTCCAAAAATATGTGATCTGTGGTCCAAAAATATGTTTTGGTATCATCGTCAAATGTATCTTTCAGGCGGTGTAATTATAATTTTCCTATCTGTTATAGTTTAGCAGTACGAAGCTCTTGAAAGTACATGTTTATAATATCGCAATTTTTCTGGAATGTCTGCCAGTTTAAACGCACGACATTCATTAAATTCACATAAAAAAAAAAATTGAAAACAATTAAATACTAAATTTATTTCATAATCGTTAATTAAAGTAAACACTGTGGCTGTTTTTTTTTAATAATCTTTGAGCCTGATACGGTGATACGTCATCAGTTTACGAAATAAAAAAGTAAAAATTTTTATTTTAAAAAAATACCTAAATTATTTGAACACTCCGATTTCTATACTGCATCCAAAATTGATCGTTGTGGTGTATTATACTGTTTATTAGTTTTAATTTTAACCACCCTGATTTTTTACATTATTAAATCAAAATTCCAAATGTTTTTTTATAATTTTATGATAAATAATATATAAATATCTTTTAATGCACACCAAATTTACAAAACTGAAAAACACATTAACTAGCAAAATATACAATGATATTCAAAGGCTGACTTATCGCTTTAAGCGATTTCTTCAGCCAACCTTTGGTGAATGGAGGAGACGAGAAAGTGAAACGATAGCGGGTGGGTGCATGTGCAACTAAAAATTAATACTTAATAATGAGGATATATAATAAATATTGAAATAAATATATAAATTACAAATACATAAATAAATATAAATTAAACTATAACAATATATACATATAACAATATATACATATATCAATATATACACACAAAGAATGCTTAAGTTTAAACTAGGAGGAACACAAGTTACACTTAAATATAATAGGAAAAGTTAAGAATAATTGCAGATTTTGAAATAATGATCTCGAAGTCTGTTTTTGAAGATGCCTAGGGATTCAGACAGCCTGATGTCTGTAGGCAGTGAATTTCATAGCCCAACAGATTGCACAATAAAGGATTTTCTGCCTTTAAAAAAATTAATAATGCCCACTGATCGCTTTAGGTATTTTTCTAGATTGTTTTAACATGCAGCGATTACGAAAATTATCCACGACATGCTTTATTTTTTAAGTCTACCTTCTAATCACTTTTTCCTTTGTGTATTACTAGGCAAATAAAAATTATTTTATTTTTTACTTTATTTTAAAGAAACAGTCATTTTAAATATTAATGCAGAAACATGAAATAAAAAAAACCGGCCAAGTAGGACTCGAGGTCACACAAACAGGGTTCCGCACCAAAACTTTACTACCAACAGAACAAGATCTCTCAGTACATACTTTGTTCTAGGTAAATAAGGGTCTACTAATTCTGGACTTTTGAAATTTTATTTTTCCTGTGGGAACGAAAAGACTTTAGATTTTGTCATAGATTTTCCTGAAATCTTTGCATTTAACCTCATGTAATTTTTTCAAGACTTTAGGACCAGCAGTTTGGGAGATAAGCAGAGGGGAGAGGGGATGGTAAATTTTCGACTATTTTATTAAATAACTTCAAAATTATAAAAAATGAGATTTTTACAATCATCATCATATCAGCCAAAGGACGTCCACTGCTGGACAAAGGCCTCCCCAAACTGGTCACTGATTTAAATATACGTACCAAATTTCAACTCGATCGGTCCAGTAGTTTCCGAGCAAATTGGCTGTGATAGGCGGTCGGACGGATAGACAGACACACGACTGTAATGGTTCATTTTTTACCTATTGAGGGACGGAACCCTTAAAGTACAGTAAATACCTTTAGTTTCCTAATTTTACAATAAATATGAAAAGGTAAGGTTTCTCGAGTGCAAGTCACGTCATATGCAAGGACAGGAGGACTTTACACACTGGCGAAAAGTGCACTGAGAGAAATCTTAATAGTAGATATTAAAGAAAGGATACATACATACAAACAGTTCTTAATGTAGCTGCTGACTACGGCTCACTAATTTGTTATAGCACGTAGCAGCCAAAAATATGTTCCTATTATAAAGAAAAACGAGGAGATCCGCAGGAGAACCAAAGTAACCGACATAGCTCACAGAATCGTAAACTGAAGTGGCAGTGGGCAGGGCACATAGCTCGTAGAACAGATGGCCGATGAGGTAGTAAAGTTCTCGAGTGGCGACCGCGCACCGGAAAACGTAGCGTAGGAAGGCCTCCCACACGGTGGACCGACGACCTGGTGAAGATCGCGGGAAGCCGATGGATGCGGGCAGCGCAGGACCGGTCGTCGTGGAAATCCTTGGGGGAGGCCTTTGTCCAGCATTAGACGATTTTCGGCTGATATGATGACAAAGAAACACACTAGAAAATTTTTAGCTATGTTTTCTCGATTTTATGACCCGTCAGGTTGACAATTATTATTATGGAAAGCTACTATGAAGATTTTGATAATTCAAATATTTTGATTCGTCTAATATTGAGTGAAAAGTTAATTCACTAGAAATACCCAGAAAACGTATAACTGACTGCCCGAATCATACATGACATAACACATTAAAGAAAACTAAAGCACACAAATAAAAAATCATTTTAAATAAGGGCTTATTATCATTGCTCTGTAGGAAAATATACAATATTTTTGAATGAAAATGGTGCCTCGAGGTTTGAAGTTAACCCTCTACCGCCTGTTGTCCTTTACGGCCCGGGTCTGTGAGTTCCGTTTGTTTTGCAACAACTTTTAATTGGGTAAACAAGTCACCGTTAACGAAGCGACGAGGGACAGTGTGAAAACTTGCGATATTCACTTTGCATTTTTCTAATTTAATAGTTCTTTATTATTAAACATTACTGGCTGTTTAAATCTGCAATTAATTTAATTTACCTGCCTCTATACAGGATGTAACAAAATTGGTATTGGAGTCGTTAACTGGGGCTTCTACTCACTATACTAATCAACTTTCCCCAAGGAACCCATAGTCAACTCTCAAAAAAAAAATCGACACCATAACTGTTAGATTTGTATAAAGAGTTCAATTTTTTGTGAATTGTCTGTGGGCCACTGGGAAAAGCTGTTAAGGTTACAGCAGAATCACCAGCGTAGGCTTTGTCTCTGCTACGTATGCTGAGCTGGGACCTTTTGATGTCGCCGGGCTTATACCTAAATTATTTGTTATATGTATTTACTTCTACTCGTTTATTTAAAATTGACATGTCTGTCTAGTGTATGTTAAATGTTCATTTTTAAAATAACAGTAACTATGTACCATTAACTATATATTATGTGCCTGGTGTCTCAATAAACTTATTCTATTCTATTCTATTTTAACGCGTAGAAGCCCCAGTTAACAGTTCCCACACTATTTTGTATATTTTTCCTTTGTCGTTTTCCTTTCTAACAAAAGTGTCTAGAGGTATAAGGTAAAAATGTTAATGTTACCAAATCTTAATAAATCACATCGGAGAATGACAACTAGAAAAGTATCTTGTTCAAATAATCAAAGTAAAACCCGTAAGTGTATCAAAGTTCCGACGCGCTTGGCAAGTCATCGCCTTCGAAGAATTAATTCTAATATACACACGTCAACTTTGCCTAGGGATATTTTAGACTTTTCATACAAAACATGTTTTTGGAAGAACTGCAAAAAATACTTACGAAGTGTGTTGGGTAGAAACTTTTAAAATGAGCAAATGCTATATTAACCTTCTCAGTTCTTATAAATTAATGTAGTTTTAAAAGATTTTTTGTAAAAACGCGCGGGAAAATGAAAATTGTGTTTATACATTGTCATAGAAGATTGTATGAAATTAGTAAAACCCATGTTTATAAGAACTGAAAGGGTAGTCGTTAATACAGCACTTGCCGATATTTAAAGTATATCCTGTACTGCCCATGTCCTTAGTAATTTTTAATAACTTGTTCAGAAACTATGTTTTGCATGTTTTTTTTTAATATTCCTGGACAATGTTGAGTAGTGTAGTTTATTTTACACAGGAAGGTTCGACTGACACATAACATCTAAGCTAAAATTACGAACTTTTTTTTAATCTGTTGAATTCATTATAAATGGATTGCAACAAGAATACATTAAATATAAATGCATGTTTTGAATTGTTTGATTTTGAGCCTATCTTCCTATGAGAAGCAGAATTCAGTAAATTGAAAGCCGTTTCGAACAACTTCAATCCACCCCTGTTTGCTGCCGATAGCTACCATTAGTCTAGCAAACGAAGAGCCATTAACTTAGACTAGAGTAGACATTGCACAATCGTTAGTTAGAATCAGGGATATGCTATATAAATCTCTGGTTAGAATAACAAGACTTGATAATTTACTACGCTAATAACATTAAGAACAACCGTCTTTAATCACTTGTTTTTAGCGTAGTCAATTATCAAGTCTTGTTATTCTAACCAGAGATTTATATAGCATATCTCTGATTCTAACTAACGAGTGTGCAATGTCTACTCTACTTTAAGTTAATGGTTTAAGTTAATTTTGTGATTGAAGACGGTTGTTCTTAATGTTTTTAGTGTAGTCAATTATCCAGTCTTGTTATCCTAACCAGAGATTTATATAGCATATCTCTGGTTCTAACGAACGAGTGTGCAATGTCTACTCTAGTTTAAGTTTATGGTTTAAGTGAATTTTGTGATCGAAGACGGTTGTTCTTAATGTTTCTAGTGTAGTCAGTTATCAAGTCTTGTTATTCTAACCAGAGATTTATATAGCATCTCTGATTCTAACTAACGAGTGTGCAATGTCTGCTCTAGTTTAAGTGAATGGCTCTTCATTTGCTAGAACAACCGTCTTTAATCACAAAATTGCGCCGTTAAACTGACGTGTTGTTCCAATGATTGGTACACACTTAATAGTCCATATCTTGAAAACTACTAAACCAATTTTGATAAATCTCGCGTTGTTCCCTAAGTTGAAAGATACCTAATTCACAAAGAAGATTCATTGTAATATGATTGCTAGTTTTCAAGAAATCCATGAACAAACATACAGACTTAATACATACATATATGAAATTTAGAAGCCCACATAGACTGACATATTTATAATTATGAATATTGTGCAATTCCAACAACATCACATATACATATTTACGGGTTGAATTGATCCTCCTTTTTGGAAATCGGTTAAGAATGTGCGTCAGCGTCGCGCGGCGTAGCGAGAACCGCACCTGTTTGGGTAGTATCGAATACCTTTTTGCTTTGAAATGTAAACTCATTTCATAATGTACATATTGTATCTTTGCATATTTTAGTGAATACAATTTTTTTTACTAAAAATTTGAGTTCGTTTGAATCAACTCACCTGATGGTAAGTGATGAAGCGGTCGAGGATGGTACAGGCAAACTCAAATAATGCCTATTCACTCTTGCCTTGATGATCTCAAAATTATAGGAATTGGGAAACACTGACGCAGGCAAGGAGTTCCACTCCTTCGCTGTACGCATAATAAATGAGGAAGCGTAACGCTACGTGCGAAAAGGTGGAAATGAACAAATTTTTGTAGTTGTGTGACTTAATTTTAATTTATACAGAATGTTCGTGATTAGTGAGAACCATAAACATCAGAAGTTCAGATCACAAGCGTTTCGTAGAAAGAAATCCAGGGGTGGAGTTGAAATATTTTTTTAATCCTTACAACTATGTTGCTAAGGTATATTTTCCGTAAAAACGAGTGGACCAATGGGTGGCTGAGGCTGAAGCTTAGGGTATTTGTCAGGGATATTGATCGGCTGCTAAGAGACAATTGTGTCTGACCCACGATCTGGATGTTTTCTGGTGCAAAGGTGAACCAATGCGATACAACGCGGTAAAGCGGTAATGAGCACTTTAGCGCCGCTTGAGATCAGAGGTGGTCATTTACAAATTCTGTATACAGGGTGTAAAAAAATTGGCATAGGTCCCGTTAACTGAAGCTTCTACTCATTATACTGAACAGCTTTTGTTCTATGACTTTGCTGAAAACGCAAAAAAAATACTTTTTCATACAAATCGATCACCTGTACGACCAATTTTGTGCATTTTTGTATGGAGCGTTCAATTATTTTTTTTTTGAGAATTGACTGTGGGTTCTTTGGGGAAAATTTGTTCAGTATAATGAGTAGAACCCTTAGTTAACGGGACCTACACCAATTTCGTTACATCCTATATATACCTGGTGTTATGAAAAAATGCTTGTTCTCAGTCATATCAGCTCATATACGTCCCCACCGAGGGGTTCGATCCTACCCTGAATACCCTCCTGAAGGCCTTCGTGTTTCTTCACAGGCGTATGCGGGTTTCCTCATGATGTATTCCTTCACCGTAAGAGCATCGGATAAACGTAAATATAAAATCGAAATTCGAAAACACATTGGTACGTGGCAGGATTCGAACTACGACCTCCCGGACAGGAGGTAGCGGCTCAAACCATAACGCTTCTCCTCATGAAACTGCAATTTTTAGTTCTATAACTTTGCTGAAATCACAAAAATAATTGAACTTCCAATATACAAATTTGGGGAATCAGCTGATCGAATTGTATTAGAAGTTCAAAAATTTTGTTACGATTTTAACAATGTTGTAGAACAAAAGTTGTTCCGTTTCCCACTGAAAAAATGTGTTCTAACCTAACACCCTCTATGTTCAATACGTATGTTCACAACCCATAACTGGTGGGGCAGATCTCTTCCCAAACTCGAGAAGGCCCGGCCATACTCCACAGTCCACACACATGGGACAAGTCCAGGTTGTTGTTCTAATAGTGAAATTCCTCGGTCAGAAGTTTCTCAAGCCGCCTACAAAGCTTGTGACACGGCTTAACGAATGTCATCCAGTAGTAGCAACCGGCACCAACGGCATAACAAGCCTTACGAAGCACGGAGACAGTCGAGAAAAATGCCACCAACAGTCAAACCCATCTAGGTAATGACCGTGCTTCAGATCAGTTAACCAGCATGATTGACCCAACCATGCAAGTCGTACTGAGCTACAACCGTTTTTATATTATATTTAATAAATAAATAAATAAAAATTAGTTTAAAAGTATCATTATCACCATATCAGCCGAAAGACGTCCATTGCTGGACAAAGGCCTCCCCCAAGGATTTCCACGACGACCGGTCCTGCGCTGCCCGCATCCAGCGGCTTCCCGCGATCTACACCAGTGCGCGGTCACCACTCGAGAACCTTAGTCTCCAACGGCCATCTGTTCTACGGGCTATGTGCCCCTTTCAGTATAATTTATTTAAGTTCATAAAAAAGATAAAAATAATGACAAATTAAAATAATACAAAACATCTTAATATGCACAAAATGATAATATAAAATTACTGTGAATTGAACAGTAAATATGAATTTAAACTAACAATAAAATCAATTACCTAATAGATACCTGGGGCGACCGACCAGGCGTCGACCTGTTGGTTGACCCTGATAGGCTCTCTTCACATTGCGATCTTCTCCCATTCTCTCTAGGTGACCGAGCCACCGGAGTCTGTGAGCTTTCGTATCTCCGATAATGTCTGGAACAGCCACCAGCTCTTGGATCTCGGCGTTTTTAAGGATTCTCCAACTGCCATCGATTCATCTGTGGTGAACGCGGATCTACGCGAGCTCCAAGCTGACGACTGGCGCGAAACCGCACAAGACCGGGACAAATGGCGAGTTCTCTTATCGGAGGCCAGGATACACTTTGAGTTTACAGCCAGCGGAGTAGTAGTAGTAGTACCTAATAAACCTGGTTCACGTCCTAGCTGCAGCTAAGCACGCCAGACTTGTAACTTTAGCCACAGATTACTACACTAGTGCTTTAGATTTATTTTAGCTACATGGTTTTTTTTTATTCACAGTTGGTAAACCCTTGACAACATCTCACCTCTTATACAAAAAGTCTTACACATAACATACGCCATGAACTAACAAACCTCTTGAAGTCTCGACTGTCAATGCAGAGCCCACAATCCGCCAACAAAGTTGTTATTAGTATGTGTTGCTTGCTGATAATATAAAATTACTGTGAATTGAACAGTAAATATGAATTTAAACTAACAACAAAATCAATTACCTAATAGATCTGGTTCACGTCCTAGTTGCAGCTAAGCACGCCAGACTTGTAACTTTAGCCACATATTACTACACTAGTGCTTTAGATTTATTTTAGTTACATGGTTATAATCAAAAAGTCTCACACAACATACGCCATGAACTAACAAACCTCTCGAAGTCTCGGCTGCCAGAGCAGAGCCCACAATCCGCCAACAAAGTTGTTTTTAGTATGTGTTGCTTCCTGATTAGTTTCGCGGTGTCTCGTCGCGGCTGCCGCTACGACGTCAGGAATATAGGAATACTCAGGTAAGGGAACGTTCCCATGCTACGTGAACCATTCGGAGGGGGGAGGGGGGTCTACAAATTACAAGGCTTGGTCATTGTTAGAGGGGGTGGGGGGAGGAAAGGGCATAGTTATTCGTCATGTAGTTAATATACTACTGTGCTTCAAGTTCCTACATGTGCCGTGGAAGTTCCTACGTGGGACAAACTAAGCGCACGATCGCCGAACGCGTCAAAGAAAATATAGCAGCTGTCAAAAACCGTCAGGTTAATAAATCTGCAATCGCAGTGCACTTGCTGGATGCGAGACCTAATCACTGGATTGAGCTTCATGACCCAAAAATCCTGTCGACGGATCGCCGGTACTACCCAAGAATCGTACGTGAAGCCATTGAAATTAAGAAACACAAAAATTTCAATCGTGATCAAGGATACAAGCTTTCCTTGTCATGGAATCCGGTGATTGATAAGTGTCGACAAGTAAACTGCGAACAAACACCCGTGCGGCCTGCGGACTGTATCAGTGTAGTATGTCGTGACCCCAACTTTTCAAGTGAAATTTGTGGTGACCCTAACCCTTCACAAAATGAAGTGAGGGTAGATGGAGGTGTTTCTGCGATGCGCCGGCGGCGATGACACCGCGGCTTCAGTCTACTCGCGACCACGACTATCGACGCATAGTCGAAACGTAGATGTAAAAACATCAATACCTGCTCATATGTGTTTAATAAAATCACGTTAATTCCCGCTTTCAATTTGTCAGCCAAATTATTATTTTTTAAGTTTCTGTTATAAGAAAATGATATAAAATATATTTTTTTATTACTACGTATACAACGGAAGGTCACCGAAGGGGGGGGGTATTTATTTTTAATGGGTCACGTAGTATGCCTACGTTCCCTAAGAACCCTTTCCATCTGTTTTTTGCCTGCCAAAAATTTTAAAATAGATAACGTTATAAGTCGCACAGTGGATTGGTACCCCCCATAAACCCAGTCGAGCCTTCTTTGTATAAAAGATAATCACAGCCATTAAAGTTATCCATAAAATAATGTTATTATCTGTGTGTACCTTGTTAAAATACAATTCATGCCGCTGGCCAATCATAGAAAATATAACCGCGGGTGGTGTCAAACATTTTTTTCGTGTTGTCGGAGCATGCAGAGGTTCCAAAAAACTGAGCATGCATTTGATTGGCTAACAGCATTCCACAGCCAGAACTAGATTTTTTGAATAAAAAAGAACGGCCAAGTGTGAGACGAATTTGCACACCGCGGTTCCGTACTATCACATTCCGTGAGAAATTCTAAAACATCAACGACTACAACATTGAGATTCATTTCATTATAAAAGACGAGACCAACAGTACAAAAATATTATTCTTTCATTAATTTTGGGATCCTTAGCGCGAGTCCAAGTTTTTTTATCTGTTATTTTACTATAGAGTTGCCACTATAATTACACTTTAAGTCTTGCCGCCAAACATCAGTGTTAACAACATTGATGTGTTCGGGCTTGAAGATAAGATATCCAGTTCTCCATTGCGTTGGGGAGTATTGGTAAGCCCGCTACCATCTTAGGCATCATCGTCACTTACCATCAGATGAGATGATGCCAAGGGCTTACCAATTGTGAATAAAAACAAATGTTTGAGGTTTGTATGTATTGCTGATTTTACGACAGAATAGAAACAAAAAAAATACATAAACACATTATTTGTACGGAGACACCCCCTAATAATTGACACTTTGTTTTTAATTTGTTAGGAATCCGTTATATACGTAATAAATAATTATAAATATTCTGAAAAAAAAATTGCCTGCCACCTATTACAGTTCAAAAGAAGCAGGCCTTTAAAAGTTATGCCCGGAATGTTGATGGCACTGCCGCGTACTGCACACCTTTTGCACAATTGGCAATAATATATTACCTATTTTTATATACGTGTGTCTTTGAGCATCACTGCACAGCAATAGCGCGGCTGCCCCATCAGCACCATGAGCGCGTTAATCATTATTATTGTTACATTATAATTTAATTTGGCAATTGTCTGATTAATTTATACTCTGTTATTTGCTTTACTTTTACCACACTGTATTGTATCACAACTTTTTTATTGTAAGCTGTTGATTACCTATAATAAATAAATAGATAAGTCGAACGGACGGCGTAGGCTTAATATTAATAGGGTTGGCATCCTTTAGGTATGGACGGAACCCTAAAAAGAACATGCTCCACGACGATTTAGTCGCCCGTCTGCGGTGAACTCGCTGCATGGAAATTGAAATGACCACAATCCCAGCACTTTGTTTCTCACCAACTTACAGCGGAGGTAAAAAAAAGTAAATATCGTCCGCTCCATTTCTAGCTCATTATGGGGTCACAGAAAACTCCACAGGTAAAATTACTTTGTAGTTTACAGTTATAAAATATATTTAATTGCAGCTTCAAACAAGCGAAGTGAGCAACTTCCACGGGTTTGTTTAATTTCGAATAGGCTAAATTTCGTGTCGCAATGTCGTGATCTGTGTGTTTGTCTGCGCCATCGTAGTTCCTAAACAAAAGGGCCGTTTTTGATGCGGTTTTTTTGTTTGAAAGTTGACGTGATCGAGGTAGTTCTTAGCTGTAATTTCGAAAGATCTGTTCAGCCGTTTGAAGATAATCAGCTCTTTTCTTGGTGATGAACGATGTGGGCAACTTCCACCGGTCTGATCGATTCGAAATTTATAATGTTGTTATTTTAATTGTTATTTTAATGATATTGCAAAACCTTGACCTGATACTCCAGCATCTCCTGGAACATGCGGGATGCCCTATTCTTCACTAGATTACAGCAGAGTATCGTTTTTGGGCTTATTGGAATAATCTCAATGAATAGGTGTTAGTTAGAACAAGGTAACCTTGACCTGATACTCCAGCATCTCCTGGAACATGCAGGATGCCCTATTCTTCACTAGATTACAGCAGAGTATCGTGTTTGGGCTTATTGGAATAATCTCAATGAATAGGTGTTAGGTAGAACAAGGTAACCTTGACCTGATGCTACAGTATCTCCTGAAATCTGCAAGATACCCACCTTCTCACCAACTTACAGCAGTAGTATCGTGTTTGGGTCATTAGAATAGTCTCAATGAATACGTTTAAGATAGGACATGGTAACTTTGAACTGATGCTGCAGCATCTCCTGAAATCTGCAGGAGACCCAACTTCTTACCAACTTACAGCAGAAGTATCGTGTTTATTGCTCATTAGAATAGTCTCAATGAATTGATGTTAGATAGAACATGGTAACATTGACCTGTTGCTGCAGCATCTCCTGAAATCTGCAGGATACCCAACTTCTCACCAACTTACAGCAGAAGTATCGTGTTTGGGCTCATTAGAATAGTCTCAATGAATTGATGTTAGATAGAACATGGTAACATTGACCTGTTGCTGCAGCATCTCCTGAAATCTGCAGGATACCCAACTTCTCACCAACTTACAGCAGAAGTATAGGCAGAGGTAAAAAAAGTTAATATCGTCCGCTCTATTTCTAGCTCGTTATGGGGTCTCAAAAAACTCCACAGATCCAATTACTTATATGATGATGAATTACTTAAATACAACTACTTACAAATAATTTCACAACTTAGCTGTCCCCCTACGCGACGACTCTTGGATCAAAATATTACTACTTCTATTAAACTTAAAAGGCCAATACATATTATTTTATCTTTTTCTTTTAGGAGGTTTAGTCGGGGACTTTTTAATTTTTCAATTTTTTACCGTAACTTTTCATTCCCTTTAAGTCCGTGCCCCAAGAGTGGGGGGACCTTTAAGGGTTGTAAATGACCGTAACCTTTTTACCGGACTGTCCAAAAAGGAGAGTAATAATTTTAATATAAGGTATCCTGCATATTTCGAGTGTATGTTATGTATGTACGAGTATGTATGTCTGTTTCTTTGGCAGAGCCTCTAGCCGAGCCTATAAGGTATAATGATTTTGGAGTGAATATTAAAAGAAATACATGGTTAATTAATTAGGCAGTAGAGTTTAATAGTGAAAATTGAACAAAATTCAAAATTATTAAAGACTAGCTTTTTCCCGCGGCTCCGCCCGCGTGGACATCGTTTTTATGACTATCTTTAAGGGTGATTAGTAAATTATGTCGTTTTCCACTTACTCAACCATCTCTGTGCAAAAAATCACAACAATCGGATATTTTATTAGTTCCCTCAGGAACTGCATCCGATCATGCTTTTTTACCGGGATAAAAAGTAGCCTATGTCCTTCCCCGTGACACAGGCTACCTGCATGCCAAATTTCATAAAGATTGGTCAAGTCGTTGAAGCGTGACAAGGTAACAAACAAACACATTTTCACATTTATAATATTATATTATAAGTAAGGATTAAGTACCTAGATGTTTTATTTTTCGGATTTGACAATTACAATTGTTTTTTTTTACAGTTTGAAAGTCGCTTGAAAATGAGAGTAAATCACAATAGGTCAGTCGTTTACGTAAGGTGACGATGCTGCTATGTACCTACACTAGGGACACCTGTGTTGTAGGTAACAGCGTTTCATCTTAGGTACAAGATGCCGTAATATGTAATGTATACGTAATTATGAAATAGTAATCTATTGACTGACTCGGTGGCTCAGTGGTTACTGCCCTAGACTACTGATCCGAGGGTTGTGGGTTCGAACCCCACCCAGGGCAAACATTTTGTGTGATGAGCAGATTTGTTTGCTCTGTGTCTGGGTGTTAAATATATCTATATATGTATGTATTTAAACGTATATAAGTATGTATATCAGTCTCTGGTAACCCATAACACAGGGAATCCTACTTAGGGGCCAGATGACCATGTGTGATTTGTCCAAGAATATTTATTTTATTTAAACATATCGGTAACAATTGTAAAATTGTAAAGAGCATGACTTGATTCTACCTTAGTAAAATAGTCTTTGTTCTTTGCCTGAGGCGGTTATTAGCTATCAGCAGAAGGCAAAAGGCTTGGGGACAATACTAGAACAGGTACTACGGTACCTGGAGTTACAATTATTATGCTTTTTTTTTTTTTTTTTTTAAACCCGCGTACCAGGTGGAAAATATAGATGTGCCGTAATAGGCGGGGTCTAAATGACCCGAACATAAGTGACTCCTGTGTAAATATACATTTAAAAATGCGTTTTTATCAATATAGAGGATGCGTAGAGCGACAATGAAAATTAAATTTTCACTTGCAATCAATGGTTTATTTTAATTTTCTAGTGAAATATGAGGCTCGTTCAAACTGAAAAACTAAGCATAGACAAAACAGTTTTAATACTTTGTTTTAAATTATATTAGAAAAGACAGAAAATAACATTAAGTCTTAAAATAGTAACCAGTGTTAGGATCTTCCAGGTATTTTTTTTTTCATTGTTGAAGACAATCTTTACAAAACAAACATGCGTCTCACTGACTCTAAACACGTCTATCACGGTCAAGCGCCCGCGCAGCACTGAATCAACCCAAGAGGCAACGTGGCAACGTCGCAAATCCAGCTATTCAAAGTTACAGTAGGTATTCGCCGTTACGTAATTAAAAACAATAGATCTTAAAAACGTTGGGGTCTGAGAGACCCCACCATGTACGCGGAGGGTTAACAATAGAATGGATAATTTCAAGTGAAAGGTATTAAAATTGTCATAGTCAGACAACAATATGGATGATAATTATAGACATCATTGTTAAATATCAAGTGGAATCGGGTCATTTTATTTGAAATGAACCGTACTTGCCTATACTAGCCCTTTTCAAAATACCTAACACAACACGCAGCACATAGTAAGCTTGCCACCAACATTGTGTTAAGCAAATTGAATGGGTTCTCGCATGCAGATGTCGTGAGCACCAGGGCCGTTATAAGATAATCAGGAGGTGCCCCTAACCCCACTGGAGTTTAGCCATAATTTAGGAAGGTATCTCCTCAAACAAGCAAATTGAATGGGAACTCGCATGTAGTTGTCGTGAGCACCAGGGCCGTCTTAAGATATACAGGAGAGGTCCCTAAACCCACTGGAGTTTAGCCATAACTTAGGAAGGTATCTCTTCAAACGACCAAGTTGAATAGATTCTCGCATGCAGATGTCGTGAGCACCAGGGCCGTCTTAAAATATAAAAGAGGGTCCCTGACCCTACTGAAGTTTAGCCGTAACTTAGGACGGTATCTCAAACTCAAATAACTCTTTGTTGTACATCAAAATAAATAAATAAATATACAAAATTTTATTAACAACTAACAGACAGATTTCTACCAGACAACCCAGTATCTCTTCAAAAGAGAAAATTGAATGGGTTCTCGCATGCAGATGTCTTGACCACCAGAGCCGTCTTAAGACATACAGGCGCCCCTGGCCCCGTTGAGTGTGGCCACAGTAAGAAACGTATCTCTTCAATCGAGAAAATTAAATGGGTTCTGGCATGCATATGTTGAAAGCACCCATTAGGACACATTGAGTTTGGCCACCTTAGATATCACTTTAAATGTCCTGCTTTAAAGCGCCCTTCGTTTTTTTAATCCACAGTTGGTAAGCCTGACCTGATGGTAAGTGACGATGCTGCTGAAGCGAATATAGCTTACCAAGATTCCCCAACGCAATGGGTAACCGGCCATCTCATCTTCAAGGCGAAACACATTCAGAGCGTATTCACAAAATCGTTTCCCATACAAACTTAGAATTAGTAGTTTTTGAAAATAGATGGGCCGAATCTAATGGAACTTTATACACATAAGCAAATCACGAAATTCTAGTTTGAGGATCGATTACATTTCAACAAAAAATGTTGTCACTAAATAATAGAGATTTAAGGTTTTCATAGTAATCTTAAAATTCATTAATCTTTTCAAAAATAAAGTATTTCTATAATGTAGTAGGTACATACACAAACTAGGATTTCATGAGTTGCGTATTTGTATAAAGTTTCATTAGAATCAGCCCCTCCATTTTCAAGAAGTAGTAATTTTAAGGATGTATGGGAAACGCTCTTAATAAATTGATGTTTAGTGGCAACACATAGATAAGAAGGTGGTAGGTTGCCAGGCAGGCTTAGAAAATGTTATTCCACCAACCAAACCGAGTCTTACAAAGTTAGAATACGCCGGGAATCGATCCCGCTACCTCCTGATGTGAAGCTAATGGACTTAACCATTACGACACTGAGGCGGTTAGTTAGGAGTCGTTTAGTTTTAGCTAACAAATAAAATCGCCAGGTAAAAGACCCCCTGAGAGCAGGGGTGGGTCTAGCTTCGTAATAATTCTAAAGACGGTACTGGAGAATGCGACACGCAAACCCGCCATTCTAGCTATGAACAGTTCCCGCGTAAAATTGCACTACAGTGATTGCTTTATTTTAGAGCACGGAAACGTGACATTCACACACATTCGCGTTGAGTTTTATGACGCGATTTGTAGCGGCGTAACGTTTTTGGGGGATTCTTGTAATGGGCCATCTTGTTTACTCACTTATGAAGTGCCTTTAAGTAGTAGTTGTAAGTACTACATTTATTTTTATGAATCGTAAAAAATATGGTTGTCCTCCAACATTATGTATATTATTACCTACAGGTAACTTTACATTGATAATCTATTCTATTACTTGATATAAAACAAAGTCCCACGCTGCGTCTGTCTATCTGTCTGAACGCGATAAACTGAAAAACTACCGAACAATTCATACGCTTTTTACCAATGGATGGAGTGGTTCGTTGTTGAAGTATTCATATATAACTAGCTGTCCCAGCAAACTTCGTAACACCTAACACTACACTACCCACCCTACCCTACCCTATACTACACTACCCTACCCTACCCTACTCTACCCTACCCTACCTAAAATTAGCGAAATCGGTCCAGCCGTTCACGCGTGATGCGATGACCAAGGGAAATATAGATTAATTTTTATATATATAGATATGACATGACATTCAATATTGCTAATACCTTTTTTTTAACATCCCATTTTTTTTAAACTTCAATCAGCTCACAAACTGGGCCTTAGTAAGAATATCAGCACATTGATATTCAGTAGGAACATATTTCACTAGTACATAATTCTTTATCAGTAACTACTTCTCTGACGTAGAAATGTCTAATCGCAATGTTCTTCGTCCTTCTGTGCAATTCTGTGTTTTTCGCAAGGTTTATAAATGCCATATTATCAATTTGTAAAATTACGATTATGAATCGGTGGCGTCACGATTACGGCCGCTACCTCCTGTCCGGGAGTCGTGGTTCGAATCCTGCCACGTACCAATGTGTTTTCGAATTTCGATTTCATACGTTTATCCGACGCTCTTGTGATGAAAGAAAACATCGTGAAGAAACCTACACACGCCTGCGAAGAAACTCGAAGGTTGTGTGTGAAGTTGACCAACCCGCACTGGGCCCGCGTGGTCGGCTAAGGCCCGATCGCCTTGATTCAGGGTAGGTGAATGTCATGTCCCCTCGGTGGGGACGTATATATGAGCTGATAAGATAAAGATGAAAATTAGGATATCTTTCAGTGTCGTTATCTTATTGAAAATATATGAGGATATACCGCAAAATGCGGAAGTAATGCCTCAATTAAATGATTTAAGTCAAGATGAGGAAGATCTGGTAGAGTCGTCTCCTGAACCAGATGGGTGTCGAATAAATTATCAAGACGAAGATCATGATGATATCTCTGATACTAGAACACTTCGTGACAGGTCTACACTGCTGGCTTCAAGCAGATATGATGACTTTATTCTCAAAAACTCAAATTCATTTATTGCATAACCATAGGTATGTAAAAAGATCTTACAGTTAATTAAAAAAACTTCTGCCATGGCTTACCTTAAAGGTGTACAATGTCATTTTCTTAAATAACTAAATTAATTATAAGTCAATGAATTAAAATTAATTGAATGATAAAACTCTCATAATATTACACATCAATCTTCAGTCAAGTGGTAAAAATAATAATATAATAATTAAATGTTAAAACTCTCATAATATTACACATCAATCAAGTGTCTCTACCTTGATCAATGATGAGCCCACAACGTACAAAGACGCTATAAAAAGTCCACAGAAGACTGAATGTCTCGAGGCTATAAAAAGCGAAGTTAAATCTTTAAATGGTAACAAAACATGGATTTTGGTAGCAGAGCCATTATGTCGAAAAATATATTGAAAAATATTCCCTTTATATTTGTTATGAGGAAAAAATACTTCAAAATTCATGAGGAAGTTTTAGGTGTATAATTCCCGCTTGGGACCCTCTAGTATGAAATAAATATTATCTAACCACAGAAATCTAAATAACAAAGGCTTCATTATTTCGATTTCTGTAAATATAACTAACTTATAGCAAATATCTGGTCGCTTACTACGGGCTTCATAAAAAGGCTCATGGTCACACAAAGGTGATAGCGCGTGCTATGCTCGGAGTTTCGTTTCATGATCAAATGACAAATTGAGACATCCGTAAATAAATTAAGGTAATTGACATAGTTAAGAAAATCGCTAAACTTAAATGGAAGTGGGCAGGGCACATAGCTCGTAGAGCAGATGGCCGTTGGGGCAGTAAAGTTTTTAAGTGGAGACTGCGCACTCGATGGACCGACGACCTGGTAAAACAACAAAAAACAGCTGGATGCGGGCAGCGCAGGATCGGTCGTTGTGGAAATTGGGGCAGTCGTTTGTCTAACATCTACCAACTTTAAGTTTGTAAACTAGGTATTTTGGGACAATCCACAATCTCATCCACACTACATATCTACCATTTATGTATATGTAGTTCTACCATTAATGTATATGTAGTTCTAGTTCAGCTTCTACTGGGATAACATTTACGTGCTCCCTATAAAACAAAATAGAGTTTTAACTTGTAATAGCGTTATAAATCCTTCGAATAGAAAATAAATAAAATAAAATAGGTCTATTTACCGACAATTTAGTTCATCAGTAAATATATGTGTGATGCGTGTGCACAATATTACTTTCATCTATATACAAAAATCCAGGCCTATAGGTCTAGCAGTGGACGTCCGTCGGCTAATTAGATGATGATGATATACAAAAAAAAATGGTGAAGGACCCGTTAACTGGGAGTTGTACTCATCATACCGAACAACTTACCCCCAAGGAACCAATCGTCAGTTCTACAAAAAATGGACTCTCCATACAAAAATGCACCAAATTGAAGATTTTTTTTGCGATTTCAGCAACGTCATAGAACAAAGGTTGTTC
Organism: Coleophora flavipennella; assembly: GCA_947284805.1. Classification (NCBI taxonomy): domain Eukaryota; kingdom Metazoa; phylum Arthropoda; class Insecta; order Lepidoptera; family Coleophoridae; genus Coleophora; species Coleophora flavipennella. The sequence continues at coordinate 5,696,435 of OX369263.1, read as the reverse complement.
AATGTTTAGTATGATGGATGAGTAGAAGCCCCAGTTAACAGGACCTACATCAATTTTGTTACACCTGTATATGATGAGGTCAGGAACAAAAGAAAACATTTACGTATCCGGCTTGATTTCAAAACCTTGGATTTTATCAATTTCTGAACCGATTTAGTTCAAGTAGTGACATATCTCATGAGAAAATAGCATCTTAAAGTCCTATTTTATTCAAAAGGTAACATTTACATCCAACAGTTATATCAAGTAGTTATGGCTTTGGGAACAAAACGTGTCATTTTTGTAAATAAAAATAAAATAGAAATAATAAAATATAAAAAAATAAAAATAATAATAAAACATTATTATATTTGGTTTCCAGATTAAATCAAATGGTGACATTTACTTTGTGTATAAATATAATTGGCTAACTAAAGTGTTACTCTCCCTAAACTTATTATATTAATATTCCAAAGGCATACCCATTTTAAATTTTTCTTGTATATTGAAAAAAAAAAGAAAAAGTGTAAATGTCACCTTTTGTTCCTGACCTCCTCATATTATATGAAATAAATTGCAATCAGTTAGTCTTGCAAAAACTAGAAAATGACCGTCAGATTTGAATATTTTTTTTGTGTCCGTAATTGTCAGGACAAGGTTGATATCTAACAAAAAAAACCCACGAGCTAAAAAACCCTTTGCGGCTCTCGCACCGCGCTCCCTCTAGTAATAAGAAAAGGTAAGTAGCTAACTAAAAAAACAGGAGTTAATAACTACAGCTTTACTTCAGTTAATCGAGCTAAGATAGATGATCTGCGTCTGATGGGCGATAATTAATTTATTAGCCGACAACCGACGACAATCTTGTTGAATGTTATCGAATCGTGTTTTAGATTTATGTACAAAACGAGTTTGACCAATGCAGATTTATGTACAAAACGAGTTTGACCAGTGTATCTCTAAATTATGCTTGCTATGAGTATATCCATGATAACTGGTACCAAAAGAGTCAATACTATCCAATGATGTACCAAAAAAGAGAGTCAATGCTTCTACTGCAGTGGTGTTGAGGCTCCAAATAACCTCTTATGAGGTGTTTAGTGCCTATGGAGTCTTTCGACTCTATTCGGCCACAACGACCGTCTCGATTGGCATACTTTCAGCCATTAACACTGCAGACTCTACCGTCTGGAACATCATCGCAGGCACTCTTCGAGCCTGGAAACAAAGTGACGCCTTTGCGTCCTCGAAAACCGCGTCACAAAGCTGCGCGCGTCTCATAGGGCTTGGAATTAGAACAGTTCACGACCCCTCACTCGCTGCTCTACTGAGTAGAAACGGACTCCCCGCCTAACAATTTTTCACAATTGATTATATACTCAGAGCTTACAAAAAGTCAATAGCGCGTTTTAGCATTTTTGCGTTTATCTCTGAAAATATTAAATGTTTTTACCTTGAAACTAATTTTCTACAGTTTTATAGTGTCACTCAATTAATACTGAGAAGGCAAAACTGAAAAACAATTTATTTTTAAAATAATTAATCACGTAACGGTGAGATAACGAAATAGCCGATAAGCGAGTGTGACAAGAATAGCGGTACACCGCTGTAGTATTTGTGCTTGTCCCGCCATCTATTGAGATAGAGAAAGACTACAAAAACAGGTCGACAAGGCCTTGAACAAGGACCTTATAGCTTATATCATAGTATGTCATAAGTAAAAATAAATAGTACCTGAGGTTGTGCTGTAGTGTAATTCAAAGCAGCGAGTTGTGTCCGAGATACAACCGCAAAATTATCTTCCTTTTCAGCTTATTTACGCTCCTGCTATTGGAATTGTTCAGTTTTAAATAAAGCATGTAAACAAAAAAAAAACATTTGGAGATATAACTACTTTACTGTAAAAATTATTTACTGATTAACTAAATTCATTTCATTATTGTTAATTGTAATTAGTTCTGGGGGGCCGTTTTTAGGGTTCCGTAGTAAATAAGGTTTCGCCATGTCTGCCTGTCTGTCCGCGGCTTAGCTCAGAGACTATTAGTACTAGAGAGCTGTAATTTGGTATGGGTATCATCATATCAGCCGACAAATCGTCCATTTCTGGACAAAGGCCTCCCCCAAGTATTTCCACGACGACCGCTACCTCGCCGCCCGCATCCATCGGCTTCCTGCGATCTTCACCAGGTCGTCGGTCCACCGCGTGGGAGGCCTGCCTACACTACGTTTTCCGGTGCGCGGTCGCCACTCGAGAACTTTACGCCCTCAACGGCCATCTGTTCTACGAGCTATGTGCCCGGCCCACTGTCACTTCAGTTTAGCGATTCTGTGAGCTATGTCGGTTACTTTGGTTCTCCTGCGGATCTTCTTGTTAATAGTAAGTCAATCACGCCGACAAAGTGATAAAATCAAATTTAAAAAATATATTTTTTGGGTAACCCCCTACCTAAGAGGGGTGAAATTTTTTTACGTTCCTTTTTCCCTATCATGTGGGGTATCGTTGAATAGGTCTTTTAAAACTACTGCGGATTTGTGACAACAATTTTTTGATTCAAGGATCTGTTTGCAAATATTTTGCTATAAAATGTAAATTATAATTTGTTAGAGTCACCAAGCTAAACTGCTTTTTTAGGACATCTGAAATTAAAATTTAATAGTAGGACATATAATCAATTTAAAAGGAAAACTATCACACTTATAATATTATAAAGGCGAAAGTTTGTGAGTGTGTATGTTTGTTACTTCTTCACGAAAAAACTACTGAACGGATCTGGCTGAAATTTGGTAGATAGACAGATTAGGACCTGGATTAACACATAGGCTACTTTTTATCACTGCGCACCCTTGAAAAGTCATAGAAACGTTGTCCACGCGGGTGAAGCCGTGGGAAACAACTAGTCACGGATAAGTAGCCTTTCTTAATTTAGGAATAATAGTAGACCAATTTAAAATGTGCAGTTGGATTTGTAAAAAGTTTATAGATTTTCCATACCAAATGTTCTATTTCCAACTGCAAATATAATTTTGTTTTTTAAATTATTCATTTATCTTGAAAACACTACGAGTCCGACGCGCACTTGGTCGTTTTTTGTTTTCATAGTATTTGGGCGTGTGACTTCATCACTTTGTCATTTGAAAAATCATAAATAATTAACCTGTGCCTTAGTAATAATAATATTTTTGAAAAAACGCCAAAATTAACTTCATTTGTCCTGGATTCCGTTGTTGCTAAGTAGTATTAACTGAAGCTTGTTTTATTGATAATATACAGGGTGTAACATAAAGGTGTGGTGATACTTTAAGGTGGGCTTGTACCCATCAAACTGAACAACTTTCTCCATGGAACCCATAGTCAAATCGCAAAAAAAAAAATTGACTCTCCCATACTAACTCGATCAGCTGATCAGCCAACTTAGTATGGGAAGTTCAAATTTTTTTTTGCGATTTGACTATGGGTTCCTAGGAGAAAGTTGTTCAGTTTGATGAGTACAAGCCCACCTTAAAGTATCACCACACCTTTATGTTACACCCTGTATATGGTCGGGTAATATGAGCGTCAGTGACTGTCAGTTGCGCAACGGCAAGGGCCGCTACCTCCTACCCGGAAGTCGTAGTTCGACTCCTGCCACGTACCAATGTGTTTTCGAATTACAATTTCGTAGGTACGTTTATCCTACGCTCTTACGATGAAGGAAAACATCGTGAGGAAACCTGCACACATCTGCGAAGAAACTCGAAGGTTGTGTGTGAAGTCGACCAACCAGCACTGGGCCCGCGTGGTCGACTAAGGCCCGATCGCCCTAATTCAGGGTAGGCTCGAGCCCCTCGGTGGGGACGTATATATGAGCTGGTGTGACTGTGTGATGGTCTACAAAACAGTAGTTTTGGACGCTCTTAAATGGTCGAAAACCTAGTAATTTAGAGAACGTTCCTTTCCCTCTAATATGGTTAAGGGAGCGATGCGATGGCTGACTCTCGCGTTATAATCGAGACCGGATGCTGTCCGTGTGAACTGGCCTACTCTTGTCAAAGGTTTCAATGACATTCAATAATTTTATGTATGTATAACGTTTCGTGTCATATTGTTTTCATGTTCTAATGACATAATCTGGTTTATTTCTAGGATTTAATTTTGACATTATTAACTAATGATTGTTTATTTCTTGATTTTTCACGAATGAAATTATGTTATTATTAATTAATGACTATCAGAAAGAGTGTAATTTGCACCTATTTTGAATAAATACCTTGATCTTGAAAACAACTTAGTTTTAAGTATCACAATGGTGTCGATTCGGTGTAACACGACTTAACTTAATTGACAGGATTAAACTAAATTTACGCTTTCTGTCTTTTACTTTCTGTATTGAAAAGACAAGGATAGAATGTTTAAATTTAGTTTAGTCGTGTCAAATAAGTTAAATCGTGTTATACCGAATCGACATCAGTGTCTGTCACAGGCAATTTGCTCGGAAACTACTGGACCGATTGAGTTGAAATTTGGTACACGTATGTAAGTCGGTGACCTAAAGAAGGACGTGTACCGTAAATAAATGAATTCTAAACATGGGGCCCACTTATGGGGGGTAAATAAGATAAAAAAAATCATATGAAAAGTCTTGTTTTAAGAATCTTAAATATGAGAGAGGTGAGATGATGCCCAGGGCTTACCAATTGTGAATAAATTTTTTTTTTTTTTAAAGTGTTACATAAATAGTTTTGAAGTTATTTAAGAAAATAAGCATAAATTGATCATCCCCCCCTCTTATCTCCGAAACTACTCGGCCTCAAGTCTTGAAAAAACCACAGTATATAGAATGAACACATAGATTACTTGAAAAAACCACAGTACTTATATAGAATGAACACATAGATTACTTGAAAAAACCACAGTATATAGAATGAAGATCTTCTGTACCCTGTATATGACAGCAATAAATTATTGAGTATTGAGTATTGAACACATAGATTACTTGAAAAAACCACAGTATATAGAATGAACACATAGATTACTTGATTAAATCACAGTATATAGAATGAACACATAGATTACTTGAAAAAACCACAGTATATAGAATGAACACATATATTACTTGAAAAAACCACAGTATATAGAATGAACACATAGATTACTTGAAAAAACCACAGTATATAGAATGAACACATAGATTACAGAAATATCTATGAGAAAATCTTAAGCCGTTCCGTTCGCACAGGAAAAATGAAATTTCTAAAGTCCAGAATAAGTAGACCCCTTTTTTACCTAGATCAAAGTATGCAGTGAGAGGTCTTATTCTGTTGGTAGTTATAGTTTTGGTGCGGAACGCTGTTTGTGTGACCCCGAGTCGCATTTGGCCGGTTTTTTTAAATTTGTTATTTAAAAGACAAAAGAGCAATTTAAAAATAAAAAGCTACATCTTGAATACCGATTGCATATCTCGTCGATGTCTTTTGTATAAAGCTACGATTGCATATCTCGTTGATGTATTTAGTACGGAGCTAGCTACGACTCGTATATCTCGTTGATGTCTTTTGTATAAAGCTACGATTGTAAATCTTGTTAATGTCTTTTGTATAAAGCTACGTTTGTAAACCTTGTTGATGTCTTTTGTATAAAGCTGCTACTTCATATTTCCTTGATGTTTTTAGTATGAAGCTAGCTACTACTCATATACCTCGTTGATATCTTTTGTGTAAAGCTACAACTTGAATACCTCGTTGATGTCTTTTGTATAAAGCTACGATTGCATATGTCGTTGATGTCTTTTGTATAAGGCTACGATTGCATATCTCGTTGATGTCTTTAGTATGAAGCAAAATAATAATCATCATCATATCAGCCGAAAATCATCCACTGCTGGACAAAGGCCTCCCCTAAGGATTTCCACGACGACCGGTTCTGCGCTGCCCGCATCCATCAGCTTCCCGCAATCTTCACCAGGTCGTCGGTCCACCACGTGGGAGGCCTGCCTACGCTACGTTTTCCGGTGCGCGGTCGCCACTCGAGAAATTTAATGCCCAAAGGGCCGTCTGTTCTACGAGCTATGTGCCCCGCCCACTGCCACTTCAGTTTAGCGATTCTGTGTCGGTTACTTTGGTTCTCCTGCGGATCTCCTCGTTTCTGATTCGATCACCCGGAGATAGGTTTCTTGCAGGAAGTTGTCAGGAATTAAGAATAGAAGCCCTGTCTTAAACATTGAGCACTAATAGGTTAATGAGCATATTATGCAGGGTATGACAAAACTGGTGTAGAAGTCTTACAGTTGGACCCGCCGTTAAGGCTTATACCGCCGCCAACGACCAACTTTGTAATCACTTTTTAATTCAATCAAGGATTTTTTTATCGAAAAAAAATGTTCTGTAATTTACAGGATATGAGGAGTGATTTTGATTTTCTCGAATTCTATTTTAAGTCACAGAATTAAAGAAAAAATATTCTAATGCACCCTTTTTTTAGGGTTCCGTAGTACAAAAAGGAACCCTTATAGTTTCGTCATGTCTGTCTGTCTGTCTGTCTGTCCGCGGCCTAGCTCCTAGACTATTAGTGGTTAAGAGCTGAAATTTAGCAAGGATATATTTATTAATAACGTGGAGAGAACTGTAAAAAAATAATTGGAAAAACAAACTTTTTAAGGGTACCTCCCCTAGAAGTAAAGTTTGAATTTTTTTTTTCGCCAAACCCAGTCGTGTGTCGTTGCATTGGTTAGAGCTTGAAAAATAATTGTGAGTCTTCTTAGACCATTTTATAATTTAGGGTTTTCGAAAAAATAGGCCTGAAAGTGCTTAATTTTGTTGGAGTTGAGTGTCCCCACCCCCTAACAAGTAAAACGCTTTATTTGGAAATTTTAAAATTAGATATGGACGCGATAATGACAACTACGGAACTCTACATTGCACTACTACGCACTTGGCAGTTTTTTTTTAGTTGCAACTATAAAACTGCTGCAATTTTAATCGAAATATTATGATAATTTTTGAACTTATCGAAATAATATAAAATGATTTAGTTTTCTCACTTTTACCAATTCGTTTAAAATAAATCAAAAACCACAATTTGCGTACAATTTGTCCGCAGCGATTGACGTTACTGTCACGTTGCAGTACGAGGTGACAAGAACTTTATTTTCAAGATATTTCGTTCGATGTTTGAAACATCGTGAATCGGGTTGCTAATTTTAGGGACAGAGAAGTCTTAACTGGGGCTTCTACTCATTACAATAAATAACTTGAATAACTCTTCCCAAGAGAACAACAGTTAATTCGAAAAAAAAGTATTTTTTATCGTGGATTCAAATCGGTCAGTTCGTTTAACATTAAGGTAACATTTTTAGGGGGTACGAACACCTGAAGGGGACCCTGTTAATAACCCTCCGCTGACCGTTTGTCCGTCTGCCTGTCAGCGGGCCATATTATTTCATGAAGTATAATAGATGGATAGTTGAAATTTTCACAGGGTATGTATTGATCTATTCCGCGGATTTCTATATTCTATTGCATACATACATAACAAATATAAAAAATAATGAAAAAATAATGGGGGGGCCCCCCATACAAGAGACGTGATTTTTTGCAGTTTATTTAGAAACTATCGGCATCTAGTAGGATATAGTAATATCTTCTACATAGTTGGTTTACGTAGCAATAAGAAAACATCGGTCGGTGGCTCAACCGGTAACGACTCGGTCCATCTAACCAGAGGTACCGGGTTCAAATCTGGACGGCCAATGTACCAATGAGTTTTTCAAAAACTTACGTACATATCATTACCGATTGCTTTAACGGTGAAGGAAAACATCGTGAGGAAACCTGCACAGGTCTGCGAAGAAACTCGAAGGTTGTGTGTGAAGTCGACCAACCCGCACTGGGCCCGCGTGGTCGACTAAGGCCTAATCGCCCTGATTCAGGGTAGGCTCAAGCCCCTCGGTGGGGATGTATATGAGCTGATATAATAAATAAAAAGAAAACATCAATTAGCTCCCTTTTATGTACATGAAAAATAGTTTTTGGTGCGAGCTCGACATGCATTTGGCTGTTTTTTTTTAAATAATTTGGGAAAGTGATTCAATATAATGCTAAATAGAAGCCCTAGATAAGAGCGTACACCAAAAGCAAAATTTTATATTTTACAATCGGGTCGACAGAAGACAAGCTTTCTATTTGAGAAAAATCTTTAATTATTAATCAAACAGAAAAATATTGAAACTGAAAGCACAGTATTCTAATATAGCGGCTTACAGTAGTGCAACGCATGTACTTACGCAGAGCAACGGAAGGGTTCTTGCGGGCCAGCGGGCGGCGGGGCACAGCCTGGCAAACTCCGCGAGTTTTTCAGGCTCGCTACAGGCTAGTACAGCAGTAAGTACTAGCAAGTATGAAATTTGGCATGCAGATAGCCTGTGTCACGTGGAAGGACATAGGCTACTTTTTATCCCGTGAAAATAGTATTATTGGATTGTTCTGATTTGTTCTGAAATGACATAATTTACTAATAATTAGCATAATTATCCTGACATAGTACCCGAGGGATCGAAAGAAAATTCGTGTCAAATACAGTCATAAAAATGATATCCACGCGGGCGAAGCTAGTATGAAATATTTCTGTTTTGATACGCATAAAAAAGTCGATGTATAGTCAGACAGAAAAGTGAATTAACGCTTGCACCCCACAGAGTGTAAAGTATAAATATAATGTTTGCATCATCATCACAACATCAGCCGAAGGACGTCCACTGCTAGACATAGGCCTCCCTCAAGGATTTCCACGACGACCGGTTCTGCGCTGCCTGCATCCAGCGGCTTCCCGTGACCTTCACCAGGTCATCGGTCCACCGAATGGGAGGTCTGCCTACGCTACATTTTCCGGTGCGCGGTCGTCACTTGAGAATGTTACTGCCCCAACGGCCATCTGTTCTGTTCTGCCTAATGTTTGCATAGATAAAATAAAAGTGTATATATTTGGTTTTTAGGTAGTAATATAATTATTATACCTTGTTATTGTTCTTATTTCTTTTATTGTACTTTTTGTTGGTTTTATATAAATTTTGCTTTATTAATGTTATTTTTTGTGTTTAAGTCTACTTCGTCTATTTTCAAATTTTATCTAGCCGAATTTCATAATTTGCTTTATAGAATATAAAACTAATAATTGTAATATTTATGTGTACTCGTAATAAGCTGCGAAATTCGCGACAAGTAAATAAATTAATAAATAAATTATTTTAGAAATCAGATTTGGTAATGATTCAAGTTAAGTCAAGTCAATAAAAATAATTAACAATCAAAAAAAAAAATATATTTTTTAGAACACAAACAGTCATACATATATTGTTTAATTATATAAATTTAGTTATAAATAGACCTATTATATTACCTCTAAATCTTCTGAAGTACACGATGCATCCACATTTCAGTGTTTTGTTGTAAATTTTGCCCATGAAAGTTAAATGTCAAGGGGCGAATTTCACCGGTCGACCTTTGCACGGGGGTGGGAGAGAGATATACTTATTTCGTAACGTATCGCGTCTCTTAAGACGGGGTATAAAGCAAAATTCATTTTATCTCAACCCTACCACACTCTGGACACTTCACTTCAACGGTCCAGAAATGACATTTCAAAAAGGAATGACGCAACAAACAAAATGGCGGCGTAATCCTATACGTTCGACAACCAAACTGTAACCAATCTGATTCAATCCCGGTGCCGAGGGGAGGAGGTTGCAATCTAGAGAGCGGCAGGGAGGGTCCATACTGTATGTTTAGTATGTACATATATATACTTTTGATCCTACTGACCTCTGCTCCGTGAAACACTGTTCGCACTAACTATAGACAAAACTCTTTCCTTGTACGTGTATTCAGTAACTTTAATAGTTTATCTGATAACTTTGACCTTTTTTTGCTCTAGTGCCTTATTAATACGGCTAATTCTCGCTGCTGCTGCTTTTTTCAAGCTGTAATCTAAGTTTGCCTTTAAGTTTTTTCATGCTAGCTGTTGTTTTCTTGTTTACTTTTCACAATTGATTAATCGGTGGCGTAACGGTTACGGCCGCTACCTACTGTGCGAATGGCCGTGGTTCGAATCCTGCCACGTACCAATGTGTTTTCGAATTCCAAAAAAGAGGAGGTTCTTAATTCGACTGTTTTTTTTTGTTACCTCAGAACTTTTGACAGGGTGAACCGATGTTGATTATCTTTTTGTTATCTCCTCGCCATCTTGGCATTCCGCTTAGAAAAAATAGCGGGCGTCGCAAAAATTGAGGTTTTATTGAATAACTCGAAAATAAAAAACTTAAAATAATAATTGAAAAGTAAACGTTAAAAAACCGACTTCCATCGCAACAACTTAGTATAATTTTGCATTATTATTTTTGGTTTTTGTTAATTTTCTAATAAAGTACTACACCGATTTAGATAAAATTTATATGGGACCACACGCAAAGCACTACTAGCGGAAAGCTAACAAACAAAAACCAAAAATAATAATGCAAAATTATACTAAGTTGTTGCGATGGAAGTCGGTTTTTTAACGTGTACTTTTCAATTAATATTTTAAGTTTTTTATTTTCGAGTTATTCAATAAAACCTCAATTTTTGCGACGCCCGCTATGTTTTTTAAGCGGGATGCCAAGATGGCGAGGAGAACAAACGTGTCTATACACCCCCACTACCCCTCATTCGCTGCTCTACTGAGTAGAAACGGACTCCCCCCACCAATCATTTTTTTTTTCGAAAGGACAAGCTTATTGTTTGCCGTGAGCGCCTTTATAACTTCACCGGGCAGCTTTTACAACCTCAATTTTTGCGGCGCCCGCTATGTTTTCTAAGCGGGATGCCAAGGTTATGAGGAGGACAAAGATTTTGTTATACACACCCACTACCCCTCATTCGCTGCTCTACTGAGTAGAAACGGACTCCCCACCTAACATTTTTATTTTTCGAAAGGACAAGCTTGTGTTGGCCGTGAGGGCCTTTACAACTTCACCGGGCAGCCTTTACAACCTCAATTTTTGCGGCGCCCGCTATGTTTTCTAAAGGTGGGCTTTCGAGCCAAGCGTCAGTAGCGTCAGTGACGCTGCGACAGTGGCGCCGCGACAGAGCGTCAGATGAATGTACTATGAAAATGTACGAAACTGCATTCGAGCGCGGCGTCACTGCCGCCGCGACAGTGACGCGGGACGCTGGCGACAGTGCCGCGCACGCGCTTGTAGTGTCGCTGCCGCCCACCTTCTTTATGAGGTTATTTTAGTATAATTTCATAAAAAATGGCATCTATTGAGATTTTCACCTAGGGTAAATATGAAATTTTCATTACACTGGTGTCTCAGTACCCATAACTATATAATTTAAGTTTAAAAGGTTATAAAAATGACCGAAAACAGGACAATGTATGGTTTGAAATTGCAGAATATCATCTTCCTTCTCTTCTTTGATCAATTTTGGTAGATCCATGACAAATGATATGATTTCACGGGAGCTAGAGATCAGTTCGGCGAAGGCAACGCGACTGCGTCTGTCGCGAGCATCCAAAGTCAAAGAGGCGTCACTGACGCAGCGTCTCAGACGCGGTGACACTGACGCTATAGACGCCGCGTCTGTGACGCCTGGCTCGAAAGCCTACCCAGATGGCGAGTACGCAAACATTTTGCTATACACGCCTGCTTAAAAACACGCGCCAAGCCTCCCCCGGTCGTGTGTGGTAATTTTAATTAAGTGTATTTACCGCGACGGGTGCCTGGGAGAGGTAATACATGTTAGTTGTTAAGGTAACTAATACAGCGGCGTGTAGTAAGGAACAGCCTTCCGAAGAATGAAAGAGCTTAATCAGATCATCATTTTCAATGACTCGCGACGTTTCAAATATTGAACGATATAGCTTGGAAATAAAGTTCTTGTCAGCTCGTTCTGCAACGTAGCTGTTAAGTCAATCGATGCGGACATAAGGTGCGAAAGTGGTTTTTAATTCATTATAAATAAAATAAGAAGAATTTCTAAAAAAAATAAGAAAATAAAATCATTTTATATTGTTTTGTTGAAGTTCATAAGTTATCTATTTTGAATTTTGATCAAAATTTCAGCAGTTCTATGGTTACAACTAGAAAAAAAACGTTGCAATAGGATATTTTTTTCTTTAGTTCTGTGTACTAAAATAGAATTCGAGGTAATCAAAATCACTCCTCATATTTTTTTTAAATACAAATATATTTTTTCCGATAAAAAATCCTTAATTGAATTAAAAATTGGTTACACAGTTGGTCGTTGGCGACGGTAGAAGCCTTAACACCCCATAAAGTCCCCACTGCGGGGCACGGGCCTCTTCTCGAGCTCGGAAAGGTTAGGCCATACTCCACACACCCCCCGTGTGTGGAGTATGGCCTAACCTTTCCGAGCTGCTAAGTTTGGATTGGTGAAGGGTGCGAGGCTAGTGGTGAAGTTTACTGTTAAAAGGTTTTCAAGCCGCCTATAAGGCATTTGACACCGCTTAACGACTGCCATCTAGTGATTGCAACCGGCGCCAACGGCTAAAAGTACGTTACGAAGCACGAAAACGGTCGAGAAAATGCAACTAACAGTCGAACCCATCTACGTAATGACCGTGCTTCAGGTCAGTTAACGCAAATCACACTGAGCTACGACATCTTCAATCATATTCCACTGGAATTTCTTTCAGAAAAGTTTTGGATTTTTTGTCGGGTTTTAAAAAAAAAAAACAGACATACCACTCGACCAAGCTAAGTTTGCAAGCTTCGCGTCGATGAGGTCACACTGACGCTTAGGTACGGTCTGCAAAAAGGGATTTGCTATGACTTAAAAAAAAGAAAACAAGTGTTTGTTAGATTTTACTTTGCATTTATTGTTTTATTTTTACGTTTATTTTACATTCATTTATTTTACTGTGCATTCCAGCGAGGTGTAAATTTAGCTTGGTGGAGTATCTCGGCCGGCCGGCAGCGTACGCTCACTCACTGTGCGTGTGCGTCGGTGTAACTTTGCGTTACATTGCTTAGGAGAAGATAAATAAAAATCTGTTTCTTGGGTTACCTTAAAATTCCTTTTGTTTATGGCAACGCATTGGGAACTTTGGTCGCAGGGATCTCGATTTTTCTCAGCAATTACAAAACATATGAAAGTGATATTTTGTAACCCGATTCTTCATTTCAATTATTCATTTTGTCAGTTGAAGTAACATGATTCGTTCACTTTTATAGCAGAAAAAAAATATCCAGATCGATTTAAACCTCTTAATTTTTTTAGTCAATTAGTCTAAAAACACACTTCAATATGCCAGTTGGATTAAAAAGAAAATGTATAGTGTTTAATTGAAACGAAAAAAAAAAAAGTGCAAAAGTGTGGTTATTTTCTTTACTTTTTACACGTAAAGAAATAAAAAGAGACAACAGTTCCTATCAATACCTTGCCTTATGCTGATTATCTTAGTATGATAAACTTACTAAACCCTTTCAGTCTTCGGTTGCTGTCCCTTACACCCTGTGCACGCGTGTCGGTGGCTCGTCCCTGCCGCGCTGCCCATTCCACGCCCCCCCTCCCGCCCGCCCGCTTCGCTTCTCACGGCGCGGCCCCCGAAGCGTCGCAGAGACTGCGGAACGGCTTCACGACAGGTGATATCCACCTGCGCGACTCCTTCCTTCCTTCCTGTTCCACAAAAGCGACGACTATTTGAGAAAATGCCGTCATATTTAAAGGTTATTCTGCTCTTTTAGTAATGTGACAAATATCATGGAAGATAGCACGATTTGCCAACAGGAAAAGTACTTAGGTATACTTAGTACTTAAATTTAACAGACTTCGAAAAGAGGAGGAGGTTTCTCAATTCGACCGTATATATTTTTTAATTTTTTTATGTGTGTTCGCGGATAACTTCGTCGTTAATGAACCGATTTTGATGATTCTTTTTTTGTTGGAAATGAGGAATATCCCAAGGGTGGTACCATGATAAAGAAACCAGGATCTGATGATGGCATCCTAGAGAAATCGAGGGGAACCTTAGTTTCCTGTTTAATGTGGTTTTTTTTGTTCAAAATTATTGTAGATATCTACGTTTGTTACGTCTTACTCTTGTTACAAGCTAGATATTAACTAGCTGTGTGTTAGTTAGTTAGTTTTGGACAAATTTTGGAAGCTAAATTAGAACCACTTCCCGATTTCCGATTGAGATGACATTTTGTAAACACATTATCAAATGAAAGCGTTTGCCGAGAAGAATACCAATTAATTAAAATTCTTCTCAATTTAAAGTTTTAAGGTTTCTTGAAATTTGTTGTAGATACGTTGTATGTTTGTTACCTAATCTTGTTTATTTAGTTCAGCTAGTTGCATTTTACAGAAGAAGTGACTTTTTAACTGTCTTCAAAAAAAAAGGGGGTTTCCCAATTTGACCCGATTCGACACATACATTTATGTGCGTTCGCAGATAACTTCGTCGTTTATGAACTGATTTTGATGATTCTTTTTATGTTGGAAAGTAGATATCCTAAGGGTGGTACCATGATAAGGAAAACAGGATCTGATGATGGCATCCCAGATAAATCGAGGGTAATCTCAGTTTCCTGTTAAAAGTCGGGTTTTTTTTGTTCAAAATTATGGAATACTCTATTATTACACCGAGTCTATGTAATGCACTATTGGAAGCAGTCGTTAAATAGAAATTCAGGAAACATATAGGGTTACATCTAACGGTATAAATCCGGTTTAGATCGGATTTTAAGAATATAGACCGAACTTCCCCCAGATTTTTCGTCATGACAATAAATAACAGCCAACAGGCGCCGCCCGCGCAAATGCAAAAAAATATATTTGAAAGCAATTATTAGTGGACAGAAACATATAATATGTACAAATAGTACATTAACATTATAATAAAGGTTAATAAAACGTGGTTATAATCTACTGAGTTTTATTTTCTGCCAAACAACGTTTTTTTTTCAGAAATCAGAATTTTGCAACCTGCTTTTCGATTTAAAGTCCTGGTAACCCTGCGAAACCTAACACCTTTATTACCTTACAAGGTTGTAGCGAAATATAAGGCGGCGCCCATATTATGAATACAAGGCTCTCTCGCAAATCATAGTGTTGGCGTAGCTACATTGTAAATTCAATTAAAGTGTATGCTTTGTTTACCAAGCCAAGGTTATAGTTAGACCGGCTGCGTTTCGGCCAGTAGCGTGTTTATCTCACCCCGAGCCGCTGTAAACCCATTTAGATTTAATCTCTCACTCGACGAGCATTCTACCTATTAGCCTATTAACTATAAACAGCGCACGCAGCCGGCTCCTGTAATTATCAGTTAGCACCCGCCACCAAGCGAGGTAAAATAATTTTATGAATATTTTTTTCTACTTTTCGAATTAATCACCGTGGTTTTTATATTTGATGTTCAAGTTAATCACGCTACAGTAATCAAGGGATTGCAATGTGCGTTTCTCAAGTACCTAAATTATAAACAAGTAGTTCTACATCACTTAGTGGCACTAGCATAAACGTACGAAGAAGGAGATTGTATGTCATGTTTAGTCATGTATATACAGGTAGACCGCTTAAAGCTTAAACGAGTCTTCGCCTGTAAAAAAGTTGTTCTAAATCACTTAGTGGCGCTAGCATAAACGTACGAAGAAGGAGATTCTAATGTTATGTTTAGTCATGTATTTATAGGTAGACCGCTTAAATGAGTCTTCGCCCGCGCGGTACAGGGGCGCGGGGGTAAGGCGACAAAGGGGATAGAGAGAGGAGCGGGCGGCAGGCGCATTGTTGTGGCAATGCGCGGGCGGCAGGCAATTAAACCGCCGCCCGCTCCTCTATCGACCCCCTTTGTCGCCGTACCCCCGCGCCCCTGTACTGCGCGGGCGAAGACTCATTTAAGCAGTCTACCTATAGGCAATAGGTATGTATCAATTTACTCTTTTAAGTACCTCATTGCAGGTACCAAATACTTTGTCAGTATTTGTGACTAAATTGCAAATTTGTGACATTCGAATTTTCATTTAATTTTCTCTTCAGTAGAAAAAGATTAAAGCAATTTTTAATCTAATTAAACTATTTAAGTAAACAAACTTCATTATTTCTGTACATATAATGAAGGTACCTATGGTATATGATTTTGAACAAAAAAAAACTTCAAACAGGAAACTAAGGTTCCCCTCGACTTCTCTGGGATGCCATCGTCAGATCCTGGTTTCCTTATCATGGTACCACCCTTGGGATATCTCCTTTACAAAAGAAAAAGAATCATCAAAATCGGTTCATAAACGACGAAGTTATCTGCGAACACACATAAAAAAATATAATTATACGGTCGAATTGAGAAACCTGCTCCTTTTTTGAAGTCGGTTAAAAAGTACTCTATTTTTTATAAGTAGGTAAGCGTAAAACTTACGAATTGACCGAGCGAGCGCGAAACGAGAGCTTGAACAAAATGCTTTCCAAAGGTCTGTCCATATGTCCGATGTCCAGATATCCGGCTGTTCTCTTCTACCGGTCGCATTTCTCAACCGATTCTCGTGAAATTTTGTAGACAGATTCGATAATTATATGGATATTATTGTCTATTCAGTTTTTGGAATTTTTCCAAAATGGCGGAAACATAGGGAAAAACACATAGAATATCATATATCAGCCATTTCGAAAAACTCGCAAGATCTAGAGTAGAGCATCCGGACAGATATACGAAAGCATTTTAAAGTAAACTTTTATTACATTGTCTAAATTTTTTCGTCTGTGTGTTGCATGTCGCGTGACGATCGCTTTCGTCTGAAGGTATGATCGTTTCGTCCTCTTAGTTTCACTTTTACCGTGGTTTCATATTATAAAACAACACACTTACTTTTTTGCCCAAGCTGAATCGGAGGCGCCAAAAAAGTATTGTACTATGATTTGGTAGGTAGATATAAATAAATAAATATTCTGGGACAAATCACACATGGTCATCTGGCCCCAAAGTAGGATTCCCTGTGTTATGGGAACCAGAGACTGATATAAATACTTATATACGTTTAAATACATACATATATAGATATTTAACACCCAGACACAGAGCAAACAAATCTGTTCATCACACAAATGCTGGGTGGGGATCGAACCCACAACTCTCGGATCAGCAGTCAAGAGCAGGACCACTGAGCCAACGAGTCAGTCAGTCAGTCATATTTCCTTTTTACAAGCTTTTATTTAACTAGCAATGTATGTATGTTTGTTCGGGTGGAATCTAGCGACTCAATTTTGAAGCAGATACCTTCCACTGATTGAGCTGAAATTTTGTATACACGTTCAGTTTGGATGACAATGCATGGCTAACTGTGTGCCGTCATTCTAAATTCAACATGGCGACACACCCAAGATGGCGGACTTGTTATTTTAATTCACTTCTACAATATGGGTAACAAATGAATGAAAGGGTTTTCTGAGAAGAATACTTGAATTAAATTAAAATTATTTTCAAATTAAAGCTTGTACCTTAAAGTTTTTGGGTTTTTCGAAAATAATTTATAGATTTCTGTAGCTTCAAAAATTTCCGCTAGTACTGCTTTGCCATCATGAATGTAGAATGTAGATACGTTTTTATTACTATTAAAACATCTCAATATAGCACCTGGCATGTACATCAAGAATATCCATAAAAACTTTTATTACTTTCTTTAAGTAGAAAAAAAAACAGGCCAAGTGCTAGTCAGAACCGCACTAATAGGGTTCCGTACCATCATACTAGATGGCGCTAGTTTCTTCAGTTCCGTACTATCATACTAGATGGGGCTAGTTTCTTTCTTTAACTTTTTCTAATTTTTAGTAATTTTTGTTATAGCGGCGACAGAAATACATCATCTGTGAAAAATTTCAACTGTCTAGCTAACACGCTCCATGAAATACAGCGTGGTGACAGACGGACAGACGGACGGATTGCGAAGCCTTAGTAATAGGGTCCCGTTTTTATCCTTTGGGTACGGAACACTAAAAACGCAGCAGTGTACGCGCAGAGGAGGAAGTGGTATTTTCAACCGACTTCCAAAAAGGAGGAGGTTCTCAAATCCACTGTATGTTTTTTTTTGTATGTTTGTTACGCGATATCTCCGCAGATTATAAACCGATTTTCATGATTCTTTTTTTATTCGATGGATATGCTCCCGAGTTGGTCTCATAATTTTTTTATCAAAATCGGTGTAGTAGTTTACTAGAAAATCAACAAAATCGGTGTAGTACTTTATTAGAAAATTAACGAAATCGGTGTGGTACATTATTAGAAAATTAACAAAATCGGTGTAGTACTTTACTAGAAAATTAACAAAATCGTTGTAGTACTTTATTAGAAAAATAACAAAATCGGTGTAGTACTTTATTAGAAAATTAACAAAATCCAAAAATAATAATGCAAAGTTGTTCTATTTTGTAGCGATGGAAGTCGGTTTTTTAACGTGTTCAGGGTTTTTGCATTTTATTAATATTGAAAATATCTTTTAGCTCACGGGTGTAGGGTGGTGTTGTCCATGGGAGTACGACAAGTCTGTAGTATCTGAAGTATTGGAGGTAGAAGGTTGGGAATAGTGACAGTCGATAGATCACGATGACCTGCAACAATATGGCAAAAAAACATTTGAAAAATTCCAAACCTTTTTTGGAAATTGAAAAATAAGCGATTAATTTGTTTCAATTTCAGGGAACTTTTGGAATAAATGTGCTATAGATATGCTCGTGGGAATGAAATGGGCTATCGATTAGTATATGAACGGTTAGAATGGAATAACAAAATAGGTGCGAAACCCACCACACGAGAATGCACTTTAGTTGCTAAAGTGTAAAATTTGCATATGTTCGTATATTGGTTTCTTTATTTACTTAGAAGCGTCGGTGGCTCAATCGGTAACGACTAGGTCCTCCTAACCAGAGGTGCTTGGTTCGAATCCGGATGTTTTTCTAAACGGACGTTTTTCTAACTTTTCGAAACTTACGTACATATACTCGTACTCACCGATTGCTTCAACGGTGAAGGAAAACATCGTGTGGAAACCTGCACACACCTGCGAAGAAACTCGAAGGTTGTGTGTGAAGTCCACCAACCCGAACTAGGCCCGCGTGGTCGACTAAGGCCCGTTCCTCCAATTCTAATTCTAATTCAGGGTAGGCTCGCCCCCTCGGTAGGGACGTGTATGAGCTGATATGATGATGATGATTTACATAAGGCTAAGCGTGTTATTGGGTTGTATCGATTGATAGACCTACGTGATTTGTCAAGAGGCACAAAAATGGGAAATCCAAACGTTTAGAAAAACTTTGAATGTTTCTTTGTTTTGAATTTCGTTATTAAAAGCTGCTGCTGTTTGTATGTAATACATTTTTTTGTTTATTCATTTTTGTTACATTTTAGTATTCCTAATTATTAGTTATTTTTAATATGACCGATGAATGAATAAATGAATGAATGAATGATTGAATGAATGTTTATTTGCAGTAAATATGGTACAAATAAGGTGATACATTGTAGAAAGAATTTCATAATTAGCCATGACACATGCTTAGTTAGCATGCAAATATTCAACAGGGTTAATATTATACCATAATATACACTTATGTTATAAATTAAATGTCAGGAAAAGACTCATATAAAAAATAAGATTAATATATACTTACTAGCTTTTGCCCGCGGCTTCGCCAGCGTGGATATCGTTTTTGTGACTGACTTAAAGGGAGAGCGATGCGCGAGCCGCAAGCGGCTCGCGAGCGTGGACATGAATTTTCTCCAGATCCCTCGAGAAGTATGTCAGGATATGCTTATTAGTAAATCGTGTCATTTCCCACCCCCTCAACCATCTCTGTGCAAAAAATCACACAATCCATTGTTCCGTTGCGATATTAAAGAAATTAACCAAAAAAGAGTATATTTTCAATTCCCTCGGGAACTGCATCGGGCTATGCTATTTTTACGGAATAAAAAGTAGCCTATGTCCTTCCTTGTGACACAGGCTACCTGCATGCCAAATTTCATTAAGATTGGTCAAGGCGTTCAAGCGTGAAAAGGTAACAAACAAACATACAAACAAACAAACACATTTTCACATTTATAATATTGGTAAGGATTGTATTATTTAAAAAAACTCTACCTAGTCTATCAAATTTATAGATTAAAAAACTCATGGTCATGTAAATGTGTAATGGATTTTCAGGTAACAGAGTCTTACTGCAGATTCCATAACTCTTTCCAATGGACTATTTATTTTGTATGGTGTAAGGACAGCGCCGCCATTTTGTTTGATCCGTCATTTCTTTTTTGAAATGTCATTTCTGGCTCGTTGTATGAAGTGTCCAAGGTGTGATTATTACATTCATTTTATTTATAGCCTAAGTTTAACTTTCATCTGTTTGATCCATGTAAGATAAGAGTGTCGAATAGGGATGACGAATGCTAATCATCTGATTTACTTTTTATCATCTGTCAAAAGCGACATTTTGTCCTAAAAATGTTTGAAATAGCGTGACGTCATAGTTTTGCAGCGTCATTTATGTTATCATTTTGTTATTTTGATGAATTAAAAATCGAAGACTTGATGGAAAACAAAACGAGTAAGGTTTTTCGAAGTTTCAGTAGGAGGGCAATTTAGTCATCAAGAGTTCAGATATAATTTATTTCTGATGCTGTCGTCATCGTAATTTACACGAAAAGTTGAACGGGAACTTTAACGCTGCACATCTTTTCAATGTATGGAAGTTAGTGCGGTCCAAATCTTCAAGAAGTAGAAAGCATATTTCGAAAAAAAAAAACTTAAAATGGTTCGAAATTAGTAGTGTAACGATGCAAAACAACATCGTCACATTTTTTATCTAATTAGCCAAGAACTCACCTCTTTAACTGCTCCTAAATAATTTTAAAACATAATAACTATCACTGCACTTATCTCACTGTTAATCCTTATTAAATAAATTAACAATTTATCAATTTTCCAAAAAAATAAACAGAACATTTGTTTACATTCTATGCGAATAAAACAAGCACTGCCATACGTTATAGCAAACTTATATCATGAATTTATCAAAACCTCCTGTCTTTCTTCAAAAATTGTAAGTACACACAAATCACTCCTTCCTAGTCCACATTACTTTCCCTTAATACGTGCAAGCATCTATTGCGCAGTGTCTGTCTCTTTACACTAGCAAAATCTCGACCTTGGTGTCACCCGGCTCTCGCGTTCCATACATTTCTACAGGATTTATTTCGGAAAGTGTGTCCTGGAGTTTCACGAACTCATTCCCCCTCTTCATTTCATCATCGAACGTCCAGGTATGGAGGGCGATTCCACGCCTTTGTCGTTGAATTTCCACCTTTTTGCTTCTTCGTTCATTATGCGAACGGGCAAGGAGTGGAATTCCCTGCCGGCGTCTGTATTCCCCGATTCGTATAGTTTAGGAATTTTCAAGGCGAGAGTGAATAAGCACTTTTTGAGCTTGCGTGTTACATCCTCGGCTGCATCGGCACTTACCATCAGGTGAGGTGTAGCGAAACGCACTAAAATTTTTATTTTAAAAAAATAAGTTTTCTAAAACATCACTAGTATGCGCTAGTAGTAGTTAACTGTATGAAGCAGCAGGTGTATGAAGGCTGGCACGTTGCGTGCACGTCAGGTACAGGCTCTAGGCGTCAACGCGAGAGCCGGGTGACACTAAGGTCGAGATTTTGCTAGTGTTAAGAGACAGACACTGCGCAATAGATGCTTGCACGTAATAAGGGAAAGTAATGTGGACTTAGAAGGAGTGATTTGTGTGTACTTACAATTTTTGAAGAAAGACAGGAGGTTTTGATTGGTGCAACGCTATAACGTATGGCAGTGCTTATTTTATTCGCATAGAATGTAAACAAATGTTCTGTTTATTTTTTTTGGAAAATTGATGAATTGTTAATTTATTTAATAAGGATTAACAGTAAGATAAGTGCAGTGATAGTTATTATGTTTTAAAATTATTTAGTAGCAGGTAAAGAGGTGAGTTCTTGGCTAATTAGATAAAAAATGTGACGATGTTGTTTTGCATCGTTACAGTAGTTTGAAAAAGTGGCTCAAAAATTAAAATTAGAAACGTCCTCCAGGATATCGCCCACCTGGAGGACTTATTTCAGAACATTCATTTATTAAACAAAAAAACATTACAAGTGTTAGGTGAAAGCAAGGACCCCCAAGAGGCTCGAGTTTTCATACAAACGTAGTTCTGCTTTAATACAACAACTACATGCCGGATTGAATTGAAACTTCGCATATATATATTGAATAGACATAACGATGTTTTGGATAATTTTCATTTTATGAAATTTAAACATAATTTTTTTTGGGTACAATAAAGAGTATTTTTTTTTAATTTTTTTTTTTATTTGTAAACGAAGGCTTAAATTATTTTTGTTAAATTAAATTAAATTGGACTTGCCAAGATTCCCCAATGGATTGGGAAACTGACTAGCTTATCTTCATGCCGAAATACGCCAATGCGTTAACACTGATGATTGGCGGCAAGACTTATATGGTGGTAGCTAGCACGTTGGTACCATGCCTTACCACCATACTAAACCGAGTTTAATAATGTTAGACCCCGCCAGGAATCCAACTCGCGACCTACTAACCTCTAATCCATGGAGGTGCTTAAAACATTTTATTTTGTTTTCGAATAATATAAAAATAATAATTTTCATTTCCTTACATTTTACTGGCAAGTTTAAGAAAAATGGCTGCTAGCGCGTAATATAGAGGTTCCATTTCCTATTTCAAGAAGCCTCCGCATCCGGATCCGGACAAATCGGATTTACGTGCAATTTTCCCGGACTTTGCGGAATCCGTATTTTGGCTGAACAAAACCCGACTCAACGGCGAAAGAACGAAATTCTTGATTCCCGCTTCGTCTAGAATTCAAGGAATTTAAATTTTCGCTTAGTCACGGATTGACCTGAATCGAGTCAGATTTTTCGACAATCGAAATCTTGCTAGAGAGTGTTTCCTGGCAATGATGGTTTAGTACATTACTACAGCGGCCAGCAAAAGAGGCATTGATGGACGAACGTGTAAACATACGTAAGTTCATGCCTAGTTGTGGCCAAGGCATGGACTTTTCTCAAATAATGCGCGGATATTAAAACTTCAATAATTACTTTTCAAAATCAATGACGAACAACGAACAGCAGTAATTTTTCAAGCGCCAAAGTGTTCATTTGTTTTTTTTTCAGTGAACAGCGTTCTATTTGCAATTCAGTTCGAAATTTAAATAAAACCTTTGATAAGTTACCTCCTTGGTTGGCATTAAAATATAATTCCATTTTTAAAGTACACGACAGATAGGTATGAGTTTATTTGGCCTCTGAACACGACAGATATGGATTTTCATACAACTTTCGCCGGCCGCTACTCGTATTTGGCCAGTACAGCAATTTCGATTTATCTCGAAGAAGGTTGTCAAAATAATGCTCAAATTTTTGTTTGAGAAAAGTTCGCTAATATATATTTGTATTTAAAACTGAGAAAACATGGCTTAAGTAAAAAAAACACTTATCTTTAATTCACTGTCAAAAATAAGTTACTGTTATAGTGCTTTTATGAAAAACTTAATCGTTAATCGTACTTAATATTATAAACGTGAAAGTTTGTATGTAATGATGTATGGATGTTTGTTACTCTTTCATGCTTTAACCACTGAACGGATCGGGATGAAACTTGGTACAAATATAAGTTAGGTCCTGGAATAACACATAGGGTACTTTTTACTCCGAGAAAACGTCTTATTCCCACGGGAAATACGAAAACAACGCGGGCGTAGGCGCGGACGGACGGCTAGTAATCCATAAACGTGGGGCACTAGTCTCTTCGCAGCTCGTTAAGGTTAGGCCAAAGTATATATATATAAGTACTAATATACAGTATGGACACTGGCGCTCTTTAGATTGCGACCTCACCCCCTCGTCACCCAGATTGATACAGATTGGTTACAGATTGGTTTTCGAACGTACAGGAATTCGCCGCCATTTTGTTTGTTCCGTCATTTATTTTTTGAAATGTCATTTCTGGCCCGTTGTATGAAGTGTCCAGGGTGGGACACTCCCTGCCGCTTTCTAGATACCGACCTCACCCCCTCGTCGCCCAGATTGATACAGATTGGTTACAGTTTGGTTGTCGAGCATAGGGTTTTGCAGCCATTTTGTTTGTTCCGTCATTCCTTTTTTGTAATGTAATTTCTGGCCCGTTGTATGAAGTGTCCAGGGTTTGGTTAGGCCATACACCACACGCCAAGTCCGGGTAGGTAGAGGTTGTCGAGCTAGTGGCGAACACCTCTGTTAGAAGTTTTTCAAGCCGCCTATAAAGGCATCTACACGGCTTAACGACTGCCATCTTGTGATAGCAACCGGCACCAACAACGGTTTCACGTGCTTAAAGTGCCTTGCAAAACATGGAAACGGTCAATAATAATAATTTTAAACAAAAAAAAACGACTTCAAACAGGAAACTAAGGTTTGCCTCGATTTCTCTGGGATGCCATCATCAGATCCTGGTTTCCTTATCATGGTACCACCCTTGGAATATCTCCTTTTCAATAAAAAGAGAATCATCAAAATCGGTTCATAAACGACGAAGTTATCTGCGAACACACATAAAAAAAAAAATACGTTCGAATTAAGAAACCTCCTCCTTTTTTGAAGACGGTAAAAATGACACTACCAGTCAAACCCATCTAGGTTATGACCGTGCTTCAGGTCAGTTAACCTACATGATCAACGCAACCACGTAAGTTGCACTGAGATACGACCGCATCGTATGAAAAACGAAATAAACAAACAAAAACGTTTTGTATTCTATTACTATAGGTACTACAACGCAGTATCGTACGTCATCGTTACGTAGTTGACATACTCGTAGGCCGTAGCGTAATCGTAGCGGGTGAAAGGCGTAGTTGTGTGAGTGAATGTGTTTTCATTTGCTTTTACGGTTATGTGTGTGTGTACAAGCTTCTCATGATTTTTTTACTGAGGGTGCCAACGATATCATAAATCCTTACTTAATATTATAAATGTGAAAATGTGTTTGTTTGTTACCTTTTCACGCTTCAACACCTCAACCAATCTTGACAAAATTTGGCATGCAAGTAGCACGTGTCATGGGGAAAAGGACATAGGCTACTTTTTATTCCGGGAAAGTAGCATAATCCAATGCAGTTCCTGAGGGAACTACAAAAATACTGTTTTTTTGGTTAATTTATTTTACATCGCAACGAAACAATGGATTATGGATGGATGAACAATGGTGGAAACGAGATAATTTACTAATCACCCTTAAAGACAGTCATAAAAACGATGTACACGCGGTTTAATGGTGCTAGATGATATATTTTTTTTGTATCTTGTTTTGAAATTGGTAAATAAAAAAAAATAAAAAAAAAACCCGCGGGAAAAAGCTAGTATATAATAAAAGTCCACCATTTGGATTGATTTAAAAAGCCGACCACGTGCGAGTCGGAATCGCGTGCTGAGGGTTAAGTACTTAACTTCTATCAAAAGTCGTCAATGAGAGCAACAGAATGTATCAAGTTCGAACTCCTTAACGCAAGTCTGAAGGTTGGAGGCTCTACATTCAAAGTTGTTGTCGAATATGTTTACCTGGGACAAACAGTGCAGTTAGGTAGGTCCAACTTCAAGAATCCGACTCAGCTGGGCAGCGTCCGGGAAGCTTCGCAATATCTTGACGTCCCAAATACCGAAAGTATTCGAACAGTGTGTGATGCCAGTGATGACTTACGGAACTGTGACATGGTCGCTTACTATGGGCTTCATAAGAAGGCTCAAGGTCACCCAAAGGGCAATGGAGCGTGCTATGCTCGGAATTTCTCTGCGTGCTCGAATCAGAAACGGGGATTGCTAAACTTAAGTTGCAGTGGGCGGGGCACATAGCTCGTAGAACAGATGGCCGTTGGGGCAGTAAAGTTCTCGAGTGGCGACCTTACACCGAAAAACGTAGCGTAGGCAGGCCTCCCACTCGGTGGACCGATGACCTGGTGAAGATCGCGGGAAGCCGCTGGATGCGGGCAGCGCAGAACCGGTCGTCATGGAAATCCTTGGGAGAGGCCTATGTCCAGCAGTGGACGTCCTTCGGCTGATATGAATAATGGGTACCTCATAGTTAATACACATAAACAATTTTCAATAATTTACAGAAATACAAGCTGTTTCATTTATACAGGGCACACCCCCGGACACTGCATACAACGGTCGTGTAATAAATGACGGTGCAAACAAAATTATTACGGCGAAATCTTATAAATTCTAGAACCAAACTATAACCAATCTATTTCGATCTTGGTGATGAGGGGGTGAGGTCGTGATCTAGAGAGCCGCAGGTAGTGTCCATACTATTGATTGTGTATGTATACTTTGATACAGGGTGACTAGCACATAACAGCAAAGATTTTTTGTTTTACTTTAGTATCAGTACTATAATCACACCAAGTTTCACGCTTATCGTTTTTACGATAAAGCTAAATCAAGAACACTTCTAAAGACCTGTATAAAAAACCCTTATTTTTTTAGGGTTTTCAAATTTTTTGTATTTGTTGATTTAGCGGCGACAGAAATACACATTCTTTAAAAACTTTAACTGTGAATGGTTATGGTTCATGTAACACAGCTCGCTGACAGACGGACAGACAAGACAGCGGAGGCTTACTAATAGGGTCCCGTTGGTCACCCGTTGGGTGTACGTAACCCTAAAAACAAAACCTATCAACCTACTTCTGTTCCGACTGACAAAAATGGATTAAAATCGTTCAACTTTTAAGGCGGTAATATTACAGATTTTCGTTATTTTTGACGTCAATTACTCCTAAACGATAGAAAACCCAAGGTTGAAAAAAAATACTCTTATTGTTGATGATGTTTCCTAAAGTCAAACGCTATTAGAAACACGATTGAGCAGTTTTGGCTGGATAGAAAAAAATCTCAAAGACCCCTACGTTCTCTATACAAAGGTACTACCCTTACTTTCAACTCTAGTTATGACTAATATTTTGAAGTATAAATTAAAAAACATACAACAATATTTGTAATTATTAGTTTTTATACTTTTATTGTAGTTTTAGATCGAAACGAAAAACCATTGAAAAAGTGAAAAAGTATGGTTATTGTCTTTACTCTTTACACGTAAAGAAAAAGACAGAGACAACTGTTCCAACGAATACCTCGCCTTAAGGGGCGAAAATCGCAATCGCCGTTTATATGAAAACTCTAATTTTACCGCAGGTCTATTTAATCCTCCTTATTTTAGTACTAAATATATCATACTGTACAAAATGAAGATTATAATAGACTTAAGAGTATTGAAAAGACAATAGTCCCCAGTCAGTCAAAAGTAACATTGTGTCAGTTTGACTCTATCTAACTATAGGCAAGATGCTGCAAGATCCCCGATGGGTCGTACGTCTAAGTTGGCTAAGATAAGGGTCATAGATAAGGGTCCTTACTGGGTTGTGTGTGGTCCTCTGTCCATAGGGATGAGGAAATGGAGGGCTAATATTATAAACAGGGAACCTGTAAAGTTCTTGAAATTTACAAGTATTTTTTTATTTTTAAGATATGATAAATTTAATCCTACTATATAATATTATGAACACGAAATTTTGTAAGAATGTATGGATGTATGTTTGTCATTCTTTCACGCAAAACTCCAGAACAGATCTGGCTGAAATTTGGTAGGTAGACAGATTAGGACCTGGATTACCACATAGGCTAATTTTTTTTCACGCTCGTGAGCCGCTTGCACCCTTGAAAAGTCATAGAAACGTTGTCCACGCCGTTGAAGCCGCGGGAAACAGCTAGTATTAAATATGTGTGTAAAATATAATCAAATCAAATAGTAGTAATTTAAACAAAATTAGGAACTAAAAATCGTAGATACATAAGCACTATACTAAACTAAAAAAAAACATACAACACCAGTATCAGAAAGTGTACACGACCAAAGAATAAAGACTCTTTACTAACACGGCCAGTACGCACAAATCGTGTATACGTTCTAAGAACTTATTTTACTATTTGTCTTAAACTATACAGTGTCTTAATAAAAAGGTCTTTGACCAGAATATGTTGCCAGTGATGACATACGGAACTGAGACATGGTCACCCAAAGGGCAACGGAGCGTGCTATGTGCGTGATCTAATCAGAAACGAGTAGATCCGTAGTAGAGCCACAGATGAGATACTGTTACTTCGTAGTAGAACCAAACTAACCGACATAGCTCTCAGAATATTCGCGGGAAGCCGCTGGATGCATCCAGCGGCTTCCCGCGAACTTCACCAGGTCATCGGTCTACCGAGTGGGAGGCCTGCTGTTTTTCGGTGTAAGGTCGCCACTCGAGAACTTTACTGCCCCAACGGCCATCTGTTCTACGAGCTATGTGCCCCGCCCACTGCCACTTATGGTTAGAAATAATTCTGAGAGCTATGTCGGTTAGTTTGGTTCTACTACGAAGTAACTAGTATCTCATTTGTGGTTCTACTACGAAGTAACTAGTATCTCATCTGTGGTTCTACTACGAAGTAACTAGTATCTCATTTGTGGTTCTACTACGAAGTAACTAGTATCTCATCTGTGGTTCTACTACGAAGTAACTAGTATCTCATTTGTGGTTCTACTACGAAGTAACTAGTATCTCATTTGTGGTTCTACTACGAAGTAACTAGTATCTCATCTGTGGTTCTACTACGAAGTAACTAGTATCTGATCTGTGGTTCTACTACGAAGTAACTAGTATCTCATTTGTGGTTCTACTACGAAGTAACTAGTATCTCATTTGTGGTTCTACTACGAAGTAACTAGTATCTGATCTGTGGTTCTACTACGAAGTAACTAGTATCTCATTTGTGGTTCTACTACGAAGTAACTAGTATCTCATCTGTGGTTCTACTACGAAGTAACTAGTATCTCATCTGTGGTTCTACTACGAAGTAACTAGTATCTCATCTGTGGTTCTACTACGAAGTAACTAGTATCTCATTTGTGGTTCTACTACGAAGTAACTAGTATCTCATTTGTGGTTCTACTACGAAGTAACTAGTATCTCATCTGTGGTTCTACTACGAAGTAACTAGTATCTGATCTGTGGTTCTACTACGAAGTAACTAGTATCTCATTTGTGGTTCTACTACGAAGTAACTAGTATCTCATCTGTGGTTCTACTACGAAGTAACTAGTATCTGATCTGTGGTTCTACTACGAAGTAACTAGTATCTCATTTGTGGTTCTACTACGAAGTAACTAGTATCTCATCTGTGGTTCTACTACGAAGTAACTAGTATCTCATTTGTGGTTCTACTACGAAGTAACTAGTATCTGATCTGTGGTTCTACTACGAAGTAACTAGTATCTCATTTGTGGTTCTACTACGAAGTAACTAGTATCTCATTTGTGGTTCTACTACGAAGTAACTAGTATCTCATCTGTGGTTCTACTACGAAGTAACTAGTATCTGATCTGTGGTTCTACTACGAAGTAACTAGTATCTCATTTGTGGTTCTACTACGAAGTAACTAGTATCTCATCTGTGGTTCTACTACGAAGTAACTAGTATCTCCTTTGTGGTTCTACTACGAAGTAACTAGTATCTCATCTGTGGTTCTACTACGAAGTAACTAGTATCTCATCTGTGGTTCTACTACGAAGTAACTAGTATCTCATTTGTGGTTCTACTACGAAGTAACTAGTATCTCATCTGTGGTTCTACTACGAAGTAACTAGTATCTGATCTGTGGTTCTACTACGAAGTAACTAGTATCTCATTTGTGGTTCTACTACGAAGTAACTAGTATCTGATCTGTGGTTCTACTACGAAGTAACTAGTATCTCATTTGTGGTTCTACTACGAAGTAACTAGTATCTCATCTGTGGTTCTACTACGAAGTAACTAGTATCTCATTTGTGGTTCTACTACGAAGTAACTAGTATCTCATTTGTGGTTCTACTACGAAGTAACTAGTATCTCATCTGTGGTTCTACTACGAAGTAACTAGTATCTGATCTGTGGTTCTACTACGAAGTAACTAGTATCTCATTTGTGGTTCTACTACGAAGTAACTAGTATCTCATCTGTGGTTCTACTACGAAGTAACTAGTATCTCATTTGTGGTTCTACTACGAAGTAACTAGTATCTCATCTGTGGTTCTACTACGGATCTACTCGTTTCTGATTAGATCTGATTAACCGGTCGTCGTGGAAATTCTTGGAGGAGGGAGGAAGGGATTTGTCCACCAGTGGACGTCCTTCGACTAATATGATGATAATATAGCTATTTAACACTATAAATGCGGGCTAGCCTGGTAGGTATTCTGTTACAGTTCCATACTACCACGGAAATTAAAAATACCTACTTTATTATATCAGCTCATATACGTCCCCACCGAGGGGCTCGAGCCTACCCTGAATCAGGGCGATTAGGCCTTAGTCGACCACGCGGGCCCAGTGCGCACACAACCTTCGAGTTTCTTCGCAGGCGTGTGCAGGTTTCCTCACGATGTTTTCCTTCACCGTTAAAGCAATCGGTAAGTATAAGTACGTAAGTTTTTGAAAAACTCATTGGTACATTGGCCGTCCAGATTTGAACCCGGTACCTCTGGTTAGATGGACCGAGTGGTTACCGGTTGAGCCACCGACGCTTTTTTTACGACCTACTTACCTCCCACCAAATCCCATTCACAGTAGCTATAGGACGTAAACTTGTAGCCTCTAGTGGTAGCCAAAGAAATACAAATTTAAGGATGTTTTTAATTCACAATTGGTAAGTCCTTGGCATCGTCTCACCTTATGGTAAGTGACGATGATGCCGAAGATGGAAGCGGCAACGCAATGGGGATCTGAATATCTTATCTTTAAGCCGGAACACATCAATGCTGTTAACACTGATGTTTGGCGTCAAGATTTAGATAAGATGGTGGTAGTAAGCCAGGCGGGATATGAAAATGCGCTACCACCAACCAAACCGAGTATTACAAAGTTGACCCCCTCGGGAATCGAACCCGCGATCTCCTGGTGTGAAGCGAATGAACTAACCAATACGTCACGGAGGCGCTTAAGATATTAAATTTATTTACGCATCAAATAATTCTTTCTACATAAATTGTTTCCTCTGTACATAATAAAAAGTGGTCAAGTGCGTGTCGAACCATGCGCAAAGTAGCCTTTTCAAATAATTAATGAATATAAAAAAAACACGAAATTATTTTTGCAAAAAATTTTGTATTTCTATACAAAATTTTCTGAAAAAATAATTTCGTGTGTTGACGCCTGGCAACACTACTACTCAACTCTGTGCTGTACTGAACTCTGCGACTTGTTACATTTTCTTTGGATAACCATCATAACCTACGTACCGTGCCGACTGCCGGCTACCTTTTTACACATTTTACCAGTCTATTCAATTACCACAATTTTTATGTATTGTGAAGTGAAAAACTATTATAACAATAAATAGAAGCAGAACGAACTTTCGCTTTTCAATACCACGTCGTCCGTGAGGCGACACGTGTTTTTTTTCTACGAACTTTTTATAAATCCAACTGCATAATCTTGAGTAGGTCAACTATTACTCCTAAGCTAAGAAAACCTACTTAGCCATGATAGTTTTATTTTTAAATTGATTAAGCATAAAGTCCTACTACTTAATTTTTTTTAGATGTAATGAAATAGCGATTTTGCTTGCAGGGGGGGGGGGGGAGGGGCACTTAACTATAACAAAAATTTTAAAATTCTTTGTCGCCATGATTAATATATTATGTACTTCCACGCCAAATCACAGCTTTCTAGTACTAATAGCACACCCTGGACACTTCATACAACGAGCCAGAAATGACATTTAAAAAAACGAATGACGGAACAAAAAAAATGGCTGCGAAATCCTATACGTTCGACAACCAAACTGTAACTGTAACCAATCTATATCAACCTGGGTGACGAGGGGGTGACGTCACAATCTAGAGAGCGGCAGGGAGTGTCCATACTATATGTTAGTACTAATATAATATATACTTTGCTAATAGTCTCCGAGTTAAAACGCGGACAGACGGACATGGTGAAACTATAACGGTTCCGTGTTAACCACCCTAAAAAAGTCATAAACGAGTAGTATATTTACTAAGTGTTAAATCGATCAGCCAATTAGCAAACACATACATTGTTACTGCTAAACGTGTGCGCTAATTAGGTGTGGGGACACAAAGCGTCGGTTTACAGCAGGTGTCATTAGCGTTGCTGGCGGCTATATAGAGCGTCAAGCGATAGGTAATTACCTATCTATACTATATTCATGTAGGTACCTAGGTACAGTCAGGGTTGAATCTTATCTAATCTATATTTATACAGGGTGTAACATAAAGGTGTGGTGATATTTTGAGGTGTGCTTGTACTCATCAAACTGAGCAACTTTTGTTCTGCAACTTTACTGAAATCGCGAAATTTTTAATGGATTTTCATACAAAACCGTTCCAAAAATCAAAAAAGAATTTCCGATTTCAGCAAAGTTGCAGAACAAAAGTGGTTCAGTTTGATGAGTACAAGCCCACCTTACAGTATCGCCACACCTTTATGTTACAGTCCGTATATGGGGTGACTTTTTATTAGTTCTTGATAGCAAAGGATATGAATGTACTTGTGATTACAAACAATTTTCCCGAAGAAACTTTGTCAAATATGAAAATAAAGAAATGGTTGGTACTCGGTACATTTTTTCCGATTTGATAACTTATTATGTATGTATACTGTTGACATGACTTTTCATTTAAAAAAAAGAATCATCTAAATCGGGACTACTCTGTAGAAACTTATGTGTGGTCATCTAAAAATTAACCCCTATTTCTTCGTGTCACGCTATGCTTGAGAACGGCTAGACCGATTTCGCTAATTATTTTTTGTTCAGTTCTTTATTTTCAGGAGAAGGTTCTTATGTAGAGTAGGGAAGGGTAGGCTAGTGTTGGGTAGGGTAGGGTAGTGTAGTGTAAGGTGATACAAAGGTCGCCGGGACAGCTAGTACATAAATAAAAACCGGCCAAGTGCGAGTTGTACTCGCGTGGAGAGGGTTCCGTACAATGCCAAAGTCAAATACAAAATATCACACTTAAAATCCTCACGGTAAGATGCGAGTTATTTTATTTTATTATTAAAAATTTGAGTGTATTTGGCTGCACCTCACCTGATGGTAAGTACCGATGCAGCCGAGGATGTAACACGCAAGCTCAAAAAGTACCTATTCACTCTTGTCTTGAAGACACCTAAATTTTACGAATCGGGGAATACAGACGCCGGAAGGGAATTCCACCCCTTGGCCGTTCGCATGATGAACGAAAAAGCAAAACGCTTCGTGTGTAAAGGTGGAACATTTACGACAAAGGGGTGGAACCGCCCTCCGCACCTGGTCGTCCGATGATGAAATAGAGAGGGGGAATGAGGTCGTGAATCTCCAGGACATACTCTCCGAAGTGAATCCTGTAGAACACCGATAGACAGGCGACTTTGTGGAGATGCTCGAGGCTTTGGAGCCTGTTTGATACAAGTTCCTCGTCGCCAATGAGTCTCCTAGCGCGTCGGTCGATAGAATCCAAGGCATCTAGCTGGTAACGAGCCTATCCGTCCCACAAGTGAGAGCAGTACTCCATAACTACTACTAGCGCAATCTACTGGTGTTTTAGTGAACTTTAATTTGATATATGACACAATAAGGTTTCTAAAACTTTTTTTTATTTCCTCAATTGTCCCCCGAAAATAACCCTTATTTAAAAAAATATTTATTTACTTTTCACACCTGTGTTTGAGTCATAGGATCACACTATCCTACCAAATTTCACCTGATTTGGTCCTCTAGATTCGGAGCAAATTGGCTTGGACAGACGGACGGATAGACAGACAGACGCACGAGTGATCCTATAAGGTTCCGTTTTTTTTTTATACGGAACCTAAAAACCGGCCAAGTGCGAGTCGGACCGGCACTCCGAGGGTTCCGTACCACCACACCTCCCCACACAACAACATAGCATAAAGATACCTATTCACATTAGAAACAAAAGACATCAACGCGAGCGATAAAAAATTGCTTTTTTGTAATTCAGTTTGGACTCCTTAGCGCTTGGTACGACTCATATTTGGTAGATTTTTATGATTTGTTGTTTTATCTCAGTATTAGTACTATAATGTCACCAAGTTTCACATTTGCATGTATTACCGTTTTTACGATTGAGCTAAATCAAAAATACTTCTAAAGACCTATAAAAATAGGTTTTTTGTATGGAGACCCCGTTATTTTTTACTTTTTCTAATTTTTAGTATTTGTTGTTATGAATAGTGAAATATATAGCTAGAAATACACATTCTGTGAAAATTTCAACTATCTATTAAGGTTCATAAACTACAGCGCGCTGATGGACGGACAGACAACGGAGGCTTAGTAATAGCATAGCATCTAAAAGGAAAGAATAGTAGGTTGTCTTCATACAATGGTACATCGCACGTTTTGTATGTGTGCGCGCCAGTAGGCACGCACCATACGCACGCACTCTACAATAAATAGGAATGACATAAGACCATTCCTGTTTATTGTAGTGTGCGTGCGTGTGGTGTGTGTCTACTGGGGTGCTTATGGTGCGTGCCTACTGGGGCGCGCAAACATACAAACCGCGCGATGTAGGGTAAGGAAAGTTATATTGGTGATAAATTCAACTTAGCGATATTTTTTTAAATGTACCTCTTATATTTACCTTTACAAGCAAGTTTACGAGACAGCGCTAGCGAGTTTACACAAGTGCGAGGAAGACAACCATATGTCTCCCGTTTCGATGGACCGCTCGAGCATTTTTTGAGATACATTTAAAAATATGTCACCAAGTTGCCTATACCACCAACATACCTTTCCTTACCCTATCATTTTTTTAATCCACAATTGGTAAGCCCTTGGCATCATCTCACCTGACGGTAAGTGACGATGATGCCGAAGATGGAAGCGGGCTTACCAAGATTCCCCAACGCAATGGGGATATGGCTATGTTATCTTCAAGCCGGAACACATCAATGTTGTTAGCATTGATGTTTGGCGGCAAGTCTTAGATAAGATGGTGGTAGCTAGCCAGGCGGGCTATGAAACTGCCCTACCACCAACTAAACCGAGTCTTGAAAAGTTGACCCCGCCGGGAATCGAACCCGCGACCTCCTGAAGTGAAGCGAATGGACTAACCATTACGCCACAGAGGCGGTTAATGTATGAAGTGATGTATGAAGACAACCTACTACTCTCTCCTTTTGCTATGGTAATAGGGTCCCGTTGAGTGTATGGGACCCTAAAAATATGTACACGGGTTGACTTGAGAACCTAATAACGGCCTCCGTCACTCCATGTACTTGCGCGCTATAATTACCTACCGCCCGGCCCAGCGTTCTCGGGCCGTTTGCGGACCCAATTCAGTGCGGTTTTCACAAACGAAGCGCACGCACGTAGTTTAATTTAAATCGTTTTGTTCGTTCGTACGCGTACCTACGATGCCGTCTGGTGCCTTATGTGCTAGATGGGTGCAAATCAAGCAAAAGAAGAGATAAACACCTAAAATTTTTCCATTTACCTGTCAATCAAGAAAGGTAAGTGATAAACTATTACTATTTTTTGTCGTTTTAAAATTATTTTTAATACTTGGTATACTAAGCAATAGCTAGTACTCTTTATTACACTGTGGCATTAGTTTGCCTTTCAGACACAGATTTTCATTTTTTTGTTACATAGAAACGTCATACTTACCTTAAACACTATTTTAACACGTTTAAAAAAAGCTATTTTTATTAAAATAAAATTGTGATAATATGTGAGTCGCAGGCGCGGCGACCTGTCTCAACTTGTCGTGCTGTTAGCGCACACAAAAACTTTTGACATAACTATTTAGTAATCTGTGCTTGTGATTCGGTTTTATGCGATTTGTAAAAAATATACATGGTGAATTTTTTCTATGAGGAATTTCTAAATTATAAGAGATAGAGCAAAGCGCTCTTTAGAACCGTGATCTCAATTTTAGAGAAAATAAAAATTGCGTGTTAAAAAATAAAAAAAATTATAGGTCCTGGAGTATGTACTCCGGAGATATGACTTTTTCTTAATTTTTTTTTTGTTATTTCGATTGTATATCACTATACAAACTAAAAATTGTACGGAGACCATAGGTCTAAAGTTGCTAGAAGTTGTTGAAATAAACGTTTTAAATAGTATGTGGAAACTGAACTTACAGACCGATTTTCAAATGATAAAAAAAATATAAAAAACAATTTATAAAAAAAAAATATATGTTGCCCGCGGCTTCGCCCGCGTAGAGGTATGAACCTATTCTCAGGCCTACCCGATATGCACACAAAATTTCATAAAAATCGGTCCAGCCGTTTCGGAGAAGTATGATTACTAACACTGTGACACGAGGATTATATATATACATATATATAGATAGATAAATGATACAATTTTGAACTACCACCTATAAGTCAAAACATATTCACAGTTCTCAATAACATAGACACAAAAAGTTATGTTAATTTAATTTTATCGAAGAGGCAGCCCTGCGATCGCGCGGTGTGAAGCAAGCACTGCGGTTGCTGACGCGATGGAGTAGGCTATTATAGCAGTAGGTATTGGAAATTTACTACTGAGTGAAGTATCTGTTACGTAGTAACTAACATAGACACAAAAAGTTATGTTAATTTAATTTTATCGAAGAGGCAGCCCTGCGATCGCGCGGTGTGAAGCAAGCACTGCGGTTGCTGACGCGATGGAGTAGGCTATTATAGCAGTAGGTATTGGAAATTTACTACTGAGTGAAGTATCTGTTACGTAGTAACTAATTAGTAATCTGTAACTAATTAGTAATCTGTGCTAATAAGACGGTTGAAAACAGTACATTGCATAAACAATTAAATTTTTTGCTCATTCATTTGCCCTTCAAGCTATTAGTCTATGGAAATCCCTTCCCGTGTCCATTAGACAAGCCCCATCTCTTATTTCTTTCAAAACTAAAATAAAAGAATATCTCCTTGTGCTCTGACTCGTACTGTATATTTTATTATTCTGCGTATTACTTTGGTTTGGTAATAATTATTTTATAATTTATTTATATATGTATAATATACAGCTAATATACTAGCTTCTGGCGCAGTCGGGTAACAAAACGCGATATAAATGATGAAAGAAATTGACGTTCCTAAATTAAATCTTAAAGTCCATTTAACTAGTAAACCGCTGGGAAAATGAAAATACAAAGGTGAAATTCTCACAATACCACACACCACATCTCACAATAAATTTAATTGCTAATTAGTAGTTAACTATTTTTCTAATACTTAGTATTAAAGCACGTTATGTGATTATCTATACAAGGTTGGGGTTGAGATTTTTATGCTATTTCTGCAAACGAAAAACTTCACAGCAGTATTTTATGCCATAGTTCCAAAGGAGAATGCTAAATTTCAGAGCAAAAATTCACAATTTAAATACCTCAATTATTTAGGTTGCTGGATGGTGATTGGTGGATGCGGGCAGCCCAGGACCGGTCGTTAAATCCGGGAGGCCTTTGTCCAGCAGTGGACGTCTTTCGGCTGATAAGATGGTGATGATTCATGTACGACAAAATTCCAAATCAATCTTCCTTTTTAAGGCTTCGTACACCCAAACGGAGCAACGGGACCCCAATATTACGAGTAAGCCTGCGCTGTCCATCCGTGCGTCCGTCTGTCTGTCTGCAGCGGGCTCTATTTCATAAACCGTTGTTACCGTTAGACAGTTTCTATTGTAGTTTTAACAAAAATAATAAAATAAAAAAAGCAAAAAATTAACAACGATTTTTATAGGTATTTTTGATTTAGCTCTACTGTAAGAACTTTAATACATACAAGCGTGAAACTTGATGTATATAGTACTAATTTTTAAGTAAAAACAACAACCAGTAAATCCTGGCCAAGTGTGAGTCGTACTCGCTCTAAGGAGTCCGAACTCAATTAAAAATAATATTTTTCTGTCGCTAGCGTTGATGTCTTTTGTTTGTAATGTGAATGGGTGTGTAGAGGTATGGTAGAACGGATCCCTTGGAGTACGAGTCCAACTCGCACTTAGCCGGTTTTTTTAATCAATCGCATCCCATCTAAATTTTACTGTCACAAAGTTATAACGGCACACGTAACATCAAGGTGTTTTAATATAAAAGCCACTAAAAGACTTCCACGTGCTACAACGGCACGTCCCGGCCGTGAAATTCTGTCGTTGCCAGCCCTGAGACTCGAACCCGCGACGTTAGACACGGAGGACACGAAATTTGATTATGACTGGTAACGACGTTTACGAGCGAAAGGCGCCGAGTGAGATTAGACACGCGAGGTTTTCTTGAAACCTACGTGGTTATTTTTTTACAAGCATTTATTTAACTTCCACTGTTCATATGTAAGTATAAAAGTTATTCGTTATTGGCAAGTTAAATTTGAACCATTTCCCGGTTTTCGATTGAGCTAAACTTCAAATCCAATATGGCGGAATCCCAAAGATGGCGGACCAGTTTTTTTTTATGCACCCCTATGACACACCCTGGACACTTCATACAACGGGCCACGAATGACATTTCAAAAAAGGAATGACGGAACAAACAAAATGGCGGCGAAATTCAATACGTTCGACAACCAAACTGTAACCAGTCTGTATCAATCTGGGTGACGAGGGGGTGAGGTCGCAATCTAGAGAGCGGCAGGGAGCGTCCATACTGTATGTTAGTACTAATATATATAAGGTCTAACAAAATTAGCTGAAACTATTTTAACTGGTGCTTCTACCCATGAAACTGAACAAATTTCCCCATGAAACCCATAATCAAATTAAAAAAAAATGGTTGAACTTCCCATACTAAGTTGGCTGATCAGCTGGTCGAGTTAGTATGGGAGAGCCAATTTTTTTTTGCCATTTGACTATGGGTTCCATGGGGAAAGTTGTTCAGTTTCATGGGTAGAAGCACCAGTTAAAATAGTTTCAGCTAATTTTGTTACACCTTATATACTTTGCCCATGATATGGGTATCAAATACAAGGGTATTCTGAGAAGAAAGTGAAATAATTAAAATTATTTTCAAATAGTAGCTTGTACCTAAAAGTTATTAGGTTTTTCTAAATAAGATTATCTATATACCTGTTAGTACGTACCCAGTTTCTGTGGTACCTACCTACTTGTAGGAATACAGTTTGAGGAACTTTTTGTAAAATATTTTTTTGGCTTGAGTTATGCTGCAGGGCGTCCACAATAAATAAAAGTTATTAAGTGAAGTTAGTTAAAAATAAATTAACTCAACAATTATTGGGCATTTTTTTAAAATTAATAATTAGTACCTGAATAATTTTGTAGCGTTTCAGCACAAAGTTCTACTTTGTGGTTTTATAATAAGTAGAAGTACTTAAGATTCGTTATCAAATATTAGATCTTTACCAATGAAATTGTCGATTGTATAAAAAAGTTTAAAGATGAAAATTAATCTTAATATTAATAGTTATTAAAAAAAAATATTCTCAAAATTGTATTAGACTATTAGAAATTAAATGGTGGTAAATATATGCCTATTGTTTAGATATTTTGAGAGCACGGTGGCTTTAAAACCATGAGGTCGGGGTTTTTCAATACACATATTTATATTTAAAGCTCTAACATTATTACATCAGTTTCTTCGTTAATATCATATTTGGGAACACTGCGCATAATATTTCGTCACTTTCAGGAAAATCAAGAAAATCAACTAGTCTAAAAAATTGCTCCATCTGAGCACTAAGAAAACACCTTTGTTTCATTAAATGGTACATAGTTCAGGGGATTGGAACATGAAAGACATGCCACTAGTTACTTATAAAAGACCATAAGTAGTGTCACCGTAAGGTCAGTAATAAAAAACAATAACTTTTTTATTTACAACAAAAATTGGCACTGAACTTGAAAAACTGAATCGGCAATTTCATAGGTAAAGACCTATTATTATTTTTCTTAAAATAATAGTCGCTCAATATCATAGAGAGCAGTCATAACAAAATTAAATGAAATCAATTATACTAGGTCTGCAAACTTATATCCGAATCCAAACTCAATGAAACATTTCAGTTATACGAAGTACCTATTAAACTTATGCAGCTCGCGTGCGCAACCAACGTAAAGCTTAACTTTGACTTCCCATCTCTGTTGAACAACTTTTTAAATCATTGAACCTACTGCCGGCATAATGTTATTTACAGCCAGTATTATAAAGAAAGTCTGTATATAATCGAACACCAAACGGCAGTCTCGCACGCCATTGTTGCAGTACTTAACTCCACAAAAATATTTAAACGGATTATGAATTGTAACCACCACGTGACATGAAATTGTTTGTTAAAAGTTGTCCGTAAAGTGCAACTGCTGGTTTATTTACTGGCGGTGAAGCATCTCCAGCACTTGCCTGGACAGCAAGTAGAGCTACGCTAGTACTGCACCGGCCACGCAGGAGTAGGTATGGACAGGTGCGATAAGCGCCGGGAAGTGAGCGTGCCGAAAGCTCCGGTACCACACTGGAGACGTTGGAGCCAGCTTCTCTGGCGTCCCGAGCAGGGATCGAACCGCCAGCAGCAAAAGCCGCGGGAGGTGAGCATGCCTACAGCTCTGGAACATACCTAGAGAGTAGGTAGTGGTTCTCTTCCACGATGCGCTTGCCTTGCGAGTACCAGGACAAGCTTCTTGCCAGCGAGACCTACCGCAAATGGTCCTTGCCTTCGCCTTATCACAACCTGGACACTTCATACAACGGGCCAGAAATTACATTTCAAAAAAGGAATGACGGAACACACAAAACTATACGTTCGACAATCAAACTGTAACCAATCTGTATCAAACTGGGTGACGAGGGGGTGAGGTCGCAATCTAGAGAGCGGCAGGGAGTGTCCATATTGTATGTTAGTACTAATATATATTATATACTTTGTCCTTATGGTGTTGGCAGGAATAGCGGCCCTCACTGTATGCCTAAGGGGTCGATAGTGGGGACGGTATATCATAAACCTGGTAGTTTAGCGAATCTGGTAGATATACGAGAGGGCTTGTTTGTTAAAATGTAAATTCCAAGCATAGAAGAGCGAAAAAGAAAATTATTTCTCCAAACAACCACTATTCTTGAGGCAGTAAATTTTCTTTAAAAATTGCCTGGGATAGGGCTCACCGGTGTAAAATTTTTATAGAGGTCCTATTTGCATGATCTTCAATTTATATCTCTATTCGCCGGCACCAGCATAAACTTCATCCACAGTTTGCCGTCGTCGTCGGCTCGCTTGAGTAGCAATTCTATTACAAGGGCGCTATTGAAACAGCAGCGGCAGCCGAGTTTCCTTCCACTTAATATTAGGGCTTTCAACGCATCTAAGCTCGGTCTACCGCTGGAATATTATTCAGTGG
The DNA here is from genome assembly GCA_947284805.1 of Coleophora flavipennella. Taxonomy (NCBI): domain Eukaryota; kingdom Metazoa; phylum Arthropoda; class Insecta; order Lepidoptera; family Coleophoridae; genus Coleophora; species Coleophora flavipennella. The sequence continues at coordinate 5,655,004 of OX369263.1, read as the reverse complement.
CTAGAAAATGCTATTTAACAGCGCAACCTCATTCCTGTTTTTACAGCGCATGTCCTTGTCATGTAGTGTTTTTACGAGTTTCGTTTTTACTTCTGCCAATTTTTGGCAGCCCTGCCTTTGAGAACTCCACTGTCTTTGAATAGGAATCACGTAATCGACAGAAGTTTGACGCAGCCTTTCATCCTTTATCAGCGCCGGATCGGCCATGATTTCTCGAGAATCTTTTGAAAGCGGCCCATCTATTAGGTATTGTCTCAGGCTGAAGCGGGAGAAAACTTTTTCTGCTCTCAAAACTTTGTGAACAGTTCATTATCCAGCGTGATCATTTATCGGTGTGTCTCCCAAGTTAAAGGAGTTTTTTCTTAGTGTACCAGATTTCACACAGAGTTTTAATGAGGTAAAACTAGCTGAAAGGGAGTCGTTAGGTGAAGCCTTTCGGTGTATTACTTACTATAGACAGCGAAAGTATATTTACTCTCTTTTTTTACACGACGGCCCATAAAAAAAGAAGTGTTATGTTTTCAGTTGTTATGTTTCCTTATTACCCGACATCTTCGAAACGGCTCGATAGATTTTAGAACCAGAGGTACATTTTACCCCACTTCCCAAAAAAGAGGAATAATGCTCTATAACATCATCATCATCATATAAGCCGAGGGACATCCACTGCTGGACATAAGCTTCCCCCAAGGATTTCCATGACGACCGGCTCTGCGCTGCCCGCATCCAGTGGCTTCCCGCGACCTTCACCAGGTCATCGGTCTACCGAGTGGGAGGCCTGCCTACGCTAAGTTTTCCGGTGCACTGTCGCCACTCGAGGACTGTACTGCCCAAAAGGTCATCTGCCCAATGTTTTATACAGTCGTGTCTTAATAAAAAAAATACTAACTACGTGGCTTATACAGGGTGGGAAGGAGTATACCGACAGATTTTAACCAAAGATTCTAATGCCTATTTAGACAAAAAAAGTAATATAAATATGGGCCAGTAAAGCCTAATTTTCGAGATATTAATTTTTTAAATAATTCACAATTTCAAAAAATCTCAAGGGTAACACGCCCTAATAATCTTATCTGACGTTTGTTGCCTTAAAAGTATCATACTGACGTTGACTTCACTCGTCGTTTATCGTATGTTGTCGGAGTCGTTCGTGAAGTGTGAAGTTTTCTTTTTCACTATTTAGACTAAGGTTTCGTTCAGAAGGGATTACTATGGTTAATTGATTTTTTTGTTCCAGAAATTAAGTAAGTTAATAAGGCAGTTTTAGACCCATGTTGATATAACATTATTTACTCATAATACCACCAGGAATCCATGGTTAAAATCTGTCGGTATACTCCTTCCCACCCCGTATAATCTTAATTTTAAAATTATGTTTATGTGCGTAATTTCCTTCTTTATTATTCTGCCTAGTACTAAAAGAACTAAGTAATAATTTTGACAGAAATGTAGCTTCACGTTTCGTTTTTATTTAGTCATCGTCTCGCCTCATTGGAGTCCTCGCAGACATCGCCAGCCAGCTCGAGCCTCAACTTAATATTTATAGCCAAGGAAAAGATAATAACGAACCACGCTGACTCTACATAATACAATATTCTAACATTTCTTGGCACAAGTTCATCTCCTGGTTTATGTGCACATAAAACACACTCCACCAGATTGTCTAGTAGACGAATCTATCTCAAACTCAAGACCGAGGGTTTACTCAAATTGTTACTAGACAAGGAAACTCCATTAGGTTTTATGGGTCCCCTCAGCGGGCGAATCGCAGCGTCAAGAGCTGAAATTAATTAAATTCAACCCTAAATTCACACTAAGTTTAATTAAAATGCGAAAAGGGTAAATGAGGTATGCGCTTGTTATTGTAATTTTGTTAATTGATTTTTTTTTAATTGTCATTATGGTTGTGTCGGTGTGTACTTATACAGGTGACTAGAAGACATCGGATACATTGCAGGAGGTGAATCAGTAGACGAATCTGAACAACCATTACTAAGAAACCAATGATGATGATGATCTATCCGACCGATTTCGGTTATGGCGACCACTTCGACTCCTAGTCGGTTTGCCGTCAAGGAACCAATAGTCAATTCGCAAAAGAAAAATTGGACTCAGTAGCGTAATGGTTAGTTCATTTACTTCACACCAAGAGGTTGTGGATTCGATTCCCGGCGGGGTCAACTTTGTAAGACTCGGTTTGGTTAGGCATGTTCATAGCCCGCCTGGCTAGCTACCACCATATTATCTGAGTCTTGCCGTGTTGTTAACATTGATGTGTTCCGGTTTGAAGATAAGATAGCCAGGTCTCCATTGCCTTGGGGAATCTTGGTAAGCCCGCTTCCATCTTCGGCATCATCGTCACTTACCATCAGGTGAGGTGATGCCAAGGGCTTACCAATTGTGAATAAACAAAATGTTTTTTGGATTTTTAGAAACGAAGTGGATGAAAAGTTATGACTTAGTATATTTTTGAACAGGTTCATGAAGGCCTTCCATTTAATCACAACACTTATAAAAATTTGATGACGTCATAACGCGTATTTTTAGGAAGAGGAACACTTTTAAAGACTACTAGTCAAATTTATTATTGTTGTAATTTAAAGTATCTATCGATCAAACGGGTATCTTTCCGTCCTTTATCCTTTTCATTGGCTTTCTAACTATTATAACTTAACCAATTTTATTAAAAGTCAAAAACCCGACTGCATAAAAACATTATTGGGCGATCAGATTAAAATACAAATCATTTATTGATAAACTGGATAGTTTACACGTTATAATCTTAACTTATTTTTATTTCAATTTTTTATTATTAATTGAATTACATTTAATTACATTACATTTTTTTAAATTACATTACAAAAAGCGTCGGTGGCTCAACCGGTAACGACTCGGTCCATCTAACCAGAAGTACCGGGTTCAAATCTGGACGGCCAATGTACCAATGAGTTTTTCATAAACTTACGTACATAATTACCGATTGCTTTAACGGTGAAGGAAAACATCGTGAGGAAACCTGCACACGCCTGCGAAGAAACTCGAAGGTTGTGTGTGAAGTCGACCAACCCGCACTGGGCCCGCGTGGTCGACTAAGGCCTAATCGCCCTGATTCAGGGTAGGCTCGAGCCCCTCGGTGGGGACGTATATGAGCTGTAATGATGACATTACATTTATTGGACACCCTATGTCACTTTCGGGATCAAGTCGAATCTAACGACACCTTGCACTCAAAATCTATCAAGCCGTTGAGGCTATTGGCTTAATTTTTGAAGGCTTCATTATATTTATTATATTATTTATTATTTTTTTATATTTATAGGCTTAATTCAATTATTTATTATTAATTAAATTATTACATTACATTTATTGGACACCCAATGTCGCTTTCGGGATCAAGTCGAATCTAACGACACCTTGCACTCAAAATCCATCAAGCCGTTTAGGCTATAGGCGTAATTTGTTAAGGCCTAATTATATTTATAATATTGTTTATTACAATTATATTTATTTATTATATTTATAGGCTTAATTCAATTATTTATTATTAATTAAATTATTACATTACATTTATTGGACACCCTATGTCACTTTCGGGATCAAGTCGAATCTAACGACACCTTGCACTCAAAATCTATCAAGCCGTTGAGGCTATTGGCTTAATTTTTGAAGGCTTCATTATATTTATTACATTATTTTTTATATTTTATATTTATAGGCTTAATTCAATTATTTATTATTAATTAAATTATTACATTACATTTATTGGACACCCAATGTCGCTTTCGGGATCAAGTCGAATCTAACGACACCTTGCACTCAAAATCCATCAAGCCGTTTAGGCTATAGGCTCAGCCAAAGAAACATCTTTTTTATGCAGTCGGGTAAAAACTGTAACATTTTCTTGTAAGTTGCTGCACCGCCACCAGTTAATTCTTTTTATAATACAAGCTTTTATTTAACTTGTAATGTTCGTACGAGTATGTAAGTCCGTCAAATCTTGCGGTGGATTTTAGAGCGACTTCCAGGGGTCCAATTGAGCTGAAATTTGGTATGCCGTATTCGTCGTGACAATAGATCCATTCGGTGTTTTGAAGTTAATCTGATGATGAGCTACGAAGGTGGAATCAATGTCCCAGGAAAGTTTTTTGATTTTTGATTAAAATCAAAAAATGTTCCTAGGAAGGGAATACTGTATGTACCTCTCAGCCCGGCTTCTTTAAGTTTTGAATCAAGTATTAAGTTTATTACATTTTAATTTGACACACTGAAATTAATTTAATTTTTTTATCACGATTTTATTAGCTTCACCTGTATGTTTGTATGTAACCGACTCTTTTGGAATCGATTTTGACCCACTTTAAACGGACAGATTTAATTCAAACTATGTAGACTTGTCAAGAATCAGCGACAATAATAATAAATAATTTCATAAGTTTGAACTAAAAAATAAAAATAATTAGATTAAAAAAACAACTAAAAAACACTCTTTTAAAGTATATCAGACTAAAAAGTAAAAAATAATTCTTAATATAATTTGAAAATAATAATTAACAAATTACTAGTATTATTTTGAATGAGTGTGGGATGCTCGATAGACGAAAAATATGGCACAGAGCGCCCCACGCTTTTTCACAATAATACTAGTAATTTGTTAATTATTATTTTCAACCTATATTAAGAATAATTTTTTAATTTTTAGTCTGATGTACTTTAAAAGCGTGTCTTTTAGTTTTTTTTAACGCTATTCATTTGTTATTAATTGAACTAGTATTATATTATTAGAATAGATACCTATCGCTAATATTTAGAATCATAATATCATACATTTAGGTGAAAAAACCCGCTCCCCTTGTAATGAGGACTCTGTAATATCGCCGCTTGGTGGTCGTCTGCAATCAGTACTCTATTCTTCCCCTACCTTCCATCTCGTTGAAGGAAAAGCCTTTGAAAGAACAATTGAAAAAGCTTTTAGAAAAGTTTTCTAGTGAAACTTTTGAAAATACTTAGAAGGTGTAACGTTCACAACTGTGACCACAGAACCTGTAGGTGAAACAGTGGTAGCTGTAATAGTGGTAGCTGTAACAGTGGTAGCTGTAACAGTGATAGCTGTAACAGTGGTAGCTGTAATAGTTGTAGCTGTAATAGTGGTAGCTGTAACAGTGGTAGCTGTAATAGTGGTAGCTGTAACAGTGGTAACTGTGACAAAACGATTTAAGTTAAAACCATTTTTTATCCACTATTGATAAGCCCTGATGGTAAAAGTGACGAAAATACCGAAGATGGAAGCGGGCATACCAAGATTCCTCAACGCAATGGGGATCTGGCTATCTTATCTACCTATGACTAATTACGTTATTAAAAGTCAAATATTACGTAAAGAAAGCTTGTCATTAGCTAAGAAACCTTGCTATCCAATTAAAATAAGAATTTTACATGACGTTGTAGAAATATCACTTATTTGCGGCCACTGCGCATGTTCGACTCCTTGACAGACTTGTTCACCTCACCCATAATGGAAACAATGTATTTTGAATTCCCTTTCTGTTGCTTCTCAGGTCTATTGTTGTTATTGTAATTTAGGGCCAAAAAAAATAAAATAAGACTTGGTTTCAAAAGATACTAATTTATTCATTAGTTGAAGTAAAACTTAAAATCTTTTGACGTACATGCTTTCATTTGAAAAGAGTATTTATGCTCAAAAGTCAAATGCTCACGGGACGTTTTAAAATTTAAAAAAGACGATCACAGGATTTTCTGCGATTCTATTGAAAATAAAAGACGATCCTTGGACCTTGATTCCACCTCCTAAGTTCATCATCAGATCAACTTCATAATACCAAAAGGAAATATCTTTTGTCACCGGGAATTCGGCTTCATACCAAAATTTCAGCTCAATCGGAGCTCTGGAAGTCGCTTTAAAATCGATTGCAATATTTGACCTAAAAAACATATTGTATACATACAAACATTATAAGTTAAATAAAAGCTTCTTTATAAAAAAATATGATATGAAATGTTCACTATAATAAAAAGGAAACCTTACGTTGAGTTTTCTGTAGACATTTTTTTTAAAAGACTGAAAAATATTCGGTTGGTAGATAAAGTATCGTAGAAAAGGGTGAAAATTTTAACAAAAACCAAAGTTTTCTCCTTGGTAATACACGACATTACCTCGAATAGGCTAGCTATTTTACAGTATAAAAAATGAACCCCGTACCAAAAGTATGGAAAATGTGGTTTCAGTTAAATATTCTGAGATTTTGATATAATATAGATTTTAACGTCCTGAACAAAAGTCTCTATGGGGGCTACCACTGTTGCCGAGTCCCTTTCAGAGTTACGACTGATTTTGTATCCTCAAGGAAATCGACTCTAGTATACCACTCCGCACCTTGTCACAGTGACAGTAATATCAGTAATATGACACCTCCAGCGTCTTTCTCAAGTGCAAAATAAATCGTTTCATAAATATTTTACGAAGTTCTTATTACAACGACACACAGATCATTGGAACATATTTTTGTGCATTTTAATGCACGCATATTTTTACAGTAGTACCATACAAAACAAACTATTAATAACGGGTATAATGAAAGAAAAATAGTGTTACTCGTTAATTCTTATTTAATTAATAAGAGTCAATTGATTAAATAAATAGTTGGTAATTGCATCTAATTTATTAAATTTATTTTTAACATGTTGTGAAGAGCGTGCGTTCGTTCGCCGAACCGGTTTCTGGCAGAATAACAGCGCTGCAGAGTATACTGCAGCATATGCTGAGTCAGTAACGTTTTGGTGCACAGTACAGCTATTTTTTATAGTTTATTTCTATCGTTTGTAAATTGAACCTGGAAATTGTTGTACTGTGCTCTAAATAAAAGTTTTTCTATTCTATTCTATTCTAATTAATGATTTGTTGTCTGATACAAAATCAGTCGTCACTCTGAAAGGGACTCGGCAACAGTGGTAGCCCCCATAGAGACTTTTGTTCAGGACGTTAAAATCTATATTATATCAAAATCTCAGATTATTTAACTGAAACCACATTTTCCATACTTTTGGTACGGGGTTCTTTAAAAAACACTATTCAATGTATAGAATTTCTTCTAGAATAGCAAAAACACTTGCTCATTTGAAATATTAAACATATTTTAATTTTATATTTATTAACAACAGCACATTAGTTCGTTAAAGACTATGGCACTTTTTTTTTCGTAAAATTTGTTTGCAATTTTTTTCTGCGTGTCCTCCTGTGTTTATTATTATTATATTTATTATATCAGCTCATATACATCCCCACCGAGGGGCTCGAGCCACGCGGGCCCAGTGCGGGTTGGTCGAATTCACACATCCTTCACCGTTAAAGCAATTGGTAATTATATGTACGTAAGTTTTTGAAAAACTCATTGGTACATTGGCCGTCCAGATTTGAACCCGGCACCTCTGGTTAGATGGACCTAGTCGTTACCGGTTGAGCCACCGAGCTCCTGTGTTATAGCAGAAAAACAGCGATTTATTCAGGTATTTGTTCCTGAGTGAATTTCCCTTGCTGAGCTATTGCCTATTTGCACTGCTGCAACACACCAACAGTGCTTTTTATTCTTTATTGTTTTTATTTTTTAAATTTTTTATTTTGTTTTTACTTTTTACCCTAACACTTCGTACTTGTTACTCCGCAGGTTCTATATTTCATGTTTTCTATTTTTAATTTATCATGCATATGTGTGTTTGTGTGTGTGTGTATGTGTGTGTGTGTGTGTGCAGATACAAATAAAACAGTTTATCTATCTATCTATCACTTATGACGTCACTATGTCAGTGATGCGTATAATTGCAGAACAAACTTTCGTTTTTGACAGTTGTGCAGTATGACGAGTAGAAGCCCCAGTTAACAGGACCTACACCAGGTGAGATGTTGTCAGGGGTTTACCAATTGTGAATAAAAAAAAATAAAAAAAGTTGATAAAAAGTTACTTTAATGAATAGTCGTAAAATGCCGTATTGTAAACGGAGCAATATAAATAAATTGTACAGTTACACCACACCCCGGGACACTGCATACTACGGTCACACCCTGGACACTTCATACTACGGTCACACCCTGGACACTTCATACAACGGGCCTAGTAGTAGTAGTCAATGGCCAGAAATGACATTTCAAAAAAGGAATGACGGAACAAACAAAATGGCGGCGAAATCCTACACGTTCGACAACCAAACTGTAACCAATATGTATCAATCTCGGTGACGAGGGGGTGAGATCGCAATCTAGAGAGCGGCAGGGAGTGTCCATACTGTATGTTAGTACTAATATATAAGGTGTAACAAAGTTAGCTGAAACTATTTTAACTGGTGCTCCTAACCATGAAACTGAACAACTTTCCCAATGGAACCCATAGTCAAATCGCAAAAAAAAATTGGCTCTCCCATACTAACTCGATCAGCTGATCAGCCAACTTAGTATGGGAAGTTCAAATTTTTTTTTGAGATTTGACTATGGGTTTCATGGGGAAAGTTGTTCAGTTTCATGGGTAGAAGCACCAGTTAAAATAGTTTCAGTTAATTTTGTTAGACCTTATATATACTTTGCTACGGTCGTTAAATGATATTTCTAAAAACAAATGACGGAGCAAACAAAATCACGACGAAATCCCATACATTCGAGAACCAAACTATAACCAATCTGAATCAATCTGGGTGACGAGTACTTTAGTACTATACGAGTATGTTAGTACTGATATACAAGTATATATAGGGTGTAACAAAATTGGTGTAGGTCCTGTTAACTGGGGCTTCTACTCGTCATACTGAACAACTTTCTCAAAGGAACCCATAGTCAATTCTCAAAAATAATTGGACCCTCCATACTAAAGTGCACAAAATCGGTCGATCAGCTGATCGATTTGTATGAAGAGTAAAAATGTTTTACAGTAGAACCTCGTTAAGTCAAACCTCGATAAGTTGAAAACCTCCAGATCTCGAAACAATGTTTTGTTCCTTTCCCTTCAAACACCAAAACCTCCATTACTCGAAATCTCAACCCTCTATGAGTCGAAATAATCAGTGAGTCCCTGCAAGCCATTATGGTACATATTTTCCCTCTATAATTCAAAAAATTAAATTGGACCTCTGTATCTCGAACATAGCAATGTTTTATTTTACAACCTTTACAACTCGATTATTTAAAACTTATTACCTGTACAGCTCTTAGAAAAATAAGTTATCGACTTAAATAATTTGCTGACAATGTAAGTACACCATTGTTGCTTAAAAAACAAAGGAGTATACAATAAATAGAATTAAAGTACCTTCGGGTAATAAGGCCTGTCCGGTAATAAGGGCATTGAGATCAATAATGCCATAGATGAAACAAAAATACTGTGATTAATGATCTTAAATAACCAAAGATATTGAACAATAATATAACTAATATATTATTTTTAAAAGGTGAATTAGGCCTTATTACCATATCTTATTAAAATAAGGCCTACTTGTAACGTTTTTTAAAAGGTTAATTTTGTTTTTGTTTATGGTAAAAAAGTGCATTTTTTGTTTATTACTTTATAGAAAATGTATTAAAATAATGATTAACATTAAAACTTGTTGATTAAACTGAATATTTTACATTTCATTACAAATATCCATCAGCTAGGTCTCATTACCCGCTGATACCTTACCACGAATTTATTACTCACGTTAACACGTGTTTGCTTGATTGGTGTCAGGTTTTTAATTTATTATTTTTCATTTCATTTGAACTTTGGCGAAGCAAGTCATTTGTTGTCGACTGAAATATTGTCAGAAGTAGTTTGGTTCTACTGCAATACACATACATCAATTTGTACAACAGTTTACAAATAAAATTGTTAAAACATGAGTGCTGTGAAACGTAAACTGTTGATTTATAATATGTTTAAAATATGTTTGTCACCTCTATAACTTGAATTTTTATTTAATTTACCTCTCTAACTCAAAATTTATACGAATGAATCTCAACCTCTATATGTCAAATCAAAATCCTCCTAAGTCGAAATCCTCCATAAGTCGAAAACTCTATAACTCGAATTTTTCCCTTGGTGTTCGACTTATAGAGGTCCTACTGTATTACGTTTTCAGAAAAATCGTAGAACAAAAGTTGTTCAGTATGATCAGTAGAAGCCCCAGTTAACGGGACTTGCACCAATTTTATAACACCCTGTATAATATATACTCTGTTTAAGCTGTGCATACTTACACAACAACGTAGGTATGGAACCCTCAAAAACAATGTATAGTACATTAGGTATTTTTTTTCCAAAATGTCGCAGTTCCCAGTCGAACTTTCCGCGACTTACGGCACAGATTTTTAATAATCGCCACGGCTGTGCCCAAATGAGTTCCCTTAAAGCCCAATAAGTTGTTGAGATTGAGAAAACTTTACGCCGCAACTTGAAAACAAAGTTTTTTTGTTCCTCCATCGTATTATACCTGACATTGGTTTTCAGGGAGGGCGAAGAAAATAACATTTGACAATTTTTCACGAGATAATTTTATAAAAGCTTTCTTCTATCTCGAACAATGTACATTTTGGATAATTATAATACAGTTTAATTTGAAGAAAGACAATGTAATTCATTCAGAATTTATTTCCATTGTGCCATTATTCTATTTTTATTTGAGTAGAAACAGTATAATTTATAGGTATTTCGACATTTATGTATATCATTATCCTTACTAATATTGTAAATTTTAAAATGTATTTGTTTGTTACCTTTCCACGCTTCAACATACTAATATAATCATAATCATCATCATATCAGCCGAAGACGTCCACTGCTGGACATATGCCTCCCCCAAGGATTTCCACGACGACCGGTTCTGCGCTGCCCACATCCAGCGGCTTCCAGCGACCTTCACCAGGTCATCAATCCACCGAGTGGAAGGCCTGCCTACGCTACGCTTTTCGGTGAGCGGGGACCACTCGAGAACTCTACTACCCCAACGGCCATCCGTTCTACAAGCTATGTGCCCCGCCCCCTGCCACTTAAATTTAACAATTCTGAGAGTATGTCGGTAACTTTAGTTCTCCTACGGATCTCCTCGTTTCTGATTCGATCACGCAGAGAAACTCCGAGCATAGCACGCGCCATTGTTCTTTGGGTGACCTTGAGCCTTCTTATGAGGCCCATAGTAAGCGACCATGTCTCAGTTCCGTTTAACGCACTCTGGTCGAAGACCTTGGTCTTAAGACAATGCGGTATCCGTGACGTAAAGATATTGCGAAGCTTCCCGAACGCTGCCCAGCCGAGTTGGATTCGACGATTGATCTCTTTCTTAAAGTTGGACCTACCTAACTTATTTGTCTTAGGTACAAATATTCGGTAACTAATATATACTTATATTATAAATATAAAAATGTGTTTGTTTGTTTGCTCATTACCTTTTCACGCTTCAAAACCTTAGCCAATCTTAATGAAATTTGGCATGCAGGTAGTCTGTGGAAGGCTACTTTTTATCACATAAAAATAGCACAGTCTGATGCAGTTGATGAGGGAACAGAAAAAAAAACTCTGATTTGGTAAATTTCTTTAACATCGCTACAGGACAATGGGTTTTTGATAATTTGATAATTTATTTTTGTGATTTTTTGCACAGAGATGGTTGAGGAGGTGGGAGATGTCATAATTTACTAATTAGCATATCCTGAAATAGTTCCCGAGGGATCAGGGGAAAACTCATTTCCACGCTCGGCGCACGTCGGCGTCGCAACGCATTTGATAGTAGTGATTTTTTGTATATAATTGGCTGGGAAGATGGGAAGTAACATAGATTTCTAATCAGTATAGCTTCAAAAAAACTTACGTACATACTTACCGATTGCTTTAACGGAGAAGGAAAACATCGTGAGGAAACCTGCACACGCCTGCGAAGAAACTCGAAGGTTGTGTGTGAAGTCGACCAACCCGCACTGGGCCCGCGTGGTCGACTAAGGCCTAATCGCCCTGATTCAGGGTAGGATCGAGCTCCTCGGTGGGGACGTATATGAGCTGTAATGATGATGATAGCTGGATATCGTCCTGAGGGATCTGAAGAAAACTCATGTCTACGCTCGCGAGCCGCCGCGCACTACTCACCCTCAAAGACAGTCAATTAAACGATGTCCACGCGGGCAAAGCCGCGGGAGAAAGCTAGTATACAAATAAAATGAATACGAGATTCACGCTCACTGACTGACTGACTGACCTTGTAACGCTGTCAAAATGATTCAGTAACGCTCGCGTAGTCTAGAGAATGCAGTGATTCGGGTTCGTATCTCATCACAGCAGCTCATATACGTCCCCACCGAGGGGTTCGAGCCTACCCTGAATTAGGGCGATCAGGCCTTTGTCGACTACGCGGGCCCAGTGCGGGTTGGTCGACTTCACACACAACCTTCGAGTTTCTTCGAAGGCGTAAACAGGTTCCCTCACGGTGTTTTCCTTCACCGTTAAAGCAATCGGTAAATATATGTATACGTAAATTTTGAAAAACTCATTGGTACATTCGCCGTTCAGATTTGAACCCGGTACCTCTTGTTAGAAGTACCGAGTCGTTACTGGTTGAGTCACCGACGCTTTTCGTATCTCAGTGATAGCTAAATACTTTAAGGTTTTTTATTTCAACGGAAGTCTTAGGCGCCTTACAACTCTACTAAAGCTGCATGTGGAAGAAAATTAACTTCCCTATACGTGAAAAGTTTTACGGTTGAGGGTTTCCTTCCGATCAGTGGAAATCGGTTCGCGGCAGACCGTCGGGCGGCCGGCATAAATCACAACTTCGGGCACGCCCGATAAATCGTACAGCGGGCAAATTAAGCCGGTACAAAAACAAGTTATGCAGTCGATAACGGTGGGATGATTAATGAATCCTAGCTTATAAATTTAGGACAGATTACGAAGGGAATGTAGCGTTGGTGGCGTAACGCCTTGGGCAGCTACCTACCGTTAGGGAGTCGTGGTTCGAATCCTGCCACGTACCATATATCACCATACGTTTGTTCTATCTTCATCACTTGTTTGCTCTATGGTGCTGTAGAAACATAAATTAGATATCTATCTATCTATCTACCAACGTGTTTTCGGATTTCGATTTTATATGTACGTTTATCCGACGCTCTTGCGGTGAAGGAAAACACCGTGAGGATACCTGCACACGACTGCGGAGAAACTTGCAGGTTGTGTGTGAAGTCGACCAAGCCGCACTGGGCCTACGTGGTCGACTAAGACCCGATCGCCCTAATTCAGGGCATATTTAACCGCCTCCGTAGCTCAGAGGCAAAGTTCACTGACTTTACACAGGAGGTCGCGGGTTCGATCCCCGGCGGGGTCGACTCGGTTTGGTTGGTGATAGGGCATTTCCAAGCTCGCCTGGCTAGCTACCACCATCTTATCTAAGTCTTGCCGCCAAATATCAATGTTGATATCATTGGTGTGTTCCGGCATGAAGATAAGATAGCCAGTTCCCCATTGCGTTGGGGAATCTTGGTAAGCCCGCTTCCATCTTCGGCAACATCGTCACTTACCACCAGGTGAGATGTTGTCAAGGGTTTACCAATTGTGAAAAAAAAAAGGCTCGAGTCCCTCGATGGGGACATATATGATGTAGAAGAGGAGGGTTATGTTGAATACCATGTCATTTACCTAAAGGAACTTTAGAGTATCCTGCTGTTTGTGGCAGTGGCCTGTAACTTAAGTGGTAATGATGGGCGAGGAACATTAATAGCTCGTAGAACAGATGGCGTTGGGGTAGAAAGTTGCAGAGTGGCGACTTAGCATAGGCAGGCCTTCCACTCGGTGGACCGACGACCTGGTGAAGGTAGCGGGCAGCGCAGGACAGGTTGTTGTGGAAACCCTTTTGGAGGAGGGGCCTTAGTCCAGCAGTGGATGTCTTTCAGCTGATATGATCATGATGAACCAACCCGCTGCAATAGTACATTGTGATAAGACACCCATCTAAAAATAGTAGCAAAACAAAACTAAACGAAGTAGATTAAATAGGTTTAGATTAAATGAAGTAGGTTTAGTTTTGTTTTGCTACTATGGGATGACGAATGCTAGTCATCTGAGTTACTTTTTATCATCGGTCATATAAGACATTTTCTTCTAAAAATGTTTGAAATACTTAGGCGTGACGTCATAGTTTAGCAGCGTCATTTATGTACTCATTTTGTGATTTTGGTGAATTAATAATCGAAGACTTGATGGATAACAAAACGAGTAAGGTTTTCCGAAGTTTAAGTAGAAGGGCAATTTAGTGATCAAGAGTTCATAATTTATTTCTGATGCTGTCGTCATCCCTATTGTGCTGCCTGTGTATTTCTTTTTTCTACCTTCCTGCTTTCTTCTTTGGGTAATTGTTTTGTCTTTGTGTTGTGTTGTAGTTTGTAGTGTCATTTATGTCAAATAACAGTATTGACACACCCCGGACACTCCATACAAGAGGCGAGAAATGACATTTCTAAAAACAAATGACGGAACAAATGAAATCACGTCGAAATTCTATACGTTCGAGAACCAAACTGTATCAACCTGGGTGACGAGGTGGTGAGGTCGCAATCTAGAGAGCGGCAGGGAGTGTCAATACTGTATGTTAGTACTAATATGTATACTTTGGTATTGTTTTGAATCTGATATACATAAGGGCTGTAAATAAGTAATTGCAAACCAGATTAGGCGACGAGTGTGCAATTTCCTTTTATGCCTGTGTACCGTCATACGACCTTTTTCAATATATACTTTGGTATTGATTTGAATCTGATATACATAAGGGCTGTAAATAAGTAATTGCAAACCAGATTAGGCGACGAGTGTGCAATTTCCTTTTATGCCTGTGTACCGTCATACGACCTTTTTCAATATATACTTTGGTATTGATTTGAATCTGATATACATAAGGGCTGTAAATAAGTAATTGCAAACCAGATTAGGCGACGAGTGTGCAATTTCCTTTTATGCCTGTGTACCGTCATACGACCTTTTTCAATATATACTTTGGTATTGATTTGAATCTGATATACATAAGGGCTGTAAATAAGTAATTGCAAACCAGATAAGGCGACGAGTGTGCAATTTCCTTTTATGCCTGTGTACCGTCATACGACCTTTTTCAATATACAGTAGTGAGAAAATAGTTTGATTTGCAAAGTTCAACGTATAATATAAAATTGCGATCATGGAGTGTAGGAGGAGAGGTGCTGGTATGCGATACCCCGTCGCTTGCGGTATTAGTTGGGGCTTTTGAGCTATGTTTATTTATATTTAGACTGACTCGGTGGCTCAGTGGTTAGTGTTCTTGACTGCTGATCCGAGAGTTGTGGGTTCGATCCCCACCTAAGGCAAACATTTGTGTGATGAGCAGATTTGTTTGCTCTGTGTCTGGGTGTTAAATATCTATATATGTAAGTATTTAAATGTATATAAGTATGTATATATCAGTCTCTGGTTCCTATAACACAGGGAATCCTTTTTTGGGGCCATTTGACTATGTGTGATTTGTCCCAGAAAATTAATTAATTAATATTTATTATTTATTTTCAAAAATAAGTACTACTTTTCGAGCAACTGTATTGAAAATTTTATTACAAGAAAAGTCTTAAAACGAAGTGTAACGTTTATTTTTTTTTTATCCACAATTGATAAGCCCCGGGCATCATCTCACCTGATGGTAAGTGACGATGATGCCGAAGATGAAAGTGGGCTTACCAAGATCCCCCAACTCAATGGAGCTCTGGATATCTTTATCTTCAAGCCGGAACACATCAATGATGTGAACACTGATGTGTCTCGGCAAGACTTAGATAAGATGGTGGTAGCTAGCCAGGCGTGCTATGAAAATGCCCTACCACTAACCAAACTGAGTCTTACAAATTTGACCCTGTCGGGAATCGGACCATCGACCTCCTGGTGTGAAGCGAATGGACTAACCGTTGCGCCACGGAGGCGGTTAAAAATTTATTTACACTTATAGTAGATACACCAAAATATTTTTTTTAAAGATAATTCTTAGGGATAGCGCTTATGATGTACAGTAGGCGGGAGCATTCTCTTTCAGACATCCTTTTTGACAACGTTGTTGCTTTGATTTTCATACACAGATGTTAGCTATATTACATGACAGCACGTACATAAGTCGCACAAGTATTTATTACATGCTTTTATTGCAATGTTCGTATGTGTAAACTTGCAATGTTCGTATGTGTAAGGATGTATGTTGTCCGCTTCGAAATTTGCAGGTTAAAGAACCCCGTACCAAAAGTATGGAAAATGTGGTTTCAGTTAAATATTCTGAGATTTTGATATAATATAGATTTTAACGTCTTGAACAAAAGTCTCTATGGGGGCTACCACTGTTGCCGAGTCCCTTTCAGAGTTACGACTGATTTTATTTGATTTGAAATGAACCCTTAATAAACCGAGTTTGAAAGTGTACATGTGTATCTATGAAAATATATGTAGATAAGATTTAACGAGTAACACTATTTTTCTTTCATTTTACCCGTTTTTGATAGTTTGTTTTGTCTGGTACAGTCTACTGTAAAAATATGGGTGTATTAAAATGCTCAAAAATATGTTCCAATGATCTGTGTGTCGTTGTAATAAGAACTTCGTAAAATATTTATGGAACGATTTATTTTGCACTTGAAAAAGATACTGGAGGTGTCGTATTACTGATATTACTATCACTGTGACAAGGTGCGAATTGGTACTAGAGTCGATTTCCTTGAGGGTACAAAACCAGTCGTAACTCTGAAAGGGACTCGGCAACAGTGGTAGCCCCCATAGAGACTTTTGTTCAGGACGTTAAAATCTATATTATATCAAAATCTCAGAATATTTAACTGAAACCACATTTTCCATACTTTTGGTACGGGATTCTTTGACCAATTTGGTTTTCGATTGAGATGAAATTTTGCACACACGTTAATTTAGATGACAATGCATGGTTAGCTAAGTAACATCATTCTAAATCCAGGCGGACTCCCAAAGATGGCGAACCAGTTATTTTTTATGCTTTGCATGATATTTGTATCAAATAAAAAGGTTTTTCTAAGGAAAATAATACGAAATACATAGTTAAGATTATTTTCAAATAAAGGCTTGTATCTAAGAGTTTGTAGGTTTTTCTAAATGAGATTATTACAGGCTATATACGTAATCATTACCATCTTATAAGTTCATTTACGTCCCCACCGAGGGGCTCGAGCCAACCCTGAATTAGGACGATCGGGTCCTAGTCGACCACGCGGGTTGGTTGACTTCACACACAACCTTTGATTTTCTTCGCAGACGTGTGCAGGTTTCCTCACGATGTTTTCCTTCACAGCAAGAGCGTCGCATAAACGTACATACTCGTATTAAATCGAAATTCGAAAACACATTGGACTCTAACCATGACCTTCCTGACAGAAGGTAGCGGCCCTAAACATTACGCCACCGACGCTCTTAGGGTAAGTAAGTGTCATAAAATATTACTGAAAAGGGTCTAATTAATACACCTACATATCGTATCTAATCCACAGACAGTTGTGACTGTTTGTAATATGTCACTGTGGCAAATTAATATATATTAGTACTGTTGTGTGGTGGCCATTAATCAATTACAGAATTTCCAGAATTGCCTTACATCCGCTACCTGCTAATAACTCAACGTTGCTGTGATAAATCTACTTGAATGCTGTAACAATTATACAGACTGACTTAAGTTTATTAAAATGAATTACAAATTACACGCGATTCCATGACACGGCAAATGACTTCAATGGATATTAACAATAATATTCGAAAAACCTAAAAACTTTTTGATAATAGCTTTTATTTAATAATCGTGCATTGTCACGAGAAACAAACTTGTGTGTCAAAGTGTAGCCCGATAGCTTCAGTGGAAGTGGGTGGAATATTGATTGCTAAGTTTCAGGACATACATATACAAGTATAATTAAATGAAACCTGTTTTTTTAAAAAAAGAGCATTTTTTTTATAATCGCACATTGTCATGAGAAACAAACGTGTTTATCAAATTTCAGCCCGATAGCTTCAGTGGAAGTGGGTGAAATATTGATTGCTAAATTCCAGGACATACATACAAGTGAAGTTTAAAATATACATATAGGGAGGTATCAACGAGTAGGTAGGTACAACAAGGACGAAAAAATCAGAAAAAAATTATGAACTCTTGATCACTAAATTGCCCTCCTACTTAAACTTCCAAAAAACCTTATTCGTTTTGTTTTCCATCAAGTCTTCGATTTTTAATTCAACAATATCACAAAATAAGTACGCTACAAAACTATGACGTTACGCCTAGGTATGTCAAACATTTTTAGAACAAAATGTCGTTTTTGACAGATGATAAAAAGTAAATCAGATGACAATCTTATCTTACTTAATATATATAAATCTCGTGTCACAATGTTTGTCCTCAATGGACTCCTAAACCACTTAACCGATTATAATAAAATTCGCACACCATGTGCAGTTCGATCTAACTTGAGAGATAGGATAGGGTAGGGTAGGGTAGTGTAGGGTAGGGCAGGGCAGGGCGGTACGAAGTTCGCCGGGACAGCTAGTATATATATATATATATATGGTCGAATTGAGAAACCTATTCCTTTTTTTGAAGTCGATTAAAAAAACTAAAGAAAAACGAATTTCTAGATAGCTTGTCTGCTTGCAAACCAGCACTGATGCCCGATGCCTATTCAGTTTCTATGCCGCGCATCCCAAAATCGCAGTATTTTTTTTAATTTTTTTTTATTCACAATTGATAAGCCCTTGGCATCATCTCACCTGATAGTAAGTGACGATGATGCCAAAGATGGAAGCGGGCTTACCAAGATTCCCCAACGCAATGGATAATTATCCAGTTGATGTTTTATCACAAAGTGTTTGCATGCCTAAACAGTGCAAAATGTAAAAGTAGAAAAATAGCAATTTTGAACATGGAAAATAAAGAACAAAGATAAAAGAAAAAAAACAATGAAAAGAAAAGGTGTACTTAGCGCAACAATGAAAGTACAGTCATCAAAAAGATTTTTCAATAAAAATGAGTTAAGATTTTTTTTTCCATCTACAATTGGTAAGCCCTTGGCATCATATCACCTTATAGTAAATAATGATGATGCCGAAGATTGAAGCGGAAAAACCTAGATTCCCCAATGATAACAACATTGATGTTTGGCAGCAAGACTTAGATAAGTTGATGGTATCTAGCCAGACGGGCTAATAAAATGTCCTTCCACCAACCAACCCGAGTTCCACAAAGTTAGACTTCGCTGTAAACCGAACCCGCAACCTGCTAATGTTAAGCTAATGGACTAAACATTATGCCTCGGAGGTGGTAAAATAATTAAAATAAAATAGTTGTATAATAATTAAATATGAAAATAATCAGTAGTGACAAAATAAGTTTATAAAAATATCCCGTTAAATAAGGTAAGTGCTAATTTAAAAAAAAAACTACAAATTACAAAACTGTTCATAATTTTAATTTTTATTTATTCTGAATTTTCCATTAATTTTCCCAACTCTCCTCAAAATGAAATTTTAGAGGCCTTGAAAGTATCATGGTTACCAAAACGTTTGTGATGTCCTTGGTGGTAACACAGTTACGGGCATAATTCACGCGGTGTGATGGATCATGGGGTTGGACGCGTATGTGTAAAAAGTTCTTTTTCATTTCTCATGCTCTGAAAGTACGCCTATATAGCCCTACGAAGAGGGACTAAAGTGACCACTTTAGTCTCAAGGGAGTGAAAAGTAATTAGTTTTTAATTTCCTTCATGTGACATAGACAAACTCAAACAACCAGTAAATATTCTATTATCTGTGGAGTGTGGATCATCTTCATTGCGAAAATGTTGAGAGTTTTAGTTCCATTGTTTTTCCGCAAAGGAGGTGGCGCCATGTGTTTTAAAATCTTTGGTGATTTTTATTTTACTAAGTAATATTTACTAAATGTTTTTGTACTAAATTGACTTTTTTTTCTCGCACTCAAAGTGAAAAGTACAGTTTGCACCTCGATACTAAACGCCAACTTAATATACCCTCGCACTCTCGGGAGTCAAACCACCTCTGGTATATTATGGCTACGTTTAGTCCCTAGATATAAAATATACTACTATTGGGAAATTGGGATGATTTCGCTCGAACCTACTTTAACATCACTAAGTCTTCGCAATACTTTATTACGAATTTTCGTATCATTTATGAGGCAGACTGTACATTATTATCCTTGTGGACGTATCATTACGAGACCAAATGCATTTGCGGTATTAGTTTGCGACCTGTGCGACAGTAAAAACAGACCCACAAGTAGTTTCAATAAAGCTTGTCACACACGGAGCAGGTATTATATTTTTTTATCTAAAGATAAAATATATCTCTTCTACAATTTAATGGACCATCACACACGACGCAGTTAGATGCACTCGAGAGCGTTAAAACCTGGCAACCCCCCTTTTCTTTGCAATACTCCAATTAACGCATACTTCTATTAATTTTAGATTTTATGTAAATTATTATTTAAGATTTAATTAATATTAAGGTAATGTTCTGTTTATCATTTATTTCCTCGTGAATAATGATTAAACCAATTATTACTCATTTTATATCCAAAGCTAGGCATTCCAAACTACCCTGCCTGTTTCAAACGCTCGCAAGTGTATTATCAACTTGTATGGCGAAGTTGTCAGATATAGATGTACTTGTGGTTCGCCCTGAACTGTGAATTCACGATGTACTACTTATAAAAAAAAAGGTAGGACATTCACTAACGCTTGCGCGATGTAGGATCCGTCCAGCGCCATCTAGTGGTATTTAGAAAAACCACGTTTCCAACATTTACAACCCCCTGTAAGTCGGCAACCCCTTGACCGATTTAGCTCATGTTCGAAATTAAACGTTATCTTTGTCTCATTGATTTACCTACTTTTAACCGCCTCCGTGGCGAAATAGTTAGCCCATTCGCTTCACACCAGGAGGTCGCGGGTTCGATTCCCGGTGGGGTCAACTTGTAAGACTCGGTTTGGTTGGTGGTAGGGCATTTTCTAAGCCCGCGTGGCTAGCTACCACCATCTTATCTAAGTCTTGCCGCCAAACGTCAGTGTAAACAACATTGATGTGTTCCGGCTTGAAGATAAGATAGCCAGTTCTCCATTGCGTTGGGGAATCTTAGTAAGCCCGCTTTCATCTTTGGTATCATCGTCACTTACCATCAGTTGAGATGATGCCAAGGCCTTACCAATTGTAAATAAAAAAAATCAAAAAAAAATCACGACGTTCCAATTGACGATTCTCCCGTAATTATGGTCGAACAAACATTTATACATACAAACGCCAGATTGTTATCGTAGAATCGGAGGACTTTGCTTCACTTCGCTCGCTCGTTCAAAGATCTGCGCCGTGTGTAATAAGCTTAAGAAGTATTTCATAGCTGAGGGTAAACATCATTGATGAGATGACGACATAAGAAATAATGATAATTTACGTACTTACTGCTCTGTAGACATGGATAAACTGGCGATGGAATTGCAAAGAGCACTCATCTATATGAATTACTCCACGCTAAGTATACTGGTCGTCGAAGCTCAGTGCGACTTGCGTGGTTGGATCTATCACGCAGGTTAACTCACCTGAATTACGGTCATTACCTGGATGGGTTTGA
The DNA here is from genome assembly GCA_947284805.1 of Coleophora flavipennella. Taxonomy (NCBI): domain Eukaryota; kingdom Metazoa; phylum Arthropoda; class Insecta; order Lepidoptera; family Coleophoridae; genus Coleophora; species Coleophora flavipennella. Next base: position 5,633,326 of record OX369263.1, on the reverse strand, counting down.
CTGTTGGTGGCACTTTTCTCAACCGTTTCCGTGCTTCGCAAGGCACGGTAAGATGTTGGTGTCGGTTGCTATCACTAGATGGCAGTCGTAAGCCGTGTCAGAAGCCTTATGGTTTAAAAAACTTCTGGCCGTGGGGTTCGGTACTAACCCTACAACATCCGGCCTAACCATCCCGAGTTTAGGAAGACATCTGTGCCCTGGGGACATTTATGGGTTGTTAATAGGGCTTCCAACTCTGATGACAAGCCGGGGGGTTGGAGGGGGGGGGGGGGGGTTGACTTTTCAACTTTCCCTAGCTCACGGCTGTCGCTGTTCAGCCCGGTCATATGTGGGGCGTAGTATAAACATGGGATGTAAAAAATTACGAGATTTAAAGGTTGATTTAGAATCGACTCCAGAATACATGAGAAATAAATAACGGAAAAGTACTTCTGCAAAACAATTGGTTTTTCCATACTAACATAAAAACTATCTTTCATGAAAAGAAAAAAAAGGCAATTTTGTTTAAACTTTTTTTTCTGTACTTTCAAAGTTTAATCTGTCCCTAAAATATCATTTATTTTTTTCACCTTCAAGTGTTCAAATTATAGGCTTCGGTAATTAACTGAACAAACAAAATAAATAAGGTTTCCAAGCAATTATTTATGTCAATGCTTTAATTAGGTAAATAGACTGGTAGTTATTTCAGACTTTTTCAAGTTCAACGGCATTTTGTGAGCCATTTGGGCAAGAAGACTTTTCTGAAGTAAAAAATCCTGCTGAATCGGATTCAGCAGGATTTTTCACTTCGGAAAAGTCATATTGCCAAAATGGCTCACAAAATGCCGTTGACATGAAAAAGTAAGATAAGTAAGTAAGGGAAGAATAACAAACCAAATAAATAATAATCCTCAAAATCGGTTCATATACAAAAAAAAAACGTACACTCGAATTAAGAATCTCCTTTTTTTTCAAGTCAAGAGGAACAAGACTGAAATGAGCGACTGAAAAGGCGTAGGAGCAGAAGCACCTTGTGCGTCGTAGGCACCGTTTTTACGCAGTAATCATCATACGCAGCATAATATCTTATCTAAGTCTTGCCGCCAAACATCAATGTAAATATCATCGAAGCGTTCCGGTTTAAAGATAAGATAGCCAGTTCCCCATTGCGTTAGGGAATCTTGGTGAGCCAGCTTCGTTCTTCGGCATCATCGTCGCTTACCATCAGGTGAGATCAGTGTTGCCAAACCGATCGGTCCAAATACGGTGTTAGTGGGTTCAAATTACGGTTTGCGCCATACAAAATGACCAAAACTTTAAAAAATACCGTGTTTCCAAAGCGCTGATGCCAAAACTACGGTGTTTCTATGATATTGCTCAAAATCCATCACAGTAGACGACACTGAAAAACACGTAAATACGGCACATCTACCGTAATTACGGTGTAGTTGGTAACACTGGGTGAGATGATGCCAAGGGCTTCCCAAAAAAGTAATGTGCATGACAAATCATTGCGTAAACCATTCAAAGCAGGAAACTGTTATGACGAATGCTATATAATATATTTATTCACAATTAGTAAGCCCTTGGGATCATCTCACCTGATGGTAAGTGGCGATGATGCCAAAGATGGAAGCAGGCTTACCAACATTCCCCAACACAATGGAGAACTGACTATCCTATCTTCAAGCCGGAACACATACATGTTGTTAACACTGATGTTTGGCAGCAAGACTTAGATAAAATGGTGGTAGCAAGCCAGGCGGGCTATGAAAATGCCATATCGCGCCAAATCGCTTATTTTCCCAACTTCGTTATCGACGAACTCTCTGTTTGAATGAGTAAACTTTCTAGTCTCAAGTGTTGTTGAATAGAACCAAGTTTGTTTTGATTTTCAGGAAGACAATACGATCTCTTTACGCGTATATAAATTTTTTTATGACACAAAAGAAAGATTCGTTAAAAAAATATTGGATGGAGGTACGAGGTCTGCAAGTTCTGTAAACTTGTAATGTTATTTGAGTAATGTTGAAAATAAAACAGTGAAAATTGTGTCAATGAAGTTGTTAAAATAGTTGTTAGTAAAATCTGCACTTGGTACCTGTATACTTAATAACGAGAAGAGATTGCTTAATATTATGAATTTATAGTAGTATGGAAAAGAAGTAAATAAGTAAGTCCTTTATTTCACACCGGAAAAATAACAAAACTTATTAAAATAACTCTCGAAAAAACCTAAAAACTTTTAGGTACAAGCTTTTAATATTGCATTGTCACGCGATATACTTAAGCATGCAAAATTTCAGCTCAATCGGAAACCGGGAAGTGGGTCAAATTTAACTTGCAAGATTTCATTGCATACACCGGGACAGGTGAAACTAAATAAAAGCTTGTAAAACATGTACAGTGCAAAGGCGGGCTTATTGCTTTCAGGGATTTCTTCCAGGTAACCTTTAAGTAACCGATAGGAATAGGTAGGTAAAAAGGTTAAATGCGGTTGGCTGCAGATAAAAAATAAACAAGATTTCTACGATATTCCTTAAAAACAGGTAGATGTGCAATAAATATATTAAATGAATTTTAATATAAATAAAATAAATATTATACAGATAAAAGTAGATATAAAAATAGATTTAAGTAATAAATACATGCTATATACTCTGCGTGAGCGAATCAGAAACGAGGAGATCCGCAGGAGAACCAAAGTAACCGACATAGCTCATAGAATCGCTCAACTGAAGTGGCAGTGGGCAGGGCACATAGCTCGTAGAACAGATGGCAGATAGTAAAGTAAAGTTCTCGAGTGGCGACCGCGCACCGGAAAACGTAACGTAGACAGGCCTCCCAGGCGGTGGACCGACGACCTGGTGAAAAACGCGGGGAGCCGATGGATGCGGGCAGCACAGGAACGGTTGTCGTGGATATCCTTGGGGAGGCCTTTGTCCAGCAGTGGACGATTTTGATGATGATGACGTGCTATATATACATAATACCTATATAGATACATATTATACAATAAATAATAAAGTCACACAGAAAAAAAAAGTTGCGTCCCTAAGATTTTCTTAAAAATGAAAGGGACACAGATAAGCGAATAGTTTCAGGTAGAAGGTTATATCTTTTGTAAAACTATAAACTCTGCATTGCAAACTAGACTGACTCCCTGCAGCAACCTATGAGGTAGAATATGCCGTATGTCATACTCAAACGTGACGCCATTTACGTGACCTACAATTTATCTCTGGCGATGTTATGAAAACTGGTTATTTGCGCCACTTACAATAAGAAAGTAAGGTAAAGTTATCTCTTCTAAGTTGGTCATCGACTATTTTTACACTATCTACAACAATTAAACCGTAAGCAGGTCTATGGAGAGCAGACACGCGAACACCAAAGCGCGATAAGACTTACCCTGGATAGGTAATGTAGCCTCGGTACGATAGCATCTGGAAGGCCTATTAGTGTGGTAGCGCGAAAGCGGAAGCAGCAGCGGGCTGCACAATCCCTTCACTTTCAAGCGCAGGTATTTGCAATTAAGGAATATACAGAAGAAGTGCTGACGGACTCACAGGAAGAGTTCAACAGCACTATAATCTATTCAGATAGCCAGGCAGCAATCAAAGCACTAGCCAAGGCAGAGACCACATCAAGGCTAGTTACGGAGTGCAAAGACACACTTAATAAACTGGCAGAGAGAATGGCGGTCACATTATCATGGGTTCCAGGACATCAAGGAAATTTAGGCAATGAAAGAGCAGACATGCTAGCAAGAGAGGGCGCCAGCTCAAGATTTATAGGACTGGAACCTCTACTTCCAATATCAGCCAAAGTCACAAAGGAAGTGATCGCAGTGCTTATGAAGCGAGAAGCCCAGGAAGTATGGGTAAAAAATAATAGTTGCAGACAAGCGAAAATGTTCCTGAAGGGAAGGAATCGCAGAAGGAGCAGAACACTACTATCGCTAGGCCGGAAAAGCCTGGCAATGGTCATGGGCATATTAACAGGACATTGTAGGCTAAATAGAAATATGTCCCTAATAGACAGGACCATAGACCCCTCCTGCCCCAACTGCAGAGAACCGGAGACCAGCCAGCACTATTTGGCTGAGTGTGTACTCTACAGCGTGCTGAGTTGGGAGAAGTTTGGCGCCGACAGGATCAGGGAAGAGGAACTATGCGACCTGGAAATCAGTCACATAGCGGAGTACTGTAGAAGGAGCTCAAGGTTTGAGGGGGGACGCCACCGGGGTCACAATAACCATCGTACCACCATGGGAGTAGCATATAGTGAGTCCACATAGAGACTTGAACACCCGCCTGTACCCCGTGGGCGTCCCACCCAATAATAATAATACTAATAATCCCTTCACTGCCGAAAAACAGTCTGACGGCTTCTGTCAAATTTCGGTTGACGGCTTGAGATACTCTTACCGACGTGTCTGTTTGAAACCGACTTCCAAAAACGAGAAGGTTTATAATTCGACTATATATTTTTTTAAATGTTTCCACCTTTAAGCACGAAGCGTTTTGCTTCTTCGTTCATTATGCGAACGGCCAAGAAGTGATTCCCTACCGGCGTCTGTATTCCCTGATTCATATAATTTAGGAATATTCAAGACGAGAGTGAATACGTACTATTTGAGCTTGCATGTTACATCCTCGGCTGCATCGGCACTTACCATCAGGTGAGGTGCAGCCAAACGCAATCAAATTTTTAATTAAAAAATATATATGTTACGCGATATACCATCAGGTGAGGTGCAGCCAAACGCAATCAAATTTTTAATTAAAAAATATATATGTTACGCGATATCTTCGCAGATTGTGAATCGATTTTCATGAATATTTTTTTATTCGATAGGGTATGCTTTCAAGTTGGTCCCATATTATTTTTATCAAAATCGGTGTGGTAGGTACTTTACTAGAAAATTACCAAATACCAAAAAAAAACGCACTGGGCCCGCGTGGTCGACTAAGGCCCGATCGCCCTAACTCAGGGTAGGCTCGAGCCCCTCGGTGGGGACGTATATGAGCTGATATGATGATGTGTACTAATCGGTAGGGCCATAGTTGCCGCGGCTTTTCCCGCGCCCGCTTGTACTGTAAAATGGGCTTTAAAGTCTGTGTCTCGTCTACATTCACGCAACGTCCGGTGCGGTGGAGGGATACAGGCCAAGGATATGCAAATAGAAAACTACTTTACAATAGACTGGATTTATTCGTTGTAAGTGCCTACGTAAGTAAAATAAAAAAGATAGGAATTTAAAGTAGGTTTCGAAGAAAACTACTTACATTCAGTGTTAGTGCATTTGGTTCGTATCAAATTGGTGGTATAGTCATCATCATATCAGCCGAAAGACATCCTCTGCTGGACAAAGGCCTCCCCCAAGGATTTCCCCGACGACCGGCCCTGCGCTTCCCGCATCCAGCGGCTACCCGCGACCTTCACCGTAGCACCTACACCGTGTGGGAGTCCTGCCTACGCTACATCTTCCGGTGTGCGGTCGCCACTCGAGAACTTTACTACCCCAACGGCCATCTGTTCTATAGTGATATAGTGGCTGTAACAAAAATGGTAAAGCATTTTTTACTAGTATTTCTTTCTGAAGGGTGCTTTTAGAGGTAAACAAATTTAAAATGCAAAAAACACGTAAAAATAATGTTATATAATGGCCATGTTATTGTCTTGACGTAGCGCACGGTAAGTAATGGCCAATAACTAAACCATGATTTTTACGACAAATTTGCACAATTCATGTTCGGTTCAGCCTAAGTCTATTCCCTATTCGTGGTGAAATAATAACTTATCTATAGCCAAACATACTGACTACAAATCAACTGTCAATTGGAAGTTCACAAGAAACATGATGAAACCTCTTATAAATTACACAAGCGTACCAATTACCCAAGCGTGATACTGGAAAATAAAATAAAAAAAAATATGGAAAAGCTAAACAGGTTAAAAATACCGGCTTCCATCGCTTCAACTTAGTACAATTTTGTATTATAGTTTTTGGTTTTTGTTAAATTTCAAAAAAAAGTCCACAAAGTCCAAAGTGTTATTAAGTAATCTGGCTATTTACTTGGGGTTGATAGCTGTTTTATTTTAAGTAAGCTGCCTACAATTTTATGTATAGCTGGACAAATGGTATTAGAGAATCATGCGCAGGATGCGCAGTCACACGTAGTAATTGTGTTTTATCTTGAAAATAATGAGCCAGCTGTCAAGTATACTTTACTATGGTGGTACCTGGGCGACCGAGCGATGCTCGGAGTCTTCTAGGCATGTGAACTAAAAAAATATTTTTTGTGGGAAAACAACACAATATTCTTTTTTTTAAAAAAACCTTAAAAGAATTCCACGCCTACACAGAAGTTTGAACCCGGTCTGATTGGATTAAAGGCTAGCTTCATAACCGATAGAGCTGCCTCACTTCTGGAAACTAAAATTAAATATGATACCTATGGCGGGGAAAAGCCGGTTAACTCTAAATCTTTCAGAGATGAGACATACTTAGAACAATTTACGTACGCAGCCTAACTATGTAATCTATTTGCAATAGGAAATAAATACATACCTATTATAACTAGCCGCTGACATTTCTTTAGCACGCAGAATGCTTCTTTATAGCAGCTGGCTTCCTATGTTCTTTACGGAGTCTATTCCTCGCTCACTAAATATGTAGCACCCTTACACATGTTCCGTTCACAAGATTTAGAGGTAATAAATTAAAATATAATTTAAAATTTGTATTTAATAACAACTAGTATCAAAAGGAATTGGTCACCGCGAAATGTAAAATGGTACTTATAATAATATCAATTTTCAGTAGGTTGAGAGACTATGACTAAAATTGAACATGGAGTACAAACGTGTGATTACACTTTTAGTTATTGTTAAACCTTAATAAGTAGTAGAAGGGACAATCAATACGTATAGATTGTTACTCTTAATTCTGTGATAGATAATACCTTAAATTATACGTAAAAAGGCACACATAAAATAATAACACTGTTCAATTTCTAAAGTTCATGAAAACCAAAAGGAATCTTGACCGGGGAGTAGGGAAATGTGAAGAAAAAAGGTGACTACTTCCCTTCGCAGGTGGCACGACGGTGGTAGATGCTCAGGCTGACGAAAAAGGTGTTCGAGCTGTACCAGCCAAGACTCGATCAGTTATTTGCTTAGCCTGCTGATGTAATACGTCGGCTATTACGCTGTTATTATATTAGTTGTCCATTAGGTACTCGGTAAAAACCCTCGAAATATCGGCAAAGGATCTGTAATATACTAAAAAACTGCACCATACAACTTTGAAAACAGCAAAAGGCAACTTATTAAATTTATAATCTTATTTACGGCCAAAAATAGGTTTTGCAGTGACCACCATTCGGTTGTTATTTTTCTTTCTCTCATCTTCTTGTCAAAAAGAAACAAATATTTTCAAATTAAATTTCCAAAGATGAACAAAATCAAAAGAGAATTTAATTATGAAACGCAAGAAAGGAGATCGGCTCGAAACGATAGTTTGCGTTTCAAAAGATACTACGGCCGCTACAAAAATGTTACAAAATGACATCTCCGTAGGTTATTTTATAACTTTTTTAATTTCTTCAAAATGTTATATATTCAAATAACTCATAAGTTTTAATACGACTTTCAACTGGTGCTAAAACTGGAACAAACTTGGCAGTCGTTAAAATACTGAACCATTTGTAATGTTTTTATTTTATTTTATTTATCCACAATTAGTAAGCCCTTGACATCATCCCGATGATGGAAGCTGGCCTACCAAGATTCCCCAACGTAATGAGGAACTGGTTATCTTAATGCTGTTAACATTGATGCTTGGCGGCAAGACCTAGGCATTTTATATATTCAATTCTCATAAGTTTTCTAAAAGACTTTCAACTTGTGCTAAAACTTCAACAAACTCGGCAGCCGTTAAAACACTGAACCATTTGTAATTAATATTGAGTAAAGGCCGTAAATAGTAAAGTAAAAACTATTTATCTTTTTTATTTCAATTGATAGTCTTCCAATTACATTAAAAATAAAATACTCTATTGGTCACACTCATACTTAAACAAAATAAAATATAGGACAAACCATAGATACACTCGTGAGCAACCGAATCGACTCAACGTGTTAGCGCGCACACAATTTTTTTTTCAGATACATAATAGGGATGACGAATGCTAGTCATCTGATTTACTTTTTATTATCTGTCAAAAACGACATGTTGTTCTAAAATGTTTAACATGCCTAGGCGTGACGTCATAGTTTTGCAGCGTCATATATGTACTCATTTTGTGATTTTGGTGAATTAAAAATCGAAGACTTGATGGAAAACAAAACGCGTAAGGTTTTCCGAAGTTTAAGTAGGAGGGCAATTTAGTGATCCAGAGTTCATAATTTATTTCTGATGCTGTCGTCATCCCTATTGTTATCAAACGACAACAAACAGGGTAGCCTGAAATCTCAGCTTTAATTTGGTGCCATTATCATCCAAATTGATTGAGTGCTTTTTTAAAACGAAATTTAATCAGGCGTATAGTCGCTGCGGTACCCATAACGAGGTAACCCATTAAATAACCCTATAAAAACCCCCTCAGCCGGTTCACGTGACGGGATCCCGTGCACTGATAAGGTGAACCGGTGAGGGAGTCAGTGGCTCAACCTGTGGTTACCACGCAACCACAGCGAAAATAAGCCAAAATAAATTGCGTATTAAATAAAAAAAAAATGAGTCAGTTTGGATAATTTGATACCAGCGCAATAAGAGCGTCGATGGCGTACTGTCCGGGAGGTCATGGTTTGAATCCCGTCACGTACCAATGTGATTTTGAACTTAGATTTCATGTGTACGTTTATCCGATGCTCTTACGGTGAAGGAAAACATCGTGTGGAAACCTGCACACGCCTGCGAAGAAACTCGCAGGTTGTGTGTGAAGTCGACCAACCCGCACTGGGCCCGCGTGGTCGACTAAGGCCCGATCGCCCGAATTCAGGGTAGGCTCGAGCACCTTGGTGGGGACGTATATGAGCTGATATGAATGACTTAAAAATAAGCCACTCTAAAATAACAATATTTCTTACAATCAATTTTATAACAGATAAATTTAAACATTTTGTTTTAAATTTTAGATTATTTTTCTTTTTCACTAAGGTTTGTACTTACCGCACTTTTATCGCAATTTAAAAATAAATAAATATTCTCAGACAAATCACACATGGCCATCTGGCCCCAAAGTAGGATTCCCTGTGTTATGGGTTACCAGAGACTGATATACATACTTATATACGTTTAAATACATACATATATAGATATATTTAACACCCAGACACAGAGCAAACAAATCTGCTCATCACACAAATGCTTGCCCTGGGTGGGGATCGAACCCACAACCCTCGGATCAGTAGTCAAGGGCACTAACCACTCAGCCACCGAGTCAGTCAGGATTTGGGATCCTACATTCGAATATTAGTATAATATTAGGTATAAAAGTAAATATTTATTTCTTAATAGTATTGTATTTGCCTGGCTGGAATTGTTATTGTTTGAAACCATGTTTGCATGTTTTCGTTTTAAGATGAGCATGGTTTCAGCTTCCCACTGTCAGGATTCAGCGCCTCGTCCTTATTTTCTTTCCTCTCAGATATCAGACGATCGATTAGCAAGCGCCCTGTTACTGAGGGATACTTAACAATAAGCCACTTTGAAATAACAAGGCTTACATAACAATAAGCCACTTTGAAATAACAAGGCTTCTTACATACAATTAATTGGTTTTCTAACAGATATTATTATTATTATATCAGCTCATATACGTCCCCACCGAGGGGCTCGAGCCTACCCTGAATCAGGGCGATTAGGCCTTAGTCGACCACGCGGGCCCAGTGCGGGTTGGTCGACTTCACACACAACCTTCGAGTTTCTTCGCAGGCCTGTGCAGGTTTCCTCACGATGTTTTCCTTCACCGTTAACAGATATATTTAAAGCTAACTATTTGATGTTTTGATTGTTTTTCGTTGTAGCTAGTGATGCACTTACTGCACTTTTCGTTTGGGTACCTACATTCGAATCAAATATATACAGGATATATAGGAAATATATAGCGTCGGTGGCTCAACCGGTAACGACTCGGTCCATCTAACCAGAGGTACCGGGTTCAAATCTGGACGGCCAATGTACCAATGAGTTTTTCAACAACTTACGTACATACTTACCGATTGCTTTAACGGTGAAGGAAAACATCGTGAGGAAACCTGCACACGCCTGCGAAGAAACTCGAAGGTTGTGTGTGAAGTCGACCAACCCGCACTGGGCCCGCGTGGTCGACTAAGGCCTAATCGCCCTGATTCAGGGTAGGCTCGAGCCCCTCGGTGGGGACGTATATGAGCTGTAATGATGATATACAGGATGTAAAAAATGGTGTAGGAACCGTTAACTGGGGCTTCTACTCATCATACTGACTGAACAACTTTCTTCAAGGAATCCATAGTTAATTCGCAAAAAAAAAAATCGACGCTCCATACAAAAATGCACAGAATTGGTCGACTGATCGTTTTGTGTAAAGAGTTCAAAAAATTTGGGTTTTACAAAATTTTTAAAATTTACATTCTAATTAAATATATACAGGATGTAAAAAATGGTGTAGAAACCGTTAACTGGGGCTTCTACTCATCATACTGACTGAAAAACTTTCTTCAAGGAATCCATAGTAAATTCGCAAAAAAAAAAATCGACGCTCCATACAAAAATGCACAGAATTGGTCGACTGATCGTTTTGTGTAAAGAGTTCAAAAAATTTGGGTACCTACATTCTAATTAAATATATACAGGATGTAAAAAATGGTGTAGAAACCGTTAACTGGGGCTTCTACTCATCATACTGACTGAACAACTTTCTTCAAGGAATCCATAGTAAATTCGCAAAAAAAAAACTTCGACGCTCCATACAAAAATGCACAGAATTGGTCGACTGATCGTTTTGTGTAAAGAGTTCAAAAAAATTTTTGCGACTTCAGAAAATTGTAGAACAAAAGTTGTTCAGTTTGATGAGTAGAAGCCCTAGTTAGAGGGACTTACACCAATTTTGTTACACCCTGTATATTATCAGCAGTTCTTACTAGCACCTTTCTTCTCCTATATCCACTAGTTCAGCACAGCCTTGGATTAAATTTAAAGTTAAGTTCCCCATTGCGTTGGGGAATCTTGGTAAGCCCGCTTTCATCTTCGGCAACATCGTCACTTACCACCAGGTGAGAAGTTGTCAAGGGTTTACCAATTTGAATAAAAAAAAAAAAAAGGATAGTGAATAACTTATTGATAAATAACTACGAAATTGATTTTTATTTTGGTGTTAGCTTGCTGGTAACCTTCTACCTAATATAGACAAAGCCAACAAGTAATGTTTGTACTAGATTGCTAGCTACCATGTGTAGGTGCAATAATAATGATAATATTCGGAGACAAATTACACACGATCATCTGGATTCCTTGTATTATGGGAAAAGATACTGATAAACATACTTATCTTGGTATGAGTCTGTATAAAATGAAACCGTGACTGACTGACTGACTCACTCACTCACTTACTGACTGACTCACTCACTCACTCACTGATTGGCTGGCTGACCTATCAACGCACAGTTCAAACCAACAATGGACGGATCGGGTTATTGGCATACAGATAGCAATTATGACGTAGGCATCCGTTAGGAAAGTTATTTGGGAAATTTCCACGGGAATGGCAAAAAACGGAATATGCGCGGGCGAAGCCGCGGGTACCAGCTAGTACATACCTAAATAGATCATCTAAGAATGTTTGCTCTAGGTAGGAATCGAACCCACGACCACGAAAATGAAATCAAGTCAGTTACTCTGTAAAGGCCTTTAAAGAATGGTAGGAACCTAGACCCTAAGAATGGTAGGAAACTAGACTCAAAAAATGGTAGGAATCTAGACTGAAAAGCTCATGCCTATCAAGACTGGGCAGTTCAGTTTACCTCCAGATGATTTGTATTCTAATTGCGCACTTATCTCTAGGGTTGCCAGCGCGATAAATCAACCTACCCGGCAGGCGCGGGACACGCGAACTTTTGATAATTAAACCCCAACAACTGTAATGTTCTACAGATATGAATAGACCTGCATGTTAATTTGTGGAATCTGATTTTCCTATACAGAGCTGGCAATAGGGATGACGAATGCTAGTCATCTGATTTACTTCTTATCATCTTTCAAAAACGACATTTTGTTCAAAAAAAAATTTAAATGCGTGACGTCATAGTTTTTCAGCATTATTTATGTACTCATTTTGTGATTTTGATGAATTAAAATCGAAGACTTGATGGAAAACAAAACGTACCCTAACAAAACGTAAAATAATTGGTGTAGGACCCGTTAACTGAGGGTTCTACGCATCATGCTGAACAACTTTCCCTAAGGAACCCATAGTCAATTCTCAAAAAAAAATTTGGATCCTCCATACAAAAATGCACAAAATGGGTTTGTATGGAAAGTTAAAATATTTTTTTGCTATTTCAGCAAAGTTGTTTAACTAAAGTCGTTTAGTATAATGAGTAGAAGCCCCAGTTAACGGGACCTACACCAATTTTGTTACATTCTGTTTAAACTTTAATTTTACATAGATTAGCTGTCAGCCTATTAATTTCTTACAAGTACACACTTACAACTAAGTATTATATAAGACTCAACTTGCAGGTCATTTTCATTTTTTTTATTATTTATACAATAAAGTTCCATAAGTTCTTATCCTTCATTTCCTAAAAAGTAAATTAAAGGGACTTAAATAAGCCAAGGCCTTGTCCAGGTCACGGGTAAGGTCTGTCCTTTGCCTAATTACAACCCTGATTAAATCCAGCCGACCCTGGCTCTTCGCAGCCATTTCCTGGTACGATTCCGCCGACACGCGAACTCACTACAAAGGGTGTTAATTAAGTCACGATGAAAAACCTTCACTCATTTTTTAGTGATATTGTGGAGTTACAATTTTTCATTGTGGTTGTATTAATACTTATTACGTTATTGTGATTTCGTAATTTGCTACATGTTATTTTGTTTATGATAGGAAAGATTGCGTGGTGGATAATTTGTTGCCTTGTCTAATGGTTTATTTTCCTGGATCGTGCAGTTTGAATCCGTCTGCTGATATTTAAGATTTATTACAGGCTGCCAAACCAAAAGAACTGAGACATGGTCGCTTACTATGGGCCTCGTATAAGAAGGCTCAAGGTCACCCAAAGGGCAATGGAGCGTGCTATGCTTGAAGTTTCTCTGCGTGATCGAATCAGAAACGAGGAGATCCGTAGAAGAACCAAAGTAACCGACATAGCTCTCAGAATTGCTAAACTTAAGTGACAGTGGGCGGGGCAGATAGCTCGTAGATCAGATGGCCGTTGGGACAGTAAAGTTCTCGAGTGGCGACTACGCACCGGAAAACGTAGCCTATAGGTAGGCCTCCCACTCGGTGCACCAATGACCTGGTGAAAATCGCGGGAAGCCGCTGAATGCGGTAAGCGCAGATCTCCTTGGAAATGAAAATCCTTGGGGGGAGGCCTATGTCCAGCAGTGGACGTCCTTTGGCTGATATGATGATGATGATTACCCGCGTACCCAAAAGGAGGGTATTGTTTTTCAGGTATGTAAATGTATATAGGGTGACCTTAAATTAGTTCTTGATAGCAAAGGGTATGAATGTACTCGTGATTACAAACAACTTTCCCATAGAAACTATATGTCGAATCAGAAAAAAATTTTAGGTCCTCGGTACATAACAAGTTATCAAATCGACAAAAATGTATGAAGGACCAAATATTTTTTTTCATATTTGACATATAGTTTCTATGGGAAAGTTGTTTGTAATCACGAGTACATTCATATCCTTTGCTATCAAGAACTAATTTAAGGTCACCCTATATATGTATGCCTGTTTCTTTGACTGAGCCTGTAGGCTGTAGCTTGATGGATTTTGGAGTGCGAAAAGTCGTTAAAATTGTCTTGATCCTGTGATGATGTTGTGATTCTTTTTACCGATCTACTTTATAAAGAACAGAATGTTTTAATGAAGTTGTTTTAATCGAATATTTATTTAACTTGGTTATTCTTTGTTTGTAGCCATTCCTGTCGTTGCTATACTGCATAGGACTCTTGCTCCTACCTTGCCTTACCTTGCTTAATATTAAATATATTATGATTGTTTATTCGGTCGGGGTAGTAAAGGCGTTAGATCTAATTAAAAATGTTTTTAAAACAAAAAGTTTTAACTATCAGGTTCAAATAAATGTATCCTAACGTCACCTATAGCGTAGTATTCCTATACAGTTCCACTTGTCTGTCACAAACCGCCTGGCGGCAGAAGAAAACAAAACCCCTGTCTCGTGCCACCAGGCGGTATGGTCAAAGGTTGCTTGAACCAATAGAAATCTTAGGAAATGAATGAGAGTGAAGTTGGCTACCTCTGTGGCCAATCATAAGCCACACAAAAATATTCAGCGAATCTTCACTCAAAATTTATTTCTCGTCAAGTTCAAGAGACTCTTACTTCATTTTTTTTTTTAATTAAAAATTTGAGTGCGTTTGACTGCAACTCACCTGATGGTAAGTGATGATGCAGTCGAGGATGGTACACGCAAACTCAAATAATGCCTATTCACTCTTGCCTTGAAGATCCCCAAATTATAGGAATCGGGAAACACTGACGCAGGCAAGGAGTTCCACTCCTGCGCTGTACGCATAATAAATGAAGAAGCGTAACGATTCGTGCGAAAAGGTGGAAATCAAAGTTCAAATCAGATCGCGAGTGAATGTGCGCACAATTTATGTTGTTGTTTCTGTGTTTCTGAAAAATATTTGTGATGAAAACGATGCCAGGGTACGTAATCATTCATTTTAGGTACTTATAATTACTTAAACTTCTGATTTTCTGTGAAAACTTGTCCTTCAAACTATGGACTTTTTTTGTGTTTTTTTTTTGTTACCGACTTAATTGATCTAAATCTTATGTAAAGGATTGTCGTTCTTTTATTTTTATGTTATAAACACTCTAATTTAGAATAATATTTTATATGAAAATACACAATATTCCATTTAGATTCACAGAAAATCCAATAAAAGTAAACAATAGCGCGCCCAGTACCTAGTCTATCAAAGTCCATCTGGCGGTTGCGACCATCGCCGCGCGCATCCTAAATCTATGGTTGCGACAGATAGGGAGGGTGGGGGGTAATTATAGCTTGACAGTTGAGAGGATAACGTGCCTATGACGTGAGCTGTCGCTGAAGTCTTTGATTTATACCCGTATCAACGGCCGGCGCCGCGGCCTGGGATCACATCAATCACTCCCGCGCACATCCATCAGACACCTACGAGGGACACAGACTCGCTTGTCTATGGTCGCTCTCTATGCACTCCTGTCATACATTGACATAATTGACATACACACACTGATATATACTGGCATGCACAATTGCACATAGCCACACTGGTGCAAACTGTGCTTTTGTGATGGTTTTTCAACATTTCATTTTTAGGAAAATTTTTATTTGGTTTCTATTTACTAGTCAATTTATTTATAGATAGATGATATTAAAAGCGTCAGTGGCGTAATGGTTAGTCCATTCGCTTCAAATCAGAAGATCGCGGGTTCGATTCCCGGCGGGGTCAACTTTGTAAGACTCGGTTTAATTGGTGGTAGGGTATTTTATAGCTCGCCTTGCTAGCTACCACTATCTTATCTAAGTCTTCCCACCAAACATCAGTGTTAACTGTTAACATCATTGATTAGTTCCTGCTTGAAGAGAAGATAGCCAGATCTCCATTGCGTTAGAGAATCTTGGTAAGCCCGCTTCCATCTTCGGCATCATCTTCACTTACCATCAGATGAGATGATGCCAAGGGCTTATCAATTGTGGATAAAAAAAGATACGATAAGACAGATACAAAGTAAAAAAAAAGATACGATAAGATAGATATGCACACAAATATTTACATGAAAAACACGTAGAAAGGATATATACAAAGCCAACCTTACCGGGTGTTATGAGAATTCAAAGGACGGGGGGCAAACCTATGTGTACCTAAAATTATACTAAATATAAAATACTAATATAATGTGAACTAACCTTATCTACTCACATAAATAATACACACCGATAGTAAATAAATTAATATTATACATAATACATACCTAAAAGTAGAATACTTGCTATTCTTACTAAAATTAATATCTACAAATAAATTTACACGTTTACGTAGACTTTCCTAGTTTAGGAGTAATAGTCGACCAACTTAAGACGTGCAGTTGGATTTGTAAAAAGTTCATATATTTTCCATACAAAATGTTCAATTACCAATTGCAAAAACAATTTTGTTTTGTAAAGTATTTTTTTTAAGGGTACGGAATCCAAATTTGAGCGAGTCCGACTCGCACTTGGCCGGTTTTTTTTCTTTTTAAGGTACGAAACCCTAACAACTAAATAAGATATTAGCTAGCAAATTAGAAAACTTGAACAACTAAAACATTTTTTCCCATAAAGTCCATAAACAATTACTTTATTGTGTGGAGAAAAAAAAGAGATCTAATTAAAACTTCTGCCGCCCTCCTGGGTGCTTTAACCTTACCTGTAATTATTTTTTTCTCAGTTTTTTACCTCATTTGCAATAGAAATAACGTGAAAAGTAACTAGAGAAAAACTAATTTCATTATGTGTACTCGTATATTGTTTAATTGCGTAACTGGAAAAAAAACAAGGGAATTTTGATGAAAAGTATTTATTAAAAAAGTCGATAAGTAAGTACCTAAAATGTGTACAATAGGTATGACGATTCCGTTAAACGTAAAAAGGTTTTTAACTTGGAAGGATAATCTAAAAAAGTTTGTTTGTATGTCCGTTTTTTTTTGTATATGTAATTTTTCCTAAAAAAAAATGAACATAATACTTAGATTACTTTTAGAAATAGCATATAAAAACTATACACAACACCAACGCGTCGTAGCCAATATTGCCACAAGTTATGAGAACCATATTAGTAGGTACTAACATACAGTATGGACACTACCTGCCGCTCTCTAGATTGCGACCTCACTCCCTCGTCTCCCAGGTTGATATAGATTGGTTTAAGTTTGTTTCTCGAACGTATAGAATTTCGACGTGATTTCATTAGGTCATTTGTTTTTAGAAATGTCATTTCTCGCCCGTTGTATGAAGTGTCCGGGTTGTGACTTAACTCAAATTTTACATCCAAATTAATTACATTCCTATAGATTTATCTCAACCGGTTTTTGTATATCTTTTTTCAATTGACAAACCTTTAGTCTGTAATGAATAGGTATCATTATCATAATTGTGTGGAGAGGTGTGGTAGTGCCGATTCCGACACGCACTTGGCCGAAATTTCTTCTCGTAAGCGTTTCGTAAAACGTCGCATTGTGACGAAGTCTACTTTTTAGTTTGTTTTCGATGTGTTTTGATATTATCTTCTTTTATATTTGTTTTTTTTAAAGTTCTTTCAAAATTTTCGAGTTTCCTTCCTATTCTGACCTTTGTCTGCTGTTTATTCGGTCTAATCATCTTTCCAACTCTTTTTTAACTTTCTATATTTTGTAATGTTTTCTGGTTATAATTTTTAAGTTCGTAATTATTAACAGTTGGTGGTTCAGCAAGTTGGTGGTTCCTTTTCTATAACCCTAGTCTCCTTGCCCTCTAAGACCTTCTCATATTCACACCTTTACTCATGCGAGCTTAGACCCGGTACGCAGGGCGCGTCGCGGCTGCAGTATGAAACTTATGATAATTGATACTTTTGATTGTAGGTTCTTGGTCGAACACTTTATCACATATTTTGGTTCATATTCCACATAAAATAAATAAAACTATACTTGTCATTTGTCAGCGACCGGTTTCGAACACCATCTTAAACCTGAAGACGAAGTTAACTAGTATCTCATCTGTGTCTGAAGACGAAGTAACTAGTATCTCATCTGTGCCTGAAGACATAGTAACTATAGTATCTCATGTGTGCCTGAAGACGAAGTAACTTGTATCTCATCTGTGCCTGAAGACGAAGTATCTAGTATCTCATGTGTGCCTGAAGCCTGAAGATGGTTTTCGAAACCGGTCGTTTGTGGCACGATGTAGGTATGGTAAGGTACGTAGGGCGTGGGTAAATACGTACGCGCATACTATTATTATTTATTTTGAGATAAAAGATGAAATATAAGACCTACAAAAGACATACATAAGAATTAGAAAAACATAACACACTTACATACTTAAGAATCTTACCCGCGATGGGTCTTTAAAAAGACAATCGGGTTTTAGATAATCATTTTACCTATAAAGTATTTATTTATTTTGATAGCGTTTAGAGATGAAAATATTGATGGATAAGAAAATTTTGATTTTTGTCTCATTTAAGTCACACTTTGTTTTCAAAATCTGACACATGGTTTTTTATGCGCCAAAGGAACAAGAACAATTAAAAAGTTGCCGCGTTACACGCTGACAAATTATAAGTGTATTTTCATTTATTTTATGTAGAATTAGAGTAAATATACACCAAAATGTGTGAAACTTATGAGCGTTGGTCACTTGTGTCATTATTATGCGGAAAATAGATTACTAATTATTACATGTGCATATAGATAATAGTCATCATATCAGCTCATGTACGTCCCCACCGAGAGGCTCGAGCCTACCCTGAATTAGGGCGATCGGGCCTTAGTCGACCACGCGGGCCCAGTGCAGGTTAGTCGACTTCACACAACCTTCGAGTTTTTTCGTAGGTGTGTGCAGGTTTCCTCACGATGTTTTCCTTCACCGTTAAAGCAATCTGTGAGTTTATGTACGTAAGTTTCGAAAAACTCATTGGTACATTGGCCGTCCGGATTGGAACCCGGCATCTCTACCACGTAATACGGTTCAAATTCTTCTTTACTGTTGCACTCATAAGGGAAAGTTTAATTGGCACGTCCCGAAACAACGTCCACGCTTATCTCAACTACAGGATGTAGCAAACATGCAAACTTGTCCGGTGCCGGTATACAGGCATCCGGATTAAAGCTGCAGCTCCGAGCTGACAACTACGACCGGACACGACGAGACCGTAACACTGTTTATCGTTGGCCTGCTGCACACTTTATTGTGACGTAATACTATTATTGGTCCTCCTAACCAGAGGTGCCGGATTGATCCGGACGGTCAATGTACCAATGAGTTTTTCGAAACTTACGTACATAAACTCACCGATTGCTTTAACGGTGAAGGAAAACATCGTTAGGAAACCTGCACATACCTGCGAAAAAACTCGAAGGTTGTGTGTGAAGTCGACCAACCTGCACTGGGCCCGCGTGGTCGACTAAGGCCCGATCGCCATAATTCAGGGTAGGCTCGAGCCCCTCGGTGGGGAAGTACATGAGCTGATATGATGTCGTGGTATTCGTTTACAGAAAATCTTTTTTTTACTAATTATTTTCTATAAAACATTGCTGCCTGTAAATACTGAGGCAAACATCGAATTACTATTTTGCTGCACAATGACGCCAGTGCTGCGAATGGATTATGTTTTTTTAAACCCATATATTTAAAACGAAAGCTTAGTCGTGCTTTTCTTTAATGAACCGCCTCCGTGGCGTAATGGTTAGTCCATTCGCTTCACACCAGGAGATCGCGAATTTGATTCCCGGCGGGTCAACTTTGTAAGAATCGGTTTGGTTGGTGGTGGGGTATTTTCATAGCCTTCCTGGCTAGCTACCACCATCTTGCCACCAAACATCAATGTTAACAGCATTGATGTGTTCCGGCTTGAAAATAAGATAGCCAGATCCCCATTGTGTTGGTGAATCTTGGTAAGCCCGCTTCCATCTTCGGCATCATCGTCACTTACCATCAGTATCATAAGGGCTTACCAATTGTGAATTAAAAAAACAAAAATAAAATAAAAAAAATCGGCTTTAAAATGAGCTATGTAACCTGTAATTACAAGATGTAGAATTTTTAGAGTCAGGGCTTATATGTAGAGTTATTTGTTATTTATTGTTGTAAATGTGGTACAGTCAAGAGCATTTACAGCTAGATACTTTGAATTTAGGACAAGCCCCGTGAGTTATGACGCACTGCACAAATCGGAGCTCAGCTAGGGGCTTGGCTCTACTAGAGATCTCATAACTATTTAACAGTAAAAGCATTAAGAACTTGCAACCAATTTTACATGATATATTTGGTGGGGTTTTTTATAAAAAAAAACAGCAACATAACAAATTTTTGCGCTTACTTAACCAACTAAAATGTGCCAGTTTATTCAATAAACAGGTCTTGCTGCAAATTAAACGCAAATATAAACACAGACACGGCCGAACCGAGTTTAATGCCAGTGGCAACACTCAAAGCGCTACATTGTTCGTTAATAGTGCTACTGGCAGTTCAGGAACACAGCAGGCTCGTTACAGTAATTTTATGACGATCGAAAACGCAGCTCACCAGATGGAGAATCTCGCTACGACAAAATAGATTTCTGAACTGTTGGACAAAGTAGTTGGACCATGGGTCGGTAGTCCTCATTATGACCAACTGGAAAAGTACCTAACTATTCACTTTTTCACTTCTATTGTCAGGAAAAGTAATATGTTTACCTAGAGATACCAGGTACTACAGATACTTTTTGCAATGTTTGTAAAAAAACACATATACCTGTATGGGTCAGTCAACCTACCTACCTACCTACCTACGACATAATCATCATCATCATCATATCAGCCGAAGGAAGTCCACTGCTGGACATAGGCCTCCCCCAAGGATCTCCACGACGACCGGTTCTGCGCTGCCCGCATCCAGCGGCTTCCCGCGACCTTCACCAGGTCATCGGTCCACTGAGTGGGAGTCCTGCCTACACTACGCTTTCCGGTGCGTGGTCGCCACTCGAGAACTTTACTGCCCCAACGGCCATCTGTTCTACGAGCAATGTGCCCCGCCCACTGCCACTTAAGTTTAGCAGTAATAATAGACTTATAATAGACATAATAATAGACTTATATTCGTGTAGTTATCTTCCAACATTATATCAAAAAAGTTTTTGCAAAAAGCAGTAGGTACGATGAGAGTCGTTTCAAATCGGCTATCAGTGGTTGGCTAGCGACTAGACAATTTTACAGTGTACAGATTTTTTTGGATAATAAGGGAAAGCATTATCTTTAGCATAACAATATGAAGTTAATTTACTAAATATTTTCATCATTTGACTGAAGATTGATGTGTAATATAATGAGAGTTTTGACATTTAATTAATTTTAATTCATTAACTTCTAATTAATTTAGTTATTTAAGAAAATTACATTGTACACATGCCACAAGCCACGGCAGAAGTTTTTTTAATTATCCAAGATCTTTTTACATACCTATAGTATGATAGATAGCCAGTTCCCCATTGCGTTGGGGAATCTTGGTAAGCCCGCTTCCATTACGGCAACATCGTCACTTACCACCAGGTGAGATGTTGTCAAGGGTTTACCAATTGAAAAAAAAAAAAAGTTATACATTAAATGAATTTGAGTTTGAGTTTATGCATATCCTTTGAAACAGAATAACGATAATGAAACACTATAATGGTGAGATGATGCCAAGGGCTTATCAATTGTGAATAAAAAAAAACGGTAGGACCCAGTCGCACAAACTTTCTGCCAACAGGAGCCATTTTTGTGAAAAAAAAAGTTTTTTGACGTGAATCCAATCAATGTCTTCTTTGTCATCCCGGCGGGCATTCGAGACCGCAAAAGTGACCTCTGAAAATTAGGTGCAGCCGTCGTGAAATACTTTTAAAAGAACTTCAATAATTCAAAAACTTGGAACAACTCACAAACATGCA
Source organism: Coleophora flavipennella (assembly GCA_947284805.1). Classification (NCBI taxonomy): domain Eukaryota; kingdom Metazoa; phylum Arthropoda; class Insecta; order Lepidoptera; family Coleophoridae; genus Coleophora; species Coleophora flavipennella. The sequence goes on along the minus strand of OX369263.1, from coordinate 5,611,461 downwards.
ATATACCACTGAAAAAGTTGGAAAAGAGGTTATTTAGCAATTTAAAGTTATTGATACTTCACAATTAAGTTCACAGTGAAGCGTCGGTGGCGTAATGGCAAGGGCCGCTACCTCCTGTCCGGGAGGTCGTGTTTCGAATCCTGCCACGTGCCAATGTGTTTCGAATTTCGATTTCATATGTACGTGTATCCGATGCTCTTACAGTGAAGGAAAACATCGTGAGGAAACCTGCACATGCCTGCGAAGAAACTCGAAGGTGGTGTGTGAAGTCGACCAATCCGCACTGGACCCGCGTGGTGGACTAAGGCCCGATCGCCCTAATTCAGGGTAGTCTCAAGCCCCTCGGTGGGGACGTATATGAGCTGATATGATAAAGTTCACAGTAAAGCGATCAAGTTAGGATTTAAACCAAGTCGCGATTTTAGTGTTTGCGTCGACGAAAATTTTCCAGGGAAAAAACGCATTTGATAGAAATTCATTGAACAATTGCAAGCGGTTTTTGCAAAAAATCATTGCGATATTTAACCGACTTTAAAAAAAAGAGGTTCTCTATTCGACTGTATGTTTTTTGTAGGGTTCCGTACCCAAAGGGTTAAAACGAGACCCTATTACTAAGGCTCCGCTGTCCGTCCGTCCATCTGTCACCAGGCTGAATTTTACGTATATAAACCGTGATAGCTAGACAGCTGAAATTTTCACAGATGCTGTATTTCTGTTGCCGCTATAACAACAAATACTAAAAATTAGAAAAAGTGATAAAAAAGGGGGGTCTTTTTTTTAATGTGAAGGTTTCTTTAAAAAACCATTATACTAGATGGCGCTAGTTTTAGCGCCATCTAGTATGATAGTTTTTGAAACATGAAACTAGCGCCATCTAGTATGATGGTACGGAACCCTATATGTGCGGTTCTGACTCGCACTTGGCCGGTTTTTTTTTTGTTTTTTTGTGTTTTTTTTTGTAATCTTTGCAGATTGTGGACCGATTTTCAAAATATTTTTTTATTCGAGAGCTGGTCCTATTATCACCAAGTCAGGATGTAATATTGGGATCCAAGGGAAATCGGGGGCAACCCTAAAATTTTATAGGCACGTGTTCAGTACGTACCTATCTTATGTTGGTGAGCTGATGATGGAAGGTTCAACTCCTTAACGGTTAGGAATTGGAGGAGTATTCTTTAAATATTTTAGGTACGTATATACCGGTAGGTGTGTTTTTTCAGGTTATTCAGGTAAACTGATTATAAAAGGTTTGACTCATGGAAGCCACATGCATTATGATTTGATGATAATGATGATTATCTGAACGATTTCGGTCATGGCAACCACTTCGACTCCTATATAGTCGGTTTGCCGCGCGTGCGCTCGAAGATGGTTTATGTAGCCAATCTTCGCAGCGAAACTCCTCGCGCACTGAGGGCATTTAAGTATGCCACCCTCGTAATTGTATGAAATGGTCACAGGTGGTCGGGCCTTTAACTGGTCGCGTTTGGTATCAAGGTCAGCTTTACGCTGATGATTTGATGATATCCTATTAGCGAGTAGGTGATGGATTTAACGTTGTTAGATAAATAGCATTATCACTAAAAATAAAACAATTTTCGATAAACCCAAAATCTTTTAGGTACAAGCTTTTTAGGATCAAAGCACTCATCAATACAAATCAAACGAGTCCAAACTCGATGGGTTTGTGTCGTTTTATTGCGAAGTTCCTATGACCACCTTCCAGCTCCATCATCAGATCAGCACCATGTCATCATAATATTGCATTGTCACGCGATTTACACATGTATGCAAAATTTCAGCTTAATGCATCAATTACTTACCATACAGAATATCCAAAAAAGTAGTTTTCGTGTTTTTAATATTTGTAATTTTACCATGTTTTTCTCATTACAAGGCATCAGTGGCCGTCAAGTATCCTTTGAATGACGTTTATTCATAGGTTAATAGAAAGAACCGGGCAAGTGCGATTCGGGGTCACACAAACAGGGTTCCGCAGCAAAACTTTGACTACCAACAGAATAAGACCTCTGAGTACATACTTTGCTCTAGGTAAATAGGAGTCTTCTTATTCTGGACTATAGAAATTTTTTAAGAAATTTTTAGAACAGATGGCCGATGGGGTAGTAAAGTTCTCAAGGGGCGACAGCGCACCGGAAAACGTAGCGTAGGCAGGCCTCCCACGCGGTGGAGCGATGACCTGGTGAAGATTGCGGGAAGCCGATGAATGCGGGCAGCGCAGGACCGGTCGTCGTGGAAATCCTTGGGGGAGGCCTTTGTCCAGCAGTGGACGATTTGTGGCTGATATAATGATGATAGAAATTTTATTTTTCCTGTGGGAACGGAAGGACTTCAGATTTTCTTATACATTTTCCTGTAATCTATGCATTCCACCTCATACACTGTTCATGATAGATAAATTTTCGTCTATTTTTTAAAATAAATTCAAAACTATTTATCTTAAAATTATAAACAAAATCTTTAAGATTCCCAAAACAAGACTTTTCATTTGAAATGTCACACAATATATTATTTTGAAATCTATTTTTTAAGATTTTCGAATTAACCCCCCAAAAGTTTAAAATTTATTTATTTACGTTACACGTCCGTCTTTGGGTCACCGACTTACATATGTGTACCAAACTTCAACTCAATCAGTCCAGAGTTTCCCAGCAAATTGCCTGTGACAGACGGACGAAAAGATAGACACATGAGTAATCCTATAAGGGCTTCGTTTTTACCTTTCGAGGTACTGGACCCTAAAAATCACTAAAACAATTAAGACGGTTTTTTTTCCATAGAAAATTGTTAGACAAATTGTATGGTACTTGATTAACCTCATAAGAGAATTCTTTTTTTTATAATTAAAATGACTTTTTAAAAACTTTTATACCTTTTTGAAATCTGATACAATAAAGAACTCTTTTCTGTATTTCACACTTAGTAATATTTCTTTACAAAATTATGACAAATTCAATCAATGCGTATTTCAATTAAAATTTTAATATTAAATTGGGTAAAACTCGAAAACCGTCGATTTTTGAACCCCAATAGTCATACTTATGACGCAAAACAGATATGTTGACTTTTTCGATGCAAATGAGATGTGCGTAGTTTATTCTTTAAAAGGAGTTCCCAGTCACCCAGCATTTAATCGATAAAACACCGCATTCAATATACGCATTACTTTATCACGTTGCCTGTTATTTTAATTCATACATCTGACTTTATAGGTAGTTTAGGTATTCATGTTTTTGTGCAGTCATTCCAATAATATTTATATTGATGATATATTCTTGGACACGCTCCAAGCCACTAGCTATTACAATACAATGTAACTCTAGTAAGAAAAAAAAATTCGAGCGAGACTTACAGTACTCGCATAATATGATGTGTAACATGTGACAAAATACTTTATAAAAGGACGGCAAAGATACGGCAGACCAGGCTGTATGGTCATAGATACCTTTGCCTTTTCCGCGCTTCTGAAGCCTGAAAAAAGGACGGCAAAGATACGGCAGACTAGGCTGTATGGTCAAAGATACCTTTGCCTTTTCCGCGCTTTTAAAGCCTGAAAAAACGCGAATTCCTGTTAAAATGGGACACATTTCCGTCCCATGGGACACATTTCCGTCCCATTTCACGAAATCACTCCCACAAATTGCAGGAAAGCGAGAGCAAAGATGTTACACATCAAAAATACATTTTCATCACACCTATTTGAAACACCATGATTGGTTCGTCAATAAGTGCGAACAAAACTCTGCTTTGCTCCCTTTGGGAGTTTTGTTTTTCTCTTCTGATTTTTCAGCGTTCATGAAGGTTGAAAGTAAAAAAAATGTGTAAATATCACAAATTAACATTAAATTATCTATGCCGATAAACTCACTTTTGTGACTGGTTAGCAAGGAGTTTGTATTACAATACTAACACTTTGTTGGTTACTACGCGAAGTTAATCAAAGAGGTTGAAAGCAGTATTTATGAAGAGAAGAAGTTTAGTCGGTTAGGTTTTGGCGGCAATAAGCGCTGAAAACAAAAGAACAGTTATAATATGCATTATTTTTTCGTTTCATTACTTTTTCCCAATGGTTGTGATGAAAAATTGTGTGTGTCACTCTGCGCCAAAGCATTTTATTCCCGGGGCACGTATATTGATTCTTCACTAAACTCAAGATTCTACTCTGTTTATTGTAAGTATAGATACGTAACTTCATATTTTTTATTTCTGTACTAGTAATTAATTAAATAAGTGTTATACCACCAAAACATAAATGTAATAGCGCGCCAAGTTCGATACAAAAATCGGGTGGGGCTATGTCGGGGCACACTGCCGTTGGTTTTAACTTGAAACGTGTAGTTTTGACGTCCCCGACACTTTTTTTTTGCCTCCGGCCTCTCAGTTTTAGGCTGTATAGCCATGGAGCCTGAACCTTCCTGATATAAAAGTTTACTGACTTTTGTTACTTGGTTATACTATGGAGGAAACAGACTCTTTCGCCAGTTCCGTTACACTCTTTGCTCACTTCCGTTACAGTCCAGGTTTTTGACTTGTTACCCCGTATGTGATTTTACAGACGTTTCACTTCAAAAATGTGCAGAGAAATATAATTAGATACCAAGTTTTGTAGTGTTTTATTAAAAAATAGCTACGGGAATTACAATATTAATGTTTATTTCAGACTTCCCTAAATAATATAGAATGTACAACGGTTTTCAGTTACTTGAAAAAAAAATATGTTTTGTGCTACTAATGGGGCAACTTGCAAGTTTTAACTGAAAACCGTGACTGACTGACTAATCTATCAACGCACAGCTCAAACAACTGGAAGGATTGGATTGAAAAAAACTTTTTTTAATGGCATCAGGGGCCATTCAAACGTCAAGAATGGCATAATAAAGGTCGCAAATGTCTCGTGTAAGTAATGTCTCTGCCGGGTTTACCCTTTTCCTTTACGAACTTAGCTGACACACTGCTGTGTATCTCAGGTACCAGAAAAATCGTCGGTGGCTCAACCGGTAACGACTCGGCCTTTCAATCCAGAATGGTTCATATCCGGACAGCCAATGTACCAATGAGTTTTTCGAAACTTACGTTTATATACTTACTGATTGCTTCAACGGTAAAAGAAAACATCGTGAGGAAACCTGCACTCTGATCCAGATGCGTATGAAGGTCGCAAAATTTAAATTCCTACACGTGATTGCGGGTGATTCTAAGTACAACACTAGGCAACCGCCGCATGTCCCTTGGATAGCACGCTTAATTGTGCCACACGATAAGAGAGAGAGAGCTTTATGTCAAGATTAAATAAATTTAGTATCCTTATAAACTGACAGTCATGGCACCATGAACACGAGTTAAGTAAATTAAAGCACTACACTGCACTATATACTCTAAATATCTAGTGATGATAAATGAAATAATTTCGCATTTCAGACCAAAACCATTCCATATCAAGTCACGGTTCAACATAAATTTTCACTTCGTACGAATATCATTACCATTAGGGGTTGTGGTATTTGGTATCAAGTAACCTTTCGTCCTAAAAGATCTTACTCAGAATTTTAAAGAGTATTTCAATTTAGAAAAAAAAAGCGATTGTAGCTCAGTGCAACTTTCGTGGTTGGGTCGATCACGCAAATTAAGTGACCTGAAGAAAGGTCCACACCTGGATAGATTTGATTGTTAGTGGCATTTTTCTTGACCGTTTTCGTGCTTAGCAAGGCACGTAAAGTCGTTGGTACCAGTAGCTATCAGTAGATGACTGCCATCCATTTAGCCGTTTCAGATGCCTATATAGGCGGCTTGAAAAACTTCTGACAGTGGGTTTCGCCACTAACCCCACAAAACTCTACCAACCCAGACTTAGACCCGTGTATGGAGAATGGCCTAACCTTTCCGAGTTTGGGAAGAAACTCGTACCCAAGTAGAAAGTGAATTGTCAACGAAGAGAATAGGCTTTTGCCCGCGGCTTTGCCCGCGTGGATATCGTTTTTATGACTGCATAGCTGGTGCCAGAGACATCGTTTAATGGTTCTCTTGGTGGACACTTTGTTTTTTATACCGTGGGGTAAGTTATCTCGAAAGTAGGTATATGTTCAAGAACACCCCGATTTTCTGGAATAAAAGTATATTTTCGTAACTGTAATCAAGTATTAACATATCGAATACACCTTATCTAATAGTGAAAGTTTCAGAAATACAATGTTCTTCCTTTCATTATGAAAAAAAAACAACGTTTATAGTTTCAGCATGTCCAATATATATATCGACTTCAAAAGATACCTGCAATATTCGACACTCCTAATTGAAGGAAAAACAATAGACTACTTCGATTCCTTTGGGAACATTCCGATTTTCCTGGATCAAAAGTGTATTTTTGTAACTTTAATCACGTGTTTTTAATTATATCGAATACACCTAATCTAACAGTGAAAGTTACATATCTGATGACACGTCAAGTACCCCATGCGATAATCGACATGCCTAACTGATTTTAAAAATCGGTCATTTCGAATTATTTCCCTCAATTTTCCGGGATCAAAAGTTTGTTTGTGTATAAACTCTTTATTTAATTTTTGTTACAACACATAAAAAAGTATATTAAAGGCGGACTTATCCCTAACGGGATCTCTTCCAGTCAACCTCATGATGACATTTGAGATTTAAAACAAGACAAAAATGTAAGTGCAAAAGTATAACAAACAGGACTTTACATAATCTATACATACAGGATAATTTAAAAGTAATTAACGTTTAAAAAAGAAAGTATATTTTCGCAACTATAATCAGGTGTTAACATATTGAATACACCTAATGTAATAGTGAAAGCTTCATCTTATTAGATTTAACCATTCCATAGAAACAATGTTCTTCCTTTCCTTTGATTATCCGGGATTGAAAAACAATGTCACGTGAAGTACCCTATGCGATATTTAATACGCCTAATTGAAGAAAAAACAATGAGTTACTTCGATTCCTTTGAGAACCCTCCCGATTTTCCGGGTTAAAGGCATATTTTTGTAACTATAATCAGGTGCTTTAGTTACGAAATACATATTGAATATGCCTAATCTAACAGTAAAAGTTTAATGTTTATATTAAGCCGTTCCAGATTCAGATTCTTCCTTTTCTGCCAAAACCTTTTTTGGGATTGAAAATGTGACGTCACTTTACGTACCGTATTTATCCCTCACAGTTATTATTTTCACGTGTTCTCTATATACGGTCTGCTACAGTTCCCACCTCCTCCATTATATTTTTGCAAAATATCACAAAGCGTGATCGTTAGTTTTCTCCAGATCACTCGGGAATTATCGGGCTATCCTGATTAGCAGTGTTTGCCACTTTTCACCTCCTGAATTATTTCTATAAAATAAAAACACATCAATCAATTGCTGCGTTGCGACGCCGACGTGCGCGAGCGTGGAAATGAGTTTTCCTCAGATCCCTTGAGAACTATGTAGGGCTATGCTAATTAGTAGGCCACGTCACCTCCCACCCCCACAATCATTTCTGCGCAAAAACCACGACAATGCCTTGCTCTGTTGCGACGTGTGCGAGCATGGAAATGAGTTTTCCCAGGATCCCTCAGTAACATCAGTCCATGCTAATTAGTAGTCTATGTCATTTGCCACCCCCTCTTCTGTCTCTGTGCATAAAATCATAATAATACGTTGTTGCGTTGTGATGTTAAAGAAATCAACCAAAAAAGGCTCTTTTTTTAGTTCTCTCAGGAACTGTACCGGACTATGATAGTTTGACGAGATAAAAGGTAATTTATGTCCTTTTTTATGACACTGGCTACATGCATGCCATATTTCATCAACGCGTGAAGAAATAGTTTTTATGATTTCTCCATTCATTTCGAATCCCAGTTACATCCCTTTAATGGTTGAATTTTCAAAAATCCGTTATTAGCTGATGTCTATACGTCATAATTACTATCTGTGTGCCAAATTTTACTCCAATCCGTCCAGTGGTTTGAGCTGTGCGTTGATAGATCAGTCAGTAAGTCAGTTCTTCAGTTACGGTTCCCTTTTTATACATATAACTAGTGAGTGCTCGCGGCTTCGCCCGCGCAGTTCCCGTTTTTTGGTGTTCCCGTGGGAATTTCCCGAAATCCTTTCTTATGCGGATGCCTACGTCATAACATCTACCTGCATGTCAAATTTCAGCCCGATCCGACCAGTGGTTTAGGTTTTGCGTTGATAGATCACTATATCAGTCAGTCAGTCGTCACCTTTGAGTTATATATATTTAGATAATGAAAAAAAATTTGCAGCAAGAACTTCTTTGGGAATATTTATTTATATATACCAATTCGGCATGTTGAAAAAAAGTTAAAAAGGCTAGACTTACTTGATTATTTTTTGTAGGTATTTTTTTATAATTTTCCTTTAACCATAATTAGAACGGAGACAAAAAACTATTTGTACCAAAAACCACTACTCTTGGAACAATCCCCAAATTAAAAATAATTTTAAATTTAAATGAATGCTAAGCCGCCGACTGTGAACATGGAGTTGAGTTACCTATTCAGTTTTGCTTTGTCACGTCTATTTTATTACACACTAGCTGTTGCCCCCGGTTTCGTCCGCGTGGATAATTAAGGGTGCACTATGAGCATTCATTTCATTTGAACAATTTGTGTATAATAAAATAAAAGTTTTGAAACTAAAACCCGACTACGAAAAATCTTTACAATGGTAACAAGGGATTCCCATCCGAAATCATTGCATCTATTACAAGCTTTTATTTAACTTGCAATGTATGTTTGTTTGTTCGGGTGGAATCTTGCAAGTTAAATTTGACCCACTTCCCGGTTTCCGATTGAGCTGAAATTGTGCATGCATATGTGTATCGCGTGACAATTCAATATTAAAAGCTTGTACCTAAAAGATTGATATAAATATGATATAAATATCATAAAACACCTATCCTTATAGCTTGCGACCACGGCTATTAGTGATAAAGGGAAAAATGATTTAGGAATAATCTAAAATCTTTTAGGTACAAGCTTTTAATATTGCATTGTCACTCGATATACATATGCATGCACAATTTCAGCTCAATCGGAAACCGGGAAGTGGGTCAAATTTAACTTGCAAGATTCCACCCGAACAAACATACATACATTGCTAGTTAAATAAAAGCTTGTAATAAAGGCAATGACTTCGGGTGAGAAAATATTATAAAGTACTAGCTGTCCCGGCGAACTTCGTTCCACCTTACACTACACTACACTACCCTAACTTACACTACATTACCCTACCCTACCCTACACTACACTACCTTACCCTACACTACCCTACATACACTACACTACCCTACCCTACACTACACTACACTACACTACCCTACCCTACCCTACACTACACTACCTAACCCTGCCCTACCCTACCCTTAAACAAATTATTTTTTGACTGATATTTTATTTTTCACCTTTTAAACCTTCTCTGGACTTCCACAAATAATTCAATACCAAATTTAGCCAAATCGGTCCAGCCGTTTTCGACTTTTAGCGAGACTAACGAACAGCAATTCATTTTTATATTTAAATAAGATACCAATGACGATGTCACACATGAGACACTAGTTACTTACGATGTCTGCATGTTTGCTGGATTGCTACTTGCAACGCAACCGCAGACACAGAAGACGAAATAAGTTAATTGCAACCTGTTATTTAATTTCCCCTGTTGAGGTGCTAATTTACGTAAAATTAGTAACTTAATTTGCGTCGGTTTACCCTAAAATATCAAGATGGGGGATTATTTTTAAAAAAAACGCCAGTAGTTTGGAAACAAGAGTACCAGACGGACCTACACACACACACACACACAACTCACACACACGTTTCTTTACTCTATTCATCATATCAGCCGAAGGACGTCCACTGCTTGACATAGGCCTCCTCCAAGATTTCCACGACGACCGGTTCTGCGCTGCCCGCATCCAGCGGCTTCCCGTGACCTTCACCAGGTCGTCGGTCCACCGAGTCGGTCCACCGTTTTTTACTCTATTAGTGTAAGACAATCGATTCCCATCAAAATCTCAACTTCGATTTTTCTCACAATACCTACTTCACTCTTTTGTCGCTGGAGAGTAAAAATATATTTAATTTCGTTGAACATGCTGTGTTCGGTATCGCTAACGAGTTCACTTCATGTACCTACTATCGGACTCGACTCCAATTACTTATACAGGGTGTAACAAAATTGGTGTAGGTCCCGTTAACTGGGGCTTCTGCTCATCATACTGAACAACTTTTGTTCTTAGACTTTGCTGGAATCGCAAAAAAAAATATTACTCTTCATAGAAATCGATCAGCTGATCGACCAATTTTGTGCATTTTAGTGTGGAGGGTCCGAATATTTTTTTTGAGTATTGACTATGGGTTTCTTGGGAAAAGTTGTTCAGTATGATGAGTAGAAGCTCCAGTTAACGGGACCTACACCAATTTTGTTACACCCTGTATAAGTAATTGAAGTCGTCCAGTTAACGGGACCTACACCAATTTTTTACACTCTGTATGTCATTTAGGGTTTGCTTGTTAATTGATGAAAACCACAAATTAATTAATTCTTTTTTGTTTCAGGTAATTTGACTCACATAACTGCCTGTCGTCTGCAAAAGAGTGTGAGATGTATTTTAACATTGGATCATAAATCGTATGTAAAGTTGAGGTAATAATGTTCTTTGTTGACATGTTGTTTTAAAATAAGAATAATAACGTATTTTTTTTGTTTCCTTACCTACATTACTATTTAGTCCTGTCGCTTCCTGATATATGTCTCCATCTTGCACTTCATGACTAAGCGAAGACAGTCAGGCCATAGGACTCAGTGTTTCCTCAAGTCATTACCCAGACTTGGGACCCGGACCCACCCCCTTGCGGTCCCCTTTTCCCCTTCAAAGTGCCCCACGACGTAGTCTGTTCTATTTTTAGAGAAACCAATGAGCCTAAGTCCTGACTTGTTTGCAGTTCTTTTCTACTTGAAATATCATCATCATTATCATCATCATCATATTAGCTAAAAGACTCCCCTTGTGTGGAGTCCCTACATACGGGAGCCAAGTCCGGGCCTAGTGGCGAACCCCACTGTCAGAAATTTCTCAAGCCGCCTCTAAAGCACATCTGATACGGCTTCATCATATCAGCTCATATTCGTCCCCACCGAGGGGATTAGTCGACCACGCGGGGCCAGTGTGGGTTGGTCGATTTCACACACAACCTGCGAGTTTCTTCGCAGGCGTGTGCAGGTTTCCTTACGATCGATGTTTTTCTTGACCGTAAGAGCGTCGGATAAACGTATACATATGAAATCTAAATTCGAAAACATATTGGTGGGTGGCAGGATTCGAACTACGAGCTCCTGGACAGGAGGTAGCGATTCTAGCCGTTACGCCACCGACGCTCGACGAGAAGTAACGCGTTAGTAATTCATTTGTTTCAGTAGTGTCAGGTCCAGTATGTAATTTTGTGAGAATTTTATATATATTTTCAAAAATTGTAAGCAATAAGCACCGAGAGCACCACACAAGAACAACGATGATAACTATTCATTTCAAACAAAATATATCAACGCGAGCGATAGAAAAGTGCATTTTTACACGCTTATATTAGCTTCACCTGTATGTACGAGTATGTATCTTTGTATGTATGTTTGTAACCGACTCCTTTGCACTCGATTTTAACCCACTTTAAACGGACTGATTTAATTTAAACTTTGTACATTTATCAAGAATCAGTGACAATACTTTCATATATATTAAATATATTACATATATTACAACAATAATTTCATAAGTTTATCTCATTATCCATAACTAAAAATTGTAAAATAAATATAGTTTAAAAAAAACTAAAAAACACGCTTTCAAAGAACATCAAACTAAAAAGTGAAAAATAATTTTACGACCTTTCCAAATATGTGCAGTTTTAATAGTTACCACAAAATTCCCACGAAGGTCTAAATTTAAACATAGTGAACGTGATAATAACTCAATTTTCAATTAAAATGAATTGGTTTTATTTAAATTACTCGCTTTTTTTTACGTAAAGCACTATTCAATTCAATTCAATATATTTATTCAAAATAGGTGCAAATTACACTCTTTCTGATAGTCATAAAATAATAATAATAATGTCATTTGTGAAGAATCAAGAAATAAACACGTTATGCAGGCAGAACCCTATAAAAGTTACCCACAAATAATTTTCGAAAAATCTAAAAACCTTTTAAGTCACAAGCTTTCAATATTGCCTTGTCATTCGATGTACATATGCATGCAAAATTTCAGCTCAATTGGAAACCAGGAAGTGGGTCAAATCTAAGTTGCTAGATTTCATTATTTATTCTATTTTATTCTACAGACACCGGGACAGGTGAAACTAAATAAAAGCTTGTAAAATATTTATGTTATTCACAATTGGTAAGCCCTTGGCATCATCTCACCTGATGGTGAGTGACGATGACGCCGAAGATGGAAGCGGACTTACTAAGATTCATCAACGCAATCGGAAACTGGCTATCTTATCTTCAATCTTGTTGGCATTGATGTTTGGATGCAGGACTTAGATAAGAGGGGCTAAGAAAATCCCCTTCCATTACCAAAGCGAGTCTTAATAAGTCAGACTCCGCCGGGAATCGCACCCACGACCTCCGAATGTGAAGCTAATGGACTGAACCATTACGCCACGGAGCTGGTTTTACCCTTTATACCACACCACTTCTTATGTCCACACCAGAAACTATATTTACCAAACAACAACGCAACAATCCTTGGGAAATCTGCGTCAATGCGATACCTATCTGTATCGCATTGGTTTAGGGGCTGAGAAGTGACATAGGCTGCTACTCAGAATACCGCGATATAGTTACCGAGGAATCAGAAGTAAACACCTGACTACAGCGGCTCGCGCACCACTCATCCTCAGAGACAGTCATAAAAACGATGCCAACGAGAGCGAAGCCGCGTCCAAAAGCTAGTAATAGTATAATTAACAATGTCTTTACATTAAATTTGCATAAGTAAAGTGTTGCAATACAAGGCTGCATACTTCTGTTGTAAAGGAGTTCACGCCGGCGCAAGCTCTCCTGTCAACAGTATGTCATTCATAAGTGAGGTTAACATATGTGATTTATGAATTAAGAGTGTTGTTTCAGTGGCAAAGTTCACATTAGGTGCATTTTTTTTATAAGATTTTTTAATAATACCCACGCTTGTAAAATATCTAACACTCACAACACACACACACACACCCACGAACACAAACACGCACACACACGCATTGCATGCTTGCTTGGATTTCATTTATTCCACTTTTAATTCAGTGAACCTTTTAAATTGATTCTCCATAATTTTTTTTAACAAATGAATTGTGCAAAACCTGGAAGAGGATTAATGCACGTGCATAACACAGGCTATTTCTTAGCTTAGGCTTTAGCTATAATTACTTTAATACTGATCTGTATTCATTTCATTCAGCTCATATACGTCCCCAACGAGGGGCTCGAGGGCGATCGAGACTTAGTCGACCACGCGGGCCTAGTGCGGGTTGGTCGACTTCACACACAACCTTAACCTTAACCTCCCTCGGGAACTATGTCAGGATAAGCTAATTAGTAAATTTTGTTATTTCTCACCTCTTCAACCATCTCTGTGCAAAAAATCACTACAATCCATTGTTCCGTTGCGATGTTGAAGAAATTAACCAAAAAAAGAATATTTTCTCAGTTCCCTCAGGAACTGCATTGGACCATGTTATTTTCAAGGGGTAAAAAGTAGCCTTTGTTCTTTCCCTTTACACAGGCTACCTACATGCCAAATTCCATTAAAACAGTTTAGATTGGTTGAGGTGTTGAAGTGTTAACAAACAAACAAACACATTTTCACATTTATAATATATACTAGCTATTTCCCGCGGCTTCGCCCGCTCAGATCCCGGTAATCTATACCTATTCTCAGACTTACCAAATATGCACAGAAAATTTCATGGAAAGCCGTCCAGCCGTTTCGGAGGAGTATGGCAACTAACACTGTGACACGAGAATTTTATATTGCTATATAAAGAAGATCAGTAAGTTTTATTCAATTTTATTCGTTCCTCTTACTTTCATCCGTGAACTACAGAAAAGATTTCCCAGGCGTAGATGGAAAAATCAGTCCAAATGCGACGCATAGCTCGCCAGGTACCGTTGGCAATATTTCAAATCCCCTTTGAAGCAATAGCTCCCTGCTTGTCGCAGCCTTACGTAACCGAGACAGCTTGTCTACGTTTTGTCAATTTATTACCGACTCTATTTTGTAGCCGATCTGAGTTTATGAGAGTTTTTAAGCTATTGCATAGCTTTTATCGCGGGTTTTGAGCGCGGCGACCGAATCAAGAAATTCCGTATCGAAAAAACCTAACACCCCACTCCGCCATGTAGCTCGGCCGAGCGTGACGTAACGTTACCGCGTTCTAAAAAAACTTATTGTGCCATCTATTAGCGATTTGCGGTACTAAAAGGACTTAGTCAATTTTACTGGTGTAACTTTCTTAGTGTTAAAAGTTGATAAAAAATGCTATGCAATAGCTTTACCGCGGCAGTCCCCGAGTGCCACACGTCTTTTTTTATTCACAATTGGTAAGCCCTGGGCATCATCTCATCTGATGGTAAGTGACGATGATGCCGAAGATGGAAGCGGGCTTACCAATATTCCCCATCGCAATGGAGAACTGGAGGCTGGAGGCTATCTTAGTTTCAATCCCGAACACATCAATGTTGTTAACACTAATGTTGGCGGCAAGAATTAGATAAGATGGTGGTAGCTAGCCAGGCGGGCTCTGAAAATACCCCTACCACCAACCAAACCCCATCGGGAAGCGAACCCGCGACCTCCTGGTGTGAATCGAATGGACTAACCATTACGCCACGGAGGCGATTTATGACAGTAGCACTAAGGTTACCGCAAAATACAACTGCGACATTATTAAACATTTCTGTGAAGCTCAACACGCAATTATTTCAGCCCATGGTAGGTATCTGGCATTCATCATATCAGCTCATATACGTCCCCACCGAGGGGCTTGAGCCTAGCTTGAATAAGGGCGATCAGGCCTTAGTCGACCACGCTGGCCCAGTGCGGGTTGGTCGAATCGACTTCACTCACAATCTTTAAGTTTCTTCTTAGGCGTGTGCAGGTTTCCTCACGATGTTTTCCTTCACCGTTAAAGCAATCGGTAAGTTATATGTACGTAAGTTTCGGAAAACTCATTGGTACATTGGCCTAAATTGCCCTAGCCTTGTTAAAGGCATTAATGTCAATCAATGATTTTATTTATAACTTTTCGTGTGACATTGTTTTAATGTTCTAATGACATAATCTGGTTTATATCAAGGATTGAATTTAAATTATTAACTAATTATTGCTTATTTCTTGATTCTTCACAAATCACCTTGTTATTATTATTTTATGACTATCAGAAAGAGTGTAATTTGCACCTCTTTTGAAATAAATATATTGAATTGAATTGATTTGAATTGAATTGAATAGCCGTTACGCCACCGACGCTCTCAACAGTATACAAGTAATATTCAAAATGAATTATTAAACCGTTAACAACCATAAATTCCCCATTTCTGGGACACGGGTCTTTTCCCAGGCTCGGGAAGATAAAGAGATAACTCCACACACGGGGGCCAAGTTCAGGTTGGTGGAAGTGGTAGGACTAGTGGGGAACCCCGCTGTCAGAAGTTTCTCAAGCCCCCTATAATGCACATCTGACACGTCTTATTGACTGCCATCTTATAGTAGCAACCAGCACTAACGACTTAACGTGCCTTGCGAAGCACGGAAACGGTCGTGAAAACAATCAAACCCATCCAGGTAATGACCGTGCTTCAGGTCAGTTAACCTGTGTGATCAAGCCAGCCACGTAAATTACACTGAGGTACGACCGCTTCAAGAGCGTCGGTGGTGTAATGGCTAGGGCCGCTGCTTCCAGTTCCGGAGGTCGTGGTTCGAATCCTGGCACGTACCAATGTGTTTTCGATTTTCGATTTCATATGTATACGTTTATCCGACGCTCTTACGGTGAAGGAAAACATCGTAAGGAAACCTGCACATACTTGCGAGCGAAGAAACTCGAAGGATGTGTGTGAAGTCGACCAACCCGCACTGGGCCCGCGTAGCCGACTTAGGCCCGATTGCCCTAATTCAAGGTAAGCTTGAGCCCCTCGGTGGGGACGTATATGAGCTGATATGAATGAAAAAACGACCGCTTCAATTAAGTAAATTTGAGAAAAAGCCATAACGAAATTATTCTTGTTGCGAAAGGTCAAACCTATACTAAAAATTTATAGTATAGGTTTGACCTTTCGCAAAATCAAGAATTTTTACTAAAAATTCCACAAGCATTCAACTCCCCGGAGTCGAAGTATCCATTCTAAAAGTTGGGTTTAAACTCGTGCGCCTGAGACTGAGGGTAAAGTGAAATAAGTGAGTTGCCCCGAGCGCGTTATCAATCGCTGTACCCCGCACATATAGCCAATGTTGACTTTTTATCAGCTGATTTACGGCGCTGCGGACCTTATCTGCACCGCTCACTTGCAGATACTGAACATGGACAAAGTGTCCCCGTTTAATCAGTCCACCCACCCCTGGGTTTCTCAATTTGTCTTTAGATAGCTTAATTTGAAACCTATTCTCCACATCCGCCTCAGTAGCCCAGAGGCAAAGTTCACTGGCTTTACATCGCGGGGTCGATTTCCGGCGGGGTCAATTGTAAGACTCGGTTTGGTTGGTGGAAGGGCATTTTCTAAGCCCGCCTGGCTAGCTACCACCATCTTATCTAAATCTTGCCGCCAAATATCAATGTTGATATCATTGGTATGTTCCGGCATGAAGGTAAGAGAGCCAGTTCCCCATTGCGTTGGGGAATCTTGGTAAGCCCGCTTCCATCTTCGGCAACATCGTCACTTACCACCAGGTGAGATGTTGTCAAGGGTTTACCAATTGTGAATAAAAAAAAAAGAAGCAGGCTTTGCTATTAGGTACCTTACTCGTATCAATGCTCGTGGCATTATGGACTGAGACTATCAGTTACATAATCTTCTTATCCATTCTTAATATCCTTACAATTCTTACTAATATTATGAATATGAAAATGTGTTTGTTTGTTTGTTACCTTTTCAACGCTTCAACGCCTTGACCAATCTTAATGAAATTTGGCATACAGGTAGCCTGTGTCACGAGGAAGGGCATAGGCTACTTTTTATCTCGTGAAAATAGCATAGCCCGATGCAGTTCCTGAGGGAACTGAAACTATACTATTTTTTGGTTAATTTCTTTAACATCGCAAGAACGGAACAATGGATTGTGTGATTTTTTGCACAGAGATGGTTAAGGGGGTGAGAAATGACATGATTTAGTAATAAGCATATCCTGATATAGTTCCCGAGGGATCTGAAGAAAATTCATGTCCACGCTCGCGAGCCGCTTGTCATAAAAACGAAGTCCACGCGGGCGAAGCCGCGGGCAAAAGCTAGTAATATTATAAATGTTTTTTTTTTGTTACCTTTTAACTCTTCAAAACCTAGACCAAACTTGATGAAATTTGGCATGCAGGAAGTAACTATTTAGTAATCTGTGATGCAGGTAGCCTGTGTCACTGGGAAGGACATAGGCTATGTTTTATTCCATGAAAATTGCATAGTCCCATGCAGTTTCTGAGGGAACTGAAAAAATACTCATTTTTGTTTATTTTTAGGGTTCGGTTAAAAACGGGATCCTATTACACCAGGCTGTATTTCATGATCCGTGATAACTAGACAGTTGAAAACTTCACAGATGATGTATTTCTGTTGCCGCTATAAAAACAAATACTAAAAATTTTATAAAGATTAAAGTCTTCAAACAAAAAACGCGTTTTTTTAAATGTGAAAAAACTAGCGCCATCTAGTTTTATGGTACGGAACCCTTTGTGCACGGTTCTGACTCTCACTTTACCGGGTTCTTTTAAACTGCAACGGAAAAATGGATTAATGTAATTTTTTGCACAGATATAAATGGGTGGGAAATAACAGTGGTGTGTCTCAGGACTAAGGTCTTTGCCCAGTGTGTGTTGCCAGTGATGACTTACGGACCTAAGACAAGGTCGCTTGAAGGGCCTCATAAGAGGCTCAAGATCAGCCAAAGGGCAATGGAGCGAGCTATGCTCGGAATTTCACTTCGCTATCGAATCAGAAATGAGGAGATCCGTAGGAGAACCAAAGTCATAGTTCGTCATAGCTCACTGAATCGCTAAACTTAAGTGGTAGTGGTCCAGATAGGTCGTAGAACAGATAGCCGTTGGGGTAGTAAAGTTCTGGAGTGGCGACCGCGCACCGAAAAACGTAGCGTAGGCAGGCCTCCCGACCGACGACCTGGTGAAGATCGCGGGAAGCCGCTGGATGCGGGCAGCGCAAAACCGGTCGTCGTGGAAACTCTTGGTGGAGGCTTTTGTCCAGCAGTGGACGTTTTTCGGCTGATATGATGATAATGATGATGATGTACACTGTAAATGAGACATACTTAATGATTTAAACAACTATAAAGCCAATTTTATGATTTTACTACAATAATAAAAATTGCATATCAAAATAGTTATGTTAGTTAGATAAAGGAATGACGAATATGCTAGTCATCTGAGTTACTTTTTATAATATGTCTTAAATGACTTTTTGTTGTAAAAATGTTTGAATTACCTAGGCGTGACCTCATAGTTTTGCAGCGTCATTTATGTACACATTTTGTGATTATGGTGATTTGGAAAATCGAAGACTTGATGGAAAACAAAACGAGTAAGGTTTTTCGAAGTTTAAGTAGGAGATCAAGAGTTCATAATTTATTTCTGATGCTGTCGTCATCCCTAATAGAAATCAAATCCCACTTCATTCTGTCGTATGCTGCTATTACGGGAGCAAGCGAAGCGAGCTCGGGAATTCAGAGCACCCCAAGGCGGAGGATTAGTTCCAACTACTTGGGCCGGTCGTTTCTTTCCCTCTTATATGTTTGTTGAGGGGAGCGATGCGATGGCTGACTCTCGCGTTATACTTGTGACCGGGTGCTGTCCGTGTGAACTGGCCTACTCTTGCCAAAAGCATTAATGACATTAAATAATTTTAATGTATAACTTCTCGTATCATATTGTTTACATGCTCTTATGATATAATTTGCTTTATATCAATAATTGTATTTTGACGAAGTATTATACAAGCTTCGGTGGCTCAACCGGTAACGACTCAGTCGTCCTAACCAGAGGTGCCGGGTTCAAATCCGGACGGCCAATGTACCAATGAGTTTTTCGTAACTTACGTACATATAATCTCTCCGATTGCTTTAACGGTGAAGGAAAACATCGTGAGGAAACCTGCACAACACACCTGCGAAGAAACTCGAAGGTTGTGTGTGAAGTCGACCAACCCGCACTTGGCCCGCGTGGTCGATTAAGGCCCGATCGCCCTAATTCAGGGTAGGCTCGAGCCCCTCGGTGGGGACGTATATGAGCTGACATGATGATGATGAACTATTATACACATTTTGGGAGTTAACTGACTAAGTATTCAGCATTTCTGTCACTTCACTGAAGAGATGCTTAAGAGGATTGTGAAGCTGCGATTTTTCATAAAAACGGCGTAACTATTTTCAGCTCCGTTAACCGATTTGTACCAATTTTTGAAAGATTGTCATTCGGAACAAAAGCTTGGCTAAAACGTTTCGTTTTGTACATTACTGATTATAAATAAACAAAAAAAAAAAAAACTTACTAACTTTATTGAAAAAACAAAAACGTATAAGCTTTACTTTTGTTCTGACTGACAACCTATCAAAAATTGGTCCAAGACGGTAAACATTTAAGAGGTGTTTTTACCTTCGTTAACGCCATTTGTATGAAAAGTCTCACCTTCACAATCCCCTTAATATATTACGTATCTTTCATATGGTAGCAACCAAACAAGGCACCATGTAAACAAGACTATACTTTTTCTATCATTTAGCGGTTTGAACATGTGTTTTTATTTTCTAGCCTATACCTACGTCATAATATCAGCTCATATACGTCCCCACCGAGGGGCTCGAGCCTACCCTGAATTGGGGCGATCGGGCCTTAGTCGACCACGCGGGCAAAGTAAATATATTAGACGCGAGCCCAGTGCGGGTTGGTCAACTTCGCACACAACCTTCGAGTTTCTTCGCAGGTGTGTGCAGGTTTCCTCACGATGTTTTTCCTTCACCGTTAAAGCAATCGGTAAGTATATGTACGTAAGTTTCGCAAAACTCATTGGTACATTGGCCGGGCCGTCCGGATTTGAACCCGGCACCTCTGGTTAGGAGGACCGAGTGGTTACCGGTTGAGCCACCGACGCTTGTGCTATTATTAGTACCTACGTACCAGCTATTAAGTCACTAGTTTTAAGCTCTTACCGCTCAACAGTGTGGCAATCTTTAATGAAATTTTCCTAGCGACACGCTATTCGTAGCACGTCCGCGACGCGACCGTTACAATTGCCTCTTAATCAAATTATGGATGGCTGCAGTCTCGCAGAACTCGTCTCCGCCACTTCTACCTTTAGAATTGTTTAATGTATTAAATTATGGGAGGAATGAGATAATTGAACATCGCTTAAACTGTCTGGGCTTATAGCTCTTTTGTGAGTGTAGTTGTAACAGCAACGTCAAAGTATATTTATTATATTAACATACTCTAGATTGCGACCTCACCCCCTCGTCACCCAGATTGATAAAGAGTGGTTACAGTTTGGTTGTCGAACGTATAGGATTTCACCGCCATTTTGTTTGTTCCGTCATTCCTTTTTTGAAATGTCATATCTGGCCCGTTGTATGAAGTGTCCAGGGTGTGGCAACGTGTAGGTGCATGCGCCACCAATGCCCCCTATATTATAGCATTATTCGAGGCACGCACGATATGTCCAATAGTAGCCAAGCAGTCTGCAAAATGTAGATACTACAGCGTAGAAACTAGAGCCACAATAATCATACTTTTTTTCGGAAACCAGCACTTTCGAAGTTATGATAACCAGTATTTTATCACCTTTTTATGAAATACTAGCTTTTGCCCGCGGCTTCGCCAGCGTGGATATCATTTTTATGACTTTCTTTGAGGGTGAGTTTTATCCAGATCCCTTTGGCACTATACCGAGCTATTCTGATTACTATGTTACTTCCTACCCCCTCATCCAATTGTTACAAAAAAATCACTTCAATCTGTTGGTCCGTTACGACGCCGATGTGAGCGAGTGTGGAAATGAGTTTTGCTCAATCCCTCGGGAACTATGTCAGGATATGCTAATTAGTAAATTATGTCATTTCCCACCCACTCAAACAACCCTGTGCAAAAATCACAAAAAATCACTTGTTCCGTTGCGATGTTAAAGGAATCAACCAGAAAAGGATATTTTCAGTTCCCTCAGGAACTGCATCGGACTATGCTATTTTCAAGGGATACAAAATAGCCTATGTCCTTTCTTGTGGCTACCTGCGTGCCAAATTTCATCGAGATTAGTCAAGGTGTTAAAGAGTGAAAAGGTAACAAACAAACAAATAAACAAACACATTTTTTACAAGATGCAAAGCCGAAGGCAATACTAGAACACAATTTCCAGTACTTCCACTCCACACTCAATAAAATTGCAAAATCGTTCGGATAACACCATCCAAGCTACATCCTCGACTGAAGATAAACTCTCTCGGTAGATACAAAATCCTTTCATTTCGACCTAGCGAAGTATTGTTTTCTGAAAGCCTGGCTTCGGTACGATAGGGCGAATAGATGGGAGACACGACAGAGCCTGCAGGGAGCGTGCACATACTTTTCTTTATACTTGGGATAGGGAGGTAAACACATACTGGAAACTGGAGTAAAGTATATACTCGTATATTAGTACTAACATACAGTATGGACACTCTCTGCCGCTCTCTAGATTGCGACCTCACTCAGATTAATACAGATTGGTTACAGTTTGGTTGTCGAAAGTATAGGATTTCGCCGCCATTTTGTTTGTTCCGTCATTCGTTTCTTGAAATGTCATTTCTGGCCCGTTGTATGAAGTGTCCAGGGTGTGACTGGAGGGTGAAGGTGGTGGGTGTCTTTTGTTTTCCAAGAACTTCAGCTTCAGCTTCTTCTTGTTTGTCTTTCCAGGCTTTATTAACAAAAACCAAAACGTCGTACATAAAATAACATGTCCAATATCATAGACATTGGACATTTTTTGTTTAATTTTAATTATTTTTTTTATTTTTTTTTACCATTTTCAAAACAAAATACAAAACAATTAATCATCTAGCACCATTAAACCTGAATGGTTTGTCTAGATGCTCAACAGTCGTCTATAATATATCCTAAATTTATATATATATATATATACCTATGAAATTTAAACATTCTAAACTAAAAATGAGCTTCGCTAATTGTAAATTGTCTTTAAATTCTCGCTACCTACGGCTTCCTCTATGTTTACCAACTAAAAGCATTTTTGGAATGATAAGGGGAATTAAGGGGAAAAAGACCTGCGCTATAATTTGTACCTATTATTACGAATAGGTTTCAGAGACATATTTTAGTGTTGTTCCCGCGGCTTCACCCGCTTCACAGATATAGTTTTTATAACATTATTCGAGGGTGCACGGTGCAAGCGGCGGCAATGTGGAATATAGTTTCCTTAGATCCCTCGGGAAATATGCCTTTTTTTCAGGATATAAAGTATCATATTACGGTGTTCTCTGCTCTGATCTTTGCAAAATGTTAACGAAATCGGTATAGAAGTTTTAGCATAAAGTAGTAACATAGACTTTGGTTACGAATCATCCATTATTTCGGGATATTAAGTAATTCATGTTGCTTTACGCTCTGTACTTTGTTGCTCTACGCTCTTTTCAAAATCTCAGCTAAATCGGTTCAGTAATTTTAGCGTGAAAGAGTATATTATTTGGGTAAGAGGGGGATAGGACCAAGTAAGGGTCCCAATGGATCACCGCGACCTAAAAAGATCTATTGTGATCACCACCCCTGTTATATAACCTCCTCAAGGCCAACAGTTCTTATGAACTGTACGATGCACTTGGGATCAAGCTCCCTGATGATCTCTGGTGCTTCTATTGGTCCACCTAGAGATAACTTCTGGCTTGGACGAGTGCCTCGCACTCACCGAGTACGTGAAGAGGTCTTTCCTCTTCTTCAAAGGCAAAAGCGGCATTCGTCTGAGACTGCAGCTTCATTTGTTTGAGATGTTTATTATGCTTGCAGTGGCCTGTTAGAGTTCTGACGAGGGCTCAAAGTGAAGTGTGCTTGAAAGAGTAACAAACAGGTTTAAAATTAAAGCAGATTCATCGGGAACTATGCATTTTTCTGGGATAAAAAGTATCATCGGCCAATTACTTTAAGTCTTCAAGATTTCAAAGTGTTTATTCGAAATAGGTGCACATATTATACTCTTTCTTTTGGTCATAAAGTCGTAATTACATAAGCATCATGTCATTTGTGAAAAATATAAAAAATTAACATGATCATTAGATACCCCCGAAATTATATTTTTTAGGGTTCCGTACCAAAAGGGTAAAAACGAGACCCTATTACTGAGACTTCGCTGTCCGTCTGCCACCAGGCTGTTTTTTATGAACCGTTATAGCTAGACAGTTGAAATTTTCACAGATGATGTATTTCTGTTGCCGCTATAACAACAAATACTAAAAATTTTAAAAAAGTGAGTCTCCATACAAAAAACATGTTTTTTTAAACGTGAAGAAACTAGCGCCATCTAGTATGAAGGTACGGAACCCTATGTGTTCGGTTCTGATTCGCACTTGGCCGGTTTTTTTATAATTGCATGTGCTTTGTTATCGTTATCCTGACTTGGAAAAAATAGGTATTTGAAAAAAAGTGCTTTTTAACGGCCAGTAGGGAAATCTGAAATCTTGTCAAAATAAAATCATTCATATAACTTTGAACTTTTCGTGTTTCAATCTCGTGGTCACAAAATCACTACAGTTCCACCCGTTTTTCTAGAAGGCGTGACTTGGCGTGAGTTCCTCGTTTCAAGTACGTGGGTCACTGGGTCTCGGAGGATCCCTCTGATGATGAGGATATTGAGAGGGAGCGCCGGGCGTTGGCTGTCAGGTGCAATATGTTGGCTCGCAGATTTGCACGTTGCACTAAACCTGGTGAAGTTGTTCTATTTAAAGCTTTCTGCCAGTCTTTTTATACGTACAGTCTGTGGGTCAACTATATGCAGATGACAATCAACGCCTTGCGCGTTCAGTATAACAACGCTTTCAGGATGTTGTTGGGGCTGCCGAGGTACTGTAGCGCATCAGGCATGTTTGCTGAAGCTCGTACGGATGGCTTTCATGCAATCTTAAGATAGAGAGCCGCCTCGTTGCTGGACCGTGTCATGGCATCCTGAGCGTTGTGGCTAGCCGACCCAACTGTCCTATCTTGGGGCAATTGGTACGGCTGCATGTTAACTAATAATAATTTGTTGTAACCCTACTAAGCCAAATTTCTTTATAATATTTTCTTGTACTAACACTCTATGGATTATGTTGTCCGAAATAAATATTTTGATTTGATTTTGATAAAACAAACAATTTCATTAGGATATAAAACAATATAACGGGAAAAGTTATACATTAAAATTGTTGAATACCTATATCTTTATTGCCTTTGACAAGAGTAGGTCAGTTCACACGGACAGCACCCGATCACAAGTATGACGTGAGAGTCAGCTATTGCTCCCGTCGACCATATTAGAGGAAAAAAAAAACGACACGGCTCCCGATCAATGCCAAATTTCAGCAAAATCGGTTCATAAGTTTCAGCGTGAAAGAGAATGTATCAACTTACAACATAGTGCATGTAAGTACAAATAAAGTAGAAATTCTTAGTAGTAAGACCCTAACTTCTAAGCAGTGGCGGACTAAGCCCGTCAGAGGCCCGGGGCGGCAAAGCTGAATGAGGCCCCCCAGCTTTAAAAGAAATTGAGTTTTACAAGATTTTTATTCAGTTCACATTTGTATGTATGAATAAGTGCTTATGTTTATTTCGTTAAAATCTGGCAAGTGAAATTTAAATTTGAATTAAATTATTTAAGCTAAATAAACACACATACCTACAATATGGAATGGATGTGGGTGAGGGAAAATAAAATATGATTCGATTGACAAAAATATATTGATAAAATAAATCAAAGATAGTTTCTTTTATTTCTTGTAGCGTGTTATATGTGTTTTCGTGCCTTCAATTTACTGAACTCTTTAATAACTTTTGTAAAATCGATTTCTTTTAAATTTTTCTTTCTATTGAAAGCACAGCTAGCTCTTGACCCATTGTAGAAGGAAACTAATTTTTAATTAGTTTAAGTTTCGAAAAACTCCTCTCGCATGATGCAACCAACATGCAAACGGTCAATAAGTATCGAAGTATAAGCGTTATATAGGGTAAATATTCACTAAAGTCCCATTTTAATATAAATTGAAGGATTTCTTGGACTCTCCATTTGGCAGCAACGTCCATACTCGTATCGGTGGCTTTGACATGCCTGCGGTACCTTTTTATTTCTTGGGAAACTTGCTCCCTGACAAATTCATCATAAATGTATATTGTCAACTGTAACAGCCAGAGCGTCTTCTGAAGCTTCTAGCATAAACTTTGTTTCAATAATTTTGAAATATTATTGTTGATTTGTTTCATGGCCCCGTATTTTGTCGACATTTCTTGTATAAGACTTTGCCGCGTCTCATTCTTGATTTGGCGATATAGATATACAAATTTACAGAGACTTTGCCATGTTAAGTCTCACGATGAGAACAAGTACATACTAATAAATGTGCAATGCAAATAAAATAAGGACCACTCGCGAAATGCAAGAACTGACTGAAGCAATGTACTCGTAGGTGCATATTGACTAGAAACTACGGATTATAATTTCTAGGCTAAATTATACGAAGAATTTCTTACTTTTTCCAATATTTTCCGACGTAAATAGAATGTAGTGTAAGTAAATGTAGGCGTACAAGAGTGAATTATTTGCACTTCATTCATTCAGGGATTCCTGAGGAAGTACCCGCTACAAAGACGGGAATTCCCCCAACGTATTGGACGCGTTCAGCAAAGTTTTATTAGGACCGCGTAAAAAGTCTAGATGGCTGTAGTGTTTTGATCTTGATGAAATTATGTAGGTACTTAGCACATTTTTAAAGTCTTGTTTAGAATTTGATCAGGGGAACGCGGAGGCATTTAGGGCCCCCCCAAGACCGGAGGCCCGGGGTGGGCCGCCCCTTACACCCCCCTGTTAGTCCGCCACTGCTTCCAAGCTAGGACTCCCTGTGTTGTGCTAGGTCAAAGTATATATTAGTACTAACATACAGTATGGACACTCCCTGCCGCTCTCTAGATTCCAACCTCAGCCCCTTGTCACCCAGAGGGATACAGATTGGTTATAGTTTGGTTCTCGAACGTATAGGATTTCGCCGTCATTCTGTTTGCTCCGTCATTTGTTTTTAGATATGTCATTTCACGACCTTTATGCGACCTTTGTATGCAGTGTCCGGGGTGTGGGTAGGTGTCTCTTCCGTCCTTTATAAAATAAAATAAATAAATAAATGTAGTAGGTAGGTTAGTTTAAATGTTAATTATAGAACACTTGTTTTCTAAGAAATTAAGATAAACATAAAAACTTAAGTTAAAAATTTAGATTCAGCTCAGGTAACTGGTTGGTTAAAAGAGTAGGTGATCTTTCGGATTAATAAAAAAATTTGAAAATTGTCTTTATTCTTTATTTATGGTTTTTAATACAATCACCCCAAAAAGAAATAAACTTTTATTTTTTAGTTTTACTCCTTCGTTTATTTGTAATGAAGTAAACTTTAGTTTAGTTTTTATTTTGAAAGGATTGCTCGAATATTTTAAAAGGTATCGCATTTTTTATAACCGACCTGTTTTCTTTGCGACCATGTATTAAAGTAAGAGTAATATTTGTAATTATAAAGATGTTAATCGATACCAGCGATGCCAGACTTAAGGTATTTAGCGTATTTGTACGGTATGCTCGAGCCTTGTACCACAGATGAGACACTAGTTACTTCGTACTTGTAAGGTAATAGGGATGACGAATGCTAGTCATCTGATTTACTTTTTATCATGTGTCAAAAACTACATTTTGTTATAAAAATGTTTGAAAAACCTAGGCGTGACCTCATAGTTATGCAGCGTCATTTATTTACTCATTTTGAGATTTTGATGAATTAAAAAGCGAAGACTTGACGGGAAACACAACGAGTAAGGTTTTTCCGAAGTTTAAGTAGGAGGGAAATTTAGTGATCAAGAGTTCATAATTTATTTCTGATGCTGTCGTCATCACTATTTCTAATAATGTTAAACACAATGTAGCGAATAAGTTGAGAAACCAAGCACAATAGAGCGACTTTTCATACTCGTACCACTGACGTATGGTAATTTAGGGGAGCATTTTACAGTAATTCTGGCAACACAGTTTGGCAACGCTGCTGATCGATACACCAAACATATACAGGGTCTTCGGCAGATGGTTGAAAATATGAAAATGGGGGATAGGTGGGGTCGCCTCCCACCTATTTTGAGAATTAAAAAAAATCTAGGACTTGTAATTTTTTTTACAGGATTTTTTTTCCTTTTTTTAGAAATTTTGCCATTTTTATACCTTTGAACACATGTAACTTTTTGTTTTTTAAAGCTAGCTCCAAAATCTTTTTTTTAATAGACTTTTATAAGATTGTCGGCTCTAAAAAAATTATGTTTGTTTCAAGTTATTGCTAAAAACAAAAATGTGGGCCCCCGAACTTAAAAAAAAAGTTGAACAAAAATTTAAAAGTCAACTTTGCGATGCATTTAAAAAAAAATAATGGGGCTGGAAGGCTTCTGTTTTTTTTTAAAAATCTCTAAAGCTTAGGCTTTTGAATGGTATGTAATTTGTTTCGGTATCTTTTTTGTAACCGGAGTTGTTAATTTTTTTTACTCAATTGGACCATGTTGACGAAATTCCACTAGTTACATGTTTTGTGAAATGTATCAAATGCAAAGTTGAAAATAATGTAAATACTTACTGTTGGGACGGTTACAAAGAGCAGGTACGTTTTTTTACATTCTTGCACACACATAATGGCTATCTTTTGTCATTTATTGGCATATTGGAGTTAGCACTTCTATATGCCAATAAAATGTCCGCATATTCCGCATTGGTAAATTGAGCCATTTTAAACCACAACAAAGTCTTAACAAAACGTCTGATAATAACAAAAAGTGACAAACAACAAAAAAACTTAACAAAATCACAAACACAGCAAAGTGAAATTAACGAAAACAAAAAAAAAACGTTAACGTTATTAACGTTTGTGATTTTGTTAAGTTTTTTTGTTGTTTGTCAATTTTTGTTATTATCAGACGTTTTGTTAAGACTTTGTTGTGGTTTAAAATGGCTCAATTTACCAATGCGGAATATGCGGACATTTTATTGGCATATGGAAGTGCTAACTCCAATATGCCAATAAATGACAAAAGATAGCCATTATGTGTGTGCAAGAATGTAAAAAAACGTACCTGCTCTTTGTAACCGTCCCAACAGTAAGTATTTACATTATTTTCAACTTTGCATTTGATACATTTCACAAAACATGTAACTAGTGGAATTTCGTCAACATGGTCCAATTGAGTAAAAAAAATTAACAACTCCGGTTACAAAAAAGATACCGAAACAAATTACATACCATTCAAAAGCCTAAGCTTTAGAGATGTTTTAAAAAAAACAAAAGCCTTCCAGCCCCATTATTTTTTTTTTAAATGCATCGCAAAGTTGACTTTTAAATTTTTGTTCAACTTTTTTTTTAAGTTCGGGGGCCCACATTTTTGTTTTTAGCAATAACTTGAAACAAACATATTTTTTTTTAGAGCCGACAATCTTATAAAAGTCTATTAAAAAAAAGATTTTGGAGCTAGCTTTAAAAAACAAAAAGTTACATGTGTTCAAAGGTATAAAAATGGCAAAATTTCTAAAAAAAGGAAAAAAATCCTGTAAAAAAAATTACAAGTCCTAGATTTTTTTTAATTCTCAAAATAGGTGGGAGGCGACCCCACCTATCCCCCATTTTCGTATTTTCAACCATCTGCCGAAGACCCTGTATAACACCGAAAGTCTCCACCATATTTGTTCTTAAAAGTACATTATAGTATCAAAGTTAGAATAACCACAGATATGCAATTTTTCTGGTTAATGTAATAACTTTGTTAAGCAAAGAGGAATGAAAGTAATATCGTGTAATATTTTCCTTTGCGCCCGTCCGTTGCCCCCGCGGGGAGCTCCTTCGCCGCCGTCTGATACGAAATTCGGTTGCTCACGATACCACGAATTGCCAATAACTTGGAATTTTCTTCATATTTGAATTTTACATTTGGATCTTTCATCGTAAGATAGGATATTATTGTTGTTACATTTTCGCATAAAGTAAACGATTTTCTTGCAACTCGTTATTTTAAGTCAACCCCTCTAAAACCTTTAATTGACCACCACGCCGCTGAAAAGGTTAAAAAACCGAATTCGATCGCAACAACCGAGTACAATTTTTCATTTTTTTTATGGTTTTTGTTATTTTTCTTAAATTAACCGATTTTGATAGAATATATATGGGACTTCCCTGGAGACATAACCTATCATATAAAAAAGGAATCATTAAAATCGGTTTACAATCGGCTAAGAAATCATATTACATGCATAAATATAACGCACAGTCGAATTCAGAATGTCCTTCTTTTTTGAAGTCGGTTGAAAAGTAAAAGATTCATTTCTACAAAAAATCATAAGCAAGAGAAATTATAGTAATCAAAATCTTTTATTTAACTTTTAAAGTTTCTATGTATGTATGTTAGTTTGTTTAGTTTAAATCTCGCAAAAGATTTTAGAGCGACTTCCAGACATCCGATTGAGCTGAAATTTGGTATGAAGCCGTATTCCCGGTGATAATAGATCCTTTTGGTATTTTGATCTGATTAAGAAATTTATGGGAAAGTCCCAGGAATGTCTTTTATTTTCAATATAGCAAATACCGTGCTCATCATATCAGCCGTAGAACGTCTACTGCTGGACAAAGACCTCTCCCAAGGATTTCCACGACGACCGGTCCTGCGCTGCCCGCATCCAGCGACATCCCGCGATCTTCACCAGCTCGTCGGTCCACTGTGCTGCTCGCCTTATTTATTTAAATTTAGAAACGTTGTGTGCTTTCGTGTGTTATTGTGTGTAAATCATATTTAGTAAAATGAGCATTTGGCTTTTTGAGCAGAGATATGCTATATATATAAGGGGAGTTAGATACATTACATGCCTCCAAAAAAGTGAAACAAATAAAATTATGCTAATTGGCATCTCTTTTCTTAGTATCATTTAATGCAACGGAAGCGAACTACCTATAATAAGGGGAGGTAGATAGGTCACATGTGTCCTAAAAGTGAAGCAAATAAAATGATGCCAATTGGCATCCCTTTTCTTAGTATCATTCAGTGCAACGGAAGCGAACTACCTATAATAAGGGGAGGTAAATAGGTCACATGTGTCCTAAAAGTGAAGCAAATAAAATGATGCCAATTGGCATCTCTTTTCTTAGTAGCATTCGGTGCAATTGAAGTGAACTACCTATAATAAGGGCAGGTAAATAGGTCACATGTGTACTAAAAGTGAAGCAAATAAAATGATGCCAGTTGGCATCTCTTTTCTTAGTATCATTCAGTGCAATTGAAGCGAACTACCTATCATAGGGGAGGTAAATAGGTCACATGTGTCCTAAAAGTGAAGCAAATAAAATGATGCCAATTGGCATCTCTTTTTTTAGTATCATTCAGTGCAACGGAAGCGAACTACCTATAATAAGGGGAGGTAGATAGGTCACATGTGTCCTAAAAGTGAAGCAAATAAAATGATGCCAATTGGCATCCCTTTTCTTAGTATCATTCAGTGCAACGGAAGCGAACTACCTATAATAAGGGGAGGTAAATAGGTCACATGTGTCCGAAAAGTGAAGCAAATAAAATGATGCCAATTGGCATCTCTTTTCTTAGTAGCATTCGGTGCAATTGAAGCGAACTACCTATAATAAGGGGAGGTAAATAGGTCACATGTGTCCTAAAAGTGAAGCAAATAAAATGATGCCAATTGGCATCTCTTTTCTTAGTAGCATTCGGTGCAATTGAAGCGAACTACCTATAATAAGGGGAGGTAAATAGGTCACATGTGTCCTAAAAGTGAAGCAAATAAAATGATGCCAATTGGCATCTCTTTTCTTAGTAGCATTCGGTGCAATTGAAGCGAACTACCTATAATAAGGGCAGGTAAATAGGTCACATGTGTACTAAAAGTGAAGCAAATAAAATGATGCCAGTTGGCATCTCTTTTCTTAGTATCATTCAGTGCAATTGAAGCGAACTACCTATCATAGGGGAGGTAAATAGGTCACATGTGTCCTAAAAGTGAAGCAAATAAAATGATGCCAATTGGCATCTCTTTTTTTAGTATCATTCAGTGCAACGGAAGCGAACTACCTATAATAAGGGGAGGTAGATAGGTCACATGTGTCCGAAAAGTGAAGCAAATAAAATGATGCCAATTGGCATCTCTTTTCTTAGTAGCATTCGGTGCAATTGAAGCGAACTACCTATAATAAGGGGAGGTAAATAGGTCACATGTGTCCTAAAAGTGAAGCAAATAAAATGATGCCAATTGGCATCTCTTTTCTTAGTAGCATTCGGTGCAATTGAAGCGAACTACCTATAATAAGGGCAGGTAAATAGGTCACATATGTACTAAAAGTGAAGTAAATAAAATGATGCCAGTTGGCATCTCTTTTCTTAGTATCATTCAGTGCAATTGAAGCGAACTACCTATCATAGGGGAGGTAAATAGGTCACATGTGTCCTAAAAGTGAAGCAAATAAAATGATGCCAATTGGCATCTCTTTTCTTAGTAGCATTCGGTGCAATTGAAGCGAACTTCGATTTTCAAATGTTGCTTGTTAGTGTTTAACCCATCTATGGTAACAAATCTCTGTTTTTGAGCATAAAAACTCTTTTCAAATAAAGCTTGTACCGAAGAGTATTTTGGTTATTTGAAAATTTATTTTCTGAAAAAGGGCTGCTACGACAAGCGTAGATCATAAAAGAAAATGGTGGTCAAAATTTCAAGTAAGTATTTTATTTTTAAAGTTTTGTATTTTTGTTTAATCCATTGTATATTAGCATAGACATGAACTGTGCCTACTTTATCTTTTTTTTACAATTTACGGTAAACACTTATAATATCTGTTACATACAAAAATATTCCTTATTATGGAAAAGCAAAGACATGAAATATTGTAAAATAATATATCTATCATAACAATTGATTAAAAAATAATGGGAAACGCTAAACACGTTAAAATAATCGACTTCTACCGTAAAAACTTTGTACAGTTTTGTTTTATTTTTTTTAATTTTTGTTAATTTTCTAAATAAAAAAAACTGTACTAACCGATTTTGTTTAGATCTAAATGGAACTAACTTGGCAACATACCAATCAAATAAAAAAAAAGAAAAGCGGTCCACAATCTGCGAAGATATCGCGTAACAAACGTACATAAAAACATACAGTCGAATTGAAAACCTCCTTATTTGGAAGTCGGTTGAAAATATATCATAACTTTCAAGACAAAGAGAACAATAAATAGACAAAGTTAACGAGAGGCATTATTAATTTGTGCATTACAGAGATTCCATGGAACGGAATTTATTTATATCTCCTCCGGGCTAAAGGAAGGCGGATCTATAGGCGCGGATTTTAACAAATGACTTCATCGGAGTGGGAAACTGGGATCGAGAATCAATGTCCTCTTTGTTGGCAGTTGTCCCACCGGTTTCATTGTCTAGCTTTTACACCAATTTTATGGGATCTAGGACGGCCTTGCGGGTAGTACATGTAAACAAAATGCGGGAATCGGGTTCGGCTGTATTGCCTTTTTATGGTTGCCGATATCAAATCCTTTGTACTGTTTTGACGATTCCGTGTAATGAATTGAATTCGAACCATTGTAAGTCAAAAGCTGATAAGGGTTTTACACGAGCTTAAATCATATATCAAATTCAATAAAAAACGGCCAAGTGCGAGGCGAAATCGCGCTCACCTAGTAAACCTAATTTCGCCTAAAATCCCAATTTTAAAATATCTTTTTTTGTGGTAACACCAATTTTGAATAGTTGGTACTAATAAGAGTTTTATTATGGCAATACCGCGGTATTGTGCGTTAAATGAGTGTTTATTTTGAAGATATTTAATACGTATAAAAAGTGTAAACAAAATTGGTTTAGTATCCGTTAACAGTGGCATTTACTCAAACTAAACAACTTTTGTTCTACAATATTGTTAAAATCGCAAAAAAATTGAACTCTTTATACAAATCGATCATTTTAAACATTTTTGTATGGAGCGTCGATTTTTTTTTTTTTTGAATTGGGTTCCTTGGGAAAAGTTTTTCAGTACGGGACCTACACCAATTTTGTTACATTCTAAACAGGTCCAATTATATAGGGTCTTAAGAAAGGTATGCACTTTTTTAACTAGAGCTTTGTACTAATGAAACTGAATAACTTTCCACAAGAAACCCAATCAATTCGCAATTATTATTTTTTAATTAATTTATCAAACTGCTCAGAATAACTCCCAGGTTTATCTTATATATTATTTATATATAGTTGACTGTCATCAAAGGCCACAGTTCAATGACCGCGTCGGCCCACAAGGGTACCTTTTCTGGAGTATTCCGCGCAATTTAATATTTTTATTTAAAAAAAACAAATGCGTTGGTTTATCTGCTTTTATTTAGGGTACCTTAGTAAAACAAAAAATCCGTATAGTTTCGCCAAGTCCGTCTGTCCTTCCGCGGTTTAATTCAGATACGTTGATTATTTGCAAATCAATAAAGCTCAGATAGACACTATCTAGCTACATTATAATTGTGCTATACAAGATGAAACAAAATTGGTGCAGGTTCCGTTAATTGGGGCTTCTACTCACCATGCTGAACAACTTTTTATGGGGAAAGTTGTTAAGTATGATGAGTAGAAACCTCTGTTAAAGGTCCTACAACAATTTTGTTAACCTGAAAGTAATGTTATGTAGTAGTAATGTTAAGTTGAAAATAATAAAATGATAAGATTTGTCCTAATATAGGTAGCTGGAATATTTTATAGTAATAAAATTAAAATAATTCAAATCCAAAACATTTCCATACAAAGCACGGGTGCAAACAGCAACGATTTAAGGCATGCTAAAACAGAACGTGATACCTTCTTGAAATTAAAAGTTGAAATATCGATAAGAAATATCTACATCACTCACGATAGAATATACGACTAAATTAAAATACCATCTAAAGGTTGACAGAATTACTAAATAACTGGGTAGATTTTCAAATTGGTCGTATAAAAAGAGACCAAGTGTGACCATTTGACAATTTTGGAGTGTCCATGTAGCTATGAGCATAAACTGATCTTATATATTTATCTTTTTTTACCGTACAATGTTCGATAATAAGAAAGAAGAGTTAAAACATAATTTTGACGCTCCCTCTATGCTTTAGTTATTGCTCTGAGGTCTCAACCAAGACCCTCCCACTACAATACAACCAGGACAATTAAATATATACCATTGTTCCAATCTAAATATCTATTACAATAAATAATTTGTTTCTGTATTTGTTTAAATTTATTTTTTATTGCATTATTTTAATATCTATAGTCTATAGATATTTTACAGGTAGCACTAGTAGCAATGCAGGTCATTTCATCACTTATAAAAAGATAAAATAATATATGCAACTGTTGCAATTAGGTCTTAAAACACTCGTGTGATTATATTCGGCTGTTAAACACACTCATGTTTTAAGACCTGTCATTAAATTATAACAGTTGCATAAACTACTATTCGAGTACGTGGAATAAAAGCAATATTATAAATAGCACCAGCAGCAATCTGCCAAAATTACATGACAAAATTATGGATGATCTCAGTTCTCAATCCTCCCAGAAACTTTTAAATCTCTTTAGTTCAGGATGTACGCCCGTTTTTAGGCCCCCATCATTAGGGTACGTGGTCCCGCAACGCCGCCTTGTGCCACTCAACTTAGTACGCGGCCCGCGACGCGCTAATATGTAATCCGGAGTTGCGGTAGTATTTATATCACTCCCCTCAAAGTGAAGTTAAGACTTAAGATCAGTTTGTGACTTAATGTCAGGACACCTTTTTTGTTTATTATCGATCTGTTTTGTATTAGTTACTTTTTAACACACTTATATTAGCTTCATCTGTAGGTATGTACGTATGTTTGTAACCGACTCCTTTGCACTCTATTTTGACTCATTTTAAACGGACAGATTTATTTCAAACTTTGTACATTTATCAAGAGTCAGTGACAATACAGTAATTTCGTAAGTTTATTTCATTATCCTGAACAACAAATTTAAAAAAAATGTAGTTTAAAAAAACTAAAAAACACGCTTTTATAGCACATCAAACCAAAAAGTTAAAAATAATTCTTAATATAAGCTGAAAACAATAGGGGAGACCGAGGAGGGTTGTGACAATTTTTCGTTAAACTCGCATATCTTAGTCAAAAAAGGTTTTACATCTATGAATTATATACCATAACATAGTTAGGTCTATACATTAAGTGAGCCAAACATAAAAATAAATAAAAGCAAACAGGAACCATGAGAAAATAAACAAAAACTAAAACAACTCACACTGTCACAAATCTCCTAGTACCGAGGTAATTTGTGACAGAGATCGAGGTAATTTGTGACAGCTATGTTTTTGGCAATTAAAAGGAACATAAATTAATGTAACGCTACTATTAGTGAAAAATAGTATAGTGTGTCATGTAGTTGACATTGTAAGAGGTTGCGGCATCTCTGAGAGGTACACCCCTTAGTGTCATCTCCTCATATGCCAGTTCAAAGATTTCGACACTAGACATACCCCTATCAGTTTTCCTCACGTATTTATTAGGCATTCTAAAACAACAAAATACCTAAATGCAGCATAAAAAGCTTAATTATGAAGCAAAATATTATTGTTAGAAAAAAATGAAGTCTAAAAAGTCACAAATTATTATTGTTAGAACAAAAAAGGAGAGTTGTGACAAGCTGTCACAATCCTCCTAGGTGCAAAAAATCGTGCTTCGGTCCGAATAATAATTCATAACCTCCAAACACGAGGTGATCCCAAAAAAACAATATCGTGCTATTAATCTTAAAGAACCAATGCATATTTGAAAAAATTACACACCACCACGAACAAAGCAAGTATCGAACCAAAGGGTTTCAAAGTTTTGGTCTAAAACTTACTTTGAGCAATTTTTTGGACGCCGACGTCGTACAGCCGCAACCGTTTCCTGTGGGCCACCGCCGCGTACTACACAAAATGGCGCGACGAAATAGCAGTATAAGCGCGACGTTGCCAGCTCGCTAACGGTCATAAGTTCCGAGAAATCGACTTTGTAACAACTCTCCTCTATCACAACCCTCCTCGGTCTCCCCTAATGAACGAAAAATAATATAGGTAGTATTATTGTGAAAAAAGCGTGGGGCGCTTTGTGCCATATTTTTCGTATACCGAGCAGCCCACGCTTTTTTCACAATAATACCTATATTATTTTTCGTTCATTATTGTTTTCAGCTTATGTTAAAAAATATTTTTCACTTTTTAGTTTTCTGTGCTTTAAAAGCGTGTTTTTTTAGTTTTTTTAAACTATATTTAATTTGTTTTGTTATTATGTTTTTTTCAAAATTAATAAACTTTTCTACTGCTCTCATTTTCCTGTTATACCTTTTTCCTGCCTGTTCGTTTTTATTTTTTATTTTTTTATTTGTCCCGTCTTTGTTTTCCTATCTTATAGCTTTTTATTTATTTTATCTCACAAAATTGTTATACCGTTTTTTTATTATTATTTAAAGCTAGTGGTAAAAGTATACTTTTATCACGACCCTGGCCCTCCTTCAAGTCTTCTCATTTTAAGTACTTCGTGCTAGGTCTAAGCCAGCACGAAGTACTTAAAATCGCAAGTATTAAAGTTGGAGGGCGCGTCGAGGTCACAAGTTTAAGAACTAAGGTTAGAAAAAAACTGGTACGGTCGGGGGACCCCCGTTAGGAACGAAGTTCTTTTTAAGTACAAGCTTTTATTTTAGTTCAAGTCCGTGACACGAGTTATCGGGCTGTACTTACATTCACAGTTCGTGTTTATTATTGGGTCGCGCATTGCGGTATGGGGTACCATAATGCGCGACCCAATAATACACGTGACGGGGGTCCCCCGACCGCACCTTTTTTTTTTTTAAACTAAGAACGCAGCCTCGAAGCGCCTTCCGATTCGCATCTCAACCAGCACGAAGTAAAATTAGAAGAATGCATATTATAAGTTGAATGAAACGCGTAAGTGCCATGTATTTTCTGGCGCTTACGACTTTTTCTTTGAGCATTTCGTTACGTGACTGACAATCTGACCACTGAACCACTATTGTATGCTCTCAACATGTCAATTGGTACGGGCACATTTCCCAGCATCCTGAAGAAGGCTTTGGTTAGGCCTATTCATAAGCAAGGTGCCACAAATAATGTCAATAATTACCGACCCATTTCCTTGTTATCTGTCTTTTCTAAAATTTTTGAAAAGGCCATGACAGAGCAGATTGTATCCTTCCTATCGCAAAATAGGATTCTATCTAGTGAACAATATGGTTTTCGTGGTGGGCTTTCTACTGTGGATGCAATTTTCGATCTTGTAGATTACGTCACTGAAGCCGTGGATAGTGATGCTAATGTTGTTGCAGTCTTACTAGATTTATCAAAGGCTTTTGATATGGTGATTCACAGGTTGTTGCTTGATATTCTTGAGCGCGTGGGCATCCGTGGTATTGCTAATAACTGGATTGGATCGTATCTCGAAAACCGTACCAATAACGTAGTCCTATCTGTATATGATGAATCTGCCAAAGTGGTAGATGACGTTGAATCGGAGCCCTTCTGTATAGGACAGGGTGTTCCTCAGGGCAG
Organism: Coleophora flavipennella; assembly: GCA_947284805.1. Lineage (NCBI taxonomy): Eukaryota > Metazoa > Arthropoda > Insecta > Lepidoptera > Coleophoridae > Coleophora > Coleophora flavipennella. The sequence continues at coordinate 5,573,311 of OX369263.1, read as the reverse complement.
TATACTGGGACCCCTGCTATTTCTCATTTATGTAAATGACCTGCCAAATAGAGTTGAGCAAAAGATTGTGATGTATGCAGATGATATCTCTGTATTGTTCCCCTTCAAACGCAATAGAAATGCTAACATTGATTCAGAGTTGGAATTTTCCCTGGGTAGAATAATAAACTGGCTGGATAGGTTAAACTTAATTACTAATTTTGATAAAACTAACCTCATCCATTTTAGAAATTATAACACGAGAACATTAGATGTAAACATTAATATAAACGGGAATGCGGTTAGGCTCACTAATGACGCCAAATTCTTGGGCTTATTTGTGGATGAGCACATGAGCTGGAAAAGGCATGTGGAGTACCTTGAGGGAAAAATTAGTAGCTTTTGTTTTGCGCTGCGAAATTTAAGGCAGGTCTCGACAAAAAGAGCAGCGCTTATGGCCTATTTTGCCTTTTTTCAGTCCAGGGTCACGTATGGGCTCGCTATGTGGGGGGGGAGTGTATTGGCCGACAACATATTTATTTTGCAGAAGCGCTGCATTAGGATCTTGAACTGTATAAAGTCACCTAGGGATTCCTGTCGAGTATCTTTCGTGGAGATGGGGATTCTAACTATGACAGCTTTGTTCGTTTACGAACTTTGTAAATTGGTCAGACGTTACCCCGACAAATTTAACCTCCGAGAAAACTATAGCGAAAGGATTCGAGCGCGCTGTCGGTATGATCTTCAGTTGCCCTATTGTAGAACTGAATCATGTAGGAGGGCTGTCAACTATAATGCAGTCAGGGTATATAATGCTCTGCCAGTCGAAATTCGTTCTCTCGAGAATAAAAAGTTCTTTGATTCCTTAAAAACATTTTTGATAAATTTGTGCCCCTACAATCTCGATGAACTTTTAAAGAAATGACAAAAATGACATACTTGTTTTTTTCCTTGACATAATTTTAAATAATGATTAATAATTTGTATTCTTGGTAATAGAATTATTGTGTATTTTTAACTTACAAGTGCATTGATATTGTAATAATTTAATTTTTATTTTTTAATTTAAGTTATGACTACACTACTTAACGTGGTATATTGCATAGAACCTACTATATTTTAAGAACTTTTATACTTGCAATTATGGTCAAATAAATGAATGAATGACGATTTCAACCGTAAGCCGCGTTAAGGAACTTCGTTCCAATAAGAAACTCATAAATACTAGTTCAGATGATTATAGAAACACAGTTTTCAGGTAATTTTGGTTGGTTGTAGGACTTTTTAAGAGTGTCTGAGGCGTAGCGGTTACGGCCGCTACCTCCTGTCCGGGAGAACGTGGTTGGAATCCTGCCACATACCAATGTGTTTTCGAATTTCGATTTTTATATGTACGTTTATCCGACGATCTGATGGTGAAGGAAAACATCGTGAGGAAACCTGCACACGCCTGCGAAGAAACTCGAAGGTTGTGTGTAAAGTCCTTGTAGTCGACTAAGGCCCGATCGCCCTAATTCAGGGTAGGCTCGATCCCCTCAGTGGGGACGTATTTGAGCTGATAAGATGTAGGGCTTTTTAATAGCCCGCCTAACTAGCTACCACCGTCTTATCTAAGTCTTGCCGCCAAACATCAGTGTTAACATCATTTAATGTTCCGGCTTGAAGATAGATAGCCAGATCCCTACTGCGTTGGGGAATCTTAGTAAGCCCGTTTCCATCTTCGGCATTATCATCACTTACCATCAGGTGATGATGCCAAGGGCTTATCAATTACGGATTACAAAAATTGTCTATGAAAAAAAAATACAAAATCTTTACAACCAACTTAAAAAGAGGACTGTATGTTTTTTTGTCAATTAAAACGGCTGAAGTATCTCTTGTCTTCGATTTTAGCACCAATATAGCAAAATCTCATTTTAGTCGGCTTGAAGATAATAATATAACCTACACAAAATAGAAAAAGTGTCAGCTATTAAAAATAAACTGTGCAGCCACGCTGTGCATACTCTTTGGCGAAGCCTTCACTATCTGTCGTAGTCGGGCATACACAAATCAGCTATAAACATTACACTTACTTAGTAAGTAACAAAGGATAGGTACAATACTAAGGTATATCAGAGTTGATGAAAAATTTACAAATAAGTAATTTGGGTTTGTATGGGAAGTACCTCAATCCGATTTTTCTTGAATATTGAATTAAGTACCCAGTGCAGTAGGTCTTATTAAGTCTTAAGTTTCATTCAAAACGTAAGAGCGATTTTTGAGAAAAAGTAATTAACTACCTGGATTTGTTTGAGAGGTATCTTGTTCCGATTTTTCTTGAAACAACAAACTACTATAGGCCATATACAGGGTGACTTTTAGTTAATTCCTGATAACCAAAGGTATGCATGTACTCGTGATTACAAACAACTTTTCCGAAGAAACTATATGTCAAATCAGAAAAAAAGTTTTTGGTCCTCGATACATCTTTATATATATAAATCTTCTGTCCGTGTGTTAGTCATTGAACTCCTCCTAAACGGCTGGACCGATTTCGCTAATTCTTTTTTTGTCGAGTTCGTTATTGTCACGAGAAGGTTCTTATGTAGGGTAGGGTAGGGTAGTGTAGTGTAGTGTAGGGTAGGGTAGTGTAGGGTAGGGTAGGGTAGTGTAGGGTAGGGTAGGGTAGTGTAGGGTAGGGTAGTGTAGTGTAGTGTAGGGTAGTGTAGGGTAGTGTAGTGTACGGTAGAGTAGTGTAGGGTAGGGTAGTGTAGTGTAGGGTAGGGTAGGGTAGTGTAGTGTAGTGTAGGTTAGGGTAGGGTAAGGCAGTGTAATGTAATGTAAGGCGGTACGTAGTTCGCCGGGACAGCTAGTACATAATAAATTATCAAATCGGCAAAAATGTATAAATGACCAAAATATTTTTTTTCATATTTGACATGTAGTTTCTTTGGGAAAGTTGTTTTTTTATCACAAGTACATTCATATCCTTTGCTATCAAGAACTAATAAAAAGTCACCCTATATACGAGTAGTGATAGTAACATACCGAACTTGATCAAAATCGTGCGAGCCATTTTTGAGTAAAAAAAAATACGTAATTGATTTTTTACTATGGTGGCTACCCTTAAAAATCAAATTAAAAGGCAAATTTGAAAATAAATACGCCTGGAGATATAAAAATAATATTGCCCTTACCTAAATTTCATCCAAATCCGTCCATTAGTTTGGGACCTAGAGCACCGGACAAACGTAATGACAAATAAATTTTCACAATCATTGTCAACTTTAATACTTACAATCTTACTGATAGCGCTTTCGCGGACTTCTTGTGGGAACTCCAACCACAGCATACACACTTTTATTTAATTATCCTACACAATAAATACTTTTATGGTTTTTTGCTAATATGCTATCAACATTAAACATCAAAAACCACGAAACGTAACTCTTCGGGTAGTAAAATAAAAAATCACAAACTGGACGCTAGAATTTTCCGCCAAAAAGGCTATGAATGCTTTAAAAATCTGAGCTTTAAAATAAATGAAATGGCTAAGGTTAGCACTCGCCTAAAGGTTTGTGACACTTCCCTTCGCCGCCCACTCGCAGCTATCTCCATTACGTAGCGACCCCTCGAGGGTCACCGCTCTGAATCTGTTGCGGCTGAAAATAGATCTGTCGACACCCACGCGGAACCTTGAAACCCTGGCCACCACCCGAACACTGAAACTTATCCTAACATAGATATTATTGAAGGATGGATAAGCATAAGCTTGTAATTTATTTGTGCTTGTAACTTGAGTTTATTTTGTGTTTCTTTTATTATTATTTTTTTTTCATTCATTTTGTATATATTTACTTAACGACATGCAAGTATTTAGGCTTTTATATGCGAAAAAATATAAGTGGTATAAAGTTATTTTCAATAGTCGTCACTAACTGTTATGTAATAACCGTTTGTTTTCCAAATAAAATAAAATAAAAAAATAAATTTGCGCCCTTTGATACTGACGAAAACAATGATTTGAGTTAAATCCGCGTTAGCGTCGGTGGCGTAATGGCTAGGGCCGCCGCCTCCTGTCCGGGAGGTCGTGGTTAGAACTTGCCACGTACCAATGTGTTTTCGAATTTCGATCTCATATGTATGTTTATCCGACGCTCTTACGATGAAGGAAAAAATCGGGAGGAAACCTGCACACATTTGCGAAGAAACTCGAAGGTTGTGTGTGAAGTTGACCAACCCGCACTGGGCCCGCGTGGTGGACTAAGGCCCGATCGCCCTAATTCAGGGTAGGCTCGTTGGAGACGTATATATGAACTGATGTGATGATAATATATTATGTAATAGATAAATTCTGCACTGCGATTTGTTCTGTTTAATTCGCAGTGCAGAATTGCCCGCGAATAACTAGGTTACTTATTTAACTAGTCAAAATTTACTTCCTACGTTCGCTAACTAGAAATCAGTTTTTGATACGAATAGAAAATACTTACTTACTTACTTACTCCGCTGACTCAACGACCCAAAGTGTGTCCTGGCCTCCGATACGAGAACTCGCCATTTGTCCCGGTCTTGTGCGGTTTCGCGCCAGTCGCCAGCTTGGAGCTCGCGCAGGTCCGCGTTCACCACATCGCGCCATCGATACCTGGGGCGATCAACCGGGCGTCGACCTGTTGGTTGACCCTGATAGGCTCTCTTCACATACCGATCTTCTCCCATTCTCTCTAGGTGACTGAGCTTTCGTCTCTCCTATCGGCGGAGACTTATATATAGCACTATATTTATTTATAAGTTTTATATACTATTTAATATTTTGCTGTTAGTCTTTCTAAAATAAATAAATAAAATAAATAATAATAATAACAGCCACCAGCTCTTGGATCTCGGCGTTTTTAAGGATTCTCCAACTGCCATCGATTCTCTGCTTTAGGCCAAGAAGTTTACGGAGGATTTTCCTTTCGGCAACCAGGAGTTTATTCTCTTCCTTAAGTGTAAGTGTCCAAGCCTCACATCCATTCATTAAAATCGGTCTTATTACAGTCGTATAGATGCAGATTTTGGTGCTTCTACTGAGAATCCTGGACACCAACACTTTGTGCAAAGCGACCCGGGTATTTGTGTCGTTGATGGTACAGCCCAAATATTTAAATTTGACCACCCCTTTATATATGGTCTCTCCAACACGTAGGTCTTTGGGTTTGACACGTGTATTTTTTTAGCACCTCATGTGGAGATACTTAGTCTTTCCGTGATTAATGCTTAGACCTACCTTCATTGCCTCAGTTTCAAGGGTCTTAGCAGCTGTGTGTACCTCAGCTAATAGAAAATACTAATAGAAAATAGTACTTTTAAAGAGTTTCTCGTACGGCCAATTGACGTATGGCAGGGTAGGGCAGACTTTTTTAAATCCACAATTGGTAACCCCTTGGCATCATCTCACCTGATGGTAAGTGACGATGATGCCGAAAATTGAAGCGGGCTTACCAAGATTCCCCAACGCAATGGAGAACTGGCTATCTTATTTATCTTAAGCTTATCTTCAGCCAGGACACATCAATGAACACTGATGTTTGGCGGCAAGACTTAGATAAGATGGTGGTCGCTAGCCAGACGAGCTTATTTTTAAGCCCTACCACCAACCAAATCGAGTTCTAAAGTAAGACTTCACCGGCAATCGAACCCGTGATCTCCTGATGGGATGCCAATGGACTAACCATTACCCCACGGAGGTGGTTAGATGTGAGTTCCAAATGAGCTCATAAAAAAAGGCAAAATCGAAATGTGTGCTGGGACATACATATGACAGTAGAAGTGAAACTTAGACGGACAAGTCCCTCCACGCGGCCGTAACGGTTTTTCGTCACAGAAAAAATCCTAATACCCCCGTCTATACAGAGTGTAACATACAGGTGTGGTGATACTTTAAGGTGGGCTTGTACTCATCAAACTGAGCAACTTTTGTTCTGCAACTTTAGTGAAATCGCGAAATTTTTATTGGATTTTTCATACAAAACCGTTTAATCAGCTGACCGATTTGTACGAATAATCAAAAAAAAATATTGCGATTTCAGCAAAGTTGCAGAACAAAAGTGGTTCAGTTTGATGAGTACAAGCCCACCTTACAGTATCGCCACACCTTTATGTTACACCCTTTTAGAAGTTTCACTTCAAAAATATTTTTCAATGTTTTAAGACCACATATATAGATGTGAGATGATGTGACGCAGCGAGTGACAGAGCCCGGAGTGAGAGCAATCTGCGCCCCCTCGATGACATGACGGTCACGATCCCCAGCATTGGGGGAACGACTGATTGGATTGGATATAGATGTAATGCTTTTGTTTTCCCTAATGTAACGCATGACACTTGAAGCAAAGTATATATATTAGTACTAACATACAGTATGGACACTCCCTGCCGCTCTCTAGATTGCGACCTCACCCCCTCGTCACCCAGATTGTAACAGATTTGTTACAGTTTGGTTGTCGAACGTATAGGATTTCGCCGCCATTTTGTTTGTTACGTCATTCCTTTTTTGAAATGTCATTTCAGGCCCGTTGTATGAAGTGTCCAGGGTGTGCTTGAAGCCTACCCCTCTCCCAATCATTCCGCACAATCGCACCGACCGACCGGCCAAGCTCACAACTACTAGAAACGACTCGAGTAACCTTTATCGTTCCAAGCGGCTTAGGGCCCGGCTTAGAAAGGAATCAGAGAGATCAACTGTTAATGATGTCGTCAATCAGAACCGTGAATTTAGCCCATTCGCTTCACACCAGGAGGTCGCGGGTTCGATTCCCGGTGGGGTCAACTTGTAAGACTCGGTTTGGTTGGTGGTAGGACGTTTTATAAGCCCGCCTGGCTAGCTACCACCATCTTATCTAAGTCATGCCGCCAAACATCAGTGTTCATTGATGTGTCCCGGCTTGAAAATAAGATAGCCAGTTCTCCATTGCGTTGGGGATTCTTGGTAAGCCCGCTTCCATTTTCAGCATCATCGTCACTTACCATCAGGTGAGATGATGCCAAGGGGTTACCAATTGCGAATAAAAAAAAAATTTGAGCTAGTTAACGTTTTTTTCGTCAAATATCAAATACTAGCTTTTGCCTGCGGCTTTGCTTGCATGGGTATCTTTTTATGACTGTTTTTGAGAGTTAGTAGTGCGCGACCTGCAAGCAGCTCGCGAGCGTAGACAGGAATTCGATTTAGATCCCTCGGGAACTGTACCGGGCTATTTTCATTAGCAGTCCCTTTCACTATTTCTATGCAAAAAAATTACGACAATCCGTTGCTACGTTGCGTCATTGACGTTTGCGAGCCTGAAAATGAATTTTCCTCATATCCCTCGAGAAATATCTAATTTTCACGGGATAAAAAGTAGCCTTTGTCCTTTGCCATGACACAGGCTACCTGCATGCCAAATTTCTTTAAGATTGGTTGAGGCTTTGAAGCCTGAAGAGGTAGCAAACAAACAAACACATTTTCACATTTGTTACATTTAAGGTTTAGTCTCAAATAAAACGAACAATCCAAATTTCCAGCTGTGCAAAAAAATCAATTTTGTTGTTCCATTGCGTGCGAAGTCAAAAAGAACAAACAAACCAATAAACAAACACACTTTCAGATTTACAATATAAAAATATTAGTCTCAAATAAAATTAATGTCCTAATCCTAAATTTCCAGCTTTTGTGTCATTGTGAACTCTTAATTAAAACAATTCCATAAGAGCGAGGTCCAAAATAAAACAATTGCCGAAAAAAAAAGCAGTTACCTGTGAGGGTAATATCGCTCGGACTCCGAACCCCGCCGCGCCGCACCTGACGCAGCCTCCCATAAATAATCGAACCCCGAAAAAAAGAACTGGCCAAGTGCGAGTTACACTTGCGCACCGAGGGTTCCGTCCGTATCATACCCCACAATATATTTGATTGAGCAAAAACACTTTATTGTTTCATTCAGTTCGGGAGGTGAATCACGTGAGGTTCAATAGGGGGGAGGAGGTCACGAAAAAATCACTACAGATCACGTTAGGAGAGGGGGGTATAAGGAGACTATTGTGAAATACTTCAAAATAGAAAGTCTATTTTACGAGATTTTGGCGCGCGTGGCCTTGACGGCGCTTGACCACGCCCGCTATATACAATACTATTAAAAATTAAGTTGAATTAGCAAAAATACTCGTGAGGTTGCGAGGGGGAGAGAGGTGGTAGCCAAGAATCTCAGCAAATATCATAAGTAGCCGAAAAAACCTCGTGTGATTTGTGCACAAGCCCTTAAGGGTTAACTGGAGGGACGAAATCCCATACAAACGTACTTTCGTTTTAATTTCGAAACCATAAAACTCATCGTATTCAAATTTTTTACAAGCATTAAGATGATAAGTATCTAGATCTGTAATTAGTTTTGGTTCGAAAATAATAAACAAAAAAAAAGTTACTTATATTACTCGATTTCGTCGATAAAAAGGGCAAATTTTTTAAGTTGCTATAACTTTTTTTTTGTTTATTATTTTCGAACCAAAACTAATTACAGATCTAGATATTTATCATCTTAATGCTTGTAAAAAATTTGAATACGATGAGTTTTATGGTTTCGAAATTAAAACGAAAGTACGTTTGTATGGGATTTCGTCCCTCCAGTTAACCCTTAAGCGCAATCACGCCTCACACTTGAACAGTTTTTAGGGTTCCGTACCCAAAGGAGAAAACAGGACTCTATTGCTAAGACTTCGCTGTCCGTCCGTCTGGCTGTCCGTCTGTCACTAGGCTGTATTTCATGAACCGTAATAGGTAGACAGTTGAAATTTTCACAGATGATGTATTTCTGTTGTCGCTATGACAACAAATACTAAAAATTAGAAAAAGTAAAAAAATAAGCGGGGTTTCCATACAAAAAACGTGTTTTTTTAAACGTGATAAAACTATCGTCATCTAGTATGATGGTACGGAATCCTATGTGTGCGGTTTTGGCTCGCCCTTGGCCGGTTTTTATTGTTTGTTGTGTATTACTTTAGGACTTGCACTACAATCACACCAAGTTTTACGCTTGTATGTATTACCGTTTATACGACAGAGCAAAAATAAAATACCCTAAAAACACGTACAACTTAAGAGGAAAGAATAGCACGCACTCTCCCAAAAAGAGTAAACGTTTTCGCCTCTGAATATTACCCTGTTATAATGATATTTTAATATAATATTTACACAATAAAAAAACTAGGTTCATAGGTTTTTCTTTTTTTTTTAATATTAATAAGTTCAATTTTATTTGTCGTTCAGCTTCATACAAAACAGTGTTTTTTTAAACGTGAAAAAACTATCGCCATGTAGTATGATGGTACGGAATTTTTATTGTTTGTTGTGTATTACTTTAGGCCTTTACACAAAGGTTGACGCGTGTTTGACTCGTTTATACAATAGAGCAAAAATAAAATATCCTAGAAAAACACATACAACTCAACAGGAAAGAACAGCACGCACTTTCCCAAAAACACAAAATGTTTTTGACCTCTGAATATTATCCCATCATAATGATTTTTTAATATTTTATTGACACAATAAAAAACTAGGTTAAAAGGTTTTTCTTTTTTCAATACAATTAATAAGTTCAATTTTAAAGAATAGCACGCACTCTCCCATAAAGAGAAAACGTTTTCCGACCTTTCCTATCATAATCGTTTTTTAATATGTTATTGACACAATAAAAAACTAGGTTTAAAGGTTTTTCTTTTTTCAGTACAATTAATAAGTCAAATTTTATTTGTCGTTCAGTGTTTTTTACACAAAACTAGTTTTGGCCATTATTTATTTTAAATCATTAATTTAAAAAAACGAAACCTACTCGTATAAACCTACCTTCTTTTTGTGTCAATAACATATTAAAAAAACATTATAATCGGATAATATACAGCATAGATAAACCGTTTACTCACCGACCAGGCACAAAAAAAAACAATAAGTAAAACATTAAACTGGAACGTTTACTTCATTCAAATTCAAAGGCTTTATTTCACGGTATAGCGAGGCTTGTGCTGGGGAACCGGACGCTTTTCCAATACTAGGTGCCTGGGGCTTAGTAATAGGGTCCCGCTATCTGATACGGAACCCTAAAAAGCATAAAACTGGAACGTTTACTTCATTAAAATTCAAAGGCTTTCATCATATCAGCCACAAATCGTCCACTGCTGGACAAAGGCCTCCCCCAAGGATTTCCACGACGACCGGTCCTGCGCTGCCCGCATCCATCGGCTTCCCGCGACCTTCACCAGGTCATCGGTCCACCGCGTGGGAGGCTTTATTTCACGGTATTGCGGGGCTTGTGCTGGGTAACCGGACGCTTTTCCAATACTATGTGCCTGGGGCTTAGTAATAGGGTCCCGCTATCTGATACGTAACCCTAAAAAGCATAAAACTGGAACGTTTACTTCATTCAAATTCAAAGGCTTTATTTCACGGTATAGCGAGACTTGTGCTGGGTAACCGGACGCTTATCCAATACTAGGTGCCTGGGGCTTAGTAATAGGGTCCCGCTATCTGATACGGAACCCTAAAAAGCATAAAACTGGAACGTTTACTTCATTCAAATTCAAAGGCTTTATTTCACGGTATAGCGGGGCTTGTGCTGGGTAACCGGACGCTTTTCCAATACTACGTAGGTGCCTGCTAGAACGCGACAGTTGGAACGGACCTTGCAATTAAGAGGAGTTACGCGACGCCCCCAATTTCAAAAGGTTAACAATACTAGGACACGGACACTGATAAAACGGTCGTGAAATGACATTTCTAAAAACAAATGACGGAGCAAACAAAATCATGGCGAAATACGTTCGAGAAGCAAACTATAACCTATCTGTATAAATCTGGGCGACGAGGGGGTGAGGTCGAAATCTAGAGAGCGGCAGGGAGTGTCCATACTGTATGTTAGTACTAATATATATATTACGGCTTAAGGTGGGTGTGAAAATAAACTTAAGATTAGCCAGCTAAACTTAAGATTTGCCGGCTAAACTTCACCCAAAGTGGAGAGCGAGGCTCTACGACTGTAAAATCAATCAAACCTGACCGAACCTAATATCGCTCGCTTACCACCCAAAAAACATTACCCAGCCAGTGTTGGGTAGGCCTTGTTATGTAGGGTTTAACGCCGAATGCCAAGTAATAATCGGACTTTACCCAAACAACTTTAGCCGGCTAATCTTAAGTTTATGTTCACACCCAGCTTTAGCCGTGACATATATGCTTTGGTAATACGGTGATGGTCGTACATCAGAGCAACTTGCGTGATTATACCATAAGCACAGTCATTACCTGGGAGGGTCTGCTAATAGTGGCATGTATCTCAACCGTTTTTCGTGCTTCGCATTCGTGTTTTTATCACTAGATGGCAGACGTTAAGCCGTGTCAGATGCCTTTTATGCGGCTTGAAAATTTTAAATATCGGGTTCTCCGCTAACCTTCCTGAATCTGCACTTGATTGATTAGCTGACCTATATCCGTTTACAACATTAATTGGCAATGATCATGTCAGCCGAAAGACATCCACTGCTAAACAAAGAAGGATTTCCACGACGACTGATCTTATGCTACCCGTATCTAGCGGCTTCCCGCGACCTCCACCAGGTCGTCAGTTGGTAACACCTTCAAGTTTCGTAATATCTTCACTTCCAAAAAAAACCGCAGTGTCTCAAGACTAAGGTCTGTTGACTGTTGACCAGTGTGTGTTTCCAGTGATGACATACAGAACTGAGACATGGTCGCTTACTATGGGACTCATAAGAAGCCTCAAGGTCACCCAAAGGACGATGAAAAGAGTTATGCTCGAAGTTTTCCGACTCGATCGAATCAATCGTCTTTACAAGGGAGAACTAAAAATTAGGCTCTGTCTATAAATACACAATTTACACTGCTCAGAATTTCCAAAGAATAAAGACTATTTACTACCTGAAAGAAGGTTAACTTCGAAAAATCATTTAAATGAATGGCGACTCTTGCTACAACACAATAAAGTGCAAATTCACGTCGCACAGCGCTTATTACCTACAGTTATATTCAGCTACAAGTTGTCTCTTTTTAACCGACTTCAAAAAAGGAGGAGGTTTCTCAATTCGTCCGTTTATATATTTTTTTATGTGTGTTCGCGGATAACTTCGTCATAAACGATTTTAATGATTCTTTTTTTGTACAAAGGAGATATCCCAAGGGTGGTACCATGATAAGGAAACCAGTACCTAATGATGGCATCCCAGAGAAATGTAGGGGAACCTTAGTCGTTTTTTTTTTTGTTCACAATTATTCTATCGCGTAACTTTTCTCCCTTCTAACTACTGAATTGCAGGGGGCCGTGCAACGTAGAGCACGGCGTAGAGCGCGGCGTAGGTACATTTTCATGCCTACAGCGCGGAGAGCGACAGTTCTGATATTGCCTAGGTATATTTTAAAAATAACCATGCAAACACGGTTTCTTGAAAAGCTATTAAAATTACTTTGGACATGTGCAGTACAGGTTAAAAAAAACATTGAAGATGGGAAAGTGATATATTTACGAGTGCCTTCTCAGTTCTTAAAAACATAGGTTCTATTAATTTCGTACAATCTGTGCTATAATTATAATTTTAATCTATGTTAAACATTTGCATGCCTTGCACAGGCGAAACATCAATTCATCAAATAAATTATCATTATCATTTCATTTCATATTCTTCTATAACAATATAAAAACAAAATTTTCATTTTCCGCGCGTTTTGACAAAAACCACTTAAAACAAAATAAATTTATAATAACTGATAGTGCAAATATAGCACTTGCTCATCTCGAAAGTTTCTACTCTACACATGACCTAATTATTTTTTATAGTTCTTCAAAACAACATGTTTTTTAAGAAAAGTCTAAAAATATCCCTAGGTAAAGTTGATGTGTGTATTTTGCTAAACAGTGTGTAACGCTGCACGCTGTTATGCGTTTTTCTTTCATCCAACCTTCTTTTCATTCCATCTATTTCTTTTTCACGCATGCGCTATCATCTATCTGAAAAAAACCTTTAAAATTTTTTAACTCTACCATCCCACATTTCTTATCTATCATTAAACTTTCATTATAAAATAAATATTTTTGCTGCTTGCTTTCTCAAGACCCTTTTTCGGGTAAGTTGTAATTATATTTTTGTGAATTGTGTTTAAAATTTATGTGTATAATGTATTATCTAATTTTTATTTTCTTTTTAGGTCTTTATTTTATCATTAAATACTTTATGTGAGTACACATCTTTAAACCACGCCCTTATCATCATTTATCATACTTACAAACCATACCATTTTGTTAATTTAATAGTTTGCATTAGACTTAATACACACTACAGTGATGTAGGTGCATTTTTAACATAAACATTAGGCAAGCATATGTTTTTTTGCTACATTAAATAAAATACCTTTTTTTAGTCAGGACTTAAATCTTTCATTTGGTAGTCAAGTTTTCCCAAGCAGAGGTTACAACAAGTCGTGCTACAAGTGACTATTGAAATATAGCTAAATAGAAAGTTGTAATGAACAAACTTGGCTGCATCGCCGCTGAACTCTAACTGAGTTGTCGGCTGATACGCAGAACAATAAATAACACAGACACTGTGAAAAATAATAGCAAGTTTAAACTTCGTCACAGGAAGTCGGTTTGTATGGACATTGAATAGTTTTGCGAAGTTACTCGTGCGCAAGCTGTAGAATACATAGTCTTCACAATGGGGGTCTAACAATGTTTTAGCATAGCTTATCTAGGTTTTCTACTCGTAAGAACATTTTTAGCTGCTTTGTGACATATGTTGGTCAACACGCAAAGTAGGGCTCCGTATAGTCTTCAAAAATTAAATGTATACATAAATTGTTTATTAATCATTTCTGTATTTTTCAATACAGTTGCTCGAAAAGTGGTATGGCAGTTTACTGTGTGCAAAATAGATTATACCGCACTCGTGCTTTTTACTTTTTTACGTTTTTTTTCATTTCCACATTGGCAAATAAATAATGATAGGTAAATAAAATCTTTCAGACTTTTGAAAGTAAAATAATTTTGAAAGAAATAGTTCATGTCTTTGTGAAGAAAGGAGATTCAATTACCCACGGGTGGCCTGTGTCGAACTCGTGACGATGGTAAACCCTCACCTGCGGCGGGCGCCAGCTTACAAATGTCACTCGGTGGCCTTTACCTATTTACCACCAGCGAATCATAAATAAGAACTTTTTGGCGGGAATTTGTAGCGCTCAATTTGTCATTTTTAGGGTTCCGAAGTCAATAAGCAACCCTTGTATTTTTGCCATGTCTGTCCGTCTGTCCGGGGCTTATCTCAAAGACTATTAGTCCTTGAAGCTGTAATTTTGCATGTGTATACATATTAATCAAACCGACAAAGTTGTACAATAAAATCCGCTCATTCGATTCAAAAATTCATCCGCATCAAAAAATAATTTTAAACCGCCTCCGTAGCTCAGAGATAAGTTCACTGGCTTTACACAGGAGGTCGCGGGTTCGATTCCCGGCGGGGTCAATTGTAAGACTCGGTTTGGTTGGTGGTAGGGCATTTTCTAAGCCCGCCTGGCTAGCTACCACCATCTTATCTAAGTCTTGCCGCCAAATATCAATGTTGATATCATTGGTGTGTTCCGGCATGAAGATAAGATAGCCAGTTCTCCATTGCGTTGGGGAATGTTGGTAAGCCCGCTTCCATCTTCGGCAACATCGTCACTTACCACCAGGTGAGATGTTGTCAAGGGTTTACCAATTGTGAATAAAAAAAATAAAAAATAAAAATCTAGAAAAAAAATGTTTTTAGGGCACCTCCTCTACATGTAAAAAGGGGTTGAATATATTTTTTTGATGTTCTCTATGATGTGAGGAATCGTTGAATAGGTCTTCCAAAACTACTGCGGGCTTGCAAAAAACCATTTTTCGATTCAGGGATAGTTTTGCGAAATTTAAAGCTTTAAAGTTCAAATTTTTGTTAGAGTTTAGTGTCCTCCCCCCTACAGCTAAACCGCTATTTCAGGACATCTGAAAAAAATTGTAAACAGTATGACATGTAATCAATTCAAAAGGAAAAGTATCACGGCTAAGTAGGCTTTCTTACTTTAGGAGTAATACTCGACTATAAGCCATAAGGTGCGCAGTTGATTTGTAAAAAGTGCATGGATTTTCCACACAAAATATTCTATTGCCCACTTTAAATGTAATTTTGTTTTTTAAAATGTATTTATTTTTTGCAAGGACTAAGGAACCTATTCTTTGCGTGAGTCCTACTCGCACTTGACCGGTTTTTTTTTTTCGATGTATAATTAATAGTATATTAATCACCAAAGTAACATTTATGTGATCATTGTGTAGGATAATGAAATAAAAGTGTGTATGCTGTGTTTCAAGTTCCCACAAGAAGTTTCAGCTAAAGTTCTATCATTTTGCTGGAGTGTGTAGGTTAGGTTAGTTTATAGACAGTAAATACGAGTAGGGTTGACCCAAGAAAATTGTAAGATGATGTGAAGAAATGAAGACATAAACTGTATTTTTTTTTCTTATCCCAACGAAGACATTCTTTAAAGAAGTGCCGAGTCTCGATTAAATTAAGTAAAAACTAGAAAGTGAATATAAAGTAATTGAAAAAGTTGCAATTAAACATTTTATAATAGTAATAGACATAGACATAGACATTTTTATTGGTAATTGTAAATTACACGTCATGATATAAAATAGAGTAAAATGTAAAATATAACATTTTAAATTCTAAATAGTCAAATAGTTGGTCAACATACATTGTCATTTTCATTATAAAATAATAATAATAATATAAAAAAAACATCATTTTCATTATTAAATAACAATATTATCAAAATGCAATACATTTAATGTATATTAAATAAAACTGAATTAAATTTACATTTAAACTAAAAGTATTCGAATTTAAATTACACTTAGTTTCAAAAAATCGTCAAAAAAGTAGAATGCCTGCTCGGTGAGCCAGTTTCGCAATTTAATTTTAAACTAATTCAAGCTAAGGGCATTAGTGATTTCGAGCGGGAGCCTGTTGTAGACGGAGGGGCCTAATACATGGATCGTCTTACCGCTCTTGGATAACCCGTGGGGAATAGGAGCGATTCTGCTACCATGTCGCGTCCTATACGTGTGACAGACACCTACCTGCGAATAAACGTCCAGATTTTCTCGTACGTACACTGCCACTTGGAAAATCAGTATACTGGGAAGGGTCATTATTTTCAACGATATAAAATGCCCCTTAGCTGGCTCGTCGTGTGCCACTCGTGCAATCGCTCGCACAGCCCGCTTCTGCATGCGGAATCGGCAGCGCGGCCCCACAGCTCGACGCCGTACTGCAGGAGCGACTGCACGGTGGCAAAGTAACAAGTACGTACCATATCCCTAGGAAACGTTGAGGCAAGCCGACCCAATGCAAAACATGCACTCCCAAGTCTTCCGCACAGCTTGTCTATGTGAAGCTCCCACGTGATCTACTTTATATCAAACAAAGTGATAAAAGCATCTACATATCAGTTCTAATCTAATCTATAGACGTTTTTCGGCTGGTATGATCATGATGTGGTGTACGCTCAATCACCTTCATCTTTACAAATTTGGCAACATTATCTGCAATAGCCATTAGTGCTTAACTTCTGATTGGATAGGATGTAATGATCCCTGGAACCGGGCTTGCTGCATATTAAGCGCTGACTCAACAATATTTGCATAGTTAGCCAATTTTGGTTGTTTGCAGGGTAAATTTGAAATGGATGGCCAAATATAGCAAGCAACTACTAATGAAACTAAACAACTTTTTCCAAGGAACCTATACAATGATAATTGTCTACTTTTTCAAAACTACTTTTGAGTGGTTTTTGCGAAGCGTTACGCTTCCTGATTTATTATGCGGACAGCGATCGGGTGGAACTCTTTGCCTGCGTCTGTGTTTCCCGACTCCTGCAATTTGGGGATCTTTAAGGCGAGTGTGAATAGGTATTATTTGAGTTTGTGTGTACCATCTTCGACTACATCGTCACTTATCATCAGGTGAGATTTAGTCAAACGCACTCAAATTTTTAATAAAAAAACCATTTTTATATTACAGCTGCTAAATTACCGACATAGGTAACATATTTAATGGGCGGTTTTTAAACAAGAAGTGAACAGAAAACTTAAGCAGTCAGTAATAATGTACATTGAAATTGGAAAGTTCATCATATCAGCTCGTATACGTCCCCACCGAGGGGCTCGAGCCTATCCTGAATTAGGGCGATCAGGCCTTAGTTGACCACGCGGGCCCAGTGCGGTTTGGTCGACTTCACACACAACCTTCGACTTTCTTCGCAGGCGTGTGCAGGTTTCCTCACGATCGTTTCCTTCACCGTTAAAGCAATCGGTAATTAAATGTACGTAAGTTTTTGAATAACTCATTGGTACATTGGCCGTCCAGATTTAAACCCGGTACCTCTAGTTAAAAGGACCGAGTCGTTACTGGTTGAGCCACCGATACTACTGAAATTGGGAAGATATTTAACATTAATGCTGGTATTAATAGACCAGTCCCAGCTATTATATAAACAATTTATTTGTACTCTTTAATAAAGTACCTACCTATTTTAAAAGAGCGGGCGGGTTTAAGGCGAGGCGTTTATTTGAACAGTTGTATCTGTCTTTTTCTTTACGTGTAAAGAAATAACCACCATTTTGCACTTTTTTTAGTTTTTTCGTTTCAACTAAAAATTACATTAATTTAAAAAATCCAACGGGCATATTGAAGTGTGTTTTTATACTAATTTACTAAGAAAATTAAGAGGTATAATGCCTGTAGATTGGCCTGTAGAATGCAAATCTCTGTTAAATAAGAGGTTTCTTTGATATATTTTTTTCTGTTATAAAAGTTAACAAATCGTGTTTTGCAACTGACAAAATGAAGTAATTGAAATGGAAAATCAGGTTAAAAAATATCACTTTCATATGTTCTGTAATTGCTGAGAAAAATCGAGATTCCTGCGTCCAAAGTTTCCTATGCGTCGCCGTAAACACTAGGCGGTTTTGAAAAATCTAAAAGTTACTTTTTGTCCTTTGTAATGAAGAAAACATTTGTACCAGCATTGAACACATCCCGAATATTGGGAAAAGTGATCATCAAGTATTGGTAGCTTCAGCACAGTTTCGGTGCAAACCAACCAGTAAAACTCTTATCCAACCACCACGAAGGAACTTTTTTAATGTGGATTAAGATGAAATGATGACCCAAACATTGAACAAGGAGACAATTATGAACACAGATTTTACTGATGTTGATGAAGCTTGGATACATTTTACACAGACAACACACCATGCCATTGAAAAACATATACCCCTTAAAATCCACGAAAAAAGGCAAACATCAATAAACCCTGGAAAAGTCAACAAGTTTTGGATAAGGTTGAACTTAAAGGGACTCAGTGGAAACAGTACACACTAACTGGCTCTGAGGATAAGTATAAAGAGTACAGGAAGGTAAACAATCAACTGGTAACCATAGTAAGGAACTAGAATGGAATTTGAGAGAGGAATTGTTAAGAACGGACCAAAATCCAAACAATCACAAATCTTTTGATGTGCCTCGATAAATGGACATGTTACTGGGATAAGCGCCAACCGACAGATGTCATATACCTAGACTATGAGAAGGCATTTGACCGCGTCCCTATAAAAAGGCTGATAACAAAACTAGACCATTTCGGAATCCGTGGACAGCTTCTCAGATGGATGGAAGACTTTCTAACTATTAGAAAATTTAAAGTGAGAGTAGGAGACACTCTTTCAGATTATTTTGACGTTCACAGTGGCGTGCCGCAAGGATCTGTTCTTGGACCAATTCTGTTTGGGATCTTTATCACCGACTTGAAAAGTGTCATTCAGTCTGATCTGTCAATATTCGCAGATGACACTTAAATAATAGGGAATCCACTCATCACTCACAACATAATACAGCAAGACCTGGACCGCATCGTTCAGTGGACAAAGGACTGGCTTATCGTACTGAATGCCACAAAGTGTTCAGTTTTGCAAATAGGAAATACTAATCCTGAACTACAATACAACGTAGATAATGTGCCTCTCCAAGCAGTTTGTACACAAAAGGATCTTGGTGTTACAGTAACACATAACCTTAAGTGGGACGTGCACATTGTTAACATAACAAAAAGAGCCAATTCCATGCTCTACATGGTCAGAAAAGCATTTTATAATATTACGAAGGAACTATTTATAAAAAAATATAAAACATACATTTGTCCACTGCTGGAATACGGTTTCCAAATATGTAGTTTCAAAAAATACATAGAAATGTTGGAGAAAGTTCAGAGGAGAGCAACAAAAATGGTAACATCTCTGAAAAAGAAGTCATACGAAGAACGGCCCCAAGAACTCAACCTGACTACACTGGAATAGAGACGGAAGAGAGGAGACCTTATAGAAACATACAAGATACTCAATGAACATTATAATGTGAGATATTTAAAGGACCTGTTCATGATGAACCAGAATAAAGGTTTAAGAGGGCACTCCTTGAAACTAACAAAACCTCCATGTGCTAGCAACCCCAGAAGACACTTTTTGCCATTTCGAGTGATGAAGCTATGGAATTCTCTCCCAGAAACAGTCATAATTGCTCCAACAGTCAACAGTTTTAAAAACAGACTTAATAATCATTTTAAAACACAAGTGCAGTGATATACACGCATCAGCTGTTAGAGCTGCTAGTGTATTAATCAAAAAATAATAATAATAATACTCACAACAGTAATTCCTTTATCCATAGCAATAATAGATATCCCAATCACATTTAAGTAGTGTAATCTATCTATCGAGAACCCTAGTCTACGGTGACAAATTGTAAAACCACTCCCAGCATAAATATTAAAGATTCTGCAGAACCCTACACTATGCTTGGTCCGACTCGCACTTGGCCGGTATTTTTCTTGAGTTTTAGGTGCGTGGCCACGACAGAATCGAAGGGGGTGCCTATAAGACAAGTAGGTACCTACCTAGTAACTTGAGGTCCCAAATAAATCCCGCCTTGAAATGTTAAGGAATGTTACTTTGCCATTTGGCAAAAGAGAGAAATCTAAAAAGAAAACGGTTTTGTGTTACCTGGAATTCGTCCATTAACTATGTTGGCCGTAAAAACAATTTTTTACCTTTGCTCTCTATAAAAGAGGTTTATTTCTGCATCGTCATATCATATAAAATAAGCCTAGAGATTGGAAAGTATGGCTGCCGTGGGAGGTAGAAAACTCGGAGAAATTCGTTGGCGTATTTTTAATATGAAACATCTATAGCCGCACGTAAAACCGATTTCTGGCGTGGCGACGCATCGTCGCCACACTATATGATGGTATATATAAGGTCTAACAAAATAAGCTGAAACTATTTTAACTGGTGCTTCTACCCATGAAACTGAACAACTTTCCCCATGAAACCCATAGCCAAATCCAAAAAAAAATTTGAACTCTACATACTAAGTTGGCTGATCAGCTGATCGAGTTAGTATGGGAGAGCCAAACTTTTTTTTTTTTCACATCTGCCAGGTGTCACGTGACGGCGCACACCTTTTTTTATGAGCTGATAGTAAATTGTGTCTTGATTAATTGTTTTAGTCCACCAGCTGCCTCCGATAATCCTGTTGGTCACTGAACCTTGCCGGAGTAGGTTGAATAAACATTTCACATGGAATTTTGACGTCAGTGCAAGTACCTATAGTAAATTGTACAGCCCCGCTCTGCAACCTTTTTGCGAAGCCAACCCGGACACTGCATACGAACGGTCGTGAAAGGTTTTTTTTTAAAAACAAATGACGGAGCAAACATTTGATGTATGATATGGGTATCAAATGGGTTGGGTTTGCTGAGAAGAATACGAAACAGTTAACATTTTTTCCAAATTAAAGCTTGTACTTAAATATTTTAGGTTTTTCGAAAGTTATAACTGACCACGTTGTAGTCGTTAAAAAAACCTACTTCAATTGCAGCTACTACAATTTTGTTACATTTTAATGTTTTCGTTAATTTAATACACCGATTTTGAAAAAAATAAATATAGGATCAACTTCGGAGTACTCTATCCAAAAAAAAAACGAATCGGACTACTATGTAAAAAGTTATCCGTGATCGATCATACATTTAAAAAAATATACGGGTTGACTTGAGAACCTCCTGCTTTTTTGAATTCGGTTAAAAAGTATTTATAAACAGTATAAAATTTATATTGCCGGCTATATTATAAACTAATCATCTACTCATACAACTGAAAGACTTTCCACAAGGAACCTATACAATCGAAGCAAACAACTAAACAATTCATACAAATCCGGCCATTCTACTATAATTTTTATCATTATTATTAGGATAGAAATCCAAAAAACTTGCTCCGACTTTATTGATTTCAATTAAACTGTTTATTGATGATGACTTAATTGATAATTGAAGTTTTTTTGGAGTTTACACCATATATATTGATTTTCATACATGGCCCGCGGTGCGAAAATTTACGAGTAGTAAAATCAAACACAACAAAAAAGGTATCACGTTACATTCAGTCACCTTTTATGTAAGGAAGGCTAAGGCCCCATGGCCATACAATCTAATCCGCGGGGCCGGAGACCGAGCTCCGCGTAGGGTGGAGCCCGGAGCTTCCCATAAATTTAGGGACGTCAAAACTAGACGTTTCATGAATAGATAAGATAAGATAAGATAAATTTTATTGATAACAATTGTTACAAATGTTACAAAGTTAAAATGTTAGTAAACTCCAGGCACACATCAGAGCTGACACACACTTTTTTTGTATAGGGAGGTATCTAAATACTTTTTGAAATATAAGCGTCAGCAAAATTAAATATGAACCATAATATAAATTTAAAGTCACTGCTCGGAAAGAAGGTTTTAACAGAGCTTTCACCGGTAACAGAATTTCTTTGAAGTACGCGATCTCATTATTGGTTTTCCGGGTCCCTGAGTCCGGGCCTGGTTCGAGGCCGGACCGACGGATATTTATGCTGCAAAGAACGTATCCTTCCTTTAATAATCTCAAATGTGATTTTCGGTTTCTTACGGCGAAAATCTGATTTTTTTTGATATGTAGATATGTCTGATTATTTCTTTGTAACCCCAAATAAGATGAATCACTAAAATAGAGTAATTACGTAGCCATCTAGTTAAATCTGCCTTGAAAGGCTAGCCCGTTTCAATCGAATGACTAGGCCGAACGTTGATTGAACAAGCGTCACTCAACATTCGACTAGTTGGCTGATTGTAAGCTAGCCCTTTGAACAATTCTGCTGAAATAACGCCGCTTTGTGTAAAATCTACTGAGTGAAAAACGGTAAATGAGCGAGCGAAGTGAGTGATATTAGATTCAGTCAGGTTTGATTGACTATACAGTCAAAGAGACTCGCGAAGCACGTGATGGATCCACGAGTCGGGAGGGCTCAATAATAATTTCCAAATTTCTAACTATTTTATCTATCTATTATTTATATCTTCATATTATAAAAGAAAGTCGTGTTAGTTACACCACTTATAACTCAAGAACGGCTGGACCAACTTTTACGATTTTTGTGTTTTTGCATTTCGGAATAGGATAATAAGTATTAAAAATATGATATTAATCATTAAAAAAAATATTATCGGTCAAAAAATAATTGGTTTTAGGGAAGAGTAGAGTAGTGAAGTGTAGGTGTAGTGTGGTGTGGGGTAGGGTAGGGTAGTGTAGTGTAGGGTAGGGTAGGGTAGTGTAGGGTAGGGTAGGGTAGTGTAGTGTTAGGTGAAACGAAGTTCGACGGGACAGCTAGTAGTTAATAAAAAATAACCGATAAGTATAAATATTTACCAATTTTACAGTTAGCCCAAAAATTAAACTTCCCGAGTTTGGGAAACCCGATTACCCCTACAGTGGGAATTTTATAGGTTGTTAACTGAAAGTAAGATGAGACACAAATCATTTTATTACAAAGAGACCTAATTGATATTACTCGTAAAAGCAATAATTGGAGACACTGAACACGTTAAAAAAACCAACTTCCATAGCAACAACTTAGTATAATTTTAAATTGTTTTTTTTTGTTCTTGTTAATATTCTAAAAAATATTACTTACACTAATTTTGATAAATACTTTGCAGTATACCCTACCTAAAAAAAATCATGAAAATCAGTTCACAATCTGCGAAGATATCGCATAACAAACATACAAAAAAAAACAACTTGCAGTCAAACTGAGAAGGAACCTCTTACTTTTTGGAAGTCGGTTAAAAAGATTACATGAAAACTCAGTGGAAAGTTCTTATATGTATGTAAAGGCTTTAATAAAATTACATTTAGGTATATCGTAAGCGCAGCACCGTTTGCGGACATCATCATCATCATCATATCAGCCGAAAAACGTCCACTGCTGGACAAGCATGCCTACGCTACCTTTCCGGTGCGCGGTCGCCACTTGAGAACTTTACTGCCTCAACGGCCGTCTGTTCTACGAGCTATGTGCCCTGACCACTGCCACTTCTGTTTTGCGATTCTGCGAGCTATGTCGGTTACTTTAGTTCTCCTGCGGATCTCTTCGTTTCTGATTCGATCGCGCAGAGAAACTCCGAGCATAGCACGCTCCATTGCCTTTTGGGTGACCGGAAAGCGTAGTATAGGCAGGCCTCCCACTCGGTGGACCGATGACCTGGTGAAGGTCGCGGGAAGCCGCTGGATGCGGGCAGCGCAGAACCGGCCGTCGTGGAGATCCTTGGGGGAGGCCTATGTCCAGCAGTGGACTTCCTTCGGCTGATATGATGAGCCTCCTTATGAAGCCCTTAGCAAGGTATATATATTACTATATACGTATATACTAACATACAGTATGGACACTCCCTGCCGCTCTCTATATTATGACCTCACCACCTCGTCACCCAGATTGATAACAGTTTGGTTGTCGAACGTACAGGATTTCGCCGCCATTTTGTTTATTCCGTCATTCCTTTTCTAAAATGTCATTTCTGGCCCGTTGTATGAAGTGTGCAGGGTGTGCCCATATTAACCCGACGCCAATGACGTATAAAAAATAACGCGGACGATGACGCGGGGTCAATATGACCCGAATGTTTATTTTCTTAACTATCTGGTTAACTAATAAATTATAACAAACTAGCGACCCGCCCCGGCTTCGCACGGGTGCAATGCTGATACTAAATACACTACAGAAAAACTGAGAACGTTGTATATAAAAACATAGCGGCCCGCTCCGGCTTCGCACGGGTATAAAATATATAGCCTGTGTGGTTTTATTTAATCTAATCTTATCTCACCTTATGTAGGTACTTATAATTATTATAAGAGCGATTTAAAAATTAACCTTAGAATAGAATATAATTTATATTTTAAAACTACTATCATACAATTATTTATCGTAACTTACTTATAATTACTGATACGTTGTCGCGCTGAAAATAAACGCGTCCGATCGCTGCTAAATTCAAAGTGCTATAGGGAAAACCGCGGCCTCAGACGCGCTATTTATAGGCACGCTCTTGCCGCACCGGGCGGCCGGCCGGTACCGCCGCAAACGCTAGGTCCCGCAATTTTTAAATCTGTAATATCTTCGAAAATATTAACTTAAATCATACGGTGTAACGGGCCATATAGATCTATATTAAATGAACAATGTATTCAAGGTATTTAATTGGTTAAGGATTAATGCTGTATTGGTTAAAATCGCTTCGAAAATTAGCCATTATTTGTCGTAAAAAGTAAATGACAAAAAAAAGTTATTGTGGGTTATCCATAAGAGATAGACATATACCATCACGGACTTTTCTGTAGACCTTTTCAATGTGTACAATACTTAGTACATTATTTTGATAAAACTCGTAGGGTTCAGCCTGCGTTTGCAATGTAAGCGGAAAAAATGTAATTATTTACGACATCACATTAGAAACCTCAAAAATAACAGTACTTCTCCACTATTTAATGGATGTTATTATACATATAAACCTTCCTCTTGAATCACTCTATCTATTAAAAAAAACCGCATCAAAATCCGTTGCGTAGTTTCAAAGATTTAAGCATACAAAGTGACATAGGGACAGAGAAAGCGACTTTGTTTTATACTATTTTTTATTATTATTATTATATCAGCTCATATACGTCCCCACCGAGGGGCTCGAGCCTACCCTGAATCAGGGTGATTAGGCCTTAGTCGACCACGCGGGCCTAGTGCGGGTTGGTCGACTTCACACACAACCTTCGAGTTTCTTCGCAGGCCTGTGCAGGTTTCCTCACGATGTTTTCCTTCACCGTTAAAGCAATCGGTAATGATATGTACGTAAGTTTGTGAAAAACTCATTGGTACATTGGCCGTCCAGATTTGAACCCGGTACCTCTGGTTAGATGGACCGAGTCGTTACCGGTTGAGCCACCGACGCTTTTTACGCTTTATACCATGTAGTGATTTAATACAAAATAAGAACTATTGCATGACGATGAAGTCATTGTAATACCAAGATGTTTAAGTTAATTAAGATATTAAATTATAATTTGGTTTTAATGACAACAACCTCAAAAGGGCAACAAAAATAATTTCTCTTTTAGAACTACAAATGTATGAAACTGTAGCCGTTTCATTCAAGACTTTTCCGCAAAAGGGATTTTACCGTTCTTCACTGGCGCTTGCTCACTGCACTATGGTACGAATCATATAAATTGAGGTCTTATCTCCAGCTACAGAGAAAATCAATAACGATAATAATATATTTTTTTCGAAATTTTCCCAATTGAAAATTGCTCAGGTCATAATGACCCATCGTCATCGGCGGCGGGTTAAGCAACCATGTCTCGTTTGCGAACACTCAACTTTAATTAGGTATATTCCTAATTTTCTACCAAAATGTCGGCTCGTAAAGTTAACGGCAGTAACTAAACCCATAGTTTATTGTTGCTAGAATTTACTACTCTCTCGCCGATCCTGCATAGTGGCTTCATTTGGATCATAATGGATTTTAGGTTTAAATACTATGTAATTGGAGGCTTAGCAGATTGTGTTACTTGTTTCCCTAGCTCAATAGGTACCTAATAGTGTATTAATAAATCGTTTATTATTAATAATACAGTTGTTTGGTTTACTTATTACATTACGACAAATTGAAAGTGGGACTTGACGTGATTTTATAGAACATAGCTATCGTAGCATAGACGAAACGTTGAGGTAAAAACAACATCAATACCTATGTTTTATAAATCCACGTCAAGTCCCGCTTTCAATTTGTCATAATAAATAATCGTGAAAGTTTAAAGTGTTAATGTCAACAAAAAAAATTAGTATATAATATTATTAATTGAAAAATTAAATGTCCAAAACATTCATTAATCTATCTATTCATTATCATTCAGTTCTCAATAACGCATCAGTTGAGAACGGCTCGACTGACCGATTTGTTTTTTTTTTGTTGTGTTCGTAATTTTCAGGACAAGGTTTGTTTGTAACAAAAACCCCGCGTGCCGCTTGCGACTCGCTCAACGCAAAGCTACGGCCAACAGCTAGTTAATAATAGTAGTCCGAAAAAAAAATGGATATAAATTAGATTTCTTAACAGTTTGATTTTTACCAAGGAAAGATAGACCTAAATATTTAATATTTATTTCAGCTTGATACCTCCATGATCATTTATGGGTTTCTATTTTTCCTTTTGGGGTACGTTACTTTAAATCTATGCCGCTGTTATAACAAAACTTGTCCTGATTTGATTTAAGAATAAAATAATTTATTTTGTCTGATTCTAAAGTTCAAAGCAGGATTCGAAGTGATAATTATTGTTGATAATTATCATGATAAGTAACAAATTAATTGAAAAAATAAAATATTAATATTATAGTTATTTTAACAAAACGAGCCTCGCGCTATGTCCTGACATGTTTATCCGAACAGATTTGACGTTCCGTGACGTCTCAAAACGCATCAAACCTTGAACCCGGGAATAAGTGTCAAAAACGAAGTTTATTATCATTGATAATTAATAAATTAATAGAAAAATACAATTTTATAGTTATTTTAACAAAACGAGACTGCGCTATGTTCGCCGTGTTTATCCGAACAGATTGGACGTTCCGTGACGTCTCAAAACGCGTCAAAACTCCAAGTCTGTGAAAATCGTTAACGCCGTTTGTATAAAAAATCGCAGCTTCACAATCCTCTTAAATACCTACACTTGCTCAATTCGGACCAACTATTAAACATCTTGTAAACTTCCGAGAACTATACGATATCCAGTTGAAGGACCCTGCACCACTGTATCAGCCGCAAGGCAGGAACTTGGCTTCACCGACTCCATTGACTATGCTTGCTTAGTCATATGCGGTATTAACCGAAACTATTCGACTATACTGGCTTATTGTTAGCAAGTTAAGAGCTAACACTCGCTTATTCCATTCCGTGCCGTCTATTTACATGTTCGTCAAATCAGTTATTGTCCAAACATATATTAAACTAGTGGATGCCCGCAGCTTCGCCTGCGCAGATCCCGTTTTTTGCCATTCCTGTGGGAATTTCCCAAAATCCTTTCTTAGCGGAAGCCTACGTCACAACATCTACCTGCATGCCAAATTTCAGCCCGATCCGTCCAGTGGTTTGGGCTGTGCGTTGATAGATCACCATGTCAGTCAGTCACCTTTGAGTTATATATATTTAGATTACCCTACACACTAAGGTTCCATTGAAATGTTCAGATAGCATTATGTTTTTAATATCTGTGAATGATACCTGTTTATTTCAATCAAATGATATCAATAAGAGCGACTGAAAAATATATTTTTAGGGTTCAGCACCCAAAGGGTAAAGACGGGACACTATTACTAAGACTTCGCTGTCTGTCCGTCTGTCACCAGGCTGTATTTCATGAATCGCGATAGCTAGACAGTTGAAATTTTCACATATGATGTATTTCTGTTGCCGCTATAACAACATATACTAAAAATCAGAATAAGTAAAAAAATAAAGGGGATTCTATACAAAAAAAAACTGTTTTTTTAACATGAAGAAACTAGCGTAGATAGTATGATGGTACGGAACCCTATGTGTGCGGTTCTGACTCGCACTTGGCCGGTTTTTTGTGTGTTTGTTACGCGATATCTTTGCAGATTGTAAACCTATTTTCATATTCATAATTATTTTTTATTCGATCCCGTGTTGGTCCCATGTAAATTTTACCAAAATCGATGTATAATACTTTTTTTGTAACAAACAACAAACATACAACAAACAATAAACCCAAAAATAATAACGAAAAATTGTCCTAAAGTAGTTGCAATGAAAGTCGGTTTTTTAACGTGTTTAGCTTTTTAATTATTATTATTTGTTGTTTAATTTAGGGTTTTTATTATTATATACACTAAGTTTGAAGCTTATCTTGTATTACCGAATCACCGTTTAGATCACCGATAGATCAAAAACAAAAAAAGACCTTAAAAACACTTTTTTGTATGGGGGCCTTTTAATTTTTTACTTTTTTTATTTTTGTTGAATCCGCTATAACAATACATATTATTTGAGCCAACCTCCTATTACGGTTCAAAAGATAAGCCTTTTAAAGGTGGCACGGACAGCGAAGGCTCAGTAATAGCAAAGTATACTTAAGTATTAGTACTCACATACAGTATGGACACTCCCTGCCGCTCTCTAGATTGCGACATCACCTCCTCGTCATCCATATTGATATAGATTGGTTACAGTTTGGTTGTCGAACGTATAGGATTTCGCCGCCATTTCGTTTGTTCCGTCATTCCTTATTTGAAATGTCATTTCTGTCCTGGGTGTGGTAATAGAGTCCAGTGAACTTTGGGCACGGAACCCTAACAAAATAACTAAAAGCATTGAGAATTAATGGAATTCCCTTTTTTATGGGGAGAAGTAGAGAATTATCAGCTGTTAGGACGCGAGTCTCGTTTAAGAGCTTTTGCGACGAGCGAGAGCAGACGGAGTAATGAGGTACGTTACAGTTGCGAGTAATGAACTGACATTGAACCGGGTACGCGTGGGGTATTGTCTCCTGGCAATTAAGGGATATAATTTATATAAAATAAATAATAATAATATCCAACGTCTGTCGGTTGTGCCGTCAACCAGGGGGACCCTACGTCATATAACCTCCGATTGTTCCATGCTTGCCAACACTTAGTATTTGCACAGGCACAACCAAGCAGCCAGGATCCTACACCAAGATATCGCTCTAAAGTATGGCCTCATATCTCTGCTGTTGCCGTATAACAAGTACACGCCGGAGCTGTTTCTCGAAAACAACTGCGCCATGCTCTACCTGGGACCGACGCGTCATCACTGACAGGACTATTCCTTCGAATAAGCCTGACATCGTGTTGATGGATCGGGCGCAGTCAAGTTTTTGGTTGATATCACTATCCCATACGATGAAAACCTCGTGCAGGCTGATGCCGATAAAAGGACTAAGTACCTGGACCTGGCGCACTAGGTTACTGATATGTGGCGAGTGGAATCCACCGAAATCATCCCCGTAGTTATATCCGTGAACGGGCTAATTTCAGCCGAATATCGTTCGATAATAGGGGATCGGACTGCATCAAAAATAAAATCTGAAATATGATTTCTTAATTGCTTTCCCCTTGAAGTTTCAATAAACCTTACTAGTTTTGTCTTTCCAACACGTCTTCAATTTTTTATTGATCAAATTCACAAAATAAGTTCGTCAAAGACGCTTAAAATCTATGACGTCACTTGTGGGTACTTCAAACATTTTTAGAACAAAATTTCGTTTTTGACAGATCTTAAAAAGTAACTCAAATGACTAGCAGTCCGATCCCCTATTAAAACATCTTGAATCGAGTTGCTAATTTTAGGGACGAAGGAGCTAGAGGTAGTTCTATCTAACTGGAAGCCACATAATAGCAAGAAAAAATATACTCCTAAATGAGTACGCGCAAATAAAAAGATGTGTAATGTTTTGCATTAATCCGCAATTTACAGCGGTTACTAGTAAACGTTGTTCAATTAAAAACTACTTTGTACTTAGAAGCAGCTAGACACAAGTTAGGTGGTAGGTATCAAGTGGAGACCGCAACTTGCACGTAAACTGATGCCGTAACGAGGACCTGGTTTCCAGGGGATTTTAACTTAAGACAAAGTATATACATTAGTACTAACATACAGTATGGACACTCCCTGCCGCTCTCTAGATTGAGACCTCATCTCCTCGTCACCCGGATTGATACAGATTGTATTTTATGCTTGATATAGTAGGTTCTTGGTGGAACACTGAACTGAACATATTTAGGTTTTTTCTTGCACTATTCCACAATTAATGTAAATCTACTGCAGTCAATCTACTGCCTGAAGATGATCACGAAACCGGTTGCAGTATAAACAAATTTTGTTTTATTTACTTTAATTGTGGAATAGTGCAAGAAAAAACCTAAATATGTGATACAGATTGGTTACAGTTCGGTTGTCGAACGTATAGGATTTCTGCGCAATTGTTTTTTTTTCGTCATTCGTTTTTTGAAATATCGTTTCTGGCCCGTTGTATGAAGTGTCTAGGATGTGCTTAAGAGTAAGACGGCGTGACGGTATAGGTCGTCGTTCGAATCCTGCCACGTGCCAATGTGTTTTCGGATTTCCATTACATATGTACGTTTATCCGACGCTCTTATCATCATCATCATATCAGCCGAAGGACGTCCACTGCTGGCCATAAGCCACCCCCAAGGATCGGTCCACCCAGTGGGAGGCCTGCCTACTCATTGCTCATCCAGAAGCATATCCCTTGGATAGCACGGTTAATTTTTTTTTTTTTTTTTTATATTCACAATTAGTAAACCTTTGACAACATCTCACCTGATGGTAAGTGACGATGTGGCCGAAGATAGAAGCGGGCTTACCAAGATTCCCCAATGCAATGGGGAACTGGCTATCTTATCTTCTTGCCGGAACACACCAATGATATCAACATAGATATTTGGCGGCAAGACTTAGATAAGATGGTGGTAGCTAGCCAGGCGGGCTTAGAAAATGCCCTACCACCTAAACCGAGCCTTGACCCCGCCGGGAATCGAACCCGCGACCTCCTGTGTAAAGCCAGTGAACTTTGCCTCGGGCTACGGAGGTGGTTATTGTGCCACACGACAAAAAAAGGAATCACAGTAGATGATTTGTGTAAGGTACTGAATATCAAATAGTACCTTTTCATCAACATCTGTAAGTAAATATCGATTTTCTTTACCAACCTCACCTGAAAGAGCTAAGGAAATGCTGTTATTGGGCTGCGATTCAATTTATAGTTTTCGCATTGTACAAGTTTATGCTGCAGATGTGAGCCGCCTCGTGGGTCCCACCTTTCGGGGTTTATGCTGCAGATGTGAGCCGCCTCGTGGGTCCCACCTTTCGGGGTTTATGCTGCAGATGTGAGCCGCCGGGGTTTATGTATTACCTACTCAAACTCAAATTCATTTATTGCATTCTACTATAGCGAAAATGAATTAAAAGTAGATTAAATGGTTTTTAAAAAGACCAGCTATGCTTTCACCACATATTACGTAGAATTTTGTATCAAAGCCTAAATACGTATTTCGGAAAGAAAATATTTGTGGGGTAATTTACAATAGATTTATTTAATAGTTTAAAAAAGGGCAAATTTGCTAGAAAAGGATGACCGGGTAATTACAGGAGTTCGATATAACTTATATCTGGAATAAACCTAAATAGACGATATTCATTTGATACAAAAAATTAAATTGACTAATTTTATTTGTAACGGAAAACAAGGAGAATGATTTTGAAGCGAAAATTTTGCGCTTCACTACTTGCTACACCTACCTGCTAGAAGCTTTATACAAAATCCATTTACTAGCTCCTGCTCGCGGTTTCATTCGCGTTGATAATAGTATACTGGATATATACCGCTCCATAGTGTAATCATTTATGAGATGAGATACTTGATGTTGGTTTGTTTCCCGTGGTCCTACGGCTTGGGAATACTAGTATGGTGCCAAAGTTAACTTTTCTTTCCGGAGATACTACCGGTACCTTGTGTGGGTGGCGGATCTAAGTTGAGCGAGCAAAGCGAGTGATAATACGTTTGCTAGTTTTGACGATGATACTGTCGAAGACCAAAGTAACCGACATAGCTCATGGAATCGCTAAACTGAAGGGACAGTGTGCAGGGCACATCGCTCGTAGAACAGATGGCCGTTGAGACAGTAAACGGGTTCTGCGCTGCCCGCATCCAGCGACTTCCCGCGACCTTCACCAGGTCATCGGTCCACCGAGTGGGAGTGGATACTTTAAAATACTTACCGCTGCACACGTTCAAAAACCGACTTCCATCGCAACAACTTTTATATTTTTATTTTTAGTTTTTGTTAATTTTCTAAAAAAAAAAGTACTACAGCGGTTTTAATAAAATTCATAGACCAACTTAGCAGCATTCCCTATCGAATAAAAAAAAATGAAAATCGGTTCACAATCTGCGAAGATATCGCGTAACAATCATACAAAAAAAACATACATCCTATTTGACATTCTCCTTCTTGGAAGTCGGTTGAAAAGCATGTATTGTCACCGGATTTTTTTATTTATTTTTATTTTATTTATTTATTATTGTTACATAAAAGTATGTGAACATTTACTATCGCCAGGAACAAAAAGCAAATAAAAGATCAAAAATCAAGATAAGCGCCATAGACAGCCCATGCTAAGCAAGCATGTGGTGAAACACAGTAGTGTGCCAAAAAGACCAAAGTCTGTGTTAGGGTACACTACAGAACATTTACACTAGTGAACCTTTCAATTAACTAGGAGGAACGGTCAGTGCAACAATCCAGTTACAAATACGGCTTTATATCGAATTTTAATTCGATAAGTCCCTTGGTTTAAAATCGATTGCCACATTTGTACCATACAAATAAATAAACTCGACGCGAAGAAGAACAGAGGCTTGTAAAAAAATTGCATTAAATTAATTTGGCCTGTAGGTTAGATAATTAATGTTGTAATACGTGTTTTTGGTGGACCGATGACCTGGGGAAGGTCGTCGTGGAAATCCTTGGGGGAGGCCTATGTCCAGCAGTAAACGTCCTTCGGCTGATATGATGATGGTGATGATGATGACGTCTTATTACCCGACTGCGCCAGAAGGAGGGTTATGATTTTCGAGTGTGTGTACGTATGTTAATTTATTTCTTTGGCACGCTCTGTAGCCGAAACGGCTTGATGGATTTTGAAGTGCGAGGTGTCGTTTGCTTCGTCTTCATCTCGAAAGCGACATAGGATAAGTACAGTCATAGGCTTTAATTTGAGATCCATTTCCATTACATGTTGTTAGAACATTCATAATGCAATAAGGTCGAAACTTCAGTTCGATTGTGTTGAAATGTCAAGTTAAGAAATTTAAATGTCTCGCATCGACTCGTGAAATGATAAACTCTTTGCAAAATGCTACTACTTCGGTTTTTTAATTACGATTAACATGTGTCAGAGTCAGTCAAGAAAAATATTTTGATATGTTTGAAGTGACATATCTAAATTTTGATTGGACGACTACGGCTTTAATCGATTAAAATACTTTTCTATCTTCCTAAGTGATAATTTACTCGGAAAAAATCGGAAATGGTCGTTTGGCCCCTCCTAGCCTCTCGGTTGACGAAATTAAATGGTAAACATGACATATGACACTGCTTTAAAATATTAGCTCTAAATAGCGTCAGTTGCTACACAATATTCAGCCTTAGGTGGGTCCCAAATTAAAGATCGTGACTGTAAATTTGTACCCGACTGCATAAAAAAGAAAGGTTTTGTTTTTGTGCAATCGGGTTTTTAATTTTTAATTTAATTGGTTTGGTCACTAAGCTACATTGTCTTCCCTGTTGCTCGGAAGGGCACTAGGGGAAATGAGGAAAGTCTAGTTATAAAAACTACCAATTTAGTAATAGTTGTATAGATATGGACCTCTGTCAGAAATTGTCGGCACGCCATCTTAATGGAATGCTGTTAGGATGGCATGGCAACTAGCATTAACCAATTTACATTTTTTAGTTACTTTTTGAATGTTGGCAATGTTTTTATTATTCTAATCGTTGAAGTTTTATTATTAAACTACTTTTTGCCTGCGGCTTCGCTTTTATGACTATCTCTAAGGACTGTTTCTCCAGATCCCTATCCCAGATTGGTCTTTTCTGATTAGCAGTCTATGTCACTTTCCGCTCCCTCAACCAATCCTTTACAAAAAAAAACACTTCAGCTGTTGCTCCGTATAGTGATACCGACGTGCGCGAGCGTGGAATTAAGTTTTCCCCAGATCCCTATGCAACTATGTAGGATATGCTAATTAGTAAATTATATCATTTCCTACCCTATCCTCCATCTCTGTGCAAAAAATCACAAAAATCCATTGATCCGTTGCGATTTTAAAGAAATGTAATTTTTCAGTTCAATCAGTAACTGCATCGGACTATGCTATTTTCACGGGATAAAAAGTAGCCTATGTCTTATGCAGGCTACCTGTATGCCAAATTTCAATGTTGAATCGTGAAAAGGTAACAAACAAACACATTTTCACAATTAAGGTAGGTATACATTTTTTTGCATTCCTGCGGCAACCCTTAATTTTTTTTGGGATTCACAATGTCCCAGTTATAGTTCGCGATTTATGGTATCAACGTGTGAAATTTAACTGCAATAGGTCTAGCAACATTTGAGTGGTGAGCCATTCTAGAAATGCATACTTTTGATTTTAACTCTTTAATTTTCCCTGATAAAAAGTATCCTATATGTTAACCCGGGCTATAGGGAACCACCATAAGAAATTTTATCAAAATCGGCCTGGTAGTTTTACCGAACATACAGACAGACAAACGAAAATTCCAAAAGTTGTGTTTTTGGCCTCTATATCGTTAGTAATGACCACCACAGTTATTATATTCCAAAAATATTTTATGTACAGACACGGCACCTTTACAGTTTTAATCTTCTCTTTTTTTTACTATATAAAAATAAGTCGGGTTTTCCTTCCTGACGCTATAACTCGAGAACGGCTGGACCGATTTGGCTAATTCTTTTTTTGTCGAGTTCGTTATTGTCAGGAGAAGGTTCTTATGTAGGGTAGGGTAGGGTAGAGTAGTGTAGTGTAGGGTAGTGTAGTGTATGTAGGGTAGGGTAGGGTAGAGTAGGGTAGGGTAGTGTAGGGTAGGGTAGCGTAGTGTAGTGTAGGGTAGTGTAGAGTAGTGTAGTGTAGTGTAGTGTATGTAGGGTAGGGTAGGGTAGTGTAGGGTAGGGTAGTGTAGTGTAGGGTAGTGTAGTGTAGTGTAGTGTATGTAGGTTAGGGTAGGGTAATGTAGGGTAGGGTAGGGTAGTGTAGGGTAGGGTAGTGTAGTGTATGGTAGAGTAGTGTAGGGTAGGGTAGTGTAGGGTAGGGCAGTGTAATGTAATGTAAGGCGGTAAGTAGTTCGCCGGGACAGCTAGTAAATGTATAGATAATATTATTCTAATCGTTGAAGTTAGACTATTCAAGACATAACGTTCCAATAAGTTCCAAAATTTTGGATAAATGAACTTGAACCAAATATGCTAAACTACTGAAACTAACACTTTTTAATTCCCCATTGTGTTGGGAATTATTGGTAAGCCCGCTTCCATCTTCGACATCATCGTCCCTTATACCATCAGATGAGATGATGCCGAGTGCTTATCAATTAAGGATAATTAAGCAGGTTTTTTTAAATCCATTATAGATAAGCCCTTGGCATAGTCTCACCTGATGATAAGTGACGATGATGCCGTAGATGGAAGCGGGCTTAACAAGATACCCCGACGCAATGGGGATCTAGCTAGCTTATCTTCAAGCCATAACCAACAATGCTGTTAACACTAATGTTTGGCGGCATAAGACTTAGATAAGACGATGGTAGCCATCCAGGCGGGCTATGAAAATGCCGCCCTACCACTAACCAAACCGAGTCTTACAAATTTGACCCCGCCGGGAATCGAACCCGCGACCACTTGGTGTGAAGAGAATGGACTATAACCATTACACCACGGAGGTGGTTAATTTTTTTAAAAAAACGTTAGTTAATAACTTTAAAACGTTTGACATTACTAGGCAGAATAAACACTTGGGCCGGTCGGTAGGTTTAACTGATCATAGAAATAAAAAGAAGAAGAAAATAACCCTTACCCTTAAGGCCTTAAGGCCGCTGAGCTTTTGTAAATGTGGCGTACTGGTTAAATCCATTAGCTTCACATTAGCTACCACCATCTTAAATCAGTCTTGCCGTCAGGCATCCAGGCATCAATGTTAACATCATTGATGTGTTCCGGCGTGAAGATAAGATAGCCAGTTCCTATTCCGTTGGGGAATCTTGGTAAGCCCGCTTCCGTCTTCGACATCATCGTCACTTACCATCAGGTGAGATGATGTCAAGGGCTTACCAATTGTAACTATGATTTGACAAACATTGTCATAGTGCTCAACATTTCATCCAGAGGAGCCATGAAAATGAGCAACTAAATGCAGTTCCAGGTGTTACTGCGCGCACAGGTGGCAAGTCAAGGGCCGGCGGGGTGCCAGCCTCGATTGAGTTACTGCCTCCACTACACTCGCATCTTCATCCGGAAACTTTTAATCCAACTTTATCTGCTTTGGATGAAATGAAATGAAGATATTTTTCTGAGTTTTTGAACCAAGGATGTAATAAAAGTGGCTAAGGGTTTGATTCAAGAGCGTCGGTGGCGTAACGGCTAGTGCCGCCGTCTCCTGGCCGGACGGGAGGTCGTGTTTCAAATCCTGCCACGTACCGCAATGTGATTTCGAATTTCGATTTTATATGTGCGTTTATCCGACGCTCTTACGGTGAATGTAAACATCGTGAGGAAACCTGCACACGCCTGCGGAGAAACTCGTAGGCTGTGTGTGAAGTCGACCAACCCGCACTGGGCCCTTGTGGTCGACTGAAGCCCGATCGCCCTAACTCAGGGTAGGCTCGAGCCCCTCGGTTAGGACGTATATGAGCTGATGTGATGATTGAAATCTGTATAAATGCTCATTGGCGAAGAAATGTCAATAATGCGTTCTAGCTGACAGCTGCCGTCTCATATCCATAAAAAGCATCTTAAGTAAATATCTAAGTACTTGTATCACAGCGTCTCTCTGTCGAAACTTCAAGATTAGCACACTAGCGCCGCCAATCCTATATGCGCAAAATACTCAATTATTTATTTCATTTGCGGCGCTAGTGTGCTAATCGAATCGCCTTAACCTTAACCAAAACAAACAGTTGCCCTTCAGTTCCGACTACACAGTAGTCTGACTTCTAAAACACGAACTAGTCTCCCGTGTCATAAGACACCCGCCATCTTCTATTCACATCACTAAGAGCTCACTTATTCATATGAAACCACTTTATTAAATTATCCATTCATTAAACAATCCACTTTATCTACTCCACCTCGCCTCGGTTCGTTCGTAACTTTTTATGAAACTTTTGGTAATTTTCACCCTTGTTTAAATATACAAAATTTACGAAATTTACTAAGAGGAGGTCGAGTGTGTACCCACCTACCTTACTCATTCCTGCTTTTCTACGTAAGCGGTTCGTATATTTTTTTATACGAGGTGAAAAATGTGTATTTTCATTACCATTTCAACTCATAAACGTCCCCATCGAGGGGCTCGAGCCTACCCTGAATTAGGGCGATCGGGAGTTAGTCGACCACGCGGGCCCAGTGCGGTATATTTTCCATTTTGACTAATAGTTAGGTAAGCAGTACCACAGAGAAGTATTTACTTCCATAGCTTTTAAAAAGTCTCACACAGTATCTATACACTGTAGTGTACAAGCAAAACAATATAGGTATAACCTTTCTTTATCTCTCTCTCCCTGTGTCTATGTCTCTCAGAGCAATAACTAATTGTTGCTCTGAGCACTGTCTTTATGAAAAGGTTTTTTTAACAGTTTCATCGCCTCCTTCCTGCCCTACACTGTGTGCCCTCTGCTCATATGTTGACTAAAAAGCCGCACATGGCTCTGTACTATACCGCATTCGTTTAAGCGTCGGTGGCTCAACCTGTAACGACTCCGTCCTCTTAACCAGAGGTCCCGGGTTCGAACCGGACGGCCATAGTAACAATGAGTTTTTCGAAACTTACGTGCATATACTTATCGATTGTTTTGACGGTGAAGGAAAACATCGTGAGGAACTAGGCTGGATCACGTCAGAAACACACACATAAGAGGCATCTTCAAAGTGAGACCTATTCCAGATAAATTACAGGAGAGCCGTCTGCGGTAGTACGGACACGATATGAGGCGACCATTCGACCACATGACCAGGAAAGTGGTAGATATCGAAACTAAACCCCGAGGACGAGAAAGACCCCGTTTCACATGGATATTCGTAGTAAATAAGAACCTAAAAGAAGCCCAAGTCAACAAGGAGACGACCCAAGACCGAGCTGCCTGGAGACGCATGATACAGAGGGCCAACCCCAAATAAAATGGGAAAGGGCCAGGTAAAGAAGAAGAAAAGAAAAACATCTTGAGGAAACCTGCACATCTGAATCCAGATGTTGTATTAAGGTCGCGTTGTACACGTCCATAGGTATAAATCTAAAAATAGCCCTAAATGAGACCGCGGGTGATGCTAAGTGCAACACCAGGCAACCACCGCCTATTCTTTGATGGATAGCACGGTTAATTGTGCCACACGATAACAAAGAAAGAAAGACGGCATTCCATGATCGGACGGTTACCAGAAGTATTCCAGTGTTGCCAGTGTTGGATGCCTGTTTTTGAAATGTAACTTTTCTGAAATCTACACTGTTTGCTGCACTGTTGCAGCCACGTTTCAGCCATGGCCGTGGCGGCTATATCAACGTTGTCTTTTTTTCGACTAATAAAACACGATCGATGCAACACAGCTCCGTGTATTTTATATTTGCTTAGTTCATTGAATTACTACTATACGTAGTACTAGTAATTCAATGGTTTAGTTTTTTTTTTCTTTCTTACCTAATGAAGACCACAGAAACTTTCCATCTTCGGCAACATCGTCACTTACCACCAGGTGAGATGTTGTCAAGGGTTTACCAATTGTGAATAAAAAAAAATGGTACATTTCCGTGAATATGAATTCCTTTCGTGGGAAGAAAACCCCCACCATATAACTTACCAAATTTAAGAAACGCACATTAACCCATAATTTTTACACCATTGTGTGAGTTATGGCGACACTGGCCGCTTGCCAGCTAGCTGGTAAGTTTTAGCGAAAGGTGTACCAGCCATTTTTCATACCTATCTTAAATTATTATCTTAATTGCTTGCACCACGAGATTTATTAACTTTCGCGAAATTGTCAATCTTGGAAGTTGACGGATCGTCCTGTGCTTGAAGAGGAAATCTAAAGCGGGCGTGGAAAATAATCCTTATTTATATTGTAAATGTGTTTGTTTGTTTGTTACCTTTTGGCGCTCAACACCTCGACCAAACTTGATGAAATTTGGCACGCAGGTAGCCTGTGTTACTGGGAAGAACATAGGGCTCCTTTTTGTCCTGTGAAAATAGCATATTCCGATGAAGTTCTTGAGGGAACTGAAAAAATGAAATTTTTTTGGTTATTTTTTTAACATCGCAACAGAACAATGCATTG
This sequence comes from Coleophora flavipennella, assembly GCA_947284805.1. Classification (NCBI taxonomy): domain Eukaryota; kingdom Metazoa; phylum Arthropoda; class Insecta; order Lepidoptera; family Coleophoridae; genus Coleophora; species Coleophora flavipennella. The sequence goes on along the minus strand of OX369263.1, from coordinate 5,533,654 downwards.
CTGTGATTTTTTGCACAGAAAGGGTTGAGGGGGAGGAAAATGATATAATTTACTCATTAGTATATCCTGTCATATTTTCCCGAGGGATCTGGGGGAAAACTCATTTCCACGCTCGCACACGTCGGCGTCGCAACAAAGCAACGGATTGAAGTGATTTTTTGTATAGAATTGGTTGAGGGGGTGGGAAGAGACATAGACTGCTAGTCAGAATAGCCCAATATAGTTCCTTAGGGACCTGGAGAAATCTCATGTCACACCATCACTCACCCTCAAAGACATTCATAAAAACGGTGTCCACGCGGGCGAAGCTACGCGCAAATACTAGTAAGCTTATATTTTCTGAATTTAGATATCTACCTTGCATCGTGGAACGCTAAGATAAGTAGAGAAAGAAGCTGCGATAGATTTCATAAATATGTATGAACTCGTTCCATATCCATTGAATCAGTGATGGATGATACTTCTCTTTCGCTTCAGTGCAGGCTTCCGGTTCAGGTGTGCTATTGTAGCGGAACTGGAACATAGAATGCGTTTATTACGATGCCTTTTTGAGTGGCGACCGCGCACCGGAAAACGTCGCGTAGTCAGACCTCCCACGCGGTGGACCGATGACGTGGTGAAGGTCGCGGGAAGCCGATGGATGCGGGCAGCGCAGGACCGGTTGTCGTGGAAATCCTTGGGGGAGGCCTTTGTCCAGCAGTGGACGATTTGTGGCTGATATGATGATGATGATGACGATGATATTGTAGCGGAACATAGAATGCGTTTATTACGATGATAATTAAGCGGAACATAGAATGGGTTTATTACGATGATATTGTAGCGGAACATAGAATGCGTTTATTACGATGATATTGGCCGTACGGTGAAGGAAAACATCGTGAGGTAACCTGCACACGCCTTCGAAGGAAACTCGAAAGTTGTGTGTGAAGTTGACCAACCCGCACGGGGCCAGCGTGGTCGACTAAGGCCCGATCGCCCTAATTCAGGGTAGGCTCGAGCCCCTCGGTGGAGACGTATATATGAGCTGACGTGATGATTACGATGATAGATCACCTATAACATATGCTGAGCTAGTACCTTTTCACTGGCCTGGCACTTACTGCAATTTTATTGTTTTTATTAGTAAGTAGCTATAAGTAAGTCTTAGTGGTGTAATCTTCATTTTTTTACTTTATTGTTTTATTGTTATTTTACTTATTGTTTTTTTTGTGCCTGGTCGGTGAATAAACGGTTTATCTATCTATCTATCTATGTAAAAATAACGAATATTTAGGGACAAATCACACACAGTCACCTGGAGCCAAACTGGAATTCCCTGTAACAGAGACTTACTTTTCGTTTTTATATAGGTAAATACTAAACACCTACCCAGAGCAAACAAAACAGTTCGTCATGAAAGTTTGCCCCGACTGGGAATAGAACCCTCGACTCGAGCGCATAGGTAGGTAGGAGCGCTTCCTGCTTGACCACCGGGTCAGTAAAAGTTTTCTTTTACCTATTACTACAAAGTTGCATGTACAGAAATAGGTAACAGAAAGAAAAATTAAATATTTAAGGCAAGGTATTGATTGGAACAGTTGTCTCTGTCTTTTTCTTTACGTGTAAAGAGTAAAGAAAATAACCACACTTTTCCAATGGTTTTTCGTTTCTATCAAAAACTACAATGAAAGTATAAAAAATAATAACATTGCTCACTTTGTGTTATCATAACAAATATTGCTGTACATTTTTTTTATTCATACTTTGTAATATTAGTCATAAATAGAGTTGAACGTAAGTTTGGGATTTTTTTCTATAGAGCCAAAACTGCTCAATCGTGTTTCTAATAGCTTTTGACTTTAAGGAACATCATCATCAATAAGGGTATTTTTTTCAACCGTGGTTTTTCTATCGTTTAGGAGTAATTGACGTCAAAAATAAGGGAAATCTGTAATATTACCGCCTTAAGTATATGGAAGAAGGTTCACACTTGAACAATTCAACTAATAAAAGCGCATATTCCTGGCCAAGTGCGATTCAGACTCGCTCACGGAGGGTTTCGTACCATCGTACAAAAAAAACACGTTTCTTTATTTGTGATGTGTAACATCTTTGCTCTCGCTTTCCTGCAATTTGTGGGAGTGATTTCGTGAAATGGGACGGAAATGTGTCCCATGTGTAACAGGAAGTCGCGTTTTTTTCAGGCTTTAAAAGCGCGGAAAAGGCAAAGGTATCTACGACCATACAGCCTAGTCTGCCGTATCTTTGCCGTCCTTTTATAAAGTACTAGCTGTTTCCCGCGGCTTCACCCGCGTGGACCACGTTTCTATGACTTATCGAGGGTATGCAGTGCGCGAGCCGCAAGCGGCTCGCGAGCGTGGTAAAAAGTAGCCTATGCCTTAATCCAGGTCCTAATCTGTCTACCTACCAAATTTCAGCCAAATCCGTTCAGTAGTTTTTGTGGGAAAGCGTAACAGACAGACAGAGTTACTTTCGCCTTTATAATATTAGTAGGGATATTAGTAGGGATTTTGTCACATGTTACACATCATATGCGAGTACTGTAGGTCTCGCTCGAATTTTTTATTTTATTTTTACTGTTTGTTGTTGATACTTTTTAATTGTAGATTCTTGGTGGAACATTATATCACACATATTGGTATCATCATTACAGCTCATATACGTCCCCACCGAGGGGCTCGAGCCCACCCTAAATTAGGGTGATCGGGCCTTAGTCGACCACGCGGGCTCAGTGCGGGTTGGTCGACTTCACACACAACCTTCGAGTTTCTTCGCAGGCGTGTGCAGGTTTCCTCACGATGTTTTCCTTCACCGTTATTGGTATATATCTACACTAATTTCACATAAAACAAATAAAAGTGCGTTTATAATTTGTCAGCGACCGGTTTCGAACACCATCTTCCGGTCGCTGACAAATTAAAAACGCAGTTTCATTTGTTTTATGTGGAATTAGTGTAGATATATACCAATATGTCTTATTTGTTGTTATAGCTGCAATAGAAATACACATTAAATTTAAAAAAAATCAACTGTCGACATAGTACGGTTCATGAATGCTAGCTGCTGATGGACAGACGGACGACGACAGACGGACTTACAGTTTACTTAGCGGAGGCGTTGGCACCGGGTACGGATCATTTAAAATCATACTCTTACATCGGAGCAAAATGGAACCCATTACTGGATCATTTATATGGAGTCATAAAAAAATTACAGCCATAAAAGCTAGTGAAACAAACTACAGGCCGACGAAATTGAATTAGGGGCTGGCGCGAAGCCAGGGGGCTCCACATGTATTGGATGATGCAACGCTGAATTTAAACTGGGGTCAAAATAAATGGAAGGATTTAAAAAGACCTTTTTTCATGATTAAAAATTCAAGATATTTATTAAATATAGGTGCATATTACACTCTTTCTGATAGTCATAAAATAGTAAATTACATAATGTCATTTTTGAAAAATAAAGAAATGAATAATCCAATCCTTGATATACAACAAATTATATCATGAGAACATGAAAACAATATGACACAAGAAGTAATACATTAAAATCATTGAATGTTATTAGTGCACAGCACCCGATCACGAGTATAATGCGAGAGTCAGCCATCGCTCCCCTCAACCATATCAGTGGGAAAAGAGGTGCATGTAGGTTAGTTGTCAATGGCGTCATGATTGATAGCCTACTTGTAGGCATAAGTCAGCATTAGGGCAAAGTATATATATTCAGATCGCCCTGATTCAGGGTAGGCTCGAGCCCCTCGGTGGGGACGTATATGAGCTGTAATGATGATATATATTAGTACTAACATACAGTATGGACACTCCCTGCCGCTCTCTAGATTCCGACCTCAACCCCGCGTCACCCAGATTGATACAGATTGGTTACAGTTAGGTTGTCAAACATATAGGATTTCGCCGCCATTTTGTTTTTTTCGTCATTCCTTTTATGAAATGTCTTTTTTTGCCCGTTGTATGAAGTGTCCAGGGCCCAGGGTGTGATTAGGGGAATTTTGCTATGATTGAACCACTTAATTTTACAATAATTTTCATGCATTCAGTTTAAAAACTGTAAAATTTATGAGATTTAGGAAGTCGATGACAAAAGGATAGACAAACATAATTACCTTACAAAGGTTTCTCATAGGAACTACGGAACTCTAGAAATGGCCATGTCACAGGTGTCCAATGATATTTCCCATTCTAGTCTTAATAGTTGAGGCGTGTGCTCGAACAACGCTCTATGTTACGAATTTGCGAAATCTAACTATGGAATAATGTTGTATGGCCATACCGGCGTCGTTCGCAATGAATATGGTTATGTTATTCATAACAACAGTGAAGTTGCAGCTATCAACAGCCGGCATACAGGTGTATGTCAAGAAAATCGAGTATAGTTCTGACAGAAGGGTCGTAAAATAAGATGAATAAAGTGAGAGAACGCAAGATTTACATGCAAGAACGAAAGGATATCAAAAGAAAAAAGGCTCGAGATCATGGCGACGATGTGCCTTACAGCATTGTTCTTCTAAATAAGAACTAAAATGTTGTTTAAAATGATTACTGTTAAGTTTATAAATGTTTCATTACTCATTTTCTGTGTGAAAGTTCCTAATAATTATAACTTTGGAGGATTTTAACAATAAAACGCTATTGCAGCAAATTTATAATGTTTTTGTTTTTCCTCAAACCTCCAAATTGAGCTACAGTAGTACTTATGCTACATTGTAAATACAGTGTTGTTCGAGCACACTCCTCAGTTTTCATGATAACCATTTTCTCCTGCAATCCAAAACTTCTTCGTTTACAATTTGACCAAAATGAGCCCAAAAAAGCATTTCCAAATCTCACATACTCTAGCCTCAACAAATTCTTTGGGCTCTGTTAGAGATCTTTAATTATTTATCAAAATTTTCAGCTATGTCATTTGTCATGACAGTTGAAAGTTAAGTTGAGAAGGTAGATTTTAAATTGACACAGCATACCAAAGAAATAGTTAACCTCCTTTTTTTAACTATTCGAGTAAATATGTATCCTATGTCACTCACGGGATCAAGACAAACCTAAAGACACCTCTCACTCCAAAATCTATCAAGCCGTTAGGCTACAGAGCGTGCCAAAGAAATAGTTAACCTCTTTTTGGCTAGTCAGGTAAAAATGTATCATATTATGTCATTCACGGGTAAAGACAAATCTATCGACTCCTCTAACTCCAAAATCCATCAAACCGTTTAGGCTACAAAGCGTGCCAAAGAAATATATAAACATACACATACACTCGAAAAACATAACGCCCCTTCTGGCGCAGTCGGGTAAAAAGATTTTTAACTTCTTATGAGGTCTTTTGACTTGAGCGTAAGCAATAATGCTATATTGTCCATATCACTTCAAGTTTAGGACACAAGAAAACAATATTTTAAAATTTATTTTGGTTGAGAATAAAAATCTAGTTACAGTAAGTAGAATATTGCAAAAATGTGATAACCTTGATCTGATATTGCAGCATCATCTGCAATCTGCAGGATACCCAAATCCTCATCAACTTACAACAGAGGTAGGTACCGTGTTTGGGCTCATTGGAATGGTCTCAATAAATGTAGGTTATAGACAGAGGGTAAAAAAAGGTGTAGGTGTTTTTTAAAATTTGTATTCTATATTAGTTCTTTACACCTTTCATGAATTGCCTTGGTCTTGGTCTTCTTGTTCATCTCTCTTTCTACCGCAGTCACAACCAATATTGTAAACGATATTTTGTCCACTGAAGTAGTTTTGTATGAGATGCCCTTTGATAGTTTCAGATTCAATATGGCCTCCGTAGTCATTCTTGACTCCACTCATGGTACTGTTTTCATGGCCAGTGTTATTTCTTCTTATGCCTGAATCACTCATGGCAGGTAGTGTTTTCTACAAAAGAGGAAACATTTTATGATTAGAAAACATAGTATTTATTTATTTAAGTGTTATTGTTGATCAGACAACTAATTTCCCACTGAAATTAGCTCATACAGGCAAAAGCGAAACTAACAATTCGGTTTTCCTCTCAGTTTCGCTCGAGTGAATGCAAAACTAAAACTCCATTAAGAGTCTGTGCGGAAAGAGATAGCAGTCAGCCTTGTTGACGCTCAGCGTCGCGTCTCCAAAGAACCAACCACTTGTAGCTAGCAAGGTTACAAAGCGGCGGTTTCCTACGCGGCCGAAGGGAAAGGGCAACGTCCAATTGGTCCAGGTTAGTCCCTTGTTGGTCATACTTAAAAAGTCGTAGGAGCAAAAGGATAGCTTGTCTTGTTGACGCTCAGCGTCGCGTCTCTAAGGAACCAACCACTTGTAGCTAGCAAGGTTACAAAGCGGCGGTTTTTTACGCAGCCGAAGGGAAAGGGCAACGTCTAATTGGTCCAGGTTAGTCCCTTGTTGGTTTTACTTAGGCAGGCGTAGGAGCAAAAGGATAGCTTGTCTTGTTGACGCTCAACGTCGCGTCTCTAAAGAGACAGCCCCATTGTAGCTACTAAACGGCAACGTTGCATTGGTCCAGGACAGTCTTCTGTTGGTCTTACCTCAACAGGCGCAGGACAAGAAGCAGAATAGCTTGTCTAGTCGCTAAAAAGCCGCACTTGTAGCTAGTGAACGGCAGCGTCTTCATTGGTCCAGGTCAGTCTTCTGTTGGTCTTACCTCAACAGGCGCAAAGCAGTAGCAGAACAGCTTATCTTGTCTCGAAAGGGCCAATCACTTGTAGCTAGTGAACGGCAACGTCTTCATAAGTCCAGGTCAGTCTTCTGTTGGTTTTACTTCAACAGGCGCAAGAGCAGAAGCAGAACAGCTTGTTTCGTATCTAACTAAATAACAGACTAATGATTGGCAGCGTATTCAGTAGCCCAGATCAGTCTTTTGTTGGTTTTACCTCAACAGGCACAGGAGCAAAAGCTGGTTAGTTTGTCTTGTTGACACTTAGCCTCAGGTCTCTAAAGAGCCGACCACTTAGTATATCTAGTAAACAGGAATGATTTCCTGTTGGAACAGGTCAGTTTTCTATTAGTCTTACCTCAACAGGCGCAGGAGCAAAACCAGGACAACTTGTCTTTTTGATACTCAGCGTCGCGTCTCTTAGGCCGGCCACTTGCACCCAGTCAGCGTCGAAAGGCGATGGTATGCGGTGCGTGAAATTGCAGTAGAACTGACCGTCTACCGTCCAGACAGTCTCCTTTTCCGCGACTACCACTTCTATCGTTAACGGCTCGTTCTTTTTGAAAGGGAAACATCTGCCATAACAGATAACTGATATCAATTTAGGTTTCAATCTAAACTTCAATGATAGCACGAGTCTTTGGATATCGATATTAAATTTATGTAACGATGCAATAATTGATATGAACATCATTATTAAGCTCGATGAAGACGATTACCAGTAGTTCCTTATCCTTATTACTTACTCATCTTATAAATCTAAAAATGTGTTTGATTGTTTGGTACCTTTTCACGCTTCAACACCTCGACCAATATTGATGAAATTTGGCATTCAGGTTGCCTTTGTCACGGGAAAGGACATAAGCTACTTTTTGTCACGTGAAAATAGCATAGTCCTATACAGTTCCTGAGGGAACTGAAAAAAGACTCTTTTTAATTGATTTCTTTAACATTGCAACGATGCAACGGATTATTGTGATTTTTTTGCACAGAGAGAAATAGTGGAGGTGGTGGGAAGTGGCATAGACTCCTGATCAGAATAGGAGGGATCTGGAGTAAACTGCCTACCACCCTTAAACAAACGTAAAAATGCCCAAAAAATAGTATTGTATAAATCAGCAACCAGAATAATAACATAAATTTGAATGTACTCTAACAGTTTAAGTACTTGTAATAGTCCCTACTCTTTGGTAAAAGTAAAATGTTTTTTTTTATCTTGCAACACTAGAATAGACTACTCTACACAGCTACAATGCCTCATATTAAGTTGATAACTAAGGTACATATAGATAATAGTATGCCTATGCTGAGTGCCTAATTTAAGGTTAGGAGTTTTACCTGAAGGTAGGGATCTCCTCGGGACCCCATTCGTTGTGTCGCCTCGTATTACGCACCACAACCCTGTGTGACAGTCGCGCATTGAAATGCACGGGTATGTCACATCGATCCGACTTCCAATCCCCGCAACCTATGTTCACTTCGAACCTGTCAAAAGAGGCACATGTGAAAAGTTCTATATAAGTTAAGTTATACAGGGTCTTAACAAAGGTATGTACTTTTTTAACTGGAGCTTGTACTCATGAAACTGAACAACTTTCCCCAAGAAACTCATGGTCAATTCACATCTGGTTTTTTTTTAAATAAAATTATTAAATTTCGCGGAATACGCCAGAAAAGTACGGCGCGGTATCGTAAAGTGAGTGACCACGCGGTCATTGAATTAAAAAGCAATTAAAAAATAATAATTGCGAATTGACCATGGGTTTCGTGGGGAAAGATGTTCAGTTTCATGAATACAAGCTCCAGTTAAAAAAGGGCATACCTTTGTTAAGACCCTATATATGAAGGTATTTAACTACCCAGTAGGTAGAGGTTAAAGTGACCCGTGCCCCAGCAGTGGGGAGGTTTATGGGTTGTTAACTTCGACCATAATAACAGCTATGGACCGGCGTACGCAAACAGCGATGCCAACAAAATGAGCGCATTCGCTCATCTCGTCTCAGCCGATCAGTGTTCCCCAAATGGGTTAAAGGTCGAAATGAGTGAAATTTATTCTCATTCCTGAGACATTTTAAGTACGTCTCTCTATCTCTGTCATTGTTTATATTTGAACGAGACTCGGTAGACTATAGTGGTGTGAGTGTGTGTTTGCGTGTAGTTGTATTTGACTCATTTTTATGAGATTAATGTATGGATAGGGCCGGTCCATTATATTTGGTCAAAGTTTGTTAACATAGTGAATAGGAAAGTTTTCAGTGTCATATACACAAGCCCCCGTTAAAGGCCAGACCTTTAATAATCTCACTCTAAAAATTAACAATCAGGTCAAGAACAAGCTCATAAAGATTAAACCACTCTTCGTAAAATATATCGATACGCTTGACTACCCAGCAAACATCACGGTTATAAAGTGCCCTAGTATTCTGGAAGACAAGGCCGGTACTCAGAGTACTTCGCGCAAGGCAGCTGTCCTGCCCTGGAGGGTTCCAGAAACCACTCCCTACCGTCCAGTGACGTCCCAGAGATGTAAGCTATTAAGGCTTATACCGCCGCCAACAACCAACTGTGTAACCACTTTTTACTTGAATTTAGGTTTTTTTTATTTATTTTGTTTTTTTTTATCGGTTTGATTTCCTCGAATTATATTTTAATACACAGAACTAAAGAAAAGGATATCTTAATGCACGCTTTTTTTTCTAGTTGTAACCATAAAACCACTGCAATTTTAATCGAAACATTGTGATAATTTAAGAACGTCTTAACAAAACAATATAAAATGATTTTGTTGTCTTACTTTTTGGAAATTCTTCTTACTTTATTTATAATGAATTTTAAAAACCACATTTTTCGCACGATTCGTGCGCAGCGATTGACGTAACAGACACGTTGCAGTACGAGCTGACAATAACTTTATTTCCAAGCTATTTTGTTCGATATTTGAAACATCGTGAATCGAGTCGAGATCAATGCAAACGAAAAAGTTAGTTATAAGTGAATTGTTTATTTGAGAAACCCCATAAGTCACTTTTTCGACGTAATTGATTTTTTTAATGGTAAAAGTTGAAAGAATAAATTTATCTATATGAAATCACTTTAAACTATACTAACATTACTATTTAATAATATTTTTTAATCAATTAAAATTTTTCTGATTTTTTTTTCTTGACTAGTTTGACGATCTTGACTTATGGGGTTTCTCAAATAAACGATTCAAGTAATAGCTAGCTTACCATGGTATATCGTCAGTAGACGTGCCCGTTATAACGATGTGGGATCCGATCGCGAGCGGCTCCGACAGGATCTGCGTAAACCTCACATATTGCGGTTGCGATACCTGGCAGGTGGAAATAGAAAACATGATAATTGTATTAACTAGTAGCCGCCCACGACTTCGTCCAAGTGGTATTTGTGATGCGCCGTCCGTGGGAACCAATAGTTTTCCGAAAAAAAATTACGTATTCTAATGTTAATCTATGTCTTAGTCTTATGAGATTGATTTTTTTACAGCTCCAAGGGACCGCAGAGCTAAGCACAGTATTACAATATAGCGGCTTACAATAGTGCAACGAATGTACTTACGAGCAGCGGAAGGGTACTTGCGCTGCAGCGGGCGGCGGGGCACAGCCTGGCAAACTCGCGGAGTAGGTACGGGCTAGTACTGCTAGTACCTACGCCGTGGTGGCATCGTGCGATATCAAAGGCGTTGCGCTACTGGCAGTCATATCGCAATACTGTGACCTAAGTATTTTTGATATTGATTTCAACATGATATAACTCCACGTCTTTCTGAGAAAAAGGATATTGACAGAGAGACAAACAAACGAGACGGACAACGAATAACAATTATTATTCTTCAACATTAAACACTAAACAAACAATAACAAAAATACTGACAAAATAAAAAAAAATCTGTTTCATACAATAAAATACAAAACTCGATCTTTAGCTTGAAGGTGAGGTTAAGAAATAATATATTTGTGAAAAGAATAGGGATGATGGAATTACTTTTCATCATTTGTCAAAAACTATAGTTTGCTGATAGTGTGTTCTAAAAATGTTTAAAATACCTAGACGTGACGTCATGGCTTTTCAGGGCCATTTTCGTACCTATTTTTTAAGAACAAATAATAGAACGTGAGGTGAGGTTAAGAAATAATATGTCGCTAAATATTTGTGAAAAGAATAGAGATGATGGAATTACTTTTCATTATCTGTCAAAAACTATAGTTTGTTTATAGTGTGTTCTAAAAATGTTTGAAATACCTAGACGTGACGTCATGGCTTTTCAGGGCCATTTTCGTACCCATTTTGTGATTTTAAAGGATAAATAATAGAAAAATTGATGAAAAACAAAACCAGTATATTTGTATAATATTTTTTTATAATAATTTGTATAATGATAAGAAAAATTTTGTATTAATTTAATAATTTATTTTTGATTCAATCATCACCACAATTCCTGTGACACTAACTAATTGATCCTACTTATGCAAAATCCCTATTTAAAAAATAAATATATTAAATTCAAAATTCCCTATTTTAAATTCACCCTTGAATTAGGGTTTTTTTTTTGAAAACTAAAGCCCTTTACCTTAGTTATTTTTCCATCCGGATCCAGTTTTCCAACACATTCACTATTTAAACTAGTTAAAACCATAAGAAAATAGATAATTTTTCGCGCGTCCATTTCTATTTAATAAGCTATAAATTATGCACGTTGAATAGCTCTTGTATACACGTCAACACAAGTGCATGCCTGGTTAGGAATCTAAATGTAAATAATAACGAACGCAACTAGTTTATATACAAACGTTTTGTAAGCAAAAACCCATATGATAACCTGTAGGTTATCGGGACTGTTCGTCAAACTGAAAACCCGACCAATTGCGCGCAGTAAAAGGCCCGCAGTAAATTATTAAAATACTCCTATTTTCCTTTAAATAAGGAAAAGCTTTGTGTTAGAGGTCGTATACTTTTACCATTCAAAATTCACAGATCCCATGCGTTACGAGTACATGACATTCGTGTACATTGAAAATGAACTCTGGCAAAATTTATTTTTTTCCCTTATATGCTGTAAATAAGGAAATGTTTTGTGTTGGTGGTCATATAATTTCACCATTCAAAATTCACAGATCCCATGCGTTACATGACGTTCATGTACATTGAAAATAAACTGGCTAAATTTTATTTTTTTCTTCAAATGTCTTTTTAAAATTTATTTTATCTAGAAACCAATTATAAACAGTCATTTTCATACTTATAAACTGCGAATCTGAACGTCCGCACGCTCTACCTAATGGACACACTGAGTGACTCAGTTACTGAGTCTGTCTACCGTTAATTAACAACGTATTAAATTTTTAATGCATTTAAAATATAGCATGCCATCCCATCTCTAGGTATTTTTTCAATTTTTCAATTATATGAATTAGTTTCTTTGACCAGTGTGTGATGCCAGTGATGACTTACGGAACTGAGACATGGTCGCTTACTATTGCCCTCATAAGAAGGGTCAAGGTCACCCAAAGGGCAATGGAGCGTGCTATGCTCGGAGTTTCCTTGCGTGATCGAATCAGAAACGAGGAGATCCGCAGAAGAACCAAAGTAACCGACATAGCTCACAGAATCGCTAAACTGAAGTGGCAGTGGGCAGGGCACATAGCTGGTAGAACAGATGGCGGTTGGGTCAGTAAAGTTCTCGAGTGGCGATCGCGCACCAGAAAACGTAACGTAGGCAGGCCTCCTCTGGTGAACCTGGTGAAGATCGCGGAAAGCCGATGGATGCGTGCAGCGCAGGACCGGTCGTCGTAGAAATCCTTGGGGGAGGCATTTGTCCAGCAGTGGACGTTTTTCGGCTGATATGATGATGGATGACACCAAGAAAATTTTTTTAGGTTTTTATATTCCAATGAGCCCAAACACGATACCTCAGCTGTAAGTCGGAGAAGAGTGGGTATCCTGCAGATTCCAGGAGATGCTGCAGCATTAGGTCAAAGTTACCATATTCTATCTAACACTTATTCATTAAGACAATTCCAATGAGCCCAAATACGATGCCTCTGCTGTAAGTTGGTGAGGAGTTGGGTATCCTGCAGATTCCAGGAGATTCTGCAGCATCAGGTCAAGGTTACCATGATTTATCAACATAATTACAGTAACAGGGCATCAAATTTCGAATCGATCAGACCTGTATAATTGGCCCACCTCCCTTCATCAGCTAGATAAGGGCTGATGATCCTCAAACGGCTGAACAGATCTTCATAAATTATATCTAAGAACCACCTAGATAAACTCAGCTTTAATAAATAAATAGCTAATAACTAGTATGCCACAGAACACACAGATACACACGTTAAACTTATAGCAACCCTCTTTTTGCGTCGGGGGTTAAAAAACGCAATTTTGAGCGCCAAACAAAAGCTTTACAAGCGTGTGAGGTAAATATAAATTTATGTGTCGCTTTTACTTACTGCGCGTCGAAAAATTTTTGTTTGCCCAAAAGACTCCATTTTTAATGAAGTTTACTCCTAAAGAAACTATTTTTAGATGGAATGTGAAATTGAGTGTTAATTTTGCGTTTTAAATAAGTCACCTTTTTATCAGGAAGACAGGCTAAGCCCGGAGGGCTCCCTGCGAGGCTGGAGGCCGAACTCCGCGTTGGAAGAAAATAAAGATTCAGGATGAGTAAACTCCTATCGTGAGGAAACCTGCACACGCCTGCGGAGAAACTCGCAGGTTAAGTCGACCAACCCGCACTTGGCCCCGCGTGGTCGACTAAGGTCCAATCGCCCTAATTCAGGGTAGGCTCGAACCCATAGACTTAGGATTTTTCGCTATGCTCGAACTCCTCGGTGGGGAACGTATATGAGCTGATATGATAAAACTCCTATCGCAAGTCACAGCTGACACTTTTTGCGTTAAAATATAAAGAGTACAAAATTCTAGTTATTATAGACAAGGTGGTGCCGTAAAAAACTTGTATGGGAGGAGGGGTCAAAAAAATTCTCATTACCAAAATATTTTTTGTTTCCTCATTTTAGGAATGTGGTACCTGTATTTGTTCATATATTTAAGTTCCATAGTTGGAGGACAAAAAAGCGTCATTTTGCAACTCAATATATTGAAAAATGCTACTATAAGGTTCTTCTTCTTATCAGCTCATATACGTCCCCACCGAGGGGTTCGAGCCTACCCTGAATAAGGGCGATCGGGCCTTAGTCACACGTGGGCCCAGTGCGGGTTGATCGGCTTCACACACAACCTTGCAGGTTTCCTCACGATGTTTTCCTTCACCGTAAGAGCGTTGGATAAACGTACATATGATATCTAAATTCGAAAACACATTGGTATGTGGCAGGATTCGAACCTCGGCCTCCCGAACAGGAGCTAGCGGCCGTAACCGTTACGCCACCGACTGTAAGGTTAACAACATTTAATTAATTTTATGAGACCTATTTAACGATACCTCGGTCAATGGGGTACCCTAAAAAGTTTTTTTACATAGGTATTGTTTTCATTTTCCATTTCAGGTTTACCACTTTGTTTTATTTATTACTAGCTTTTTCCCGCGGCTTCGCCCGCGTGGACATCGTTATAATGACTGTCTTTAAGGGTGATTAGTAAATTATGTCGTTTCCCATCACCTACTCAACCATCTCTGTGCAAAAAATCAGAACATTCGAGTATTATTTTAGTTCCCTCAGTAACTGCATCAGATTATGCTATTTTCCCGGGATAAAAAGTAGCCTATGTCCTTCCCCGTGACACAGGCTACCTCATGCCAAATTTCATAAAGATTGGTCAAGGTGTTGAAGCGTGAAAAGGTAACAAACAAACACATTTTCACATTTATAATATTAGTAAGAAAGGATATAAAAAGTGGTAATATCATTAAAATAACTTAAAATTAATACTTAAAATTATAACTTTACGTCTGTGTACAAAATTTAATTACTTAATTAGCTATAACATACGGACAGACGGACCGCCGGACATGACGAAATTGTAAGGGTTCCGTTTCTTGCCATTTTGGCTCCGAAACTCTATTAGGTAACACCTCCCCTGACTTTGACACATGCGGAAATTCTTCTAGGCACTCTGTGGAAGCCACCCAGGCTTACAAATATCAACGTGAATTCTCTACTTACAAGGAAAAAAAGGCGATAAAGTATTCAAAAATAACTCAAGGTCTCAGGTATTCAGAAGAAACGTCTTATCACATCGTTTGTAGGTATTAATAAATACTTGGAATTGGTGTTACAAATACATCTCTTATCTGTTCGGTTTTCCCGGAATTCAAGCCGAGACTTGTTTAATAGTTAAAAATATGAAGACCTAATTAAGGCCTTAAGATGGTTCAAATGACAATATTCAATTTAAGTTCAAATCAGTGCGGGCTTCAACGCGGCTGTTACGTTGATTCCGAACGCCCAATTCTCGATTTTTACAAGTCTTTATTAATTTCATCACTTTTAAATTATTGAAAGACTGTGTAAAGCTATCACCATGGAAAAAATATATGATATACTTAAAGTAATAAAAAATCGATTTAATTGAAAACAGTTTTAAAAATATTACCACTTTTGATGTAAAAAATATACTGTAGACCCTGTTTTTGCCATTTATTGCAAAATTTCTCGAAAACAACTAGTTAATATTGAATGAAACCAACACACAAACATCGGTAGCTTTAAGACCTTTCATTTTAATTGAACACATTTTATTTAAACTTATTTGAAAGTGAAGAAAAGTAATAAAAACATGTAAAAATCGAGAAATGGGCATTCGGTTTCAACGTAACAGCCGCGTTGAAGCCCGCATTGATTTGAACTTAAAATGAATATCCTTACGTTCGATATTATTGAAACATGTAAACGTTCGATATTATTGAAACACGTATCAACCTTCTCGGATTGAGTGATCTTAGCGCCTTAACTAGAACTCACTGCGATAAAAAAACTCTTAACTTTTACGATTCAGATTCATACAGTTTATGCTATTACTAGCTGGGATACCCGGTACCTCCCATACAAATCCAGGTTGTTTGTTACTGTTTCTCAAATATAGCTCTAACGATTTTATTAAACTTGGTAAGAAACTAGAACTTAATGAGGCCTACTGCACTGGGTATCGAATTATTCCAGGAAAAAGCCGAGTAAAGTACCTCCCATTACCTTTCTTTTCTTGTTTTAGAAAAAAAAAATGTTTTAATATATGTTCATCAAATCTGATTTGACTTTATTCTTTACTACTAATTTTACGACGTTTATTTTTGATTTGTGTATGCTTCACTACGTTACACGATGAAGACCTATTTTTTTTTATACAGCCGCGAGAAAGTATCCACATCGTGGCTGTACAAATTACTTTTATTGCAGTTATGTTGTAACACTATTTTTTTTATTCCGCAATTGACAAGCCCTTCACATCATCTCACCTGATGGTAAGTGACGATGATGCCGAAGATGGAAGCGGACTTATCAACATTCCCCACGCAATGGGGGGAACTGGCTATCTTATCTTCGTGCCGGAACACATCAATGCTGTCAACATTGATGTTCGGCGGCAAGACTTAGATAAGATGACGGTAGCTAGCCAAGCGGGCTATGAAAATGCTCTACCACTAAGCAAACCGAGTCTTACAAAAGTAAGACCCCGCCGGGAATCAAACCCGCGACCTCGTGTTGCTGTTTCTGTATTTTAAAAGCCCATTCGCTCTTGTGTGCTAAAAGTTATCTTTCTTTCCACTGGATAATCTGCATGTTACCGAAATATTATTCGTTCGTGGAGGGTAATTCACAATAATTTCCTCTGCAACATTTTCTCGCGAAAAGAATCTTAACTTCATCAACAAATTATGCTCTCGGATTACTTCCAAGGCTGCAGTGCGAAGGCTCTCTGGAGCTTTCCCTGTGGACGGCCATGCCTCTCCTCGTAGCAAAATGATGTGAGCTCTGGATAGCTTTAAGAAATTATGTGCACAGGCATTGAATTAGAAGTAAATGTATGCTGACATAACTTTGTATTTGGTAGCATATTCAAAATGTAGGAAATATTATGTACTTGTAAGTTCATTCATATCAGCTCATATACGTCCCCACCGAGGGGCTCGAGCCTACCCTGAATTAGGGCGATATACTTGTACGCTATGTAGCTTAACTTATCTGGACACGGAAAATCTTTTAGAAATTCACCATTAGCAGTGTAATTGTAATTTTAATTTAATTTTAATTAGCTTATATAACTACTGTTTATGTTTATATTTCTTACACTATAATTCCATGGTATATCTATTATTTACTTACTTAATATAAATAATAGTTTTTCTTTTGTTGTTTAGATTTAATTTAATATAACTTTGTAAATTATCTTTAAACTGGTTGGTTGGTAAATGTATTTTTGGCGTGACCACCACGATACGGGCTCTGCCTAGTGTGGGGTTACAAGGCATACTTTATACTGTACCGTACACCATTCTTTGGTAATAAATATATTTGTATTTTGTATTTTTTTTTTTTGTAATTAAATTTAACGGTAATTGGTAATTTGTTATGCAAAGCTGCAAACTTGTTATTTGACGCCAGTTACCTGTATTGAATGCTGAGCATAGCGACAGTGACGCAAACTAACTTTGGTGCCGAGCGAAACACATACCTAATGTTTCACCTCGCTCCAGCGAGAAAAATTTTAGATGCAAGAGAAACAGTTTAAATAATGTAGTAAATTAGTATTTATTTATATTAAAAATTTAAAGTAAATTACTACAATTAATATTGAAAGTTAAATAATTTAATAAATATTTTTTGAAAAACCTTAAACTTTTAGGTACAAGCTTTAATTTGAAAAGAATTTTAATTATTTTGTATTCTTCTCAGCAAACCCTTTCATTCGATACCCATATTGTAGGAGTGCATTAAAAATAACTAGTCCGCCATCTTGGGTGTGCCGCCATGTTGGATTCAGTCACTCAGTTAATCATGGTGACAATCATCCAAACTGAACGAGTATACCATATTTCAGCTCAATCAAAAATTGAGTTGCAAGATTCCACCCGAACAAACATACATTACCTAGATTAAATAAAAGCTTGTTATAAAACTAAAACGGAGTATTAGAGTAATTAATTCAACGTTGTTTAAAATAAGGATAAAATGTAACTTAGAAAGACTGTTTTGAATCGAGTTTTCGAACGTACCATTAGTACGAGAAAACCACTAAATAGTAAAATCTATTTTAGGGCGGACTACCCTCCTCTGGTTCGAAAATACAAATTAAAAAGGTTTTGTTTTTTTTTTAATAATAGAAAGGTTGTAATTTTAAAAACTCTTTCCGCGCTAGCTTATAAAACGCAATATTGCGCGCTAAAATGGTATTACAAAAAAAACCTTTCCGAGCGTGTGAGGTGAAAAGGTATTTTTTGTCAAAAAATAATAGTTTGGTACGCCAATTGATAACAAAAAGGACCAAAAAACAGATTCTAATAATTAGGTACATTTTCTCATAAATTTCCCGCTATACCATCATCATCATATCAGCCGAAAAACGTCCACTGGTGGACAAAGGCCTCCCCCAAGGATTTCCACGATGACCGGTCCTGCGCGCGGTGGCCACTCGAGAACTTTACTGTCCCAACGGCCATCTGTTCTACGAGCTATGTGCCCTGCCCACTGCCACTTCAGTTTAGCGATTCTGTGAGCTATGTCGGTTACTTTGGTTCTCTTGCGGATTTCCTCGTTTCTGATTCGATCACGCAGAGAAACTCCGAGCATATAGCACACTCCCACTATTTCAACATTTTTATCATTTCAGCTCAAATATGTCCCTACCGAGGGGCTCGAGCCTACCCTGAATTAGGGCGATCGGGCCTTAGTCGACCACGCGGGCCCAGTTTGGGTTGGTCGACTTCACACACAACCTGCGAGTTTCTTTGCAGGCGTGTGCAGTGTTTCTCACGATGTTTTCCTTCACCGTAAGAGCGGCGGATAAACGTTCATATGAAATCTAAATTCGAAATTGGTGCGTGGCAGGATTCGAACCACGACCGCTCGGACAGGAGGCGGCGACCCTAGCCATTACGCCACCGACGCTCTGAACCCACTATCCCACTGTTTACATTTTAATTATTCTTTTGTTAATAATTATTAGATTAGGATTGCCTTTTAAACATTTTGTTCCCTAGTCCGTCCCTGTACACAAATCCCCTAATTGGCATCCTCCACTCCATAACAGGCCATTGCAGCCATTAATTTGGACCGAGGCTGAGACTTGGCTCACTGGCTCACTGGAAAGTTTCTGCATTTTTAACAGATACCTACCTACTACTTACATTCTTAACGTTTAAGAGCCCGCTGGAGTTCATAAATCCCATACAAACGTAGTATTTGATTCATTTGTTTACCAAACAACCGATTTTGAAATAATTTTTATCGATAATCGGATGACGTATACCTGTGTCGAACGAAACGAGAATCCATTATTAACCAATGAACTTGTTTATAAGGTAAAAAACGGAAAATAAGTTAATTGGTTAATAATGGATTCCTGTTTCTTTTTTCAAAAAGTAATGCGATACCGACACAGACATACGTAATCTAATTATCGATATAAAATTATTTCAAAATCGGTTGTTTGGTTAGAAAATGAATCAAATACTACGTTTGTATGGGATATATGAACTCCAGCGGGATCTTAATAGCAGGAAAACGACGAATATTTCACATAGGAGTATAGATAAAGCACAATTATAATAACAAAGCCAGAACCAGTACAAACAAAATATAAGCTAAGATTTCATCATCATCATATCAGCCAAAGGACGTCCACTGCTGGACATAGGCCTCCCCCAAGGATTTCCACGACGACCGATTCTGCAATAACCGCATCCAGCGGCTTCCCGCGACCTTCACCAGGTCACCAGTCCTCCGAGAGCCTTCCTACGCTACGTTTTCCGGTGCGCGGTTGCCACTCGAGAACTTTACTGCCCCGACGGCCATCTGTGCAACGAGCTATGTGCTCCGCCCACTGCCATTAAAGTATAGATTCACAAAAATGAATAAACTAAGATTTATCAAAATGCAATAATGTCAAATGTAATAGTCATGCCTCTATGTCCAACCATCGCATCGCTTGTAAGTTTTTGTTGTAAGTACTCGTATCTTGCAAGCGCTCTTTAATTATAGCGTTATCACGCTAACTATGGAGACGAAGCTCGCATTTTAGTCTCTGGATGGCATTAAACGTGTCAGTCGCCCTCTGAGAACATCCCAGGTGCTATGTTTGTATATGTTGTTGTACTGAACACAAATGCAATCGTTAGACTTCTTTGTGTACCTACTCATGTCCGTAGCTAGGGGGGGGGGGGAGGGGGCAATGCCCTACCTTGAAATCACAATGCCCTACCTTAAAAATACCAAAAACTAAGATAAATTATTATAATTAAATTGTTTGTTCATAGTTTAAGATAAAAAAAAAGTAGCGATAGGTATCTAAACTTTTCCGAACATACCACAGTTTGTGACATTCATTTCATATTATAAAAACTTTTTGTTCTCCGTATAGATGGCATTTGAAGCGCCATAACACGAAGAGAGATGGGTCTATTTAATTATAATATCTGAGATGCCCTACCTCAAATTCGACTCTAGCTACAGCCCTGTACCTAATCAGTCCAGAGTTGACAGGTGTAATACGGTCGAAGTGACGGTAGTTTTACGTAAGCCTGACTAACAATATATAATAATCATCATCATCATTATATACGTCCCCACCGAGGGGCACGAGCCTTACCTGAATTAGGGTGATCGGGCCTTAGTCGACCACGCGGGCTGCAGGTTTCTTCAAAATGTCTTTCCTTAAACGTACATATGAAATCTAAATTCGAAAACACATTGGTATGGGGCAGGATTCGAACCCAAACCTCCTGGATTGGAAGTAGTGGCCCTAGAAATTACGCCACCGACTTAGTTTTAGTAGATTATGCACCAAGGGTATAAAGCAGTATCTTACGTCACGGGCGACATATTTGACCCTGAGCGTAACGAGGGACTCAAGATATGCTACATAAATAATAACTAGAACAATACCAAACACCGTCTTTTGTTTCACATGCTCTGCACTCGCTCCTTTTTGTTGTTTTTTTTCCTCCTGACCAGCTCGATTTTCGAATAAACTCTCTTTAGAATAAAACACCCCGAGAGTGCCGGCAGAAGTGAAAACTTGAATATTAACGTTGTGCATTTTTGATATTTTGGAATGGTTAGGGAATAATTTTGCACGAATTGCTTTGATTATCAGTATAAAAGTACTATCATTTATGTGGTAGAATACAATATTTATTTATTGCGCTATCGTACACAAACATGATTCTGCAAAACATGTAAGCGGTTTACGTCATCCGTCTTACGAATTTTCGATCAGGTCACGTGTCCTGACGCGAGTTTAACATTTTTTACCACAGACTTATATCTAGATATATGGTTTGTGTTTTTTACCCATTACAAAAAAAGTGCACAACGCCGCTAAAGAAGTTTTCACTTCAAAAATATATTTCTTGGTCTGAGATACAAACCACAAACTAAGAAAAGTTTTCAAACAAATTTTAATGCTCTAAATTCAAATCACATACAATCTTTTTGGGAGTTTTATACAACTTAATTTTTTTGGGATATAATGCCTTGCTTTACGTTGAGATTGCGTGTTGTCGAGCGGGTGGGGTGAAAATTGATAGACCTAAGGCGAAAACTACGACGTAGCTCTTTGCGCCTTAGTCTTTGGATCAGACTCAAGACTGGAAGGGACTCAGGACTCACTTACCTAACCCTGGAATCTGGAATACGTTCTTCTAAGAACTAGGAAACTATTGTGAAAACTATTTTATGATTTAAATACAAATTTATCAATAGACGAATTTCAATAAAATAGGTATTAATAGAATCCATAGACATCCAAAGTCAAGGATTCTTTCGAGTTTGGTTTTAACTGAAAATAAAAAAACCAGCTATTTGCGAGTACCGCACATATAGGGTTCCGTACCATCATACTAGATGGCGCTAGTTTCTTCAATTCCGTACTATCATACTAGATGGTGCTAGTTTGTTCACGTTTAAAAAAATACGTTTTATGTATGGAGACTTATACTTTTTCTAATTTTTATTATTTGTTGTTATAGCGGCAACAAAAATACATCATCTGTGAAAATTTCAACTGTCTAGCTATCACAGTTCATGAAATACAGCCTGGTAACAGGCGTACAGACCACAGACTTATATTTTGTGGTACAGACGGACGGACAGCGAAGTCTTAGTGATAGG
Organism: Coleophora flavipennella; assembly: GCA_947284805.1. NCBI lineage: Eukaryota > Metazoa > Arthropoda > Insecta > Lepidoptera > Coleophoridae > Coleophora > Coleophora flavipennella. Next base: position 5,511,659 of record OX369263.1, on the reverse strand, counting down.
GTCCCGTTTTTACCCTTTGGGTACGGAACCCTAAAAACAACGGCAAATAGACCCCACCGTGAATCGAACCCGCGAACTCCTGGTTTGAAGCGAATGGGCTTACCATTACGCCACGGAGGCGGTTGAAACCAGTTACTAATCAATAAGCTGAACGCTAATACTAATAACATACGCACTAACAGTGCATTTAATTTTACGACGCACTCGAATCTATCTCCTGTTATTATAGATTGATCTGGATGCTCTTGCTTTGAAAAAAAACCGACTTTAAACAGGAAACTAAGGTTCCCCTCGATTTCTCTGGGATACCATCATCACACCCTGGTTTCCTTTTCCTTATCATGGTACCCTTGGGATATCTCCTTTCCAACAAAAAAATAATCATTAAAATCGGTTTATAAACCACGAAGTTATCCGCGAACACACATAAAACAAAATATATATACGGTCGAAGTTTTTTGAAGTCGGTTAAAAAAAACGCATCGGAGGCCTGGTCAAGTTAGTTTTATGAACGCTTAAAGTTACCATAAACCAAAACTATTTAGTTAATGTATATTCTGTCTACTACATTTAATTACTCCATTAACTAACTACCTTGATTAGGGTTCTGTACCCAAAGGGTAAAAACGGGACCCTATTACTAAGCCTCCGCTGTCTGTCCGTTTGTCACCAGGCTGCATTTCATGAACTGTGATAGCTAGACATCTGAAATTTTCACAGATGATGTATTTCTGTTGCCGTTTTATAACAAAAAATACAAAAAATTAGAAAAAGTGAAAAAATAAAGATGGAGACCATACAAAAAATGTTTTTTTTTTTAAACATGAAGAAACTCTAGCGTCATCTATCTAGTATTGATGGTTTTTGAAACATGAAACTAGCGCCATCTAGTATCATGGTACGGAACCCTATGTGTGCGGTTCTGACACGCACTTGGCTGGTTTTCATTTTATTCAATATGCAATAGTGGAATCAAGTATACACTGTCTTATACTGATGATGAGTTTTATAATAATTTTAACTTCCACCGCAACAACTAAAAAAAAATAGCTTTTTTTAACTTTTTGTTGATTTTCGTCTTGTAACCGCCTCTGTGGCGTAATGGCTAGTCCATTGGCTTCACGCGGGTTCGATTCCCGGTGGGGTCAACTTCTAATACTCGGTTTGGTTGGTGGTAGGGCATTTTCTAAGCCCGCCTGGCTAGCTACCACCATCTTATCTAAGTCTTGCCGCCAAACATCAGTGTTAACAACATTGATGTGTTCCGGCATGAAGATAGCCAGTTCTCCATTTCGACGGGGAATCTTGGTAAGCCCGCTGCCATCTTCGGCATCATCGTCACTTACCGTCATGTGAGATGATGCGAAGGGCTTACCGATCGTGAATATAAAAAATGTACCTACCAGACCTTTTTTCAACGGACGGGTCGACCTATTTTTTTCTCTGCTAGTCTGAAGTTCCCATGGTTAAGTAATACTTTTTGCTAAAGGTTGTTTATCACAACCAATCTGTCCAGTTAGTTCATCATGTACCCTTAATATGACACATCCTGCACTGTCCTTGTGGAGTAAAGATTGGCCAAAGTAAGCTTTCAGACAGCTTATTATTCAAGTGGCTAGCCGAGGTTGATATAACCAGTGGCCGCCTGCGCCCGCGTTGGCCGCGCGCCAGCACCACTCTATCTCATCGACGACGCAGGCCTGCCCCTGCCACGATTGTTAACCAGATTATCTCATTTTATGTGCCAGTCCTATTTACTGTAACGTTAACATGGGGGCACTCTCATTGAGTAAGCACACAAATAGTCGTGTACTTAATAGAAAAATACTGAGTCTGCCAAATTAGTTAATGAAAACAAAACATTCAATTAGAGAAGTGAGTAAGATCTGGTAAAGAAGAGATAGATACAAAAAACCGGCCAAGTGCGAGTCGCTCTCCCGCAAAGTAGGGCTCCGTCGTCTTTTCAAAAAATAAAAGTTTTTTTTTTAAATAAACGTATTTGCAGTTGGTAATATGTAGAACGTTTTGTATGGATTATCAATGAACTTTTCACAAATCCAACTACACATCTTAAGTTGGTCGACTATTATTCCTATGTCTTGGTATGGCGGTTTAGTTTTAAAAGACATACATGTTCAACGGTACCCCACACGATAGGGTACGTGAACAAAAAAAATCACCCCCTTTTTACATGTGGGGGAGATACCCTAAAAATTTTTTTTGCAATATTTTATTGTACCTCTATGTTGGAGTGATTAATATGTACATTCCATGCAAAATTCCAGGTTTCTAGTAGTAATAGTCTCTGAGCGGACAGACGGACAGACAGATATGGAGAAACCATAAGGGTTCCTTGTTGACTACGGAACCCTAAAAAAAATTAATTGTACAGCCATCCTGTTCAAACTTTCTAGCGTAACCATATCGTCTGGAATACAGAAATCAACATTAAATGATACGCCTACCTAAACAAAGAAAATAGCAGTGTTAAACTTGATGAAAGATTCAAGATTCAAGATATTTATTCAAAATAGGTGCAAATTACACTCTTTCTGATAGTCATAAAATAGTGATTACTTACATAATTTCATTCATCATATTCATATCAAAAATACCCTTGTGCTTACTGCTTACTAATGTCTTGTTGTATTGTCGACAGTGATGGGGCGGAGCACGCGCGCGCACTGGTGGCGTGCGGCGCGTGCGGCGCGGACGGCGGGCGGCGTGCGCGCGTGCGCGCGGCGGCGCGCGGGCTGCGCGAGCACGTAGCGCGGCGCGGTGGCGGGGGCGCGCGCGGCGGCCGCGGCGGCGTCGGCGCATGCACGCCACCGGCCACACGGACCGCTCGGGCGGCGGCGGCGGCGGCGGCTCCTGGCGCCTCCCGCCCGACGAGACCTTACAGGTCGCCGACCCCAAAGCCGCCAAGGAGGAAGTGAGTCTCAGAGTGGTGACTTCTACTACTTTGAAAAGCAATCGCAGCGACACTCGTGATGTGCCTATTTGATACGCAAGCAGATTATTTGCCAATGCTACCGATTTGGTATAGGTACATATAAAAAAACTAAAAATTGATGTTGAAGCTGTTGTTGATTTAACCTTCAAGAGTCTCCAGGAGGCTGGAGTTTCCATACAAACGTACTTCGCCTTCAATACAAAAACTACATGACAGATTGAATCCAAACTTTGTAAATATATTGAGTAGACACGTCATATCGATGTTTGTAATTAAGTTTTCATCGTAGTAAACTTTAAAGTAACTAAACGAAGGCCTAATTTAGTTTTGTACTGAACGTTTGAAACTGCTCTTATTTTTTTCCGTTTTATATTAGTACTTCGAAAACTAATTACAAACATCGATATGTGTCTCTTCAATGTATTTGCAAAGTTTGGATTCAATCTGGCATGTAGTTTTTGTATTAAAGTTGAACTACGTTTGTATGGAAACTCGAGCCTCCTGGCGGCCCTTAACAACCCTGATAAAGTCCAGAAGAACAATTCGTTACGAACAAGTGTTTTGAGCCCCACAGAGAAGTTAAACTTTACTTTTACTCTATCAAATAAAGTTATTGTAAAATAGAAAAGACGCGTGAAGAAATAAATAAACAGTTCCCAATAAGTTACTTTTCACATTTGAAGTTTACTTAACCATACTTCCAAATATCTTCTCAGTAAATCATCATAGAAGCAGTAAAGGGCGACAGGTGGATAAAATATTCAATCGTTACAAAGGTGTTTGGCCCTCCCGCTAAATCAAAACGGCGCTAGTCGGGTGACACGCTTGGATTTACATAATATCGCTCACAGGAGTCACACGACCCGGCCCGCTCCTCCATAAATCAAATCGAATTCCTTGGACCTTTTGCCTTTAACCAGGTCTCGCATCTTTGCAATCTCGTTGTCGAATAATCCGCCGGATTGCTTATCCGCAGATGAGTATAAAGGGTGACTAGTAAGTAATGCAAATCCTTTTAAAGGGATAAACTACATCTAATTTAGAACAAAAAAAGTCATATTAACTGGGGGTCGGAAATCAACGGTTTTCGAATTAGAGCCCATTTAATTTTTCAATTTTGTATGTAAAACGCATTTGTTTAAATGTTTTGTGATTTTCCAAAAAAAAACTAAAACATAGTTGATTTGCAAAATACGATAAAAACTTCCTTATTTTATCATCTTTCCATTAAAATAAAAAATAAAAATATACTAGCGCTATTTAGTGGTGTTTAGTGAACTATTTTCCATAAGTGAACGTATTATATTGAGTTTACCACTTTATTTTCAATTGATAGAATTCTTATAGATTTTCTAGTAATGTTCAAGCAATAAACTATATTTTGTATTTTTTTCAAGATTTTAGGCTCCGTAGTTTCTGAGATCAGGGGGGGAATGGTCAATTTTTGTCTTCTTTCATGAACAAAATCAAAACTATTTATTTTACAATAATAACAAAAAAATATTTGAGATCCTCATAACGCGCTCTTTTATTTTATACACATATGACACAGTAAGGTTTGCAATACTTTTTTTTATTTCCTAATTTTCCCCCCGAAAACGATCCTTATTTAAAAAAAAAATATTTGCTTATCACATCTGTGTTTGGGTCATAGGATTACACTATCCTAACAAATTTCACCTGATTTGGTCCAGTAGATTCGGAGAAAATTGGCTGTGACAGACGGACGGACAGACAGAAAGACGCACGAGTGATTCTATAAAGGTTCCGTTTTTTGTACGGAACCCTAAAAATGATTTCGAGTAAATGCTATAGGAGAATTCACTTTGTTCCAGGAGCTCGACTTTGGAGATGGACACAACTGGAAAAGCATTATATTTTCTCTGATGGTAATCAGTTTTGTGATAGCCGGAATCGTCACAGCTATTTACTTGTTAGGGTGAGTATAATAATGATACGTATTTTTTCAGGTTAATATCTACAACAACTTTTAATTTTTATACATAACTGTAAATCCTCATAAGTGGTGAACTCCTTTTTAAATAATTTCTATCGTCAATCATCACATCAGCTCATATACTTCCCCACCGAGGGGCTTGAGCCTACCGTGAATAGGGATGACAAATACTAGTCATTCGATTAACTTTTTTATCACCTGTCAAAAACATGTAGGCGTGACGTCATAGTTTTGCAGCGTCATTTATGTACTCATTTTGTGATTTTGATGAATTAAAAATCGAAGACTTGATGAAAAACAAAACGAGTAAGGTTTTCCGAAGTTTAAGTAGGAGGGCAATTTAGTGATCAAGAGTTCATAATTTATTTTTGATAATGTCGTCATCCCTATTGGGGCGATCGGGCCTTAGTCGTTCACGCGGGCCCAGTACGGGTTAGTCGACTTCACACATAACCTTCGAGTTTCTTCGCAGGCGTGTAGCGTACCGTAATAGCGTCGGGCAAACGTACATATGAAATCGAAATTCAGAAAATAAGACAGTGATACGTGGCAGGATTCGAACTACGACCTCCCCCGGACAGGAGGTAGTGGCCCTAGCCGTTACGCCACCGATGCTCCGTCAATGCGATTTTCTGATTTGTTACCGACAAATTAAGGAGTATTTGCCTATATGCAAGCAACTTCCAAGCTTTATCCAAAAGGAACAATAATTAACTATTTCCAGATATGTGGACGAGCTGTTATACTGGTCGGGGCGGCGCATGCGGCTCGACGAATTCCTGCGCGGCGACCTGACTGGCGAGCGGTTGCCCACCACCTGGGTCAGCAGTCACCAGCTGGTTTACCAGGCGGACGACGGCGGTCTCCTGGCCTTGGATACCTTCAACAACTCCCTTACTGTGCTCGTCACAAACCACACTCTCGTAAGTTGGCATATTATCATAGATTCATTGATCATATTCTATTAACAGTTAACACGGCTTTACATCAGGAGGTCGCGGATTCGATTCCCGGCGGGGTCAATTGTAAAACTCGGTTTGGTTGGTGGTAGGGAATTTTCTAAGCCCGCCTGGCTAGCTACCACCATCTTATCTAAGTCTTGCCGCCAAATATCAATGTTGATATTATTGGTGTGTTCCGGCATGAAGATAAGATAGCCAGTTCCCCATTGCGTTGGGGAATCTTGGTAAGCCCGCTTTCATCTTCGGCAACATCGTCCACCAGGTGAGATGTTGTCAAGGGTTTACCAATTGTTAATAAAAAAAAAACATAGTTTTGCGTCAGTAGTTACAGACTATGATACTCACTTGTTTTACTTCAGGATGACAACTACTCGTACATTACACCAAGTGAGTGAAGACGCTTACATGTATTACCGTTTTTGCGATAGATCTGAATCAAAAATACCTTTTTTAGATAGCCAGTTCCCCATTGCGTTGGGGAATCTTGGTAAGCCCGCTTCCATCTTCGGCAACATCGTCACTTACAATCAGGTGAGATGTTGTCAAGGGTTTACCAATTGTTAAAAAAAAAACCTCTAAAATACCTATAAAAACACGTTTCTTGTATGAAATTTTAAATTAATTTTTAATATTTGTTGTTACAGTCGCAATAGAAGTACTTACACATTTTGTGATTTTTTTTTTTTATCTATTATGATTTATGACAGACGTACGGACAGACGGACAGCGGAGGCTTAGTAATCAAAGACGTATATTTTTATTAACGGGGTCCCGTTTGTGTACGAAACCCTAAAAATGTCAAGTCGAATCGAGGACCTCCTCCTTTTGTGAAGTCGGCTTGAAAATGTTTAACTGACTCAAAAATATCCCTTCGTCCTTTCCTGACTAAACCTTCTTGACTCCAGTTTAAAATAATTTAATTACCTACATTCTTCATCTTCATCGTATCAGCTCATATACGTTCCCACCGAGGGGCTCGAGCCTACCCTGAATTACAGTAACTGACAATTTTCAGATTTTTTTAAATTTGCCTCTTAAAAATAGGTTTTGCTCGCTAAATTTATAAAGAATAACTTCACTTAAATTAATTTAATTGATCAATTCTTGTAATCGGTTTCTCGACAACGGCTCTAACGAATTATCTTTGGGATTTGGGGCAAAAAATCGATGTAGATCTAGCTAGGTCTCATCACTAAAGAAAACGAGGTTTTCCGAGTTTTCACGCATATCTTTAACAAAGCTATTCGGAAATGAGACAGCCACACCGGTTACAGGGCTAGCCTCCAATATCGGTCATGGGTTCGATCCTCGGTAGAGTCATGAATATTTTATAGGCATTTTTCATGATATGGATTAATTTCAACTGATTTTTCGTGTTGTATGTTTATTTCAACTTATTCAATCTGAAAATCCATTTTCACACAAAAAATAATATTTTTGGTTCACAATGCTTAGGAGACTTCGAACGTCGCCCAGGCATTTAATTTGATATCACAAAATAAATCCTCCCTCTCCTAGCCTCCTCTTCTTCCTGTTTTGAGTCCTGTTATAGGTAACTTGCGGATGCCCAGCGGCGTTGCCCGCTGTGGAGATGTGGCTAGCTGATGGTGTGTTCTCAATGAAACTTCAAAACACAAAACGTCTCTATTATAAAGCCACAAATTATGTTGAGAACAACCCGATGGGGTCGCGGGTTATATTGTACGTGGTCTAGGAGTAACTGCGGAGAGTGGGGCGAGCCAATGCTTGCACCCGTCAAACTGCCGACAAGTTATAGATACATATTATGCAGTTGTGTATTCCTACACCCGTGCAGATTCCGTTTTTTGCCGTTCCCGTGGTTTCCCAAAATCCTTTCTTAGCAGATTAGACTGGAATGATATTTGCTATCTTAAGGCTTATACCGCCGCCAACGACCAACTTTGTAACTAATTTTTGCTGCAATTAAGGATTTTTTATCGAAAATAATTTGTTTTGTAATTTACAGGATATGAGGAGTGATTTTGATTTCCTCGAATTCTATTATAATAAGTACACAGAACTAAAAAAAAAGACCTATATTGCACTCTTTTTTTTCTAGTTGTAACCATAGAACTTCTGCAATTTTAATCAAAACATTTTGATAATTTATGAACTTCTTAAGAAAACATTATGAAATGATTTTGTTTTCTTACTTTTTAGGAATTCTTCTTACTTTATTAATTATGAATTAAAAACCACAATTTTCGCACGATTCGTCCGCAGCGATTGACGTAACAGCGACGTTGCAGTACGTGCTGACAAGAGCTTTATTTCCAAGCTGTTTCGTTCGATGTTTGAAACATCGTGAATCGAGTAGCTAATTTTAGGAACAGAGGAGCCTTAAGCCAAATTAAGCCCGATCCGTCCAGTGGCACAGATTACTAAATAGTTACTTCGTACCAGTGGTGTGCGCTGTGCGTTGTCATTTAGGCCAAGCGATTTTTTAAGTATAGAGAAGATTAGGTACATACTTAGGTATCTACAACCACTTAAGGAGTCTCCAGGAGGCTCGAGTTTCCATACAAACGTAATTCCGCTTTAATACAAAAACTACATGCCGAATTGAATCCAAACTTTGCGAATATAATATTGAGTAGACTTATAATGATGTTTGTAGTTAGTTTTAATGTATTATTAAAAACGGAAAAAAATAAGAGCAGTTTCAAACTTTCAGTACGAAACTTATTTAAGCCTTCGTTTAGTTTTGTTTCAATTTACTACGATGAAAACTAATTACAAACATCGATATGTGTCAACTCAATATATTCACAAAATTTGGATTCAATCCGGCATGTAGTTTTTGTATTGAAGCGGAACTACGTTTGTATAGAAACTTGAGCCTCCTGGGGACCCTTAAGTAATCAAGTTAACGTGTTTTGTTTTATTTCAGAGACAGCTAAATGTGCGCGACTACCAGTGCTCAAAAGACTTGCGCTACGTTCTATTCCAACACAACGTCAAGGAGGTAAATTCACTGAGTTGATTCCTGGCTGATTTTCCACTCCACCCTGGCAAGGCACCAGCACAGCACCGCGGCTGCCCAATTTCAAAACACAGTAACTGACAATTCTTAGTTGTTTTTTAAGTTGCCTCATAAAAAAAAGTTTTGCTCGCTAAATTAATAAAAAAATGGATTTATAAATAGAAGTTCATCATCATATCAGCTCATAAACGTCCCCACCGAGGGGCACGAGCCCACCCTGATTTAGGGCGATCGGTCTTTAGAGACCACGCGGGCCCAGTGCGGGTTGGTCGACTTCACACACAACCTTCGAGTTTCTTCGCAGGTGTGTGCAGGTTTCCTCACGATGGTTTCATTCACCGTTAAAGCAATCGGTGAGTATATGTAGGTACGTAAGTTTCGAAAAACTCATAAGATACGATGATAGAACATACTTCAAGAAAAATATTTATCAGAAAAAATACTTCAAATTAAGTCATTGTAATAAAAAATGCAATATAATACAAAAAAAAACAAGTTTAAAAAGTTTGCAGTAACTGTGTTTTAAAATGGGGCAGCTGACCGGCACCGGCTTACAAATTGTGAATAAAAAAAATATAAAAAATTGGGCCGGTGCCGTCGATGTTGCCTGTCAATGGAAAGACACTCCATATATTTTCATACATTTTTGCTTCCCCGGCAGCCGGGCTGGTGCCGGTGCGCGTGCCGGCTAGTGGAAAAACGCACAATATGACTGAAAGTCATTTCAGTTTATTTTTGTTTCACCAAAGGTTGGCTGGAAAAAATCGCTTAAAGCGATAAGTCTGCCTTTACATATCATTGTGTATTTTGCTAGTCAATAAGTTTTTTTCATTCTTGTTTATTTGGTGTGCAATAAAGGATATTTATCTTATCCTTATTTTTATATATATTCTTTATTGCACACAGATATTTACATGAAAAACAATTAGAAAGGACATATACAAAGGTGGACTTATCTCTATAAGAGATCTCTTCCAGCCAACCTTACCGGGTGTTATGAGAATTTAAAGGACGGGGGGCAAACCTATGTGTACCTAAAATTAAATATAATACTAATATAATATAATGTAAACTAACCTGATCTACTCACATAAATAATACATACCGATAGTAAATAATTTAATAATATACATAATACATACCTAAAAATAGAATACTTACTATTTGTACTAAAATTAAATATATACAAATAAACTTACACGTTTTGTAGGGAAAGAAGATGCTCTTTAAGTTTGATTTTGAAAGAGTTAACAGAGGGGCAGTCGCGAATGTTGGCGGGTAATTTATTCCAGAGGTTCGCAGCTTCAACAGTGAACGAGTTGTAGAAGAATTTGGTATTGCAGCGGGGAACTACTAGAGTTTTGGTGACGCATAAACGTCTGGGTGGGGAAGGCACGGGTAGTAGGTGGAAACGGGAACGGAGATATTCAGGACAGGAAGGATTTTTAAGGATTTTGTACATGAGTGTGAGGATATGTAGATTACGACGCTGACGAACAGGGAGCCATTTAAGCCGAGCGCGATATTCAGAAATATGGTCGAACTTTCGCAAGCCGAACACAAACCGAATGGCGAGATTTTGTAAGCGCTCGAGCTTATTAAGGAGCTCCTCAGTGGCGTCCAAATAACATACATCCGCATAATCGAGCAGCGGTAACAGAAGAGTTTGGGCGAGCATAATTTTTGTTTTATGAGGCAAAAAGAACTGGAGTCGCTTAAGGGAGTGGTAAGAAAAATGCATACGCCTGCTAACGTCATTGATGTGAGAGGACCACGACAGGTTGGAGTCCATGATAAGACCCAAATTCCGGGTCTTCTCAGTGAACGGTATCGCAACGCCATCGTAGCATATTGAGGGTAAGCACTGATCCAAGCCACCCCTCAAGCGACTGCTACCGATAATGATAGACTGCGATTTGGAAGGGTTAATCACGAGACCGAAAGATTTAGCCCATTTCTGTACCGCTGCTAGATCAGCATTGATGGAGTTGATGGCGACTGAGGCCTCGGAAACAGGGAAGTGGGCATAGATCTGCAGATCATCGGCATAAAGATGAAACTGGCAAGTGAGCACTTTAGTGATCTGGTTGATAAATATCGAAAAAAGAAGAGGCGATAGAACTCCACCCTGAGGTACACCAGCTGATAGCTCACACCAATCCGACAGCGATTCGTCTGTTTTTACACATTGGCGCCGTCCTCGGAGGTAGGAATCAAACCAGGGAATAATTAAGTCAGGAATATGGGATGATTTGAGGATACCTAGGAGAATATCAAAGTCTACCGAGTTAAATGCATTGCTGAAATCAAGTAGAGTTACCAACGTAAGTTTTTTATTATCCATTGCGGACGGTTTTATCATCTGTCAAAGACAAAACTTTGTTCTAAAAATGTGTGAAGTATAGGAACGTCACGTCATAGTTTTTTATCTGTCATTGATGTACTAGTATTCTGATTATTTTTTTATTAAAAGTTAAAGACGCAATTCAAAACAAAATGAGTATTTTTTTTTTATTTCAATGGTAAATTTTATTTCATAGATTAAGGAAATAAAATTTCATAATTTATTTTTGACCCTCTACCTTATTGTACAGAGGCCACCACATCAAGCTAGACACTTTGGACTTTATACCGTTCTTATGTCGTATGCGTATGGATCAGAATCGCAGTGTCTAGCTTGATGTGCTGGCCTATGTGCATATTCATGTTATACTTATGACAAGAAAACTTTAGTCGTCACATCATCATCATCATATCAGCTCATATTCGTCCCCACCAAGGGGCCCGAGCCTACCCACACTGAATTAGGGCGATCGGGCCTTAGTCGACCACGCAGGCCCAGTGCGGGTTGGTCGACTTCACACACAACCTTCGATTTTCTTCGCAGGGATGTTTTCCTTCACCGTAAGAGCGTCGAATAAACGTACATATGAAATCGAAATTCGAAAACACATTAGTACGAGGCACTCGAACCACGACCTCCCGGACAGGAGGTAGCGGTGCTACCCATTATGCCACCGACGCTAGTCGTCACATCACAGGTTAATTATTTGAAACGCATTTTTAACAGGTAGTGATAATCGTTGCAGGTTTATCGGCGGACCTTTACAGCGCACTACACCGTTTATGACGTCACAAATGAGTAAGTACAATAACTTATACAGGGGAAAAAACGAACGCATCTGAAGGGAAAGTACCCTAAACATTGAATACCTATATCAAATTTTACTCAAAGTAAGTATACCTTTATTTAAAAAAAAAACATTGAGAGATTTTGTAATTTTAATACAAGATGTTTTTGTGAAATTTGTTCGCGTGGATATAAACGGTGCGTGGAGGCTGCTCTCGATTATTCTTTGTTTTTAGCCTGTAGGTGATTCTTAGTAGTTATAGTTATAAGAATTTTTAAAAAGGATTCTTGGAGATAAACTCTTACATTTAAACAATTCTTACATCTTTAAAAATGTAAGTATAGGTTGATCTAAAGGGTCAATAATAGGCATTAGTTTCTTCCAATAAACTTTGTGTTAAAAATTCAAGGACGACAATGAAATTTTGCTATGGAGTTTCAATGCGTGGTCGAATCAGAAACAAGGAGATCCGTATGAGAACCAAAGTAACCGACATAGCTCTCAGAATTGCTAAACTTAAGTGGCAGTGGGCGGAGCACATTGCTCGTAGAACAGATGGCCGTTGGGGCAGTAAAGTTCTCTAGTGGCGACCACGCACCGGAGAACGAAGTGTAGGCAGGCCTCCCACTCGGTGGACCGATGACCTGGTGAAGGTTGCGGGAAGCCGCTGGATGCGGGCAGCGCAGAACCGGTCGTCGTGAATATCCTTAGGGGAGTCCTATGTCCAGCAGTGGACGTCCTTCGGCTGATATGATAATGAAATTTTGCATTATAATATTTTCATATTTAGCCGGTTTTATTCCCGCGGTCAACGTATGCGAGTTTCCGAAAATCCTTAAATACTTATTTATTTACTATGGAATAAGTATTTCCTTTGACAATAATAAAATTTCTTGAATATTCAAAGTACATATTTTCCCTTCAGATACCTCGGTTCGTTTTTCCATCCTGTATCAGTAATTTATTATTTTTGACGCCGTGCGTCGTTAAGGTCACGTTTATGTCCTTCTTCAACTGGGAGCAGAGAGGTTACCATTTCCATTTGGAAATTCAATTTCAGTCACAAATTAATTGATACTGAAGCGGTCGTGAAACTTGCGTAGTCGAGTCGATCACGCAGGTTAACTGACCTGATGCACGTTCATTACCTGGATGGGTTTGACTCTTAGTAGCATTTTTCTCGACAGTTTCCGTGCTCGCATGGCACGTGAAGAGGACTGTGAGCAAAAAACAAAAACGTATAAGCCTGACAACGTATAAAAAATTGGTCCAGATCGGTTAACATTTAAAAGGAGAAAATCGTTATCGCCGTTTGTATGAAAAGTTGCAGCTTCACAATCCTCTTAAGCCGTTGGTACCGGTTGCTATCAAAAGATGGCAGTCGTTAGCCTCGTCAGGTGCCTTATGGACGACATGAAAAACTTCTGAAAATGGGATTCGGTACTCACCCAACACGGACTAGCCCCCGTGTGTCGTGTTTGGGAAGAGACCCGTGCCCCACCTGTGGGAACGTTATGGACTGTTAGCGAACCTCTCTGAAATGTCATTTTTATCCGCTTTTTCCCCCCTGCTCAACTGGTTGAGCATTTAGTTGAGCAGTGGGGAAAAAGCGTTTTTATCTTCAAAAAAAATCAAAGTAGGTGTGCCACCAAATTAGGTATAGTGCGTGTCACTAAAGATGAGACTTGAAACACAACGTAAAACAAAAGACAAAGTTTGAAAATGATTTACGTTGTGTACTCCTACCTATGTGGGCTGTTCCAAATATAGTTAGTAAATGAAAAATAGTTAGAATATGAAAAAGTTTATTTAGAGCTTTTTAAGATATTCTCCTCCAACCCCTATGCACTTATGCATTCGGGTGAACCTGGGTAAACCAGCTTTCAAAACATTTCTAAAACGTATCTTGCGGGAGGTCAAAAAATAACCGCCGAAACGTTTCGACGGCCTCATCTGCAGTGTAGAATTTTCGCCCACGATGCATTTTTTTCCGTGGGAAATAAGAAAAAATCGCATGGAGCTAAATAAATGGGCTGGACGGAGGATGGGGTAACATTTTTACCCCCGAAGTTGTCAAATAGTCCCTGTTTCTAACATGTGTGTGAGCGGGCGCGTTATTTTGGTGAAAAAGAATGCCACGGACGCCGCTCCTTGGGCGCTCGCTTTTCAACTCCCCGAAAACTTGAGGCAGGCAAACTTCGAAGTAGCATTCACTAGGAACGATTCTACGGTCTGCTAGCGAAATTATTGCTATTGGTCCACTGCGTCGAAAAAAAACCGCATAACTTTTGTGGGCAACTGGTCCTCTTCAAACACCCATTGCGTGGATTGCTGCTTCGTGAGAGGATCTTAGATGTAGATCCAAGATTCGTCAGTTGTAAGGATGTAGGATACGTTTTGCGTAGTCCCTCCTTTGAACTTTTCCAGCATAAATTTGCACCAATCAACACGACGGGTTTTATGCTCTTCGGTGAGAGAATGAGGTATCCATCGCGAAGCAAGCTTCCTAACTTTAAGTTGTTCATTATGTTCATGCAGGATGGCGGAAACTGCCTGTGATCCAATTTTCAGTTCAGCCCCAATCACCCCATGTATCATGTGTCTATTCTCCCGCAATAGCCACTCTACCCTGATGACCTTTTCACGAGTTACTGCAGTTGGTGGTCGGCCGGGCCATCGTTTAGGTTCTCTCGACCAAGTTTAAATTCACGAAACCAATAAGTACCTAAATGCTGCAAACGCAGGAGCAGACTCCCTAAAAGCACCTTGTGAATTTTCGTGAGATTCATTGAAGGTTACTCCCGTTTACAATCATAGAAAATTATAGCACGAAAAGCTTCCCGCGAGACGTCTATTTTTGCAAACAAAAAAAGAGTGACAGATAATCTTTAAAAATATTTTAAAAAAGAACCACACATAGGTGGCCAATGATTTTCACCAAGGAGATTTGTATTGAAAATAGCCGTCAATTTAAAATAGTTTCACGAAAAAGGAGATTGTATTTATTCTGTGGCTAACAATCTTCAGAACAACCCAGGTATACAGGGTGTAACAAAAGTGGTGTAGGTCCCGTTAACTGGGGCTTCTACTCATCATACTGAACAACTTTTGTTCTACGAGTTTGCTGAAATCGCAAAAAAAATTTTTACTCTTCATACAAATCGATCAGCTGATTGACCAATTTTGTGCATTTTAGTATGAAGGGTCCAATTTTTTTTTAGTATTGACTATGGGTTCCTTGGGGAAAGTTGTTCAGTATGATAAGTAGAACCCCCAGTTAACGGGAACTACACCAAATATGTTACACCCTTTATAGGTATATCAAAAGAAGCAAAGGATTATGGATAACTATATACTATGGATTACTATTTCGTAAACTTCCTACTTTGTTTAATTAATGTTTTATGTAGTGTGTCTTCTCATCTTTAGTACCACGCATTATACAATATTGAGTAAACCACAACACTTAATGACTCAAAACTGAAAGTTTCATCTCAAAGGCTACATTTAAAATTGTCGCCGTCTTTTATGATGATTCTTCTTTTATATTTTTAGCATGATTCCATTTTCTCCCGGAGGTGAGAATATAAAATGTCTGCAAGATCTCAATTCGTTTTCATTCCACATTTATTCTTTGCGAAAGGAATTTTAATGCGGTGCGGCATTCACGCGACACCACATTTGATTGCAAATGAGACGAAACGTGGTGATAATACCGTAGCAATAAATCCGAATAGCAGCAATAAAATCATCAAGTCAATCAATCAAAACAATTTATTTCAAATAGGTATTTACACACACTTTTTATTAGTCAAAAAAAATTATTGTATATTACAAATAATGTCATGATTCAGATTACAGTCTCAGGTAATGGTATTTGTTATAGAATCAACATATATGTCTTTGTCATTTACAAAATCAATTATTTTATAATATCAGTCTCGAAAAGGCTATATCTATTTTATTTACATTTCTTAAATTCAAATCATGCCTGTCACTGTTTTTAGGAAATAAATGCAAATTCTTACGAACGTACATGATGTTTTCATATATAAATTGACTAGCAACAGTTAAAATATTGATTTCTTTGAACTTATTCTGTAACGACTCAAGTCTCACAAACAACTTATTATAGGTAACTATAGAAATAACGCAGGATCACATAGACAACACCTAACGCGCGTAAGGATGAGTTTTGTCACCGTGACAGTTTCATCACTATAAAGTCCAAGAGTGCAATATTCAATTAAATTATTGAAAGACTGCGTACAACTATCATTACTGAATGTAATAAAAAAACGATTTAATTTAATACAGTTATTAAAATATTATCACTTTTGATGTAAAAAAATATACTGCAGACCGTGCAAATTTTTTCGAAAACAAACAGTTTATGTTGAATGAAACCAACACACAAAAATCGGCAATATCAACACCTTTCATTTCAATTGAAAATATTTTTAAACTACATTTAAAACTGAAAAAAAGTAATAAAAACATGAAAAAATCTAAAATCGAGCGTTTACTCTCATCGTAACCGCCGCGTTGAAGTGCGCATTGATTTGAACTTATATAACGCTTTATATTATTTTATCACTGGTCGAACTGCTCAGATTGAGTCGCTTTAACGCCTTAAAGTAGAATCCATAATAGGCTTGTTTCCACTAAGAATAAATCGGAGGGCTTTGAGTTTCTAATGATTAACCATCATAATTAGTAAACAAAAAAACAACTTTTCTATTAAAATAATAAAAGATTAATAATATTTTTGGAAAATAAAATCGACGAAATGAGGCGTTTAATCACGTGACATTAAACGCCAATCAGAGAAGCGCATGGAAACGTGACGTCACGCCTCGCGAAATGAGCGCGAAACGCTATGTTGTATCTGTCATTTTCGTATAAAGTGAACAGGTTATTTCGAGTTTTCAGCAATTATTGTTAAATTAATACAGTTCGTTTTTAGTTTCATCTTGAAAGACAGGTATAATTTGCCTTTGAATCAGGATTTAACAAAGCAAACAGCAGTAATTTGCCCAAAATTGACACCGTTATTATGCTTGGCAAATTTTTTGCAATGAACACCGACTTTTGTTCATCGGAGTTTCGCAATGTTAAAACTTCTATGTAAGTATTATGTGAAGAACAAACAAAGTCTTATTTAATTAGCAGTTACCAGTCCCTATGTTAGTACCCACTCCCCAATCTACGTATTGTAGATTTGTTATGGTGCAAAAACCTATTTTATAAATAGATACATCACGTTTTGTTCAATACTTACATCAAAATGATCTTCACAGAAATAAATTGTGGAATCAATTGATAAAGTAAGAGCATCTTGCCTCCTTGCCATTTTTAACCACTTTCTTCGTATTTGTTTATTGTTTGGAACGTATATGAATAATTTGTTTGGCGTTTTATCGTTGTACTTTTACATTGGGGCACTATACAGTATTTATAATACGAGGAATTCAATATTTATTAGAAAACACAATTGACTGACATATACAAACACGGCTGTTTCGCGAGGTGTGACGTCATTCAAGACGCCATGACAGTCTTGGCCTTTTTCGCGGTAAATTTCAAGTTCATTTCTAAAAACTCAAAATACTAATGTAAAACACTTATTTTTCTTAATAAAATAATGAAATATGGGATGAAATAGATGCTTAGCTATAGTTTTAAAATAATTTCCAAATATTGTCAACTAGCCTATTCGGTAGACATGTTTGACAGCTCAATATACACAAATATTGACACATTAAAGATAGTGCTGTTCGTATTGATATTCAACATGTTTAAAGCTTTGGCAAAGATGACCTCTTATTACTAGTCTTTCGTTAAAAGTTAAATACTGTTTTAAATTAATTTTTATCATAACTACATATAACAAATTTCGTGTAGGAGCTGTCAACTAAGGCTTCTTATCCTACTAAAATTTTTTTCCCTTGCTCATATGTCCATTCCCAAAAAAAACTAATTCTTCTTAGGAATTGATCCGCTGAATGACTAATTTTGTGCATTAGTGACGAAATTGTCACTATAATAAAAGTTACTCATGCGCGCACCCACTAATAAGAGTACAAAAGTTATCTGATGGAAAATAGAGGTAATACTTAGTAAGGATATGAATGTGCACAAACAACTTTCCCAAAGAAACTTTATGTCACATCAGAAATTTTTTTTTGTCCTTTATATATTTTTGCCAATTTGATAACTTATTATTTATGTATCGAGGACCAAAATTTTTTTCTTCTGATTAGACATATATGTACTTAGTTTCTTTGGGAAAGTTGTTTGTAATCATGAGTACATACTACATTCATATCTTTGCTATCAAGAACTAATTAAAAGTCACCCCATATTTTTTTAAATATGTTAACGTCAAAGTAATTGTGTAGCTGTTTATTACCCGAACGTTTCGCCAATGTTTAAACACTGTCGTAAAACTAGTGGTTTAACTAACTTTTTAATGTATTCTGATTTTCTTTGCACCACTAAATAATTTTGCATAAAATAGTTGTAAAATAGATTGCTACGACGCAAATAGCTTTTAAAAAGCAATTTAAAGATCTGCGCTCGCCCACCAGTTTTTGTCATGGTCAAATTAAACGTTTATAGGATTTCGTACTAGGTAACGAGACGCTGTTACTAAGCCTATATACGCTATCCGTCTGTCTGTCTTACTTTAAAAATACTTTATCTTGTTAACCATAACTTATTTCTTACAATACAATTGGATTTTTTTACAAACGTGTGGAATTTCAGGGTATTTAAGTACTAAGAAAATCTAAAAAAAAATTTTTTAAAGGTTTTTTGCTTTTGTTCTATCGTAAAAACGGTTATAGGCACAAGCGTGAAACTAAGCGTCGTTATAGTACTAATCCGGAATTATAATAACAAATAATAAAAACTCATGTGAGTCGTACTCGCTCTAAGGAATCTGAACTAAATATAAAATAATTTTCGAAAAACTTAAAATTTTTTAGATACAAGCTTTTAATATTGCATTGTCACGCGATATACATATGCATGCAAAATTTTAGCTCAATCGGAAACTGGGAAGTGGGTCAAATTTAAATTGCAAGATTTCACCCAAACAAACAAACATACATACATTGCAAGTTAATAAAAGCTTTAAAAAACAGTTTTTTTTCTATCGCTAGCGTTGACGCTTCTTTTTTCAAATGAATAAGTATCATTGTTTTACTTATATGTAGATAGGTGTGATGCTGCGGTACCCTTTGTACGCGAGTCCGACTCGCGCATAGCCATTTTTTTTTCCTTCCTCCTCGCGGGTAGGGGGTGCTAAAATCGATTTGCCGATAGACCGAGTATATACATGAATGCAATTTGCAATTTATTTCAAAATTTGTGAGCTGAATTTCAATGTGGCTTTGTAAAACTTTGCGACGAGTTTACAATGTCGAGTCGAGCGACCGTCGGCGGCTGGAGTGCTCGGGAGCTGGGTGCAAGGCCACTTTGGACTGCTTATTAAATTCGTCGCGTACGCTTAAAGATCAAGTTGTTTTTGAAACAGTTGAGAGTGGTGGTGTTACCGTTTGAGAGATTTACGAGAATTAAGGACAGACAAGGTCTGATGGATAGTGAATATATTTCAAGTTCTTCTTTTATCGTGTCGATAATAAGCCATATCTCTCCTGCCCAGTATGTGGCCACCTTAAGGCGCTAAGATCACTCAATCCAAGCAGGTTGATACGTGTTTCAATAATATCGAACGTAAGTCTATTCATTTTAAGTTCAAATCAATGCGGGCTTCAACGCGGCAGTTACGTTGAAACCGTATGCCCAATTATCGATTTTTACATGTTTTTATTACTTTTCATCACTTTCAAATAAGTTTAAAAAAATGTGTCTAATTAAAACGAATGGTCTTGAAGTCACCGATTTTTTTGTGTTGGTTTCATTCAATATTAACTATTTGTTTTCGAGATATTTTGCAATTAATGCCAAAAACAGGGTCTACAGTATATTTTTTTACATCAAAGGTGGTTATATTTTTTAAATTGTATTCAATTAAATCCTTTTTCCATTACTTTAAGTATATTTTATATTTTTACATGGTTATAGCTTTGCACAGTCTTTTAATAATTTGAATTGAATATTGTCATTTGACCCATCTTAAGGCCTTAATGGCGCTATCGGCGGCGTCCATTAGCTCCTCGTTAGTGCAAGACACGTTGGACATGCAATCAGATGGTTTAAAATGTTTAAATGAAACAGAGTATATACTGAATAACTTTCCCTATGGAACCCATAGTCAAATTGCAAAAAAATTTGGGAGAGCCAATTTTTTTTGCAATTTGATTATGGGTTCCATGGGGATAGTTGTTCAGTTTCGTGGGTAGAAGCACCAGTTAAAATAGTTTCAGCTAATTTTATTAGACCTTATATACTCGAACATCTTAACTTTATCATTGTCGTTAATCATCACAGCTGTTTTGATAAATTTAAACAACTTAGAGTCTCTAAAATTTTATGGACTGTACAACTTATTTCGTAAATTATACGTCACAGAAAATCAATATAACACTAGCTTACTCTTCCCCTATCAGCCACCACATTCCTCTCTTCGGCGAGGGCCAGAGCAACTGGGAGTGGCAGCATGCGGCCTGGCTGGGCCCCGACGGGACCCTCCTGCTGGCCGCAGACAACGAGGTGCTGGCCCGCCCGGGGCCCCCGGCGAAGAGGGCCCCACTACTCCACCTCACCAATGACGCCAGCCCTGGCAGAGTCTACAACGGCGTGTCTGATTGGTTGTATCAAGGTTCGTTCTGATTCATGACAAGTTTACAATACCTAAAAAAATAAGGAATGAACAACTTTCCCGAAGGAAACTCTTCAATGCGACAAAAACTGCCTTCTATACTAACGTTTGTTAACAGCTTAATTTAATGTAACGAGTCATAAAATGTCGTCTTTATACGAAAATGCTCAAAATTGCTTATTCAGCTGATGTATACGGGTAGTCAAAAAGTTTTTTAGGGAATTGAATGGTTCCCCCATTCTCCATTTTTTTATTTTTTTTCTATTATAAATTTGTGTGTGTTTCGCTGCACCTCACCTGATGATTAGTGCCGATGCAACCGAGGATGTAACACGCAAGCTCAAATAGTGCCTATTCACTCTCGACATGAAGATTCCATAATTATACGAATTGGGTAATACAGACGAATTATTATGACGAATAATAACGACTCGGTCCATCTAACCAGAGGTACCGGGTTCAAATCTGGACGGCCAATGTACCAATGAGTTTTTCAAAAACTTACGTACATACTTACCGATTGCTTTAACGGTGAAGGAAAACATCGTGAGGAAACCTGCACACGCCTGCGAAGAAACTCGAAGGTTGTGTGTGAAGTCGACCAACCCGCACTGGGCCCGCGTGGTCGACTAAGGCCTAATCGCCCTGATTCAGGGTAGGCTCGAGCCCCTCGGTGGGGACGTATATGAGCTGTAATGATGATTATCACGAATATAAGCCCGAGTTAATGAGTCCTACGTGAATTTTATTACACCTGTATATATGAGTTTTTCAGCTTACGTAAAAAGCGTCGGTGGCTCAACCGCTAACGACTCGGTCCTCCTAAAAGGTCCCGGGTTCAAATCCGGACGGCCAGAATACCAATGAGTTCTCCGAAACTTACGTGCATATACTTACCGATTAAAGAAAAACATCGCGAGGAAACCTGCACATCTGATTCCAGATGTGTACGAAGGTCGCGTTGCATGCGTCCGTAGGTAATAATCTAAATGCCCTACACGTGACCGCGGATGATACTAAGTGCAACACCAGGCAACCGCCGTGTATCCCTTGCATAGCAGACACAGCAAAGACAGCTTACGTAGCAACTCATACGCAGCGAGTATGCGCTGAAGTTCGGCATATTATATAATTAGAAAATAAAATCCGTATTTAAGTCATCATCATGAAAGTGTGTTGTGTGTTCTCATCCAGAAACAATATTACATAGCTCTTCCCGTGTTTCCGATATTAAGGGTCCCCAGGAGGCTCGAGTTTCCATACAAACGTTAATAACGTTAATACAAAAACTACATGTCGGATTGAATCCATACTTTGCGAATATAATGAGTAGACACATATCGATGTTTGTAATAAGTTTTCGATGTACGTTCAATACAAAACTAATTTAAGCCTTCGTTTAGATTAAATTTACTACGATGAAAAGTAATTGCAAACATCGATATGTGTCTACTCAATATTTTTGCAAAGTGTGGATTCAACCCGACATGTAGTTTTTGTATTAAAGCGGAACTACGTTTGTATGAAAACCTCCTGGGGACCCTTAACACCTAACTACAGCATGATGTTATAGATCTAGGAACTATACTTTCTATACCAGTAATATTCTTTTTGTAGTTGTAAACCAGTAAAAATTATGTTCATCTGGTTAAACAGAGAAGAAATAGAGAAGACGAACCAGTTTTTAACCGACTTTAAAAAAGAAGGAGGTTTCTCAATTCGACCGTATATAGTATATTTTTTTGTTATGTGTGTTCGCGGATAACTTCGTCGTTTATGAACCGATTTTGATAATTATTTTTTTAATGGAAAGGAGATATCCCAAGGGTGGTACCATGATAAGGAAACCAGGATCTAATGATGGCATCCAAGAGAAATCGAAGGGAACCTTCTAAAATTGTAGTGGCGACTAGTGCGTTTTTTTTGTTTAAAATTATTGTTTATTCATTTCCAGAGGAGGTGACAAAAGTGCCGTCAGCCATGTGGGGCTCGGCGGATGGGACCCTGGTCCTGTACGTGCAATACGACGATAGCGCAGTCTCGGAGCTGCGGTTCCCGCGCATCGCGGACGGTATCGGTGGCGCAGGCGCAGCGCGGGCCGGCTTCATGATGCCCGCATACAACAGCTCCATGCATACCATGTTTCCCGATCACGTGACCATCAGATATCCTACGGTAAGAGCTCATAAGATTGTCCAGTAATATAAACGCAGCGCATGCATACCATGTTTCCCGATCATGTGACCATCAGATATCCTACGGTGAGAGCGCATAAGATTGTCCAGTAATGTAAACGCAGCGCGGGCCGGCTTCATGATGCCCGCATACAACAGCTCCATGCATACCATATTTCCCGGTCATGTGACCATCAGATATCCTACGGTGAGAGCTCATAAGGTTGTCCAGTAATGTAAACGCAGCGCGGGCCGGCTTCATGATGCCCGCATACAACAGCTCCATGCATACTATGTTTCCCGATCACGTGACCATCAGTTACCCTACGGTGAGAGCGCATAAGATTGTCCAGTAATGTAAACGCAGCGCGGGCCGGCTTCATGATGCCCGCATACAACAGCTCCATGCATACTATGTTTCCCGATCACGTGACCATCAGATACCCAACGGTGAGAGCGCATAAAATTGTCCAGTAATGTAAAAGTGTTGGGTGTCGCAGTGTTGATTTTCCATACAGTTTCCTACCTCTCAATGAGGACGTACTCAATTATAGATCTTATTCAACTGCAAATAAAGCTCTTAAAGATAATTATTTGGCGGTTCAAAAAAGTTAAAAACACGCATTAATGGCAAACCTAACTAATTCATAACGTTTGATATTTTATTAACATACATTAATGTACTATTATCGGTTCTTAGGAACGTATTCACAAAATCGTTTCCCATACAAACTTAAAATTACTACACCTAGAAAATGGATAGACCGGTTCTAATGAAACTTTATACACTTAATTCTAGTTCGTGGACAGATTATATTTTTGAAATACTTTATTTTCAAAAAAATAGCGAATTTTAAGATGAAAACCTCAAATAACTATTATTTGGTGATAACACATTTTTTACGTAATCAGTCAATCAACTAGAATTTCTTGACTTGCTTATTTGTATAAAGTTTCATTAGAATCGGCCAATCCATTTACAAGAAGTACCTAGTAATTTTAAGTTTGGATGGGAAACGATTTTATAAATACACTTTTAACACGTGTGGAAATTTTCGATTTATTCCGACTCATTTTTTACGAAAAAAATTCGCAAAATTAGAACAATAAGAAAATTCTAATATTTTTTTTGTTTAAAAAATTTTGTTATAAAACGACAGAAGTTAATAGAGGGTAAGTGGGTGAAAATACCGTTCTAAGAATACTTTACATAGATAGATAGAGGTGAGGTTAATAAAAGCGTGTTAAAAATGAATCTTTAAAGTTGTGTAATACTGAAATAAGCGAGGAATCCGCATCCATTCCACATTCACATGGCAACTGTTTGCCTAACAAACGGACGGACACTTGTTGCCTAGTAGTAATTGTTTTACCTATAGTGTAATGAAATCCTGAAATTATTCCCGTTAAGAGGATTGTGAAGCTACGAGTTTTCATACAAACGGCGTTAACGATTTTCACATCATCAATGTTAACCTATTTTGATCAACTTTCGATAGGTTGTCAGTCAGAACAAAAGCTAGGCTTACACCGTTTCGTTTTCTAAATTACTGATTATAAATAAACGAGAAGTGGCCGAAATTAGTCTTGTATGAAAACACGTGAACAACAACGACAACAACTTTATCGAAAAAACAAAAACGTATAAGCCTAGCTTTGTTCTGACTGACAACCTATCACAAATTGGTCCAAATCGGTTTACATTTAAGAGGTGAAAATCTTAACACGCCGTTTGTATGATAAGTTGCAGCTTCAGAATCCTCTTAATACAAATATATTTTCTGGGATAAAAGTTTGCCAAATTTCATTTATAATAGTTGAATTTAGATAAATCTAAATCAGCTTTGGCGTGATTGAGTTACAAACTAAAATAGTTAGTAGAATTTTATGTAAAACTCGTTACTTCCAGCCGGGCAGCTCGATACCGAAGGTCAGATTGTGGATTGTAGCAGTGCAGAACACGACAGCGCCGCCCAAATGGGAGGTGAAGCCTCCTCCAACTTTGGATGGAATGTAAGTAAAACCAAAGTATATATATTAGTACTAACATACAGTATGGACACTCCCTGCCGCTCTCTAGATTTCGACCTGACCCCTCGTCACCCAGATTGATACAGTTTGGTTATAGTTTGGTTCTCGAACGTATAGAATTTCGCCGAGATTTTGTATGCTCCGTCATTTGTTTTTAGAATTATCATTTTACGACCGTTGTATGCAGTGTCCGGGGTATGGTAAAACCGTGACCATTGCTGCGCTGCTGAAGACAGCACTACTGTTTAAAACACTGAAAATAATTGGAAACGCTAAATACCTTAAAAACTAACTGCGATCACACCAACTTAGTTCAATTTTGCATTATATTTTTTTGTTTGTATTAAAAAAACTATTACACCAATTTTAATAAAATTTCAATGAGACAAACATGGCAGCACACCCCATCGAAAAAAAACATGAAAATTGGTTCACAGTTAGCGAAGATATCGCGTAACAACAAACAAAAAAACATACAGCTGAATTGAGATCCTCCTCCTTTTCAACCGACTTCCAAAAAGGAGGAGGTTCTCAATTCGACTGTATGTTTTTTTTATGTGTTACCTCAGAACTTTTGACGATTTTTATGTTTATTTTTTTATTTAAAACTTTGTGCTTCCCGTGTGGTCTCACATAAATTTTATCAAAATCGTTGTAATACTTTATTAGAAAATTAACAAAAACCAAAAATAATAATGCAAAAATGTACTTAGTTGTTGCGATGGATGTCGGTTTTTCAACGTGTTTAGCGCTTTATTTGGAATTCGGTTTATAAACGATAGTTTTAATGCACATCATCTGGGAAGCATTTAAAAGCATTTTTCACATCTATCAAATGTAAGCTCGACAGTGCTAAACTCACTAAAAACTCACTTATCTTTGTAAGTGGGGGCTGCAGTTGCAGCGACACTTCGACCCAATGGGATCTTCTGTGTCTACCCCTATAACCTTTGCACCCCAACCTACTCGAAGAGGTGCTGCATCAATGCAGCAATTCCGCTGATGGGAAGGTGCTTGTAGTCCTCCGGTTTGGGTAGCCATCACCAAGGAGGTACATACGCTTGCTAGCCAGGACAACTTACTTGAAATGCAACAACAAAGTACAATTTTGCTATATTGTTTTGAAACCGATTTCAATACAATTTCTATGGGACCACCCTGGACGCATAACCTATCAAATAAAATATATAAAAATCGGTTCAAAATCTAGGAAGAAATCACCTCACATAAATAGGTACAAAAAAGGTACAATCGAACCTCCCCCTTTTTCGAATTCAGCTGAAAATAAATTTAAAAAAAACGGTCTTTTTATCAACAGTACGTATGCCCTTGGCATCATATCACCTGCTGGTGAGTGACGATGATTCCGAAGATGTAAGCGGACTTACCAACATTCCTTAACGCAATGAGGAGCTGGCTATTTTGTCTTTTTACCGGAACATATCAATGCTGTTAACATTGATTTTTGGCGGCTAGACTTAAATAAGATGGTGGTAGCTAGCCAGGTGGGCTTATAAAATGCCCTTCTACCAACCAAACCGAGTCTTACTAAGTTAGACTCCGCCGGGAATCGAACCGGCGACCTCCTGATGTGAAGCTAATGACGACTTAACCATTACGCCAAGGAGGTGGTATTTTCTCTGAAAAATTTTTCAGTTATAACTTATAACCTTTCATCATATCAGCCGAAGGACGTCCAAGGGTTTCCACGACGACCGTTTCTGCGCAGCCCGAATCCAGCGGCTTCCCGCGACCTTCACCAGGTCATCGGTCCACCGAGTGGGAGGCCTGCCTCCGCTACGTTTTCTGGTATGCGGTCGCCCATAATCTTTACGTTTGGTAAAAAGGTTACGTACGTATAAGCTACACGGTGGAAAATGAAATGGATGTTTTCCAGGGAATATTACCTCATATCAGCCCAGTGGGTGGGCAAGGAGAATTCTCACGTGGGGGTGGTGTGGATGAATCGTGCGCAGAATCTAACCGTCTATAGCAGCTGCTATGCGCCCAGCTGGACGTGTACGGAGGTAAGTCAGTTACTCATTATCTTTTTTTTTTTAAGTTGCTTTTCCGTTTATAGCAGAATGTCCCAAAGACTAAAAAAAAAAAGTTCAGATAGAATGCTACGACCTGTCAAGTTGAAGCCTTTATTGAAACATGTGTGCGTATCGGTGTGTTATGCATATCCGTGTCATCGACGATATCTAAGAGCATAATATCGAGTATTTTGGAGTGGCTTTAATATCTATGTGTACGTACAGTGTACGTTCAGGTTTGTAGTGGTTTTGATTGGCTTCACATTGAATTCACGTGAGGCTCTATCTAAACTTTTTTTCTTGATCTGAGCCCAAAGATTATGATACATCCAAGGTGACATATTCTTGTGCCCAGCGCAGCCTTTATAAAAAAAGTGTTGCGGTTCACAGAAGTAGAAAAGAGATAAATTAATTCCAACCTTATCTTATCTTCTGTTGAAAGAACCAACATGCTATTCTACTCTTCTCTTTAATAGCAACCTTTATATGAAGTTTGTTTTTTTGAGGTAGCTCTAAATGTAAAAACGGAATCATTATAGCATCACTCGCGTGTCTGTCTGTCCGTCCGTCCGTCTGTCACAGCGAATTTTCACCGAAACTACCGGACCTTAGTTGAAATTAAATAGTCATATGTAAGGCACTGACTCAAAAACGGACGTGAAACGTAAATAAATAAATTATAAACATGGGGGGCCACTTATGGTGGTAAATTAGAAAATTTAAAAAAAGAGTTTTGCAAAAACTCCTATATATCAAATGAAAGGGCTTGTTTTGAGAATCTTAAATATTTTTTTTTATTTATGATTATTTATTTAAGTTATTTAAGAAAATAGCCGAAAATTTACCATTCTCCACCCCCCCCCCCCCCTCTCCTCCCCCCGTCTCCGAAACTACTGAATCTAAAATCTTGAAAAAATCACAGTATATGAGGTTGAATGCAGGGTTTACAGGAAAATCTATGAGAAAATCTAAAGTCCTTAGTCCAGATTAAGTAGACCCCTATTTACCTTTTCTTTTTATTAACAAAACCAACATAACCTTAACCTAGAGCAAAGTATGTACTGAGAGGTTTTATTCTGTTGGTTGTTGAAGTTTTGGTGCGGCACCCTGTTTGTGTGATACCGAGTTGCACTTGGCCCGTATTTTTATTTTAAAAAATTAGTGCGTTATTTTGGCTATACCTTACCTGATCGTTAGTACCAATGCAGCCGAAGAAGTAACATGAAAGCTGAAATAGTACCAATTCATTCTGGCCTTTAAGTTTCTTAAATAGGGATGACGACAGCATCAGAAATAAATTATGAACTCTTGATCACTAAATTGCCATCCTACTAAAATTTCAGAAAACCTAACTCGTTTTTTTTCCCATTAAGTCTTCGATTTTTAATTCATCAAAATCATAAAATGAATATGTATACTCATTTATGTAAATAACGTTGCAAAACTATGACGTGACGCCCAGGTATTCCAAACATTTTTAGAACAAAGTGTAGTTTTTGACAGATGATAAAAAGTAAATCAGATGACTAGCATTCGTCATCCTTTAAGTACTAGTCGGGAAACACAGACGCTGGCAGGGAATTCCACCAGGGAATGATGAACGATAATGCTTCGTACGTTTAGGTGGAACATCTATGACAAAGGGATGGATTATATTCTTTCAGACGCATTCAGAAAAGGCCACCGAAGAGCCTTGGCTGGAGGTGCACCAAAAGCCGGTGTACTCTGAAGATGGCAGCGCGTTTCTTCTTCTAGCAGCCGTGCAGGAGGGAGGGGGGCAGTACTACACGCATATAAAACACGTCGACGTTCAGAGACAACGTATCGCTGTGCTGTCCCACGGGAAGGTGGAAGTCACTGAGGTCCTGGCTTGGGATCAGGATAATCATCTAGTGTATTACTTAGGTAAGATGATTGATCGGTGTTTTCTTATTCAATTTTTATTATTTTTTTTATTCACTGGTAAGCCCTTGGCATCATCTCACCTGATGATAAGTAACGATGATGCCGAAAATGGAAGCGGGCTTACCGTGATTCCCCAACGCAATGGAGAACTGGCTATCTTATCTTCATGCCGGAACACATCAATGTTTTTTTTTAATACACTGATGTTTGGCGGCAAGATAGGATGTTGGTAGCTAGCCAGGCGAGCTTATAAAATGCCCTACCACCAACCAAACGGAGTCTTACAAGTTGAACCCACCGGGAATCGAGCCCGCGACCTCCTGGTGTGATGCGAATGGACCAACCATTACGCCACGGAGGCACACACATAACTAGACGAATTAATTAAAAATTGAAAACTCGACTGCATAAAAAATTAACCACTCTTTTTTGGCCAGTCGTGTAAAAATGTATCACTATGTCACTCGCGGGATCAAAAGGACACCTCGCAGTCCAAAATCCATCAAGCCGTTTATTAAAGAAACTAGCTGTGCCCGCGACTTCGTCCACTTGGAAGTTTTGAATTTTCC
This sequence comes from Coleophora flavipennella, assembly GCA_947284805.1. Taxonomy (NCBI): domain Eukaryota; kingdom Metazoa; phylum Arthropoda; class Insecta; order Lepidoptera; family Coleophoridae; genus Coleophora; species Coleophora flavipennella. The sequence continues at coordinate 5,482,149 of OX369263.1, read as the reverse complement.
CAAGGGAACTCGTGAATTTTTTTTTTGGATAAAAGTATCCTTTAAGTTAACTCGGGCTATAAGGAACGATCATCCAAAATTTCACCAAAATCGGCCGGGTAGTTTTTGCGTGATGCGTGACAGACAGACAAAAATTCTAAAAGTTGTTGTTTTAGCCTCTAAATTGTTAGTAATGTCCACCACAGTAATTATTTTCCAAAAATATTTCATGTACAGACACGGCCCCGTTACAGTTTTATAATATGTATAGATAGATAAATAAATAAACATACATACATACATTCAAGAGCGTCGGTGGCGTAATGGTTAGGGCCGCTACCTTCCGTCCGGGAGGTCGTGGTTCGACTCCTGCCTCGTACCAACGTGTTTTCGAATTTCGACTTCATATGTACGTTTATCCGACGCTCTTGCGGTGAAGGTAAACATCGTGAGAAAACCTACACACGCCTGCGAAGAAAATCGAAGGCTATAGTCGACCAACCCACACTGGGCCCGCGTGGTCGACTAAGGCCCCGATCGCCCTATTTCAGGGTAGGCTCGAGCCCCTCGGTGGGGACGTATATGAGCTGATATGATGACATACATACACTCGAAAACCATAACCCTCCTTGTGGCACAGTCGGGTAATTACAAACGACAACATTCTAACTTTTTATTTTCTTTCGTTGAAGGATCACGTAAAAACAAATACTTACCTAAGCTACATCCAGAGATGGTGAAAGAGGCCAACCAAATTAAGTATTTAGATTGAGTGCATTGAAGTTGAAAGTATTGAGATTGAGTGCATTGAAGTTGAAAGTATTTAGATTGAGTGCATTGAAGTTGAGTAGTTGTGTGTCAAAGTATATGTATATATTAGTACTAACATACAGTATGGACACTCCCTGCCGCTCTTTAGATTGCGATCTCACCCCCTCGTCACCCAGATTGATACAGATTGGTTACAGTTTGGTTGTCGAACGTATAGGATTTCGCCGCCATTTTGTTTGTTCCGTCATTCGTTTTTTGAAATGTCGTTTTTGGCCCGTTGGTTAAATGGACACATGGTGTGGTTGTGTCGTCATTTGTATTATTCTCACGACATTGTGTTGCTCATTTATACAGAAGCGTTGTTTGAATTTCATTTTTAAAAAGCCTTACATTTGTTTAAAAAAAATTTGAATTTTGTGATGTGTTATGTAATGTTTGCTTGGGTTTTTATTTTTCCTTCTTTGTTTGGGTTTGAATTTTTCCTTCTCCCTTTTTTTTTATAAAAATTTGAGTGCGTTTGTAAAAATTTGAGTGCGTTTGACTGCAACTCACCTGATGGTAAGTGATGATGCAGTCGAGGATGGTACACGCAAGCTCAAATGCCTACTCACTCTTGCCTTGAAGGATTATTCCTTCCGATTACCTACCAAAGATTTAAGATTTAAGCTCTGTGAGCTGGTAGACCTCGCGAGTTTTTCAAAATGGCTGAAATGTGATATTTTTTTACGTTTTCAACACCCATGGCTCCGCCTTTTTTTATTAACAATTGGTAAGCCCTTGGCATCATCTTACCTGATGGTAAGTGACGATGATGCCGAATATGAAAGCGGGCTTACAAAGATTCCCCAACGGAATGGAGAACTGGCTTTCTTATCTTCAAGCCGGAACACATCAATGTTGTTAACACTGATGTTTGGCAGCAAGAATAAGATAAGATGGTGGTAGAAAATGCCCTCCAACAACCAAACCGAGTCTTAAAAGTTGACCCCGCAGGGAATTGAACCCGCGATCTCCTGGTGTGAAGCGAATGGACTAACCATTACGCCACGGAGGCGGCCATTTTGAACAAAAACTGAATCGACAAAAAGAACATATAATTATCGAACCTATACTCCAAACATTCTACAGGAATCGGTTAAGAAATGCAACCGGTAGATGAGAACAGCTGGACATCCGCCGGACAGACATACAAAAACATTTTTTCCCAAGCTGAAACAGAGACGCTTCGCTCGCTCGCTCGCTCGGTCCATAATTGATCAAGTAACTAATGTCAAATGTTTCCATTTTAGGTAGTGCAGAAAGGCCCGGACAGAAACATGTGTACGTGGTCCGGGATCCCGGTTACGGAGGCGGCAGCAACTCCGTAAGAGCGAGGGCCGAGCGCGAGGAGCCCCGATGTCTTACCTGCGAGGTCGCGCTCTGGCCAGCGAGACTGCACTACGCCAACTGCTCCTACTGGAAGGCCTTCTTCTCACCGCCGAAGCCCCAAGTGGGCATCTCGCACTATGTGCTGGAGTGCGGTGGTCCGGGGCCTCCTTTAGCGGGACTCCATGATGCTAGAACGCATAAGTTAGAAAGGATATTATATGACACGAGGCCTTATAGGTAATTAATATGACTACTTAAGGCTTTAAAATAACTCAATTCGAACAGGTTGATACGTGTTAAAATAATATCGAACTTAAGTCTATTCATTTTAAGTTTAAATCAATACAGGCTTCAACGCGGCTGTTATGTTGAAACCGAGCGCTCAATTCTCGATTTTTACATGTTTTTATTATACTTTTCTTCATTTTCAAAAAAGGTTCAAAAAAACGTTTTCAATTAAAATTAAAGGTGTTAAAGTCACCGATTTTTGTGTGTTGGTTTCATTCAATATTAGGTTACTATTTTTTTTCGAGAAGTTTTCGCAATTAATGCCAAAATCAGGGTCTATATTTTTTTACATCAAAAGTTGTAATATTATTTTTAAAATTGTATTCAATTAAATCGATTTTTATTACTAGACTGGTAGTTAATTCAGATTTTTTCATGTTTAACGGCATTTTGTGAGCCATTAGGGAAACATGACTTTCCTGCAGTAAAAATCCTTCTGAATCCGATTCTGAATGTTGCCAAGCCAAATTTTGGCTCCTTTGCTCAAAATTCAAGAGGGCGGTCAAAAAGGCGCCTAAACATAAAAAAAACCTTATTATAACTCGAATCTAGTCGAGTGGGGTGTCCTGGCTTGGATTTTGGGGGTCGCTGAACTCAATTTTAATAACCGGAAGTCCATCTGGGTACCCGAAATGGATGAAAACAAGATTGCAGCAATTTCGGAAGTATACAATTATTTTTTGTTCTACAAAACATTTCGACTCCCTCCGAGGTGTCGTTTCCGAGGTGTCGTTTCCGAGGTTTTCGGGGCTGGAAGACTTGAAAATCAACACCGGAAGTACCACCGGCTACTGTAAGTGAAGTTATAGACTCAAAAAGCGTAAAAATTGGAATAAAAATAAATAGAAATTTCCAGTCATACCGGTTATCAAAACTGAGTTCTGCGACCCCCAAAACCCATGCCAGGACACCCCACTCGACTAGGTTCGAGTGATAGGACGTTTTTTTAGTTCAGGTTCCATTTTGGCCGCCATCGCCATCTTCTATTTTGAGCAAAGGAGACAAAGTTCGGCTTGGCAACATTCAGAATCGGATTCAGAAGGATTTTTTACTTCAGAAAAGTCATGATGCTAAAATGGCTCACAAAATGCCGTTGAGATGAAAAAATAAGACGATTTTTAGGATTAACTACCAGCATGGAGCAAATAGTTTAGTCTATTTGCTCCATGCTACCAGTCTATACATTAAGTATATTATATTTTTTTTACAAATTGTTAGCATTACACAGTTTTTCAATAATTTTAATTGAATATTGTCATTTGACCCATCTTAGGGCCTCAAATACTTTTTTTGTTCTTTGTTATGCATTACATATCTTGCATATGTACTTTGACGAGACCTACACATTATCGATGTTTGTTAATAACTGAATTAAATATTTAAGTGTGCAGCCTCGACGCGCCCTACAACCGCGTCTAAGTTGGTACAAGTATATATTGGAGAGGGCAGGGCCGGGGTTTAATTAAATAAAATTTTAAAATATTACCACCAGCAAATAAATTATTAATAAAATGTAACATGACAAAAATGAAAAAGGTATGTATGTGGATATGATGAAGTTCACAGGAAAAACGAAGACAGGATGAGTCAAAAGTACAAAAATATAGAAAAATAAATGGACTAATATAAATTAAAAAAAAGCTAAGTATTTACATACGAAAATAAACAAAAAAAGGATGAATTCGTCACAAGTGAGAGTGACATCACCTCATGTGATGGTAAAGTGATGATGCTGCCATGCTCTTTCAATTCACTTTCGCCTTGGAATAGGGGTGACGACAGCTTTAGAAATAAATTAAGAACTCTTGATCACTAAATTGCTCTCCTACCTAAACTTCGAAAAACCTTACTCGTTTTGTTTTCCATCAAGTCTTCGATTTTTAATTCACCAAAATCACAAAAGGAGTACTTAAATGACGCTGCTAAACTATGACGTTACGCCTAGGTATTTCAAACATTTTTAGAACAAAATGTCGTTTTTGACAGATAATAAAAAGTAACTTAGATGACTAGCATTCGTCATCACTCAAGCTCTTTCAATTCACTTTCGCCTTGGAATAGGGGTGACGACAGCTTTAGAAATAAATTAAGAACTCTTGATCACTAAATTGCTCTCCTACCTAAACTTCGAAAAACCTTACTCGTTTTGTTTTCCATCAAGTCTTCGATTTTTAATTCACCAAAATCACAAAAGGAGTACTTAAATGACGCTGCTAAACTATGACGTTACGCCTAGGTATTTCAAACATTTTTAGAACAAAATGTCGTTTTTGACAGATAATAAAAAGTAACTTAGATGACTAGCATTCGTCATCCCTATTTTCTATAAGTAATTTATCAGAATCGCTTGGTCCTCCGCATGAGAAATGTTGAAGCAAAAGATTTCGTGCAATCAGATTGTTGACCTTGTAAATGTTCTTCTGTTACGAGTATCTCTTTTTTTGTTGTTAAGCAAACAGGTGGTAAGTCGAAAAACGCTGTCTTTATTACCTACAAACCTAGGTAAGTAATATGTTAGGGTATTTAGTCAAGTATGAAAAGGATCTGTTAACATATGATCTTTGGTCTTCCCACTGTTTTAATATTGACCATAATAGGGGAAAATTTGAGTTACTTTTATCATCTGACAATTATCTAATAATTTAAATACAAAATTAAACTCGACTGCTAATCTTTATATATATAAATCTTCTGTCCGTGTGTTAGTCATTGAACTCCTCCTAAACGGCTGGACCGATTTTTATGAAATTTTGTGTGCATATCGGGTAGGTCTGAGAATAGGTTCTTATCTATTTTTCATACCCCTACGCGGGCGAAGCCGCGGGCAACAGCTAGTATCTTATATTACTCAGGGAATCAAGACGAATCTATAGCTGTTTGGGCCAAAAAACTTGACATACATACAAACATATCGATACCCCAAAATATTACCCTCCTACTTGGGTAGGTCGGGTAAAATTGATATTTTGTTGTAAAATTATTTGAAATTAAAAGGTTTGATGTCATTGGTTTCAAGTATTATTGATGTACTTACCCAATTATTAACCCGGCGTGAATGAGGTGAAAAATAGTAACATCAACTGTGAGGTGGGTGTGACATACCCAAATATAGAAATTGTCGATTTTGATAACTGAAACGACTACTTATTACTGTAATATATTAATTTACATTAGGGACATGAGGTAAAATGATAAAATTACCCAGTTGTAGATATAAAAGTATTTATATTTCTATAATAAAACAATGTAGTATTTTTTTACACAAAAATCAACAATATTTAGAAACTATGATTTAATATCTAAAAAAACTGAGATATTTTGACAACTGTACACACAAAATAAAAAATTTATCTGTCTTCTATAATTGAGGTTCGAGATAACATAAAAGCAACATGAAACATACAATATCTTCTTTAATGAGGTCGGATATTACGTACCCGCTGTGTGTTTGCGCACGTGTAGTTCACTAAAAATTTTAAAAAAAATTATATTAAAAAATCACTTAAAATCTCTCCTCGCGGCACCCCCTCCAGCTACCGAGCCAGCCGAGTTCCAAGAATCGTGCAGTTCAGAAATATGTATTTAGTATTTCATAGATCGGTGGGTATGAGATACCCGACGTCATTAACGCCGAGTTAAAAAAAAAATACGTAACGGAAAATATAACGAGTAAGGTTTATTGAAATTTCAGTAGGAAAGCAACAATTTTTCATAATTTATTTTTGATGTAATCTACTAGCCCATTACGTGTCTCCAGATCCGTAAGACTGCGGGAGCTAGCGCTGCCGTCCCGCCGATCGTTTGACGTGCAGCTGGGTAGTGGCTCCAAAGCCAGGGTCCAGCTCCTACTGCCGCCCTCCTGGCGCGAGGAGCTGCGTGATGCCGCCTTCCCCGTGCTCGTTCATGTGTAAGTGTGCCCAGAACACAGCTAATGTTGTCAGGTACTAAATAACTTTAGGAATTCATTGAAAATTATAAAAACCCGAATGCTTACAAACAACCCCTCTTTTTGGCCAGTCGGGTAGAAATGTATCCTATGTCACTCACGGGATCAAAACGAATTTAACGATACCTCATACGTTAAAATCCTTTAATCCGTTCAGGCTGTGGCAGGGAACATACAAATCTACATTGGTAAATAAAACATACAATCGAAAAACATAGACCTCCTTCTGAGGCAGTCTGGTAACGAGGCAGTCGGGTAAATATTGAGGATATTTAAAAAAGATACGAGAGGCATTTAAAAAAATAAATTGAATGGTGACATATTATGGATGAGGACTAAATTACTCGTAATGTTATTTTATCTACTCTCATATCGTTAAATTCAAATTATAAACTTCAAAAAGTGTTTATATTGACATACTTTGTAAACACCATACCGAAATCAAATTATATATGTATATTAGTACTTCATCATATCAGCTCATATACGTCCCCACCGAGGGGCTCGAGCCTACCCTGAATAAGGGCGATCGGGCCTTAGTCGACTTTACACACAACCTTCGCAACAAATTTCTTCGCAGGCGTTAATTAACACTAAATAACATTAAATTAAATTACGTTTAATTATAGTACTTGCCGAAATTTTAAAATAAAATCATGTAGGTAAATTACATTTTTTTGTAAGAAATATTGTTTCATATTTTTTCTATATTGGTAAAATCCAAAAAACGGGGCGAATTCTAGAACTTACTATCATCAAGGAGATTTCATTAATTATTTTCTTCTACTGGATTGCCTAATATGCGAAGCGCGCCATTATAATAGCATTTCTAAAAAGTTTTGATTCCAATTTTTACCTGTCTGTGACAGCGTCCGCTTTAGCGCATGCGCGGTGAAGTGCTGGGTTATGGTGCCATTTCGTGGGATTTTTTTTCTTACTCTTTTAACTTTGATCTTTTATTTAGTTGGTTCAATCCCAATATGATTAGATAATGTAGTGTATGAAACTGCACATAAGTAAGCAATAACACCCCTTCATTATCAACAGTTTCATAAACTACTGCTCTGATGTAGTATTTGAAGAATTAACAGGTCGTCTACACGAATTTAGGTATCTCATACAGAGATATGCTGTATGTAAGGGGAGGATCTCATACAAATTGGTCATTGGCTATAGCCATCTTTATATGGGAAGTTCGAATTGCATGCAACTTCAGCAAACATAAAAGTTTATAAAACTAAAGTTAAGTTTTTCATGAGTTGAAGTCCACCTTGAAGTATTTACCACGCCTTATGCTTAACCGATGCTTAGTATTTATATGTAGGTATATGTCGCAGGCATACTGCATAATTCGTCAATATATATACGGTCGGGCAAATGTCAGGCAAAATATAATGGCGAGAGCAAGGAGCCTCGCTTCGCGCGGCTTTTTGACAGTTAAATCAATCAAACCTGACCAAACCTATCATCGTTCCAGTGACGGCCGTCCGGGCAGTCAACAAGTGACTGAGAAGTTCGAGGTGGACTGGGGTTCGTACATGTCGTCGCGGAACGACGTGGTGTACGTGAAGCTCGACGTGGCGGGCGCGAGGGGCCTGCCGCGGGCGCTGCTACGGGGGCGGCTTGGCGGCGTGGAGGTCGCCGATCAGTTAGCTGTTATTAGGTTAGACATATCTTCATTTGTATTCCTGATAAGATCGCGGAAATCCACTGAATGTGGGCAGCGTAGGACCGGTCGTCGTGGAAATCCTTGGGGGAGGCCTTTTTTCAGCAGTGGACGTCATAACAGTCATCATCTCTATTATGGACACTTTTAAGTACCTTTACTGTTAGTTTTTTTTTTATTATTCACAATTGGTTAAACCCTTGGTATCATCTCAAGTGACGATGATGCTGAAGATGGAAGCGGGCTTACCAAGATTCCCCAACGCAATGGGGAACTGACTATCTTGTCTTCAAGCCGAAACACATCGATGCTAACAATATGTTGGCGGCAAGACTTAGAGCAGCCAGGCTGGCTTCGAAAATGCCCTTCCACCAACCAAAGTGACGTAACCCTAGCCGCTGATATTAATATCAAGTTTCGTTCCAGATATTTATTAGAAACGTTTAAATTCCTGGACGTGACCCGTGTGGCGGTGTGGGGTTGGGGCTACGGCGGGTACGTCACAGCCATGCTGCTGGGCTCGCAGCAGTCCACGCTCAAGTGCGGGATCGCTGTCTCGCCGATCACCGATTGGCTGTATTATAGTAAGCTTATTTTCTGTTTAAATGTTGTCTTTCGACGAGAGGTGTCAAGACTTTTTGAATTCGATTCATTGCAGAATCGAAAAAGTCTAATTTGAGTATTTTGCCTTTTAAGGTTGACATAATCGAATCCGTTCGACTATTTCAACGATTCCTTGTAACGATTCGAACTCGAAGAGCTTAGAATCAGCTTAGGGAGCTGGAAAAACACCACCTAAATCTATAAAAATTAAAAAAGGTTGGATTTTACGTAGAGTAGAAGCAGAAACGGATAATATGTGAATATCCTGGGACCTGGCAGGAACAACACAAAATTCTTCCAAAGCGATATCAGTTGTTTACGTTGTCACTAAACCCACTTTCGCGTTAAAACAGTACAGTACAATATAGGTTACTAGATAAATTTTGCAAAACGACTTTATTTTTTACAATCGCTTAAAGTAATTTTCGTTACAGTTAATACGTTTAGTCATGCGTAAAAACCGATCATCAAGAATATCTGATCCCAAGCTCTCAAAAGCTTCTCGTCGCTGGTAAATTTCCGCCCTTTCAGCTTATCTTTGATAATAGGAAATAAAGCAAAGTCACAAGGGGCTAGGTCGGGGCTGTATGGTCGATGCTCAATTGCTCAACCATTTTTATCCTAGCAGTTTAAAAAAAAATTCACTGTGAGTGCCGCTCGATGTGCCGGTGCGTTATCGTGGTGAAAATACCAAGTACCGAGTCTGGAGTTGGGACGCATTTCCTTAAGTTTATCAAGCACCTGAGGTAAACATTCATTAGTGTACCAGTTAGCTGTTACAGTACGCTGACTGTCCAGAACTACTCGATCGATTATAACACGGCTAGTAAAAAATACAGCTATCATCTTCTTTTTAACAGATTTTAATTTGCGGGGTTGTGTTGGCGTAGGCTCATTTTCAAAGAGCCAAACTTTATTTTTACTTTTAGATGGCACATCATAATAATATAGCCAAGTTTCATCACCAGTGACGATGCTGTTAACATAAGCACTTAACCCGTTTTCAAATTTTTTTTACATTTTTTTACACCATAATACACGACATAGTCCTTTTGCTCCTCCGTTAGGTCGTGAGGTACCCATAGAGTGCAAACTTTTCTTACTCCAAGAATTTCATGCAAAATTTTGTGAACACTTGGTGCACTGATGCCCAGGGCTTCTTCTATTTGCCTATAGGTCATTCGACGATCAACTCTTAACATTTCTTCTATTTTGGCAACGTTATCTGGAGTACACACGTCACTGGGTCGTCCCGATCTTGGTGAATCAGAAACTTTGAAAATTTCCACGTTTAAACTCACAATACCAACGGTAAACAGTCGTACGATGAGGGCAGCTTTGTTCGAATACAGATTGCATTTCCTTGAGACAGTCATCTAACGACAGACCCCTCTCAAAGTTGTAACGAATTACAACTCGTAAGTCGTCTCTAGACCACGCCGACATCTTTAAATATTAAATCTATTTTTTAATAAAAAAATAATAAAAAAAGAAAACTTTTTCCCGCCAAACTTGGTCTATGGAAATAAAGTTTTAAAATATATATATGATATGCCACCTCTTTGTTTCATATTTGTGTATTGCAAAACTTATCTAGTAACCTAGATATTTCAAAAGATAAAATTAAATGATCCCACCAGATGCAGCCTTTACGGAACGCATCCTAGGCCAGCCGTCGGTGAACTACAAGGGCTATGTGGAGGCTGACGCGTCGCAGCGCGCGCACCACGTGCCCGCGCATGCGCTGTACCTCATCCACGGCATGGCCGACATGAGTGCCCCGTACCCGCATGCCCTGCAGCTTGCCAGGGCGCTGACTGACGCGGGCGTGCTCTTTAGATATCAGGTCAGTGCTTCAAGAAAACTCCTATTCATCTAAGTTCTTCTAGTGAACGTCACCGCTAATACTTTGCACCTGGTCCACGGCATGACCAGCATGAGTGCCCCGTACCCGCATGCCCTGCAGCTTGCCAGAGCGCTGACTGACGCGGGCCCGCTCTTTGGATATCAAGTCAGTGCTTCAAGAAAACTTCTATTCATCTAAGTTCTTCTAGTGAACGTCACGGCTAATACCTTGCACCTGGTCCTTGGCATGGCTGATATAAGTGTCCCGTATCCGCATGCTTTGCAGCTGGTCAAGGTGCTGACTGACGCGGGCGTGCTATTTAGGTATCAGGTCAGTGCTGTAAATAAACTCCTATTAATCTACGTTCTTCTTGAGAACGTCACCGCTAATACTTTGCACCTGCTCCTTAGCATGGCTGATATAAGTGCCCCATACCCGCATGCCTTGGTGCTGACTGACTCGGGCGTGCTATTTAGGTATCAGGTGCTTTAAATAAACTCTTATCCATCTAAGTTCTTGTAGTGACCGTCACAGCTTAAACTCTGCACCTAGTACACGGCATGGTCGGCACTCACTGATGCAAACCTCTCTCACGGTCTCACGGTAAACTTGACACCGTGTATTCAAATGCATTTCACCTGGCTGAAGCTTTGAGGTGTGCTTTTTGTGCTTTGTTATAACTTCGCTTATTATGATTATATTCATCAGGTTTTGTTTATACCAATCATCATCATCATAATAACAGCCGAAAGACGACCACCGCTGGAGAAAGGCTTTCCCGAAGGGTTTCCACAACGTCAGGTTCTGCACTGCCCGCATTCAGCGGCTTCCCACGACCTTCACCAGTTTGTTGGTCCATCGAATGGGAGGACCGGTCAACTACTACTCGAGAACTTCGCTGCCCCAATAGTCATATGTTCCATCGAGCTATGTTCCCCACACATTATTAACTAATGTCTTTGGAATCGTGGCTCTCTAAACATCATTCTATCATTGGTTCTTTCTTTTGCACATATATTTATAGAGCTTATTGTCTTGTTGCAGGCATATGCCGACGAAGGGCACGACCTGATAGGCGTGATCGAACACGTGTACCGGTCCATGGAGGACTACCTTCGCGACTGCCTTTCCCTGGACCCCGAAGACACCAAGTTGCCGCCCCCTGACAGATAAGACTAGCCCCTACCACCACCCTCACCCAGCAATAAATCGCAACCGATCACATCACTACTATATCCTATTGTTATCTTATCAATCAGTTACTTGTAAATATGTATAAATTGAAATAGTGCTTTAATAAAATGTGTTCCCACGTTTAGTTCAGTGACGCCTTTCGTTGATGATGTCATAGAGGTGACGTTATGACACGAGCTCTAGGCCTCGTGTGAATTTGACTAGATTAGGTGACCGTAACTTATGATGATGACAAGTCTGTTCAATTTGAGGATATGCATGAGTCAAATATAAAGTTGTTAGTAATAGCGCAATATTTAAATATTAAAGGTTTTATTATGTTCTTTAAGGTTCGATTCGAAATAGTACAATTATAAGAATTGAAATACTCCTCATTGATACCATGAAACTTTTCTTAGCGCTCAGCGCCTAACTATCGGCTTTGAATTCTGCTAGATAGGAACTATAAAATTATATACCTCTTATTACAATTTGTAAACGATCGCTTATTTACCTTTGCAGAGTCTACAAAGTGACATTAAAATTGTTAATAAATATTGTGATCATTCTCGTACTTATAACATTCGAGCTTGTTCTCTTTAAGCTTTACTATTTTCTACCGCCACATTTACTATACCAAGCTTTTTACCTTCTGTATTCTTAGTGTGTCCATTCACTGTATAAATGATACTAACTAAAGCGTAAAAAAAATCTTATATATAATAGCGTCTGCACACAGCGTCAGCTATCACTGGTTCAATGAACATTTAAAAAATTGTGAAAGTTTGCTAAGAGTTTTGGGATTTAAAAAAATTGACATTCATTTCTCACGTTTCTTCAATATCTACAATACAATCAGACCATGCCTTTACCAACAGAATATTGATATTCTATCACTTTTGTTTAGTTTTGTTCAATATATTATATTACTAAGTTTTACTAACATTCAAGTTTGCTATTGCTGTTTCGATACCTCATAAGTGTAGTCCCAAAGTGAATCCTATCGTAAAAGTAGCATTTAAGTTAATGAAGTGACCTTGATCATCCTTTAACTTCGCGGCTATTGCTCTCTCACTGGATCATCTCTTATATTCTACTTAATCGTCACTCATACAAAGTTATTACTAACCTGCTTTTACAAAAAAAAAACATTTGAAATTAGATTGCCGACTAAAATCTCTTGTAAGAAAATTTCCCTATCGCGTTATGTAATTGCAAACCAAATCGTACCAAGTACTCACCAACAGGGGTCCACAAAATTATATTGAAGTCAAAACCACGTAAGAAATCAGAGTCAGACCCACCTCCAGAAGAGATGTAAACATAGCTTAATAAAATATAGAATTATAGGAATTAAATACATAAAATATCCCAAAACGATAACCGAGAAACTTATAGTTATAAGCAGAGTTCTTCTATAATATCTTTGGTTATGAGATTAGATGTACCAATTTTTTTTAGAATATCCATTTCATATTTACGTTTATCCGACACTCTTACGGTGAAGGAAAACATCGTGAGGAAACCTGCACACGCCTGCGAAGAAACTCGAAAGTTGTGTGTGAAGTCGACCAACCCGCACTGGACCCGCATGGTCGACTAAGGTCCGATCGCCCTAATTCAAGTTAGGCTCGAGCCCCTCGGTGGGGATGTATATGAGCTGATATGATGATGATGATCTTTATATGGAAATGATATGCTTTTTATTATCACTAAAATTTTGTATATTTGAGTGTATTTGGCTGCACCTCACCTGATGGTAAGTGTCTATGTAGCCAAGGTTACATTCTCAAATACGCTAACTTAAATAGTGCCCATTCACTCTCGCTTTGAAGATTCCTATATGCGAATCGGGAACACAGACGCCCGGCACGAAATGCACTTCTTTAGCCGTTCGCGTGATGAACGATGAAGAAAATGCTTCATGCGTGTAGGTGAAATATTGACGACAAACGGGTGATATCGCCCCACCCGCGCCTTGTCGTCCGATGATAGAACGAAAAGGGGTATAAGGTCGTGTCGTGAGGCACATCATCATTATCATCATATCAGCCGAAAGACGTGGACAAAGACGTCCCCAAGGATTTCCACGATGACCGGTCCTGCGCTGCCCACATCCAGCGGCTCCACCAGGCCGTCGGTACACCTGCGTGGTCGTGGAAGGCCTGCCTACGCTACGTCTTCCGGTGCGCGGTCGCCACTCGAGAACTTTACTGCCCCAACGGCCATCTGTTCTACGAGCTATGTGCCCTGCCCACTGCCACTTATTCTGTGAGCTATGTCGGTAACCCACGAATCGGTGATATTAAGTAACCGAGGCACACCATCCGAAATGAATCATGTAGACCACCGATAGGCAGGAGACTTACTTGAATGTCACGTAAATGCCCCACAGTAGATAATAGGTTGCTGTAGTAAAAGTGAGACAGATATAGTGTAATTTTCATACAGTTTGATTCCCTCAGCTACGTCTTTGAATCCGTTACTCAACTCCAGTTCTCCGTGTAGCCGAGAAAAGATATTGCGTCTCTATAGAGATATTATGGAAACTCTGTGTTTATAGGTATCTACGAATAAGTTATCAATAAACATCATTTCATTGTAGAGTGTAGGATCAATGTATTAGATAATAAGCTTGTACAAAAACCAGATTAACGGAGCTAGAAAATTGCCTTGTTATAGAATCAGATACGGGCAGTCACCATGATAATACGTATCTATATAAAGTAAATCAACAAACTTTTGTTTAACTGGATTAAATTTAAACAAACGACTCCATAGCGCTGTAGAACAAAGTCGTCTCATAAATTTAAAGTTAAAACTAACCATGAAAAAAAAACTGTTTTCCAAACACAAATATGGATGGAATCATCGTTGCTAGTTTTGCCACAAAGACATATACGTAGACTAATAATATTTCATTGTTGTTGTGTAGATATAAATAAATATATAATTAAACGTCGTTCGCCGATATTTGTTAAGTGTTATCGGATACCTGCATAGACGCATATCGTACTGCATTCCAGATTTGTGAAGACTGCCAATTTGGTCTAAATTTTACAATCATTGTATAATTACATACGATACGTCGTCGATGAGATTTATTTCAATTGCCATTATGGTCTTAAAGATGCTGTGATTCTTCTATTGCGTAATTATAACTATATATTGGATTTATTGTAACGGATGATTATATCGTAATCTGATATTAAGTAGGGCCTAGTGAAAATCAATTCGTTTTAATAATTAATAATTACTGTAAGTTTAACGTTAATTTAGATATATTAAAATTCTTCCATTATATGAAACAATAACGTTGCTTTGTTCTCCTGGAGTTAACAAACATGGACAATATTAATAAATATTACGGTCTACATCTACATCACACAACTTATTTATTATATTTTATATGATAAAATATGAGAGAGTTCGTTAACCGGGTGCTTTAAATTTTACATCATGTTGTACCTATTTCGTTAGTGAGGGTATGTAAATGAACATTATTAAGACTTAGTTAGTCTTAATACTCCATAGTATTAAGACTTAGTTAGTCTTAATTGTAAAGGTGTGGGTGCCGACTTACTAGTGATTGGAATTGTGTAAACACATAGCTTCAGCATATTCCATCTTATAACAAGCAAATTAAACAATAAAAAACTGTAATTCTATGAGTTTACCTCTTGCTTCACTAGGGAGGGGCGTCGGGAGCCTAACTCAGCGTCATCAGTCGATGTTGTGCATTAAATATTGTTTAGCTCACATAGTGTAACGTAAATGTATTAATAAAACATGTGAAAACACCAAGATTCGTATTATAATGTCCTTTTAAATGAATGATAATTATAGCATTTGGTAAGAGCACCCACTAAGGTTTTGATCAATATTTATCGATTGTTTGCACCCTCACTGCTATGATGTTTTCCACAAATTATAGTTATTTAGCCCTTAGTCTTCCAATGTAGCAAAAGCTTCCATACCGTATCTCTTACTGGGGCAGGATTGTAGAAACTTTGTGATGACTATGTCAATTACTTCTTTAGTCCTGATCAGCTATATCGATGTTGAATCTTAATGTCTGATATCTTCAGGAAATTCTATAAAATAAAGAACTTTTGTGCTAGCTTGTCCATATTCTTTGGATGTGGTTATTGATGTGAATCAGTAATTCTGTGTTCTTAGAATCCCATGTAACCTTGTAAAGTAACCTGCAATCGACATAAGATTTTTAAAAGCAACGATGCGCATAGAATAATAAGTTGATAACTATTACTTACGAGTATCCAGATTCCAGCTACAGTAAACACTAGGGTTCTGTAAGTATACAAAATTGATATACTGTGTCTAAAATTTACGTCGATTGTAGCTGAATATCTACCCGGTGAATACAGTGTAGAGTCCGCCTCCTGTACCTTAGAGGCCCGCGGATTGTCCCCTAGGTAGTGGATAGATTGAAAATGAACATAGCACTGACCACAATAAAATGTAGGTATATTATGTACTAAATAAGTACAGTCCGCGCGTGAGCTCCGAGGAAACGGGGGCTGAGGAAGCGGGCGGGTGTGCGCCGCGCCCGACCGTCGGTTCATACCCCGCACTCTCCCAGTACAGTGTCTTTTAGTGTCCATCTTTGACGCGAAAGCACGCTTATCGAATCGTGGTTTTTAATTTTGCGATAGCAGTGTTATTTTTTACTTTAAATAGTACTACACTTGTAAGTTTTGTGTGTGCGCAAATAGCTATTTAATTTGTATGAAAAAGGAATAGCGAGCACGAGCAATGACAACAGGCATAGAAAATAATCGTTTGAAAAATCAGTTTATTAAATTAAATACATATACGTGACACTTTTTTTTTTATTTCAGGTACAAAATACCCTCATAGAATTATTTCATAATTTTCATTCGCGCGGAGGCTTGAGATATGAGAGTATCGATAGCTCAATATAGACTATATCACAACTTTAGCTCATTACGTCAAAATCCCTTAACATTCCTCGGAGCTCGCGCGTGAACTGTATATTATGTAATAACTGGGACAAAGTTACAAAATTATTCAATAATGATAACTAGGTACTTATTTAATTTTGATGAAACAGCTACGTAAAGAATTTTGCACTCTAGAATGTTATATGGCCTAAACCTTTCGCTAGAATGGAATAAAGCCCGTGCTTAGTATAGAGCGGACGATAAGTTTGTTGGTTTTGGTGACTTAGTCTCTTTAAAATATTACAAAGCCTTAATAAATACTTGTACACAGGCCAGCACATCAAGCTACACACTTTGGACTTTGTACCTTTATTATGCCGTACGTTTATGGAACAGATTATCACTACGAGTGTCTAGCTTGATGTGCTGGCCTTTGTACATAAAATACAAAACGTTAGTTTCTCGCTATTTATTGTGTTCAGTGCAATGTTGTTTGATGGTCCTAGTAAAAATCAACTAAAATTCTATGTTACTGTTAAATCAGTGTTATTAATATTATCTTATCTCGTTTAAGAGTTACAGTGTTGTATAGAATGTTAATTTTAGTTTAATTTGTATGTAAATTCGGAAAAGATTCTGTTGTTTACTGTAAAGTTTCTTTTGAATAAAATAAAAATTTGAAATTTACATAATCGTTTATTGACTAGTTTATTTTTCACATCACAAGCGTACCCTCACGGTCACTGGTCGGCCAACTCGAAATGGACACTGTTAGAGCGACAGGAGTGGTCGTACTCCTGGGTCCACAGCTCCGCGCTTCGGAAGTACCTCTCCAGGTGCTCGTGCTTGAGCGACGTATCTGTCTGGCCATCCGTCGCTCCACTGAACGTGCAGTCTGAGGTGGAGTTGGTGCGCGACAGGTTACGCATCAGCTCGTAGTGCGAGAAGTTCATCGACATGACCGATGCGCTGCTGAAGCCCGGGTTGACGTTGCTGCTGGGGCTGGAGGCATCCATTATGGACTCGGGTGGGGGGCCTCCGCGCCGCTGCGAGCCGCTCGCTGCTCTGTAGTCTTCGTTTACCAACTTACTCTTTTTCAGGCGCCCCAAGGCTATGTCTAGGGATTTAACAGCATCATTCACGTTGAAAGAATTGCGCTTCACTGCTTCGTTCTTGATTTTCGATGGTGGTGTATTGTCGTGAGACTTTGTTTTAGATATATTCTTTTTGTCAACATATTGTGGTGTGTCCGTTAAATCCATGACTATATTAAACGTAGGTGATTTAGATAGGTCGGTTTAAATAAATAATAAATTAATTAAACACAAATCTGCTTTCACCTACATTCTGCAACAAATTTTGTCTGGTTTGGTGTATTCTGTATTGTAACCTCTACACCTAAACCAAAATATACATAGAGGCCAGTCAACATCTCAGCTGACTTCAACCACAAATGAGAAAGGAGTACCTAAGCATTTCTACGTCTAAGTTACGTACGATAAACTTATAGTTTTTATTGAACAACTCTATTGCCTCACTAAAATACAAACTTTTTAGCTGCATAATTATTTCACCCGTGGCGTGAAATGGTCTGAGCTTTATTTGTAGATTTGTATCCAGCGCCATCTCTATTGGTCCTTTTAAACTTCCGGCAGGGCGCGCCAGCCAGCGCCTCAGACGACAAAACAACCCTTGTACTGTTACAGCTTATACTCAATAGATGGCGGCACAACATAAAAATGTACTTTGTTTTCGTTTTGGAGAAACATAATAATACCGAAGTAACCAGAGATGTGTAAGGGAAAGTAACTATCTCATCTCTCTCATCATACATAATACTAACCGCTACTTGTGGTTTTGATAAATGCAAGTAAATTATAATTTATTGATTTTAATTTTTTTTATAAAAAAATTGAGTGCGTTTGGCTGCACCTCACCTAATGGTAAGTGCCGATGCAGCCGAGGATGTAACACGCAAGCTCAAATAGTGTCTATTCACTCTCGTCTTGAACATTCCTAAATTATAAATACATACATACATAAGATCACGCCTCTTTCCCGGAGGGGTAGGCAGAGACCACATTTTTCCACTTGCTACGATCTTAGCCACCATTTTGTTTGTTATAAAGTCATAAAATCTCAAATTTCACTAATCTTGGTACAAAAAACTTATCAACTATCTTCTTCTACCTACTTACTTATAACTTAAATTATAATATACCAAAATTTATCATATAGTTACTCAAATAACCACCTAGTTTGATCTCTCCCGGTGCAAAGGTAAAGGTGCCCAATAAGCGCATGCATTGCCGCGTTGCATCGCAATGGACAACCTTTGCACCAGGAAAGAGAAAAACGTGGGCCACAATCATTATTGCTCAGCCGGTGAACTAAGTTCTTGACAAAACCTTTCGCCTCAGCTGCCCAAGGTCCACTCGTTTCTACGGCGAAGGGGATGAAAATATAAGCTTGCTCCAACGCCATATATTTAGAGCGTTTGCCTCTGCGGCAGAACCAGTCTCTCGGACTGTGCGTGAGAGGTGAGTCGGAGCAAAGGTGCACACGCATGTGGCGTCCGACAGCATGCATCTGCCACGGCATCAGGGTCAAACCATCTAGTCTCTTTCCGACAGTGCGGCTGAGGCATGCACGGGATATTGGCAGACACTATTGCTCGTCGCAGAATGTCGTTCAAGGCGTGGTAACGCGGGAACTTTCCAGCACACCTACGGCAACTCAGCGCGTGGTGGCCATTGGCTTCCACTTGGAAGCCGCAAATGCATAAACGAGGTTCACATTGCAGCACAAGCGGAGAGCCACGGCCACGTGCAAAGAGTTGCCGTCGAGGAGCGTGCCCAAGTTGGGTGAAGAAATGCCAACTACGCACCTGACTCAGGTCGAAAATGGTAAACAGTAAATATTAGAACACCTTATACATAACTGGATGAATCTATTTAATTAAAGAATAATGAAAGGGGTATTTTATTAAAATATTAACTGGCAATATAAAATATAAAACATACAACGAAGTACGTATATTGTTTAAACCATCTATTTAATTTATTTATCACATTTATAATATTACCAAAGTATAATATATATTAGTACTAACATACAGTATGGACACTCCCTGCCGCTATCTAGATTGCGACCTCACCCCCTCGCCACCTAGAATGATACAGATTGGTTACAGTTTGGTTTTTGAACGTATAGGATCTAGCCATCATTTTGTTTGTTCCGTCTTCGTTTTTTGAAATGTTTTTCTGCATTTCTGGTGTGAGATTAGTAAGGATAATATGAAACACAGTCTTTTTTTTTTAAACAGAACTTATATTTAACCCAATCGATGACATTACTTAAATTTGCAATCTGTAGAATTCTTATTCTACAGATTGCAGTTTCAAAGATTAAATCGCCTTTCAAAGATTAATGCCAGGTGCCATCACCCTAAGAAGTCGGCCTGTATAATCTTGGAGGGTAGATAAGCATCACAGAGCGCTGCGCCAGTCGGGGCCACAGCCTCTATTTCTGCTTTGACGCCGCTAGACAGCATCGCTATCAACTCTTCTTTAATTTTTGATCCTATAGAAATGAACATTTTTCTATGTTATTAGTTTTTATTATATCGAAATAGGCCTTCCACTCGGTGGACCGGCGAGATAGTGAAGGTTTCGGGAAGCCGCTGGATGCGGCCACACAGGATCGTCGTTGTGGAAATCGTTGTCCAGCAGTTCACGTATTTTGGCTGATATGATGATAATGAATTCTCATAAATATATTCCAAGAGAAAAAGAATTCGCTAGAAAGGCTACTATAGCCCGTCAACTTTGTGCGCGATACGCCTGAGCAGCTGAGGCGGGGTGTGCGGGAAGATCTCCGCTAGCCTCAAGCTCCCCCGCGGAGATCGTGTCGTGTCATGCTACCTCGCCCGCGCCTACCCGCCCGTACCGCAGGTATACCCGCGCACGAAGTTGACGGGCTATAGAGTAACTAGTATCTCATCTGTGCTATAGATAACTAGTTACTGTTAACATACAACATAGATAGATACTACATATCTGCAACATTCTACGGCTGACGTAAAAAAATCACATTAAAGACATCAACGCGTAAAACATTGTACACCGAACATGTCGTAAAAAATCTCATAGAAAAGACATCAACGCGAGCATCATTTTACATTTATTTTCGTAATTATGAGTTATCTTAGAGAAAAAAACATTAAGGCTATAAGATCACTCAATCCAAGCAGGTTGATACGTGTTTAAATAATATCGAACGTAAGTCTATTCATTTTAAGTTTAAATCAATGCGGGCTTTAACGCGGCTGTTACGTTGACACCGAACGCCCAATTCTAGATTTTTACATGTTTTTATTACTTTTCATTACTTTCAAATTAGTTTAAAAAAAATGTGTTCAATTAAAGTGAAAGGTATTAAAGTCACCGATTTTTGTGTGTTAGTTTCATTCAATATTGTCTTTACTATTTGTCTTCGAGAAATTTTGCAATTAATGCCAAAAACAGGGTCTACACTATATTTTTTACATCAAAAATTGTATTAAATTAAATCGACTTTTTATTACTTTAAGTATATTATATATTTTTTACATGGTGATATAGCTTTACACAGTCTTTCAATAATTTGAATTGAATATTGCCATTTGACCCACCTTAAGGCTTTAACGAAAAGCACCATCCGATGCCTGACTTAAAAACCGTATTTAAGGGTATTGTTTTAACACAATAATATGAAATTATTGGGATCAACAAAACTTACCTATGCTAGATTCCAGGTAAGGCCTCTTCAATAAATTCTTGAGCTTCCGTTTATCCAGTTCGGTAAGGACCAAACGAGCTTCGGGTGGAGCGAGGGTCATGACATCGTGATGCCGTACTCCAAGCAACTGCAAGGAACTGCAGGCGAGACTTGACGCCAAGTGCGACTGGGCCTGGAGCAAGAAAAACTTTGTGACAGATGAACAATTAGACATCTTATCCTTGTAAGTGGGGGCTGCAGTTGCAGCGACACTTCGACCCAGTGGGATATTTTATGTCAACCCCTATAGCCTTTGCACCCCAAACCTACTCGAAGATGTGCTGCATCAATGCAGCAATTCCGCTGATTGGTAGGTGCTTGTAGTCCTCCGGTTTTGGGTAGCCATCACCTAGGAGGTACATACGCTTGCTAGCCAGGACGTAGCAGTGACACAGTAAGTGTTCCATTGATTCTATATCTTCACCACAAGCCCTGCAGGTCGGGTCATTCGTCAGGCCGATTTTTTGCAGGTGTGCGTTTGTGGCAAAGTGGCCCAGTCAACGCTCCTGTTACAGCCCTGACTCGCGTCCTGCTGTTATTCCAAATGTACTTGGTGTCCTGTGGTACCTCACCGATGAAGAGCTTAGAGTGTTTATGTCTATCCTTGGATAGCCATGTCAATCTGGGCCTTCCCTCGGCCTGTTCCTTTAATGCCCTTATAATAGTGCTCCTTGGTAGCCCTATTCTCGGTTCTGGACCACACATTGTCGTCTGTGATCCCATTCTAGCCAGTAGCCATTAATATGATATAAATCAGACATACACTACAGACATCCTATATAGGTTGGTATATTATCATGTGTGAGAGTATGGAGCTTTTGGTCCGGGTATGAGTTGGGCCGTGGCACCATATTGACGAAGCCACTGACTGAATATTTTGACGATTTTACTTCATCTCATGTGACTGACATGTTTAGCTAATCTGTACTAATAAAATCATTTATCCTGACAGACCATAAACGCAGAACTCAAAACACTGAACGGATCGGGCTGAAATTTGGCATACAGATATGACGTAGGCATCCGCAAAGAAATCATTTTTTCATTCGTAATTGGTAAGTTATGTATTTACTTTGGGAAATTCCCACGGGAACGGCAAGAAACGGGATCTGCGTGGGCAACGGCGCTAACCATCCGCTAGTAAAATATACTTATATTCTCAATCTGTGCAGATACAAAATTTAGACTCAGTAGGTATAGCATTTCAGCAGAAAAGGTAGGTATATAACAAGTTTTGTAATAAGTCTAACTGATTTCGTCGAGGCAGAAGAAATTTAGAAACAGCCGAAAAACCTATTGTTTCAATGTAATAGTGGATTGTTAAACCAAGAGATGAAAGTGACCCATTTCACCCGAGATATTTCTGGCGTTGGAACGAAGTGAGAGCGCCAATAGTTCTTGGATAAAGTGGGTAAATTCACCCGAGTTAAACACTCTACTTTGCATTTCGACTGTGAGGAAATGTATTATTAATATGATGTAAATTAATAAATAGATATATATAAGTTAAGTTTACCTATATCCAACCTCCAACCTTTTTGCTATGACTAGTTGTTATCACGGCCGACTAGATAGTACCTAATCGAGTTGGTCACGACGTGCATCTAGATGGCGATGCCGAAACGTGAAAAAATAGTGTCATGCTATAATGGCATTATAGCGGGCAGCAGAAAGAGGAATGATTTAAAATGTTAATCTTCTGTAATTGTGAAAAAATAGAACAACTTACTGTAAAATTATTTTAATATCAACCTAAACACGTCGTTTAATGTATAGCTGAGTTTAGATATATGAAAACCTCATAATTTAAGTAAATTTAATAATCCGACGCGACGTAACTCAATTAACGTCGACTCCGTGACCATGAAAAACAATACTTTCCACCCTAGGGATGAAAAAACAAATTTTCCACCCTACAAATTCAATAATTTAATTTAATTAAATAATTATATAATTTTTTTATTTTCCAAATTAAACTTTCCGAACAGGAGAGATGAAAAAAAATTAAAGCGTTTTACTCTCGTTACTTACTTTTGAACATTGATTGACACGTTTCAAGAGATCAGTAAATTATAATGATGTTCACTTACCAAAGAGCCGTACTTGTAGGTGAGAAAGATCTCGACGCCGTGAGGGTCTGCGTCTACCAAAGCTAGGGGCCGCAGTCGTAATTCCGAGCTCAGTCGGCAGACCAGCTGCCGGGTGCAGACGTCGGGGTAACCTTTACCCTGTTATAAACGAAATAGTTGATACTTGTAATTGTAGAATCTTGGTGGAACTGTATATCATACATATTAGTATACAGTCAAACCTGGATAAGCGAGAGTTCAAGGGAGCACAATCTCATTCTCGCTTATAGAGGTTTCTCACTAACCCGAGTTTCTCGCTAATGCAGGTACATGGGTAGCGTTTCTCTCTTATAGAGGTACGCAGCAATAACAAGTCACAGCAAGTACGAATGTAGTAAATATGTAATATGATAAAATTATGTACAACATATATTATGTACATATTATATTTTTAAATGCTGATTTTATACTTTTGATACTGGTAAATTAAACTCCCTCTGAATTTCATTTCGCGATTTTCCGGATTCAAACGCATTCACTATTTTAAGTTTATCACTTAATAAAAGTACTTTAATTTTCCGTTTTGACATGATGCAGAACAGAACTTTCCTTCGCAATTGATAACTATAAACTGATTAAGTCGGACAAACAGGACGGTACACAGGCACACGTGTCCATTCGAAAAGAATGCTATAGAATAACAACATTATTTAGTTCCACGAAATAGAATAGGTACATTATTGACGAGAAAACAATACAAAAACAATTGTAGGAAGTTCCACGAAAGTTAAGAATGAGTCATAAAATAGCAGATGTTAAATTTGTAAAAAAAACGCGACTGTCGCTTATAGAGGTAAAGATCAGTAGCAGTCTCACTTACGGAGGTCTATGAGGGAAAAACGACTCTCTTTTACAGAGGTTTCTGTTTCTCGCTAATAGAGGTTTTAGGAGCTTAAAATGACGGGTCCTGGCTATTACTCTCACTTATAGAGTTTTCTCACTAATCCAGTTCTCACTTATCCAGGTTTGACTGTATATCTAAGCTAATTCCACATAAAAGAAATAAAACTGCGTTAATAATTTGTCAGCGACCGGTTTCGAACACCATCTTCAGTCATCTCTATCGTTATAAACGAATCTTGGTAAGCCCGCTTCCATCTTCGGCATCATCATCACTTACCATCAGGTGATGTGATGCCAAGGGCTAACCAATTGTGAATAAAAAAAATTAAAAAAATCCTAGGCAAAGAGTAGGGACTATGTTAGGCTAGTTTAACATGTCGGATTCTGTTTTTTTTTTCGGAGCCCTGCGTTGCTACCCGCCAGGTAAGACGCGGCCAATTTTTTTTATGCCTTTATATACTCGTATGCTATGCAGTTTTTCTTTGTTTTTATTCACTCTTTCTGAAAGTCATATATTAAGAGATAATAAACTGTTAAATAAAATAAATTAACAATATGGGTATACGGATAGATGAGCCTTAAAAGAAATGCAATCTACTTCCCACCAATATCATAAATTTAAATTTGTTGATGTTGATCTTCTTGCTGAAATGAAACATCCTAAGTTTTATAGGTAAGTGAAAATTTCCAAGAGATAATTTCCAAACTCCAAGCAAATGAAAACACGTCCCCATCATCATCATATCAGCCGAAAGACGCCCACTGCTGTACAGAAGCCTCTCCCAAACATTTCCACCACGATCGATCCTGCGCTGCCTGCATTGAGATCGTCGGCAAAGTTCTCAAGTGACCACCGCGCACAGGGAGATATAGCGTAGTAGTTAGGCCTGGAGTGGGAACTCGCTGGAGGATCCCACTAGTGATGAAAATATGTTGTAGGTAACACATACCGTTATTATAATAACTGGAGCCAATCGTATTAAAGCTCCCTCGTCTAAGAGTTTTTGGAAGACCGCATCTTTTTCCACCACCAACATGTATTTGGCTGTAGTTTTAAACTCTTTTATACCGTTTACATCTTGAGATATTAATGCTCCTGTAAATACGAAAAACAATCACAAACAAATACACAGTCCTTCTAGAAAATCAGAAAAATCACTTCGCAATAAAATTTTAAGACTTTCTTTTCGCTTGTTTATCAGCTGATCAATTAAGTATCTACTAATTCTTTTTTTTTGTGAATTGGTAGATGGTTTCTTGTGTAAAGTTGTCCAAGCTACCTTTAATTTTTTTAGCGATTTCAAACGAACTCTATACAGGTGTAAGTTAAATCCTTACGAATATCATATGTGGGAAAACGTTTTGTTTGTTTGTTACTCCCTCACGCTTCAACACCTTAACCAATTTTGACGAAATTGGGCAACCACGTAGTCTATGTCATGGAGAAGGATATAGGTTACTGTTTAGCCAATGAAAATAGTGAAGTCCGATACAGCTCCTGAGGTAACAGAAAAAAAAGACTCTTTTTTTAGGGTTCCGTACCCAAAGAGTAAAAACGGGACCCTATTACTAAGACTCCGCTGTCCGTCCGTCCGTCTGTCACCAGGCTGTATTCCATGAACCGTGTTAGCTAGACAGTTGAAATTTTCACAGATGATGTATTTCTGTTGCCGCTATAACAACAAATACAAAATTTAGAAAAAGTGAAAGTCTCCATACAAACAAAAAAACGAGACCTACAGTACTCGCATATGATGTGTAACATGTGACAAAATACTTATGAAATTAATTAATTATCGGGTCGTACATTCACGGACCGACCCTTGTGTGATCAGTAGTATGTCATCTTTGCCTTTGCCATCACACTAGGCGGCATGGCTATGACAACCTTAGTTTTCGAGAATTAAAAAACGTTCGCATTTCCTGTTACACATTTCCGTCCCATTTCACGAAATCACTCCCACAAATTGCAGGAAAGCGAGAGCAAAGATGTTACACATCAAAAACTTTTTTTAACGTGAAGAAAATAGCGCCATCTAATACGATACTCGTACTTTACCGGTTTTTGGTTGATTTTTTTAAAATCGAAACGGAGCAACAGATTGTTGTGATTTTTTGCACAGAGATGGTTGAGGGGGTTGAAAATAACTACTAATTAGCATAGCCCGCCATTGTTTCCAAATCATTTCCACGCTCGCGCACGTCGGCGTCGCAACGAAGACGTGATTTTTTGCATATACATATAATTGAGGGGTGGGAAGTGACATAGACTGCTAATCAAAATAGCCCGCATAGTTTCCGGAGAAAACTCATGTCTACGCACAATCATAAAAACGATGTGCACGCGGGCGAAGCCGCAGGCAAAAGCTAATAGAGCATATTTTTAGGGGGCTTCTACTTAAGAAACTAAAGGAATGTTATTCTAACAACTTTGAACTCTTATTCTAACAAATCGATCAGCTGATTAAATACATTTTTTTACGACTTGTTAAAGACAAGATGTTCCGTTTCTTATCGGCTTGTGCTCCCCACGAATGACATGCTCTAATACCCTTTTTATAATTGGCATTGTTGTTTTTGTTTATAAAGCATGTAAGTAAAAAAAAGTTGGAGAAACAACAAGTTTTATACTGTCACCATCTCGGGTGACATGATGCCAAAGGGGCTTATCTACCAATTGTAACTAAACTCATTTTATAATCGTCCATCGAAATTAATAATGGGGCCGTTTTTATCACGCTTTTATATGTATTAGCTTCACCTGTATGTTTGTGTGTAACCGACTCCTTTGGACTCGTTTTTGACCCACTCAAACTACTTTGTAGACTTATCAAGAATCAGCGACAATATAATAATTTCATAAGTTTGAACTAAAAAATAAAAAATAAATAGAGTTTAAAAAAACTAAAAAACTCGCTTTTAAAGCACTTCGAACTAAAAAGTAAAAAATAATTCTTAATATAACTTGAAAATAATAATTAACAAATTACTAGTATTATTGTGAAAAAAGTGTGGGTTGCTCGATAGACGAAAAATATGGCACAGAGCGCCCCACGCTTTTTCGCAATAATACAAGTAATTTGTTAATTATTATTTTCAACATACATTAAGAATTATTTGATACTTTTTAGTTCGAAGTGCTTTAAAAGCGTGTTTTTTAGTTTTTTTAAACTCTATTTATTTTCACACTATTTAGGCTTGTAACGTCATCACTTTTCAGTATTTGAAAAATATTAAAAATAAAACGATGATCATAAAGAAAAAATACTAAAATTATATTTCATAAAATGGACAAAATTGGCTTTTTTGATACCTTTATTTTCTGTGAAAAGCTATTATTAACATGCAATGTTTGTATTTTAGTTTGTTTAGGCAGGTTAAAATCTTGAGATCGATTTTAAAGTGACTTCCAGGGGTTCGATTGAGCAGTTATTTGGTATGAGCGGTATCCCCGGTGACAGGGCTTACCAGTTGTGAATAAAAAAAGGAGATCATTATAAAAAATAATAATAATAATAACTAACATAGGCTAAGTCTTATTAACAAGTTCTGGATCGTTGTTATCTGAAAAATAAATGATAATAATAAATTGGTATTTTGAAGTTGATCTGATAATTAACTTTAGAAGTGGAATCAAGGATCAATCAAGATCGTCCACTTACCAGTAGAATCGTAGGAAATATTATGCTCGTCTTTTTAAAAATTTGATAACGTGTAATTATATTCATTTGATTATTTGTTTTTTTAGTATTAAAACTGATTTCATATATAATGTTTTTTTTTAGGCTTTTGAAAAGAAATTAGGGTATCAAATGATAGGGTTTGTTCAGAAGAGTACCAAATAATTAAAATTATTTTCAAACAAAAGCTAAATTTTTAAAGTTTTTAAAGTTAAATATTTTTCTAAAAACCTAAAAGTTTTTAGGTTTTTAGAAAAATATTTAACATTGCTAATTAATGGATCTGTGTATTCTTAGTAAGTAAGTATGAATATGTACTTTTAGCAAGTTTAACGGTATTGGTATAAAGATTGCTTGATGTAATACTAACTTATAGTTGATTGAATGATTTCAAAGTGATATTCTGCGTGTAAGTTATAAAATAAATATGTGTAACATCTTTCAATCTGTGGGAGTGATTGCGTGAAAAGGGGCGGAAGCGTGTAACAGGAAAGGCGTATTTTAGTCACGAAGGCTAAGGAAACAGGCCATGCCGCCTAATGCGAGGCCGTTTTTTTTAGTAACGAAGGCTAAGAAAACGCGGACATTCCGCCTAATGCGAGGCCCGAGGCCGGAATTCCGGTAGGTTTTTGCTTATGTCAGATGTACACATCATATACGACTACTGTCAGGCTTATTATTATTTTTTATTGGTTGGTTACTCTGGTTAACAATTATCAAGCATACCCTGTATATACCTTATACTAATAAAAAAAATCACAATGTAAACAAACTTAGTAGGGATTTGACAGTACATTTCCACAGTACATTTGCTTACCTTTTGCTTTTTTTTTAATGGTAGGTATATGGTATACTTTTTACTATGCTCACTTTTTCATATTTTACATTTTCAATTTACTGTCAATAAGAATACAACATAACACCAGTAACCTACCAATTCGTTGTATAAAAAAAATATTAGCATCAACTAATAGTGATTTTTCTTGCATTTGTCTCTAGCATTTACTTGCACTCGGTCATCAAGCATCCAATCCCTGACATGATAGGTCACATTGTGGCGCCGTTGTCATAAAATTATTGGTAAGTGTGCGATATTTCCACTGCTGCCTAAAGCCCATAACTGCTAATGTATATTCTTTATTGCCCACAAATATTTATACGAAAAACACTTTATAACTTATTATGGTCTTACAAAGGTGGACTTATCTCTATAAGAGATCTCTTCCAGCCAACCTTCCCGGGTGTTATAAGAATATAAGTACCACTTTACTGGTGACATAAATGTGTGATTTATCTATCCAAGCATAAAATTTCTACCTCCTGACGTCATACAATCAATGACGTTTCCATTTTTCATCAGCATTGTTAGTGGGCCGGCTATCAGACCCTTGGCCGTAGCCACGATGCCAAGGTTCCACGGTGGAGTCTCCAGCAAGCAGCAAACGTCTCTCACCGCCACGTCAAGGTTGGCTTGGTTACGGAGACGGGTCACGTTCTGGTAGAAAAGTTCCCTGAGTAATTGAATCATTTTTTTTAAATAGAATACCACTTTAAACTTTCACGATTATTCATAATGGCAAATTGAAAGCGGGACTTACGTGATTTTATTTAACATCATCATCATCATGTCAGCTCATATACGTCCCCACCGAGGGGCTCGAGCCTACCCTGAATTAGGGCGATCGGGCCTTAGTCGACCACGCGGGCCCAGTGCGGGTTGGTCGACTTCACACACAACCTGCGAGTTTCTTCGCAAGCGTGTGCAGGTTTCCTCACGATGTTTTCCTTCACCGTTAAAGCAATCGGTAAGTATATGTACGTAAGTTTTTGAAAAACTCATTGGTACATTGGCCGTCCAGATTTGACCCGGTACCTCTGGTTAGATGGACCGAGTCGTTACCGGTTGAGCCACCAACGCTTTTATGACCAACATATGAGCTGGTATTGATGTTAAATAAAATCACGTCAAGTCCCGCTTTCAATTTGCCAAAATAAATATATACTGTTTCATTATTAGTATTAAATAAGTTGTTATAATTAAATAAGTTGGCTTGTGATAACTACGTTTCACAGACTATCAAATCCCAGATTATATAGGGTATCATCATCGTGTCAGCTCATGTACGTCATCACCGGGGGGCTGGAGCCTACCCTGAATTAGGGCGATCGGGCCTTAGTCGCCAACGCGGGCCCATTGCGAGTTGGTCGACTTCACACACAACTTTCGAGTTTCTTCGCAGGCGTCTATAGGGTATATTCATATTCATTGGGATTCAAACGTTGGGAAAAACCAACGCTAATTACAAATAAATATAGTTTAAAAAAACTAACAAAACCTGATTTTAAAGCACAACAAACTAAAAAGTGAAAAATAATTCTTAATATGTATAAGCTGAAAACAATAATGAACGAAAAATACTAGTATTATTGTTAAAAAAGCGTGGGTTGCTCGATATACTCGTACGAAAAATATGGCACAAAGCGCCCCACGCTTTTTTCACAATAATACTAGTATTTTTCGTTATTGTTTTCAGCTTATACTAAGAATTATTTTTCACTTTTTAGTTTGATGTTCTTTAAAAGCGTGTTTTTTAATTTTTTTAACTATATTTATTTTTAATTTTTATTTTAGGATAATGAGATAAACTTGTGAAATTATTGTATTGCCACTGATTCTTGATAAATGTACAATATATGAATTAAATCTGTCCGGTTAAAGTGGGTCACAAACATACAAACAAACATTACATACATAAAGGTTAAGCTAATAAAAGCGTGATAAATATTTATGATAGCATTTGCTGTGTTAAGTCTACAATGTGTTATTCCAGTGATTGGTACACACTTAAAAATCCATATCCTAGAAACTACTGAAACGATTTTGATGAAACTTGCACTGTCCCCTACGTTGAAAGATACATACACTTAATAAAATGAAAATTATTGCATTCTGTTTTCTAGTATCTGAAAAATACGTGGACAATCGCCCTAGTTCAGGGTAGGCTCGAGCCCCTCGGTGGGGACGTATATGAGCTGATATGATGACGTGGACAAACATACATACATATATAATAACAAACATACATTTATGAAATTTGGTACGCCTCTTTAGAATCCCACATACTATACTAACATATATGAAAATTGTGTAATTCCAACAACATTACATACATACGTGTCGAATTGATATCCTCTTTTTTTTTGATATTGGTAAAAAAAACGCTCCTAGTAATCCAACAGCAAACCAAAACAAACTGGCACACCATACTAAGATGGCTGATAGGTTTGTATGAAAAAGTCTAAATATTTTAGCAAATTTAGAACGGGGTTTATTGGGGAAAGTTGTTCAGTTTCATGCGTAGAGTACACCCTGTTTACATTTCCAGGCGTAGTCTGTATACAACCTTTATAACGTCTTTGGCTGTAACAACTTATGTCGACAAAAGCTCTATGAATTGAATACAAAAATATATATGAATAACCGCCTCCGTGGCGTAATGGTAACGTCCATTAGCATCACTTTAGAGGTCTCGGGTTCGATTCCCGGCGGATTCTAACTTTTTATGACTCGGTTTGGTTGGTGGAAGGCCTTTTCTAAGCCCACCTGGCTAGCAACCACCATCTTACCAAAGTCTTGCCGCCAAGCATCAATTTCAACAATAATAATGTGTTCCGACTTGTAGATATGATATGCAGTTCCCCATTGCGTTCGCGAATCTTAGTAAGCCCGCTTCCACCTTCGGCATCATCGTCACTTACTATGAGTTGAGATGATGTCCAGGGCTTACCGAATGCGGATAAAAAAAGAATACCCACAAAGCTTTCGCAGTTAGGATAATATGAGTATTTAGGTAACACACCTCCTGTTAACTGTCAAGTTTTTCGTCAGCAACTCATGTACTTTAGCTAGTACAAAAACTATGGTATTGAATCTAGTTTTATCTTCGTTACTGTTGTAGCATAGAGTTGTCTTCTTCGCATCGCTAAAAGCCTTCAGAGTCACTCTGAAAAATAAATCAAACTGTTAACTTTCTATTTATGTGGTCTTCTTACTTTAAATTCCAAATAAATACCAACCTATCAAAGTCGTAAATGCAATTACTCCATAACTTTTGATTTCTTATCGTCAGTTTAGGCGTATCACCTGCTTCTGCGCAAGTATTGATGTCGCCAAGAATTCTTTCAACTTTTGCGATCAGTATCTTTCGTGCATCATTCACTTCCTGTAGCAAAATGTCGGGAGTTCTTTCTGGAACTATGCATAAAATATAGGTAGTTCTTAAGTAAAATAAAAGACACTACAATCAAATTCAGGTTTTAGTGCCGAACATACCATTTGGTTTCGCAGAATCCTTTAACATTTGCTGGACTTCACCAAAGTCCAGTTTTCGTTCCGGTAGGAACATAACGGTATTACTCTTCATATCCAGACAAGGTTGATTGCTGCGATACAATTTGTCTATAGCCAAAGCAAGCCTCGAATCTTGTTTGAAAGCTGCCGCTTGATTCAACTCCAAATCTCTCGTCAACCTCAATAGATCTTTGTTTATTAACTCCATTCTAAAAAGAACTGTTTGATATCCTTATTCTGTTCAAAGACATTAATTGAGAAACAAACGCGACGTAGTTCTATTAAAACCACTGGCAAAAGTGATGATGATCCCTGCCTACCGAGTGGCGAGATGTTTATCGACCACAAACAATAACAGCGTCACAATACGGAGGTCGTAAAAGGGCCACGAGACAATGGAGCAGCTCCTCAAGTGTTTTTACTTTACAGCGAAATCGAGCGAACAAGCCAACGGGATAGAATCATCGTCGGTGGCACATCCGACTCGCGCGCAATGAAAAAATGACACAATAGATTTAATCGAGAGATAGAGGCAGGCGTCTAGAGGAGCAGATGACACGGTGTGACGCGCCAACAAAGCGCGTGAAATGACGTCATAATAGCCTCGAATTATCGCCCCCTCTTGTCTCAGGCAAATATTTAACAACAGCCCCGTTTTTGTTCTCCTTCTTCGACAGAGGATCGTAAATAACAAGGCTAGCAGACAAATGATGCGGACCGTTACCACAGTGCTTTGTTATTCGTTGTGACATATAGCAACAAGATGATCTTTATGTCTTATTATGGTCTTGATGTTAAGTTATGGTCTGGTTACAAAATTCTTGGTAAATCACAACTAATGATGTTTGTGCAACTGTGTGATTAAATGTGGATTAAATTGAGAGACACATTTAAAAGTTATTTTAAAGTAAGGTTTTCAATCAATTTAAAAAAAAACTCGAATCTCGAAACAGCCTGCTTTCTTTTTGATGTGTAACATCTTTGCTCTCGCTTTCCTGCAATTTGTGGGAGTGATTTCGTGAAATGGGACGGAAATGTGTAACATGGGACGGAAATGTGTAACAGGAAGTCGCGAAAGCGCGGAATTCTACTTTACGAGAGTCCGACTCGCACTTGGTCGGTTTTTTTCGTTACTGTCAGATCCGCCACCCAGGTACAATATCGTCATCAAATCTAACTAACCTAAAGTATTTTGTCACATGTTACACATCATTTGCGAGTACTGTAGGTCTCGCTCGAATTTTTGATGTGTTACATCTTTGCTCTCGCTTTCCTGCAATTTGTGGGAGTGATTTCGTGAAATGGGACGGAAATGTGTAACATGGGACGGAAATGTGTAACAGGAAGTCGCGAAAGCGCGGAATTCTACTTTACGAGAGTCCGACTCGCACTTGGTCGGTTTTTTTCGTTACTGTCAGATCCGCCACCCAGGTACAATATCGTCATCAAATCTAACTAACCTAAAGTATTTTGTCACATGTTACACATCATTTGCGAGTACTGTAGGTCTCGCTCGAATTTTTGATGTGTTACATCTTTGCTCTCGCTTTCCTGCAATTTGTGGGAGTGATTTCGTGAAATGGGACGGAAATGTGTAACATGGGACGGAAATGTGTAACAGGAAGTCGCGAAAGCGCGGAATTCTACTTTACGAGAGTCCGACTCACACTTGGTCGGTTTTTTTCGTTACTGTCAGATCCGCCACCCAGGTACAATATCGTCATCAAATCTAACTAACCTAAAGTATTTTGTCACATGTTACACATCATATGCGAGTACTGTAGGTCTCGCTCGAATTTTTGATGTGTAACATCTTTGCTCTCGCTTTCCTGCAATTTGTGGGAGTGATTTCGTGAAATGGGACGGAAATGTGTAACAGGAAGTCGCGAAAGCCCGGAATTCTACTTTACGAGAGTCCGACTCGCACTTGGTCGGTTTTTTTCGTTACTGTCAGATCCGCCACCCAGGTACAATATCGTCATCAAATCTAACTAACCTAAAGTATTTTGTCACATGTTACACATCATATGCGAATACTGTAGGTCTCGCTCGAATTTTTTTTTATTCGCAATTGGTAAACCCTTGACAACATCTCACCTGATGATAAGTAACGATATTGCCGAAGGTGGAAGCGGGCTAACCAAGATTTCCCAACGCAAAGGGGAACTGGCTATCTTATCTTCATGCCGGAACACACCAATGATATCAACGTTGATATTTGGCGGCAATACTTAGATAAGATGGTGGTAGCTAGCCAGGCGGGCTTATAAAATGCCCTACAAACAACCAAAACTATACTTAAAACATATGTATAACGTCACTCGATATAACGATTCACTCTTTGAAGCGTCAAAATTTTCTGGCTCCAGTTGGTTTACTTTGACGCTAATTTCTCTCTGTATAACGAAAACTCTCAATAACGTCACAAAATGCCCGGTCCCTTGAGTGTCGCTATATAGGGTTTACACTGTACTTACAAAACTACATTTTTTAACATAATTAACTGAAAGATAGAGTATATTTTGAAAAACTATTATATGTCTATTCGAAATACCTATTCATTACCCAAATTAATGATCGAGGTGTGAGAAAGTATCACTAGAGAAAAGATTTCCCATTGCGCCGACGACGGCGGCGGCACCCCGAGGCGTGCGATACCATCGCCCGGGCGGCGACCCGCACAAATACCATACAAATCGCTCGATGGCTCCTCCAAATTGATTGTTGCAATTATTTGGCGAACCCTTTCGCGACCAGACCGCGGGGAGGTGAGAACCGCTTATCTGTCTCTTAATCACAACCCAACTCTTTGATGACGGTGTGAAGTCATCAGCGACATTGGGAGGTCGAGACCGCACCCGGCGGTTCGCTATTATTTTTTTATCACGATCTCCTGAGATATTGACACGATAAAACTACCGTTTCCTCATTATGATTTACAGTTTGCTTGTCATTTAAGTATTTAACAACATCGTTCGCGGAAAACAAGGTTATAGATTTTGACTTTAGGGTTCAGATGATTGTGATCTATGAAGAAATTTATAGCGGAATAGTGAATATTGTGATTCTACTGACATAAAAGTAGATGTTTTATTATTTTTGCGGAAATGTAAGTGTTTCCCACAAAAGCTGGGCTCTAGAGTGGTCAGTGGAGCGGCATAGATGTAGTAGTTGTAACAGAGGAGCAACACGCCTGTGGCATTGTGTATGCGGCGAGTGGCAGCCGCGGGGCGCCGACGCACAATGGACCACCATCACGCTATCTCGATGGACGATACGTTGCCGCCTAATTGAATGCTCAAACGTTATTTTAATACATTGTTATTGGTCGGATTTTTGGTACCATTAAAATTCAATGATCGGCTACTGCTTAGCTGGCAGAGATTTTATCGATACCCGCGTAATTTTTGATTCCTTGACAGTTTTCTGTTCCAGATGTTAAAAAAAACACGCGAGTAGATAATTGATTTTTATCCTTTAACTGACGACCCATACGTCTCTCAGACGTACATAATTTCAATTTAATAATATTTTTTAGTACGGTTCGTGCAGTGTCCCTCCTCCGGCCATTTTTCTCCCCCAGCATCTTTTAGCCACCACCGACGTGAGCATGTTGTTTAAGTTCACGACATTTGTACGTCTCTTGGTTGTCACCTCGGTGTTAGTGTAGAGAAGCTCATAGTGTCTCGCTGACGTCATATCGGTTTGTTATACGTAATAATATCATCATCATCATATCAGCCGAAAAACATGAACTTCTGGACAAAGGCCTCCCCCAAGCATTTCGACGACGACCGGTCCTGCGCTGCCCTCATCCAGTGGCTTCCCGTTTAGATACAACGCTTGCCATTTAAAACATTTGCCGTCGGTTATCGCACCTTTAAAAAAAACTCTGCCTATATCTTTGCTACGCTTTTGCTACGAAACTACAAATCGCTATTTATCTATATGCATGAGTAAGTAAACCTTAGATTAAAAGTCATTTCAATGTGATATCGTATCTTTTTACCAAAAAAAAGTAACTAATTATTTCTAACTTATTCCGATTTTAGTCTCTTCACGTGAGCAAAAGAACTGCTCAAATCCTTCTGCCACCAGCCACTTGCAGAGCCCACATTCCCACACGCGATCCGCAAAATCGCAACAGTTTCTCACATCGAGTGGCCGAGAAACACTCCACACACAATGCCGACAGTCGCAAGTATGCGAATACGATTACAATTCGGCGCAAGAGTGCTAGGGGCCTATTAAACTATTGTCGCATTGTTTCTTGTGAAAGTGATCGCATTCTAATGAAGGTGGGTATTTTTATTATTTTGTTTTTTGCTTGATGTGTTTAAAAGTAAATGAAGAGCATTTTTATTATTGTAATGTTCCTGGATGGTTGATACTAACTCACATAGTGCAATGCGTTGATATTTTCCGATGGTGTCTCTATAGTATATTAATTACGTCTCTAATAGTTTAATAACTGTTGGTTACTATAGTTACTTTTACACCATCATATCAGCCGAAGGACGTCCACTGCTGGACATAGGCCTCCCCCTCAAGGATTTCCACGACGACCGATTCTGCGCTGCCCGCATCCAGCGGCTTCTTACCTTTACATATTTTCATCATCATCATCATATCAGCCGAAAAAAGTCCACTGCTGGACAAAGGCCTCTCCCAAAGATTTTCACGACGACCGGTCCTGTGCTGACCGCATCCAGTGGCTCTCCGCGATCTTCACCAGGTCTTCGGTCCACCGCGTGCCAACGCATATTTTACTAGTAATAAAATAGCATCATAAAACAATTTGAGCTATGTATTAAGTTAATCTCTCTACCTCACAAACTTACAAACCAAATAAATTTCTACATTTTAGATCTGGAGCACTTTAGAGTGGCTCCCCGACGCGCAACAATATTAGTCGAGCTTCCATATTGAAACTGTTATTGCAATTTATTAATCTGTGCCCTAGAGCGTTCCCACCCCACTTCACCCTTCAACATTTACATCCTAAAGCGGCTGTCACACATTAAACTGTGTAATTACGGCCATGCACTAGATTTATTGCGCGAAAAACAAAGACACTTGAATCAACCCTTTTGTTGCGATCAAGAAAAAAAAAGACTGGCGGCCGGCGCGGGCGACGAAGCGCACAACTCATTTAGGGGTAACTAATAGCAAAGTTCTCATAATCCTCAACAATTAAAACGCTTTTGTTAATTCATTTTAATATAAACAAACAATAAAATATATCTCTTTATCTAAGTATCTATTATTTTATACTGTGACATTAATAAAATGATAACATAGCGGGTATAACTGACAAAAAAGCGTACCTAGGCACGAGATGTGTTGTATTTTTTGTCTATTTCGGAGCTTTAAAAAGATTTAATTGATAAAACTTTTGTTACATAATTTCGAGTATCTAGTACAGCGCTTTGTTGTTTAAATCACTATTAGAATTATATTTTATAAATTAAAAATTACGACGATATGATTCAATATTGCAAACAATTTAAGATCAAAGTCTTAAATTAAAGTATGTAACTACAAAATTTACATAATTATTTTTATTCAAGTGATCAAACATATAAAATTATGTATACCTTTTATTTTTACTTTGATCATTCCTCCCTCGCTTACTTCTCTCTCGTAGACATAAAAGTTCTTTGAGGGTTCTGTACATCCGATGAAAAAAGGAATCCTTATAAGATCACTCATGCATTTGTGTGTCTGTCCGTCTGTCATCCGATTTTCTCAGAATCTACTGGACAAAATTTGAAATTTGGTACGTTATAGAGTTTTATTAACCCAATCACGGACGTATAAATGAACGAATCTGAATTTTGGAATTTAATTTTGGGGACATAATTATTAGAAAGTAATCAATTGTGTTTTTCAAGTACGTTTTGTGCCGTATCAAATGAAATCAGAGGGCTCGAGCGTTCTGGCTTACGTATTTAAATAAATTGTTGTCAGCTATACTACCTACCTCATCATATCAGCCGAAAGACGTCCACTGCTGGACATAGGCCTCTCCAAGGATTTCCACGACGACCTTCACCAGGTCTCGGTCCACCATGTGGTAGGTCTGCCTACGCTACGCCTTCCGGTGCACGGTCGCCACTCGCTAACAACTTTAACGCCCTAACGGCCATCTGTTCTACAAGCTATGTGCCGTGGAGCTATGTATTTACTACCTATGGATTTTTAATCTGACATTAAAAACTAATTTATTGAATGATATGGGAAACAAACGAAAATCCATCATGAATTCTCAAAAAAATCCGCTTCTTATTTCGAAACTATAAAATCTAAAATTTTTAAAGTCAATTTTATAAAAATAGGACTCTTTTCACGATTGGTATAATTTTTTTTGTATTTTATTTTTAATTTTTTTGTCCTATTTTTATTAAATTGACTAATAGATATTAGAAAGAATTGTATAGCATGCCGAGTTTGCACTTATGTTATATTAAAATTTTGAAAGAAATAGAAAATATATACATGAAAACCTAAATGTAAATCCTAAGCCTTAACGTTCTTACGGAAAATGGAATTGTATAATGTATATGCGGAACCCTTTCCACGCTTTGGACCGTTTTTTTTCTCGTCTCGCGACGGACAGGTGGTACCTACTCTGCCCGGGCGGGAAGGTGCCGGCCGAGAGTTAATGGCGTATTACTCGCTTTATTATGTAAAATAGACATCAGCTACTGGATCTTAAATAATGAATATGTATAAGGGAATAAATTAAAAAAGAAAATAAACTTTAGTAAGAGTAATTATTGATGTAGCGCGAAATTCTTGCTGTTAAGCCCTTAGATCAATAAACTCTGCTTCAAACGTGAAAAAGTGGTGCGGTCGGGGAACCCTCGTCAGGAACAAAGCTCTGATTTATTTATCACTAGCTTTTGCCCGCGGTTTCATGGCTGTCTTGAGTGTTGCGAGCGTGGACATGAGTTTTCTCCAGATGCCTATCCCAGATCGATCTATTCTTATTAGCAGTCTATGTCACTTCCCACACCTTCAAATCACTTCAATCCGTTGCTCTGTTGCGACGCCCACGTGCGCGAGCGTGGAATTGAGTTTTCCCCAGATCCCTCGGAAACTATGTCTGAATATGCTAATTAGTAAATTATGTCATTTTCCACCCCCTCAACGATCTCTGTGCGAAAAATCACTACAATCCATTGTTCCGTTGCGATGTTAAAGAAATTAACTAAAAGAAGATTATTTTTTCAGTTCCCCCAGGAACTGCATCGGACTATACAATTTTCACGGGATAAAAAGTAGCCTATGTCCTTCCCAGTGAGACAGGCTACTTGCATGCCAAATTTCATCAAGGTGCTCAAGCGTGAAAAGGTAACAAAAAAACATATTTTCATATTTAAAATATTAGTAAGGAAGTATTTATAATATTTTCAAATCAAATAATGTAAAGTTCGTTCGCTGAATTAACTACACCTTTGATAAATTCCGCTCTTCGCTGTCGGCTCGCGTCAATCGATGGCGTCAAAGGGCCCGCCCTGAGTTCAATCGCGGCGCCGACGACTGGGTGTAAGTCAGCTGGCACGGGGTCGCGCGAATCTTTTTCAGTTTTCAACTATTAAGTAGATAATGAAAGCGAGGATTCTGAAGATACTTCGTCCAGCAGTGAAAGTGATTAAAATTAATGATAAATTCCAAATAAAAGACCTATTTAATGTTTTTTTTTTGGGAAATTGCACTGAACGTACTTTATAAATATATTGAACGAAACGCGTAAGCTCCATGAAATTTTATGCACACATGATTCATCATCACCATCATATCAGCTGGAAGACGTCAAAGATTTCCACAACGACTTCCCACGACGTTCACCAGGTCGTCGGTCCACCGATTGGGAGGCCTGCCTACGCTACGTCTTTCGGTGCGCGGTCACCACTCGAGAATTTACTGACCCAACGGCTATCCATTCCACGATCTATAGGCCATATGTGCCATGCTTGCCGGTTTCAAAATAAACCACGCGTGCGACGAAGCGGTTCACCGACTTAACCACACCCTGGACACTTCATACAACGGGCCGGAAATGACATTTCAAAAAAGCAATGACGGAACAAACAAAATGACGGCGAAATCCTATACGTTCGACAACCAAACTGTTACCAATCTGTATCAATCTGGGTGACGAGGGGGTGAGGTCGCTATCTAGAGTAGGGTTGCCAGATCAGACAATTGAAATCTCTGGATAAATTTTCAAAATCTCGGGATTTCAGGGGTTTTGTCGGGATAAATAAAACACTAATGAATATTTTATTTTTTTACTTTGGTAATGAAATCTAATTCTTTTTATGTTGCCACATATACTTAGTGTTTGATTTCACAGACTCTACTAATTTCATTCCTTGTGGTGTGCTTAAAAATGACTTAAAATTCGAGCAATTATAATCAAAATTTAGTCGAATAACTAGCTCGGCTTTAATTAGGTCAAATGCCATGCGGTTTCGTTCCTTCGTATGCAAGCTATTCAGAAGGCTAAAGACTCTCTCACAGTAAGCATTGCTTACAGGAATGGACAGAACAAATGACATCAATTTTTTTAAATTTTTTAAGTCATTTTTATC
Source organism: Coleophora flavipennella (assembly GCA_947284805.1). NCBI lineage: Eukaryota > Metazoa > Arthropoda > Insecta > Lepidoptera > Coleophoridae > Coleophora > Coleophora flavipennella. The sequence continues at coordinate 5,441,163 of OX369263.1, read as the reverse complement.
ACATCTTTTAAAAAAATGTGCCCAGATTTTGTCGTTAGACATATTTTTTTCTTTAGGCAGGTGTTGAAATGCCTCTCTCAGGCAGCAGTAATCAGAGTATAACTCATCATTATCAATAGCATCGGAAATATTTAGCAACTCAGGCAATTCTGAAATCTCTTCCCATTTAAGGATGTCATCATTTTTCAAAGACAAGAGAGTGAGCTTCTTGTATAAAGAATTATCAGAAAAATCATAGCGATCTTGCAAATATTGGATGGATCGTTTTAAAAAATTTTCAGCTTCGACACTAAAAAGATTTTTGTCATGGTCGGATACATTCTTTAATAATATTTTATTTTTGCTTCCGAAGAATTTGTCATTCAAACGGTTTCTGAGGTGGCCTAATAAAGTTCTCATCACATCATCAATTTCTATGACTGTGCACGCATTGCTTTCTAGCGCTAAAATTGCTGTCTGAAACTCGGTCATTACGTTGTGTATGAAATACAAATAGGCTTCTGAAATTCCTTCCTGTTTACACTCGTCTATTTCTTCACTGGTTTCGAAATTGGTCATACCTTTAGATATAAATTCCCAGATTTCCTTTCGACATTCGTCTTCTCCTTTCACCAAAAAATACTGTTTGACAGCAGGCCAGCAGTGCAGTAAACGGTCTAAAGCAGGCATAAGAGATAACCACCTTGTTGGTACATGTCGAAGAAGCTCTTTGTACTCGATACTTGCAAATTCAAAACAATCTTTAAGTTTCGCAGTTTTCGTTGATGACGAACTGAATTCATTAAATGTTTTTATCACAATGCCTTCGATATCCACTGATAAAGCTTTAAGTGCGTATTTAACGCAATTGTTAATTACATGACAATTACAATTGGCTTTTATCAGGTGATCATTTGTCTCTTTCAGTTTCTGGAATACCGAATTGTGGATTCCATAGTTCACAGAGGCATTGTCTGCACTGTAAGCAGTTAGCTGGGACAATTTTAGATCATTTTCTTCTGTCACTGTTTTTATTTTCTCAAATATGTCCTTGGAAGATTCAAATGGGTCTTCATAAAAATCCAACAGCTTTCTAGATATCCCTGTCTCTGGATTGAAATATTGCAAAGCGTATGGGAACGTTTTAATATTTCCAATATTGGAAGCATCACTTCCTACCGAAAAATATTCGGCATCCTTTAATTCAGTAACCACTTGTTCTTGTGCAAATGGCGCGAGAACATTTCGTGTAATCGCTGCAGCCTTCGTGCGTCCACAAGACATTTTAGCAGCAATCTTGCTGTCAGGGTAAACAACGGGAGCTAGTTTCATCTGACAGTCGAGACTATTGTAACTTAAACCATGTGTTACGTTGTGGAAAACTGACACCAATTCAGCTTTTGAGATCTCATTTTCTTCGCTGCTATCTTTCTTCACTAAGAAATTTTGAAGATTACCAGATATTTTTTGTGACGACACAATTTTGATATGTTTTTTGGTCTGTCGATGTTTTTCCAGTCCTCTAATTCCTTCATATTTAATAGAAATATCTGTCTGGCATAATTTGCAAATTGCTGTGTAATCATCTTTTTTGCAAATCCATTTTTTAAAATCAGCGTGATTTTCCCATTGATTTGAAAAAGTAGTATAAAGCTTTTTCTTTTTAGATGGCCCGGCCTCGTCTTTCTCGTTCTGTTTCTCTTCCGACATTTTCTAAAACAAACTTTTAGTTTAATAAGGTTCATTATTATTATTCTTCTAATTTAAAATCCATCAAAATCAAAATCCATTTCATTTGTAGGTAAATCATCGATAAAGTCAAAGGGAGATATGAAACTTTGTGTTTACAATCATTTAAAATAACGATGAAGTATTTTATTGTGGCTCTTATTAATCGATCTAAGTTTAATAGTGTTTTATAACTTACTTATTTCAGTTGGTTGGTTGTCCTTCCTTTAACGATAATTCTTGGTGTAGTTAGTGCAGTGAGATTCGGCGAACACCGCGAACATAAGATTGTAATAACTTTACACGCACGCCCGCTACCGCAAAATACAGAAACAAAACAAAGTGAAGTGAACTCTGAACTTACGCACGCACTTGACGCCACTGATTGACATGATTCGCGTCGCGCGGCCGCCGCCGCCCCCGGCCCCGCCCCCCTGCGCGCGCCCGAGCACCGCGCCCCCGCATCGCTAGTAGTTGCGACTGCGCGCACAAACATCCACGCGCGCGTAGGTATAAAACTAATATTTTGTAAAGTCGGGATATTTTGTATTTTGTCGGGAGTCGGGATATCATATGAAATGTCGGGATTATCCCGACGAATCCCGACCATCTGGCAAGCCTAATCTAGAGAGCGGCAGGGAGTGTCCATATGACTGTGTACAGGGATTCTTAGCTTTAATACCAATAGGCAATAACCAGTAACATATTAAATATGCAATTTGCCCTAAAGCAGCAGCTAGACTAGTCTAATACGACGAGATTCCTCAAGATCTGCAATAAGAAAGCTCGGCAGGTGGTGGGTAGCGCGACAGCTGCGCTATTGATACTAAATTTTCTTTATGTTTCCATCTATACCTTGTGTAGACAGTATTCAAATAAAATTATTATTATTGTTAAATTAAATATGCTTAGTGGTGAAATTCATGTCTTACAAGCGATAATTGTAAATACAAGAAAAATACCACCAAATGTCTTTTTACCTAACAGAAAAAAGTGAGAATAAGTGGTTACATACTTACTAATGAACAATTATAAATTAGTAATCACTAAAAGAAAAATTGAAAAAAACCTATGTAGGTACCTTACCTTACCTATATTTACTCGGACTTATTATTTGATTTCAAACGATTTTTCCCTCTGTTTTCTCTCCTATCGCTTATCCAAACTATTCCCAGCAGTGCTTGTTTTTTTTTTACTTTGGCGCCTACGGCTGTAAAACTCAAAGTTTTGAATTTAGAAAAAAAAGTTATTATACACACATCAACATCGCCTAGGGATATTTTGCGTATAACTTTATTTTCTTAAAATCTATAAATTATTTATATCGGTGTAGAGTAAACCTTATGCTATGTCTCACGTATTTAATTTTAAAAAACCGGCAGCAAATATTTTAATGTTGTTTTTTTTTATATTTACAAAAAACAAAAAGTTTTTCTTAGCGTACATACCAGCTCCAATTTATAAAACTTAAAAAATAAAGTCACGAATAAGTAAATACAGTATTAGTGTTAAATTAAATAATCAGTATTCATGGTCCAACCAAGAGGTACCGGGTTCAAATCTGGACGGCCAATGTACCAATGAGTTTTTCAAAAACTTACGTACATACTTACCGATTGCTTTAACGGTGAAGGAAAACATCGTGAGGAAACCTGCACACGCCTGCGAAGAAACTCGAAGGTTGTGTGTGTAGTCGACCAACCCGCACTGGGCCCGCGTGGTCGACTAAGGCCTAATCGCCCTGATTCAGGGTAGGCTCGAGCCCCTCGGTGGGGACGTATATGAGCTGATATAATAATTCATGGTCATTCATGCTCAAAATCAGGTTATATCCAAGTCTTGCTGGGGTATAGGTCCCACCCAGGTCTTTTCTAGCTCTGTCGTCAAGTTTGGAGACACAGTTACCATAGCTCTTCTTAGTAACATGTCGCAAGCATATTCAATGGGATTTATGTCAAGGGACTGTGCAGGCCAGTCTATAACACTGACATCATGTTTCCGAAGACTCTGCCGAAGAGCAGTTGATACCAACTGCGCCGTGTGTGCATTGTGTGCATGAGTTGAAACTCCTGAACCATTAGCACTCTGTGCGGGATAATTACAAGTTTCACTACATAATTGCGGTATTTCAACGCACTCATGTTCCCTTTGATCCAAATGAGATCGGTTCGCGCGCCCATTCGAATTCCACTCCATACCATGATCACACCTCGGTCATTGGCGATCAAATGTATGAAACAAACGCGTTTCTACGCACACAGTCTAAGCTCGTGTGGGTGAACGCATACCATGCTTGTGTGAGTGAGATAAGACGTGCTAGGATTGCTGGAAGATATCTGAGCGGGGGTGAGCGCGGGTGGGCGGCACTTTCAACGAGAGGCAGGGAGTAACCATACTGTACGTAATACTCTTTATTATACTGTGCCATGATGGTCCCGCCTTGATACGAATGCACTTTCTGCGAGTGTTGGAGACGGCTTTGCCTTCGTGGAGCTAACCAAACTCGAATCCTCAGCGAGTCTGGATGAAATCCAAATCGAGACTAGTTAGAAAAGAGCACCATTGTTCGTCAGGCCGTACTAAATTTTCTTGCGCCCACAAAAGTCTTCGTCCGCGATCGCCACGCCGTAAAGCTTGAACTCAAAGTGGTCTGCGAGAATGAAGACAGATTTCATGCAATCTACTTCTGGCAGTTTGATCGTGTACTAACAACTGGTAGTCGGTATTTGGAGCCTTTGCACCATTTGCATAGTGATAACATTAGGTTATCTCCTGGTGATATTTTTTAGAAAACCATCCTATCTAGGAGTGATGACATTAATTCTGCCAGAGTGCCGTTCCGTGACATTTTCCGTGACACGATACCTAGACGACAACCTGGAGCTGAACGTTTTGGTTGGTTCCTAAAGCGTAAATTATTTATTCTCTAGCTGAATGTTGAGGTGCCAGAACGATAGAAACAACTTACTTTCACTTTAAATTGAAAACATGAGTGAATATGCACTTTTAAATTTTAATAACTACAACAAGAGCTAAATTTGCAAAAGTCGATTCCCGCGCATTCTTTTGTTTGTTTTATTTTTCTTTTCTTTTTTTAAATTTCGAAAGAAAATATCAAGGAGTTTTATTTTCACATACAAACTTTTTCAGGAGTAAAAATAATGTTTATGTTATAGAGTCATTAATAAAATATCCCTAGGTAAAGTTGCTGTGTGTATTTAAAAATAGTCAAACTTTGTTCTGTAAAAATTATTTTCTGATTGTATAGAATCTTTTTTGCGGGGAAAACTTATAAAATCTATAGATGTTAGAGTTACTGCTGTAAGAAGTTTTACATTACTGCAGCGGCCAGCAAAAGAGGCACTGATGGACGAACGTGTAAATGGTGGCCGAGGCTAAGACGAGGCACATATACGTAAGTCCATCAATGCTAGTTGTGGCCAAGGCTTGTAATAGTACCCTTCTCAAATAATGCGTGGAAATTAAAACTAAGTAGTACCTAGGCAGAGCTTTTTATTTGAAAATAATCATTTTGTCAAATACAATTACTTTTCAAAATCAATGACAAACAAAGAACAATAATAATTATTCACGCGCCAAAATTTTCATTTGTTTTATTTTTCATTAAACAGCTTTCTATGCAAGCTAGTTCGAAATTTAAATAAAACCTTTGATAAGTTACCTCCTTGGTTGCCATGTTTCGAAGTAAAAGATCGTTCCATTTTTAAATTACACGACAGATATCTACGAGTTTACATAGTAATTTATTTGGTCGCTAAAACACGACACATGGATTTTCTTACAACTTTTGCCGGCCGCTGTTCGCATGTATTTGGCCAGTACAGCAATTTCGATTTATCTCGAAGAAGTCAAAATAATGCTCAAATTTCCAAGCATGTTTGAGAAAAACACGTTTCAACAAAGAGTTTCTATAGCGTCATGTTGGCTCACCTGTATGTAGAAACAGAGTAACAGAGTCTTACAAAGTTAGAACCCGCCGTGAATTGAACCTACGACCTCCTGGTGTAAAGTGTAGGTATAACTATTACGCCACGGAGGCGATTAAAACAAAAATACAAAAAATATATAACATGAGGAGAGGAGTTTTTATTTACATCGCCTGACTATAAGTCCTGCTTTTAGTCTTTCTGTAGTTTTTGTACAGTCAGCGTCACAAGAAGGTGCAGAAAAATTAGGTTTGAACTCAGTGTTGTTATATTTGTTATTATTATTTACATTTATTTTCAAAATTCTTGTTACATTTACATTTGCGAGCTTTTGGCCAAACAAAAACAACAAAATGATTTACTAATTTAAACAACAAGCTTTTACCGGGTTTGCCCGAGTGGATCATATATCAATCATAGATCATAGATCGTTTTATAACTGTCTTTGAGGGTGAGTGGCGCACGAGCCGCGAGCTGCTCGCGAGCGTATAATTGAGTTTCACCAGATCCCTCAGGAACTATGTCGGGCTATGCTAATTAGTAGTCGATGTCACTTCCTATTTACTCCATCAACCTTGTCTTTGCAAAAATCACTAAAATGCTCTGCTCTGTTACGTGCGCGAGCGTGGAAATAAGTTTTCCCCAGATCCCTCTGGAACTATACCGGGCTATACTAATTAGTAATCTATGATATTTCCCATCCCCTCAACCATCTCTGTGCATAAAAACTCAACAATCCGTTGCTCCGTTGCATGCAATAAAAAAAAAGATATTTTCTTCAGATCCTTCAGGAACTGTATGGTACTAACTATTGCTATTTTCATGGGATTAAAAATAGCCTTTGTCCTTCTCCATATCCATGACATAGGCTACGTGCATATCAAATTTCGTCAACATTGGTTAAGGTGTTAAAGCGTGAATAGGTAACAAACAAACAAACAAACACATTTTCTAATTTATAAGACTAAATCGGCCCGACTTCGCTGCCTTGGCCACGTACAGAGGATGGAGGAGGATCGCGCTGTAAAGAAAGCGTACACAGGACGACCGACAGGAAAACGTCCGGTCGAGAGCCCCAGGTACCGCTGGGACGATAAAGTGCAGAAGAACCTGAGCGCCCCCCGGAGACCCAATTGGCGTGAGGAGGCGCAGAATAAGGACGAGGTGTCGGACGCTGAGATCCTGTTTGGGCGCTGAGCCAGTGAACTATGTAAGTAAGTAAAAAAAGTAAGCATACCAATTTAATATTGAAATAGTGTTAAGTGGTATTCCTGTAGGTCTATTCATTATTAAGTGCAAACAAAAAAAAATCTTTAGGTGTTATTTTATCAATCGTAGAAAGTTATTCTTATGAATAACTGTCTTTTGGATGAAGATGTGAGTGGATTTATGTTTAGTGCAACGAGGCCGATGCGCAGGTTGTGTAGAATGATGCCAGTAGATGAGATTACGATATTTGTCTACTCTTCATTGAGTCTTGAGCTCGATTATAGGTCCACGGACCAATTTGTCAATTTTATTACTATTTGCATTGTACGTTGTGTGAGTCTGGTATCGCTATATCAATTTATAGAAAAAAAAACGTAATTCATGGCTATACATGGCGATCACAACAACGCCAAAAAATAAACAAAACTTAGGCATACTAGAGATTCGCCCCGGATTGATCTCACTAACGCTTGCGTGGTGTAAGCTACGTCCAGCGCCCTCTAATGGTGTTTATAGAAACCATGTTTTCAAAGATTACAACCCTCTAAATCTCGGCAACCTATTGACTGATTTGGTTTATATTCAAACTTAAAAATTATTTCTATCTCATTAAATCGCCTACCAAATTTAACGACGTTCTGATCAACGACACTCCAGTTATCGTCGAGCAAACATTTATACCTACATACATAAAAACGCCGGATTTTTCTAGTACTCGTTTCGCTCGCTCGTTTAATCATATTTAGTTGCTAAGCCGTACTGGTTCTGCGTCAAGCGCACACCACCAAGAAAGTGTATCTACTTAGCATGGTGTTGTTTTACTTATAATTATAGACAGCAAAACAACGCTGATTTTGTCCATCTTGTTGCTCAGTGTGATGTCCGGTCTATTATTATTGTTGTGCTGTCCCTAAAGTTTTTAGTTATTACTTAGCTTCTACTAATATATTATGTACATTGGTGAGGTGTTTTACTGGAACCAATAAACGTATTTCTTTCTTTCATTTGAATTTAGTACAGTTTGTGATTGATATTAGTAGTAGGCAAATTTTTCCTTAATCAACTTATGTTTTATGGCAAAATAAGTAATCTTTTGTTCAAGTGTGGTTTCAGGGAATTTTAAGTCTGTTTATTTTATTATTATTATTTTTTTATTATAATAATCATTTGAAACTTTAATTTCCTTTATCTATTTTTGACGCTGACTGTGCATTACCTATAATAGTTGTAATTACCTACATATGACTATTCTAACCAAAGAATCCTCGTAGAAATCTTTTTTTTTTCCTTGTATGTTTGGAATTTTTTGACAAGATATTCATAGGTTGTAGTTTGAAGTTTAACTTTATTTGTAAAAATATAACCATGACCACCAGAGATATGCCATATATAAGGGGAGGATGACCACCCCTTTAAGTGACTGCTTAATGACCGCATTACAATTTAAAAGCTTCTATTTCCGGACACATTACGTATTTTTAAAGTGGACACTACGATGCGGTATGAATAATAATTTGAATGCCAATGAGATGGGACCGTACGTTAATAAAAGTGGGGATTTTTAGGAATTGTTTACTTTATATTGAAATACAAAAGCATTCAGAATGTTTAGTTTGTTTAATATTATTTGCTGATTGGTTTGCTTAATAATATGTACCTTTTTTAAGGGTTCAGTACCCAAAGGTTTATTAAGCTACTAAGCTTACGTTTTCCGTTTGTCCGTCCGTCCAGGCAAAAACTAAAAGTATTAAATTAAGGGAGTACAAAATCCTTATACAAAAAATATAGGCAGTAACATAATTGGTGTTGGATCCGTTAACTGAGGGTTCTACTAATCATACTGAACAACTTTTCCCCCTTTGAATTATCAGCTGATCGACCAAATTTGTATATTTTGTATTTTGAATTAAGTTATTTTTTTGCGATTTCAATAAAGTGATAGAACAAAAGTTGTTCAGTATGATGAGTAGTAGAAGCCTCAGTTACCGGGACGTACACCAATTTTGTTACATCCTATATACAAACCCCGGACACTTCATACAACGGGCAAGAAATGACATTTCTAAAAACAAATGACGGAGCACACAAAATCACGGCGTTACTATCGTTTGAGAACCAAACTATAACCAATCGGTATCAATCCGGGTGACGAGGGGGTAAGGTCGCAATCTAGTGAGCGGCAGGGAGTGTCCATACTGTATGTTAGTACATACTAATATAATATACTTTGCTATATACAAACGTAAAACTTTATATGATTATAGCAAGAAAAACCTTAAAGTAAAAAAAAATTAAAAAACTGGTGAAGTGTGAGCCGTACACGCGCTAGAGATCCCGATCTGAATAAAAAGAAACATTTTTCTGACGCTCTCGTCCTTGCATTTAGGTAGAAATAAACAGACATCGACCGATGACCTGGTGAAGGTCGCGGGAAGCCGCTGGATGCGGGCAACGCAGAACCGTTCGCCGTGGAAATCCTTTGGAGAGGCGTTTGTCCAGCAGTGGATATCCTTCAGCTAACATGATGATGGTAAAGAAATTGACATCATTGTATTAACTCATGTGAAGAGGTGTGGTAATACTGAACCCTCGGTCCGCGAGTCCGGCTCTAACTTGGCCGATATTCAAGCTTTGTATTTGTAAGCTCCTTGGTAAATTCCTTAATGTTCTTTGTCTCCAGCTCCGTAACCACAGTATTACAATATAGCGACTTACAGTAATGCAACGAATGTACTTACGCAGAGCAACGGAAGGGTACTTGCGGGGCAGCTGCGGCGGGGCACAGCCTGGCAAACTCCTCGCGTTTGCCAGGCTGGCTAAAGACAGTACTGCTAGTACCTACACCGTGGCGGCATCTTGCGACATCAAAGGCGTTGCGCTACTGTAAGCTATATCGTTATACTGTGTCCGTAACAAAAAGAAGCATTGTTCTACATGAACTTCCCCTGTGTTGGCATTAGTACATCAAACTCTGATCAGCAGATGATCGCAAGGGGGAGAGAGCTTACTGCTATCTATATTTGTTAACATTCATGAGGCTTAGCACCCCAGACAATATGTGATCCAACTGCGTTAGATCCCTTTATTCGATACAACAGTTGAATTCTCAATAGCTACCTATTGCTTCTAGTTTTTTTTAATGGCAAAGATAGTTCGCAAAGATAGCAATCTTTCTAACTGTGTTAGGTACCGTTCTCGGTAAGTTTCTCGAGTGGGCGACCGCGCACCGGAAAACGTAGCGTAGGCAGGCCTCCCACTCGGTGGACCGATAATCTGGTGAAGGTCGCAGGAAGCCGCTGGATGCGGGTAGCGCAGAATCGTTCGTCGTGAAAATCCTTGGGGGGGGGGGTTTATGTCCAGCAGTGGACGTCCTTCGGCTGATATGACGATGATGTGTTGGGTACCTATAAATTTGGGAATTATAAAAGAGAAGAAACTCAATTTATCATAAATTCTTTATCATCATATCAGCTCATATACGTCCCCACCGAGGGGCTCGAGTCTACCCTGAATTAGAGCGATCGGACTTTAATCAACCATAGACCGAGTGCGGGTTGGTCAAATTCACACGCAACCTTTGAGTTTATTTGCAGGCGTGTGCCGGTCTCCTCACGATCTTTTCCTTCACCGTAAGAGCGTCGGTGGCGTAACGGCTAGGCCCGCAACGTCCTGTCCGGGAGGTGGTGGTTCGAACCCCCGTGCACGTACCAATGTGTTTTCGAATTTCGATTTCATATGTACGTTTATTCGACGCGCTTAAATTCTTCATCAGGCACTACAACTTTTATGCAGACAGAATTATTATTAAAAATTATGTCAAAAACACATTTTTCAAAAACTTTTTGCCCGACTGTCTCAGAAGGATTTTTATGTTTTTGAGTGTATGAATGTAATGTATGTAAATTTCTATGTTCCCTGCTACAGCCTGACCGGTTTGAAGGATTTTAACGTATGAGTTATCGTTAGATTCGTCTTGATCCCGTGAGTGACATAGAATACATTTTTACTAGACTGGCCAAACAGAGGAAATTAATTTTTACGCAGTCTCGTTTTTTATATTTAATAAATTAACTGGTACCAAACGCTATTAATAATGAGTACCTATCCACTTAGTTAATATTTTTTATTTGACCATCAATTGTTGGTTGTCGTCGGTGGCACAGTAGGGAGGGCATCCCTCGCATTCCCTCACACCTCGTGTCAGCTGCGGACCTCACCCTCCGTACTTACCTATTAACTTCAATTGAGTACGACGAATTTACATGAAGAGTGAGGGCATAAAAACAGCGGGAAAATAATTTTCGAAAAAACTAAATAAAAACTTTTTGGTCAAGCTTTTACTTTAAAAAAAACTAAAAAAAAAAGCTGGAAAAACCAAATGCTCAACAAATAATTATAAAGACACGGTTCCAAATTCAAATATTTCCTTCGATTCTTTTTAAAATCAAAGACGATTTGCCAAAGTAAATCAAGAATCAAGATTCAACCTCCAAATTTCATCATCTGATCAACTTCAAAATACCAAAAGGATCTATTTTCGCCGAAAATACGGCATCTACCAAATTTCTGCTTTATCGGACCACTGGAAGTCGCTTAACCTACCTAAAAAAACTAACGTACACATATTGCAAGTTAAATAAAAGCTTCAAAAAACAATAATAATAGATAGAATTTGTGAGGAAACCGTACTGTTATCGATTCCCTCACTGCAAAAGCTTCGCAAACAAATCACCTGGAAATAGCGAATACAGGAAAAGAAACTGAAGAAATAGAAAGAAACTAAATCCTAAAGTTTTTACAAATTTCTCGTAATAGGATATCTATGTCATTACGCATTAGAGATACAATCTCGAAACATGCAAATTTTTTTCGAGATAATCCATAATTTGGTAGAGTAGGTAAGCAAAGCCTTCGAAGAATGTCTACTTTAGTGGCCACAAGTGACTCCCGTGCTATACGCACGTCGCACGCACCATATGGTTGGACCTCCGTGGCTCAGATCGCTATTATATTGCTTTAATTGATAACAATTTAAATATATTTGGTGATTCACACTTGCAGGCTCATTACTATTCATCGAGTCATTATCTCTACGTTCGCGTTTTACTCGACGATCTTATCTTAAACACGAGTGTGTTTTCCCTTCATATTGTTATGGTAAGCCACTAAGCCCGTCATGGCACTAAATATTGAGGTTTTTTTATTATCATTCACGATTGGTAAGCCCTTGGCATCATCTCACCTGATGGTAAGTGACGATGATGCCGAAGATGGAAGCGGGCTTACCAAGATTCCCCAACGCAATGGAGAACTGGCTATCTAATCTTCATGCCGGAACACATCAATGTCGTTAACATTGATGTTTAGCGGCAAGACTTAGATAAAATGGTGGTAGCTAGCCAGGCGGGCTTAGAAAATGCCCTACCACCAACCAAACCGAGTCTTACAAAGTTGACCCCACCGGGAATCGAACCCGCGGCCTCCTGGTGTGAAGCGAATGGATTAACCATTACGCCACGGAGGCGGTTAATTAGTTGTATCAAAGCTCTGCTTTCAAACTTTTGTTTCATGAAGTGTGAAACAGTGTAAGTCTTCAAAGCTAAGCGATATTACTAAGTCTTTCTTTGCGGTTCAAATAATATTGTGGTCATAGCACTTCATGTGTAGCTTTAAGAGCAGGCTCCCAGCGTGATTCTGGCGAACAACCTGACATTTAACCGTATGTGATCAGACTTACAGTTGAATTTCGCGTTCGTGTCTTAACGCGAGTTACGTCCTTTACTTCGGGCGTAAATACACATTTTTGTTTATTGCGAGCTTAGTAAACATTTTAGGAAAATTTCGTCTGGGCCGTTCTGTCAATACCTTTATTCTATTACTATTGCTATAAATTTCGTGCGCCTAACTGTTAATAAAAAAAACTAAAAAAAAAACTTATGTAATGTAGGAGAGAAATCTAATAATCTCTCAAAACTACATAGTTTTACAAAATAAAAAGTGTCGAGCAAAAACCAATGAATCGCGTTTTTGTTTTAACCATACCAAACAATAGTTTTCATATTCATCAAACATGCGACTGACTCAACATATTCTAGCAAAAATGCACTTATTTTGGGAGTCTGCTCTTAACTTTGAAACAATTTCAGCAGCAGGGTAGATAGCACAATTACTTAGGTAACATTTCACTGTTGTTTTCCAAATAGATGGAGGTACTTACCTACCTACATTTAATTTAACGATAACTATGAAACATTAAAGACGAATTATGACCTATAAAAGCTCCTCCGTTTTGTGGAGAAACTTTATTATTCAATAAAAATGTTTTGCAACAAAGGCACATTGAATCCCTGCGGTTTTTGGATGCCGTAAATCAGGAGATAGGAACCCTTCCACGCCAGGAGACGCTTCTTGAACTTTCAAGGCCTCGATGTGGTCTCTCGCTTCAGGAACATAACCAGAATTAGCCAAAGAGAAACATAAATTATTATATTTGTCGTATACCATTTAGAGAACCTTAACGTCAATTTTATTACAGTCCATCAGGAACTGGAGGCCACTTAAGTAAAGCAAGGAATTTACCACAAAATTAACGAACTAGGTATATAATATATGAAACATCACAAGTTAAATAAACAAAAACTTTTCAACGTGTCACCTTCGCAATGAAACAAAATAAAAATGCCTAAAATATTTTTAAATAGCAGCAATCGAACACAATTAAAATAAAACACGTCGCGTGTCGATGCGCCGGCGCCGATAACGCAGCAATTCACAGACCATATTGCATGCATGTCATTTACATAATTGTTACATGAACTCTCTTTAGGGAAGCGTCCTCGGTCCCGTCCGTCCCAGTGACACCGGGTTAATGACTATGTTCCACGATTGAGACAAATATATTGTCATTTATTCATCAAATTATTAAATCATTTAAAAAATCCATTATTAAATCACCAGAAGAAATCATTTTCTTCTTTCAACATTCTTGAGTAAAAAAGGACATCAAAAATGAATCGTTATTTTTACCAAAGACATCGGATTTCCCTGGATTGAAGTTTTTTTATCTCTGTGGTTTTGTTTTCGAGCGACTGAAGGGCGAGCGGTAGCGAGCGACGAAGGACAGGTGTTGTAATTGCAAAAAAATCAAAGTTAATGGGGACCGATTGTGTTACACTAATCGAGTCCAAAAAACGCGTGTGTGGGGCGCGCGCGCGATGTCTGGTGTTCCAAGTTTTTTTTTTCAAATTTTTCCCAAAATGTGTGTGCGAGTGTCACTTGTATCATCATATCAGCTCATATACGTCATATTGTGAATAAAAAAAAGTATACACTAACTTTCTGACGTAGTCTTCACTTCAATCAACAACAAACATTAGGCTCTTATATCGTAGGCTAACAATAATAAGAAGCAGAGAAGTTCGTTATTCCCAGGAAAATTCAGAAGGAGGTAAAAAGCCTAGAACAAGAACTTAATACACCCTATACAACACTAGGTAGTTCTTTATTCAGAAAAAAATCTGATAAGGTACCTCCTAATACAAACTCCGATTTTATAAATAATAAATAAATTAATTAATTTTTATTTCATTACCAAAAACACAGTTAAACGATAATACAGTAAGTAATATTTGGTATCTAGTAATTAATAGTAAATTTCCATCGAGTCTGTTAGAACTCCTTTATGTATTACGCAATATGTGTTCAGGAGTAAAGGCGGAGAGATCTCCTTAATCAAAATCAAAAGAAATACTTATGCAGATATACTTACGATTTTTTTGATATGATTTACTCGTATTTCCCACATAATCATGATACCTGACGATGATCCTATTACTACGTATAATCCAAGTGTCACAAACAAACAAACGAGTCTTCTGTCTTTTAATGACACAGAATTGTAGAGGATTTCTTATGAGCATGGAAAAGTCCAAATAAACCTTGTTCGAGATTTAATGGGCTAATTGCGAACACATACGAGTAAAAGATGAGATAAACTCATTAACAAGGATAGACGCGAGATTCCACTACTCTCTGTCAAGCTTATCTGAGGGAGAGGTCACAGTGCATACACGGAGCGAGATATGTATTTGAATGAGACGCTTATGTGTTCATGTGATTTTAAATACAGGGTGTTCTGCTCATCATACTGAACAACTTTTGTTCTACGAGTATGCTGAAATTGCAAAAAAAAATTTTTACTCTTCATACAAATCGATCAGCTGATTGACCAATTTTGTGCACTTTAGTATGGGGGGACCAATTTTTTTTTAGAATAGACTATGGGTTCCTTGGAGAAAGTTTATCAGTATGATGAGTAGAATCCCTAGTTAACGGGTCCTACACCAATTTTGTTACACCCTGTATAAGGGGAGGTAGATAGGTTACATGCGTTCAAAAAAATTAAGCACATAAAAATATGCCAGATGCCAAATACAGGGTGTATATGAAATAATTTTGTAATATTTATTTATTTGGGTCACGAAAAGAGTTTATAACAATAGATCAGGTACACTTGGAAACTTATGAAACCATATTCAGGTGTCCACTAATGAGAATGTAAACATGCTTAAATAGAGTCGAGAAGTGAATAGTTATAGAAAACCGGGCAAGAGCGAGTTGGACTCGCACACTGAGGGTTCCGTACCAAACCACAATCTGTATAAACATCAACGAGTGCAACAATCGGATTGAAAGGCAAACATACATTTGCAGTTGATAAAATGTTCTCTCGTACATCGATATATGTCACGGCCGATTCTCTAACTGCAAATGTGTAAGGTTGTATTCGTAAAACATATTTTTTATCTTATATAACTACACATTTATGATATTACGATTTTTACTTTCTCGGCCACGTAGTAACATAACGTAGGGTAGAGGAAGTATTTTTATCTAGAAAAAAAAGGTATTTTCAGTTCTTCGTAACAGTGTGTTCTATATCATTAACCAATACCAAAAAACAGAACATCTCAATTCAGTCCGTCCGTCACGCTTGGCTCTGGACTCTGGAGGTTATATATTTAGCCCGTTTGCGACAAAATTTGGTTTTAAATTATATCATCGAGGGATTATCAAAAGTTTCTTTGTAGCGTCAAACCGAAGCTGTCATACAACAAAAACTGAAATTATTTTGTTTCTCAAAAACGGCTTTAAAGATATTGATCACATTTTTACGTGGTAGTTGCTTATGTTTGTCTATAACATAGTAATTACAATTGTTCTGGGAAAGATCGTGTTTGTATGGTTTTCCTACAATGAAATCGACACTTGCGTTTTACTTACAAATGGTTGGAGCTATTATCATGTTTAAGTAAGTACGATTAAATTTATATTTGGTTAAGAATAAGTACATATTTGGTCATGCAACATGAATTCATCCAAACTATTATATTTTTTTAAAATTCAATTATGGTATGAAAGTCGCGACTAAGGGATCCAAAATCGGAGGATGGGCAGTAGCGTCTATTCCACGTACCTACTGTACCACCATACCACTACACTACTACTACACACTACGATTGCCAACCCACCTGCCAAGCGTGGCGATTATGGCAAAACCCCCCAATTTGGGGAAGGCCTATGTCCAGCAATGGATGTCTTTTGGCTAATTTGATTTTTCGCATCAACTTAAGCAGGCTGATTAGCATGGTATAAAAAAAAATAAAAAAACTGTCGAGAAAGTTTAGTGCGGGTTGCCGTACAGTTTATTCCTTTACTTGTGCTGTGAGACCTTCCTTCTTGGTAAATTTTATTATTCTAGGTCAACGGAAAGTACCCCATATGTTTTGATTTTTTTAAATCCACAACTGGTAAGCCCTTGACATCATTTCACCTGATGGTAAGTAACGATGATGCTGAAGATGGAAGTGAGCTTACCAAGATTCCCAACCATTATCAAAATATGGTATATAAATGGCTGCATATCTGTATTGCATCATAGACCTTAGAATTTGATATTAGATTCAACTTGATACATCCACGCGTTCCTGGAAAAAGGGTTCAGACAAACCGACAAAAAAAATTCGAGCGAGACCTACAGTACTCGCATATGATGTGTAACATGTGACAAAATACTTTATAAAAGGACGGCAATGATACGGCAGACTAGGCTGTATGGTCATAGATACCTTTGCCTTTTCCGCGCTTTTAAAGCCTGAAAAAACGCGACTTCCTGTTACACATGGGACACATTTCCGTCCCATTTCACGAAATCACTCCCACAAATTGCAGGAAAGCGAGAGCAAAGATGTTACACGTCAAAAAATATCCTATAAGGGTTCCTTTTCCCTTACGAACTATATACGAAACCCTACTAAAAGTATTGATTACATGATTGATATTAAAGAACGGTTTTTGAAGTTAATAACTAGAACTAGTTTTTTATACTGAGGTAGCAAACGAGCAAATATGTCAATAATATTAGAGTTATTTAGTGAGTATATTAGAGTTAAGAAAAATAAAAAAGTAAAAAAAATATCTAAATATATATAACTCAAAGGTGACTGACTGACTGACATAGTGATCTATCAACGCACAGCCCAAACCACTGGACGGATCGGGCTGAAATTTGGCATGCAGGTAGATGTTATGACGCAGGCATCCGCTAAGAAAGGATTTTGGGAAATGCCCACGGGAACCGCAAAAATCGGGATCTGCGCGGGCGAAGCTGCGGGCATCCACTAGTATAAAATAAAGTTAAATGAAAACAATGCAGTACTGTATAAAGTTACTTTGTTATTTATATTACCTATAACTTATTTTCTGTTCTCGTTAAGATGAATAAATAGCCAGTAACTTAATATTGGACTACTCGTATCTAGACTAACAGCTATCGCTTGCAGGATACTTTTACAAAGGTGTGAATCTATAAAAGAATTTCATCATCATCATATCAGCCACAAGACGTCCATCGTAAAAGAATTTATTTTGTGTTTATCTAAATAAAGCCGAGCAAATAGTGTGTTTTTAGATAGATAGATAAACTATTTTAGTGTGTATGAGTGTTTACAGATACAAATGATAAATCATAAATTATCAAATATTACAAATGATAAATTAAAAATAGAGAATATGGAAGATGAGATAACGTTTACAAACAAGGAAAAACAGTCAAGTAATTCAGGACAACAAATTAATTTAATAAATCTAGTTTTCTTGCTTACAAATATTTAAAAAATCATGTACCTAGTTTTGCTTCGCAGTATTGACCCTAATTTACCTGCTCAAAACTTAGGTACTTGACAGCATCAAATAGTTACTTATGCCACTGCCAAGTAATGAGAGCCATTGTAACATGGGTGCTGGTTTGTGCCACGAAGCGACGCTGAGTGGCACAATAGACAGCACGAGTGTTACAATGGCCAATTGCGTGCAGTGGCAATACATACAATACTTTTTCTACGACCATGAAATAAATAAAAGAAAATTTTAAACCACTAAAAATTCATCCATAGAGCTACACGTGATGTTAAGCCGAGTACGCGCACTTTTTTAAATGGCCTTGGAATTTTGCACTAAATACATTGAAATTTCGTCACAATCATATATTGAATTTTTGAAGCCAAAGCCATAAAAATATTTAAAAAGTTTCATTGCAGTACAGTTGTCTTGTTTTGAAAGCCAAAGCCATAAAAATATTCCAAAAGTTTCATTGTAGTACAGACGTGTCGTTTTATTTGATCATCATTGTAAAACGACTTGTACAAATAAATATACTTTAGTGATGTGATTTGAGGTTATGTATTAAGCAAACCTAGTAGAAAAAATAAATTATTAAATGTAATTCACGAAAACAAAATCCTTCTGCAATTTCAGGAAATATTACTCATTTGGCTTTCCATAAACATTTTCTATTTTCAATTTATCAAAAACACATAATTAGTACGTCAACGGCAATAAAAAAATATGACGTCGTAGTTCAATATTTCATACATTTTTAGTAAAAAATCTCGTTTTTGACAGTTCTTAAAAAGTAAGTCAGATGACTAGTTAGGCAAGTACCGACTGCATTGCTAATCTCCTAATTGAATTGAGTAATAATTTCCTGTATGATGAAACCTTTGACAGCAACACCAGTATTCCGATACCCTATCTTACAAACTCCACTTGCAGCCTCTCTCGCTCCTCTTATCACCAAACTCACCGCCGACCTCATACAAAGGCCTTTGTACAGGCGCCAACGGGGAGGGGCGGTGCGCAGGCGGCGGGCAGCCCGCATGATCGCGCGATCGGCGACGACGACCCATTTGCGGCTCGGTGCGCCGATAACGCTAAACAAAACACACCCCCAGTAATTAGGGAAAGCCTTTTCCAGATACCGTGAGCGGTTGAGCACTGGTGATTTTTGTAGTGGGGTTCTCCTTTGCGTTATTGCCATTCAGAATAAGACAACAGGAAAGGTTTGGTGTGAAATGTGTTTAGTGGATGGCTATCAGTTCGGAAAGCACAGAAATTAGGCTATGTATTCGAGTCAAGCCAGGGACTATAAAAAAACATCTAGGTAATGAAAGGTGTTATTGCCATTCAGAATAAGACAACAGTAAAGGTTTAGTGCGAAATGTGTTTGATGGATGATAGCCATCCACCAGTTCAGAAAGCACAGAAATTAGGCTATGTATTCGAGTCAAGCCAAGGACTATAAAAAATCAAGGTAATGAAAAGTAGGAAATGCATTTACAGGTACCAAAGTTGATTCAATTGGAGACCAACGCCGACCCAACAAAAAGATCTTGGTAGTGGTAGTACCAGAGGCAGATATCCCATAGGTCGATTAGGTCTGAGCCTAGGGCAGTCAGATATTAGGGGCGGCTAATTATTGCAAAAAATATACTGATGCGAACATGAAACGACACCAAATCACATTACACGTCATAATACGGAAAAAAACTTGATAAAAGTTGTTAAGGAAGTAGATTCATATCTAATGTCTCAGTAAATGATGAGCTGAGAAGGGCTGATGTAAGGGCTAGGGCGGCCAAAACCATTAGTCCGCCTCTGGTAATTCCTAAGCAAATACTGAACACTAAAATAATAGGTACAAAATTACTTAACCAAGTACGTAATTGTTAACACGAAAAAGTAACAAAAAGACGAATTCAAAATTCCATAACCAATAAACATAGACAATGGAATCGTTGAGGCAAAAGGTGCAAGTTTACGGGCTGACCACAGACCAAGCCTGCTTTTATGTCTCTATGCGGTCGCGAAGAAATGGCAGTGAAGGTGTTACAGAATTAGATAATGTTGCTGCTTGCTCGGCATTACCGCATCGAGACGGTATGTGGAAGTTTTATGTCTTTTTAGTCTAGTCTACGTTCGTTTACACTTCTCATATATTATGTTACATAAGACACTAAAAAGTTTATCTAAAGTATTCGCAAAAAATATATTTTAGAAAGTCTTTTTTCATCATCATCATATCAGCCACAAATCGTCCACTGCTGGACAAAGGCCTCCCCCAAGGATTTCCACGACGACCGGTCCTGCGCTGCCCGCATCCATCGGCTTCCCGCGACCTTCACCAGGTCATCGGTCCACCGCGTGGGAGGCCTGCCTACGCTACGTTTTCCGGTGCGCGGTCGCCACTCGAGAACTTTACTGCCCCATCGGCCATCTGTTCTACGAGCTATGTGCCCTGCCCACTTCCACTTCAGTTTAGCGATTCTGTGAGCTATGTCGGTTACTTTAGTTCTCCTGCGGATCTCCTCGTTTCTGATTCGATCACTCAGAGAAACTCCGAGCATAGCACGCTCCATTGCCCTTTGGGTGAAAGTCTTTTTTATAACAATGTAATCAAGAACATTCAACGAGATATCGTTTGGTTTACTAAACGAGCACTTGAACAAAATCCCCCTTTACATGTATGGTTGCCCTTAAATCGAAAATATCGTTGGTATCTTTCAACGTTTAATTAATATTTGGAAACGCTCGCTGTATACGTCAATAAAAATGACTTCCATCGCAACAACTTAGTTACAATTTTGCATTATTATTTATGAATTTTGATTATTTTCTAAATAGTACTATACAGATTTTGATTAAATTTATATGTGAACAATTTATTTTATCCAGCATATCCTATCGAATAAAAAAAGATTCATGAAAATCGGTTCACAATCTGCGAAGATATCGCGTAACGAACATACAAAAAAAAACATCCAGTCGAATCGAGAACCTCTTTCTTTTTGGAAATCGACTGAAAAATATTAAAATAAAAAGGTGTCACCTTTTAAATAGGCCTCAACGCCCCCTCCAGATAGCCACTTGGCAAAAGTGGCGCAGGATCATGACGGTTGGCGTCATAAAGTGTCGGAGGCCAAAATCCTCTTCGGGTCGCCAAAGTATATTATATATTTAACATACAGTATGGACACTCCCTGCCGCTCTCTACATTGCGACCTCACCCCCTCGTCACCCAGATTGATTCATATTGTTTACAGTTTGGTTCTCGAACGTATGGGATTTCACCGTGATTTAGTTTGCTCCGTCATTTGTTTTTAGAAATTTCATTTCACGACCGTTTGTATGCAGTATCCGAGGAGTGGGGTCGCTGAGCCAGCGCAGTAACTAAGTAAGTAGGTAAGGTATCTTAGGAAACATTCGTTCTCAGTGATCATAAAAACTGCAAAAAATACCTTCTGAAATTAACTACTAAACAGATCTTCATCCCCTAATAAAATGGTAATCACCGACCAATAAACTAAAACCTCCAACAAAGTGTCACATTTCCTACCTGAATAGATAACGAATTACCGCAGAAAGTAGAAAAAAAAGCTGTGTTTTGGCGTGTGCGATGAATCCAGGTGGTCTCGGGGTGGGCTTGCAGCTTGCGAGATGCCCGTGATATCGATCCCGGCCTGACGACTGATCTTTGAACCACTCATCATCATTCACGGAAACAAATGAACATTAGAATTTGTAAAATAAAAGGATTTAGTCACAAAAACAGCAAAAACTATTTTAACTAGTAACCTTGTCGCCTGAATCGACATAAACCTTGCGTCAGATCAGGTAATTCTGTATCTTCGCTGATTTCTTATTTCATCTAGTTCAAGGAAGAAAAAGAAAGTACTTACATATAGTTTTAATGTATAAACTAAATAAGTATTTGAAAGCGCTAATAGGTACCTACTCCCAGTGTCAGGCGAGATTATGGTTGACGATCTCGCATGCAATATCTACTCTTATCAGTTTTACGTTACGTAATAGATTATCTTCCTACCAGGTAGTGTATATATTCTTTGCTACCAGTGATTTTTTTTTCTTAAGAATTTAATAATATTATTACTTTTGAGCGACAAAGGAGTGAAGAAGATGTTGTGAAGGCAAAAAAAATCGAAGTTGCACTAATGTGTAGAATATTAAGTATAAAAACAAAACAAAAATGTGTGTGTGGTTGTGTATGTTTTTTTGTGTGTGCTTGTGTGTGTCAGGTGCTCTAGTTCCCAAACTACTGGACGAATTTTGGTAAAATTTGGGTTGGATATTTAAATTTTTTGCGTGGAGGGGGTTCCATACAATGCCAAAGTCAAATACAAAATATCATATTTGAAATCCTCACAGTAAGACGCGAGTTAACTACTACTAGCGCTATCTAGTGGTATTTTAGAGAACTATTTTCCGTAAGTGAACGTATTATATTGAGTTTACCACTTTATTTTTAATTGATAGTATTCTTATAGATTTTCCTGTAATTTACAAGCAATGAACTATATTTCGTAATTTTTTCAAAATTTTAGGCTCAGTAGTTTCGGAGATCAGAGGAGGAATGGTCAATTTACGTCTTCTTTCATGAATAAAATCAAAACTATTTATTTTAAAATAATAACAAAAATATATTTGAGATCCAAATAACGAGCCCTTTCATTTGATACGATTATATGACAGTAAGGTTAGCCAAACTTTTTTTTTAATTTCTTAATTTATTCCCCGAAAATGACCCTTATTTTTTAAAAAATATTTATTTACTTTACACGTCTGTGTTTGGGTCATAGGATTACATCATCCTATAAAAATTCACCTGATTTGGTCCAATAGATTCGGAGCAAATTGGCTGTGACAGACGGACGGACAGTAAGACGCACGAGCGATCCCATAAGGGTTCCGTTTTTTTGTACGGATCCCTAATAATTATGTATAAAAATAGCTATTATAAGTAATAAATAACTCAAAATAGCTCTAACGATTTAAATGAGACTCGATACGTTACTATAACTTTACATGGCCAATAGCACGCGCGGTAGTATGTTATTCCAAGGAAAATCGGAATAACGTACCTCCGATACAAGGCCAGGTTGTTTGTTACTTTTCTCAAAAATAGCTTTATCGATTTTAATGAAACTTTGTGCATTACTAGAACTACTACACTCAGTAGGTAATTATTCCAAGAAAAATTCGAGTCAGATAATCTCCCGTACAAACCCACATTATTTGTTAATGTTTCAATAAGTCCGATATACTTAACTTTATTCTTCCTTTCAAGTAAGTGGAACGTTTATTGTTGATTTCTGTATGCCTGACTACGATACCTAGACTTTAAAGACTTCGCGATAAAGGATGCACAGCGTGGCTGTACATTTTATGTTTTTAATCACCGTTGCATTGCCAGGGTCGGTCGTAGAGAACTTGTAACGGCAGTGGCACAAAACCGTGACGTCAATCAAGGGATGCGGGCCAAGAATTGGTCGCACGCGCCGCTGGGAAACTCAATGCGAACACAAATAAATTCTCATATACTATACACCCGTGCAGTTCACTAAATTATTGCCTTATGATTCAACTTATTGTAACGGTCTTTAGCTGATGAGTATGGGCACGGTTGGTACTCACTACACTAGTTATGTTTGTCTCTTGACATGATTAGGAAAGAAAGGTCAAATCGAATTTTGACAATTTATGCAAAACTAGCTTTTGCCCTCGGCTTCACTCGCGTGGACATCTTTTTTGTGACTGTCCTAGAGGGTGCGCGGTGCGCGAGGCGCAAGGCGCTCGCGAGCGTGGGCATGAATTTTCTCCATATGCCTCGGGAACTATGTCACGATATGCTTATTAGTAAATCGTGTCATTTCCTGCCCCCTCAACCGCAAGGGGCTCGCGAGCGTGGGCATGAACTTTCTCCATATCCCTCGGGAACTATGTCACGATATTCTTATTAGTAAATCGTGTCATTTCCTACCCCCTCTACCATCTCTGTGCAAAAAATCACACAATCCATTGTTCCGTTGCGATGTAAAAGAAATTAACCAAAAAAGAGTACATTTTCAGTTCCCTTAGGAACTGCATCGAGCTATGCTATTTTCACGGGATAAAAAGTAGCCTATATCCTTCCTTCTGACGCAGGCTACCGGCATGCCAAATTTCATTAAGATTGGTCAAGGCGTTGAAGCGTGAAAAGGTAACAAACAAACAAACACAGTTTCACATTTATAATATTATTATATAGTAAGGAAGTAAGGATCATTCTACCATGTGAAAATTATTTTCGGAATATTTTTAGTTGCTCATCAACCAACTAATCACCTATCTATTTATTTTCATCATTTATTTATGACAATTGATCTCTTTCTTGAAGTTGGACTTACCTAGCTGGACTGTTTGTCCCTGGTATACATATATTCGTCAACAACTTCCAGTGTAGAGTCTCCAACCCATAAGAGAGGTGGGTGCGACACGGACATTTAACATTATTTTCGTCTTGTCCATGTTCATTTTTAGACACACTTGTTGATAGACTTTACTGAGGCCATCGAGCATTGTGCTTAGGTCTTCCATAGTCTCAACCATGACCACGATATCGTCAGCGAATCGGAGGTGGGTTATGTGCTGATGATGATGATTACACATCAAATTATCTATCCTTCCCAACTGGACTAGAGTTGAGCGAGCGAAGCGAGCAATAATAGGGTTGGCGAAGCTCCCCCCCCCCCCCTCCTCCCTCCTCCTGGGTGGCGGATCTGACTTACGAAATAATGAAATAGTTTTGCATAAACTAGACAAACTTTATACTTGTAGGTAAAAAGTGGTGCGCCACGAACCCAAATTGTTGCTTAATTAATTATATTTTGAGGTAAGTATTTTGCTGTGCAATCTGTAATGGAAATTGGGATTCTTTTATTTTTTTAAATAAAATTTAAAAAAATATTTGAGTTTAAATAATACCCATTACTTTCTACTTGCAAGCAAAATTGTAACAATAATATAATAAGCGCACAACATAAATAATAATTTTCTATGAAACATAGACCACACGTGTAGAAAATTGCGCAAAAAAAAAATACATATGCGCTCGAATTAAGATATTACGTACACGTCAATATAAACAAATTAACCTCATTAGAAGGCGCTACCCGGGCCACTAATTACACGTCCTAAGCATCTTAACTCACGACGCGAGACCGTCTGATGTCTAGACCACACAGCACAGACGCATTGTCTTACAGCTTATACCCTACGAGTGCGCAACATCTGGCCCGTAATAGGTTAATAACAGCTTTGTAAATACTTCGTGTTCGCATTACACTAATAGCTAAATTAAAACGCTTTTGCGTAGCGCAGTAGCAGAGTTTATTTATTTTACGTCATAACGTAAATAGCAAACATTAAATCGCCTTCAATAATCTACCCAACGGGCAATGGAGTGTGCTATGCTCCGAGTTTCGCTGTGTGATAGAGTCAGAGACAAGGAGATCCGTAGATAACCGACATAGCTTAAGGCAGGGGCAGGGCACATATCTCGTTGGGGTAGTAAAGTTCTCGAGTAGCGACCACGCACCGAAAAAAGTGTCGTGGGCAGGGCTAGAGAGAATCTGTAGAAAACCCAAGTCCACGCTCGCGAGCCGCTGGAGTTAGAGCACAACAAAGCCCCAAAGACAGTCATAAAAACGATGACGAATTTCGATGTGGACGAAGCTGCGGGAAAAGCTAGTATTTCATAAGTTCTATTATATTAGTTAAGTACAATATAGGTGTATAAAGAAAATAAGATAATATTCAGAGTTTATAAAATGATATTTTTTATACCCATGGGCTGTTTGCACATTAGCAGGGTATGATTAGTTTCCTTATACTTTTTATTCGTATTAATTAGACACGGTAATCGATCGTAAAACCCTGGGCAAGTTCAAACACCGGCGTGCGCACATCTGGTAGCTGGTCGGCGACAGTTCCCCATAGAGAATATACGAGAACCTAGCTGATTACCATAGAGTTATTGCGTCATAATCTGGGAGGCAGATGCGCGCGCCTTAAGCACTTATATTTAGCTAACAGGTGCTATCTCACGGGTTCGCACTCTGTAGGGATGCCACGAGATTCATCTCAATGATGCAAGGATTTTGTGATGATGACCACGGATTTACGAAATTTTTCAATAGCTTGATGATACAATTTAGATATGAAATAAAATCTGGCCTAGACATTGTTCATACAAAAGAAATCAACGCGTGTAACGCGCTGTATCAGAAATAATCTTTGTAAGTTTATCAGCAAATTGTCAATTTTAGATCCACCAAAAATAACTAGCCTGTGACGAAGTCATACTTTATAGTTTCTTTTCAATCTGTTTTAATATTATATATTTTTTTTGTATAAATTATCTTTCCGCTCGCTTTTCTGAAATCTGTGGGAGTGATTTTTGTAGGAGTGATTTTGCGAAAAGGGATGGAAGTGTATGTGTTTTTTTTCAGTCACGAAGGCTAAGGAAACATGTTCATGCCACCTAATGCGAGGCCGGAAGGTCGGTAGGTTTTTTCAATTAGTCAGATGTTAATGTCATATGCGACCATTGTAATTTTTTTCGTTTTTTTAATTATTATTTTTTAATAGCTTGATGATACAATTAAGATATGAAATAAAATCTGGCCTAGACATTGTTCATACAAAAGAAATCAACGCGTGTAACGCGCTGTATCAGAAAATAATCTTTGTAAGTTTATCAGCAATTTATCAATTTTAGATCCACCAAAAATAACTTGGCCTGTTGATCGTAAATATAAAGAAATGGACGGAAATCGAAGACGCAGCCACTCTCTGCAGAATGGCCAAGGAGAGGGAAGAATTTCGCATGTTGGTCGCCGACATCCGTTAGGATAGGGCAGCGAAAGAAGAAGAATTTTGACGTTTTTCCATTTCTATCGTCTGATTTCTTAATACTTTCATCTCATTACATACATTTTCAACTTTTTGCACGTTATTAATATATTATTGCTTGTGGTAAAAGCATATTTTAATTTACCCTGCCCCGCCCTATATTTTGATTTTTTTTTCATCGTGCCAGCAACGTCACGAGTCGGAGGGCGCGTCGAGGCTGCAAGCCTTCTTTTCATAGACAACCCTATCTGCTTACTAGCTTCCCAAAGTGGTCCAACCAGTTGTCGCGATTTTATTACTTAAGGACATTACGCGTAATGGGTATCGATGGCGATGTGATAATTACACCGCCCGCCTATAAGGAGAGCACTGCTTAAGGAATCGCTGTATCCGGTTGGTAGCTAAGTACTTATCAGTTCCGTAAATGGTATGACAAATAGCTCTTCTTCTGTTGTTTTTATTTATTTATTTTTAACCCTTTTGTACACTCGAAGTTGTTACCGAATATGTATACCTGGGACAAACAGTCCAGTTAGGTAGGTCCAACTTCGAGAAAGAGATCAATCGTCGAATCCAACTCGGCTGGGCAGCGTTCGGGAAGCTTCGCAATATCTTTACGTCCCAGATACCGCAGTGTCGAAGTCTTCGACCAGGAGTGTGTTGCCAGTGATGACATACGGAACTGAGACATGGTCGCTTACTATGGGCCTCATAAGAAGGCTCAAGGTCACCCAAAGGGCAATGGAGCGTGCTATGCTCGGTGTTTCTCTACGTGATCGAATCAGAAATAAGGAGATCCATAGGAGAACCAAAGTAACCGACATAGCTCTCAGAATTGCTAAACTTAAGTGGCAGTGGGCGGGGCACATTGCTCGTAGAACAGATGGCCGTTGGGGTAGTAAAGTTCTCGAGTGGCGACCAAGCACCGGAAAGCGTAGTGTAGGCAGGCCTCCCACCCGGTGGACCGATGACCTGGTGAAGGTTGCGGGAAGCCGCTGGATGCGGGCAGCGCAGAACTGGTCGTCGTGAAGATCCTTGGGGGAGGCCTATGTTCAGCAGTGGACGTCCTTCGGCTGATATGATGAACCCTTTTGTAGGGATAGAATTCCAATTCTACTTCCAAAATGTTTATTTTAAATAGGTGTTTATACACAAAATAACCTTTATGCCTATTAAGATTCAGATTACAGTCTCAGGTTATGGTAGGTTTATTTGTTGGAGAATCGATACATGTCCATATATCATTTTCATTAACATAATCTATTATTTTATAAATTCCACTAGAGCACAGGCATTTTTTGACATTATTATTAGTAATTATCATTATTATTATAATATTTAATCTTTGTTGTGTCTTTATTTAGCACAGTTACCTTAAAAAACGAGAAATGAGACCATGCGTTATATCCGGTTGTTCTGAATTTTTGCTAAATTGTATATGATGTTGGCTAATAAATATACCAAGTTTTCAAAAATTTAAGTCTTTTTTAGAGTTTCGTACCCAAACGGTTAAAAACGGGATCCTTTTACTAAGACTTCGCTGTCCGTCCGTCACCAGGCTGTATTTCATGAACCGTGATAGCTGGACAGTTGAAAACAACAACAATAACTAAAAATTTAAAAAATTGAAAAAACAACCTCCATACAAAAAAAACGTGTTTTTTTTAAACAAGAAGAAACTAGCGCCACCTAGTATGATGGTACGGAACCCTTTGTACTAGCGCCATCTAGTATGATGGTACGGAACCCTTTGTGTGCGGTTCTGACTCGCACTTTGCCGGTTTATTTTTTAATTACTTGTTGATGACTAAATTTGCTGCAATCTACTGAGCCAAAGCCGTCTCTGTTTAGATCTCAGAGCTAACGTAGGTAATTTTAACGTTTTAAAATGAACCTTGTTTACGACTTTAACGGCTTATAACTTGAAAACTGCATACCTGATAAGATATATGTTTTTAAAAACCTTTACCTTATTTTAAAAGATCTATTCAACGATACCACACATAATGGGGTGCAATTGAAAGAAACATTTTCATCCCTGTTACATCCATGGGAGGTACCCTTAAAAAAGCCGGCGAAGTGCGAGTCGGACTCGCTCACTTAGGGTTCTGCACCAAAACAGATTTCGAT
Organism: Coleophora flavipennella; assembly: GCA_947284805.1. Classification (NCBI taxonomy): domain Eukaryota; kingdom Metazoa; phylum Arthropoda; class Insecta; order Lepidoptera; family Coleophoridae; genus Coleophora; species Coleophora flavipennella. The sequence goes on along the minus strand of OX369263.1, from coordinate 5,412,085 downwards.
TCGAAACCCTACAAACATCAACGAGTACAAGTATGAGTTTTAAGGACAAATTTTGTAGTTCAAAAATGTTCTCCCATACATCGATAATCGATAACCGTCACGTTCATTCTCTACTTGCAAAAAGAGCAAACGCGATCTAAAGAATAGGTATTTGATTAAAAATGTTGCTGTCTCCCTCCCCCAAACCTCTCCGCATACAGCAAGAAAGGGAGAACTGCAGCGCAGACCGATAATAGGCACTAAAATTGACCAAAACAGAATTTCCTAGTACCCTATTTCGTCCTCCAAAATTTGAGCAATAATAATATTTTTCTCAAAAATAATTTAAAAAACGCTTTACCTATGCTTCTATGTTATCATTTTATATTGTTAATATGCGTATTATTTTATTGGTGGGTGTCTGAAAATTACGCTTTAGTTAGGCAATTTTCTGTTTTTGAAGGCTCCTACTTCCTATTAGAATATGAGAAAAAACAAAACATAAAGGCATAGTCATGGTAGATATAGGTTTGATGGAAAACACTTTTTTCTCTATTATCATTATCCAGGAAGAAAACAGGGGACTATAATATTTGTATGGAAAAAATGGCGCCCGCGTTTCCTCTTAACTTCGTATTCGCATAAAAATATTAAAGCGGGCGTCCGAAAAATGCTTTTTTTGTTCAGTTCTAACTCCTTAGCGAGTAAGACTCACACTTGGATGGTTTTTGTTATTTCGGGATTAGCACTATAATCAATCACGTCGAGTGTAATTACTTGTATGAATTACCGTTTTCAAGCGACTTCCAAAAAGGAGGAGGTTCTCAATTCGTCTGTATGTTTTTTTTATGTTTGTTACCTCATAACTTTGGACTGGATGAACCGATCTTTATGATTATTTTTTTATTTGAAAGCTAGTGCTTCCCGTGTGGTCCCATATAAATTTTATCAAAATCGGTGTAGAACTTTATTCGAAAATTAACAAAAACCAAAAATAGTAATGCAAAAATGTACTAAGTTGTTGCGATGGAAGTCGGTTTTTTAACGTGTTTAGCGTTTTCAATTATTACTATAGAGCTAAAACAATAAAAAATAAGTTTCTAATCGCAAAAAAGTGATATACCTAAACTACAATAAAGTAAAATAAAATAAATGGCCGTAAAAAGGCCGTAGGTACTATATCTTTATTTATTTTATTTAGAAACTATATTTTTTTAAGTTTTAAGAGATTGTAAACTACTGTTAAATTTTATGTGTGTAGACCTAAGTTTCTGATATTAATTTCAACTTGATGCCTCCACGCGTTCCTGAGAAAAAGTTTCTTGATAGACAGACAAACAGACGGATAGACAGACGGACACAACAATTAACATTGAAGTGATCCTTGATATTTTCTTTTGGGGTACGGAACTCAAAAAGCTAGTTACATTTTTTTAACTACCCAAAATAAACTTTAAACTAGGTACTCAAAACTGAAAATTATATTTTTTAATCAGAAACTGGATTCTAGCACGGTACCCTCCTCTTCAGGCAACAAAGTTATTGCTTAAATTAAAATGATTCAAGGCATTTTACCCTTGTCTTGAGGCGACAAAGTTACTGGGTCAATTAAAATGATTCAACGCACGGTACCCTCCTCTTCAGGCAACAAAGTTACTGGGTCAATTAAAATGATTCAACGCACGGTACCCTCCTATTCAGGCGAAGAAGTTACTGGTTCAATTAAAATGATTCAACGCACGGTACCCTCCTATTTAGGCGAAGAAGTTACTGGTTCAATTAAAATGATTCAACGCACGGTACCCTCCTGTTCAGGTGACAAAGTTATTGGGTCAATTGAAATCTATAGGGATTTAGATCGGCCGCTGTAATCAAATCATACATCTATCAATATTAAAATTTGTAAGTAATTAATTACATAAACTTAAAATGCGTTTTACCCAATCTATAGATATTGGAGGCTTTAAGTAAAGAAACTGCTTCCTAAAAATAATGTTATTAATAATCAAATATAAAAAGTAAATGAAACCACTCTATCTTTTTTGCCCATTTATCTGCCTAACTATGACAATAGAATTTTGTAAGATGAACATTTTCTTTAGTTGATTAAATATCTAAGGCTTAACAAGAGAATCGTAATCATATCATATCAACCCAACCCCCAAGACGAATAACACATTAACAAAGTATTAACAATGCTAATAACAACAGATTACTTAATAGCTACAGCGTAATCCGCGACTGAGCAATAAAAAATAGACGCACGGTTGAATCACGCGCAGGTGGCGTTTAGAGAAGTTTTTGCCGAGATATTCAGGCCCAGAGGCAGCTGCCGCGAAAATTGCGAGCCCCTATACCTTCCTAGTCATAATCTAGGTATTAATAGAGAATTGCTAATGACAAAATGGAAATGCAAGCGTTTGGACAGAGGCGCGGACGTTAGAACAGCAAAGATACGGGCGCACGTGCCCTCTATACAGGAAATAATATTTTATTAATACAATTAAAAAACCCATGAATTCATTCCAGTCTAATGCCAATTGGCTAAGAAATAAAACGCCTTTTCCTTATCTATGACATTACAGTCCTATAGTTAGGTTATGAAGTCCCATTTATTTTATCGGAGATCAAACGGCGAATCAGTGCAAATCATTGCAAAAGCTTTGTGTGAGCGCACATGCGTCTACTCAATGCGGTAGGAACACACAAAACGCTTTTCATTTCATTTGAATCGCTCACGCATTCGATATTCTGCGCACACGCAGCGAAAGATGAGTCAGAAGTGGGTCAAAGAATAAAAATATTGTGCACTGAAATAGTGGATAATAATAATATTCGTGACATTTTTGAATAATTCTTACTTCAGTTCTAATAGATTAGGTAACCTACTCGTACTTAGATATTTTATTTTTGAGAGAAAAGATAAAATGCAATATTTCTTATGCTCATTAATTGGTATACTTGGATTGGAACTGAATAGCGAAGATAGCTTCTTCATGCACTCGTTTCTATCTTACTCAGTTTACACCTACTCAGTGAACCATAAAAAATATATTCTATTAGTATCAATCTTTGTCCCGAAAAAGTACTGTTGTTACAAGACAAGAGCTTAGTATCACATCACTCTAGCTACTAACTCAACCCATTTCTTATCCACAACTACCTCATCTTTGGCCACACATAATTAGTAGCGCAGCTCATTGTCTGTGAGGAATTCTTTGGAGGAGACAAACGTAGGAGGCTTCGAGCACGTCGCATCAATGGGATATCATGTGTCGGCCACCTGCACGTGGCTTTGTGAGCAAGCGCAGCGCAGCGTCGTCGCGGCGATGGATGCCCATGCAGGGAGCTCGGAAAAGCTGGTGTGCAACGATCCTGTTTTTAAGCTATTGCATAGCTTTTATCGCGGGCTTTGAGCGCGGCGACCGAATCAAGAAATTCCGTAACGAAAATAAAACCTAAGACCCCACGCTCGGCCGAGTTCTAAAAACCTACAGTGCTATTAGCGATTTGCGGTACTAAAAGGTCAATTTTACTGGTGTAACTTTCTTAGTTTTAATTTATTACATAAACATCCCGCGTCCCAAGGACTATATGGTACTTGTAAATTATAATAATAATTACAATTGCATAAGTTGATAAAACGGTGAAGGAAAAAATCACGTGGAAACCTGCACACGCCTGCGAAGAAATTCGAAGGTTGTGTGTGAAGTCGACCAACCCGCACTGGGCCCGCGTGGTCGACTATGGCCTGATCGGCCTCATTCAGGGTAGGCTCGAGCCCCTCGGTGGGGACGTATATGAGCTGATGTGTGAAGTTGATAAAAAATGCTATGCAATAGCTTCACCGCGGCAGTCCCCGAATACCACACGTTTTTTTTATTTATTTAATAAACTGTCATCACAATAATCTTACGATACAAATTAATGAAGATATCATCGTACCAATCGAAAGATATCCACTGCTAGACATTTGGGGGACAACTGGTCCTGTGCTGCTCGCATCCAGCGGCTTCTTGCGATTTTCGTAGTGGAAGGCCTACCTACGCTAATTCTTCTGGTGCACGGTCGCCACTCGAGAACTTTACTACTAAACGACCATCTGTTCTACGAGCTATGTGCCCCGCCCACTGCCACTTAAGTGTAGCGATTCTGTGAGCTATGTCGGTTACCTTGGTTCTCCTACGGATCTCCTCGTTTCTGATTCGATCATGTTTTCGTTTATTTCGAGAACAAATTACATCGTGTTTGAAAGTACCTACACAAATAATAACAAAATGTAAATTAATAATAATCAATACCTAAGAAAAATATTAAATGCCAAATGTCATAGAGAGTTAAATAATAATAATGAATTTCGCAATATTACACAATGTCATATAATAATAAAATTCACAGGTAAATACCACAAAAACAATAAAATGTTAGTATTTCATAAAATAGTAATGATTTCAAATAAATGTCGCTTAAGTAATTATAATTTAGAATGTCATCATAATCGTGCAAATATAGATAAATTAAATCCTAGTATGTTTTTTTAGTGTTCCGTACCCAAAGGGTAAAAACGGTAAAACCGCTGTCCGTATGTCTGTCCGTCTGTCACCAGACTGTATTTCATGAACCGTGAGCTAAGACAGTTGAAATTTTCACAGATGGTGTATTTCTGTTGCCGCTATAACAACAAATTATACTAAAAATTAGAAAAAGTGAAAGTATCCATACAAAAAACGTGTTTTTTTTAAAACGTGAAGAAACAAGTGCCATCTAGTATGATGGTACGGAACCCTTTGTGCGCGGTTCTGACTCGCACTTTAACGGTTTTTTTATTAATGATAACAAGCTTTAGGGAATGACGAAAAGTTTTCGAGACATTTAGAAAATTGAAATTTGGAATAAAGAAAGGTCACCTTATAGGGGTAAGACTTATACGAACTATGAAAACTGTGAGAGCGATGTCGTTGAAGATAAGCTTAATAAGCTTCATAAAGCTGTGAAACTGAAAAATACAGAAAAAATACATAAGTTGAATTTGAATGACTACCCCAAAAATGTAAATCAGTCTTGCAACAATTAAAAATATAACTACCATTAATTCTGAACGTGATTACCTAATACAATAGTTACAAACAAATTACAACTGCAATTAAAGTCACTTTATTGAAATCCAACCAGTCCACAATACAATATTCACCGGTGCAATAAGTGGTTACGAAAAGCTACAATCCATTTGTGAATTGACTTGTAAAGTCGCTGATCTCACACGCAGATACGAGATTAGAGTCTCCCCCAGGCCCCTGCAGCTCCTGAGAACGTCACTCATTACCAAATGTTGGACTATAAATCGATAGAAAACATTAAAATTATCGATCGAAATTGGCGTATCGATGTTATCGAATGCGGTTAGTGTGGGAAGAGCTTTAACGATAGAGACAAGCGCTGTTTTTTTGGCAGAATTTGTTTCAGCTGCCAGTTATTTTTTAGTTTTAACTTGATAAGTACCCGTGTTCTGGAGTGAAAACAATATTTTTCTTTATCTTAAATAAATCACAGACAGACGGATAATCTTAGCAGTGTTCCGTTTTTTTCCTTTGGAGGTACGGAGAGAAGCCTAAAGTAGCTAATTTTATTAAATTTACCAAGTTTTCATTCACGCTGTCCAAATCCAGTCAAAAATGTAAAAAATATTTTTCTAAATTAATTTAATTTCCTTCCAAACTGACTATTTACACCTCCGTTCAAACTGCCACCATGTTCCTAAACCACTCATTACTCTCTCCGTATCAGCTGTAACTCGTTTAGCCGGCCCACCCTTCGACGTCTGTGGGAAAACGCAAAGACAATACCGATTATATCACAGTTAATAGCTCCCATCAAGCATCGAGGGTGGAATAGGGTGGCGGGCTCGTCCGCTTATCAGGGATTAGCTGAACCTTAACCTATCGAAGTTACGTAAAATCTGACCTGATACTGACGATTTTATAGAGCTTTTACCAAAATTGGTGTAGGTCCCGTTAACTGAAGCTTCTACTCATCATACTGAACAACTTTTGTTCTACGAACAACTTCTGTTCGCAAAAAAATAATTTTAGTCTACATAAAAATCGATTAGCTGATCGACCAATTTTGTGCATATTGTTATGGAGGGTTTAAGTTTTTTTGAGAATTGACTACGGATTCTTTGGGGAAAGTTGTTCAGTATGCTGAGTAGAACCCCCAGTTAACGGGACCTATAACAATTTTTTTACACTCCAAAATTTCAGCTCAATCGGAAACCGGGAAATGGGTCTAATTTCACCGGAACAAACAAACATACATTGCAAGTTAAATAAAATCTTGTAAAAAGATGCCAAACGGCATGTTGCGCTACTTACTACAAGTCGGGTGTACTGACTCACGTCGCGTATTAAATGTAAGTTCAAAAGTTCTGGTGAAACTGATAACTGTATAATATCAGGAAACACAAAATATAACACGGAAATACAAAGTAGGTACAGAGATTCAATAAGCTGAGCTAGTCCCTAGGAGAACGTCCGATCTATGTCGTGGCTGGGAATTGACTCCTTTTGGTCTGTCTTGTAACATAATAACGACTTGTTACCGGAGATCGGGGGTGCTCCTAACGGTACTAGATACAAAAAAATTATCGTGGGAAAACAGAGGTACAGTACAGCAATAACAAACAGGGATACAATACATAATAGAACTATAAACATTTAGCTGGGTAGACACTATAGTAAACGTCGGCGTGTCTTTGCACAAATTACGTTCCCATAGCGACGTTTGTAAACAATCTATTGTCCTTAGGTAGACCGTAATAACCGTTATCACACACATCAGCTCATATACGTCCCCATCGAGGGGCTCGAGCCTACCCTGCATTAGGGCGATCGGGCCTTAGTCGACCACGCGGGCCCAATGCGGGTTGGTCGACTTCACACACACCTTCGAGTTTCTTCGCAGGCGTATGCAGGTTTCCTCACGTTGTTTTCCTTCACCGTATAAGAGCGTCGGATAAACGTACATATGAAATCGAAATTCGAAAACACATTGGTACGTGGCAGGATCGAACCACGACCTCCCGGACAGGAGGTAGCGGCCCTTGCCATTACGCCACCGAGGCTCCGCTTTAACGTCCAAGGATGTACCTCAATAAACTGTAGTTACATAAAGTCATATAAAAATATAAAATGTCCGTGTTTACGGCTTCAAATCCAAGAACTGTTATTAGTTGTGTCTCGACAAAAAATAAAACTTTTTAGGGTTCCGTGGGACCAGGAAATGTGGTCGCCACAGGCATATTTTTATTTGCATCACTTTTTGGACGCATGTAACCTATCTACCTCCCCGATTTTGGCAACAGCGACTACTGTCGACTAAGAAGTCTGCTAAGAAGCAAAGTTGTTGCGTAGATACACCCTTAGGTCAAAATATATTTAGTACTAACATACAGTATGGACACTCCCTGCCGCTCTCTAGATTCCGACCTCACCCCCTCGTCACCCAGATTGATACAGATTGGATACAGTTTTGTTGTCGAACTCGAACGTATAGGATTTCGCCGCCATTTTGTTTGTTCCGTCATTCCTTTTTTGAAATTTTTATTTCTGGCCCGTTGTATAAAGTGTCCGGGGTGTGCTTAGGTGGCTAATATAGCCAATCTTAGTGGTGAACTCCCGCGCACACTGAGGGCAAGTGAGAACGCCGTTAAAGTAATTATAGTTCAGATTCGCTGGTGGTCGGACCTTTAATTCATCGCGCTTACTATCAAGTTGTTTTTAGTCTTCACCAGGTGTCCTTCGTTCAGGACACTGTGCTGCCACCTCCTCCCATTTAACACTATTATAACTGTGTTTCTGGTAATGAAATAAAATTTATTATTATTTATAAGTACAATATTATGAAGAGGTAAACTTTGTAAGTATGTTGTTTAGATGTAAGAGGTACCTAATCTATGAAGCTATTCATTCGTTTTCAAATTTAAAAAGGACCTTAAGGATGAAGCACCGCGCATCCTCGATATATCCACGCGGGCAAAGTGGGCAACAGCTTGTAGACTAAATAAAATTAAAACCTTTATATAGAAAAAAGGAATCAGGAAAAATTTCGAGATTTTAAATCTCGCAGCAAAGGCTATGTCGTCATTTCAAGTTCAAGTATATAGTAAGCTAGTAGGGTTTTTACCCGGGTACCCGGACCCTGGTATACCCGGGTATTTTATACTTTGGGTACTCGGGTACAAACAACGGACGTACCCGGGTCTCGGGTAATTTTGATATTTGCGCGTTGGTAGACAGTAGGGTTTTCAAATACTCGACAATTTAGGATACCCGTGTCTCGGGCACTTTTAAAAATACCCGGGTATACCCGGGTACTCGGGTATTCTTGTATTTTTTGTGAAACTGGAAAAAAAACTACAAAGAAATCAAAAATCAACTTTTATTACGATAATTACCAAACAATATCCGAGTAAAACAAAACGCCTGCAGAAAAATGCATTACTATACGCACCGTTACTCGGAGTAAATTTATACGTGAAGCTTTTAGTCAAAAACAGCTGCATCTTCCAAAAAGTGATGGAACTAGTTTACGAGCAATACGAAGAAGAAAAGTCAAGTGTGGTTGAAGAGCTACAGATTTTGTTAAAATCTGGTCAACGATTTAGTTTGAGCCTAGACGAGTGGACAAGTCTCAAAAACCGTTGATACTTAAACCTCAACGTACATGTAAACGACGGGCGAAAATACAATGTAAATACAACAAAAAAAATGTGGCGCAGAGGAAGTAAAATATATAGTCATGAAACATTTACACGAATTTGATTTAAGCACGCAACGTCACGTATTGGCTAGAACTACAGATGGCGCTGCTGCTATGCAAAAATTTGGGAGAGAATGTCCAACGGAAATGGTGCTATGTTTGAATTATGCAATACCCTTGGCTGTAATAGATGTAATATGTACAAAGAAAAATGAGGCAGACGATGAAGGTCCTATCGATTCTGATCCAGAAATTCAACATGATGGAGGAGAAAATGATGATTTTTCTAGCGACAGCGACGAAAACGATGATATTGAAGCTTCAGAAATAATTATCCAAACCGATTTTAAACAGGCATTACAAGATGTTCGAAAAATAGTGAGATTATTTAGAAAGAGCCCCCTGAGTAACAATTTACTCCAAAATGATGTAAAGGAAGACAAAGGGCGAGGATTGCCCTTTGTCTTCCTTTACATATTTTTTGGTAATTATCGTAATAAAAGTTGATTTTTGATATCTTTGTAGTTTTTTTTCCAGTTTCACAAAAAAATCAAGAATACTCGGGTACCCGGGTATACTCGGGTATTTTAAAAAAAAGTACCCGAGACCCGGGTATCCAAAATTGTCGGGTATTTGAAAACCCTAAGCTAGACATAAGTTTCCATAGTCGGATAGGTTGTAATCCATTAAGAACTTAACTTAAGAACGAAGAATAGCACGCACTCTCTAAATAAAAAGAGAAAACGTTTTTCTATCTCTGAATACTATCCGATCATAATGATTTTTAAATATGTTATTGACACAATTAAAAGCTAGATTCATAGGTTTGGTTTCTAAACTATTGATTAATAATAAACAAATAGCGGTCAGAATTTGTTATTTATGAAAACACTGAACGACAAATAAAACTGAACTTATTAATTGTATTGAAAATAGGGTCAATAACGTATTTAAAAAATTATGATTGGATAATATTCAGAGGTAGAAAAGCGTTTTCTCTTTTTGTATGGAAAGTGCATGCTATTCTTCCCTCTTAGGATGGTAAGACACAGGGATAACAATAGATTTTTGGAGTTTTTTTTATCGCATGGTGTTTTTTGCAGTAACGTTGACTGGATATTTTTATAGGAGATGCAAATATTAAGTGCTGAGGTAATTAGTAAAATAATTAGAGACTCTCTTATGATATACATTACATACATAAGTGAGACATTAATAAAATAATTAGACAACAAAATAATAACGTGAATATCATACATAACGAGCGTCGGTGGCGTAACGGCTGGGTACGCCGCCTCCTGTCCGGGAGGTCGTGGTTCAAATCCTGCTACGTACCAATGTGATTTCGAATTTAGGTTTCATATGTACGTTTATCCGACGCTCTTACGGTGAAGGAAAACATCATGAGGAAACCTGCACACGCCTGCGGAGAAACTCGCAGGTTGTGGGTGAAGTCGACCAACCCGCACTGGGCCCGCGTGGTCGGCTAAGGCCCGATCGCCCTAATTCAGAGTAGGCTCGAGCCCCCCGGGGGGGACGTATATGAGCTGACATGACATACATAACAGCCTTCATTGTAAGGTTTCAAGTGCAATGTATCCTTGGTATTTAAAATAATTATATGTATCAGCTTTATCACAATAAGTTTTGTAATTCCTTACATTCCAAACAAGGGATATCTAAGATCTTATTGATCTTAGGCCCAAATCTAATTGATTTATTACAATGTGTATAAATTTAAATCTATAAAATCAATAAGTTAAAATACCACTTACGACTTGTAGATCATCAACAATATGAACAGTTAAGTGTGTGAGTCACCCTAAACTAAAGGAAGCTCAATTGGCATTATACACTTTTTTATAAGACAAGAAAATATAGACACCATTTCGAGATACATAGGTACGAATATAACGATTTATACTGTAAAAATAAATTAAAATTATAATAACTCAATTCATTTTTTACCTTAGTTTTATACTTAATCGTTAATTGAAATTAACACCGTGGCTGTTTTTAGAGTTTCGTACACCCAAAGGGAAAATAAATTATAATTATTAAATAACTCAATTCATCTTATACCTTAGTTTTATACCTAATCGTTAATTGAAATTAACACCGTGGCTGTTTTTAGAGTTTCGTACACCCAAAGGGAAAATAAATTATAATTATTAAATAACTCAATTCATCTTATACCTTAGTTTTATACCTAATCGTTAATTTAAATTAACACCGTGGCTGTTTTTAGAGTTTCGTACGCCCAAAGGGTGACCAACGGGACCCTATTACAAGCCTCCGCCACACCGCGGACACTGCATACAACGATCGTGAAATGAAATTTTTAAAAACAAATGACGGAGCAAACAAAATCACAGTGAAACCACTATCGAAACTATAACCAATCTGTATCAATCTGGGTGACGAGGGGTGAGGTCGCAATCTAGAGAGCGGCAGGGAGTGTCCATACTGTATGTTAGTACTAATATACAAGGTGTAACAAAATTAGCTGGAACTATTTTAACTGGTGGTTCTATCCATAAAACTGAACAACTTTCCCCATGAAACCCATAGTCAAATCGCAAAAAAAATTGGCTCTCCCATACTAACTCGATCAGCTGATCAGCCAACTTAGTATGGGAATAGTTTCAGAGTTTCAGCTAATTTTGTTAGACCTTATATATACTTTGCCTCCGCGGTCCATCTGTCTGTCAGCGTGCTGTATTCTGAGAATCGTAATAGGTAGACAGTTAAAATTTTCACATTGTGTATTTCAGCTGCTGCTATAACAACAAATAATTATAAAAAAATACCCCTTTGTTCTCAGATCAAAATTAAAAGGTGCATTTAGTGTTAGCGCTTTGCAAAACGGGGTATAAAATACTCTGCTCCAATCACGACGGAGCAGAGTTTTATTTACAGATTTTTAATCTGAGCATTTGTTACGACTTTCATATACAAAAAAAAACATATTTTTTGAAATGTGAAGAAACCGGCGACATCTAGGTAGGATCTAGAAGTATCGAAAGTACCTAAACCTAAGTACCTAATAAGGGTTTACCAATTGTGAATTAAAAAAAAACTATCTTCTATACAGTTGATTTATGATTTATATAGATTTTTTGGTATGGAAATCTCAGTGTGCGAATCCAACTTGTACTTGGCCGGTGTTTTTCTCTAAAGTCTCAGTTTAATAACCCGTTATTAAAAAGTTAAAAAAGTACTCAAATTGGTTTCTTTAAAAGACTAATTAAAAAAATATCTTTTTTTTAGCAATGCTAGTCAGATCTTTTGAAACGGTTTTCGCACATTATCTGTAACATATTCACATAAAATTCATGATCCAACTTTGTAAATACACGGATTTCACACATTAGCTGTAACATCACAAAGGCCATGTTCCATTAAAGTTTTATTTAAGTAGGGAAGTATCTTATGTACGAAGTGTAATAATCAAAACCGTAATACACGCACAATATCTCTTTGAACTTATTAAAGAGAAAACCAGCACAGTTTAAGTAAATATAAATCTAAGGCGCTCGTATTAAAGTTCACTTCTGTATACCTTGATCCCCTTGCATAATATAGAGGGGCACAACTACCTATTGTGTTAATATCACAATATGGTGCTGTCAGTTAATTGGAATAGATTATGGGAATAAGGGAAGATGACCATATTCTACTGCGCAGTGGTCCCCGGGGATGTGTGCGGATGATCGTTTTTATAATTTTTTTTATCAAGTCATCGAGTGACAAAGGGCTTTGGTCGGATTATCACAATATTTGGCTGGTGGCGTGTGCGCAGCCTGAAAATTGAGACGAAGCTGCGGTTGGGCACAAATAATGGTTAAATAGATAAAACATGCGTGATCATCGTGTTGCTGTTTAGGCTGTTCAATTAATTACTAGGTATTTACGTGATTTCAGGGACTTATGTCTTGGTGTTTCGGTACCTCTAACCACTAACTACAGCAAAATTTCATCGAGAGACGTTTCTTTCACATTATTAGTTCCCCTTATAACAGGAGGACTTTTAAGACGCAAAAAATTGTAAATAGTACATTCTTAATAATTATCGTGTTGCTGTTTAGGCTTTTTAATTAATTGTTAGGTATTTATGTGATTTCAGGGGCTTGTGTTTTGGTGTTTAGGTACCTCTAATCACTAACTACAGCAAAATTTTATCGAGACATTTCTTTCACATTATTAGATACCTTCATAGCAGGAGGACTTTTAAGACGCTAAAAATCGTAAATAGTAGATTATTAGTGATCATCGTGTAGCTGTTTAAGCTGTTTAATTAATTATTAGGTATTTAAGTACGCCAGTAATATATAAGTCACTGTATTTAAGTGATTTCAGGGACTTATGTTTTGGTGTTTAGATACCTCTCACCACTGACTACAGTAAAATTGCATCGAGAGACGTTTCTTTCACATTATTAGATACCTTCATAGCAGGAGGACTTTTAAGACGCTAAAAATCGTAAATAGTAGATTATTAATGATCATCGTGTTGCTGTTTAAGCTGTTTAATTCATTATTAGGTATTTAAGTGATTTCTGGGACTTATGTTTTGGTGTTTAGATACCTCTCACCACTGACTACAGCAAAATTGCATCGAGAGACGTTTCTTTCACATTATTAGATACCTTCATAGCAGGAGGACTTTTAAGACGAAAAAAATCGTAAATAGTATATTCTTCAAGCGGTAATAATACAGATTTTCGTTATTTTTGACTTCAATCACTCCTTATTGTTGATGATGTTCCTTAAAGTCAAAAGCTATTAGAAACACGATTGAGCAGTTTTGGCTCGATAGAAAAAAAATCCCAAATCTACACCGTTACTAGTTAAGACTAATATTTTTAAGTATAAATTAAAAAAATATATACAACATTATTTGTTATGATAATACAAAGTGAGTAATGTTATTATTTTTTATATTTTCATTTTAGTTTTTGATTGAAACGGAACAACCATTGAAAAAGTGAAAAAGTGTGGTTATTTTCTTTACTCTTTACACGTAAAGGAAAAGACAGAGACAACTGTTCCAATCAATACCTCGCCTTAACATGGAACTGAACAACTTTCAACAAGTAACATTAGAATAGGATATAAAAAACTGCAAAGTGCACTGAGGGTTTCTTACCACTGCACCTCTGCTAACTAGTACATACCTATATGACAAAACTAGTGGATGCCCGCAGCTTCGCCCGCGCAGATCCCGATTTTTGCGGTACCTACCCGTGGGAATTTCCCAAAATCCTTTCTTAGCAGATGCCTGCGTCATAACATCTACCTGCATGCCAAATTCCAGCCCGATCGTCTAGTGGTTTGGGCTGTGCGTTGATAGATCACTATGTCAGTCAGTCAGTCAGTCACCTTTGAGTTATACTCGTATATATTTAGATATATCAAAACGAGCGACATTAAAATGCTTTTTTTTATTTAGTTCGGTTATTATTATTTGATGTTTTATTTAAGAGCTAACTTTTTACGATAGAACACAAAAAACCTTTAAAACCACGTTTATTGTTGGTACTGGACCTTATAGCTTGTTTTGATATATTCGTTAGTAGATCCGTTACAATAACACATATTTTGTGAACATTTTCTGCTGGCACCTATTAGATACGGTTTAAAAGATAGGTACAGGTCGGACAGACGGACATACAGTGCAAGCTAAGTAATAGGGTCCCGTTATCTGGTACGGAACCCTAAAAATACTACCTACACTTAATAGGTAATAGTAAAACAATTCCTTACTAATATTATAAACGCGAAACTATGTTTGTTACTCTTTCACGCCACAACAGATAAACGGATCTGGATGAAATTTGGCAGGTAGACAGATTAAGACCTGGACCTCGAAACCAGTCATAGAAACAATGTTTACGCGAGCGAAGCCGCTGGCAAAAGCTAGTATTAGAATAAAGCACTTTAAATAGTCCAAGGCTGGTTCCATGAAATAAACGAATATTTTATATCAACCTTATATGATATAAGTATATAACTATAGTAACCTACAAAACTATAAGTAATTCACAATTTACCACGTTTATTAACACAATTACCGACCTACCCCAGCTGGGATGACGGTGCCACTGTCCAGTGGTGGAGGCGTGGAGACGCGTGACATGTGACCCAGTCCAAGCCCGCATGTTTCTCAGACAGAGTGTCTCCTGGCTACTTGGCTGGGATGTGACTCACTAGCACTGACCACACTCAAGACACGTCATATCACTTGAGACAGACAGCAGATGCGACCGTCTCAAGTGGCCGTGATTCGCCTAAGTGAGGTTTTATTAGATTATTGAATGTCTCGACTGTAACTGTAATTGATTGCAATCAAATAGCATACACTCAGGTTTTTTACATATAAGCAAAGTATATACTCGTACATATATTAGTACTAACATACAGTATGGACACTCCCTGCCGCTCTCTAGATTGCGACCTCACCCCCTCGCCACCCAGATTGATACAGATTGGTTACAGTTTGGTTGTCGAACGTATAGGATTTCGCCGCTTTTAATTATGTTTGTCCCGTCATTTGTTTTTTTAAATGTCATTTCTGACCCGTTGTATGAAGTGTCCAGGGTATGATTTATGTATGTTTTATATTTTTACAAAAAAATGATTGTAATTTGATAATTACTTTGACAAACTTCTTTGAGCATAGTCGGCCTTGCCATACTACTCGGAAAACAGAATCGCAAATTAATTCGGTCTGGGCAAATAAATATTCTTGCTTGGCCATCAAGAGCTGGAATGTTGACCGCGCGTTGAGCGGCGCTGCTGTCGACTATCATTGCCGTGGCTCGCAACACAGTCATTGCAGACCGCGGCAGTAATGTATTATCAACCGACTTTCAAAAAGGAGGAGGTTCTCAATTCGACTGCATGTTCTTTTTTATGTTTGTTACTTTAAAACTTTTGACTGGGTGAACTGATTTTGATGGTTTTTTTTTATTTGAAAGCTAGTGTTTCACGTGTGGTCTCATATAAATTTGTATCAAAATCGGTGTCGTAATTTATTAGAAAATCAACGAAAACCAAAAATAATAATGCAAAAATGTACTAAGTTGTTGCGATCGAAGTTGGTTTTTTAACGTGTTCAATTATTTATTTGCAAGTATCATCTTTTAACCTGATACGATAATTACCTTATTGTTGAATTGTACGTTTTATATTTAATGTCATAAAAACGTAACCAAACCCGATTTCATCAATACGAGAATCAGAGCGGCGAATTACAGCGTGAAAACATACATCGTTGTGGCCCGACGTTATATTGATAAAAAAAAGCAAATAAAAGACGTAACAAAACTAACAAAGCTTTGAAGATGCGCAATAAAAAGGCAATAACGCGTTGTTGTAGTGCGCAAGAGTGGAACGGCACAATGTGCGTGACGCGTGTGACAATGGATCCGGCGACGCGTGCGCCGATAGCACACCTTGCCGCGTGCCCACCGACCCTCTGCTTAGGTGGGCACGAACAGGAGCAGGAGATAACATTATTCGTAAATTGGTTATTATTATTATTGATCTCTTGTTATGCCAAATTTTACTAAATTACTGTGAGGTCACTGAATTACTAAATAAATTGAATAATAATTCTTTTTTTTTTGATAAGTTATCATAAAATAAAAAATGAGCGAGCCTTAGAATAGTCGCATATTATTATGATATGTAACATCTGACATATGTAAAAAAACTACCGGCCTTTCGGCCTCCGGCCACAGATTAGATAATAGTTACCGGGTCGCATAACGCGGCATTGTTAATTCTTAGCCTTCGTGACTTACAAAATAAAGCGGCACGGCCACGCTTCCTCAGCCTTGGTGGCTGAAAAAAATAAGGCGGCATGGTCATGTTTCCTTAGCCTTAATGACTGAAAAAAAACCGCATTTTCTGTTACACACTTCCGTCCCTTTTCACGATATCACTATAACAGACTGCAGGAAAGCGATAACAAAGATGTTACACATCAAAAATTAGTGTTCCCACAAATTGGCCCTCAAGGCGGTCGTAGGTTCCAACTCAGTGTGAATTCGCCTAATGATTTTGTCCCCTATAGTGTCCCCTTAAATGTGAAGTTAAAAATACAGAAAGTAACATAATTTGTGTAGGACCCGCTAAATAGGGCTTCTACTCATCATACAAACAAACATACTAAAAAACATTCTCCAAGAGTCCCACAGTCATTTCTAATTTTTAGGGTTCCGTGCCCAAAGGGTAAAAACGGGACCCTATTACTAAGACTCCGCTGTCCGTCCGTCTGTCTGTCTGTCTGTCCGTCTGTCACCGGACTATACTTCATGAACCGTGATAGCTAGACAGTTGAAACTTTTACAGATGATGTATAACTGTTGCCGCTATAACAACAGATATCAAAAATTAGAGAAAGTGAAAGTCTCTATACAAATATCGTGGTTTTTTTTTAACGTGATAAAACTAGCGCCATCTAGTATGATGGTACGGAACCCTTTGTGCGCGGTTCTGACTCGCACTTTACCGGTTTTTTTTCTTTCTCGTCCCCGTAGTACGGTACGTACTCTCATTACAGTACTTATGTTATCGCGAAAAAAAAGTTTTTCCAATTTTCGTGAAAATGTGTTCTATCTATATCTTAAACACATAACAAAAACCGAACATCTCAATCCCGTTTGTCCGTCCGTTTGTTCATTCGTCACGCTTGGCTCTGGAGGCCAAATCTTTAGTCCGATTGGGACCAAATTTGGAACTTGAGAGTTTTAAATTATTTCATCGAGGGATTATCAAAAGTTTTTTCGTACCGTCGAACCAAAGAGTAGCTGTAATACAACAAAAACAGATTTTTTTCTCAAAAACGGTTTTATTGAAACTAGCGATTTACTCGCAAATGGTTGGAGCTATTGAATTATCATGTATTACGAATAAGTATATGTCCTACTACTCCGGGATAACGACAGAAGTGAAAAAAGAAATGAAGATGAATAAATGAAGCCCGTCTCAAAAGGGTCTGTCATGGCAAGGGAAGCAGGTGATGCGCGCAGAGTTAGCGTGTGGCTGCCGACAACTTGCTGCTGCCCGAGGGTGAAGTAGCAGGTCAGGAAACTCGACGTCTCGGGTTGCGATGGTCCTGATTTAACTTCAGTGCGATGTGACTGCTCTGCGCTGCTGAGGCTTGCTTTACCGGCTGAAGGTTTGATGATGAGTATCACGTCGGGGTCACGTGGTTGTATAGCACGCCTGGCTAGCTTTCACCATCTTATCTAAGTCTCGTCGCCAAACATCATTGTTAACAGCATTGATGTGTTCCAGCTTGAAGATAAGATAGGCAGATCCTCATTGCGTTTGGGGAATCTTGGTAAGCTCGCTTCCATCTTCGGCATCATCGTCACTTACCATCAGGTGAGAGGATGCCAAGGGCTTACCAATTGTGAATAAAAAAAATGATACAGGCTAAGACAGTACTCGCTAGGTGTACCTACACATCACAACACATTACTGTATCTCAAAGTGGAGTGTTGGATCTGTATCTCCACGTACTCCTTACAAAGAGCCGGCCTTTTTAAAAAGCCGAGTTTGGAAAATCCGAGATGATAATATAATAATAATAAGTGTGACATAGATTCAATAAGAATAAATTCTGCCTACGTTTATTGAATCAACGTCGGTGGCTCAACCGGTAACGACTCGGTCCATCTAACCAGAGGTACCGGGTTCAAAAATCTGGACGGCCAATGTGCCAATGAGTTTTTCAAAAACTTACGTACATATTTACCGATTGCTTTAACGGTGAAGGAAAACATCGTGAGGAAACCTGCACACGCCTGCGAAGAAACTCGAAGGTTGTGTGTGAAGTCGACCAACCCGCACTGGGCCCGCGTGGTCGACTAAGGCCTAATCGCCCTGATTCAGGGTAGGCTCAAGCCCCTCGGTGGGGACGTATATGAGCTGTTATAATAAAAAAAAATGTAAATTTCTGAATCTAGAGGGCGGCAGGGAGTGTCCATACTGTATGTTAGTACTAATATAAATACTTTGCTTAGGTTGACCATATTTATCGCAAAAACAAAATCTCAAACAGAAAGTATATCAACTTAGCTGCCACAAACTATTGTTGTATAAAAAAATACGCTTATGAACTCATAAAAACACCCCAATGGTATTTCAATACAATCTTGAAAGCTGCATTGTTGCTTTTTCCTTTCACATTTGATTTGTTGCTACAAATAGCGGACATGAAAAGCGTTTGAGGTACTTAATGTCCAGTAATTGGCGATCAATGAGGATCAGTGGGCACATTGTGCTAAAGTATCGAATGGTTCGGCCATTGTCCACGGATAAATGTTAAAAAATCCTAATAAAAAAATTAACCAAAGCCAGCACCCGTCAAGGGTCAACCGTCAAAGCTGTCGATGAATGACAGATTTTAAACGGCCTGAGAGGGATTAAAATTAATATTTTAACAAACTGTCAAATGACAAAAAAGTATGTCAGTTTTCTATTTTCTTCGTGGAAGTTCTGATTTTGGTATTTTAATGGGTATTATACATTCAGCTCGCGGCAAACTTTATTACGGACCTGAACTTACGAAGTAACTAGTATCTCATCTGTGCCTGAACTGTGATGCTTATTGCGCCGGTATAACCGAGTAGTAGGTACCATTACGTCCTACTAACGACCACAATTTGATATTGCGACGCGGGCGTTAAGATCACTCAATCCGAGCAGGCTGATACGTGTTGCAATAATATCGAACGTAAGTCTATTCATTATAAGTTCAAATCAATGCGGGCTGCAACGCGGCTGTTACGTTGAAACCGAACACCTAATTCTCGATTTTTACATGTTTTTATTACTTTTCAATTTTCATTACTTTCAAATAAGTTTAAAAAAATGTGCTTAATTAAAATTAAAGTCACCGATTTTTGTGTGCTGTCGAGATATTTTGCAATTAATGCCAAAAATAGGGACCTGTTGACAGACCAGTATATTTTTTTACATCAAAAGTGGTACATTTTTAAAATTGTATTCAATTAAGTAAATCGATTTTTATTACTTTAAGTATATTATAATATGTATTGTCTATAGTGATAGCTTTACGCAGTCTTTCAAAAATTTGAATTGAATATTGTTATTTGACCTATCTTAAGGCCCTGTGGTACCTAAAAATACTGTTTTCGAGATATTTTGCAATTAATGCCAAAAATAGGGACCTGTTGACAGACCAGTATATTTTTTTACATCAAAAGTGGTACATTTTTAAAATTGTATTCAATTAAGTAAATCGATTTTTATTACTTTAAGTATATTATAATATGTATTGTCTATAGTGATAGCTTTACGCAGTCTTTCAAAAATTTGAATTGAATATTGTTATTTGACCTATCTTAAGGCCCTGTGGTACCTAAAAATACTGTTTTCGAGATATTTTGCAATTAATGCCAAAAATAGGGACCTGTTGACAGACCAGTATATTTTTTTACATCAAAAGTGGTACATTTTTAAAATTGTATTCAATTAAGTAAATAGATTTTTTATTACTTTAAGTATAATATATGTACATATTTTCCATAGTGATAGCTTTAAGCAGTCTTTCAATAATTTGAATTGAATATTGTCATTTGGCCTATCTTAAGGCCCAGTGGTACCTAAAAATACACTTAAACAGGTTTTTATAATTCATTTTTGAAGTAGTTAACAGTTAACTTAAACTTAAATTCTAGGAAAACATACTGGTATTATTGAGAATAGTTACGAGGGACTATATCGAATGGAAACACGATTTAATAAAGTTGGCTCGATAGAATAATTTCGCAAAGGTACCTCTTTTCGAGCCATTTTATCGTCTATTTTCGGTTTTATTCTTAAAATAAGTAATTTGATAATATGATTTAATTACTAAAATAAAGTTCATAGGCGACTAAAGGGAAAACATCGAATGGATTTTTACTTAAAATAAATATGATGAAAATAAAAACGAAAACATCGAAAAAGTGCAAAAGTGTGGTTATTTTCTTCCCTCTTTACACGTAAAGAAAAAGACAAAGACAGATTTTTAAGTACCACTGGACCTTATTATAAGGCCTTCAGAGCCATAATAAAGTTTGACGCGAGCTTGTGCCTACGCAATTGGTCTGCTACCAAAGGTGTTTACTCTAACGGACACTACAAAACATTTTAAATTCAAACCAGCCATCGCAATCACCATCGACGGGTCCCACGCATTCTGAATAAGAAATATGAGCTGAACGGATACTACTATTATCAAAACATTATTACAACACTCGAAACGCATCGCCCTACCGATGTAAAAATTAAACAACAATTGCCTTTAATATTCGCTCGCTGGTGCGGACCCTCGGCGGTTTTATAAAAAATCTGTCAATCTGCCTTAGATCAATCATCCCGCTGAATGGGAGGGGTGATCACAACCACAACGAAACTTAGCAGATAATAAACGCGGTCTATATTTACGTAAACGCTTTGACTTGGTGTCCAATATTGTGCGTTGGCGCATCCGATATCACTCGGATTGTCCCCCATTCAATCCTTTGTGAGGCTGAATTGAGTGGCGTTTTGCGAAAACTTGTACAAAAGTGAATTTAGTTGAAGAATTGTTGAGAAGCTTTAAAATCGTAAATCCACAATGATGTGATCATTTCGAAAAAACCGATAGCTGCAGAAAAGTGTACCTAGATATTTGATAAGACCCATTATACCTGAATGCTGACTTTAGGACTCTAAACCGTTCTAAGTAAATTTTTCACCTATAAGACACTTCATACAACGGGCGAGAAATGACATTTCTAAAAACAAATGACGGAGCAAACAAAATCACGGAGAAATCCTATACGTTTGAGAACTAAACTATAACCAATCTGTATCCATCTGGGTGACGTGGGGGTGAGGTCGGAATCTAGAGAGCGGCAGGGAGTGTCTATCATCATTACAGCTCATATACGTCCCCACCGAGGGGCTCGAGCCTACCCTGAATCAGGGTGATTAGGCCTTAGTCGACCACGCGGGCCCAGTGCGGGTTGGTCGAATTCACACAAAACCTTCGAGTTTCTTCGCAGGAGTGTGCAGGTTTCCTCACGATGTTTTCCTTCACCGTTACAGCAATCGGTAAGTATGTACGTAAGTTTTTGAAAAACTCATTGGTTCATTGGCCGTCCAGATTTGAACCCGGTAAAGCGTCGGTGGCTCAACCGGTAACGACTCGGTCCATCTAACCAGAGGAGTGTCTATACTGTATGTTAATACTAATATAAATACTTTGGTACAGTTCTGACGGCAACAATCGAAGTGAAACACTGAAACGCATTAAACACATAAGCTGAGCTTTTTGGGACATGACAATCCACTCAGAAGTCAGTCACCCACCACACGACGACACGCGCCAACAACGCCGAAAGACGCGCGCGGACGCACCCACGTGTTGGTTGATAGCTACGGTTCGTAGCGTTCACGTGGCCAAAGATTACAGCCGTTTGGGAGATAGTTATAATGTGATAAATTAAAGACAGGCTTTCCACTTTTAAAACTTACCTGCAAATACAAATTAGTTTATTTTCATTATTAAAAAACCGGTAAAGTGCGAGTCAGAACCGCGCACAAATCATACTAGATGGCGCTAGTTTCTTCACGTTTAAAAAAACACGTTTTTCTGTATGGAGACTTTCACATTTTTAATTTTTAGTATTTGTTGTTATAGCGGTAACAGAAATACATCATCTATGAAAATTACAACTGTCCAGCTATCACATGGTGACAGACAGACAGACGGACGGACAGCGGAGTCTTAGTTATAGGGTCCCGTTTTTATGCAGATTTAACTAATGCTATCAGTATGAAAAATAGGTGTAGACACAGCCTAGGCTGATTTTAAATCCACCCTGAGTCACGAATTTATAAATTACCCGGACTAAGCTCCACTAGTTATATGCAGGATTCATTTGTTTTTAAGTTAAGCGTATAGATTCATCTAGTTTCGTCATTTCAAAACTTAAGTCCACGTAGGTACCTACGTACTACCTGTGTGGTACTACCATATCATCGCACGCGCCCTATAGATAGGTACTTATATCAAATTCATGGCGCGTGCAACTTGAGCAGATAAGGCCGGAAACGGAAATGTTTCGAGCCCGTGACAACGTTAATTCACTATACATTACCACCTACTTGTTCGAGTGTACAGTAGCAGTAGCTTGCAATATTCGCTGTGACTTGATTGGTGAATATAAACTGCGACTTCTTTTAGTCACGCCCATTTTAAAGTGGCACATTCATTGCTGGAAGATGAGTCATACACTGATTGTTTGCTACCACAACTAGGTATGTATTACTTAACAAAGTATTTGAAAGTGCACGTCTTTAGATTAGTAAAACCACTTCAATGCTAACCCATTAGCAAAACCACAAACAATTTGAGCAGCTGAGACCTGGCTCGTGGCAGAAAATAAAAAGCCAGCAAAACAGATAATAATGAGTGTTTGTTGTTACGACAGGCGGCGGCATCACTAGTAGTAAATCGCATTGGCAGGCGTGCACTTTATTACCGAAGTTAATCAACCAACCCTATCTATCTTCACCATTGATGAACTCATGTTAAGTTAGTGTTAAGTAAAAAAGTATTATTGTTTTATGTTTTAGCAACGGGTTATTTTTAACGTGTTCTGAGCCGAAATTTTCAGAGTATAATCACACCCTGGACACTTCATACAACGGGCCAGAAATGACATTTCAAAAAAGGAATGACGGAACAAACAAAATGGTGGCGAAATCCTAACGTTCGACAACCAAACTGTAATCAATATTTATCAATCTGGGTGACGAGGGAGTGAGGTCGGAATCTAGAGAGCGGCAAGGAGTGTCCATACTGTATGTTAGTACTAATCTTAATATATATAAATCTCGTGTCACAATGTTTGTCCTCAATGGACTCCTAAACCACTTAACCGATTATAATAAAATTCGCACACCATGTGCAGTTCGATCCAACTTGAGAGATAGGATAGGGTAGGGTAGGGTAGGGTAGTGTAGTGTAGTGTATGTAGGGTAGGGTAGGGTAGTGTAGTGTAGGGTAGGGTAGTGTAGTGTAGTGTAGGGTATTGTAGGGTAGGGCAGGGCAGTGTAATGTAATGTAAGGCGGTACGAAGTTCGCCGGGACAGCTAGTATACGTATATATTTTGGTATAATACAAGTTCGTTAAGATCACATTACCATTTTCTATTACTACAACCATTCATTAGCAAATTCACAATAATAGCTAGCACCTCTAACACATCGCCGGCGCGTGACCACAAACAAACAGGGTTTTAGATCATTGACAGCTAAGTGGACACCAATGGAGCCACAATGCTGTTTACCGCTTCCGTGTCCGACTGACCACAGGGGCGCGTGATTGATCATTCAGACGAACAAACACATCGCTAATTTTAATTCACAAATACGTATTTTGATTCCGGATACGCATATTGAAAAAGAACGCCATTTAAATGTTTTGTCATGAACGTTTTCTCATAGTAAATGTTATTGATTATTACTGCATACAATTTGTAGATGAGTTACCACTAAAATGTTTGCAATAACCATAACGCTACATCTCATATACAAATATTGTTCTAATAACAATAAATAAGAGTGCTCGCGGCAACCCTTTCTCACCGATCTAATTTTACTAATGCGTGCGCAGTGCGCGCGCGCAAGGGGTCAACGGGTATATCGGTTAAACACACGTTTGGAAATGTTTAACCTTAGAATTTACAAATTATAACTAATGAGATATTGAGTTACAACGTAAATGTTGTAGATGATACGGCGAGTCCGGAGAGGTGTGGTGGAGGTGGAGGTTTTTTTTTTTTTTAATTCACAATTGGTAAACCCTTGACAACATCTCACCTGGTGGTAGGTGACGATGTTGCCGAAGATGGAAGCGGGCTTACCAAGATTCCCCAACGCAATGGGGAACTGGCTATCTTATCTTCATGCCAGAACACACCAATGATATCAACATTGATATTTGGCGGCAAGACTAAGATAAGATGGTGGTAGCTAGCCAGGCGGGCTTAGAAAATGCCCTACCACCAACCAAACCGAGTCTTTCAATTGACCCCGCCGGGAATCGAACCCGCGACCTCCTGTGTAAAGCCAGTGAACTTTGCCTCTGAGCTACGGAGGCGGTTGGCGGAGGTGGAACGAACCAGCGGTGGGCGAGTCCGGAGAGGTGTGATGGAGGTGGAGGTGGAACGAACCAGCGGTGGGCGAGTCACATGTGCAGCCTTCTCGAGCGAGCAGGTTAATTCAATAAACGTAGGCAGAATTTATTCTTATTGAATCTACGAGTATGTCACACTTATTATAATTATTATGTTTATCTCGGATTTTACAAACTCGGCTTTTTAAAAAGGCCGGTTCTTTGGAAGGCGTACCTGGGGATAGAGATCCAACACGTCCCTTTGAGATAATTTTTGTAATGTGTTGTGATGTGTACACCTAGCGGGTACCGTCTCGGCCTGTACCATAGAGATTCGCCCAAAGACAGACTATTGCAGAAAAGATGGGAACTGTGTCGGGTTATAGGTGGGTAACTGCTGGATTGGTTGCCGGGATATTGATGAGACTACGGGACGCGTGCCATATCAACTGTCTCATCTTGAAATAATAGCAGGCGGTGACTTGCCGCTCACTAAATAGGCCCCCTATAAATGCTACCAAATCTCTATACACAAAGGGAAAAAGTTTTTCCACTTTTCCACCACTGAATATTATCCGATCATAATGTTTTTTAAGGTTTTTTTCGTGTGGGGTATCGTTTAAAAGGTCTTCCAAAATTACTGAGAGTTTGCTTAAACTTTTCTTCGGTTCTGGTTAGGAGGACCGAGTCGTTTATATCATGTTTGGTATTAAAAGAAAAGTCTGGATGAGCACATACTAAATATGTATACCATGGTTACTTTTGAACCCTCACCAATATCTTAGTCAGCGCTTCCACTCCTGATTCTGAACAACTTTCCCCAAGCCAAGCAACTCATGGTAAATTCGCAAAAAAAATTGGACCTTTCATACAAATCGACGAGCCGATGTGCCGACTTTGTAACGGAAGTTCAAATTTTTTTTTTGCTAATTGACTATGGGTTCCTTGGGGAAAGTTGTTCAGAATCAGGAGTAGAAGCGCTGACCAAAATATTGCTAATGATCCAAAAGTAACCCTGAAAATTGTAATGTGTACATGTAAATGCTTTCAAACCCTTAGCAAATGGTCTCACACGCGATATTATGAGACGGCTCAATGTACGCTCGCTACAATCAAACGGCACGACACGCGGGTAGCTAGGTGGGGCGGCGTTGTACTCTGAGCACAGAAAATATGGAAATAAAATAAGAGTAAAAATCTTTTTTTTTATCCACATTTGATAAGCCCTTGGCATCATCTCACCTGAAGTGACCATGATGCCGAAAATAAAAGCGGTCCTACCAAGATACCCCAACGCAATGGGAGATCTGGCTATCTTATCTTCAAGCCGGAACACATCAATGCTGTTAACACTAATGTTTGGCGGCAAGACTTAGATAAAAAAAATCTTTACTGAAAAGTATACTAACTCCTTGCCTGCGTCAGTGTTTCCAGATTCCTATAATTTGGGGATCTTCAAGGCAACAGTGAATAGGCATTATTTGAGTTTGCGTGTACCATCCTCGGCTGCATCATCCATCACTTACCATCAGGTGAGTTGCAGTCAAACGCACTCAATTTTTTTATTAAAAAAAAAAGTAAGAAAACAATGAAATTTTTAGAAATGCTTTTCCCTTCTATAAATACATAGAAAACACTAATACTGGGTCAAAACGGAATCCGTTCACATGACATCCGCTGTCACAATCGCACCTAATTGCGCATAATGAGTGTACCAACAAACGCAGGCGCAATACGTTTTTTCGACATTATTTATTAGATGCGCTTGCTCCGAACGCCCCGGCAATCGACGCCACCCTTACTATAACCATCAACTCGAAAATAAAATTTAATGGTCCACAGGAACTATTGGAGTGATGCTTTAAACCAATGCGAAATATCCGATTTCCGGCTGTTGTATAATTGAACTATTAGGTGATCATCTATTTTAACATGAAGCTTATTGTTGTGTAGAACTCAGACAGTGGAAATAGCTGATTTTTGAAAATAAACAGCCACTCTCATCTTTGAAGTTGCTAAAATTAAAAGCACTAGGGTCTTTGGTTTATTATACCCTTACCTAACAATATCATCATCATTATATCAGCCAAAAGAAGATGATACAGCTCGTAGAACAGATGTCAGTTGGGACAGTAAAGTTCTCTAGTAGCGACCGCGCAGCGGGAGACGTAGCGTACACAGGCCTCCTACTCGGTGGACCGATGACCGTGTAACAGTTGCCAGAAGCCGCTGGATGCGAGCAGCGCAGGACCGGTCATTGTTGGAAATCCTTGTGGGAAGCATCCAGCATTGGACGTCTTTAGACGACGAATTCACGCTGCGTTATAACAACAGACCATAAAATGGTCAGAAAACAACAGGCCAGACAGAGGCTGCCACGGGCCCTGCGCCTCCCCCCAAGGACCCGCTCATCTTAATGGGCGGCGGAAGAAGCCACGTTTAGGAGGCTCAGCCTCGGTGACGTTTCCCCGTCGCCCCCTCCAGGGGCAACGAGAAGATTGCTCGACCAGAAATTGGTCAGTTAAAAACAGACCAGAAACTGGTCAATTAAGCATTATCCGCTGCTTGTTTTCAATCTTTCTGTCTACACTACAACATAAATGTCTAAGCACAATTACATTTGACGCTAGTGCGAGTCGGACTCGCATACGAAAGGTTCCGTACCATCGTACAAGAAAAAACAACACGTTTCTTTTAACGGACTGATGTTCAGACAGCAAAGGCTTAGCTTTAGGGTCCTGTTGGCTACCTGTTAGTCACATGTTGCCTACCTTATTTCCTTCGACCAATATAACAGCTACATTGATCCCATATTATTATATCAGCTCATATACGTCCCCACCGAGGGGCTCGAGCCTACCCTGAATCAGGGCGATTAGGCCTTAGTCGACCACGCGGGCCCAGTGCGGGTTGGTCGACTTCACACACAACCTTCGAGTTTCTTCGCAGGCCTGTGCAGGTTTCCTCACGATGTTTTCCTTCACCGTTAAAGCAATCGGTAATGATATGTACGTCATCATTACAGCTCATATACGTCCCCACCGAGGGGCTCGAGCCTACCCTGAATCAGGGCGATTAGGCCTTAGTCGACTTCACACACAACCTTCGAGTTTCTTCGCAGGCCTGTGCAGGTTTCCTCACGATGTTTTCCTTCACCGTTAAAGCAATCGGTAATGATATGTACGTAAGTTTTTGAAAAACTCATTGGTACATTGGCCGTCCAGATTTGAACCCGGTACCTCTGGTTAGATGGACCGAGTCGTTACCGGTTGAGCCACCGACGCTTCATCCCATATAACAGCTTATATTCAAATTAGCCACTGGCTAGGTGTCTACTTAGCTGAATCTGTAAATTGGGTATGGTAAAATGTAAACCAAATCCACTAACACGAATTTCCCACGCTTCGAAATCCGAATAACGCAAAAGTGACGTCAGTAATTATAATTAATCCGATCAATCAAGGTGCGTTCCCACGGCGGCGTGATATCACACAATCACGCAACATCTTCATACTCTTCCATTCAAACTATTAGATTAATAAACTTCCCCTAGCCCCATTGGATAACCCATTGTTTTAGGGGTCGGCGTGAAATGGGCAGACCGCGGGGCCCGTAATTACTCTTTTGTAATAATGGTCAAAATTAAAAAGTTGTTTGAGGGTTTGGATGGGCACTCCACAAAATTTGTGTGTCTAAACCAGTTATCCCTGGGATAGCACAATTAATTGTGCCACACGATAAGAAAGATAGGGAGTGCGATGAAAAAAATGAATTTTTAACATTTGTTGCAAGGCTAATACTACACTTGATGTAGTCAATACTACACAAAATACACATAAATGCTAATGCAAGGACAATAAAAATAAATGTCAGGAATTTGACACAATAAATAACAATTGGGTTGCCTGGAAGAAATTGCTTTAAGGAATAAGGCCGCCTACATTGTACAATTTAAAATTTTACTGTTTATTCTGTACTACTTATTATCTGTATATATTTTTGTAATTGTACAATAAAGCATATTTGATTGATTGATTAATTGAATAATTGATATGTTAAGTTATACTTATTAATAACGTACTAAAATTCTTTTATGTCATAAAACTGCTTTTTTTAGAAGCCACTCCTTAGGTCTGTTCTTAAAACAGTGGGTAGAGGGTGCATTCCTGATATCGTCTGGTAGTCGATTGAACACGGCTGGTCCCATAACATACACCGACCTTTCGCTCTTTTTTCGCACAGACGCAAGACGGCTGATTTAACTCCTTAAGTTAAAATTGCACCCCTTTGTTGTTGATGTTCCACCTTTTCGCACGAATCGTTACGCTTCTTCATTTATTATGCGTACAGCGCAGGAGTGGAACTCCTTGCCTGCGTCAGTGTTTCCCGATTCCTATTATTTGGGGATCTTCAAGGCAAGAGTGAATAGGCATTATTTGAGTTTGCGTGTACCATCCTCGACTGCATCATCACTTACCATCAGGTGAGTTGCAGTCAAACGCACTCAAATTTTTAATAATAAAAAAAAATTATTTATTTTACGTGTTTTAAAAATATCAATGTTTGTGTATGTAAACACTGCCACCTGCTGAATAAAAATGCAGGGCAATGTTAATATATTTTTTTTTAAATACCCGTGGGCGGACTTTTATGTAAGTAGGTATTTCAAAAGGAAACGGAAACACTCTTTGAGGATGTTACTTCGCCAATTGTGTGCTGGTGTCTATCTACTAGTTTTATGCTATTACTCTTAATATCAATGACACAGCCCTAACATCGCGACAAACAAATAATGTGACAAAGCGAAAATATTTAAAGCAATAAATATTGTAAATTTAATGGTACCATCGCGACAATAGCCAAAAGGCTGAGTGCGCACTAATTTGTATAATTCGCGTGTAAATCAACCTCGGCTATAGAATCGTGCACAGATTTGCGCGGAAATGTTCGCGATCCCATGTTTATGCTAATCAAGGCGATTCTAAATTTGAAAATGATTTAAAATGGATGGGGAGTGAACTCGGCATCCATCGTTTCATTAAAGTATATATATTAATACTAACATACAGTATGGACACTCCTTACCGCTCTCTAGATTGCAACCTCACCCCCTCGTCACCCAGATTGATTCAGATTGCTTACAGTTTAGTTGTCGAACGTATAGGATTTCGTCGCCATTTTCTTTGTTCCGTCATTCCTTTTTTGAAATATCATTTCTGGCCCGTTGTATGAAGTGTCCAGGGTGTGGTTTCATTGAGATTTGCAATAGTAGGTATTTATTTCAAAGAGAAACAGAATCATAATATTGGAATAAAATATTTACTTACTACGCAGGATCGTAGCAGTCGTAGCCACTCGTAGGCACCAATTACTAATAGTCCACGTCATGTACTTGCACACACGAGTGCCCACGACTCAGTCAAGACGTCTCAAGCATTAGGCGAGATACAAGTTGAAAGTTTAAAAACTTAAACTCCTCATCAGAAACGCGCTCTTACCCACGCTTAGATTTGAATATAAAATAAAATATGTATTATGTATTGAATTACATATTTTATATTATAATTAAAATATGTAATTCAATACATAAAACGATGTATGTACTTATTTGCTATTTTTAATAAATCTCTTACTTTTTTTTTTCCTTCGCCCTTTGGGGGCAGGCTAAGGCTCATTGGCCATACCGCGTCTTCAGTATATGTTTTTCAGTAGTATTCACTTGTAGAATTCACGTCTTCAGTAATTTTCAGTAGTTTCTTCACGTTCACATCATATCATTGTCTACAAACTAACCTAACCTACATACTCTAGCAAAATGATAGCACTTTTGCTAAAGCTTGCTCGGACTTCTTGTGGGAACTCGAAACACAGTATACACACTTTTATTTCATTATCCTACACAAGAAACACTTATATGATCCTTCGCTGATAAATACACTATCAATATTATACATCGAAAACCACTAAATGTAATTTTCGGATAATAAAAGAAAAATGACAAACTTAACGCTACAAATTCCCGCCAAAAAGTCCATAAATCTCTTACGTTGGTATTTTTTGTAACGTTTTTTTTTATTTGTTTGCCCTTTTTTTGGGCAGGCTAAGGCTCATTGGCCACACTGCCTTGTCTGCAGTTTAAATATGTTTTTCAATAGTATTATACGTCTTCAGTAATTTTTCTTTCACAGTTATCAGTATTTTTTAGTATCTTTGTAATTTTTTTCACTGGCACTATATAACTAACTTAACCTACACACCCCAGCAAAATAATAGCGCTTTTGCTGAAGCTTTGGTGGACTTCTTGTGGGAACTGGAAACACACCAAACACCGCCCTCGCCATTATATAATTTGCCTGACATTATGTAAAATGACGAATCATACAGTATGCCTGCGACAGATACATGGATGTACCTACCAAACTACTTCATTAGGAACTAGAATAACAAAGTGGCATTTGCAGATGAAATCTCTGCATGATGCTGTGTAGATTTCAGAAATATTTAGATGTATTTTGTTTAGCAATTAAATACAAATAATTCTTAATATAATATTAATTAAAATGTACACACTATTATTATGTACACTGAGGATACCTAATAACGGAAAATAAATTACGACTGGCCGCATTTTGTAAACAAACACCTAGAATAATGATTTATTTTCAATTTATGTGTGGATCAGTAGAAATTCAAAGACACCTCATTTGTCCAAAAACGGTTAAGTATTTTAGGCTATGTGATCCATATAATGAAATATACATACAATCATACATAGCGTGTAAGATTTATAACAATTGGCAAATAAAAATCACAAAAATATGAAGGATTTCAGATACAGTCACTATTCAGCTGAGTATTTAATAAAAAACTGTTATCGAAGAAACATCACCATTCTGCCACGTGGTGCATGCCAAGCAGCGGCAGTTTCGTCGTCATAGCCGCTGTGCGCACGCGCGCCCGCATACAGATAACGGACGATAAATTACCTATACGGCCGCAGCTTTCCACGCCACGCGACAGTTTTCACCTTGTTCTTTTTTATGCTACGAGGCTTCCAGCAGGGAATCGATAATTACTAAACTTTTAAAACATTTGAATATACAATCTATGCATCGATATTGCCGTGTAAGCATGCAAACGCCTTGTTAAACTTAGGCAGTGTTTTTGCTATTATTCTTTCTGCCTCCTCGGCTGTCGTACATGGTCAGAGCAGAAAATAATGAGGTACCTACTTACATCTACTCAAGGCGTTTCTAAATCGTTACTAAATCCCTAGGGTTCTGGTGGCAACTATTAAAATTAATTGGCGGGATTTGTGGTGAATGCATTCATAGTTTTATTTTACTGTTTTTGCATTGTTTTCTACTAGAATTTTGCTTCAAGAAGTGGTGCGTTTTGGAGAAAATCATCTGTTGCATGTGTGCAATTTGAAGAACAAGAATGTAAAATGAAGAACTCGGAGGAATAAGACATGAAGAATACTTGACTTGCACTGGGTGCAGTTTAATAGACGCCCTACTGCGACCGGGTGTTCCACATCAGAATGAGGCTGCTGCAAATGCTGTCAAGAACTCCAGAGAAGATTTGTAATGTACCGGCAATAGCATTGCAAATCAAAAAACAAATGAAGATGAATAAATAAATGAAGACTGTCTCAAAAGAGCTTGTATATACGTTAATATATTCTTTGAAAAAAGTCTTTAGTTTTCTTTTATTAAATCATCATTATTTTAGGGTTTTTGATGAAAAAAATAAGTGTTTATGCCCAGTATCACCTAAATTGACAATCAGTTAAGAAAGGAGGTTCTATTCCAAAAAAAGCTTTAGTACCTTTAGATTAGGAATAGATATTATGAAAATAAATTGTACAGCCACGCTGTGCATACTTTCTCGCAAAGCCTTTATTTACCGTCTGTCATAGTCGGGCATACACAAATCAACAATAAACATTACACTGACTTAGTACTAAAGAATAAAGCTAGGTATATCAGACTTTATGAATAATTGGGATTTGTATGGGGGGTACCTTACTCAGATGTTTCCTGGAATAATGAAGTACTCAGTGCAGTAGGCCTTATTAAGTCCTAATTGTTCACAAAGTTTCATTATAATCGTTAGGGCCATTTTTGAGAAAAAGCAACAAACAACCTTGATTTGTATGGGAGGTACCTTATTTAGATTTTCCAAGAACAACGGACTACCGAGTACTGTAGGCTGTAGTTTTATTAAAATCGTTAAAGCCATTTTTGAGTATAAAGATAATAAGTCATTTTTTTATATAAAAAAAACGCCTGGATGTATAAAAATTATATTGTTCTAGGTAACCCAAATTTTACTTAAATCCGTCCAGTAGTTTGGGAACAATATCACCAGACGGACATATAGACACACACACACACACACACATTTTTGTATTTTTTTGTTTTTAGACTATAAGTGTAAGACAATCGATCTCCATCAAAATCTCAACTTAGATTTTTTGCTATCACAATACCTTATCTTCACTTCTTCGTCACTTAAGCTTAAAAGTATAAAAGTAGAACACAGAAACGAATCTTTACATAGATCATAGGATTCTTAATGTAATGATTTAGACTCATGAGTGCTGCTTATCTTTCATATTAGGTATTGATTGGGTTTTTTTTTAAATTACTACAATGAAAAAAGACTTAAAATTAAGACAAAGTGATACCGGTGCAACAAAAACCCGTAAGGATTTGTCCACGCACCGTCATTCATCATCGCATTACGCAATCCGTAATATAACATATATTTTCCTCGTTACGCAGGTGTTAAAGGTGTTTAAAGTAGGACATCTTTATTTGAAGTGATTTAAAGCTGCAGCCTCACCTTCCGAAATGATTGCGCATTTCGCAAAAGCATTAGTTTCAGTGAGTGGGTCGCATTAATTGTTGCGATTCCGAATCAGAGGTCAATCATAAATACATTTGTTGCTGTGACAGTTGTAAAGAATCCAACACAGAAACTTGCTGTCCCTAATTTGCAAGTACACTTAAAAATGATCCCTGCGTGTATTGAAATACAGTATTCGACATGGAAATGTGTTCGTTGTGTAACGAATAAAACCTTTGCAGTGCATTGCCGCTGTCAATTTCGGGACACACGCGGGGGCGTAGTATTTGTTCGCCTCGAAAATAGTTGTTTGATTAACTCTCTTTTACAGTCCTTTCATGTGCGTTCGTCGGAACGCGATTGTCGGATTTGTTTAATTTGTCCTTTTGTTTGCGTCGCTTGTGTGTAAAGGCTTATGGAGAAGGGGGCGCAGTATCAGTGGTTGGAGGGTTATCGCTTTGTCAGCGGCAGACTGAACCTGGGCTTGATATGGAGACAGGAACAATGTCTATCAGATGTGTGGATTACCTACCTACATTGTTTTAGGATCTATAGATCTTTCGTCATCTTTAAACTAAACAGATTCTAAACTCTGTTATTATAGGTATTAAGTATCCTTACTAATATTATAATTGTGTAAATGTGTTTGTTACCTTTTCACTCTTCATTGCCTGACTTGATGAAATTTGGTATGCAGGTAGCTTGTGTCACTGGAAAGAACATAGGCAACTTTTTATCCAGTGAAAAAGCATAGTCCGATGCTGTTCCTGGTGAATCTGAAAAAAAAACTCTTTTGGTTAATTTCTTTAACATCGCAACGGAACAATGGATTGTTGTGTTTTTTTGCACAATGATAGTTCCGGAGTAATAATTTACTAATTAGCATATCCTGGCGTAGTTCCCGAGGGATTTGGGGAAAAATCATTTTCACTCACGCGCACGTCGGTGTCGCAACGGAGCAACGGATTGAAATGATTTTTGTATAGAATTGGTTGAGGGGGTGAGAAGTGACATAAACGTCTTCTAATCAGAATAGCCCGATATAGTGCCTAAGAGATCTGGACAAAACTAATGTCCACGCTCGCGAGCTGCTTACGGCTCGCGCACCACTCACCCTCAAAGCGATCATAAAAACTGTGTCTACGCGGGCGAAGCCGCTGGCAAAAGCTAGTATTTAAGGATAATAGACAAGAGAGAGAAGTTTCTACGTGTAAGTAGTCAACATGCGTTTTCGACGTAAGAGGAACTCGAAAGGTCTAACAATAGTTTAAACCAGGGGTGTCCAATATATTTGGTTGAGGGCCAGGCTTAGGATTTTATAGCCGCAGCGGGCCAAAGGAAATGTCCAATAGTAAAGTGATTTTTTAATAAAACGAAACAGTAATTTTATCATTTTTTATTATTTTTTTTCGAAAGGACAAGCTTGTTGTTGGCCGTGAGGGCCTTTACAACTTCACCGGGCAGGGGAGGCGAGTGCGAGGGGCACTCAACCTCAACCTAATAATTTTATCATAGTAAAAGCAAAGTATATATATATTAGTACTAACATACAGTATGGACACTCTCTAGATTGCGACCTCACCTCCTCGTCACCCAGATTGATACAGATTGGTTACAGTTTGGTTGTTATAATTTTTGGCGCCATTTTGTTTGTTCCGTCATTCCTTTTTTGAAATGTCATTTCTGGCCCGTTGTATGAAGTGTCCAAGGTGTGGTAAAAGGAAAGAATAGTAGGTTGTCTTCATACAATGGTACATCGCGCGGTTTGTATGTGTGCGCGCCCCAGTAGAAACGCACCATACGCACGCACACTACATTAAATAGGAATGGTGTATGGTCATGTTATTCCTATTTATTGTAGTGTGCGTGCGTATGGTGCAAATGCACACGTACAAACCGCGCGATGTACCATTGTATGAAGACAACCTTCTATTCTTTCCTTTTACTATGATTTTATTTACTTATGTTAGGAGGAAAAGTCACTTTTTAAAAACCTACCTAACGGCATGCATGACTGAAAACTTTTTTGTTTGCACAATGCATCTATTGTCTATATATTTGTTCAAATTTTTTGCCGCGGAATAAAGGTACTTAAAATTTAACTAGTTCGCGGGCCAGATGAAGTGCTTTCGCGTGTCGTATGTTGGACAAGCTTGGTTAAAACCAACTGCTTAACTAACCTAATAACCCAATGTCTTGGCCAAGATAAACATCTTAGAAACAATACATTTGTACTGTATAACAGTAATATCTTCTTGACATCTTCAAGAACCACACAGGCATTTTGGGGCAACTTGTCAAATAACTTAATCAAATATCTACCTACTTAAGTAAAGCTTTTAATTAACTTGACGGTTCTTAGTTAAAATTGTATTAACTTAAGTAGGTAGGTATTAGTTAAGTAGGTAGGTTAGGAGGCCTTTGTCCAGCAGTGGACGTCTTTCGGCTGATATGGTGATGATGATGATAAAGTATTATAATAATCATTGAGCCTAAGGACATCCACTGCTGGACAAAGGATATCTAAAACGACCGGTCGTGCGCTGCCCGCATTCAGCGAAATAAATAAGAATCGTTAATCTTAAGGGCAGTGGGCAGTTAAATCCCCATTGCGTTGGGGAATCTTGGTAAGCTCGCTTCCATCTTCGGCATCATCGTCACTTACCATCAGGTGAGATGATGCCAAGGGCTTACAAATTGTGAATTAAAAAAACATAGCTTGTAAAACACATGGCCATTGAGGCTGTTAAGTTCTCGAGTAGCGACCGCGCTCCGGAAAACGTAGCGCAAACAGGCCTCTCCCTCGGCAAACCAACGACCTGGTAATGTTTGCGGGAAGTTAGGTAATTTACTCAGACCGAATAAAACATAAAACAGCAGTCATAGTCATAGGCGTAGGTACTAGGTACGTACCGCCTCCGTGGCGTAATGGTTAAGTCCATTAGCTTCACATCAAGATGCCGCGGGTTCAATTCCTAGCTAGGTCTAACTTTTTATGACTCGGTTTGGTTGGTGGAAGGTCATTAGATAATTAATCGAAATCTCGCCATTATGGAACGTCTGTCGTTCATTGTACAGAGGCCAGCACATCAAGCTATACCTACACTCGTAGTGCGATTCTGATCCATACGCATTCGGCATAAGAGCGGTACAAAGTCCAAAGTGTGTAGCTTGATGTGCTGGCCTGTGTACAATGCCGCATTTCAACTTTCTTTCAACACATCTCAGCATTGAGACATACCTATCGAGCGCCATACCATCGGTTATTCAGGGCACAGTCGAGGACACTAGAGCACGCGGCAGGCCCCCTCATGCGTTGGACAGATCAGGTCAAGTCTACAGTGGCATCGCCAGAAGAGCTGCGGTAAGAGAGGAATGGCGACGTTCTCTTCGACGGGCCACCAAGGCTACGTCGTGATGACCTAAGTAAGAATTAAGAAGACATAAATCTATATGTTAACTGGGAGTTCTACTCATCATACTCAACAATATTCCCCAAGGAGCCTTTAGTCTTTTCTCAAAAAAGTGTACCCTCCATATTAAAATGCACGATTTCAGCAAATTGATAGAACAAAAGTTGTTCAATATGACGAGTTAGTTTCTCTGCGTGATCGAAGCAATCAGAAACATGGACAACCAAAGTAACCGACATAGCTCATAAAAACGCTAAACTGAAGTGGCAGTGGGCAGGGCACATAGCTCGTAAAACAGATGGCCGTTGGGGCAGTAAAGTTCTCGAGTAGCAACCGCGCACCGGAAAACGTAGCAAGAGTAGGCCTCCCACGCAGTGGACCGACAACCTGGTGAAGATCGCGGGAAGCCGATGGATGCGGGCAGCGCAGGACCGGTCGTCGTGGAAATCCTTGGGAAGGCCTTTGTCCAGCAGTGGACGTTTTTTGGCTGATATGATGATGATGATGACGAGTAGAAGCCCCAGTTAATGGGATCTACACCAATTTTGTTACACCCTGTATATAAAAGGAAACCGTGACTGACTGACTGACTGATCTATCAACGCATAGCTCAAACCACTAGATGCATCGGGTTGAAATTTGGTATACACGTAGCAATTATGAAGTAGGCTTCCGCTAAGAAAGGTTTTTGGGAAAGTCCCACGGGAACTGCAAAAACGGGATCTGCGAAGCCGCGGGTAAAAGCTAGTATAATTATAAAAGTCGATGTGTGTGTATACATATATATGGACACCAAAATGGCTGGTATGATTTTAATGAAATTTTCAGGCAATCTTCATCGGGTGATCCCGTGAAAAAAAAACTCGGGTCGGATATCAAATACAATCTTCGATCAAGAATAAAATGATGATTAATTCGGCGAAGAGTATGATCATAGCTTTTAGTATTGGAAACAAAATAAAAAACAATTTTCCGGTTTCATAAACTGAATGAGTACACAAACATCTTTCGCCATCGCGTTCCCAATTTCGCGAATTGGTTACTTCCTGCGCGCGCAAGGGTCGCAAGAGGGACGCACTCTCTTGCTAGCACATGACTTGGTCCTTGCTTGGGTGGCAATTGGATGTCGGGACTGGGGTTCTGCAACTTGACCGGATAGCGCAACTAGTAGGTAGGTATGTTGTGTGTATCTCGACGATCAATAAAACGAGAGAGATACCTTAAAGGTACAGATGTCGCAGCCGTTATGTAGAAGTCGCCGGTTTGTAAAACAGCGCCGCTTTGTAAACAAGGTACTCAGTAAAAAAAATCCGAATAAAACCGATGATTTTCAAGCATTCTGCTACCCAGGGGGGAAGCCTCACTCGAGGCTTTTTGACTGTATAATCATTAACCGAACCTAACATCTCTCGCTTGGCTCTCAAAATTTTTTTACTCAGTAGTAAAATGCGGCGTACTTTGTTTCAGCTGAATTGCAATCCGGCTGAACGTGATGTCGCTGCATTACAAAAAGCCGCCGTTTTACAATCTGGCGTTATTCAGCGCGCTGTTTTGCAAAACGGCGGATTCTACAATACGGTGTAACACGACTTAGCTAAATGGTAGTAGATAGGGCGTAGGTTCTTTAAAAATAGATACGTGCGTACAATTTGTTTTTTTCGTAAAATAAGAGTAAAAGACCTGAAAACAACATAAAAATTTGGAAAATAATATACACTGAAATTTAACACACAATTCACAAACTACAAACTAAAAATTACCCAAAATGGGTCTTTTATAACAGTATCAAGGTATTTAATTTATTTTATTTAGTAGTATGAGAGTGAATAGAATTTTGATTTTTAATGATATCGGCAGATGGATGACAGCGCATGCGTGGAAAACCAATAAATGGAATGAAAAGAAGGTCGAATAAAAAAGAACGCATAACCGCGTGCCGCGTTACAACGGCTTCCGAATACATTCCCTGTACTATGGGAACCAGAGATCGATACTATATAAATAGATAAGTACTATAGTTTTTCAAAATTCATGCAATACAACCTGAACTGGCCCTGTGTGTAGAGTGTGCCTAACCTACCCAATATGGAAGAGACCCGTGCCACACCCTTGACACTTCATGCAACGGGCGAGAAATGACATTTCAAAAAAGGAATGACGGAACAAAAAGGTGGCGAAATCCTATAC
Organism: Coleophora flavipennella; assembly: GCA_947284805.1. Lineage (NCBI taxonomy): Eukaryota > Metazoa > Arthropoda > Insecta > Lepidoptera > Coleophoridae > Coleophora > Coleophora flavipennella. The sequence goes on along the minus strand of OX369263.1, from coordinate 5,372,707 downwards.
GTTCGACAACCAAACTGTAACCAATCTGTATCAATCTGGGTGACGAGGGGGTGAGGTCGGAATCTAGAGAGCGCCAGGGAGTGTCCCACCCTGGACATTCATGCAACGGGCGAGAAATTACATTTCAAAAAAGGAATGACGGAACAAACAAAATGGCGGCGTAATCCTGTTACGTTCGACAACCAAACTGTAACCAATCTGTATCAATCTGGGATGACGAGGGGGTGAGGTCCGCTTCTAGAGAGCGGCAGGGAGTGTCCATACTGTATGTTATGAAGCGCAAAGTATCGCTTCAAAGCCGATCTCCTTTCTTGCTGTTTCATATTAAATTCTTCTTGGGTTCCGCTGTTGGTCGTACTATTGATTTTTAATTGACGGCAAGAGATTGACAAGTTGGAGAAAAAAGAGATGACGGTGGAATTTTGTTTGATTTAATTTGGGTTGGTGTAATTGGGTTGTAAATATTTAAATTTTTAGTTATCTCATAGTTATATTTTGAGGTTTTCCGAGGGCCTTTTCACTCCGGCCGCATTTTTGAAATCCCGAGGATATTCCGCTTCTGAAGAGCCTGAGACGGAGCTATAGCGCAAGATACGATACGATACAATATACTACGACGTTTTGCCAGCTGCCCCCTTTTTTTTGCTGCGCCGCACGGTGCAGAACTTGGTTGAAGAGTAGTTGGATCCCGGGAAGGAGCTGTGCGTTCTGCCGGCCACCCTTTATTGCTGTGCGGCAAGTCCGACTTCTTGCTCCAAGGGAAGTGATTTCTTTTTCATTATTTTAACCGTGTGCGGCCTTCGAGGCCGTGCGATGTCAAGTATAGTTGCTGCCCTGCGGGATTCTGTTTTTCTACATCAAGTGCTACTTTCAACCTTCAAATTCCTTCACCTCTTTCTATTTTAACGGACTGTAAATTTTAAGTTACTTAAGAGTATTGTGTTCCCTTCTGGTGATATTTACAACCTTGGGGTAATTTTGACCCCAAGTAAAATTTATTATTATTTATTTCTCACTATTAGGTTTTGTCGTTTTAATACCTAGGGAAGGGTACGATCGTTGCCTAACCGGCCTACTATTATAATTAATATATTTGGTAATCTTTAATTCAGGTAAATTTTGTAAATTTAGGTATACCGTGGCATTGAGCTAATTTATGTAAAAACTTTCCTACATCGTCATTTCGTTATCTTTTTAGTATGTTTTACCCTTTTCTTTTACTTTAAATTGTTTATTATATTAAAAGTATTCTCATTTACCCTAAAATTATTTTTCTTAAAACTCCGTTTAGGTCAGATTCATATTCCAAGTATCATATGTGGCAATTCCCAAAGGGTATTTTAACCCAGTTTATTTATTTTTGCTACAGTTAGTACTAATAAATATATACTTTGCCCGTGCCCTAGCAGTGGCAACGCGACGTTTATCGGTTGTTAACAACATGCATGTAGCAAACAAAATTGTTCGTCACACGAATGTTTGTTCTGGGTGGGGATTGATATTCCCTACTCCTTGGGCCAGCAGACCAGGGAGCTGACCACTGGACAACCGGATCAGTCAACAATTGTTTTGTATAAAATCATTGTAGAATATTAAAACTAAATGCGTATACTTTACAAATTTAAAGCATCAACGCACTATAATTTTAATTACGAAACACTCAAATTAGTCTAAGATAGGCACCTATCTATAATAACGTACTTTTCCTATAGCATATTAGCATCATTATGATTATAATAAAAGTTTTATCTACCTTGACATTTTCCAAGTAGATGTTACCTACTTATATTTTAATTTGGAATATTAACGTATAATTTAATTTAGCGCAAACTAAAATTGTTATTATGCAGTTGGGTTCTTTCTAAAATAAATCATGCTAGTTTCTTACATTCATCATCATCCTTACATAAGTAGGGTAAGGTGGCTAACAGCACACCCTGGACACTTCATACAACGGGCCAGAAATGACATTTCAAAAAACAAATGACGGAACAAACAAAATGGCGGTGAAATCCTATACGTTCGACAACCAAACTGTAACCAATCTGTAACAATCTGGGTGACGAGGGGGTCAGGTCGCAATCTAGAGAGCGGCAGGGAGTGTCCATACTGTATGTTAGTACTAATATATATACTTTGCTAAGAGTAAGTATTTTATGAGTAAGGCACCATAAAAAATACAATAAAACACTTATGATTATCACCTTTTATCATAATATCAGCCGAAGACGTCCACTGCTGGACAAAGGCCTCCACCGAAGATTTCCACAACGACCGGTCCTGCGCTGTCCGCATCCAGCGGCTAACCGTGATCTTCACCAGGTCGTCCGTCCACCGTGTGGGTGCCTTGTCTACGCTACGTCACCCGGTGCGCGTTCGCCACTCTTTGATGTTGTTTTGATACATTTTTAAGATGCTTGATCTCTTCTTGATGTGATTTTGGTAGATTTTCGAGATGCTTGATATCTATTTACAAATAAGTATATCTGCTATGAAACGCTTATTTTTCCATTTTCGCATTAACGTACGAGCTTGTTCCAACGTTTCAGGTGTACATAATTCACGCTGACTCTTTCTTTTTATTCTAGTCATGCTGCAACAATCAGTAAAATGATTTTTCTTAAACATTCTTGGGAATTTGAGCATTATTTTAACAACCTTCTTCGAGATAAATCGAAATTACTGTACTTCATATTTTCATTTTATTAGATCGCATACAAAATACATTTTGCGTTCGATTCAATTGCATAAGAAAGTAAAACATTGTAAATCCTTATAATAACATAATATCAACTCTAAACAGAAACAAAATAGTCCAAATACATTTCAGAACACATTACAATAAATATATGAAGAGTCACTATCAGTGCATAATGAATGATCATAATGAATAAAATAAAATATAATAAGACATCAGAATAATTTTAAGAATTTGTCGAATCGTAAAAGTGAGAATTTCATTAACAAGTAGGTGTATATTGATTTAATTAGAAATCCTCCAGTGTATAACAGCACTTTTTTTTGCAAAAGAGCTTTGATCTTAGTTTTAAATATGTTAAGGGATTTCACCGTTTTTAAGTCATTGGGAAGTTTATTATAGAACTTAACTTCCTGATATTTTGCACTGTGGGACACTACATTTCATTTTGGAATCAATTTGTTTTCTAAGTCTTTTCTTCTGGTTCCCAGTCTCTTACCTGTTTTTTTTTCGGTTTCATAAAAATTATTTTTAAATAAATTAGTAAGAACTACCATTATGTAGAGACCTGGTACTGTCAAAATTTTTAACTGCTCGAAGTATGGCCTACACGACTCCCAAGGTGGTATACGTTTTATAATGCGAATAGCCCTTTTCTGTGCAACAAAAGCTTTTGTAAATTATATTTGTAGCTAGCCCCCCATGTGGCAATGCTATACCTAAGTCTGGATTCCACTAGGGAGTAATACACCGTAATCACTTGTTCAGTAGTCAATTCATCTCTTAAACTAGTCTAGGCATAGCATGCATAGCATAATGGGCAAATACAAAATCCATATCTGTCGTGTTTTAGTGGTCACTATGTAAACTCATATCCTGTCTTGTAATTTAAAAATGAAACGATCTTTTACTCCAAAACATGGCAACTAAGGAGGTAACTTATCAAAGTTTTTGTTTAATTTTCGAACTGGCTTGCAAATAGTAAGCTGTTTATTGAAGAAAAAAAACAAATAAACAATTCGGCTCGTGAAAAATTATGGTTGTTCGTTGTTAGTCATTGATTTTGAAAAGAAATTGTATTATTTTTAATTTCCGCGAATTATTTGATAAAAGTATACTATACAAGCCTTGGCCACAAGTAGGCATTGATGGACTTATGTATGTGTGCCTCGGCTTCGTCTCGGCCCACATTTACACATTCGTCCATCAATGCCTCTTTTGCTGGCCGCTGCAGTAATGCACTATCATTCTATAATACATAACGTATAAGTTTTAAGCGTGAAAGATTGCGCGCGCACTCTGACACGCAGCTATGATGCGCACTCTTTCACATTTTGTCGTAACTAACACAGAAATTGAAGTATACTAGGAAGCTACATGTAATAGAAACTTGTGAATTTTTTTAAGTCGCACATTTCTAGCCAGAACAACAAGGTTTAATTTGTATATGTATTTTTTTTATATATATCTGCAGATAACGGCTTGCATTCATCGAGCCAAAAATAACATCAAAAAACCCCTAAAACTTTAAATATCTGGAGTTTTCGATTTTATTTGCAAATGTGTAATATTTTTTCGGCAGCGCGTCCTGGTACGAATGAATATATTGACACGACGAAAGTTGGTTACAAACGTCACGCTATAGACCCAAAGAAATAACGAATGCGCACTCTTATACCACCTTACCCTAAAAATTTGTTACTTGGACTTTTGTTTTGTCTAGTTACCGTGCTGTTTTAAGTTTCATAATTTTCGTCCGGCTTTGTAATCCGTTTAAAAATGGCATTAACGAATTCAAATCTGCCTGTAGTCGACCGACATAGTTTGGCGACCATTCTGCATATCTAAGCGGCGAAAGCAAATTTTAGGAAACCGCTTATTTTGGGACTTTTTAATCCGATTCATTGCCACCGAAACAAACAAAGCACGGATTAAATATCGCTACAAAAAGCTGAATGATTTTATGACGGTTAAGTAGAAATTGTCAAACAGGTACAGTCGAGTTCATTAATATATTAACAGGGCCAATGTTTAAAAAAATAGTAAGCGTCGAAATGAATATAAAGTTCTATACAAGCATATGTAGAAATCAATAAAAATGTTATAATGTTGTTTGTATAGACCTTTATATTCATTAAGACGTTTACAATGTTTTCAACCATTGGCCCTGCCAATATATTAATGAACTCGACTGTACCTAATATGGTTAAGTCCATTAGCTTTACATCAGGAGGTCGCGTGTTCGATTAACTTTGTGAGACTTGGTTTGGTTGGTGGAAGAGAACTTTTCTAAACCCGTCTGTGGCTAGCTACCACCATCTTATCTAATTCTTGCCGCTAAAAATCAATGTTAACAACATTGATGTGTTCCGGCTTGAAGATAAGATAGGTCCCGTTTGCGTTGGGGAATTTTGGTAAGCCTGCTTACATCTTCGGTATCATTATCACATACCATCGAGTGAGATGATGCCTGGGGCTTACCAATTGTTGATATTTTTTACGTCATCCTGGTACAAATAGAAAGACATTACATACAGAAAACGCTAAACACGTTAAAAACCGACTTCCATCGCAACAACTTAGTACATTTTACAAAAAATAAAACCGGCCAGTGCGAGTCGGAGTTGCGCACCGAGAGTTCCGTTACACTTGATGAAAAACCAAACATTAACGAGTACAACAGTGACAGTTATTCATTTTAATCATCATCATCATATCAGCCGAAGGAGGTGCACTGCTACCTTCACCAGGTCATCGGTCCAACGCCTGCCTACGCTACGTTTCCCGGTGCGCGGTCGCCACTCGAGAACTTTACTACCCCAACGGCCATCTGTTCTACGAGCTCTGTGCCCCGCCCACTGCCACTAAGTTTAGCAACTCTGTGAGCTGTGTCGGTTACTTTGGTTCTCGTACGGATCTCCTCGTTTCTGATTCGATCACGCAGAGAAACTCCGAGCATAGCACGCTCCATTGCCCTTTGGGTGACCTTGAGCCTTTTTATGAGGCCCATAGTAAGCGACCATGTCTCAGTTCCGTACGTCTTCACTGGCAACACACACTGGTCGAAGACCTTGGTCTTAAGACACTGCGGTATCTGCGGTATCATTTTAATATAAAAGAATAATTGGATTTTATTTGTTTATCACAGATCCACACAAAAGACATCAACGAGAGCGACATTAGTAAAATAATGTTTTTGTTTTATTTAGTTCGGCACCCTAGCGATTATTTGTTACTTTACTAGATACGTCACATTTAATATTGATTTAACGAAATAAATGTTCACAGCGTTTTTCTTTCCAGCTAACTTATTCTTAAATGTGTTTCGGAATAATGTCATCAGGGATACTAACAAGATTAGATATTGTAATACATTATATGGCTTTGCAGGAATGTACCAAGGTATAATCATCATCATATCAGCTCATGCACGTCCTCACCGAGGGGCTCGAGGCTATCCTGAATTAGGGTGAGGTAATGCATCTCTAAATTAAAAAAATAAAACCCCGTACATTTATCTTTCCTGCTCCATCATCAGACCCTGATCACCATATATCTATAACCTAATGATTGAGCTCAAACACAATACCTCTCCTGTAAGTTGGTGAAGAGTTGGGTATCCTGCAGATTCCAGATACCTATGCTGCAGCTTCAGGTCAAGGTAACCATGTTCTTGCAATATCATTGAAGTAACGGAATACCAAATTTCGAATCAATCAGACCTGTGAAAGTTATTCTCATCCCTTCATCAACTAGAAAAGAGAATCATAGCTAAATTAAACCAATCTCGATCAAGTCAAATTTCAACCAAAAAAAAATCAAATTTGATCTATCCGTTTGGGCGCTACGATGCCCCAGACAGACATACAAATACACATCTGTGTGTATACACACGTTAAACTTAAACCATCCCTTTAAATTAAAACACTCTCGATCAAGTCATCTTTCAAACAAAAAAAAACTAAATCTAAATCAGTCTGTGAATAAAAATAAAATAAAAAAAAGTCCATAAGTCCATAATATAATACCACAGACAGACAAACATATATAAATATCTGTGTATCTACAGACGTTAAACTTAAAGCACCGCTTTTGGTGTCGGGGGTGCTGAAAAATACCTCTTAACGAAGGTCACTTCAACCTCTTAATGATTACGTCACACTATAGGTATCATCATATCAGCTCATATACGTCCCCACCGAGGGGCTCGAGCCTAGGATTTCCAACCAATCATCGGTCCACCGAGTGCGAGGCCTGCCTACGCTACGTAGGCAGGCCTCGCACTCGGTGGACCGATGACCTGGTGAAGGTCATGAGGAGCCGCTGGATGCGGGTAGCGCAGAACCGGTCGTCTTGGAAATCCTTGGGGGAGGCCTATGTCCAGCAGTGGACGTCCTTCGGCTGATATGATGATGATGATAAGTATTAATAGATATACCTACCCTTCTACCTACGTTAACTCTCATCTTCTAATTTTTACAGCAGACCTTTCTGGATCGATTCATTGACTCAAAACAAAGGGAGGCTTAGCGGCTAGCATTGAGAGGATTACTCGTCGGAGGCAGGTTGGGGTAGCAGCCTACTGGGAAGCGGATTAAAGTTTTATGACTCGGTAAAATTTTGGAAATGTAAATAAAGGATTTACGACAATTTATTTATCTGGCGGTAGATCGCGAGATATCACCAGAGCTCTTGTCCGATCTTGTTTTGCGATGCATGCTATTTTTACCCGACTGCGCCAGTAGGAGAGTAATGTTTTTCGAATGTATGTAAGTAAGTTCATTAATTTCTTTGGCAAATTCTGTAACCTCAACGACTTAATGGACTTCGGAGTGCTATGTGTGGTTAGATTCGTCTTGTTCCGTGAGTGACATAGGATACTTTTTTTACCCGACTGGCCAAAAGTTAAGGGATTAAGTTTTTAATATTGGAGTACGAGGTGTCGATAGATTCGTATTAATCCCTTGAGTGACTTAGGATACATTTTTACCCAACTGGCCAAAAAAGAGGGATTAAGTTTTTAATATTGGCGTGCGAGGTGTCGTTAGATTCGTCTTGATCCCGTGAGTGACATAGGATACATTTTTACCCAACTGGCCAAAAAAGAGGGATTAAGTTTTTAATATTGGCGTGCGAGGTGTCGTTAGATTCGTCTTGATCCCGTGAGTGACATAGGATACATTTTTACCCAACAGGCCAAAACAGAGGTATTAAGTTTTTAATATTGGCGTACGAGATGTCGTTAGATTCGTCTTGATCCCGTGAGTGACATAGAATACCTTTTTACCCGACTGGCCAAAAGTTAAGGGATTAAGTGTTTAATATTGGCGTACGAGATGTCGTTAGGTTCGTATTGATCCCGTGAGTGACATAGGATACATTTTACCCGACTGGCCAAAAGTTAAGGGATTCAGTTTTTAATATTGGCGTACGAGATGTCGTTAGATTCGTCTTGATCCCGTGAGTGACATAGGATACATTTTTACCCAACAGGCCAAAACAGAGGTATTAAGTTTTTAATATTGGCGTACGAGATGTCGTTAGGTTCGTATTGATCCCGTGAGTGACATAGAATACCTTTTTACCCGACTGGCCAAAAGTTAAGGGATTAAGTGTTTAATATTGGCGTACGAGATGTCGTTAGGTTCGTATTGATCCCGTGAGTGACATAGGATACATTTTACCCGACTGGCCAAAAGTTAAGGGATTCAGTTTTTAATATTGGCGTACGAGATGTCGTTAGGTTCGTCTTGATCCCGTGAGTGACATAGGATACATTTTTACCCAACAGGCCAAAACAGAGGTATTAAGTTTTTAATATTGGCGTACGAGATGTCGTTAGGTTCGTATTGATCCCGTGAGTGACATAGAATACCTTTTTACCCGACTGGCCAAAAGTTAAGGGATTAAGTGTTTAATATTGGCGTACGAGATGTCGTTAGGTTCGTATTGATCCCGTGAGTGACATAGGATACATTTTACCCGACTGGCCAAAAGTTAAGGGATTCAGTTTTTAATATTGGCGTACGAGATGTCGTTAGATTCGTCTTGATCCCGTGAGTGACATAGGATACATTTTTACCCAACAGGCCAAAACAGAGGTATTAAGTTTTTAATATTGGCGTACGAGATGTCGTTAGGTTCGTATTGATCCCGTGAGTGACATAGAATACCTTTTTACCCGACTGGCCAAAATTTAAGGGATTAAGTGTTTAATATTGGCGTACGAGATGTCGTTAGGTTCGTATTGATCCCGTGAGTGACATAGGATACATTTTACCCGACTGGCCAAAAGTTAAGGGATTCAGTTTTTAATATTGGCGTTCGAGATGTCGTTAGGTTCGTCTTGATCCCGTGAGTGACATAGGATACATTTTTACCCAACAGGCCAAAACAGAGGTATTAAGTTTTTAATATTGGCGTTCGAGGTGTCGTTAGATTCGTCTTGATCCCGTGAGTGACATAGGATACATTTTTACCCGACTGGCCAAAAGTTAAGGGATTAAGTGTTTAATATTGGCGTACGAGATGTCGTTAGGTTCGTATTGATCCCGTGAGTGACATGGGATACATTTTTACCCGACTGGCCAAAAAAGAGGGATTAAGTTTTTAATATTGGCGTGCGAGGTGTCGCTAGATTCGTCTTGATCCCGTGAGTGACATAGGATACATTTTTACTTGACTGGCCAAAAGTTAAGGGATTAAGTTTTCAATATTGGCGTGCGAGGTGTCGTTAGATTCGTATTGATCCCGTGAGTGACATAGGATACCTACATTTTTACCCGACTGGCCAAAATAGAGGGGTTAAGTTTTTATGCAGTCTGGTTTTAATTTTAATTAATTCGTGTAGTTATTACAAGCTTTAGTTTAACTTGCAATGTTCGTATGTTTGTCCGCTTCAAATCTTGCGATCGATTTAAGAGCGACTTCTAGGGGTATGATTGAGTTGAAATTTGGTATGAAGCTTAATGCCCGATGACAATAGATATACTTTTGTTGTTTTGAAGTTGATCTGATGATGAACTACGCCGGTGGAATATTGATGATTTTTTTAGTTACTATTCAGGTGTACCTACCAAATTTAAAATAACTTTCGAAAAACCTCAAAACTTTTAGGTACAAGCTTTAAATATTGCATTGTCACGCGATATACATAAGCACACGAAATTTCATCTCAATCGGACACCGGGAAGTGGGTCAAATTTAACTTGCAAGATTTCATTACAGACACCGGGACAGATGAAAATAAATAAAAGCTTGTAACAATTTTATACAAAAAAAACCGACTTCAAACAGGAAACTTAGGTTCCCCTCGAGTTCTCTGGGATGCCATCATCAGATCCTGGTTTCCTTATCATGGTACCACCCTTGGGATATCTCCTTTCCAACAAAAAAAAGAATCATCAAAATCTGTTCATAAACGACGAAGTTATCCGCGAACACATATAATTTGAAGTCGCTTAAAAATACGATTAGTTTGAACAGAATACGTGTACTTCCAAACGTGTAAGTGAGGAAACCTGCACACGCCTGCGAAGAAACTCGAAGGTTGTGTGTGAAGTCGTTCAACCCGCACTGGGCCCGCGTGGTCGACTAAGGCCTAATCGCCCTGATTCAGGGTAGGCTCGAGCCCCTCGGTGGGGACGTATATGAGCTGTAATGATGACGTGTACTGCCACATTAGATGTTGGTCTAATGTTGATAGAACTATTCGATAGCGTCCATTTTTTTATTTAGTCCCTATAGTTTTTCCTATAAAACAAATACATAATGTCTGATTGTAAACTCAGCTCACATCCGAACGGCTGAGTCTTAGTACTCATTTTAAAAGCGACTCAAGAATCATTACTTTAAGCTTTGTCATTACTGAAACTGTTCACTGATTTTTGCGTGTTTATATATTTATAGTACCTATATATGTATCTTATATGGATGCGGGCAGCGCAGAACCGGTCGTCGTGGAGATCCTTGGGGGAGGCCTATGTCCAGCAGTGGACTTCCTTCGGCTGATATGATGATGATGATATATGTATCTTAGTATATTATATTCATCATATCAGCTCATATACGTCCCCACTGAGGGGCTCGAGCCTACCCTGATTAGGGCGATCGGGCCTTAGTCGACCACGCGGGTCCAGTGCGGGTTGGTCGACTTCACACACAACCTTCGAGTTTCATCGCAGGTGTGTGCAGGTTTCCATATGTCCGTAAGTTTCGAAAAACTCATTGGTACATTGGCCGTCCGGATTATTATATTTATCGGAGCGCAAGGACGTGGCGCCACCTATGCATGCGTCGAAGCACCGTGTGTATTATCTTGAAACGTCAAGCGGTTAGCTAGGGTAGTAATAATAGTCATCTTTGGCCAAGGCGTGGTCTGTGCGAGACCGGAACCCGGAAGTTGGTAGTGTCGGTACTTGTTTGTTAGCCAATCAGAATCGTTGTGATTATCGAACCATTAAAGACAATGCAGCCTACCTACAGAGGCTACGACAGAAGCGCCAATTATTTTACGAGCACTGTTGATCGAGCAGCTGAACTGTCAACTTGGGAAGCCAGCCGCGTGCCGAACTCACCGCAGTCTATAAAATAATCGGTTTTCATCCGAATCATCGTGAAGCCTCGTGTTGCAAACGTGTGTGAATATTGATTGTACACTCCAAAACTTCTCAAAGACGAGTTTATTTCTTAGATACGGCCAAAACCCTTCTGATGATCCGAAATATACATATTATTATATTGTATATATGTATTTTTGTTTAGTATTTAAATAAGCTTATAAACTTGTTTTTTTTACTTTTACTTATATCACGTATAATAATAAGTTAGATCGTTTAAAAGTTGAATTTTCTGCCATCCTGTACTAGTTTAGTCTTTCAATCCCTAACTTAAGGTTGCCTGGTAGAAATTGCTTAAAGCGATAATGCCACATTTGCACTCTATGTATATTACAAATTATAAGTCCTGTATTGTTTTTTGGCGTGCAATAAAGTATATTTACTTACTCCATCATATCAGCTCACATATACGTCCCCACCGAGAGGCTCGAGCCTGCCCTGAATTAGGGCGATCAGGCCTTAGCCGACCACGCTGGCCCAGTGCGGGTTGGTCGACTTCACACACAACCTGCGAGTTTCTTCGCAGGCGTGTGCAGCTTTCCTCACGATGTTTTCCTTCACCGTTAAAGCAATCGGTAAGTATATGTACGTTAGTTTTTTGAAAAACTCATTGGTACATTGGCCGTCCAGATTTGAACCCGGTACCTCTGGTTATAAGGGCCGAGTCGTTACCGGTTGAGCCACCGACGCTTTTTTATTTACTTACTTACAATGTCTATGACTCTATGTGAACGTTGACCTGTAGCCGTTCCCGGCAAATTGTGCAATGGCTCTGTAACGTTCGCGCCCGCATTTTTCACCCTCCGTGTGGACGAACGAACGGTTGAAAGCGCTAAGGTAATTGTATAGTCTGCTACAGTATGTGCTGGGACCACAGATAAGATAAATAAGGTTGGATTGGCAATAGTCACACCTTTGTTTGAAAACCAGCGTCGCCGCCTGTCTCCCACCCACTCCACTACACAAGCAATAATAATACATACACGAATTGCGTACACTAACGAACAAAACACACTTAGAACACAGGGCTGCAATTGTGTGTCATACCATTTCGAGAGTCTGTACGTTACACGGTTACACGGTCGGTTAAGTATGATTATCTAATCATACTTGTGGCGCGCCTGCCCAGCGCACATTTCCAATCCAACCTTATTTATCTGATCCGTGGCGGGGACTTAGTAACTAGGTAATAGCTATCAGTAATAGGTCGGGTAATAAACAAGTTAAAAACCCGACTTCAATCGCAACAACTTCGAACAATTTTGCATTATTATTTTTTTGTTTTTGTTAATTTTCTAATAAAGTACTACACCGAAGTTAATGAAATTTATATGGGACCACACGGGAAGCACTAGCTTTCGAATAAATAACAAAACATCAAAATCGGTTCTCCCAGTCAAAAGTTCTGGAGTAACACACATAAAAAAAAGACGTGTGGCACTCGGGGACTGCCGCGGTAAAGCTATTACATAGCATTTTTTATCAACTTATGCAATTATAATTATTTACCATCGCGACCACCATCGCGACCACCATCACGAGCACCATTGCGATCACCATCGCGACCATCATTGCGACCACCATCGCGACCACCATCGCGACCACCATCGCAACCACCATCACCACCACCATCACCATCATCATGATGGATAGATAGATGGCACTGTAAGTTTTTTAGAACTCAATATATTTTTTTTTGGGGTGTCAGGTTTTTTTCAGTCCCCTCAAAGCCCGCGATAAAAGAAGAAAATCTTTTATATATTCTTCAGAAAATAATCAAATCTTTTTTGTCATATGGAGGTATATACAGTCGAAGACTGCCGAACTGGAACGACGTTAGACGATGCACGGCCTTCAAGCGTGAGGTTTTTTCGTTACGGAATTTCTGGATTCGGTCCCCGCGCTCAAGGCCCGCGATAGAAGCTATGCAATAGCTTAAAAAACATTTCCTCTTTTTTGGAAGTCGCTTGAAAATGACTCCGTATTTTGTATGCAAATTCAAACAGGGCGACCAGAGCGAGCTGCATCTTGAACGTTAATATTTCCAGACTGGGAACGCTTGAAGCAAGTTTGTGCTGCGTTGCATTTTTACCTACCTTTTTTAGGGTTCCGCACATCCAACGGGTGACCAACGGGACCCTATTACCAAAGTATATATATTAGTACCAACATACAGTATGGACAATCCCTGCCGCTCTCTAGATTGCGACCTCACCCCTCGTCACCCAGATTGGTAACAGTTTGGTTGTCGAACGTATAGGATTTCGCCGCCATTTTGTTTGTTCCGTTATTCCTTTTTTGAAATGTCATTTCTAGCTCGTTGTATGAAGTGTCCAAGGTGTGCTATTAAGCTATTACTAAGCCTGCGCTGTCCTGTCTGTGCGTCTGTCGGCGGGCTGTAATTTCATGAACCCTAATAGGCACACAGTTGAAATTTTCACAGAATGTGTATTTCTGTTGTCGCTATAACAAAAAATACTAAAAATAAGAAAAAAAAAAAAGGTGAGTCTCCATACTAAAACATCTGTTTTTTTTAATAGGTTTTTAAAAGTATTTTTTAAATTAAGCTCTATCGTAAAAACGGTAATACATTAGGTGCAATCGTAAAACTTGGTGTGATTGATTATACACTACTAATACTCAAGTAAAACAAAAATCGGCCAAGTGAAGTCGTACTTGCGGTAAGGAGTCAGAACTGAATGACAAAAAAAAGCATATTTTTGTCACTCGCGTTGATGTCTTTTGTTTGTAATGTATCATTGTTGATATTCTATATATGTAGTTGTGTGGAGATGTGTGGTGGTGTGGAACCCTCGAGTGCTAGTCCGACTCGCTCTTGGTCGATTTATTATTTAATTTTAAACTGTAGCGAATTTCTTCATTACTTTCACTCATTTTCGTAGACAAAAAAAAACAATTATTATTTATTTAATTTTTTTATTCACAATTGGTAAACTCTTGACAACATCTCACCTGGTGGTAAGTGACGATGTTGCCGAAGATGAAAGCGGGCTTACCAAGATTCCCCAACGCAATGGGAAACTGGCTATCTTATCTTCATGCCGGAACACACCAATGATATCAACATTGATATTTGGCGGCAAGACTTAGATAAGATGGTGGTAGTTAGCCAGGCGGGCTTAGAAAATGCCCTTCCACCAACCAAACCGAGTCTTACAATTGACCCCGCCGGGAATCGAACCCACGATCTCCTGTGTAAAGCCAGTGAACTTTGCCTCTGGGCTACGGAGGCGGTTGAAAAATAGCGGTACTTTTTGAATTAACATTTCGAATGTTTTTAATTGTAAATGTCACCGTAAAATTGTAAAAACCGTTAGATTTATAATATGGGGTATATCTCCCGAGATTGTGAACTGTCGAAGATTGTGAACCGATACTGTTTACAATTTTACTAGTGTCATTGTAATCTCACTAATGTAGTGACATTACAATAACACTAAGCGAAGTGAATAACATTTAATAAATGAGCGAGCGTATCGAGCGATTTTTCTATGATTCCATCATCAGATCCTGGTTTCCTTATCATGGTACCAATCTTGGGATATCTCCTTTCCAACAAAAAAAGAATCATCAAAATCGGTTCATAAACGACGAAGTTATCCGCGAAATCACATGAAAAAAATATACGGTTGAATTGAGAAACCTCCTCCTTTTTTGAAGTCCGTTAAAAAAGAAGTTTTATTTTTTTACTTCTTTTATGCTTTCGATATCAACGCTATACTTCGGCAGAGTCACTGATGGGAATAAAAATAATTCTCTGGGAACAATTTCAGAGAGTTCATACAAAAATTGATGATATTTTGCGAACAATGGCCGTGGAGTCGCTGGTAAAACACATGATTACTAACAACAATAATTTCCCCACTAATAAATAACAGTTTTTACTTGCAGGTATTTCCCCAGAGGGAAAGAATATCAGACAAACTAGGACATCCATAATGGTGGAACTACGTACACCTACTGACAACAAAAATTATGAGGAACCGAAATAGTCTGGAAGCTGTTTTATCTCTAGTGTTCCAAGAATTTCAATAACGTGCCGTCATTACGATTAGATTAGCATTAGATATAGCAAGTTAATTAATCCATGACCTAAATGCATAGAAACCAATGTGACTTTCAGACAGACATACACAGGGTGTAACATAAACGTGTGGTGATACTTTAAGGTGGGCTTGTACTCGTCAAACTGAACAACTTTTGTTCTACAGCTTTGCTGAAATCGCGTTTTTTTTTTATACAAATCGATCAGCTGGTTAGCCGGTTTTGTAAGGAAGACGAAAAAAAGGAGCGAGCCTTTCCAGATAGTCGCGTATGATGTGTAACATCTGAAATAAGTAAAAAACCCTAGGTACCGGCTGGCCTTCCGGCCTCCGGCCTCGCTTTCGGAGGCATGGCCATGTTTCCATAGCCTTCGTAGCAGAAAAAAAGTAAGGCGGCATGGCCATGTTTCCTTAGCGTTTGTGACTGGAAAAAAACGCATTTCCTGTTACACACTTGCGTCCCTTTTTCACAAAATCACTCGCACAGATTTCAGTAAAACGAAAGGAAAGATATTGCACATCAAAAATTGCGAATTGAACATAGTTTTCTTGAAGAAAGTTGTTCAATTTAACGAATTGAAGCCCCCTTTAAGTATCACTACACTTTTATATAACACTCTGTATAGAATAGTTAGTGTGGGTTCGTATCTATGAAACGATTTCTAACGTTCACTGAAAATTCTGAACACGATTTTACTGAAAAAAGTTGTATGAAAACCATTTGGCTTTATCCCATTGGTGAGTCGTACTGACTTCTGATTGGTCGAGGGGCGGTGTCGTATAAAGGAACGTTGATGATTGGTCGGTGGAGTAGCGCGGGAGTCGAGTAGAGGGGAGGATCATCCCCTTGTTTATTTTTGTTGTTGCACACTTAGTGTGCTATAAGCTGCCCTTGTGTTTGGATGCGTCGCTCGAGTAGCATTTTGTTTACTCGCGACAAACATTTGATGAAGAATAAAGATTAATAAATAAGTGACAATTTAGTTTATGGACTGTGGTTTTGGAACAAAAGAACAGTTGTGTGTGTGAGTTGCTGTTTTCATTAACGGAGATGGTGATCCTGTAAGTGTTTTTGTTCATATGTTAATGTAGTTTTTCTTTTATTTTGGTTACTTTTTATTTAATTCTTTTGTCAGTACTTTATTATAGTAGGAGTTTTGTAGGAGATATAAGTGGGCATCACCGGTTTAGACAAAATGTTTTATCATTATATCTGAAATATTTCAAGTGTTGAGGATTCCTAGGGAAAGAACCTTTTTTTAAAATCCATGACTTAAAAAGCCCTTGACATCATCTCACCTGATGGTAATAAATAAGAGACGATGATGCCGAAGATGGAAGCGGGCTCACCAAGATTCCCCAACGCAATAAGGAACTGGCTATCTTATCTTTAAGCCGTAACACATCAATGCTGTTAACGTTGATGATTGGCGGCAAGACTTAGATAAGATCGTGGTAGTTAGCCAGACGGGCTTAGAAAATGACCTTAACCAACCAAAGTGAGTCATACAAAGTTAGACTCCGCGCGGGAATCGAACCCGCCTCCTGATGTGAATGTAATGGACTTAACCATTTACGCCTTGGAGGCGGTTAAAAACAACTAAATATTTAATTATAAACTGAACTACGTTTTCATGGAGCATGCTAGCAATAGGTGCGTAAACTCCTCATCATCATGATCATCATATCAGCCGAAAAACGTCCACTGCTGGACGAAGGCCTCCCCCAAGGATTTCCACCAGCACCGGTTCTGTGATTCACCAGGTCGCCGGCCCACCGCGTGGGAGGCCTGCCTACGCTATGTTTTCCGATGCTCGATCGCCACTCGAGAACTTTACTGCCCAAACGGCCATCTGTTCTGCGAGCTATGTGCCCTGCCCACTGCCACTTTAGTTTATCGATTCTGTGAGCTATGTCGGTTACTTGGTTCTCCTGCGGATCTCCTCATTTCTGATTCGATCGCGTAGGGAAATTCCGAGCATAGCTCGCTCCATCGCCCTTTGGGTGACCGACTCCTTATAAATAAATAATTTTGAAATAAAGATAGATGACTAGGTAGTACCTACACCTGTTATAAATTTAGGTAAGTACCTCTTCATAACCTAATAGAAGAATATATGAATTGTTATCAACCCATGTCCATAGCGTCCCTACTGTTGGGATAGGGCCTCTTTTTTTGCCATAACATTATCACGAAAAGATTAGTCCATAGCTAAGTATACTCCACAGACGGGGTCGAGTCTAATTGATGAAGCGTTCGCAAGAATTAACAAATATAATACTGTTATAATATAATATATAATAGTACAATAAAATATACTATATACATAAATATAACTTAATTAAAATATAATATTTACAGATAGGTAGGTAAGTACCCTAAAAACATAATTATTTGATGATTGCAGCTATTTTTATTCATTTATTTAATAAGGCGAGGTGTTGATTGGAACAGTTGTCTCTGTCTTTTTCTTTAAGTGTAAAGAGTAAAGAAAGTAACCACACTTTTATCTTTTTCAATAGTTATTCGTTTCAAATAAAAACTACAATGAAAGTACAAAAAATAATAACATTAGTCTCTTTGTATTATCATAACAAATATATATATTTTTTATTTATACTTCTAAATATTAGTCAGAACTGGAGTTGAAAGTAACGGTGTAGACTTATCTTTGGGATATTTTTCTATTGAGCCAAAACTGCTCGATCGTGTTTCTAATGACTTTTGACTTTAAAGAACATCATCAACAATAAGGGTTTTATTTTTCAACCTTGAGTTTTCTATCGTTTAGGAGTAATTGACGTCAAAAATAACGAAAATCTGTAATATTACAGACAAAACTGCTCAATCGTGTTTCTAATGGCTTTTGACTTTAAAGAACATCATCAACAATAAGGGTTTTATTTTTCAACCTTGAGTTTTCTATCGTTTAGGAGTAATTGACGTCAAAAATAACGAAAATCTGTAATATTACCGCCTTAAAACATCTAGATATTTTCGCGTCATGAGAAGTACTACCGAATAAAATACCTGAAGATAGTCAAACTAGCGACAGAACTCATAGTCAGTCGACAAAACGAAATTTCTCTTCAGAATCGATAGTAAAACTAATAAATAAACAATTTAACGATACAACACTAGAAGGAGGGTTGTGGAAGGCTGGTTTCAATTGATTTTAATTGAAGCTCATTGAAAGTTGAAGCGATGACGCGAGGACTATGGCACAGATTATTAAATAGTTACTTCGTAACAGATACATCACTCCCATACAAAAGCTTAAATACCTACGCTATATTAGCCTACAAAATCTTAATAACAATACCAGCTGTTTGCAGCGAGAAGAAATGTGCCATAACTACGCATTCAGAGAGTTGAGATTGTTTTGCCCTCCGCGCGACCCACGTGCGAGCGCGTCATCGAGCGAATGTGCTAGGGTTGTACCTATGAAGATTTTGGTAATGAAACAAATGTTGTAGAAAATCAATTATTTTATATTTGTCGATCAAATATGTTTAAGTTTAATAAAATGATAGATGCATTTTTCCCTTCCCTGAATTCCCGATTAATAAATTTTAATGTCGAAAATATTCGAAACCTCGTAAATAATTTTAACAAATAATCAAAAGGGAAACAGGAGCAAAGCGGAGAAAAATCAATCAAAGTTGGCTTTTTACTTGAGTTGACGGATAATTTCGTAGGTATGAAATTATCCGTCAACTCAAGTAAAAAGCCAACTTTGATTATTTATACAAAAACATTCCCCAAGAGGGCCTCATTGTGAGCTTGAATTATTGTTATTTTAAGTGAATGCTAGGTAAAAACGTAACGAAAATAGTTTTTCTGTTACTATCTACAAGTCATAACAAAAAACGGCTTGTGAATGCAAGCTATAGTTCACGAAGCAACTATTTAGTAATCTGTGCTAAGTTCTTGAGATTTTTTCGTTTACATTCGTTCTGATAATAAAAGACAGCGGCGCGCGGGGGGGGGGGGGGGACAAGTTAAACCTTGGATTTTGGTTTTAAACGGTTTATTTACAGCTATAGAAGTGCCCCCCAGCTACCGAGTGGCCGGCCATTAGTACTTCTATTCTATGACATACCTACCTAAATCACGACGACGACGCTAGGTACCTACTATGTTCTGACATTAGGTAGGTAACTGTTAATTATATATAAAAAACACATAAATAATACCTGAAATCCTTAATTTATATCGAATAACATAGTAGGTACCTACCCACCATTGTTCTAAGTTTAAGGAATAAATGATGATGCATGTAAAGGAATGAGAAAAGGGAATTCGAAAAAAACAAAAGATTTAAAATACTATTAACTTAGGTACCTTTGTTCGTCTCTCGGCAATGAAAAAAATGTCAAAATTTTCATTTGTCTTTTGACTGTGACACCCATCCACTGCACAATAATTGCGTGGTTTCGGAATTTCGATAGTCAGAGCGGTAAATGTGACGTGCGAGCACTGAGGCGGGCGTGCGTCAACCTACTGTCCGTTGTATCGTCTCCGATACGCTTAGCGGTAGGCATATAAAGCGTGGCCTTGAGCAAGTGACGTACGCCTGACTATGGGTTGACGTGTATATTGCATACAACGTATTTTAAAAGAATTTAAATCATCGTTATTATCACGCTTTTATGAGCTTCACCTGTATGTATGTATGTATGTATGTTTGTTTGTACCCGACTCCTTTGCACTCGATTTTGACCCTTAAACCGACGGATTTAATTCAAACTTTGTATGTATATTTATCATCAAGAATCAGTGACAATACAATAATTTTATAAGTTTATCTCATTATCCTGATCTATAAATTGAAAAATCAATTTAATTTTAAAAAAACGAAAAAACACGCTTTTGAATCACATCAAACTAAAAAGTGAAAAATATTTCTTAATATAAGCTGAAAACAATAATGAACGAATAATACTAGTATTACTGTGAAAAAAGCGTGGGGCGCTTTGTGCCATATTTTTCGTATAATCGAGCAACCCACGCTTTTTTTCACAATAATATACTAGTATTTTTCGTAAACTTTATTATTTTTAACTTATATTAAGAATTATTTTTCACTATTTAGTTTGATGTGCTTTAAAAGCGTTTTTTTTTAGGTTTTTTCTAACTATATTTTTAGACGCGACTTTTATATGAATGGAAGCTATAAGAACAATAGGTATAATATGGTATGTACCAGCCTCTATATCGCAAAGATTAGATATGTAAGGCGGATTAGACAAAACGGTATAGATAAGGCGGCTTTAAACGTAACTCTATCGTGGCTGATACTAAATGCAAGCCGCTTTATCTACCGGTTTAGTTTGATGTGCTTTAAAAGCGTGTTTTTTCGTTTTTTTTAAACTAGTTTTAGTACGATTATTTATTTTATCTGCTATATAGCAGTCCGTAGTAATAAATTTTGGTTGATTTGTATAGGATTACGATATTTAAGTAAAATAGTTTTCAATGTTTTGTATAGACTTTATGCTATGTTATAATGTATGGGTGTACGATTTTTATGCCCCTTTTGTACGATCTCCTCCAAAAATAAAATTGGCAGCCCTGACCCCAATCCAAATAAACGTGTAGATATATCTATCTATCAACCCGTCGCTTCCTCAATGCTTCAATCGAGACCGTCCTGGCTTTAGAGAACGCGCAGAGTATTCTCCTACTGACTCTGTCGCTCGCTGCGTGCACTGAGGGGGATGTATAGGTTATATAAAGTCTGGTGTCACCTTGGTGGTGTTTATGACCACTTAGGAGAAGATCTGCATCAAGATCTCTTGCAAGTCTTTCCGTCAAAATTTGGTATACAAGTCTAGTGTGTCAGCGAAGGTAAGCAGTGTCCAAAGATGGAGATTGATGTGTTATTGATTCACTGTCGACAGTCGGGTGCTAATGTTTATCTCCTCCAGGAGAAAGATTCGTTCTCATGGCTGTTTTTAGAATCATGATCATCATATTGTCGCACGACTTGTAATTACAAAAGGATTAGAACATGTTAAATTTATATCACTTAGCATAAACATAATTCATCTTACCCGAGAAGGGTCTTTACGAAAGCAGCAGATTAGAAAATAAATAATTTATTATATCGAGATGAAATGTTGATGATAGAATTTTTGATTTTTGAATGAAATTGTCAGATGGCGTCAACGCATGCGCGGAAAACGGAAAAAAATAAATGAACTGAAAAGATGGTCGAATAAAAAAGAACGCATAACAGCGTGCCGCGTTACAATATCAGCCGAAAAACGTCCACTGCTGAACAAAGGCCTCCCCCCAAGGATTTCCACGACGACCGGTCCTGCGCTGCCCGCATCCATCGGCTTCCCGCGATCTTCACCAAGTCCTCGGTCCACCGCATGGGAGGCCTGCCTACGCTACGTTTTCCAGTGAACGGTCGCCACTCGAGAATTTTACTGCCCCAACAGCCATCTGTTCTACGAGCTTTGTGCCGAAACTTTAGAATACAAAGATAATAAACAAACAACAGTAACCACTACCGACCGCCTCTGTGACATATAATGGTTAAGTCCATTAGCTTCACATCAGGAGGTCGCGTGTTCGATTCTGGCGGAGTGTAACTTTGTAACGCTCGGTTTGGTTAGTGGAAGAGCGTTTTCCAAGCCCGACAGGCTATAGCTACCACGTCTTGCCGCCAAATATCAATGATAACATCATAGATGTGTGTGTTCCTGCTTGAAGATAGGATAGGCCAGTTCTCCATTGCGTTGGGGAATCTTGATAAGCCAGCTTCCATCTACGGCATCATAGTCACTTATCATCAGGTGAGATGATGACAAGGGCTTAAATACCAATTGCGGATTTTAAAAAAAGTGTTTTATGGTATCAGTGTCGTGTAAGTACCTATCGCCACCCCTGTCGAACATTGGTGTCGATTCGGTGTAACACGATTTAACTTATTTGACAGGACTAAACTAAATTTAAGCA
Source organism: Coleophora flavipennella (assembly GCA_947284805.1). Taxonomy (NCBI): domain Eukaryota; kingdom Metazoa; phylum Arthropoda; class Insecta; order Lepidoptera; family Coleophoridae; genus Coleophora; species Coleophora flavipennella. The sequence goes on along the minus strand of OX369263.1, from coordinate 5,350,357 downwards.
TTCTATCCTTGTCTTTTCGGTACAGAAAGTAAAAGACAGAATGTGTAAATTTAATTTAATCCTGTCAATTAAGTTAAGTCGTGTAACACCGAATCGACACCATTGTTGACCAAAACTACACTTTGTATAGGTATGACCTAGGTATGTAGAGTTATAGCTAATTTATAGAACTACTAGCTTTTGTCCGCAGCTTCACCTGCGTGAACATCGTTTTTGCCCACGACTTCGCTACCGCTGTATTCTCTATCTTATGGGTATTTCGGGAAATCCGCCCTTATTCCTTTCTACGTCATAAAGTTCTTATTCCTTCGAGGCATAAAGAGAAATTCGGTGAAAAATTTTTGCTGTCTAGGTCCATATTATATGTTACGTTTAGCGTTGGTGAATCAGGCAATGAGTAAGTGAGTTAGGTAGGACTATCAAAACAAAGTCGCTGTCTGCATTTACCTGTTTCTCCGCTTCCTTCTTCTAAACCACGTAACGGATTTTGATACGGTTTTCACTAATAGAATGAGCGATAAACGTGGAAGGTTCGTTGCGGCTCACGCACCGCTCACCAGCTTGTAAAGGTATATACTGATGATAGGCATGATGTAGGTAAATACATGTATTGCTGTAGATATCGTCTGAGTGTGCACAAAGCTGTTTGTCCAATTAAGGCGCGCCAGCCCCTCAGACAATTGCGAGGCAATTGGCTCAACGAAATGCGAGGGGAGCTTTCTCGGCGATTACACACTATTTGCTCACGTTTGAAGAAAGATTCGACAAATAATGGCTGGCGTTTACGAAAGATGAAATAAAAATGTTTTGTTCTACTCATTTTAGTCTCTGTGCCCATCATCATATGAGCTCATATGCGTCCCCACCGAGGGGCTCGAGCCTACCCTGAATTAGGGCGATCGGGCCGTAGTCGACCACGCGGGCCCAATACGGGTTGGTCAACTTCACACGCAACCTGCGAGTTGCTTCTTTTAAAAACTCATGAAATAGATACGATTTTAACCGCCTCCGTGGCGTAATAGTAGTCCATTCGCTTCACACTGAGAGGTCGCGGGTTCGTGTCCCGGGAGGGTCAACTTGTAACACTCGGTTTGGTTGGTGGTAGGTATAGGGCATTTTTAAGCCCGCCTGGCTAGCTACCACCATGTTATCTAAGTCTTGCCGCCAAATATCAGTGTCAACAACATTGATGTAATTCCGGCTTGAAGATAAGATAGCCAGTCCTCCATTGCTTTTTTGGAATCTTGGTAAGCTAGCTTCTGTCATCGGCATCGTCGTCACTTTCCATCAGGTGAGATAATGCCAAGGGCTTACCAAGAGTGGATAAAAAAATAGATGTATGTATAAAAGTTCTGTCTGAACGCGATAAACTCAAAAACAAACGAACGAATTTTCATGTGGTTTTCACCAATAGACAGATTGATTCATGAGGAAGGTTTAAATCTACCTATAATTCCCCACAAGCCGCTTTCGACTCGCGCCCTCTAGTATTGAATATATACGCTTTCGTGATGATAGGGTAACTTCCCATTAATATCAAAAGAGTAAACGATTAGTTATATAGATGTCGCAGCTGAATTGTAGAATTAGCCGTTCTACAAAACGGCGCGCCGCTTTGTAAGGGGGCGTCCATTAATTACGTGAGGTGTGTAAGGGGGGGAGGGGGTCAAGCTAAATCTTTCCAAATCTCACTTGGGGGAAAGGGGGGGTTTTAGCAAATATCACGTAATTTTTTTCTAGTAGAATACGGTGTAAAATTGCGTAAAAGTTAAGTTAAATCAATGTAAAAAAAATAGAATGAAAATATGGCTAAATTTCACACAACAGTGTTTGTCGTATTTTGAGTTCAGTTTGAAGATTGAAAACATTCGTGTTTCATCAAACTTTTATTAGACTCTTTATAAATCCAACGCGTTTCCAGCTAAAACACAAATTTAAAAAAATCTCACGTGAGATTTGGGGAGGGGGAGGGAGTTGATAAAAATCTCACAAAATCTCACCAGACGGGGGCCGGAGGGGTCAAAAATCCTGAAAATGCCTCACGTAATTTATGGACGACCCCTAATCTGCTGAGTAAATAACTCCGAATAAAACCGAGTCAGACGGACGGACGGACAAACGATTAGGTAAGCATGTCTTGTTCTACAGTGAAAAGGAGCCCAGCGAAGCGGGTCTCAATCCGACTCGGTTTTATTCGGAGTTTTTTACTCAGTAGTTTTACAAAGCGGCGTTTTGTAAAACGGCTAATTCTACAATTTGGCTAGACAAAGAAAGTTTATATTTGTTTAGCTTACTGCGTGAACGCAAAGAATCCTAGGGGCGCGGGGGGTATATCAATCGGTAGACTGGCTCTTGGGAATTCAGTCGCTATAGAGCGTTTCATGGGAGACAGCGTATACGTTCCGTGTGCGAGCGTTTTTCAAAAACAACGATTCTGCCAATTCTTCCATAATTGCCTGGCGATTTTTGCAATCGTTACCAAATTCATCACCTTAAAGAAGCCAGAATTAAAACGTGGGTACAGGAAGATTGAGGAAGGTCTCCTCAAACTTCTGGACCTCTTCTGGACCTTAAAGAAACACCCAGTGATGAAATTGGTAATGATTGCGAAGTTTCCGCCGCGCAATTATGGCAGAATTGGCAGAAATGCTCTATAGCGACTGAATTCCCAAGAGCCAGTCTCCCGATTGATATACCCCCCGCGCCCCTAGGATTCTTTGTGTTCGCGCAGTAAGCTAAACAAATATAAACTTTCTTTTGAGACACCCAGTATATCCAAAAAGTAGGTTGTAGCTTAAGATAAGATAAAAATCAACAAACCGCCTACTGTAAAAAGTATTACCAAGAAGTACCTACATTATATGGTAGTAATACCCAGGAAATAGATTTAAATAGGGATTTCTCTCTCAGCCGTCCTATTGCTTCAGTAATCGACGCACCCACACAAGTAGCCCTGAGCTACTACCGATCAGTACCTGGATGGGTATGATTATATGTAGCGTTTTTTCGACCGTCCCCGTGCTTCACAAGGCACGGTAACCGTTCACAAGGCGCGGTAAACCGTTCACAAGGCGCGGTAAACCGTTTACAAGGCACGGTAAACCGTTCACAAGTCACGGTAAACCGTTCACAGTGCACGGTAAACCGCTCACAAGGCACGGTAATTCTTTGCTGCCGGTTACTATCACAGAAGGCAGTCGTTAAGATGTGCCGATATAAAACTTCTGACAGTGAGGTTCGCAACTAGCTATACAACCTCCACCAACCCGGACTTGGCCCCTGTGGAGTAAGGCCCAACCACACCCCGGACACTTCATACAACGGGCCATAAATGACATTTCAAAAAAGGAATGACGGAACAAACAAAATGGCGGCGAAATCCTATACGTTCAACAACCAAAAAGTTACCAATCTGTATCAATCTGGGTGACGAGGGGGTGAGGTCGCAATCTAGAGAGCGGCAGGGAGTGTCCATACTGTATGTTAGTACTAATATATATCATCATCATCATATCAGCCGAAGGACGTCCACTGCTGGACATAGGCCTCCCCCAAGGATTTCCACGACAACCGGTTCTGCGCTGCCCGCATCCAGCGGCTTCCCACGACCTTCACCAGGTCATCGGTCCACCGATCGGTGCTAAGAGCTATAAATGTAGCTAATAGATATCTATACATAAAACGTAGACTATAAAATCATATTTCCTTCAGTACCAGCCGGCCTGACATGTCAGAGGGACCGTCGACGCCAGAATGGGACATCAACGACGCGGTCGTGCCCCGCGTGTCGCGTTTTGACACGTTCGGCGAGTGGTGCGACGGACACGTCAGGCGAGTCTACCCCCCGGCCTGCGAGGAGGCGAGACGACACGCCTCGGGCTGGGCCATGCGCAACACGAACAACCATAACGTGCATATACTGAAGAAGAGCTGTTTGGGAGTACTGGTTTGCTCAGCGAGATGTAGGCTGCCCGACGGGTCGAGAGTCCATTTGAGGCCAGCTATTTGTGATAAAGCAAGGAAGAAACAGCAAGGTAATTTCCATTAATCTCTTACAGCCATCTAATAGACCATTTATTTAACGTGCATATACTGAAGAAGAGTTGTTAAGGAGTACTGGTTTGCTCAGCGAGATGCAGGCTGCCCGACGGGTCGAGAGTCCATTTGAGGCCAGCTATTTGTGATAAAGCAAGGAAGAAACAGCAAGGTAATTTCCATTATATCTCTTGCAGCCATGTAAATAGACCATTTATTTATATTTTCCCTTAAAAAAAACCGGCCAAGTGCGAGTTTTTTGTATATTTTTTCACTTTTTCCAATTTTTTGTATTTGTTGTCAAAACGGCAACTATAATACATCATCTGTAAAAAATTCAAGTATCTAGCTGTCACGGTTCATGAAATACAGGCTGGTGACAGACGGACAGACAGGCGAATGGACAGCGAAGTCTTTGTAATAGGGTCCCGTTTTTACCCTTTAACACTTAAGGACTCGCTACTGGGTCTAGTGGACCCAGTCCCTTGTATTTTGTTGAATTACTTAAAAATTATGAAGTTTGCGAAGTTGCTGTTCTTATTCTTAGTACCTTTCGACCATAGTATAAGACGGTAGATTACCATCTAAGGCTTAGATTCTAAGCTGTCAGTTAGCGCGCATAATAAAAAAGGAAAAATAATAATTATTATTATTATAAAAAAGAAAGTATATAATAATAATAATAAAAATATATAGTGTATATATATATAGTATAATAATAGTAGATAATAAGTATAGAAGATTTTGTTTGAAATAGATAGTTACAGAATTTATAACTATTAGTTTATGTTTAGTTAAAAAACTATGCCCAAATTCCTTCAATTTTTGTAATGACTATTTGATTCAGTAAAAACAATAAATATTTGTTCTTTATTTAATATTTGTTTACTTTTTGCACATTATTAACTATATCAAAAATACCAACCACTTTTATTGAGCAGTTTTGAAATAAACACGTGATATTGTAGTGGGTCCGATGTACCCGGTAGCGAGGGTTTGTGTTACAAATTTAAGCGCGGGTCCCTAAGTGTTAAGTACGGAAACCTAAAAAATTCGCAATACCAGTTGGACTGGCGCAATACCACCAGGGGACGCAGCTTGCGCAACACCACTTATTATTTGCGTTAATAGCAGAGATTTGTTACCATAGATGGGTTATGCACTAACAAACCACATTTGAAAATCGAATCCATACACACACATTATAATAGGTACCTACCGAATGATACTATGAAAAGAGATGCCAATTTTGCCAATGCCAGGTTTTCTCACGATGTTTTCCTTCACCGTAAGAGCGTCGGATATACGTACATATGAAATCGAAATTCGAAAACACATTGGTACATGGCAGAATTCGAAGCACGACCTGCCGGACAGCAGGTAGCGGCCCTAGCCGTTACGCCACCGATGCAGATACGACGCTAACCGATAACATTACTTATTAATAATCGGTAAACTGAAGTGGCAGTGGGCAGGGCTCATAGCTCGTAGAACAGAAGGCCGTTGAGACAGTAAAGTTCTCGAGTGGCGACCGCGCACCGGAAAGCATAGCATAGGCAGGCCTCCCACGCGGTGGACCGACTACCTGGTAAAGATCGCGGGAAGCCGATGGATGCGGACAGCGCAGGACCGGTCGTCTTGGAAATCCTTCCGGGAGGCCTTTGTCCAGCAGTGGACTTTTTTTGGCTGGTATGATGATGATGATGATGATGATGAATCCACAAATCAGACAAAAATAACTATTTTCTAAGATGCAACTAATGAACTTATTTTAACAGGCAAACCATGTCCAAATCGGCTATGCAACGGAGGCCGTTTGGAAGTACAGCCATGCCGCGGCCACTGCGGATATCCTGTAACCCACTTCTGGCGGCACACCGAACACGCAATATTCTTCCAAGCGAAAGGCGCCCATGACCACCCCAGGCCTGAAGCTAAAGGCGCGAGCGAAGTTCGGCGATCACTGGGAGCTGGTAGACGAGTCCGAGGATTGGCCCTAATGCTAGCTAGAGAAGCTGCGATAGCAGACAAAGTATTGACGAAGTCAGAAAAACAATTGCCACAGAAAATGGGCAATCCACATCCACAGCCACCTCCACTTATTCCAGATAGTCAAAGAGGTCAGTATACTACAATTTCTTGTGACTTAACTTTTAACAGCAGGACGCGAGTCAGGGCTGTAACAGGAGCGTTGACGGGCCACTTTGCCACAAACGCACACCAACAAAAAATCGGCCTGACGAATGACCCGACCTGCAGGGCCTGCGGTGAAGATATAGAATCAATGGAAAACTTACTGTGTCACTGCGATGTCCTGGCTAGCAAGCGTATGGTCCTAGGTGATGGCTACCCAAAACCGGAGGACTACAAGCACCTACCAATCAGCGGAATTGCTGCATTGATGCAGCACATCTTTGAGTAGGTTTGGGGTGCAAAGGCTATAGGGGTTGACACAAAAGATCCCACTGGGTCGAAGTGTCGCTGCAACTGCAGCTCCCACTTACAAAGATAAGAAAGAATAACTAAACTTTTTATTTCATCCTTATGATCTTTACAAATATTATAAAACCTTACTACCTTTAAAATAATCCTTACTAATATTATAAATGTGAAAATGTGTTTGTTTGTTTGTTTGTTACCATTTCACGCTTCAACACCTTGACCAATCTTCATAAAATTTGGCATGCAGGTAGCCTTTGTCACGGGGAAGGACATAGGCTACTTTTTATCCCGTGAAAATAGCATAGTCCGATGCAGTTCCTGAGGGAATTGAAAAAATAGTCTTTTTTTGATTCATTTCTTTAACATCCCAACTTACCAATGGGTTGTTGATATTTTTTGCACATATTTTTTTTCGTTGAGGGGGTGGGAATGTCATAATTTACTAACTCATAATTTTCTCGCTCGCGCACGTCGGCGTCGCAACAACGGAGCAACGGGCTGAAGTGATTTTTGTATAGAAGCCGTTGAGGGGGTGAGAAGTGACATAGACTTCTAATCAGATATGGCCCGATATAATTCCTAAGGGATCTGAACAAAACTCACGTCTACGCTCGCGAGCCGCTTGCGGCTCGCGCACCACTCACCCTCGATGTCATGAAAACTATGTCCATGCGGGCAAAAGCTAGTTCTTAAATTTGTTTCCATAAATCCAAGTCCCAACGTCCACGTTCCAAGAGTAAAAAAGAGTAATTAATTTTCTCCTTGTCTTCTTCACGACAGCGCTCACTTGCACCTGTGGGCCCTTCGAGTGTTCGTGCCGCTGGCGATCTGAGCCTGTGGAAGGATACGCAGCGCCAGCGTGGACGCCGACGGAACATCAGCCGTACACGACGACGTATGCACCTCCTCTTCCCCCGGCGGCGCTACCACAACAACAAGCTTACGACCCCACGGCGCTGCCAGCTGACGACATATTCCATCCGGAGGAAATATTCCAACTAGACCAACCAATTAGACTCGATTTCCCAATCGAAGAAAACACTTTAGAATCTCCGCCCACGTTCGCTGAACTCAACGGCGAAAATTCGAGACCCGATGACTCTTACTGGTTCGAATGGCAACGAGCGGCTGGAGGGTCTGAATCTAGTGAAACGCCATCTCCGGAACTCTTCGGCAACGGCTATCAACAGGCGGAAGCGTATTGCGAGCAGCAACCCTACGCGCCTCAATCCTATTACAGCGAAGATGGGCAGTATTATCAAACAGATTGTAGAACATCACCTATTATGGACATGCAAGACCAAAGGTATTACAGGTATGGGCAAGAATGTTCTCAAAACATGGAAATGCAAACGTGGAACTATACAGACTGTGCATTCACTTCCAATAATGCGCCCGAGTGCAAACAATACTTTGACGTGCAACAACAAGCAGTTAATGCATTTAATGCTCTATTATAATACCTTGTAGTAGTTATATGTAAATAACATTGTAAATTGTACATACATTTAATTTTAAAATAGTATACAATTTGTTGATTTATAAATATAGCGTTTAGTGAAAATGTTCCTCCAAAATATTTGAAACGTAACTAATTGTTTCATTGAAGACATTCCTTTATTTTTAGTTAGGTTAAAGTATTTGTCCAAAAACTAGTAAGAGTTAAATAAAATGCATATTTTGTACAAAACGGTCTATTTATTGTATATATAAAAAAATTACATTAAAATTGTCAATTTTACATTTTTTTTATTTTACTAACGATAAAATTGGTCACTACAAAATAGTCCATTAAGCGATCACACGATAGATTTACAATGCATATTATGAATTGCAGTCGCAAAACATTCCTAAAAACCGTCGTCGGTACCTATGACACAATAACATGACACTATGACAATAGTTTTAACGATGAATGACCCTGCAACCTAATCATAACCAGTACTCTTGAATCACATTTGTGTCCAGCACAAATAAACCGTTACATTACAAAAACATTTTGTAGCCTTTGTTCACACACCAATAAAGTCTAAGCAACACGCATTAAATTTAGATTTTATTAATTATCAGTATATCATTTAATGTTTACTTATTTAAATTATATTACTGTAATGATTGGAAATTTTTTTTTAAAAAAGAAACAAAAAATATACTTTAGCACTAACACCTACGTATATAAAAAATAAAGATTCTTTTTCATTTAAAAAAAAACAAGTTTGTTATTCTGTCTTTATCAAAATCTTTCAAAACATTATTGTACAGCCGCTATATGAGTAGATAATCTGGACACAATGGAGACAGTTTCTTCTTTTTATATCAAGCCTAAAACAAATAATGATACCTGAGCCAAAAATGGAATCGTTCCAAACCAAACCTTAGTGCAAGGTACAAAGCTATTAAAATCTATAACAAACTGTCCCACCACGTAAAAACTGAAATTAATATTGAGGACATTGATAAAAACCTAAAATCATATTTATTTCAAAATAAAATCATTCATGGAACAAAATTATGCGGTGCACTGTGAGTTTTGTTTGTGTATTTTTTGGAATGATATATTATTTGATATCTAACTTTTTTGATCTATCTAAGGTAATCCTGCTACGCACCAATGTGATTTCGAATTTAGATTTCATATGTACGTTTATCCGACGCTCTTACGGTGAAGGAAAAAATCGTGAGGAAACCTGCACACGCTTGCGAAGAAACTCGCAGGTTGTGTGTGAAGTCGACCAACCCGCACTGGGCCCGCGTGGTCGACTATGGCCTGATCACCCTAATTCAGGGTAGGCTCGAGCCCCTCGGTGGGGACGTATATGAGCTGACATGATGAATGTTATCTAAAACTAAATCAAGAAACGTAATAGAAAATAATCTAGCACTTCTTTAAAATTTTATATTGTTCTTGTACGCGTGATCCGTGCCTTAAAACTTGACCAGCTCGATTTTTGTGACGGATCGGTAGACACCGGATTGGATGACGTGTAAGTCCTTTGATCTGTTTCGCACAGTTTCGGTGCACTCAATTGTACCGTTTGCTTTCAGTAACCTTAATCTGATATCTCGGGCAGTGAACATGGTTTATATGTGTAAGTTCATCCACATTTCGCCATGGATATCTCAGTCGCCCGACCTAAATCCCATTGAGAACGTAGGACTCATGCGTCAGTGACGAGTCCTTAAAGAACTTGATAAGATTTCAACGGCATAACAGTTGAAGATCTGCTAAAATTCTACTGAGAACGATTTCATCAAGAGAACATCAAAATCTCATCAGTGTCTGCAAATCATGTCATCATCATTCATGAATCATCAGTCATGTGAAAAACAAACGAGAGTTTCATATTTCATATCACTTCACTGAAAAACCAATTTGATTCATATTTTAGAAAAAATATTTTGATTTAAAAATGACTGAAAAATTAAAAGTGTAAGTAGCTAATGCAAAATTGTTTTTTATTTCAAAAAAAATTAAAAACAAACACTTTTCAACATTATAATATTTGAAAATGTAATTTAAATAAATAAACATAAAAATAATTTATAACATCGAAATTTAATGCGTGTTGTTTAGAACTTTTTGATGTGTGTATTTTGGTGCACCCTGCAACGCGCCAAAAAACCTTGTCGATAAGTATTCATAACGACAAAAGCTACGATAATTTTGGCTGTAATCGAAACTTAACATAACATTTAATACCAATCCTTACGTCACTTTGTATAATTTACAATAATGATTAAACAGTTATATACAATAACAATATGTTCACAATCCTCATTACGTTACAGTTTACACTCACTATTAAGATTTGGTGGATAAATGAGTGATGTTAAATGTGTTTACCTTGTTGATTTGTTTTTTTTTTTATACAGCGCAACTAAAACTCGTAACTGCTGATGGTTTACAATAAATAATACAATAATTTTATCTTTAACTTTTAAGTAAAAGTCTCATCTTGCATCTTGCTGCTAACCGAAAACAAACGTTTTTACTAAAACATAGGGTGATTAAATTTTGAATGACAAAATGGTGATTAAAATACATCCTTAAGTCCTAAACAATAGGCTTTAATAACAATTTACAATTTAAACTTCATGTATTCGTAAAGCTGTCATTCGGTAGAACTCAACCAGCCTACAATATGTAGCAGTCTATCAGTGGCAGAAAAAGACAAAAACCATATTAGTTGCCTTATCTTGCATCTTTTTCTCTGAGTCCGATTATAGGTGGCCTGTATTAGGGATCGAGGAGAGCACAGCACGCGCTATCACAGCATTCGGCAAAAGCCGACATCAGTGCCTCAAGACTTATTTTCAAACACAAGTTCTCTTATAATAAACGAGTTCCGAAAATATGCGCAGAGGCACTCGTGGACCCACGTCGGGCGCCACTGTAGTAAGGCCACAAACAAACTTTACATAAAGCAATGTCCTTAAAGTAACAACTTATGCGCATCGAGTTACATAATACAGTACAAGAACGACTTAAACAATTTCGGACGCAAATTAACCTGTGCTTCAACTCTTATCATTATTGCTTAAAAAGACTCGTGAAACAGACTATATATATATTTATAAAATAAGCTATCTTGTGTAGTAAAGACCCTCACCTCACCTCCCTGAGCTATACATAAATCTAGTGTGACAATTACAAGGTAGACAAAGGTTCAAGCGAGATCGAGTATTTAAGCATTACCATTTGCAAAAGCCTATCAAATAAGAGAAACTCCTAAGTTATCGGATTGCCGCCCACTAAATAATCGCTATGACTTAGGTTCCAAGATATTAAGACTTAGAGATAGGGAAATCTTAACGTAACGCTATCACTCTATTATAATTGTAACTATGTAGATACGCACACTATACTGCAGGCTGCATGGGGTATTCTAAACACAAATAATTTTTAAGTATGAACAAAAGATATAATATACTGATAATAAAGCTTTTGTGCTACATGCTATTAATAGTCAATGCCAACGAACTTCGATGGAGCTCTATCATCTTAATCAAAAATTGTTTATACCACTGAAATACTATAAATACAAAATGAACAAGAACAACACAACATTGTATAGAAATAAACTCATAACTATTATAAATAATTGGAATAAACTAAAACGACTAAATAAATTTGTACTGCCGAAAAAAAAACACTGCATAAAAAAAATCGAGGAAAAGCCTCACACAGACAGATACTTTATCTTGTTTACATACAGTCAAATAAAAACACCTGTTCAGAATAAGTATCATAGTTTTTGAATACATTCTTCGATTTTAAGCAATATTCTTCCAAATTAAGTTTTCGTTTTGGAGCTCACACAATTGTACAAATTTTGCACGATAAATTGCATTGCGCAGAAAATCGTGGAAGACATCGACTAGGTGGAATAATGTTTAAATTTTGTCGAAATCGAACGAACACACAATAATTATTCGTGCTACATCGTCGTTCACGTGCGATTTACGAGTGAAATCGCACTACCTTATAATTTTTATTTTAAAAAAAGTTAAAAATATCGCGTTAGCAATATGGACAAAATTGAAAGAGATCGTAAAGAGCGCGCTAGAGGGCGTCACCATCACTAGAGACTTGAAAAGACGCCTTTGACACTATTAGGTTTGGATAATTCACAAACTTCGGTTTCACTTCGTTTCTAAAGATCATAGTGAACCACAAGAAGCTGAGCTGGTTCCAATCTTGCACAAACTGTTGTGCAAGTTCTGCCATCCTAAATCACGCAGCATCTAAGTCGTGTCGTAGAAACTGGAAAGAAAAGTGATGCCAGTGCGACATACCGTGAGGTTTGAGCGTGTATCAGCGGGCGTGGCGGGGCGGGGCGGGGCGCGCGGGGCGTCAGGGCTCCGCCTCCTCGGCCAGCTCGGAGTCGGCCTCGGCGGCGCCGCGCGCGACCACCGCCACGGCGCTCACCGTGAGCTCCAGGGGCTCCGGCCCGGGCACACGGCCCACGCTGCACTCCATGTCCGTCCTAAAACAACGTTGTCGTCACATTGTAAGGCTTTTAGTACCGACAGATTGTTACGTTGCAAGTAGAGTATAAGTACTCTATCATCATCATCTTCATCATCATATAGCCGAAAGACCTACTGCGCTGACCGCATCCAGCGGCTTCCAGTGACCTTCACGTTGTGCGCGGTCGCCACTCAAGAACTTTACAGCCCCAACGGCCATCTGTTCTACAAGCTATGTGCCACTTAAGTTTACTAAGCACTCTATAACGAGAAGTAATCAGTATTAATATCAAAAGTAACGTCCTAACACATTTACTCACTTACTTATGACGAAATCAAAACCAAAAGACGATCTGCAAATCAAGGAAAAAATATGGTTGCCTCGTTCTTTGGTCATGCGTTGTCTTGGAAAAAGTGAGACAGCAGCACCCTCGAAACAGGATCCCTTTTTTACCACAACTTTAGCGCACTCCGCCAGACGCACAGTGCAATATTTGAGAAGCGCAGACGTTGGGCAGATTTAGAGATTGTGAGTCATTAGCCATATAGTTCGGTCCATACAGTCTTGCTACTTTTATTTATTGCTCAAAAAAACAGAGACATACTTCGAGGTATTCGCTTTATCCTGAAAGTGCAGTGAGGGGGCCAATTGATTCTCTCAGTGGTTCCAACGTTTTTTTTTATCCACAATTGGTAATAAGCTCTTGGCATCATCTCTACAACATATTATATACACAAGGCACACCCTACCTACTTACACAAGTGGCACAAATACACACACACATACACACACACATACACACCACACACACACTGCTATTTTGATTGTATGACTAATTAGTAACTTGTATTTTTATTATTATTATTTTATGGTAAGTTTTTTTTTCTCAACTTTTTGCTGGTTAAGCTTGTAATTATTATTATTATTTTTATTTTCTCTCTTTTTTTCGTCGTTATAAGTACATAGTTTATATAATCAAGTCTGATTTGCTTGATTTGGTTAAGTTGTGTTTCCTTTTAAAAATTAATTGTGGAAATCTATAAAGGCTTCATGACTTTATTTTATACCTAGAAATAAGTATTTTATAAGTAAAAAGCTGTTGATTTCCCTATGGAATAAATAAATAATTAAATCTCACCTGATGGTAAGTGAGGATGATGCCGAAGATGGAAGCGGGCTTACCAAGATTTCCCAACGCAATGAAGAAGTGGTTGTCTTATCTCCAAGCCGGAACACATCAAAGTTGTTAACACTGATGTTTGGCGGCAAGACTTAGCTAAGATGGTGGTAGCTAGCCAGACGGTCTTAGAAAATGCCCTACCACCAACCAAAACCGAGTCTTACAAGTTGACCCCACCGGGAATCGAACACGCGACCCCCTGGTGTGAAGCGAATGGACTAGCCATTACGCCACGGAGGCGGTTAAGAAAGGATTACAGAACACTTCTAAAAAATAAAGGTATTTACTATTTATAGTAACTTCATACTTCGATCACTTTTTTTAAATACTATAAGTGTGACCCACGTGTTTTTTTCCGAATTCAGCTAATCTTGAGAAGCTAATACCTATTGCTGAGATAAAACCTGGCAAGATAATGCAGATCCTGGCTCCTTGACTACTTCTATAGAAGCAGGCTCGCTGTTCGACACACGGATTGCAGGCGAGAGTTCTACTAACTACTTTACTAACTTAAACTGGTCTGCCTTTCATCATCATCATATCAGCCGAAAAAGGTCCACTGCTGAGCAAAGACCTCTCTTAAGGATTGCCATCGGCATCCGGCGCTTTCCCGCGAACTTCACCAGGTCATCGATCCACCTGTTTTGGTTCAGAACTAGATAAAATAAGGCTTATTAGTTACTTACAGAGCACTAGCAGTCGACGCCTGCATCCTGGCGTTATGCCACTGCTCGCTAGCTTCTATAGAATCCAGCTGGTCTTCAGCAGCTGGGACACTGGAGCCGGGAGCAGGCTCGCTGGTCGACACGGGGGATTCCAGATTGATGAGAGTACCAGTAGCAACTTCACCAACTCGACTTGTTTCTTCCGTCGCTGAACTGGTCGACTGACTCGTGTCAACAGATTTTTGCATGTCTGAAGAAGCAAGCAAACGAAGAAAACATTGAAATTTTTGATCTTTTCATAAAGCATATCATTTTTTTAGTGTATTAATATTTTTTTAAATCCCAAGAAATAAATAGAACATCCCAGATTTTATAAATTCCCAATTCAATTTATTAAACTTTTGTTCGGACTCGGGTAACTGACATAATAATTAAAACATTCGTTGAGTTTAATTTTAGGTTTAGTAATTGTTTTTTTTGTAATAAAAGATGAGGTATGAAATGAAGCGTGTTATTAACATAGCACAGCTACATATACAAATACATGTAAACAAATATAAAAATAATGTGTCTGCTCCAACTGAGAGAGTCCTCTTAAATACGGATTTTCAATTCCCTTGAGTTGCTCTAATATCTTAAGTCAAAATCAAAGTATTTTTTTTTATTAGACATGTAATTCTAATATCTCTATCTCTTTCCAGTTTCAGCATGACTTGCATTTATTGTCATTATTTTTGGGGGCGTTTTCGCCTCGTCTTTGCACGATTAGAACACAAATTATGTATTTTTGAGGAGTAATCTCAGTTGAGCCAGACTTTGATGATAGATGAAGAGTAAAAAGCAAAGACCTGGGGCATGCACGTAAGTCAACCACTTCCTGAGCGGGCGGTTGTCGCGCAACACGGAGAACACTCCGCCCGTGATCGCATCTGCAACCAACGAGCCGTGCACGGGTTAGCGTGCGGCCACACTGAAGCTGAGAGGAATGAGTGGAGCGGAAACACATTTAAGGGTAGGTAATAGTAAAATAGCAGGTTTTTTGTAAAGTATATAGATTCTAACACACGAAACTTAACAACTTATACCAAAAAAATTTAGACTTATCATAATTGATGTTCAGGATGAGATACTAGTTTATTCGTACCAGCTGATGGTATAGGAGGAGCTTTGTATAGGAGATCTAAAAATGTTATTTTTTTCAGCTATTTGTACAGAAAGCACTTAATCCCCATAATAAAGTCGATTGTTATTAAAATTAGTAGAATTCGCGATGTATAAGTTGAACACAAATGTAGATGCCGCGATCTATACACGAAGTACACTAACACTGAAATAGACGATATCCAGCTACACCAATGAATCAGAGGAGTTCCGTACCAAACAAATCGTATTAAAGATGATTTTAATTGCTCGCTCTATTTATTAATCAATTTTACACAAATGTTACAGAAATGTGACTCCGCTTTGCCTCTCTTCGCCTCCTTCAGTGAAAACCCAATATAGAACCATAGATTCTGCTAGACAATTTTTTTTAGATATTAAATAAGCCAATTGTACATTATTACAACGGAGCATTTATAAATAGAATGTGCTTAACGACAGTTTGAAGAGCTTAATTTTGAATCATTACGTCCACTGAGGCAACAAATCTTATTAATTTGATACTGTGCAGTATTTTTTTAAATAGATGGGGTTCTTGATGTATAGCAAATAAGTAGGTAATACATGCTCTAGCTTAACAACTAAGCTAATGAGAACTATCAAAACAAAAAAAATAAGATAAATAAATTTTTTCAAAAATGTGCACAACGATTGATTTGTATGTATTGATGACAATAAACCTCACTAAGTAAATGAAAAGAGAATTGTACTTTTCACGATTTCAAATTAAACTAACTATTGGGTTAGATTTCCGATAAACCTCACTAAGAAAATGAAAAGAGAATTGTACATTTCACGATTTCAAAGTAAACTATTGGGTAAGATTACCGATAAACCTCACTAAGAAAATTAAAAGAGAATTGTACATTTCACGATTTCAAAGTAAACTATTGGGTTCGATTACCGATAAACCTCACTAAGAAAATTAAAAGAGAATTGTATATTTCACGATTTTAAAGTAAACTATTGGGTACGATTACCGATAAACCTCACTAAGAAAATTAAAAGAGAATTGTACATTTCACGATTTCAAAGTAAACTATTGGGTTCGATTTCCGAGTCGTGTATAAGTTTTTTGGAAATATTTGCATGCAGTTTCTTTTTACATAAAAATTTACGATCCCATATAAATTTATGTACTCCTAAGCTACCAAGAGTTTTTGACCTCTCCATACTGACTCCATTTTTTTAACTTCACTTGTATGTATGTGCTGGAACTTAGCAATCAATATTTCACCCACTTCCACTGAAGTTATCGGGCTGAAATTTGACACACACTTGTTTGTTTCTCTTGACAATGCACGATTACTAAATAAAAGCTTCCACCTAAAAGTTTCAAGGTTTTTCGAAAATTATTTATGACGCATCCTGTACAGGGTACGGCGGGTTGCAGCTTTTAAGACTTGGGTTTTTATATTCACTACGGTTTACTCTATAACAATTCCAATTTCAAGCGTTAACCTTTTTCGTTATTTAATAATCCACAGGCCACAGACAGAACCATAAAATATGTCAGATATTGACAGTGAAATGTAAAAATATGTCTTTTTTTCACATATTAAATCAATATTTTCTGCGGATGGTGGCGTTTCGGGAGTCAGGTCAATCGTTTCCTTTTAAAATGGTCGAGAGGAACGACGACGCGACGATAACTGACTCTAGCGTTATACTCGTGACCTGATGCTGTCCGAGTGAACTGGCCTAATCTTGTCAAAGGCAGTAATGATAAATTCTATAATTTTAATTTAAAGGGAATATCCGTGGAATGATGTCCAAGAGAAAAATTTTGATTCCTTATGTTAAGGGGTGTCCAAATTACCCCCATGTATATTTTTGGCCAGATGGAACAGATTTTGGAACAGATGGCCGTTGGGGCAGTAAAGTTCTCGAGTGGCGACCGCGCACCGGAAAACGTAGCATAGGAAGGCCTCCCACTCGGTGGACCGATGACCTTGTGAAGGTCGCAGGAAGCCGGTGGATGCGGGCAGCGCAGAACCGGTCGTCGTGGAAATCCTTGGGGGAGATGTATGTCCAGCAGCGGACGTCCTTCGGCTGATATGATGATGATAATATCAGTGGTTTAGGAGAAATATTTTTTTATGATTTTTTTCATAATTTTCACCTAACAACGGTTTTGATTTTTTTCTCTTTCTTTTGGATGTTTGGGGGGGGTTTTGTGCTAAGGTATTACCATATCATCTACCACTTGGATTGATACGATTTACTTAGGTTTTGTAGAAATTGTTTAGAATTTAGACGGAAATACAAAATCACTACTACTAGACGGTCTGCATTTGGACTGCTACCGTTAACAACCCATAACGACCCCACTGCTGGGTACGGGTTTCTTCCCATCTGGGAAAGATTAGGCCAAGTCCGGGTTGGTGGACGTTGTAGGACTGGTGTTGAATCCCATTTTCAAAGGTTTTTTAAGCGGCATGTAAGTCATCTGATACGGATTAAAAACTGTCTTATAGTGATAGCAACCAGCACCAACGGCTTAACGTGCCTTGCAAAGCACGGAAACAGCCGAGGAAAACCCCTTTAGGTTATGACCGTGCATCAGGTCAGTTAACCTGCGTGATCGACGCAACCACACAAGTCGCACTTAGCTATGACCGCTTCCTACTACTACGCAAGCCAGCTACTTTCCTGTTCGTATACGGATTATGAACAGTTCACTTGCAATCGACGTGCAGTACACTGCACACTGACTGCATGCTAGCTGTACTTTTGTGATGCAGTCCTAATGGACTAGGAACGATGGAAAAGGACTGCATCACAGTTGCGCAACAGCTTTTTTGCAACGGTGCAGTTATATATTTCTATTTCGGTTTGTCCAACTGCATACGTACAGCTATATGCATTCATTAGAAGTATTCATTAGCAAGTAGCCTGCGCTACCTGTAGGCAGGTTCAATGCTGTTCTACCAACTGCAAGCGAACTGTACATAAACCGCATCCAAACTGGAAATTTGCATCTGGCTTGCAGTTTAAATACATCTACTGATGGCAATGCGTAACAAGAAGCAAGTAGCGCCTCAAGATTAACAGTTTCCCAGTACGAGGCAGATTCACTTAATCGGTTATGTCAACAGTACGTTTATACGAAATATTTTAATTTGTTTTGGGATTGGGAACCTGTTAAAAGCCCGTTGGAGTTCATAAATCCCATACAAACTTAGTATTTGATGCATTTGTTAACCAAACGAAACAGGAATCCATTATTAACCAATTTTGTTTTCAAGGTAAAAACGGAAAACAAATTTATTGGTTAATAATGGATTCCTGTTTCGTTTTTTCAAAAAATAAATGCGATACAGACACAGATATATGAGTACGTCATCCGATTATCGATATAAAATTATTTGAAAATCGGTTGTTTGGTTAACAAATGAATCAAATTCTACGTTTGTATGAGATTTATGAACTCCAAGCGGGCTCTTAAGGCAGTTCGATTTAGCACACTAGCGCCGCCAATAGAAACAAATAACTAACTCATTCTTATGGACATGGACATTAATCGAAATCACTGAGTATTTGCGCACATAGGAAGGCAACAACTATTGTTTTATAACTGTAAATATCAGGAACAAGTTATTTTTTTGCAAAACTTCTAGAAGTGGCCACTTTTAGCAGTTTTGCAATGTTTAACTTGTTGCAAATATTTTTATATAGTTGCCTATATGCGCAAAATACTGAATGATTTCGATTAAAATCCATAAGAATGAGTAAATTATTTGTTTTCTATTGACAGCGCTAGTGCTAATCGAACCGCCTTAAGAAAACAGGCCACGCGTAGCGAGAGAAGGCCAAGACAGAGAAGAAACAGCTTAAAGGTGCGTACAGAGTAGAGGCAGCCTCGGGCTGACGCAGGATTTCTCTGTGCATCTGCTCAAACGTGGACGCGCTCAGCCCGAAGAAGCTTACCTCCACGCACTGCGTTGCCTCCGAGAACGTCCGAATCACACTCTACGCTAGCTGTACGAGGCGAGGCTACTCACCCCGAGAATGCCTCTAGTCTGTACGTACCTTTAGACACGGCGTTCAAATCTTAGGTGACTTACCATGCTTATGCTTGGGGTCGCAGCAGGGCGGGTTGGCGAGCTTGGGGCGCGAGGGTCGCACCCGCACGCGGTAGAAACGCGACCCTTGCGGCATGTGGTACCGGTTGCCGCTCTGTAAACGAATTTCAAATGTTTAATAGTATATTACACACAACTCCTCAGCCTCAAACGACGCGATCTTCGTATAGTTGTGGGTAATATCAGCGGGCACCTACCCCTGAATAAGCAACTATTCATCATGAATGTCACAGACAGTCCTCTTTGCAGAGGATGTCTTGAAACAGATGAAACAGTCAGTCATGTGATCCTGGAATGCACTGGTCTGATCGAACATCGGGTAAAAATCCTCAATGATATGGGGTCGCTCCGAGAAGCCTGCGAATGTCCCAGGAGACTTCTGTGCATCTGGAAGGAGCTGGGTTGGCTGGACTAGCAAGCAACACCTGCACGCATAAAGGACCGAAAAAGAGTCAAAACGCGGAAACGGGAGCCCTCTACCAATACCAATACCAATAGTACATTACTGACGAGGCCTGGAAAGGAAGGGATTGCTGGATGAGTAAAGCCGACCCACAGGTGAGGCCTTAATAATACGAATCCAGAAATAGCCGTTCCAGCCGAGACCTCTACAGTGCTTTACTCAAACAAAGCAAGGATATTAAAACAATTATAAATATAAATAATTTAAGTAAATTACACTCGATATTCGAGCGTCGGTGGCGCAACGGCAAGGGCCGCTACCTCCTATCCGGGAAGTCGTGGTTCGAGTCCTGCCACGTACCAATGTGTTTTAGAATTTTGATCTCATATGTACGTTTATCCGACGCCCTTACGGTAAAGGAAAACATCGTGAGGAAACCTGCACAAATCTGCGAGGAAACTCGAAGGTTGTGTGTGAAGTTGACCAACCCGCACTGGGCCCGCGTGGTCGACTAAAGCCCGATCGCCGTAATTCAGGGTAGGCTCGAGCCCCTCGGTGGGGACGTATATACGAGCTGATACATTATTGATGCATTCAATTTAACTGTGACCAAAGTGTAGAAAATGCCGTGACGCACACTTTTTCCGCCGATTTACTTTTTTTTAAATCACAGCGCCGCCGACGCCGCGCTGCTGCCGACCCGTTCAAAATTTGAAAAAAGCAGTCAGCGAACCTCAGACACAGATTACTAAATAGTTACTTCGTAACAGATACATCACTCCCATACAAAAGCTTAAATACCTACGCTATATTAGCCTACAAAATCTTAATAATAATACCAGCTGATTGCAGCGAGAAGAAATGTGCCATAACTACGCATACAGAGAGTTGAGATTGATTTGCTCGCCGCGCGACCCACGTGCGAGCGCGTCATCGAGCGAATGTGCTAGGGTTGTACTTATGATGATTTTGGTAATGAAACGAATGTTGTAGAAAATCAATTATTTTATATTTGTCAATCAAATATGTTTGTGTTTAATAAAATGAAAGATGCATTTTTTCCCTTCCCTGAATTCCCGATTAATAAATTTTAATGTCGATAATATTTGAAACCTCGTAAATAATTTTAACAAATAATCAAAAGGGAAACAGGAGCAAAGCGGAGAAAAATCAATCAAAGATGGCTTTTTACTTGAGTTGACGGAGAATTTCATACCTACTATTCATACAAAAACATTCCCCAAGAGGGCCTCATTGTAAGCTTGAATTATTGTTATTTTAAGTGAAAGCTAGGTAAAAACGTAACGAAAATAGGTTTTCTGTTACTATCTACAAGTCATAACAAAAAACGGCTTGTAAAGGCAAGCTATAGTTTACGAAGTAACTATTTAGTAATCTGTGCTATAATAATAATAAATAATAATAATTCGTTTACATTCGTTCTGGTAATAAAAGTCGATGGCGCGCGTGGGGGGGCGGGGCTTGATGGAGTTATTTCGATGACGTAATGGTACTTGACAAATTAAACCTTGGATTTTGGTTTTAAACGGTTTATTTACTGCTATAGAAGTGCCCCTCAGCTACCGAGTGGCCGGCGCATTAGTACTTCTATTCTCTGACATACCTACCTAAATCACGATGACGACGCTAGGTACCTACTATGTTCTGACATTAAGTAGGTAACTGTTATTTATATTAAAAAACACTAAAATAATACCTGAAATCCTTAATTTATGACGATTAACATAGTAGGTACCTACCCACCATTGTTCTAAGTTTAAGGAATAAATGATGATAATTTAAATAAAAAATAAAAATAAAATAAATAATAATAATAAATAATAATTTGTAAAGGAATGAGAAAAGGGAATTTAAAAAAAACAAAAGATTTAAAATACTATTAACTTAGGTACCTTTGTTTCATCTCTCGGCAATGAAAAAAATGTCAAATTTTCATTTTTCTTTTGACTGTGACACCCATCCACTGTACAATAATTGCGTGGTTTCGGCATTTCGATATTCAGAGCGGTAAATGTGACGTGCAAGCACTCAGGCGGGCGTGCGTCAACCTACTGTCCGTTGTATCGTCTCCGATACGCTAAGCGGTAGGCATATAACGAGTGGCCTTGAGCAAGTGACGGACGCCTGCCTCAGACCAAGGAGCATTTATTTAAACGACTATGGTGTTGTCACTTGGCTGTATGACTTGTATGAGAGATGTGTTCTATGCCTCTCAGTGTGTTATAAGATTTTACAAAAAATACTACTCTCCAGTGATGAAAATACATAGCCATTACTTTTCTAGCCAGTAGTCTTTTTTTATGACGATCCTTATATCCGTATTTCCTGTCTTCTTTTTAAGAATGTAAAGGGAATATTACATAGCGTGTTGAGTAAACATTCTTCTATTATTACCTAAAGGACAATGTACTTAGCTACCATACTTCTAGATTTGTTGCTGTGTTGATCGTAAGGTGTAATTATCCTAATATTATAAATAAATATACATACATACATACATGTATGTGAATTGGACCGACCCGCGCTGGGCCCGCGTGGTCGACTAAGGTCCGATCGCCCTAATTCAGGCTCGAAACTCCTCTGCTGAAAATAAGCCTCCCCAAAGAATTTCCACAACGACCAGTCCTGCGCTGCCCGCTACTAGCGGCTTCTGCGACCTTCAAGAGGTCGTCGGTCCCGTGTTGCGTCGTATGTCGAATTTAAGGCTCGAGTCCCTCGATGGGGACGTATAAAAGCTGATTAATGATGATGCTGATGATCATGATGATGATGATGATGATGATGATGATGATGATGACATACATACCCCCAAAATCATTACCCTCCTTTTGGGCAGTCGGTTAAATACAAACTTTTCGCCTTACATGGTAGTTTTAAATACTCTGCGAAAGGTATCCCAAGGACAAAATGACTATTCATTTTTTTATATACAGGGTGTAAAAATTGGTGTAGGATCCGTTAACTGGGGATTCTACTCATCGTACTGAACAACTTTCCCCACGGAACCCATAGGCAATTCTCAAAAAAAAACTGGACCACCTTACTAAAATGCACAAAACTGGTCGATCAGCTGGTCGATCAGCTGATCGATTTGTATGAAGAGTAAACATTTTTTTGCGATTTCAGCAAAGTCGTAGAACAAAAGTTGTTCAGGATGATGAGTAGAAGCCCCAATTAACCCTACACCAATTTTGTTACAGCCTGTATATTCAATAGGCATATTAATAACTAATAATGAGGAAGTTGACTGACTCGGTGGCTCAGTGGTTAGTGCTCTTGACCGACCGATCCGAGGGTTGTGGGTTCGATCCCCACTCAGGGCAAGCATATGTGTGATGAGCAGATTTGTGTGCTCTGTGTCTGGGTGTTAATCATCTATATATGTATGTATTTAAACGTATATAAGTATGTATATCAGTCTCAGGGAATCCTACTTTGGGGCCAGATGACCATGATTTTATTTAGTAGTGGAATTCCCTGCCGGCGTATGTATTCTCCGAATCGTAAATTTTAGGCAACTTTAAGATGAGAGTGAATAGGCACTATTTGAGCTTGCGTGTTACAACCTCGGCTGCATCGGCACTAACCATCAGGTGAGGTGCAGACAAACGCATTATAATTTTAATTTAAAAAAATGGTTATTCAAATAACAAAGGTAAGTTAACCCTGATTTAAAACGATCAAAATTGCTTGAAAGAGACCGATACCTTCTTAGCATAGCAGTACTCCTTGGACTCGACAACGGCGACGGCATACAGCTTCCGTTCACTCTCGCTCTTCACTTGAATGCTGAGGTCGAGAGCTGGCAAACAGTCGCTGTGTACGAAGTACATTATCGACGCTTCCTGCAACAGAATTTACAATAACTATCATTGTAGTCACTGATTTTTTTTACCTGTTGGGTACTAAGGGTGTTTTTAGGGTTTCGTACCCGAAGGATGGCAACGAGACCCTATTACCACACCCCGGACACTGCATACAAATGGTCGTGAAATGACATTACTAAAAACAAATGACGGAGCATACAAAATCACGGCGAAATCCCATACATTCGAGAACCAAAATGTAACCAATCTGACAAATTGAAAACGGGGCTTAACGTGATTTTATCGATGTTTGTTTTTACCTCAACGTTTCGACTATGCTTCGATAGCCGTGGTCGCGAGTAGACTGGAGCCGTGGTGTCATCGATAAAATCACGTTAAGCCCCGTTTTCAATTTGTCATTATGAATAATAGTGAAAGTTTAAAGTTGTGTAACCAATCTGTATCAATCTGGGTGACGAGAGAATGAGGTCGCAATCTAGAGAACGGCAGGGAGTGTCCATTCTGTATGTTAGTACTAATATACATACTTTGCTATTACTGGGAGTGTCCATTCTGTATGTTAGTACTAATATACATACTTTGCTATTACTAATTCTTCGCTGTCCGTCCGTCAGCGGGCAGTATTTCCAGAAACATAAAAGGTAGACAGTTGAAATTTTCACAGACTGTTGTGTATTTCTATTGCCACTATACAGCATACAAGGCATACAGCATACATTATAACAAGGAATAATAAAAATTAAATTAAAAATCAAAGGATGTTTTTTTGTACGATGGTATGGAATGCTTCGAGTGCGACTCCGACTCGCACTTGGCCGGTTTTTTTATTTTAATAAATAGCGAGCAAACTTTCCAAGGTGTGCTCTACTCATGAAACTGAACAACTTTCCCGCAAATAACTCATACACTGATTGACGCCTGGATGAGATCGCTTGTTAACGATAAGACAGCCTAAACGCTAAATGTGCAACTTCCTCAATCACTGTATTTTCCTGTTATGTTATGCTATAGTGTTGTCAATCAATCAATCAGGCAACCGCGGTTTATCTCTTGGATTGCACGATTAATTGTGCCACACGATAAGAAAGAAAGTATCAATGAATCAATCAGTTAATATTACTACGGTCTTTACCTGCGAAATTATAAATAAATAGCTGTTTCCCGCGGTTTCACCCGCGTGGACAACGTTTCTATGACTTTTCGAGGGTGCGCAGTGCGTGGTAAAAAGTAGCCTATGTCTGAATCCAGGTCCTAATCTGTCTACCTACCAAATTTCAGCCAAATCCGTTCAGTAGTTTTTGCGGGAAAGCGTAACAGACAGACAGAGTTACTTTCACATTTATAATATTAGTAGGGATAAATAAATATTCTCGGACAAATCACACATGGTCATCTGGCCCCAAAGTAGGATTCCCTGTGTTATGGGTTACCAGAGACTGATATACATACTTATATACGTTTAAATACATACATATATAGATATATTTAACACCCAGACACAGCGCAAACAAATCTGCTCATCACACAAATGCTTGCCCTGGGTGGGGATCGAACCCACAACTCTCGGATCAGTAGTCAAGGGCACTAACCACTGAGCCACCGAGTCAGTCAAATTGCCGATTCAGTTTTTAAAGCTCAATGCTAATTTTATTTTCATCAAAATATTGTTTTTAATTATTGACCATCATCGTCATATCAGCCGAAAAACGTTCACTGCTGGACAAAGGCCTCCCCCAAGGATTTCCACGACGACCGGTCCTGTGCTGCCCGCATCCATCGACCTCCCACGATCTTCACCAGGTCGTCGGTCCACTGACCA
The DNA here is from genome assembly GCA_947284805.1 of Coleophora flavipennella. Taxonomy (NCBI): domain Eukaryota; kingdom Metazoa; phylum Arthropoda; class Insecta; order Lepidoptera; family Coleophoridae; genus Coleophora; species Coleophora flavipennella. Next base: position 5,324,748 of record OX369263.1, on the reverse strand, counting down.
TAAAGACCATAAGTAACTTATTACTCTGCAATTCTTGTATAGGATGTCCCAGAAGTATATAGCACGTGATAGAGCAATAGAAGATAGGTAAGCCTTAGATGTGGCAGATAAAATAAAGATGACCTAGCACGTAAGAGTTTTTGGTTTTCGAGAAATTTGCATTTGTTTTTTTCTAATGTTGTTTGAAAAATGAACTTGTTAAAATGCATTGTGGTTTTTTTTGACGTGACAACATCTAATAAATCGATGGACGCCGGCTGCATGCACGAAAAAGGTTGACTCATTGTCCCGTTACGCTCATTGTCCCGTTACGCTAATTCACTCGTCATAAAAGTATGCAATAATTTCATCAATGTTTTGTTATGACGTTGTCACGTTAAACTATTGTCCGTAAACCGACTTTACAGACAACCAATTTTTTTTAATTTTACCACAGTTGGCGAGCAAAATACAGGAAAACCTTCCTCAGTTCATCAGCATTCCAATAGAGTTGCAATGGTTCGTTGCAACAAGAAAACAATGATTGCTATCAAAAGGATGCCTCAAATCCAATACAAATTTTCAACAAACAATAGTTGCAGACCACCATTACAAAAAAAAGTTGTAACCGGTGTAGCAAGATAAAGTTTTCCGTAAGCCAGACCCTCTAGAATATGGCCTCGGAGACGGGAGCTTCTTCCAAGTACTAATTACTCAATTATTTATTGCATCCATGAGTTTTTGGCTCAACCGGTAACGACTCGGTTAATCTAACCAGAGGTACCGGGTTCAAATCTGGACGACCAATGTACCAATGAGTTTTTCAAAAACTTACGTACATATAATTACCGATTGCTTTAACGGTGAAGGAAAACATCGTGAGGAAACCTGCACACGCCTGCGAAGAAACTCGAAGGTTGTGTGTGAAGTCGACCAACCCGCACTGGGCCCGCGTCGTCGACTAAGGCCTAATCGCCCTGTATCAGGGTAGGCTCGAGCACCTCGGTGGGGACGTGTATGAGCTGATATAATAATAAAAGAGAGAATAAAAGTGCTTCATGGACCCAGTTTGGGCACAACAATATTTGAAGAGAGGAGGACTTAAGTATAGTACAATTTATGTATACATAATAATAAATAATTTTGTAGAGTAAAATGGATATTTATATTAATTTTATATAAAGAATTTTATTTTTTAAGTTGTCGTTTAGGTATTCATTTATTATATATAATAACATTTATCGTGTAAAAAAATTCTTAATTTGCTGTACAAATTTATTAGTTTTGGCTTCGCTTACCTAGTTACTTGTTATATAGAGTCATTATCATCATCATTGGAGGAGGCCTTTGTCCAGCAGTGGATGTCTTTCGGATGATATGATGATGATGATGTTATTGTTACGTACCTGTAGCACAGTGTAGTTGAGATGCGAAGGCTCCCATAGAACAAGGACCGTATGCCCGGGCAGACAGGAGGACAGGCTAAGGGAGCCAGATGCTAGCCCCAAGGGAGTGTGGCTTCGAAGGCGGGCGCGGCGGTTTTCCTCGCGTTTCGGTGACGACCTGGCATAAAACATGTCGGGCTACTTAGTAAATATTAAACAATCCACAAGCCTTAAAAATCCTAGTAGGTAATATAGGGTAGTACCCAAAAAATTTAAAACCCATAATAATATTATATTAATGGTAGTTAGTACCACATCCTCGGACAGTCATAAAAACGACGAAAAACTATGTCCAGCTGGGCAAAGTCGCGGCCTTTTGGCTAGTCAAAAATAAAGCAATTAAGAAATATTATTTCCTAAATTGCCTCCTTCCAAAATTTCAAAAAACTTTACTCGTTTTGTTTTAATTTATATATATCTAGCTTTTGCGCGCGGCTTCACCCGCGTGGACATCTTCTTTATGACTATCTCTGAGGGTAAATGGTGTAATTACTAATTTATATATATCTAGCTTTTGCGCGCGGCTTCACCCGCGTGGACATCTTCTTTATGACTATCTCTGAGGGTAAATGGTGTAATTACAACAATCCATTTTTCCGTTGCAATGTCAAAGAAATTAACCAAAAAAGAGTATTTTTTCAGTTCCCTCAGCAACTGCATCGGAATTAGCTATTTTCACGAGATAAAAAGTAGCCTATGTCCTTCCCAGTGACACAGGCTACCTGCATACCCAATTTCATCAGGATTGGTCAAGGTGTAGAAAAGTTGAAACGTGAAAACGTGAAAAGGTAACAAACAAATAAAGAAAAAAACACATTTATAATATTAGTAAGGATTAAATTCAAAATTAGTATATCAATGACATTGAAAAACTTTGACGTCAGGCCACGATATTTCAATCATTTTGAAAAAAAAAATATTTTTTGGCAAATGATGAAAAACTTTGACGGCAGGCCTCGATATTTCCAACATTTTGAAAAACAAATTTTCGTTTTTGCAAATGATGAAAAGCATCTAACCAGTGCCGTGGTTAAAAATTCAATGGATAAAAAAACCAATGATTATTTTTCTTTAGCTAATATAAACACAATATCATGAAATATCCCCAGTGGGGTAAAAACCTTAATATTTCGCCATTTGATGTTGTGTTCAAATGTTTAATTGTAACTGGTCGTACGTAGATAAAGTGTTATTAACATTATTGAAAAATTATATTGAAAAATGGCACCGCCACTAAAAATAAATAATTTAATTATTTTTATGGACTTTACTCGAAATCATTAAGCGCAAAATACTCAATGATTTCGAGTTACCCTCCTAAAATACTCAACATTCGAATAAAGTCCATAAGAATGAGTAAATTATTTATTTCTATTGGCGGCGATAGTGTGCTAATCAAACAGCCTTAAGGTGCGACAGAATCAGAGAACTCCATATTTAAAAATTAATCTACAGGCCACTTAGACGACACAAGGGAGTGACAAAGCTATAGGTTAGACAAGGACGTCAGTGTGATGTAAATAAATACATTCTTATCTGATCTATGTTTTATCACTGTCGGTTGCCGACCAAGTCCGTGCGTCCTTTGCGGCCTTACCATAAAAACTTCTACGGCGGTGTTCGAATACAGATACAGTCGATTCTCGCTAATTCGAAACTCGAGGGACTCTTAAAATATTACGAGTTATCAAGTGTTTGAAATATCAAATGGTTCCAAAATGTCTCGGGCATCATAGTTTTCAATCAAAGTCTTCAATTTACCGTGTCAATCTAAGCAAACGAAAAGCAGAACTGTGTGTCAAACTAATCATAACTATTCACAACAAAAACAAAGGCTCGTGTACGATAATACAAGTTTGAACTTGTCTCAAAATGTGCATATCTCTGCAAGTTCAGCAATCTTTCAGTCTCTTTCTCTCTGAAACTTTGAATTGTCGAGTGTTTGACGCCGATGAGTTCGAATTAACGCGTCGTTTTGTTACGTAGCAATGATTTTTTCGTTCGAATTACCAAGTGCATCAAAATGTATTGATTTAGTTCGAAATATAAAGAGATTTTCTAGGGAACTCGTGATAACTTTGAACTATAGAGAGTTTTGAATTAACGTAGGTTTGAATTAAAAAGAGTCGACTAGATATTGTAACATCGCCGTCGTATGTCCCTTGCTAAGAGCAAGGCATGTCCATGTTGACACATTACCTTCCATCACTTTCCTCCTCTTTGCTTTTGTCACCCTCGTCACCCCGTTTTTCCAATTCTTGCTTCAGGTCTTGAATTTGTTGCAGAAGAAGGGCTTTTTCGTTTTCTAGTGTTGCCATCTAAAATCACACACAATTATTTTTTTGGGAGGTATTCTTTAAAAAAATTCGTAAAAAAAACCGGCCAATTACGAGTCAAAACCGCACGCATAGGGTTCCGTACCATCGTACTAGATAGTGCTAGTTTCTTCATGTTTAAAAAAACACTTTTTTTGTATGAAGACCCCCCTTTCACTTTTTCTATTTTTTAGTATTTGCTGTTATAGCGGCAACAGAAATACATCATCTGTGAAAATTTCAACTGTCTAGCTATCACGGTTCATGAAATATAGCCTGGTGACTGACGGACAGACAGACAGACGGACGGCCAGCGGAGTCTTAGTAATAGGGTCGCGTTTTTACTCTTTGGGTACGGAACCCTAAACAAACAATAAAAAGAACCACTAGCAAGTAATCTCAAACATAAATGTTTAAAACTTCATTAAAATCGGTCCAGCAGTTTCTTCGCAAACCACTTTTTTCCAGGACACTTTTTTGGTGTCTAAGTAAGTAAATAGATAGATAGAAAACGTTAATAGGATTTGTGAGTTCCGACATGGGGATAACATAACCAGTACCCCATTACGTTGGGGAATCTTTGTATACCCGTTCCATCTTTGGTATCATCGTCACTTAGCATCAAGCAAAATGTAACACACCTGAGTCTTCAGCAGAGCGTCGTAATCGTTAGTCTCAGGGTCGGTCAGCTGCTGGATAGTGTCGCGGTACTTCGTGCACTCCCGCGCGAGGTTCTGTTCGCGCTCGCGAAGCAACTCCATCTGTCTATCCTTCTCGGCTATCAAGCGGCGCGTCGCCTCGTTCATTGATATTTGGGATTCCTGAAGATGAACAAAGAAACTTCGCAAATTGGATTCCATATGAGCTAATCGGATGCGGATGGCCGTTAGGGCAGTATAGTTCTCGAGTAGCGACCGCGCACTGGAAGAAGTAGGTAGCAAGGCAGGCCTACCACTCGGTGGAGCGATGACCTGGTGAAGTTTGCGGGAAGCCGCTGGATGCGGACAGCGCAGGACCAGTCGCTGTAGAAATTCTTGGGCAGGCCTTCTTCAGCACACTTCTTATTCAGGACTTCTTTAAGCTTATTTGATTAATCGTATACAAAGAGTAGTTAAAGCCCTTGATGATTATTTTTATCCGAGAACCGTGTTGAGCTTTGGGTTTGATCACGCATTACATCATCATCATATCAAGCTAAAGACCTCCACTCTCATACAAATAAATAAATGTTTATTCACGAAAAATTTAAAAGAGACAAAAAGTCTTTTGTCTAGTTGTACATCTTCACGAAAAATTTAAAAGAGAGAAAAAAGTCTTAAGTCTAGTTGTACATCTTCACGAAAAATATAAAAGAGAGGAAAGTCTTAAGTCTAGTTGTACATCTTCACGAAAAATTTAAAAGAGAGAAAATGTCTTAAGTCTAGTTGTACATCTTCACGAAAAATTTAAAAGGAAGAAAAAGTCTTAAGTCTAGTTGTAGATCTTAAAGTACTTATAGGAACTCTGGCTACTGAACTAGGCTAGAAAAAGCGTGTAACTTAGCATACATAGTTTACTTACTACCCTATCACGTGCTGATTGCGCGACGCTAATATTCTTCCAACCGTCTATTACTGCCTTTCATAACTTCGATCACACATAGGTAATCGCACACTTATCGACTCAACACCAGACCAACTCTCGTCGTCAATGAGCTGCCGAGCTAGGCTCAAAAACTCCTCAAAAATTGTTCTATTTTTTAAAACAAATGACGGAGCAAAAAAATCACGGCGAAATCCTGTACGTTCGAGAACCAAACTTTATCCAATCTGTATAAATTTGGGTGACAAGGGGGGAGGTCGGAAACTAGAGCGGCAGGGAGTATCCATACTGTATGTTAGTACTAATATACAGAGTGTAACATAATTGGTGTAGGTCCCGTTAACTGGGGATTCTACTCATCATACTGAACAAATTTTGCTCTACGACTGCTAAATAAGTAATAATTTTTTTTTACTCTTTATACAATTCGGCTGATCGACCGATTTTGTGCATTTTAGTATGGAGGGTCCGTTTTTTTTTTGAGAGTTGACTATTGGTTCCTTGGAGAAAGTTGTTCAGTATGACGAGTAGACCCCCCCGCCTCTCCAGATAATGTGTATATACTTTGGTATGGGCCTCATAAGAAGGCTCAAGGTCCCCCAAAGCTCGATAGAGCGAGCTATACTCGAAGTTTCCCTACGCGATTGAATCAGAAATGAGGAGATCTATAGGAGAACCAAAGTAACCGACATAGCTCACAGAATCGCTAAACTTAAGTGGCAGTGGGCAGGGCAAATAGCTTGTAGTACAGACGGCGGTGACGACCTGGTGAAGGTCGTCACCGCTAAATGCGGGCAGCGCAGGACCGGTCGTCGTGGAAATCTTTGGGGAGGCTTTTGTCCAGTAGCGGACGTCTTTCAGCTGACATGATGATGATGATTAATAACTCACTTATGTTATTTAGTTATTTTATCTACCTAATATTTGTTACTTTAATTTTTAGTAAAAAAATAAAAGGCCAAAAATAAGAATCAACTCCGATTTACTGGATAACTATATGATAATTATCCAAGACAACAATTATCTTAATAATTTCGAACCCTGTTCATGTGTGATCAAAGTTTCAAAACCTCATTATTTCCTCAATCCACTTACCTGTTTCTCTGCTTCAAATTTGCCCTTCACCGCCCCCAATTCCGTCTCCATCTTTTTCTGCCACTCCTCCTCCACCCTCGCGATGGCTTCTCTTACTGCGTTTTCCTTCTCCACTTCAGCGTTCTCTTTGGTCTGCATCACGATGGCGTTGTGGTTTGCAATCTCGATTACGTCACTGCGCTCGATCTTCTCCAAACTGGATTCGGACGGGGAACGGTCCATGTTGGTTAGCGCCACCAGGCGGAACCTACGCATACAGACGATTTGGTCCATTAAACTACTTGCTTAGTAAATTTACCGAAATGCACATCTCCTTATATGTGAAGCCTCTTAAAACCCAGATAAGACAATAACTATACACGAGTGAGTGAGTATATAGGCCCACCCTGGACACTTCATACAACGGGCCTGAAATGACACTTCAAAAAAGGAATGACGGAACAAAATGGCGGCAAAATCCTATACGTTCACTTCGATAACCAAACTGTAAACAATCTGTATCAATCTGGGTGACGTCCATACTGTATGTTAATACTAATATATATACTTTGATATAGGGATGGATTAGAAACCTATTATACAGGTGACTAAAACATAACTGTAAACCTCACTGGTGTAACTGAACAACGTATTTTCTATAACTTGGCTGAAGTCGAAAATAAAATACTTTTCATACAAAATTTAGTTATCAGCTGATAGTTTTATATGACATGTTTTTTTTAGGTTTCAGCAAAGTAATATAACAAAATTTGTTCTATTTTATTAGTAGAATCACTAGTTAAGAGGTTTTCTATTATGTACGAGTAATCCTGTATAATAAATCCCTAATCCCTACTTACAGTGAGTAAACTGACTCGTTATGTATAGTTATCTCTATGGGTTTTATAAGGCTCCAATGTACTGTACATCATAGACACAGATAGACACTTTGTACTTGCTATTGCCACACCCTGGACACTTCATACAACTGGCCAGAAAAGACATTTCAAAAAAACGAATAACGGAACAAACAAAATGGCGGCGAAATCCTATTCGTTCGACAACCAAACTGTAACCAATCTGTATCAATCTGGTTGGCTACTAATATATTGCTCTGTTTTTCCACCGGGGCGTGACTTTCTATCAAGATTAGTGGGCCAGTCCCTTAGAAAGTATTAAGTTTAGGATTTGTATTGATTGATATTAATAGGTTATGTTTATATTTAGGTATTAAAGTATGAAATTGCCGATTCAGTTTTTGAAGTTCAATGCCAATTTTTATTGAAAAAAGAAAGTAATTGTTTTTTTAATTATTGACCTTACACTACTTATGGTCTTTTATTAGTAACTAGCGGCATGTCTTTCATGTTCCAATCCCGTGAGCTATGTACCAATGAATGGATCAAGGAGTTTTCTTAGTGGTCAGATGGGGTAATTTTTTGGACTAGTTAATTTTCTTGATTTTTCTGAAAGTGACGAAATCTTATGCGGGGTATTGCCAAATATGACATTAGTAACGAAGAAACTGCTGCGATAACTCTAAAGCCTTAAATTAAAAATGTGTTTTTTTTTTCCTTTAAAAATGGCGATTTATTGAGTTGAAAATAACCGTCTTCATGGGTTTAAAGCCACCATGCTCTTAAAATATCTAAATAATGGGCACACATTTACCTGCTATTAATTTCTAATAGTCGAATGCTATTTTGAGAATACATTTTTGTTTTAATAACTATTTTTCTTAACATTAATTTTCTTCTTTAAACTTTTTATCCAAGTTTTTTTATATACACAATTGATAAGCCCTTTTTGGCATCATCTCACCTAATGGTAAGTGACGATGATGCCGAAGATGGAAGCGGGCTTACCAAGATTCCCCAACGCAATGGGGATCTGTCCATCTTATCTACAAGACGGAACACATCAATGCTGTTAACAATGATGTTTGGCGGCAAGACGGTGAAAATAAGACGGTGGTAGCTAGCCAGGCGGGCTATGAAAATGCCCTACCACCAACCAAACCGTGTCTTAGAAAGTTGACCCCGCCGGGAATCCTAGTGTGAAGCGAATGGAACCATTACGCCACGGAGGCGGTTTATCACCAATCTGTATGTGTCAGTGGTTTATATAAAGAGTTAAATATATATGTATATTAGAAATAGTTACTATCTTACATCATTCTATGTTAATGTAAACAACATTAAAGGTTAGTAATTTTAAATGGTCAGAAATTAAAGAGGTGTTTTATTACCTGGATCTTAATGATTCTATCTCGGCTTTGTAATCCATGTGCATTTTTTCCTGTAACTCCTTTATTTCCTTCTGTTTTAACGCGTCTGCTTCTTCTAACTTCTTCTCAAATTCCTTGATCTCTTCTCTGACTTTCTCCAACAAATCTTTTGTACTTTGGTGTTCTTCCTCTAATCTAGCCTTTTCTTTTTGGTGTTCTATTTTTAACTCCTCTTTTTCTCTCTTTAGTAGTTCGATAGAATCATCCTTTTCATTTATAGTTGCTTTGATATCGCTGAGTTCTAATTCGTGATCAACAGTCAACCTTTGGGTCTGTTCACGGAACTTTATTGCTGTTTCTTCATTATTCCTCTCGCAAGCTTCTGTTATTTCTAAATATTTACCTTTAATCCATGACTTTTGCTCGTCTACTTCTAGTTTTAGTTTACTTAATTCCTCTTTGATAAATATAACGTTAGCTCTACATAAACCACATAGTTGAATTAAGAAATCCTGTAATTTCTCCATGTTTATTTTGTGTGAATCCATGTTATCCTGAAAAAAAAGGTAAAGTGCGAGTCAGAACCGCGCAAAAAGGGTTCCGTACCATCATACTAGATGACACTAGTTTCTTCACAATTAAAAAAACGTTTTTTGTATGGAGACTTTCACTTTTACTAATTTTTAATATTTGATGTTATAGCTGCAACAGAAATACATCATCTGTGAAATTTTCAACTGTCTAGCTATCACGGTTCATGAAATACAGCCTGGTGACAGACAGACGGACGGACAGCGGAGTCTTAGTAATAGGATCCCGTTTTTACTCTTTGGGTACGGATTACGGAACCCTAAAAAGAATACCTTGTGAATCTTACTGACGAAATTGGGTAACAAATTTTAAGGTAGGTACAGAAGCCAGCACATCAAGCTAGACACTTAGGACTTTATGTACCGTTCTTATGCCTTATGCGTAAAGATCAGGATGTCTGGAGTGTCTAGCTCGATGTGCTGGCCTTTGTATCTATTCTAAACGCGAGTTGCACAAGCGTCCATTAGTGTAAGAAATACTGTATGACACCACATTAGTGTTTAAATCACGGATTAAAATGTTAATGATCGATTCTGCAACTGACCGTACATCAAGCAATAACAATCATATCAGCTCATATACATCCCCACCGAGGGGCACGAACCTACCCTGAATTAGGACGATCGGGCCTCAGTCGACCACACGGGCCTAGTACGGGTTGATCGACTTCACACACAACCTTCGAGTTTCTTCGCAGGCGTGTGCAGGTTTTCTCACGATGTTTTCCTTCACCGTAAGAGCGTCGGATACGTAAATATGAAATCTATGTTCGAAAACACATTGGTAAGTGGCAGGATTCGAACCACGACCAGGAAAGGAGGTAGCGGCCCTAACCGTTACGCCACCGACGCTCTTGCCATAATGCTCAGCCTTAATGTATATTAAAATACTACTATTTATCTCCGAAAAGCGTCTAATTGAATGAGTTAATTTTGATAAGAACTAATGAGTAGCGACAGCAAAAAAAGTAAACAGCTTCTATGGGGCCGGTCACAGTGCAACGTAAAACAAAGACGCAACCACTTATGTAAGACCTTCGCTAACCATCACCATGTGAGTTAATAATGCCGTGACGAGACCAGTGAGACGACGTTAAAGGTCTTAGATAAGTCGGTACCCATGACTACAGAGATCTAATTGTGTTTGATGTACATTACTATGGATTATGTTGTACGAAATAAATGTTTGATTGATTGATTGTTTAGTGGCTTTACTTTACATAAGTGTACAAAAAAAATGGTTGTCTGTAAAGTCGGTTTACGGACGATAGTTTAACATGACAACGTCATAACGTAACGGGACAATAAGTCATACTTTTTCGTGCGTGCAGCCGGCGTCCATCGATTTATTAGACGTTATCACGTCGAAAACTTGACACGGAAATAGACTCAGTAATCGCCAGTGCGCAAAAAACGCAATTTACATCAAATACATTTATGTTTATAAAAGGGTTGGTGATGGTTCTAATAGCTGCTGCACCTGTCGGTCCCGGCCCCACTCCAAGCTGGACGGTAGCGATTCGTCGATGTAGAACTCGCTATGTTCAAACTCATCTGTCTTTTGCTTATCAGTTGCTGTCTTTTTCGACTCAAGTGTACTTTTATCGGTCTCGATTACCGCCTTTTTAAGCTCGTCTGTACTGTGATCAGTCTCGGTTATAGGCGATAGTGTTCGCACCTCAGTGACAGTGGAAACGGCTGCTGTCTCCGGCACGCAGATTGTGGAAATATCAACCTTCTGTTTGTTACTGCCTTGCCTGCTGAGTTTCTCGAAATCGCTCGCCTCTGTACCGGATTCGAAGTCCCTGACAAATGAAACGGTGTTATTAAGTTGGTTGAAGTTTTCGTATCTCAGCAATTTTGTTTATGATTTAAAGTATACGCACTTGCTGAGGTCCACTTGCACATCGACGTCCCTTTCCTCATGTTCAGTTGCATGTAACCTGTAAAACAATAGCATTCTATGCTTCAACAATTCGCACTCCTTTTTCATTCTTACGAAATATTCAAACCAAATACAATACTCTTTATTGAAACTGTTAAAATCAAAAACCATCTCACTGATAACTTTCAAAAATTTTTTAGGGTTCTGTACTTTAAAAGGAATAAAGGAACCCTTACAGGATCACTTCATGGTACGACTGTCTGTCAAGACCCTTTTTCTTAGGAACGCGTGGAGGTATCAATTTGAAATATAATATTCAATACTTAGGTTTACGGTCCCTAGAAGCTGTAAAAAAATCAAGCTTTTAAGTTTAATTTTGACACTAGCATTTAAATCTTACAGGGTACTTTCCGTTGATTTTTCAAAAATCATTAATTAGAAAATTCTCTGTTTAATTGATTCCAACTGTAAGTGTAAGTTTGCAGTTGGAAAATTGATTGACGACGGGGCGGGGCGGGCCGGTCAATTTCGTCGCGGTCTTTTTGTCCTCCATGTGCGTATGTAGTATAGGATTCCCTTTGTGCTATAGTTGGCGGCGAAATTGACCGGCCCGCCCCGTCCCGTCGTGTGCAAAGCGACTATGAGATCATTTTTTCAACTAAAAAGTTAAGTTTGTCCTTTAACTCTACATATTTCTTATAAATACACAACACAAATATATTGTGATGTGGTACAAAGCCCTTGGTGCTCAAGTTCGCTTCGCACTTGGCCTGTTTTTTCATACGTACGGCTGTCCAATTCGCTTAAACTTTTTTAACTCATTAACACTCCACTCCACGCGATGTTTGGTCAAAGAGACACAGAAAGTTTCTCCACCCCTTTGTTGTTGATATTCCACCTATCCACGTTACGCTTCCTTATTTTTATGCAGACAGAAAAGGAGTAGAACTCCTGCCTTGCCTGCGTAAATTTTCCCGATTCTTACAATTTGAAGGCTTTCAAATGAGAGTGAATAGGCATTATTTGAGTTGGCAATTGGCATATACCATCTTAGATTGCATCTTCACTCTCCATCAGGTGAGATGCAAGCAAAGGCACTCATTTTTTTATTTAAATAAAACTTTACTGACCTCTGCTGAAAAAACTTGACAGTCGCATCCATATCGTAGTGGGGCACATCTTTGGCAAGCTCCGGGAATTCATTAACGATGTACTCAACATCCTCCTCAGTCAGTTGCGGCAACTTTGCGTCGAACACCGGCGGGGTTTGCGTCGCGAACGTCGGCGGCAGGTCCGTCATACCGGGAAAGAGGGCTTTGAGGAAATGTCCTTCGAAAAGTGAGTTGAATTCCTGTCTCCTTGCTACTTCTTCCTCGTGGATTTTGAGCAATTTCGATGCGAGGTCTGTCGCCCACTAGAAAGGAGATAGGTGATAATTTTAGCTGATAATTATGCTAGCAAGATGCCACAGACTTCAAAGTCTATGGGTGACAGTCTTTATCATTACAGCTCATATACGTCCCCACCGAGGGGCTCGAGCCTACCCTGAATCAGGGCGATTAGGCCTTAGTCGACCACGCGGGCCCAGTGCGGGTTGGTTGACTTCACACACAACCTTTGAGTTTCTTCGCAGGCGTGTGCAGGTTTCCTCACGATGTTTTCCTTTACCGTTAAAGCAATCGGTGAGTATGTACGTAAGTTTTTGAAAAACTCATTGGTACATTGGCCGTCCAGATTTGAACCCGGTACCTCTGGTTAGATGGACCGAGTCGTTACCGGTTGAGCCACCGACAGTCTTTATATGAGTAATTATATTTAAATTTTAAAAACTAAAAAAATACGCTTTTAAAGCACATCAAACTAAAAAGTGAAAAATAATTCTTAATATAAGGTGAAAACATTAATGAACAAAAAATACTAGTAAAATTGTGAAAAAAGCGTCGGGCGCTTTGTGCCAAATTTTTCGTATATCGAGCAACCCACGCTTTCTTCACAATAATACTAGTATTTTGTCGTTCATTATTGTTTTCACCTTATATTAAGAATTATTGTTCGCTTTTTAGTTTGATGTGCTTTTAAAGCGTGTTTTTTTAGTTTTTTTAAACTATATGTCCTTCTCCGATCACCCGAAGGACGTCCACTGCTGGACATAGACCTCCCCAAGGATCTCCACGACGACCGGTTCTGGGCTGCCCGCATCTTTCACCAGGTCATCGGCCCACCGAGTGGGAGGCCTGCCTACACTACGCTTTCCGGTTCGTGGTCGCCACTCGAGAACTTTACTGCCCCAACGGCCACCTGTTCTACGAGCAATGTGCCCCACCCACTGCCACTTAAGTTTAGCAATTCTGAGAGCTATGTCGGTTACTTTGGTTCTCCTACGGATCTCCTCGTTTCTGATTCGATTACGCAACTATATGTATTGTCACTGATTCTTGATAAATGTACAAAGTTTGAATTAAATCTGTCCGTTTAAAGTGGGTCAAAATCGAGTCCAAAGGAGTCGGTTACAAACATACATACATACATACAGGTGAAGCTAATATAAGCGTGTTGAAAAAATTAGTAAGTTTATTGCTCTACGCTTTTTTCCGTAATTAAACTCCCATATGTCTGCACTGCAGGAATTAAAAAGTATGTTTATTCCGTCATATAATCATCACACAAAGAATAGACAAGCCTGGTTTTTTTACATACCTTTAAATGATGGGCAGAAAAGTCGCGTCTTCTAGCCACTTCGTGCACCGCCCGTACGAACACGACGGGCGCCTGGTGCAGCTGCGACACGATGCTGAAGTACCGCGACAGCCGGTTAAAGCACTGGAAGGAGAGCATCGCGTGCGCGTCCTGCACCGACATCGAGTTCTCGATCAATAGTACCGCCCTGAAATATATACAAAATACATATTGTTTTATAAGTTTACGGATTATGAACAAATATCCTTTGCCTAAGCCGCACTGATTCGACAGAAAATACAGTCTAGCTTTAAAGACGAAGTTGTTTGGGGCAGCTAGTTACATATATCGTCATATGCAGAATGGCCAGGAAAGACACATCCAAAAAAAAATTTTTGGATTCCTTATATCCAGGGCTATCTAAATCATGGTCATGTGTGTTCCACTAAAGTTCACGGTTTCCAAGATAATCGCGTTTCAATATTTAAAAAAAAATCTTTGCTCGACTTTGATGTCAGTATGTGAAAAAAAATCATAATAAAATCAAGCCAGTCAAATAGAAAAAAACCTTCCTCATTTTATCAGCTTTCTAAAAAAATATACCAAAAAATTATATTTTTGTAAAATGGGTGCATCATTTGCAAAAAAAATATTTCATGATTTTATAATTTTGAAGATTTATCTATCATGCCTTTCCTATCATCACCATCAGACATGTGATTCTCTAGCGCCATTTTAATATCCTTGAAAAAATAAAATAATAATAAAAAATAAATAATGTGTCAAAGAAAATTCTAACAAAAAGAAATGAAATCCCATCAAAAACATGTTTATGTCTCACCAAAAAATATATGAGATCTAAGTTGGAGAGCCAAGTCTGGCAGTACCTTTTTAAAATCAGTATTCAGCAAATTGCACCATAGTCCTCTTTTAAACATACTGAGTAAATAATAATACTTAAACTTATGATCAATATATTTTATGCATCTTCATTGCCTAGAACTTTAATTCATCTCATTAATAAAGATATTTTTTTACTTGGCTATCAGGTATGTCCTGGAACTTAGCAATCAATATTTCACCCACTTCCACTGAATCTATCGGGCTGAAATTTGACACACACATTTGTTTAACGTGACAATGCACGATTATTTTCAAGGTTTTTCGTTGTTTTTCAAAAAAATAATATTAAATAAATGTGCTTACGATTTTAAAGAAAAATATATTTACTTACTCCAGTCTCGCCTTGAGTATGTGAGACAGTTCCTCCTTGGACTTGGCGATGCGTCTCCGGATGTCCACTAACAGCTGGTGACCTTTCAACAGCTTCTCCAGCTGGCACCAGTGGGACTGCACCAGGGTCGGCAGCACTGACGGGTCGCACGCTGTGTTTAGCCGATCGCGGTACTGGAGGCAACATTTTTGATACACAGATCATCCCAAAAAAACTGTCAAGCGGTGGACCACCTCATAGGCTATTCATAGTTTGTTTTGCATTTCATTTTCAGTTTTTTTTATGATTTTTTGTGAAAAAAACCAAAGGTGTTTTTTTATACAAAATCTGAATATTGAAATGCGAATAATTTCTCAAAAACTGTGGATTTCCGTTAAACATACGTGGGGTTATTTTGTGACGAAGTCATATTTTATAGTTTGATTATTATCTTCTTTTTAACTTGTTTCATCATTACAGCTCATATACGTCCCCACAGAGGGGCTCGAGCCTACCCTGAATCAGGGCGATTAGGCCTTAGTCGACCACGCGGGCCCAGTGCGGGTTTAACTTGTTTAATTATTTAAAAAATACAATATTCAAGTTTTGACAACATCATGAAGAAGATTTGTCACCACTTATTTTTACATACAGTAATAATAAAATGCAATTATTATTATTGTGTTAGTAGTAAATGTATCAAATCTCTATTTTTTATAATTATACTGAACCATGGTCCCCCCCCCCTCTCCTCCAAGACTTTCTCATATAATTCGTGCAAGCAACGGCGCGAGTTGGAGTACGCGTCGAGTCCTCAATTTAAATACACCATGAGGTGCTCCGACGTCTGGGCCACTGCTTGACGGTGTTTATTGGGACGACAACTCTATAGTATGTATGTTTGGAGATTTCATTATTTCAAAAGCCAGCCAACATCGTGGACTATAGTCTTAAATGGTAGATCATATCAGCTCATATACTTCCCCACCGAGGGGCTCGAGCCTACCCTGAATTAGGGCGATCGGGCCTTAGTCGACCACGCGGGACCAGTGCGGGTTGGTCGACTTCAAACACAACCTGCGAGTTTCTTCGCAGGCGTGTGCAGGTTTCCTCACGATGTTTTCCTTCACCGTAAGAGGGTCTCGAAATCTAAATTCGAAACTACATTGGTAGGTACGTGGCAGGTTCGAACCACGTCCTCCCGGACAGGTGGCAGCGGCCCTTGCCATTACGCCACCGACGCTCGTCATGGTAGTAAATCATATTAATGACTGGTAACCATCCGCGCATTGATTAGATAGCCCAAAGGTCTCTAACCCGTCAAGTGTCGGAATTCCATTAATGGGTTTGTGCGCCATAGGCAACCAGACAAAATATAAGCAACATGTTTCGAGAGTTTCCAAAAAACTAAAAAGAAAATATTTAAAAAACTTAAGATACCTACCTGTATCAACGAGGCAGCCTGGTCGTGTTGATCTCTCTCCAGCTTCTTGACGTCACTGAGAAGCTGGTCTAACCCATACAGGCGGTCTTCAATGCCCTTGATCTGCTTCAGACCATGCATGTTCGCGTACTCCAGTATATGGTATAGCTCGGCTTCACGCTCTTTCAAAGGTTCTGCGTCGATCTAAAAAATGAAAGGAATTATGAGCATTGACATTTTATATCTTACAATACAGACGAAATGTTTTCTTATGGCTCGACGAAGAACTGAAGTCAAGTAATATAAACCTATCTCACTCTCACTACAGTATCCTAGGAGGAAGGAGACTGGCAGACATCATACTTCATAATGCAGTCTTGGCAGCAGAGTATACTGCTCTGAAAAGCTCTGAAAGCCATAGAATCGACATCATCATATCAGCTCATATACGTCCCCACCGAGGGGCTCAAGCCTACCCTGAATTAGGGCGATCGGGCCTTAGTCGACCACGCGGGCCCAGTGCGGGTTGGTCGACTTCACACACAACCCTTCGCAGGCGTGTGCAGGTGTCCTCACGATGTTTTCCTACACCGTAAGAGCGTCGGATAAACGTACATATGAAATCGAAATTCGAAATCACATTGGTACGTGGCGGGATTCGAACCACGACCTCTCGGGCAGGAGGCGGCGGCCCTTGCCGTTACGCCACCGACGCTCTCTATCGACTTACAGCAGTAATTTTCATTTCATTTAGTTTATTTTTCCAGCTATGTCTTAGTATATCTCCAGAGATATAAAACTTAATGATTTTGAATACCTTATCTCCTGGTTATATTAATATTTTAATGGGACACACGGGATACGGGCAATAAGTGTTTATGTTACCGAATGTATTGATTGCACCTTTTCCCTGCAATAATACGCGAGCGTTTCTGTGACCCCAATGGCGGCTCTCTCTTGACATAAGTGACCTTTTTTAACCGGCTTCAAAAAGGAGGTTCTCAATTCGTGGGAATCTTTTTTTTGTGTTTCCACGATTACTCGAAGGTGCCTGGACCGATTTGGAAAATATTTTTTTTGTTTGAAATCCTACGTGGTCCAATTGTCCCCAAGTCAGGATCTGATGAAGTCGAGGGCAACCTTCAAATTTTATAGGCACGTATGACCTGTTTCATATATTTTCTAAAGCTATTCAAGTGTTTTTATTATTCATTCTTCGGTGAATCGGGCTAACCAAGATTCCCCGACGCAATGGTGAACTGGCTATCTTATCTTCAAGCCGGAGCACAACGAGGTTTTTTGCATTGATGTTAGGCGGTAAAATTTAGATAATATGGGGGTAGCTAGCCAAGCTGGCTTAGAAAATGCCCTAACACCAAAAAAACCGAGTCTAACAAATTTAGACTCCGCCGGGAATCAAACCCGCGACCTCCTGATGTGAAGCTAATGGACTTAACCACGCCACGCAAAATGGTTAAAGGAGATGGTTAAAGTGACAGATTAAAGTGTCGTGATCACGGATAAGAATCTCAGACGTCTACAAAACACTTTTCAACTGTATGTATGTCGCCGCAAAATAGCGAAATCCGTTGTTTTGCCAAAATGCTGATGAAAAGGTAAGATTGCGAAATGATAGCTCGCCACAATGCTGATGAAAAAGTAAGATTGCGAAATGATGGCTCGCCAAAATGCTGATGAAAAAGTAAGATTGCGAAATGATGGCTCGCCAAAATGCTGATGAAAAAGTAAGATTGCGAAATGATGGCTCGCAAAAATGCTGATGAAAAAGTAAGATTGCGAAATGATGGCTCGCCAAAATGCTGATGAAAAACTAAGATTGCGAAATGATGGCTCGCCAAAATGCTGATGAAAAAGTAAGATTGCGAAATGATGGCTCGCAAAAATGCTGATGAAAAAGTAAGATTGCGAAATGATGGCTCGCCAAAATGCTGATGAAAAAGTAACATTGCGAAATGATGGTTCGCCAAAATGCTGATGAAAAAGTAAGATTGCGAAATGATAGCTCGCCAAAATGCTGATAAAAAAGTAAGATTGCGAAATGATAGCTCGCCAAAATGCTGATGAAAAAGTAAGATTGCGAAATGATGGCTCGCCAAAATGCTGATGAAAAAGTAAGATTGCGAAATGATGGCTCGCCAAAATGCTGATGAAAAAGTAAGATTGCGAAATGATAGCTCGCCAAAATGCTGATGAAAAAGTAAGATTGCGAAATGATGGCTCGCCAAAATGCTGATGAAAAAGTAAGATTGCGAAATGATAGCTCGCCAAAATGCTGATGAAAAAGTAAGATTGCGAAATGATGGCTCGCAAAAATGCTGATGAAAAGGTAAGATTGCAAAATGATGGCTCCTTTTCTCGATGGCACCAGAAACCTTACACAACCTATAAACGCGATATAACGAAATTCCGCAATCTTACGGCATAACGATTTGCTATTATCCTACGACATATACAATTTTAATACCAAAACCAGATTGTATATGCAATCGCGTTGTCTAGGATTGTATATGCATTGTCTAGGTGAAAATTTTATTTAAACGCCTCCGTGGCGTAATGGTTAGCCCATTCGCGTCACACCAGGAGGTCGCGGGTTCGATTCCCGGTGGGGTCAACTTGTAAGAATCGGTTTGGTTGGTGGTACGGCATTTTCTAAGCTCGCCTGGCTAGCTACCACCATCTTATCTAAGTCTTGCCGCCAAACATGTGTTCCGGCTTGAAGATAAGATAGCCAATTCTCCATTGCGTTGGGGAATCTTGGTAAGCCCGCTTCCATCTTCGGCATCATCGTCACTTACCATCAGGTGAGATAATGCCAAGGGCTTACCAATTGTGAATAAAAAAAAAATCTAGGTCAATAATTCTTTGTTAGCAAGTAGGCAAAGGCAATGTGTAAACACATTTCGATAAAGTTCGATAAATATTTTATTGAGATTGCGATAAACTAAGATGGAACGAATCGCATTCGTAAACAATGATACAAGGACTACTCACTAATGTAATGTTACTTACCAAAGCCAGCCCCTTCTGGCAGTAATCGAGTATATCCTGCAAGGAGGCTTTATTCCCCTGCGCGAGGATCCAGTGAAGTAAGGTAGGGTCATCTTTGCTGTCACACGACTGCGCTCTGAATGTAACCCCGTCGTCTGACTCTTGTATGAGGGGAATTGGATCCGGACACTGGGCTAATTCCTTGCTAGTAGGCTCAAACACTAGAAAGCCAGAAGAAATTAAAATTTAATTTGGAGATGCTTACAGATGGAGATGCTAACAACATTGATGTGTTCCGGCTTGAAGATTAGATAGCCAATCCCATTTCGTTGGGAATCTTGGTAAGCCCGCTTCCATCTTCGGTATCATCGTCACTTACGATCAGGTGAGATGATGTCAAGGGCTTACCAATCTATACATATAATTAAACTGTAACGGGGCTGTGTCTGTACTGAAATATTTTTGGAAAATAATAACTGTGGTGGACATTACTAACGATATAGAGTCCAAAACAACAACTTTTGGAATTTCTGTCTGCTTGTCTGTATGTTCGCGCATCAAAATTACCAGTATGGTAAAATTATTGTATGGTGGTTCCTTAGAGCCCGGGTTAACATATAGGATACTTTTTATGTCGGAAAATTTAAGAGTTCTAGTGGGAAAATTAAAAGTCGCAGAAGTCGCAGGCACAGCTAGTTGTGTATAAAGAAAAGAAGTTAGCGGCTCAGAATAGTAAAATAAAGTGAAAACATTTGAAACATGGAGGAGCCAAAAATAGAAACGACAAACACGATGTTTCAAGTGGCAGACGAATTTGGTCCATCTGTTAAACAACCAAACAACATTAGGTCGAAGTCGGTCGAACGCTTCGCGCGTGACTCATAACAACTGTTTGTTCTGATGGTTAAATCCCTGCTTAATGTGACGCTGTAAGATTTTTCTAATATGTCGGTCGGACTATAAGTTTACGTAATACTGTAAGGTACGGATGATAAGTACACACATCAACTTTGCCTAAGGATATTTTTGGACTTTTCATAGAAAACATGGTTTTTTGAAGAAATATAAAAATAACCTGAGGACATATGTAGCTTTCGACATGAGCAAGTGCTTTATTTATTTACCCTCTCAGTTCGTATAAATTAATTTAGTTTTAAATGGTTCTTGTAAAAATGCGCGGAAAATAAAAATGGTTTTTATATTGTTTCTAGCTTTTGCCCGCGGCTTCGCCCGCGTGGACATAGTTTTTATGAATGTCTTTGAGCGCAATCACATCTCTGTGCAAAAAAATCACAATAATCCATTGTTCGGTTGCGATGTTAAAGAAATTAACCAAAAAAAGAGTATTTTTTCAGTTCCCTCTGGAACTGCATCGGGCTTTGGCATTTTCACAGGATAAAAAGTAACCTATGTCCTTCCCAGTAACACAGGCTACCTTCATGCCAAATTTCATCAAGATTAAAGTTCCCCATTGCGTTTGGGAATCTTGGTAAGCCCGCTTCCATCTTCGGCAACATCGTCACTTACCACCAGGTGAGATGTTGTCAAGGGTTTACCAATTGTGAATAAAAAAAATGACTGGTCAAGGTGTTGAAGCGTGAAAAGGTAAGAAACAAACACATTTTCACGTTTGTAATATTAGTAAGGATAAAAGGATGGCACAGATTGTTTGAAATTCATAGAACCCAACCCGAAAGCATCGGTAACCTAACCAAACCTCTTCAAACAAGTACAACAATGATACTTATTAATTTAAAACAAAAGACATTAACGCGAGCGACATTTTTTTACTCAGTTCGAACTGCTTAGCTTTAAAAACCATTTTCTTCTTGAATTTTCATTTTAAAAAGTTGACATGAAAATTGAAATACTAATGAACCGATAAGATAAATAAAATAAAACCTGCCAAAAAAATTTATATATGTATATTTTAAAAACAAAATTATACTTGTAGTTGGTAGTAGAATATTTTGTATGGAAAATCTATGAACTTTAAAGCCTCATATGTCGTTAACCGATCCCTGAATTTTTTTAGCAAACCCTCAGTGGTTTTAAAAAGAGTTATTCAACGATATCACATAATAGGGTACGTCAACGAAAAAAATTCACCCCCACCCTAAAAAAAATTTTTCAAGATTTTATTGGACCACTTTGTCAGCATGATTGATATGTATATATATTCTATGCCAAATTACAGCTTCCTAGTACTAATATTCTCTCAAATAAGCCGCGGACAGACGGACAGACAGACATACATACATGGAAAAACTATAAGGGTTCCTTGTTGACTACGGAACCCTAAAAAGGTTTTCATTTACCTCCAGTACGATTTTTGTAAAGGCCAGGTACTTATCATCCGGCTCTTGTACTAATATAAATGACTCAAAGGACATTGACCAACACAACAAGTCTCAATACTAGTTTTTTTATATTTTTAGTAAATATTTTTCGGGTGTGTGCATGTAAGTATGTATGTATTTTGTCTGTTTCTTTGGCTGAGCATTTAGCTTATAATGGCCTACACGCCTTGATCGATTTTGAAGTGGGATACATTTATTTATTTATTTAATAGTTTATTGTACACAGGATAGGTACATAAAATACAGATTTTAAACAGTAAGTTGACACAAAGGGTACAGCTTGTTTCTAAATAAATTTCTTCCAGCAGACCCGGCAAAAGAAAAAGTTTTAACTGAGATGACAGACGTGTACACAACTTAACTAAACAAAACAAAGTAATATTAAATGAATACTAAATTTAAACAAATATAGACACCAAATACATAAATATACTTAAATATAGATACCAAATGGCATATAGTATAAATACATAGATAAATATATATTACATAATATAAATACTTATTGTAAATAATACATAAATATGTAGATAGATAGATAGATAGATAAACCGTTTATTCACCGACCAGGCACAAAAAAACAATGAGTAAAGCTATGGTAACAATAAAGTAAAAAAGAAAAAAAAAGAAGATTAACTATTATTAGATTATTATTTTTATTATGTCACGGCTAATCAATTAACTCAAGATGACAGAGAAATATAGTGTTCTTTTAATTTCTTTTTAAAAGAGTATAGGCTCTCACAGTCACGAATTTCATGAGGAAGAGAATTCCACAACCTGGCGGCATGAACAGAGAAGGAATAGGAGTAGAAGTCAGTACAATGAGAGGGGACATTTTCATAGTCTTATTAGCTTTTGCTCGCTAGCCCGTGAGGGCATCGTTTTTATGACTGTCTTTGAGGGTGAGTGGACATGAGTTTTCTCCAGATCCCTCAGGAACTATATCGAGCTATTCTGATTACCAGTCTATGTCAATTCCCACCCCCTAAACCAATTCTATACAAAAAATCACTTGCTCCGTTGCGACGCCGATGTGCGCGAGCGTGGAAATGAGCTTTCCCCAGATCCCTCGGGAACTATGTCAGGATATGCTAATTAGTAAATTATGTCATTTCCCACCCCCTCAACCATATCTGTGCAAAAAATCATAACAATCCATTGTTCCGTTGCGATATGAAAAAAATTAACCAAAAACAGAGTATTTTTCAGTTCCCTCAGGAACTGCATCGGACTATGCTATTTTCACGGGACAAAAAGTAGCTTATGTCCTTTCCATTGGCACAAGCTACCTGCATGCCAAATTTCATTAAGATTGATCGAGATGTTGAAGCGTGAAACGGTAACAAACTAACAGACACATTTTAACATTTATAAGATTAAGTAAGGATATTGCAGTCGGGTTTTAATTATCCGTTCATTACCTTTTTTGACTTACCCTCTTCTTCCGATAACTTGAAGGTTTCAACTCCGAATTCACCACAAGTTTTGTTTTCGGAACTGCTATCTAGAGGATGGCTGACCCTGTAGTGAGGACCTTCGAAATCCGTGTCCTCGAAGACATCAAACGCCGAGAACCTATGCGCTTCGGCGTTCAACTGTAGGGCTGGGAGAATGGGAATCTTGCCTAACGATTCTAGTACTTCATTAAGTCTGTAACAAAAAATAATTAGCGAAATTAAAGACTCACGACGAAATTTCAGGAAAATCAGGGCAATTTCACTTTCGGCAGTTATTTTTTTCAGCTATTTTGTTCTTTTTTATTGCGCCTTAAAGGAGTTGGCTTGGCCACTGTCCCAAGCATGAATGAATTATTATGAATTATCATATGTAGAAACTTCTCACTAACACATAGTATTCAAATATATTTATTGATTAATTAATATGTACTTATTAGTCTCATAGAACTTATGTAATTAATATTCTACTATTTATTTTTGAGAATTATGAAATAACGAAAAATTCATGAAAGTTTTTTCTTAAGCTATTCAACGTCACATCTTAGTAGGTACAGTGTTTATACATTGCTGGGGCAGTCGTCCATACCACAGATGAGATACTAGTTACTTCGTAACCCATACTTCATCCAGCCATGTCCTTTGGCTAGGGTTTTAATTATTTTAATTAATGTACCACCCCTCCATCTCTTACTGTTTTTGCGGACATTTGACAATATCCATGACCGGCTGAATGGATTTCTATCAAACATGGCTATCTCCGTTAACCTAGCTTACAAATAATAATAAAAACACATTGAAATCAGTTCACCCATTTAGAAACTACGATGACACGTACAGGCAGACAGAATAGGCTTTAACATATAACTTCCTTTCTTTCCATTCCTTTGTTTCGGGGGTTAAAAAAAAGGAAATTATGGTGCGTCAAAAATTTGTTGACGGTATCGTCACACCCTGAACACTTTATACAACAGGCCAGAAATGACATCAAAAAAGAAATGACGGAACAAACAAAATTGCTGCGAAATCCTATACGTTCGACATCCAAACTGTAACCAATCTGTATCAATCTGGGTGACGAGGGGGTGAGGTCGCAATCTAGAGAGCGGCAGGGAGTGTCCATACTGTATGTTAGTATACTAATATATATACTTTGGTATCGTAGAGTGGCTGATTTGGACCCATACCGCGAATTGTCATTCTAAATTAACATTTATGACTTATATTAGCAGCTCATTAGCAGTTGGGCACGTTCTATTCACGCGCGAATTGCATTTTTGGACGGACCATGTGCCATGCCAAATGTGTGGTATGTTTTTGTATGTGTATAAATAAGTCGTCGGCCTTATCGTTATCGTTAACCCCGATTCAACTGAGACGAAATGAAGTAGGAAGAATATACTAGGTTAGTGTTTGTCTAGGACAATCAAAAGAGTAGAGCAAGGTGATTGAGAATGTGTGATATTATATTCATGATGTTTACATTAAAAACATAATTAACAACTGAGATCAATGTTAAGGCAATCTCTGTGATAGTTCAACTACCTAGGAAAAATAACAGGTAACTAATGATATGATAAGGAGATATTTTGTTTGTAAGCAGATTGCTTTTTTTCTCGAAAGTACTTCTATTATACCTATTTCCTAGCACTAAAATTATCAAACTCATTTGAATTTAAAATCATTTGTTGTCACACGATACAATACGCAATCAATAAAACACACCCGTGAATTCAAAACTGTATCAACAATAGAGTATGGATAAAAACACGCCAGAGGTTAACCAGTGGCGTGTGAGGCCAGGGCCACTAGCGCGGTTCCGTTCCTGTATGGGCATGCATGACTTAAGGCGAGGCATCGGTGGAGAAGCGGAGAAACCCTTTTGCTAGATCATTTTTTTGTGTAATTACTACTAAATATCGGTCTTGCAAAAAAATATTGGACATACTTAAGGATATTGTCTGAGGAATGTGCTAATATGTTACAAGATAGTGTGTACTTTACTCGATCATAAAAAATCCCAAAAACAGGTCTAAAACGTCTAAAAAAAGTCTAAAACGAATTGTTTATTAATAAAATTTCTAAATTTGCACATAGTTTTTATATGGAGTTATTTGTTTTTAAGTACTACAGAGAATCTGCTAAATTTTCGTTTTTAAATTGAAGTCTTAAGAGAAATAACAACGTAAAACATTGAAAAAGTGCAAAAGTGTGGTTATTTTCTTGACTCTTTACACGTAAAGGAAAAAACAGAGACAACTGTTTTACAAATGCCTCGCCTTAACCTCACTCTGATAAATAACCATTGATTGTTGATATGAGTAGCCTTTCAACATAAAAATATACGGTAGTAGGTATAAATCGCGCCATCTAAGCTGAACAGTGCGTAGTGTCTTATTTTCCGGTCGCAAAAGAAGTGCGGGACGCGGGCGTAGTGCGCACCAAGGGACGTCAGTCCCCCGCGTAACCCGCGCGCTGTCTACCTGCTCAAATGACCGCATTTGTGTTCAACTTATACGCCACGGAATATAAATGTCTAACGTGCTCAAGCCCCTTGATAATGCTGACTAATAGATGCCTAATCGTGATATCACATGTTTGGTTAGTAAATAACAACACAACTGGTAAATAAACACAGTTATAAACATTACGATATACATAGCTATACACAATTACCACAGACAATTAAACCGACCAAGTCCGAGTCAGGCTCGCGTACTAAGTGTTCCGTACCACTATTCAATATATTTCTGTAGTGTATTTGGCTAGTTCTACAGAAAGTCGAATAAAATCGACCATTCTTTGAACCCCACTATGCGAGTCGCACACACGCACCGAGGGTTCCATACCACCTCACCTCTCCATATAACAATGATACCAATTCATTTGAAAGACATCAAAGCGAGAGACAGAAAAAAAAATATTCAGTTCGGACAACTTAGCGCGAGTACGACTCACACTTGGCCGGTTTTTAGTATTTTTAATCAAATTAAAGGTTGCACTACAATCACACAAAATTTGATGCTAATAAGTATTACCGTTTTTACGACAGAGCAAAAACAAAAAATATTAAAAAAAAACAATTTATTTTTAGAATGTGTCAGGAAATCCGCCGTAATAACACATATATTCTGGAAAATTTTAACCAGTCACATAGGTGTGCTGTAATAGAACGGTTTAAATGATACAGCTCTTTAAAGGTAGGACAGACCGACAGACGGACGGAAGACGAAGGTACGATAGTACTAATTTATGTACTTTGGCGAAGGCTTAACCAAAGTATATATATTAGTGTTTAACTTTGGGTATATAACCCTAAAAATGTATTTTTCTTACAAATTTTGATATTGAATTAAAGTAATGTACATACCCAGCCAATTTTTCGTGGTATTCCTCCTTTTTTAAGCGATGTTTCTTGAATGATTCTTTGAAATTTCTCGATCGTTCACAGAACTCGTTGTATATGTCTTCTAAGTTAGCAACAACTGCTGCCCAGCCCTTGAATACAAATTAATAAATATAAGAGTACTTACTACCCAGGCAGCATAGAGGTTTTACTATGTAAACGATTAAAAAACATTTCTATACGATATGTACGACATAAGATTCCTATGTGCAGGGTTCGAAGTTATAATTATCATGATATTTATAAAGTTGATACTTATAAAATTATTGCAGAAACAAAACAGGTTATTATTGACAAAACGCCTAGCCTCGCGTTATGTCCTGCCATATTTAACCGAACATAAATTTGACGTATTGAAACGCGTCGAACTTCGACTTAAGAAAAAAGTCATAAAAACAAAATTGCTCATTAATCAATTAAAAGTTATTTAGTTATTTTTTCTACATAAATACAGTGTAAACTCTGTAAAACGTCACTCGATATAACGATTCACTCTTTAAAACGTCAATTTTTTTTGCTCCAGTTGGTTTACTTTGACGCTAATTTCTCTCTGTATAACGAAAACTCTCAATAACGTCACAAAATGCCCGGTCCTTTGAGTGTCGCTATATAGAGTTTACACTGTATGTTGTATTTTCCTTTTTAGTAAAAATAAGGAGCCAAAAATAAATCAACGCCAATAATTATCAAAAAAAACTTGATAATTTCGCACCCTGCCTATATGTTAACTAAGCAACATCACTTATAGCATTTTCAATTACTACTATAAGATCCATCAAAAATCTACAATCTAATGTACTTTCTCACTCAAGACAATTTAAACCTGTCACTGTAAAATCTCCAGACTGGTTCTCTGATCAAAACTTATTAACAGTATCCGTGGCATAATGGTTAAGTCCATTAGCTTCACACCGAGTTCGATTCTCGGTAGAGTCTATCTTTGCAAGACACGGTTTGGTTGGTGGAAGGGCATTTTCTTAGCCCGCCTGGCTCGTTAATTCCATCTTATCTAAGTCTTGTCGCCAAGCATCAATGTTAACAGTGATTCGGCTTGAAGATAATGTAGGGGAATCTTGGTAAGCCCGCTTACATATTCAGCTTCATCGTCACTTACCGTCAGGTGAGATGATGCCAAGGGCTTACCATTTGAGGATAAGATAAAATTTTAAAAAAGTAAAAAAATCGAATATATCAGAAAGTGGAGAAGTTAAACCAGTGCTCCAACACACTAATTTTATTCAAAACTAAATCGTCTTCTATTTGTAATGATCTACATCCTCACCTGATGCTGCAAGTGCTGTTCGTGTACCAACTGTTCGCAACTTCTCGACACTTCATGTGCGAGGTCACTGAACTGCTGCGCGAGCGTCGCGCACGATATCACAGTGTGTACAGTCGGAGCCAGCGAGCAACACTTCTCGACAGCCGCCTTGAGCTCAGCGACGGAGCGCCCGTCAAACGCGCCGCGTACATCGCTTCTGAACTCGCCTGTACTCAACTCCACTATTGGGCTGAGGTCCCCGCACACTAACCGAGTTAAACATTGAAGATGATTAAGAAGAAAACGCAAAAACCTAGAAGTCTAAACTGAAATCTAGTGGATATTACACCAGATGGTACTATTGGCAATTATTTTTTCATGTTCTCAATTATGCCTATATTACGTACACCTACTTAGTGAAAGTTGGTCCACATCCATCTAAACTTTGACAGCACCATAAACGATTTCATAAAGATTGGAACGACACATATGCCAGACTTAAATAACCATTTACACCCAGTAGGTAATTAATAGCACCATGCTGTTTCTGCTTGTGTTCGAACACTGGATTTTTACCTTATTAGGTATAATTTAGGAAAATCCTTACTTGTTACTTATGGCCTAACTTACTAATCGGAAAGTATGTCTGTATGTAAGTGTGTCAACCTGTAAGTCTATCACGCTAAAACTGCTAAACCAATTTTATATAACCGATTCCATAAAGCTTAAAGAACAACACAGGATACTTTTATTCCAGAAAAATGCATGATGTAGGAAAAACTTAATTCCACGATGGCGAGAATTTTTTTTTTAACAGAGAAATCATAATGAAACTGGTTTGTTTTTATTGCAGAATAGGATATCTGTCTAGCATGTTAAATTCAAATGCACTGATACAATAATTACTGTGTCAGGAAAGAAAAAACATATTTTCAACATTTGCATCACATGTGTCAGTGAAAACATTGGAAGATGACCTTGTATATTATTACTATTATACTATTACATATTTAAGGTCAGTCCGCACTGGGTTTAACTATGGTATGCGACCAAATATTCTTTGTATGAAATTATATGAGATATAACCACAGACTTACTATAGTATATAATAAGTCTGTGGATATAAAGCACTATGCTGCAGTGGAACTATGCATTCCTACATAAAATAATTGTCGTGTAGCGTCGTGTAGTTACGCCTAGTGCGGTCGCACCTATAATGTGTAACGTGCCTCACATTTATTTTGTATTGATTTCACAATGAGGGCTTACAAATAAACTATTAAACATATAAAAAAATAGACTTACTGGACTGCTTCAGGTGACTCTCCTTGACGGAAGGCTTGCTAAACATGTATATAGGATTGGTGTCAGTGCCAGCACTATACGAGGACACCATGTGGTCCGACTGCAACACCTCACCTCCACTGACGAGGAGAACCAGGGAGGTGGCCGGAACCTTGGCCTTACGCTCAATGGCTGCCTTTAGACTTGACACACTGGAAGAGTAGAGTTGTTTTAGTACCAACCAAATTCTTTATTCTTTTAGTTAATTGATATTTATAGGAAAACTTATACATAATTTTGTTATCTTTAATAAAAACGTGGCTCATGGCTACTTTTAGACTTGACACACTGGAAGAGTGGTTATTTTAGTATCGGCCAAGTTTTACATTTGTTTAGTAAATAAAATATCTACAGAAAAACAAATATTTTTTGTTACTCACCTCCTTGAGAAAAAACAGTCTTTATCTTTTAAAATACAGTTTCTAGCGTTAATAATAGGGGTTGCTCCAATTCAAGGGTGTAAAGTAGTTATATTACTAGTTAGTAAAAAAGAAAGAGGACATAGAACAGTTTCTACCATTAATAATAGGAGTGGTTCCAATTCAAGTGTGTAAAGGAGTTACATTACTAGTTAGTGAAAAAGAAAGAGGACAGAGAACAGTTTCTAGCAGTAATAATAGGGGTTGTTCCAATTCAAGTGTGAAATGTAACTAGTGAAAAGAAAGAGGACAGAGAACAATTTTATAGTATTAATCATAGGAGTTGTTCCAATTCAACAGTGTAAACTAGTTACATTACTAGTTAGTGAAAAAGACAGAGGACAGAGAACAGCTTCTAGCATTAATTGTTCTAATTCAAGTGTGTAATGTAACTAGTGAAAAGAAAGAGGACAGAGAACAATTTCTAGCATTATTAATATGGGTTGTTCCAATTCAAGGGTGTAAAGTAGTTACATTACTAGTTAGTGAAAAAGAAAGAGGACAGAGAACAGTTTCTAGCATTAATAATTGGGGTTGTTCCAATTCAAGTGTGTAATGTAACTAGTGAAAAGAAATAGGAAAGAGAACAATTTCTAGCATTAATAATAGGGGTTGCTACAATTCAAGGGTGCAAAGCAGTTACATTACTAGTTAGTGAAAAGAAAGAGTACAGAGAACAAATTCTAGCATTAATAATAGGGGTTGCTCCAATTCAAGGCTGTAAAGTAGTTACATTACTAGTCAGTGAAAATGAAAGAGGACAGAGAATAATTTCTAGCATTAATAATAGGGGTTGCTACAATTCAAGGGTGCAAAGCAGTTACATTACTAGTTAGTGAAAAGAAAGAGTACAGAGAACAAATTCTAGCATTAATAATAGGGGTTGTTCCAATTCAAGGGTGTAAAGTAGTTACATTACTGGTCAGTGAAAATTAAAGAGTACTGACAGAGAACAATTTCAGGCATTAATAATAGTGGTTGTTCCAATTCAAGTGTGTAATGTAACTAGTGAAAAGAAAGAGGACAGAGAACAATTTCTAGCATTAATAATAGGGGTTGTTCCAATTCAAGGTTGTAATGCAACTAGTGAAAAGAAAGAGGACAGAATATATGTCAAGGAAAAAATCTTTCTCATGTGAAAATGTTTTGGAACGGCTCTGCATAGCAACAGTAAACTTTTCATCTCGATTATTTGTTCTGTTCAACCTCCTGCTGAATATACTGTCAGGTGGATCAAACAGCATTAAAAATCACACTTGTCAGTGCAAAAATTTCAGTGGCAAAAAGGTTCTAAAACACTGACAGAGAACTGCTTGATAGGAATCACTTTCCATAAGCCATAAGTATTCAGTATGGTATATGACTGCTAGTTATTTGAAGTACTCATCTTTTGCAAAAATTACATTTGGTTTTAAACAAGTTTGAAACATCAAGGTCAGTTTTTTGTCATTACTGATGTAACCTGGTGAAGGCCACGGGAAGCCCCAGGATGTGGACAGCGCTAGACCGGTCATTATAGAAATTCTTGCGGGAGGCCAATGGCCACCAGTGTTATTCTGGCTGATATCATGAAGCTATTGTTAATAATCATATCAGCCGAAGGACATCCACTGCTGGACATAGGCCTCCCCCAAGGATTTGCACGATGACCGTTCTGCTCTGCCAACATCCAGAACAGCATCCAACCTTATCATTAAAACCCGACTGCTTAAAATAATTTTTATTTCACTCAGGGGATGAAGAAAAATCTAACGACACCTCACACTCCAAAATCTTTCAAGCCGCTGAGGCTACTGGCTAAATCAAAGTAACATACATACATACACCTCAATATTACCCGTATTCTAGGCACTAAAATAAAATCATACTTGCCTCTGTAGTGTGAGATTCATATCATATGTGGTCATCTGACCAGCATCCACATGGAAAACATACAGCATTTTGGTAGTTTTGTGTGAATGTTTTTAATGATAGGTACTAAGTTCCTTCAACACTAATGTGTTATTTTTCATACATCTGTAAAAGTTACCATAAAAATCTGAAATGTTTTCCCTAAAAAGCTATAAACTCATTATTAAACATATACAAACAAAATTTTAATATAAAGAATATATAAAGTAGAAAACATTATTGAAGATTTTATGAAAAAAGCTAATAAATTTCTAATAAGTAATTTAATCCAACCATCCACTACGTAAGATAAGTCCACCTTTGCTGTTCTTTTATCTTAGTTTTTTTTAAATGCTCTATAGCGTAGTAGTACTCTTTATTATACTGTGATAGAGTTTACAAACCACTCGAAGTAGGCTAAATAAAATTAGACATGCAAGTATTAGTCTAAAAATTTGTTAACTTCAATGACTTGGTCTCAGACAACAGCCTAACTTTTAGACCATGTATTGCAGTCCTCAGAATCCTAGTAACTAATCTGTGAAGCACGAAATCCACTCATGAGATATTCTGTGAGAACTACGCGCAATTTACCACATTATCTTTGTGACCTCAAAATGAGAGCTAAAATTAATGACTAGGTACCTAAGTGTTAATACAAACATATAGGTTCATAGACCACGAATTGAAACTAGAACAGTTATCGACTAAATGAGTACATACAATTAATTACGATCGAGCCGAAATGAGGGGAGCAAAAAAATAAGTACTCTTGAAGCGTAAAATAATAACAACGTCACACGAAATTTTATGTATGGAACCTGTACGTAAAATACAACAAAAATTATTATCGAGCGCAAAATTAGAACCAAATTAAAATATTGTAGAGAAACACAACGTTTGACCATCAAAATGGTAATGGTAACGTGTTGTTTTTTGCGTTCATTCGTTCCTATTACATACAACAAAGATTCAGCACCTTCGATTTCAAAGCAGCAGATCCACAATAACTTAGCTGCTCATGCCACAATTTTTCAACACTATGAAATGTGGAATTTGATTTTCCATTGTCATTAGCAATTCAGTAATTTGAAGACAGGTAAAATACAAATGCACTGATTTTTTATTAAACTCAAACATCACCCACCACCATAACTTACTCGATCATAGTGTATTATATTCTCTTTGATTCGATGAAATCAAACGTAGTGATCAAAGCGGATATAAGTCACTATGATTCGTAGTGATAGAAGCGATGGTGAGTTTTTTGGCGGGATTTGTGGCAGACGCATTCGTAGTTTTATTTTGTTGTTTTTTCATTGTTTTCTGCTAGGATTTTGTGCAAGAAGTGGTGCATTTTGGAGAAAATCGTCTAGTGCACGTGAGCAATGTGGAGAACAAAAAAATAAAACGAAAGAGGACGTGAGAACCCAACTTGCTCTGGGTGCAGTTTTATAGACGCCCTACAGCAACTGGGTGTTCCACCTCACAATGTAGCTGCTGCAAATGCTGTCAAGAACTTCAGAGAAGATTTGTAATGCACCGGCGCTATCATTACGAATCAAAAAACTAAAGGAAGCTTTAATACGTCAGACCTGGCTGTATGGTCTTAGTCACCTTTGCCTTCTCCGCGCTTTTGAAAGCCGGAGAGAAGAAACAAGAAACCAAAAAAAAAAGTAGTCATTGTAGTTATTTCTGTTCTCTTTGACCAAAATACCACAAAAAGGCTCTCTTTGCCAACCGCTAAACTCAGCTGACCTAGGGCCTTGCTGGCCACATGTAGCCGGCACGGCACAGTCGCCGGCCACCAGCGCCGGTAACCGGTGACCGGTGCCGGTGCACGGCGCGACGCCGGTGCCAGTGGACGGTGACGGTGCCGGTGCCGGTAGACAGTGTGCAAAGGTGCGTGCAGTTTAGTTGATCACCGCTTGCTGTTCGGACTAATACTACAAAAAATTCTGATTATGGATTACAAGACACGTATTGTACTCTTGCTATTGTTTATAAGGCGCAAAAAGATACGATATTATGTATTATAAAATAAAGAAAAACAAAACTGTTTCAGACAGATTATAAAAAGTTTTCATATAACTATAAAACGATCAAATTATCCGATTAAAATATTTATACTTAAAATAACTTACTTACCTTAATAACTTAAAATAATCATAAAATTTATTGTTGCCACAAATTTTTAACGCGTTATATTTCTTCTCGAAATGATTTCCGTCACTGTTCATAATTGAAAGGTACGGATTTACCAAGTATTTTCTTATATTATTAATTTTTCGAGTCTTTTTGCGCCTTATAAACAATAGCAAGAGTACAATACGTGTCTTAATAATCAGAAATTTTTGCCACTAGTAATAGTCCGAACAGCAAGCGGTGACCAACTAAACTGCACGCACCTTTGCACACCGTCCACCGGCACCAGTGCCGTCACCGTACACCGGCACCGGCGTCGCGCTGTCCACCGGCACCGGCCACCGACGCCGGTGGCCGGCGACGGTGCGCGCCGGCTACATGTGGCCAGGCCCTGACAACCTTAACCCCTTAACCGAGCACATAAGGTAAAACCGCGAGGCGCGACTAGGCGCGGCGCGGAGCGTCGCGGCTTCTGCTAATCGCACTATAGAGGCGCGGCTCTATACTGCAGCTGAGCGGCGCGGCCCTTTCTTCGCATTAGCAATGCGATGCTCAGACAGACAACACGTTTCTTGGCCTTGCTTGGTCGTGGGTAGAACGTAAAGTGTATGATGAATTTGCCACGCCGCGCCTCTCCGCCGCCGCCAAGGTAAACGCTCTGGCGACAGCGGAGAGGCGCGGCGCGGCGGAGTTGCGTCCGGAGGCATCTGTGCCACACCGCTCAGCTCCGTGGCGCGCCGCGCCTTGGAATTACGGTTTGGGTCATATAAAGTGAAGGTTGAACTGCACTACCGAGGCGTGGTAAGGTGCGGTGCGGCCTAGTAAATATGATTGTATTACTTTATATGACCCAAACCGAAATCGCGAGGCACGGCGCGCCGCGCCGCGCCTCTCCGCTGTCGCCAGTGCGTTTGTCTTGGCGGCAGCAGAGAGGCGTGGCGCGGTGAATTCTCCATACAGTTCGCTTTCAACCCACAACCAAGTAAAGCAAAGAAACGTGTTGTCTGTCTGAGCGTCACATTGCTAATGCGAATAAAGGCCTGCGCCGCACAGTGGGGCAAGGAACCCTGATAAGTGGCTTTAAATAAAAAAAGTCGCAAAAACAATGTACGCATTATAATTAATTCCAAGACTATTCTAGTAAAGTTTTAAATATATTTTTGTTAATGATAATTTTATTAATGTATTAAGAGTATTTTTTACTAAATATAATTGTTTTTGGTGTACTATAAGTGTAAATAAATAAATAAAAAACAGAAATAAGTTATAATTTGTGTAATATTTTTTAGAAATATGTGAGCAAATAACTAAAAATGTTGTTTTAAAGAAACATTAATGCATCATCCTCATCATCATCATCGTCGTCAATATCACCATGTGTTTCTTCATCACCAGATATATTAATTAATGGTACTTTTAAAACACTTCATATTTTGGTAGCCATGAAAATCGCCATAATTAAAGAAGTAGCAAAAAGAAACAAATTTTATTTATGTTTTGTAAAATTTAATAGTACAGTCATAGTTCCAAAAGAATATATTATTATTATGCTTAATATCCCGGAATACTAAACTAAAATGACAATTGTTTACGGATTTCACTACAATTTTCTCACAAATTAAAATAATTTTATTTATTTTTCATTATCCATGTCCATCAAAACAATTTGAAATTTGCTTAAATATCGTAACATACCAGAAGTTAAAGCTTCCGTAATTAAAAAATATTAATATTAATTTATTTATACCGAAAAAACACTTAAAAACACATACAAATTTCCAAACCACAGGAAACGCAACGACACAAGGAGTAACAATAGTGTAATCTTGTGAAATTGAGATAGGTTCTAAGGCATTTAAATACTGTCAAATCATGTATTGGTAAGTAGTCTATTGAACTGTTATAAGTGGGAATCTGTAAAACACAGATTTATAAACTGTTTATATATCTGTGCTGTAAAATAACTTTTAATTTTATTAATTTCCGCCTTATGTGAGGGTTCCTTGCCCTAGTGTGCGCCGTACCGCTACAGTGTAGCGCCGCACCTCGATAGTGCGAATAGCAGAAGCCGCGTCGCTCCGCGCTGCGCCTCACGCGCTTTGGTAGTGCGGTTCAACCTTGTTACGTGAGTTACCTATGTACGGTTGTACAATAGATGAACTTTGGGTGGAGACAATGAAAAAAAACCTAGTTTTCAGTTCACTAAATTTATTTGAATTGTAAAAGAATAATTTAACAGAAAGTAAGGTTATATCTTAGGTATAGAGTCTATAGCAAGGAGCGGGTGGGGAGCGACTGGCGAGCTTTGCTCAGTGCATTAGCTAGGTGCTTATGCAGCGCAATAATATACATGGAGTAACGCTCGCTACACACTACACCCCCTCCTAAAATTTTGTACACTAAAAGTTATACAAACCAAACAACGTTTCTATAATGCTGAACTGAAGCAAGTCTGAAATATGATAATCTAACGGAATGAGCATTCGTGTAAACAAGAATTACAATTTGATAAGTAGCAGGTACATATACGCTGTGCTACTGTTACACTTTACTGACTTATACGAAATTACTTAGGTTAGTTTAAATAAGTAGGTATAAGCGTTGAGGTACAAGGTACAAGATGATAACTCATTTATTTTATTTTTTCCCCTCGGACTGCAGTGGAGGGGAGGAGGAGAATGCGTTTATGTGGGACTCACAGCCATGCGTCTATATGCATACATACCCATTATATACATAAGGTATATATGAATAAATATGCACAGGCCCAAGACCACACTACCCACTAAACTCCCCCTAAGGCTTTGGCAGCATAGGCCACCTTAAAAGCCCATCTGAGCGACCCATACCCTTAGGGAAGGGTGTGGGTGCGAAAAATTTAACACTAAAGGGACAGTGCGGAGAGCTCCTGATGGGAGCGGTCGCTTGGAGAATCACATTAATATGATAGTGAGGGGGAAAATAACTCATTTAAAGGGTATGGTTAAGTCATAGATTTATTATAATTTGCTTACAAAAGTCATTAACATTATATTATATTAATTATTATATATACGTCAAACTAAAAAAATGTACTTGGTACCTGCAATTAGGTACTTAGTCTAGTCGCACCACCTCGTACCCGGCTCAAAAGTGCCCATTATACTGGCCGCGTTGCTGCTCAGTATTGCCAGGGATATCTGTTGAACCAGGTACGAGCCGGCGCGGGGATCACTACCGCGGTCCCTCAAGCGCCTGCCTATTTTCATTACAAATTCTTTGGCCGCCAAGCACCACACACCCGAAGTTTCGACTCGACGGCAAAAGGCACAAAGTCGTGAGTCCGCATTAGGTCCGCGTACTTTGTTTATTTTTGGCCCGCGGCCCACTCTGCAGCCGCCCCCGCGGCCCTCGTGGTACGGGGCACATGCGTTGCTGCGATGGTGCATACTCAGGTCGCGTCCCAGAGCAGAGCTCACCCCCGCTCCCAGAGGTTCATCGTGAGGCCGTCGGGTCTTTTACCATCTGTGCGGTTTAAAACCGAAGGCTCTAAGATGAAGGGAACTCATTTTAAAGTTTTATTATACAGGTTGATGCAACATTTATGGTACACAAAAAAATGGTAACTTAATACATTTAAAAAAGAATTTGCCAAAAAATAAAATGTTTATTTTAAAATATTCGTGAACAATATGGGTTAACCAACACGAATATACATTACTATTGTTGGTACCGAGGTGATACTGTGCTTGGTTCCATATGTACCGAAAAGTTGCTGAGTTTCCGAGAAACGATTGGAGAAATACCTGAGGGCTTCCACATGTCGCGAATGATCGCGATTAACTACAAGTTATGGTAAGTTCATATTATTTCTGAACGAAGGTTTTTGTACTGGCAACACAAGTGAATTGATCCGAATGAAAGTCAGTTGGAATGGGAAGAATGAAAGGTGACGACGGTTGGAAAAATGGCGGGCAGAACGAGTTGGCAAAAAGGAACTTGAGTATCATTAGGTTGTGCGAAGCGGAGGGATAAGTATCCTGCGATCTGGTGAGTGTTCGTAAAATATTATAATAACTAACCTTGACAATATAAAGAGATAGTAGAAAATAATAAGTTCTGACTGGCGGTATGGGTTGATCTAAGGGGAAGGAGGAGGATCACCATGGGGCCTACGGGCCCCACCCTTCGGCACTCCGCACTTGACAACAGGTCTGCCCGTCTAATGAGAGGACCCAACCACTCTGTGGCTCTCGGGAGACATGTGGTGTCGGCAGCGGCGTGCAGAAGGGCTTAGAGTTAACCTTAGTATATATTTGGAAGGTGGAAAATCTGCTATCTCGATATATTATCATACATGATACTTTGTCGCCCCTAAAACTGTTATGAGATTGAACCGAGGCCGATTGACTTTATGACTGACCATGTATGATAGAAATAGACGTGGCGACACCACACACTATTGTCTAGTTATTGTAGAACTGCCCTGAGCACGTGTCTGGTGCGTCGGTATGTAGCGACATCGTTGGTACGTGTAAGTATAGCCGAGACTGCATTCTCCGGTTGCAACTTGCTGTTTCAGCATCCGCTGGTCCGCTGAAGATAAGGTACGTTCAGTATTGTGTCAGTTTTAGCGGCGTGTAGGTACTTGCGTATGGCTTTACAAGTGACTGAACTCCGTAGCAGGTAGGTACTTTATGTTTCGCCACGTCACTCCCCTTCCAAGCCTGAGGAAAGTCCATCCTGAGTTGGCAGTCCAATGTTCCGATGCGGTATCTGCGTCGAGTCGAGACGCTGGGCCGATGTGCTCTTTTCGAGTCCATGATTCAAGTTGAGTCGAGATGAATAGACGGTGTGTCAAGACTAAGAGCTGGTGCTTCAGGCGTATGGAGCAAGGAAAGCAGGTTAGCGCCGAGCGCGTGCTCAGAGCGCGAGCTGCCGACAACTTGCTGCCTGGAGCGCGAAGCCGTAGGTTTGTCAGTTCGATTTGTTGTCGATAACTGCGAACCTGATGAGGCTTCCTTGCGTTGGACTGTTGTGCTGCTGCGGCTTGCTTTACCAGATGGAAGGTGGCTGAGGAGTTGTTGCCGAAGGAGTGTCGGTGTCCTGATATTTCTGCCAAGATTGCACAAAAGGTTCTTCACGATTTAGTTTACCGAGTAGGTATATAAGGTTGTGCTGTGTTGTCTGTGAAATCTTTGAAGTCTCGCTACAGACGAAATTGAGTCGCTTCCGATATGGCAGAAATTAAGTTCGTGAACACGTGGATTGGTTTGAAAAATGTAATTTTTATTGCGTTGATGAGTCTAACGAGACGCGGGCGGGGAACGACTCCCCTTCCGAGCCGGTGGGGAACGACTGGCGAGCCTTACCCGGTGCATTCGCTAGGTGCGCGCAAGTATGTACCGCTACAACCTTAATACAAATAATATTTGTTTGGCCGCGCCGCACCTCGCCGCGGTTCGCCGCGTCTCAGTAGTGCGGTT
This sequence comes from Coleophora flavipennella, assembly GCA_947284805.1. NCBI lineage: Eukaryota > Metazoa > Arthropoda > Insecta > Lepidoptera > Coleophoridae > Coleophora > Coleophora flavipennella. The sequence continues at coordinate 5,285,584 of OX369263.1, read as the reverse complement.
CAACCTTTAAATACCACTACCGACAAAAATGACCTAATATAAAGAGCGAGCGTAGTAAATGCAATGCGATTAGCGATGCAAAGATTCTAACTAGCGCCTCTAGTGGCGAAATTTAGAAGTTGTCTTAGAAGTTTTCGATACAATTTACGTCACGGAAAAAAATATTTATTAAATATAAATCAGATTTATGTGGGTTCATGCTGGGAAGTGAATATATAACTTTAAAGTGAATTAAATAACTAAATATTCTCCGAGTATTTTAAGCGTCTACCTGTTACCGTTATCAATATCGAGCAAAAACGAGCAAAAAAATCACGTTTGTTATATGGGAGCCCCCTTAAATATTTATTTTATTCAGTTTTTTGAAGTAAAACTTCTTTACGCACGCTTGACTTGGGGAGTAAGTTGGTGGATGCGTGAAAAGAGCGCTACGGAAGTGTGTTCGGGCGAGGCGAACGGAAGTTGAGAGGGATATATAAATTAGAGAAGATAGAAAGAGAGATACTATTTATTTTTGTTTTCCAACAAAATCGGTAACAATATTGGTTGTCAAAACAATCAAAACAAACATATAAGATAAAAAAGATTTGATCATTGTCAGAGGATAATAAAACTCTTTTCATAAACTTTCTATACCTCCTTATGACAAAAAAGATTTGATTATTTTCTGAAGACTAAGTATTTACTTTCATACATATAGGTAGATGGAGCTAAAGAAAATTTACTTCAATCGTGTGTGTTAAAACACACACGTATTTTTTAATACATACGAGTATTTGTTGTTATAGCGGCAACAGAAATACATCATCTGTGAAAATTTCAACTGTCTAGATAACACGGTTCATGAAATACAGCCTGGTGACAGACGGACGGACGGATAGAGAGACGGACAGTGAAGTAATCTTAAATAATAATCAGTAATAGGGTCTTAGGAATATCTGAGACGGTACGACATTAGGAAACAACTTCTGTCTTTTAGAATCTGGAACAATAAACATAATCTCGTTATCTGACGAGAAACTCGCCTTAGCCTCAACTAAATAAATAACTTATAAAATACATGTGAATAAAAAATAATTACAATAGCAGCGTTTTACCTACCAATAAATATTAGCAATTCTGAGAACTATGTCGGTTACTTTGGTTCTCCCACGGATCTTCTCAATACCGATTCGATCACGCAGAGAAACTCCGAGCGTAGCACGCTCCATTGCCCTTTGGTTGACCTGAACCTTCTTATGAGTCCCATGGGAAGCGACCATCTCTCAGTTCCGTATGTCATCACTGGCAACACACACTGGTCGAAAACCTTGGTCGGTATTTGGGACGTGAAGATATTGCGAATCTTCCTGAATGCTGCCCAGCCGAGTTGGATTCGACGATTGATCTCTTTCTTTAAGTTGGACCTACCTAACTGGACTGTTTGTCCCAGTTACACATATTCAGCAACAACTTCGAGTGTAGAACCTTTAGAGGAGTTGGTGCTATATGGATGTTTCACATAATTTTTATCTCGTCAATGTTCATTTTAAGACATTCTTGTTGAGAGGCTCTACTGAGGCCATCGAGCATTGCGCTTAAGTCGTTCAAAGTCTTACCCATGACCACGATATCGTCAGTGAATCGAAGGTGGGTGATTTTTAGAATCTGAAATGAAATATACGTTATTTTTAATTAAATAAAATGTTTAGGTAGGTACAGTCAATCTGGGTAACTTTGGTTTGCTATGGTAACATTAATCCACATCCTCAAAGGTGTTTTATATTTTTTTTAAACGACCATACCCATAGAACAATATCTCAAAAATCAGACTAAAAGGCCATGATTCCAAACTAAATAAAAAAACTCATGTCACACATAGTGTTGCCAATTTAGCGACTTAGTAGCTAGATCTAACGTATTTTAGGAGCAGTCTAGCAACAAAAAAATCGACGCTTCATGCATTTTAGCACCTTTTCAAGCACAGTAACACCATACATCTAGCAACAGAATTGCCATTTTTATATTGTTCTAGTAACTTTTTAAACATCATTTAGCTACATTTAACAAATGTCATGTGGCAACACTGACTCTGTCAAACAAAATACTAAATTTGCTACCGTTCTTGGATGTGCATTAAACACGCAATATACCTTGCTAATATGTGGTAATCCAGTATATAAATATGAAATTTTGTTTGGCATGGGAGGGATATTCTCGTACGTGCCGACAAATATATAAAATCTTTAAAAGAATGAGGGTACGTAAAAGTGGGAGTAATTTTTTTCGTCTATCCTATGGATTGACGTTAATTATGTAAAATAATAGGTCAGGTTTTTTGGCGGGATTTGTGGTAGTCGCATTCGTAGTTTTATTTTGTTGTTTTTTCATTGTTTTCTGCTAGGATTTTGTTCAAGAAGTGGTGCATTTTGGAGAAAATCGTCTAGTGCACGTGAGCAATGTGGAGAACAAGAAAATAAAACGAAGGAGGACGTGAGAACCCAACTTGCTCTGGGTGCAGTTTTATAGACGCCCTACAGCAACTGGGTGTTCCACCTCAGAATGTAGCTGCTGCAAATGCTGTCAAGAACTTCAGAGAAGATTTGTAATGCACCGGCACTAGCATTACAAATCAAAAAACTAAAGGAAGCTTAAATACGTCAGACCTGGCTGTATGGTCTTAGTCACCTTTGCCTTCTCCGCGCTTTTGAAAGCCGGAGAGAAGAAACCAAAAAAAAATAAAAAAAATAGGTCATCCTTACTATTACTATAAATGTGATATTGATGTCGATTCGGTGTAACACGATTTAACTTATTTGACAGGACTAAACTAAATTTAAGCATTCTATCCTTGTCTTTTCGGTACAGAAAGTAAAAGACAGAATGTGTAAATTTAGTTTAATCCTGTCAATTAAGTTAAGTCGTGTAACACCGAATCGACACCAATGTGTTTGTTTGTTTGTTTCCTTTTCACGCTTCAACGCCTTCAACCAATCTTCACGAAATTTGGCACGAAGAAAGCTTGTGAAAGAACGAGGAAGGACATAGGCTACTTTTTATCATATCACGCATATATAAAAATACTCTTTTTTGCTTGATTTCTTCAACAACGCAACGGAGCAACCAATGACATACATATATTACTGAGCAACGGATTGTTGTAATCTTTTGCACAGAGATGGTTAAGGGGGTGGTAAATGATATAATTCACTAATTAGCATATCCTGTCATAGTTCCCGAGGGATCTGGGGAAAACTTATTTCCAGGCTCGCTCACGTCGGCGTTGCAATGGAGCAACGGAATGATGTGATTTTTTGCAAAAAAAATTGTTGAAGGGGTAGTAAGTGACATAGACTGCTATCAGTTTAGCCCACTATAATTCCCGAGGGACGTTTGCCTACGCTCGCGAGCCGCTTGCTCTCAAAGACAGTTGTGAAAAACATGTCCTAGCGGGCGAAGCCGCGGGCAAAAGCTATTATAATACATAATAGGAAAACGTGACTGACGGACTGGCTAATCTATCAACTCACAGCTTAAACCACTGGATGGATCGGGCTTAAACTTGGCACACATAAACTATGACGTAGGCATCCGCTAAGAACGGATTTTTTAAATTCAACCATTAAAAGGGTGTAACGGGGGTTCCAAATATATGTGGAGATATAAATTACCTCAAACAATCTTGATGTTTGGCACGCATTACTTCAACCAATCTTGATGAAATTTGGCACGCACGTAGCCTGTTTCGTTCAAAAGGCCACAGGTTAACTCTTTATCCCGTGAAAATATAGCATTCTAGTACAGTTCCTGAGGGAACTGAAAAAAAGAGTGTTTTTTTGGTTGATTTCTTTAACATCGCAATGGAGCAACGTATTTGTATAGATGTACGTTTGTAACTCTTTCACGCAAAAACTACTAAACGGTACAGGTTGAACTTCGGTAGATAGACAGATTAGGACCTGGATTAACACATAGGCTACTTTTTTCCACGCTCGCGAGCCGCAACGTGCACTGCGCACCCACGAAAAGTCATAGAAACATTGTCCACGCGGGTGAAGCCGCGGGAAACAGCTTCGCAACGGAGCAACGGATTGACGTGATTTTTTTGCATAGATATAATCGAGGGGGTGAAAAGTGACACAGAATGCTAATCAGGATAGCCCGAAAGATCCCAAATGATCTCTGTAAATGAAATGTTTTTTGAAAAGGAAAACCATGGGGGACAAATACGGTACATAACGTGCGATCATATTTTCAATCCTAGATAATCAAAAGGTTCCCGAAGAAAAGGAAGAACATTGTATCTCTGGAATGGCCTAATCTATAAGGATAAAACTTTTACTCTTTGATCAGACATATTCAATTTCACACCTGATTATAGTTACGAAAATATAATATTTATCCTGGAAAATCTGGGGGTTCCCGAAAGAAACGAAGCAACCCATTATTTTTCCTTCAATTAGACGTATCAAATATCACATAGGGGTACATTACGTGACGTCATATTTTCAATCCCTGACAAAATTTATATCTCTAAAATGGCCTTATGTCTTAAATTGAAACGTTCACTGTTAGATTATATGTATTTAATATGTTAATACCTTACTATAGTTACGAAAATATACTTTTATTTTCGGAAAATCGGGGGGTTTTCAAAGGAATCGAAAAAGCCTGTTGTTTTTCCTTCAATAAGGCGTGTCAAATATAGCAGGTAGCTTGAGAAGTCGAAGTAAATTAGGCATGCTAAATGAATGTATGAACGTTTTTTTTTTAAAAAAAAAAAACGTATTAGTATGCCCAACATACACCTACTTCCCAAGATAACTTACCACAAATTATTAGAAATAAAGTGTTATCCAAGAGAACAATCAAATCACTGGCACCAGCTATACCTATACATTCATAAATACTATGTCAACGCGGGCGTATCCGCGGGCAAAAGCAAGTTTATTATTAAAATACCTACTTTTTACTTGTATCTACTATTATCAAAATTAAATTATAACTTCTTGTGACTTGACCACGACACGACTACGTGAACCCCCCCCCCCCTCCCCCTCCTAGCGACAAAGCTGGATCGTCTGTGAGCTTCTAAAAGCAGGTGGAATACCGGTACTTAAAGCTTTTCAGATGTTATGTCATTACGAACCGTCTCGCACGCAGGTTTGACGACTTCCAGCCTCCCGTACAAGCCGGTTTCCGAAAAGTAATATATAAATATATAAGTCACTGGCTGCGGCAGATTATACAGAAGACCGAAGAGTACAATCAACCACTATGCTTAGCATTCGTGGACTCTCTCTTTGACTACTAGAAAGTCTTTGAATCGATCGAAACTTGCAGGGCTGTGTTACAGCAGTTACAGTCTCTCCAGCGGTGCCGAATTAACTATCGATATATCGAGGTACTGAGTGTTTGTATGAAAACACCACCATGTCGGTTCGCCTCCAGGATCAAAATTTGTAACCTAGGAGTGAGACAGGGAGACGTCATATTTCCGTAACTTTTCACCGCCACCCTGGAAGATGTTTTAAAGCTTTTGGACTGGGGTAGACTCGGCATCAATATCAACGGCGAGTACATCACCCACCTACGATTCGCTGACAATATAGTGGTCATGGCTGAGACTATGGACGACTTAGGCACAATGCTCGATGGCCTCAGTAGAGCCTCTCAAGGTCTTAGAATGAACATAGACAAGATGAAAGTGAGGTCAAACGTCCGTGTCACACCTACTCCTCTGAAGGTTGGAGTCTCTAAATGGTTGCTGAATATGTGTACCTGGGACAAACAGTCCAGTTAGGTAGGTCCAACTTCAAGAAAGAGATCAATCGTCGAATCCTACTCGGCTGGGCAGCGTTCGGGAAGCCATATCTTCACGTCCCAAATACCGGCAGTGTCTTAAGAACAAGGTCTTCGATCAGTGTGTGTTGCCAGTGATGACATACGGAACTGAGCCAAGGTCGCTTATACTATGGGCCTCATAAGAAGGCTCTAGATCACCCAAAGGGCAATGGAGCGTGCTATGCTCGGAGTTTATCTGCGTGATCGAATCAGAAACGAGGAGATCCGTAGGAGAACCAAAGTAATCGAGCTTTCAGAATTGCTAAACTTAAGTTGCAGTGGGCGGGGCACATTGCTCGTAGAACAGATGGCCGTTGAGGCAGTAAAGTTCTCGAGTGGCGACCACGCACCGGAAAGCGTAGTGTAGGGAGGCCTCCCACTCGGTGGACCGATGATCTGGTGAAGGTCGCGGGAAGCCTCTGGAGAACCGGTCGTCGTGGATATCCTTGGGGGAGGCCTATGTCCAGCAGTGGACGTCCTTTGGCTGATATGATGATGAGATTAATAACAAAAAAAATATATTTTTTGCGATCATAAACTTATGTTTGCAGTTGCATAATTAAGCGTGACATATCGTTAAATGGAAAACCATTTTTTTAATTATAAAGATTGACCCTGGCCCTGTATCCTACTTATTTTTTGTAAATATGCAACAAAAATAAAATTGTGTGTGGTGACTGGTAGTACGGAACCCTTGGTGCTCGAGCCTGACTTACACTTGAGCATTTTTTTGTTCATATTAAATTTAGAGAAAAAATACATCTTTAAAACTGAGAAATAAAATGTCTAACATGAACATTTTAGTTAGATGTTCTAGAGCCAGAAGACTTATGGCATATCCATGGGTGCGAGGGACCAAGTGTTACTACGGAAAAACTCCATAACTCCGTCAAATGTTGATATTTCTTATTGAAAATTTATGGTAATTGGGAAAAGACACAAGAAGTGCAATACTTAACTCCGGAGCAGAAAAGAAACGGTTGGAGAGAGCCCAGGCACTAAAACGCTTGCACGCGAGTGAAGCTTTGCCAAACATTGTCTTTTCGGATGAAAAAAATTTTCTCCGTCCAGCAATACGTGAACAAGCAAAATGACCGTGTTTGGTTAGAGGGGAAGTCCACCGATAATCTCGAGCAAAGAATAGCTGTCAGAAAGCAAGGACCAGCTTTTGTTATGGTTTGGGCCGCAGTGACTGCTGAAGGTCACTCTCCGGTCGTTTTTATTGACCAGGGTGTCAAAATTAACAAGACCGTGTATCGCAAAAAGGTGTTCAAAGAAGCGGTAATACCATGGGCATTTAAACAATTCAGAGGCAGGACATGGAAATTCCAGCAGGAGTCAGCACCGTCACACAAAGCCCTTGAAAATCAACAATTTCTTCGTGAGAATGTTCCTAAGTTCATTTCGGCGCAACAGTGGCCCCCTTATTCACCAGACGCCAACCCGCTGGATTTTTTCATTTGGAGCATTTTGGAGGCTAGGGTGTCCACTATGAAACACCATAGTTTGGATACGCTGAAGGCATGTCATCGTCGAGAATGGCAGCGAATCCCGCAGGCCCACGTTCGTGCAGCGTGTGATGCGTTCATCGGCAGACTCAACGCCATAATCAAGGCAAAAGGCGGTTATATCGAAAGATGAGAATATCTTTTAGAAAATAGATAAATTTTCGTAATTACCATAAATTTTCAAATAAAAATATAAACATTTGACGGAGTTATGGAGTTTTTCCGTAGTAAAACTTGGTCCTTCGCACCCTGTACATATCAATAAAGAATTTTGAGAAGTGACTATAGGTTCCCTGGGGAAAGCTGTTCAGTATTATGAGTAACTGGGGGCAGTTAACGGTTCCTGCACCAATTATTTCACACCCTGTATTTTAAAAGGTATTTTTTACACCCTGCGTATCCGACGCTCTAACGGTGAAGGTAAACATCACACAGAGCAGTATTATTTGACCTTTAAATCCGGACGAAATCGTGAGGAAACCTGCACACGCCTTCGAAGAAATTCGAAGGTTGTGTGTGAAGTCGACAAACCCGCACTGGACCCGCGTGGTCGACTAAGGCCCGACATCAACCCTAACTCAGGGTAGGCTCGAGCCCCTCGGTGGGGACGTATATGAGCTGATATGATGATATTATAAGGTAGCTTAGGTATCTCTGGGCTTACGGTATAATCCGAGCGCGGGTGGAGTTGGGAAGGAACCTTGTCACATTGACACACTACTGTGCAAAGTCAATATGCCAAGGTAGGTACCATTATGCGACATGGAACACTGTCAAGACTTTGGTCAAGTAGGGATGACGACAGCATCAGAAATAAATTATGAACTCTTGATCACTAAATTGGCCTCCTACTCGGAAAACCTTACTCGTTTTGCTTTTCATCAAGTCTTCGATTTTTAATTCACCAAAATCACAAAATTAGTACTTAAATGACGCTGCTAAACTGTGACGTCACTCCTAGGTATTTCTAACATTTTTATAACAAAATGTCGTTTTTGATAGATGTTAAAAAGTAACTTAGATGACTAGCATTCGTCATCCCTGTTCCCGAGTCTATCCTATTTCCATCACGTGCGGGTTATACATTTGTAGTACGAAAAATTCAATTCCGCAATGGAAGTTGGTAAAGAACCTTGTCACATTGATACAAGTGACTTTAGGTAAGCAGTCAATGTGACAAGGTTCGATTTTACGACATTGCGTTGTTCCTTCTATTGCTAATGCGTAGTCGCATACGTCACTGCAGTGTTTTAGGTTCCTTTCTATTTCCATCATTCGTATTCTGTAAATACTTATTAAAATGATATTAAAAAAAAAACATTTGCCAAAAAGCTTTTAATCTGAAAATATAACAACTGTACACCTCGAGTGTCAACCTAAAAAACCCTTCACCGAAAATATCATAATTTTTCAAACTGAGAAATGGTTAGATTTTCAAGTAGGGGCTATTAAATTCAAATTAAAAAGTTGTAAAGTTAATAACCTATAAAATCCATAAAAAAATTAGCTTACAGATAAGGAAACAGTTAATGAGCAAATGATGGTCGTATTACCTAGCTAACGCGAGGTTGGAATGTTAAAAGTTGGAAATAATAAATAAGGTCCCAAGAAGTACAGTCAAGCAAAAGTCCAGAGTCAGAACACCTCTACAGGTGTACAAAGGGTACTGGTATCCGAATCACCCCCATATATTTTCCGCGAAAGAGTTTTTTCTGAGAACGGTTTTCGAGATATTCGCATTTTTGTTTTTAGGTTTTGTACGAAAATCATTTTTACTAGACTTTGACGTCAGTTTGTCAAAAAAAAAAACAATATACTTACAATTAAGCCAACCAGATACAAGAAAACCTTCCTCATTTATCAGCTTTCCAAAAAGGTAATAAGAGTTTAAAAAATACAAACTAATTATACCAAAATCAATGATTTCTGTAAAAAGGATACATCAGATCCCATACTAATTTATAATAAAATATTTTTTAATTTCCAAGTTTTATCATGCCATTCCTATCATCAGACATTCGTGACTCTAGTGTCATTTTAATATCCTTGATTCATACGCTAATCGAAAAATAATAACCTAGTGTTTTTCATACAAAATTGTTAGAGAAAATGTATGAGACTATACACCCTTCTGGTTAATTACAAATTTTTATTATGATTTTATTATTTGGTTTAAATTTTACACTTTTTTAGAAAGCTGATTGAGGAAGTTCTTCTTGTATCTGACTAACTTAATTGTATGATAATTTTTTGCCACAAACTGACGTCAAAGTCCAGCAGACATGTTTTCCATACAAAATCTAAAAACAAAAATGCGAATATCTCGAAAACCGTAGACTTTCGAGCAACATACATAAGGGTGATTCGGATACCCCTGGAGGTGTTCTATCTCTGGACTTCCGCTTGACTCTTCTTCTTAGTACACTCTGTATAATAAACTTTTGTTCTACGATTTTGGTCAAACCACAAAAAAAAATAAACTTTCCATTAAAAGTTGGCCAATGAGTCGATTTATTTGAATGAAAATTAAATAAAAAAATGTGATTTCGGCAAAGTCATAGAACAACAGTTATTCAGTATGATGCATAGAAGGTCCAATTAAAAGGTGCTACACTATTTTAGATACACCTGTATAAAATAGGAACTAACTGTTAATCATACAATATTGTTCATCTCATAAGAGGTACATATCTTATCAAATAACAAAACATTTTCCTGTCGTGTGTAGCTACTTATTAATACTTGTACTTAAGCACAACCTGGACACTTCATACAACAGATGAGAAATGACATTTCTAAAAACGAATGAAATCACGTCGAAATTCTATACGTTCAAGAACCAAACTATAACTAATCTGTATAAATCTGTATAAATCTGGGGTCAGGTCGCAATCTAGAGAGCGGCAGGGAGTGTCCATACTGTATGTTACGAGTAGTACTAATATATATACTTTGACTTAAGAGTGTAGTTACTTATTTATCATCACAAAAGTAATAAAATGAACTATGTCACAAGAGTTATGTAAATTATTGCAATGGCATATAACTGTTATTCAGAGTGTAGTATCACACTTGACAGAGATAGCTGAACTAGGGAATGAGGCATGACGGACGCATGACCATTACAGATTAATTCAAGGTGAGGTGAGGTGAATTGACCTCTGCATATTTGAAGTGATTATCACAGACAAAATTTACTGTTCAGAGCTTAAAATTAAAATGTCAAGTTTAATTTATTATTTGTATGTAACATTATCAATCAATAATCACAGAAATTAAGGCACATTTCATAAACAATTCCTTTTCTAAAAATGAGTATTGGTACCAATTAAAATTATTGGCACAAGTTAATTGCTTTCCTTTTCTTAGAGTAATAAATAGGTATAACATAAAAATGTCAAAAATCGGAATGTTAAAATATGTATGAATTATTACTAAGAAAATAACATTACGCAGAACCAGGTACAACTAATAGATGCAAAATAAATAGTCTAAATTGAACCCATCACCAACAAGACAAGTGAAAGAACCCTAAGATAAAGCTGGTTTCTCCCACTTATAGGACCCTGAGTACTTGAAGTCATATTCTGCCAATTTTCTATCAGCTTCTTTAGGTCCACGAGATCCATACACATAAGGGACAGGTTTGACGAGTTGCTCCTCAAGTTGTTTCAGGACTGGAGTAAATATACGCCAGGCTTCCTTTAACTCATCACTGCGTACAAAATGCATTTGTGTTCCAGTGAATACGTCCAAAATCAATCTTTCATAAGCATCAGGCACGTCAGCTTCTCTATACCTCACACTATATGTGAGGTCCAATTCTGTTTCAACCAAATCAAATTTCATTCCAGGTGATTTGCTCATTAACTTTACATAAAGAGCTTCTCCAGGTTGAACCCTTATCACCAGTTCGTTTCTTTTGCTTTTACCGTTGAAAATGTCTCCTGGCACATCTTTGTACTGTATCCTCACTTCAGCTTTTCTCTCATTGAGGGCTTTGCCACATCTCAGAATGAAAGGTACACCATCCCATCTAGCATTGTTTATCCACAGAGCAGCAAGAGCATATGTAGGTGTTACAGAACCTTTTGGCACAGTGGGGTCTTCGAGGTACCCTAATTTTTCTTCACCTTGTCCATTAGGGTTGCCAACATACTGACCAACCAACAAATCATTAAGTTCTATAGGGCGAATGTGCCGTAGAACTTTCACCTTTTCATCTCTTATGTCATTAGGGTTCAATGTTACTGGCTTCTCCATAGCCACGAGTGACAAGATTTGCAGCAAATGATTCTGCATTACATCTCGGACCATACCAAAGTCATCAAAGTATCCGCCCCTTCCTTCAGTCCCAAATGGTTCCTTGAAAGAAATTAAGACAGATGCTATGTGTTCTCGGTTCCATGAGGGGCAAAAAATTTTGTTGGCAAATCTTAGGGTCATTAGGTTTTGAACCATCTCCTTGCCCAAATAATGATCAATCCTATAAAGTTGCTCTTCCTTGAATAACCCAGCCAAATGATTACTTAGTTTTTCTGAGGAGATGTCATCTCTGCCAAATGGTTTCTCAACAATAACTCTAGTGAATCCTTTGATGGCAACACATGCATTTCTAATATTAACGGTTACATCCTCAAATACTGTCGGAGGCACTGCTAAATAGAAAATCCTGTTAGCTACTGGACCTTTCTCATATTTGTTGATATGCTGGTTCAACAATTCAAAATCAATTCGTTTATCATAGGAGCCAGCTAGGTACTCATTTGAAGCCCAAAACTCTTCAAAAGCGTCTTCGTCTCCTGGCCGCAGTTTCATGTACTTAATACATTTCTCCTTGACCTCTTCAATGGTTTGTTTAGTTCTAGCATAACCAATAAATTTTGTATTTTTAGGAAGAAGGTTATCTCGGTATAGGTACCAGATCGTCGGGTAAATTTTCTTCCTGGCTAGGTCACCAGATGCACCAAGCAGTACAAAGACGTGAGGATATTCAAAATCCGTTTTATTCTCCATTCTCAGAAGGGTATTTGATGCTTAAATGCAAAAACAAATGTAGGTTTTACGAAGTAATATTTATCGCACCGCACTTTGGAAAAATAGGAAACAAATGACGCGACTCTTCAGAATCACTTTTCTATCGCAATTAAATTAAATGAAAAAAAACTTTGACTTGGAGACCAAGCTCCATCAAAAACTTGAGCTAGAGGTGCCGGTGCATGCCTTGACTACTCAAAGTCAAAGAGTAGCAGTAGTCGATCTATCACTGAGTGTGTGATTAACTTGTTATTGACCTTGAATGTTGGTTAGTTTTTATTAAACTATTTTTTGAACGTGGTAGATGTACGCTTTGGTTTAATTGGCGTTAGTATGTAAAGAGCTATAAGCGCTATTTCCTATTAGTCGTTTAACGATTTTTCATGACGTCATGCCAATTTGTGCAATGAGAACAATTTTCTCTATTTTGACGTTTATGACTTTACTTGACTTTGACTAAAAGTGCTGAAAAGTGCGTTATGTGTGCGTTATTGAGAACGTTTTTTTTAAGTCTCTTAACGTCTCACGGGTACAAAAGCCCTTCCGTGACAATCCCCATTTAATTAATCTTCATTAGTTTTTGATTTATTATGCTAAAGCCGGTGCATTACAAATCTTCTCTGAAGTTCTTGACAGCATTTGCAGCAGCCTCATTATGAGGTGGAACACCAAGTTGCTGTAGGGCGACTATAAAACTGCACCCAGTGTAAGTTGGGTTCTCACGTCCTCCTTCGTTTTATTTTCTTGTTCTTCACATCGTAAGCAATGTATACTAGACGATTTTCTCTAAATTTCACCACATCTTTAAAAAAATCCGAGCAGAAAACAATACAAAACAACAAAATAAAACTACGAATGCGACCACCACAAATCCCGCCAAACAACGTGATGAGAACCGTTAAACTTTTAAACTTTTTTTAACTTTTAAACTTTTTTCGTCCTCACTTGTGAGGTCAGGCTAAGGTCTCATGGCCATAGCTCCTAGCCGTCACAAAAGTTGTGTCTAATTCTCCATAAGATCTAAACTCCTAGGGCTTTTTAAGCTCTTTGGGGCTTAAAAGAGGCCTATTTAATGTACTCTCATCATTTGTGATGCTAGCATTGAAGATATTCAATGCAAATTATAGAGCGCGTCTACCGCATCGGTCGCATAATAATACATCGTAGGCAAGTGAGCTATAGTAAACTATATAGATTTATACGTGACAAATAGGGATGGGCTGCAGTGCACTATCGCCTTAGCGGATTATCGATAACCAAGGATAAACAGCAGCATAATATAGTAGGTAATTTTAAGAATTTATGTTTGTTTTATTGATTATATAATGTTTATTTCCTAATACATACAAAAATAAAACATTTGTACCTACAAGTATATACTCACACACAGATGTAGGTACTGTTTGGGGTAGGTAAGTCAATTAACAATAAATAATAAAACCAATTTCAGTATAATATACAGAGTGTAACATAAAAGTGCAATGATACTTTAAGGTGAGCTTGTACTGATTAATCTAATTAACTTTTTTTTCTACAACTTTGCTAAAATCACGATTTTTTTAAAGTTTTTTCAAACAAAACCGGCCAAGCTGACCAATTTGTATAAAAATAAAAAAAAATCGCGATTTCAGCAAATTTGTTAAAGTGTCACCTTTATTAACATTCCCTGTAAAGAGAAATGAAAAATCACTACATATTCACTCTACGTAAATTTTTATTACGCCACTTCAAAGATTCTTAGACTGTGATTGTACTAAAGAATAAAAATTTTATTCTTGTCAGGTATTCCTAAGTAGAATTTAAATCGTATTAAAAAAGTTTTTATTCTTGTTAGGTATTACAAAGTAACAATTTAAATCGTATTAAAAAAGATTTTATTCTTATTAGGTATTCCAAGGGAGCGAGCTATGCTCGAAATTTCACTACGCGATCGAATTGGAAATGAGGAGATCCGTAGAAGAACCAAAGTAACCGACATAGCTCACAGAATCGCTAAACTGAAGTGACAGTGGACAGGGCACATGCTCGTAGAACAGATGGCCATTGGGGTAGTAAAGTTCTCGAGTGGCCATCGCGCACCGGAAGACGTAGCGTAGGCAAGCCTTCCACTAGGTGGACCGACAACCTGGTGAAGGTCGCGGGAAGCCGCTAAATGGGGGCAGCGCAGGACCGGTCGTCATGGAAATCTTTGAGGGAGGCCTTTGTCCAGCAGTGGACGTCTTTCGACTGATATGATGTGGTATTCAAAGTAATAATTTAAAAACCTTCCTCGTGAACCAGTCCGCCCACTGGTGAAAACCGTATGAAAATCCGTTAGGTAGGTTCAATACCCACCCTACCCTACCGTAACTAACAGCAATTTAGTACGACAATCATTTCAATTTATGACTTTTAGTTAAATGACTACGACAAACTCTATCATGTGTTAATCTGATGCAGTTCCTGAGGGAACTAAAAAAATACTCGATTGTTGTGATTTTTTGCACAGAGATGGTTGAGTAGGTGGGAAACGACATAATTTACTAATCACCCTTAGATCAGTCATAAAAACGATGTCCACGCGGGCGGAGCCGCAGGAAAAAGCTAGTATGTATAAAAACAATATGTGTGTCACCTCTGCAACTTGAATTTTTATTTATTTTACCTCTCTAACGAATTACGAATCAATCTCAACCTCTATACGTCGAATCAAAATCCTCCTAAGTCGAAATCCTCCATAAGTCGAAAACTCTGTAACTCGAATTGTTTGGCGTCTCCCTTGGTGTTCGACTTATAGAGGTCCTATACTGTCAATGGATTTGTCATTGCTGCGAATAAGGTGACCGTAGGTGTGAAAGAAGCGCCCTCATTTTCTCCAAACTCTTTTTTACTGTGAAGACTGTATGTCTCTATGACAAACTCTTTGGTCATATGATTGCACATTGACAAGTTCAATATAAAAACTAAAATATGTTGTTTCCTAGCAACGTGTCGTTGTTATTCTACCGACACTATGATTTCACTTGTAAAATATTTTCTCATTTATTATTTCTATATTTACTAGCTACAAATAATACAGCAGTTCAGTTTACTAATTTTTATTCTTGTATTACCTCTACTTCCACTACGAACATTAAAATCTAAAATCAGTTCAAAACTTAAAATGGTCGCATTAGCGTGAAAACATACAAGATATTTTAACATGTAGAAGATACGTATTGAACCTTTAACAAAGGACAACTACGAAACTTGGGCAATTCAAGCTGAGGCTGTGCTAGTGAAAGACAAACTATGGAAATATGTGCAAACTGTTCCAAGCGCTACTCCAAATGCTGAGGACATTGAAGGAGACAAACAAGCTAAGTCTACACTTATTCTTATTATCGCTCCATCAGAACTAAAGCAAATTAAAAAATGTAAGACGGCAAAAGATATTTGGGACAAACTAAGAGAAATATACGTAAGCAAAGGACCAGCTCGTAAAGCGTCACTTCTAAAACAGTTGATACTCACTAAACTAGAAGGGAACAACATACGAGAACACCTGAATAGGTTTATGGACACTGTGGACAAGCTCGCTGATATGGAAGTAATCATCAACGATGACCTGTTGACAATAATGATGCTCTATAGTCTCTCATCAGATTATGAAAACTTCAGAGTAGCCATTGAAAGCAGGGATACTTTACCTAAACCAGACGAATTAAAAACCAAAATACTAGAAGAAAGTGAGGCTCGACACCAATCTGAAATGGAACCAACAACGAGTTCTCAAGTTCTTCATGCTGCTCACTATGCTAAAACATGCAAAGTATGCAAAAACAAAAAAGTATACTTCAAAAAGAGCTCACACAAAATTTGTACAAAATGCTGGTCTAATCAAAGTAAAAATAAGAAGACGAAGAATGTGACATCACAAAATGAAACGTCAAACCACATGGAAGAAGACTGTCTACTCAACGTTCAACCTGCGCTTACTAACAGTAACTGGGTACTGGACAGTGGATGCACTTCTCACATGGCCTACGCAAGATAACACTTTACAATGTTAAAACCAGACTCTAGCAAACTTAACTTCGCTTCTAAAAACCAATCGACTGAGATAAAAGGACGAGGTACAGTTAAAGTTGTAACTAATGAATATGGTACAGTAAACCTTCTAGAAACGTTGTACGTACCTACCCTTACAACTAATCTTCTGTCTGTTGGAAAAATCACTCAAAATGGTGGCACCATAACTTTCACTGGAAACAAAGCTACAGTTACGAAGAACAATAAAACGATGATGACTGCTGAAAAGAAAAACAATATTTATTGTCAAAACGCAATTTAAAAATGGTTGTACAGTAACACCTGAAACAAACATGGTGACAACTCAAGATAACTCCATTGGAGACTGGCATAGAAAACTGGGACACATGAATGGCAAAGATCTTCACCTAGCGTTGAAAAACGAGACACTCATTAGTTTAAACTTCAACAAGGACGAGGTATTGTCAGATTGTATTCATTCAACTCAAACAAAAATGACGCAAGTGCCAAGACCTAACCCAAGAACTACGCGTAGAACTACGCAACGTCTAGAAATTATACACAGCGACGTTTGTGGCCCTATCAAAACGCCTAGCACTGGGGGTAACAGATACTTTGTTACATTCATCGATGACTACAGCAGATATGGCCGCGTATACTTCCTGAAACATAAATCTGACAAACTGCAGAAGTTCAAAGACTATAAAGAAGAAATGGAAAACTTTACTGGCAACAAGAAAAAATTTTTGCAACCTGACAACGGTAGTGAATACATAAACAAAGAACTTCAAAACTACCTAAAGGCAAACGGGATTGCACAACGACTATCGGCACCCTACACGCTACACCAAAATGGTCTTGCAGAACGAAAGAATCGGACACTTGTAGAAAAAGCAAGAGCTATGCTAATTGATTCCAAAGCACCGATGCATCTATGGGCTGAAGCAGTTAATACAGCTAACTATTTAGCAAACAGAAGCATTAACAGTGGTATTGGAAATGAAACACCATTCGAACGATGGGTACTAAGAAAGCCGTGCGTCAACCACTTACACCTATTTGGATCTAAAGCCTTTGTTCTGAAGAAAGGTCCAAAACGTCACAAATTTGCGTCGAAAGCAAAGCATATAAGATCTTTATTCCATCTGAAAGCAAGACAGTCGTCTCTAAAGATGTCAAAATACTGAAGACAAACTTCTACGAAACAACTTCTATAAACATTCTCAACAATGGCACATCGTCTTTAGAACATAATCAAACACCAAAAACAGAGATGATTGAAATAGAGATTGAGAATAATGAAGAGAATGCAACTGAAAGCCATCTGAATGACAGTATTTATGAAGAATCTCTGGAACAAGTAGATCAAATCGAAAGCACAACTCTTGACACAGAAAACGTTGACACTCTACAGCAAGACGAAATAAACATTGATGATGAATCTGTAAATGTAGAGTCTGTACAAAACCAACGATCTCTACGAGACAGATCATTATTACGTTTGCCACAACGGTACGATGACTTCGTGCTGGCAGCTGCTAATGAAGTTAACAAACACGGAGAACCTACTTCATACAAAGAAACTCTTACAAAAATTCAACATAAGTAACTGCAAGTCTGCACCGACACCCATTGTCAAAGAAAACATGGGAGGAGGAGATGAACAAGAAACACAAGCGGAACCAAGTTTTCCTTACAGACAGGCTGTAGGTGCACTGACATTTTTAGCAGTGGCCACAAAGCCTGACATATCTTACGCTGTCGGAATGGCATCAAGACATCTTGAAGCGCCAACCACTAAGGATGTTGCGCTCGTTAAACGAATTCTGCGCTATCTCAAAGGAACATCTGACGTTGGTCTGACATACACAAAGGACTCGCTAGATAATATACTTTGTTATAGTGACTCCGATTTTGCTGGAGATCAATCTACTGGCAGGTCTACATCTGGTATGGTGTGCTTACTCGCCGGAACTGCTATTAGCTGGAGATCGCAAAGCCAAAGTGTTGTATCCATTTCCTCGACGGAAGCCGAAACAATCGCAGCCAGTGAGGCTTCTCAAGAACTTATATGGCTGAACAGCCTCCTTAAGGACTTGATGAAACTGAATAAACCTACGCTTTATCTAGATAATGAGTCAGCAATCAAGCTATCACAGAACCCTAAGTATGAGTACCACAAGCGTACTAAACACATCAAGCTGAAGCATTTCTTCATCAGAGAATGTGTGGCCAATGGAGAACTTAAGAAGTTAAGCAAGTGTCTTCAGAGTTACAGCTAGCTGACATGCTGACCAAACCTCTCTATGGACCCAGACTGCAAGATTTGAGCAAGAGAGTCGGTCTCAACAAAATCTCTTGATTCTGAAAAAGTTGGGAGGGTGTGAAGACTGTATGTCTCTATGACCAGTCTATGACAAACTCTTTAGTCATATGATTGCACATTGACAAGATCAATATAATAACTAAATGTTGTTTCCTAGCAACGTGTCGTTGTTATTCTACCGACACTATGATTTCACTTGTAAAATATTTTCTCATTTATTATTTATTTATTTTTATTTATTTACACTTATAGTACACCAAAACAATTTCGTAAAGCTAATACATATAGTTATTATAATGAAGTTTACATTAGGCGGTCTTATTGCTAAAAGCAATCTCTTCCAGACAACCTTTAGTTACAGGAGAGCACGAAATACTTAATTTTACAAAAGGGCAGAGAAATGAGTAACTTAATTAACTAATTAAAAAAACAATACATGCTAATTTTATTATTCAATACATATTGTAACAATTATATAACTATATATATTTATATATATACACATATATGTACATGTATTCTATACATACAAATAAATATATACTAATACATATTTAAATTTCATAGATAAATTACGAAAAAAAAAATACAATTACAAAATGGCGAAGCGACAAAAAGAACACGGAAGGGAGGAACAGAATTACCGAGACAGAAAGTAGAGTTTCACTTGAGTTTTAAAGATAGGAAGTGACGGAGAGCGTTGTATAGGATCTGGAAGGGAATTCCACAAGTGGATGGCACGCAGAGTGAAAGAATTGGAGTAGAATTTAGTAGAGTGTGGAGGTACATGCAAACGGAGCGAAGTCGCTGAACGGAGCGGTCGGTTGTGTGTAGAGAACAAGTAGTGAAAAGGGGTTTGAAGATAAGTAGGAGATTTATGGCCAAATAATAAAGAATATAGAACGTGTGCGTCTCTACGACGGCGGACAGATAGCCATTTTAGTTCTTTCCGATACTGAGAGACGTGATCATATTTTCGTAGGCCATATATAAATCTAATCGCCAGATTCTGCATACGCTCTAATTTATTTAAAAGGTCGACATTGAGGTCAGGATAGCAGGAGTCGGCATAGTCGAGGATAGGAAGAAGAAGAGACTGGGCGAGTGCAATTTTAGTAGCATTTGGAAGGAAATTGCGGAGACGGTTTAAGGATCGAAGCAAATACTTTTCTGCTGACTTCGGAGACATGAGCTGACCAGGAAAGGGTGGTGTCTCAATTATTTTTGTGAGTAAACAAGCAGTGGTTTTTCATAGCTTACCTAATTCAAAAAGACGTAACGCCGAGATTTTTAACCGTATGGCTAAAGTTAATGCGAACTCCATCAAACATTATATGTGGCAATTGGTCCAAATTCACCCTCGAAATAAAATGAGGACTACCCAAAATAATGCATTGAGTCTTAGCAGGGTTCACCTGCAGACCATATGTAAAAGAGGTCCTTATTCGTGTTATTAATAGCATCATGCTTTATTTCTATATTTACTAGCTACAAATAATACAGCAGTTCAGTTTACGAATGTTTATTCTTGTATTACTTCTACTTCCACTGCGAACATTAAAATCTAAAATCAGTTCAAAACTTAAAATTTACTAGGCTGTACATCGATGTGATTCTCATGTGAATGTAACAAGGCAGTGGAAAATGTCCAGGAAAATCATCGAAGTATTATGTAGGAAAATGAAACTAGTTTTAAAACGCACCCCAAAACTAAATTATTTTTTAAAAATGGCAACATCACAGTGACGTGACGCTTGTTTTATGTCATTTGTGTACGTAAATAATTTGTATTTTCAGCGTTTCTGTACAAGTTTTTAATTGTAAAAGCTCAAAAATTACATTACATAACAGCAAACAACCCTTTGTGTATGGTGTGATTCATAGAATACAGACGAACATAATGTTTTAATGAAGGGTGTAGTGTGTAGTTCCGCTCGTCTGTAGGTATATTTAGTTCAACGACCTTGTTACTGACAGGTTCATAGTCGGTGGGACTCTATATTGTATGAAAGTGGTGCATAATTATTTAGCTAATAAGAAAACTACTGCCGAATATGGAGCCCTCGAGAGACCCAGGTGAGTTGTCACTTCTTTCCTAGAACCAAAAAACGCGCCCAATCTTCTTACAAGTGTACTCCCAACACTAGGTACCTAAGCATCTCAATCCTGACCTGAAACGACTAGCGTAAGTTAGGAGTATGGTCTCATTAAACTGGGTAAGTACAAGGTAAACTGGGTAGGTCCAGGAGCTTACAAGAGGTCATCTAATCTTACATTACGTCTAATCTACGCATCTCAGGAAACACTAAAGTTAATCTCGATTTTCCTTTTTATATCGTTGATGGCTTTTGAAATGGAGCGCAGCTTAGAGAGGAAACAGATGCATATTAAGCTTAAATATATATAGATGTAGAAACTTTGAACTTTTCTGGCAGATTTTTACTTGCTTATGGAGGACAGAATAGTTTAGTCCTGTCAAATAAGTAAACAGATAATAACATAAATAAGGAAATATATATTTTTTAAAGGCATAATAAACATTCGGTCCGCAAAATAACTACTTGAGCGGCAAGATTTCATGATTGAGCGGCAGAAAAACATGTCTATAAGCAGCAACTCAATACTGTAGGAAGAGTGTGGTACGGGGAGTTCTAAATGGAAGCGGGAGCGAGCGAAGCGAGCTCGGACTTGCGGAGCATCCCGACTCGGATCCGTTAGCTAAGCTCGCCTCCCCGCACAGTCGTAGTGTTAGGTTTAACATGAGAACACAGAAGTAGGAGCCCCGACCACTCAACACTGTAGGAAGAGTGTAGTACGGGGATGTTTAAAATAATTACAGCCATCCAGAATGACATAAATTGCTGATTGATTTTG
This sequence comes from Coleophora flavipennella, assembly GCA_947284805.1. NCBI lineage: Eukaryota > Metazoa > Arthropoda > Insecta > Lepidoptera > Coleophoridae > Coleophora > Coleophora flavipennella. The sequence goes on along the minus strand of OX369263.1, from coordinate 5,264,005 downwards.
AAATGTTTGCTGACCATGAGTTGCTGACCAATTAGCTATTTCTGCTGACCGATTAGCTATTTCTGCTGACCGATAATATTTTTCTGCTCACAGAAATAACAATACTATGCTAACCATTTAATTGACACCCATAAATAAGTGTGATACATTGAATAATTGATACTATTAAATCATCTCTGAAATCTTGCACATGCAAATACAGCATTGAACTAAAAAGCCCAAAATAAAACTAATTAGAAGAATTTAAAAACTGGACTGTGGTATACAGAAAAACTAAACTGAAAAGCAAAAAATATGCAGAAAAGACCAAGATTGGATGAGATAGAAGATATCACTAAAAATATTATGTATAAGATACAATCCAAATTTTAAATTAAAGGAAACATGGAAGCAGAAGGGATCATCCATATTTCTATAGATTTTAAATGTAAATGACAAGGACGAAAGTTAGGTGATTTCCAATGCTAGGTGACAAATCTGTGCATTAATACCTTTCATTTAAAAAATAAAATAAGCAAATCGTTTTGATAGAATGGCTGGATGGACTTATTTACATTGTAGTGGGAGTGTGTTGTGTGAGCCGCTAGCTGCTCGCGGGTGTAATTTCCAATGCTTGATTATAAAAAAAAATATAAGGCAAATTAAACAGCCCGAAGGACTCACATTAGATTTGATCACTTCTTTTTATATTAGATTCCAGCAGAAAACATTTTTCAACAATGATTTCTAGTATAAGCCAGTTAGTAAATGATACTCGCGAAAGTATGCCATGGCTGTACTATTTATTATCCAATTGTTATATAATATAAATTTCCTTGAATTCTTGTCTTGAAATAATCATCAGTTCCCTACATACAATTTATATGAGTCAAAGTAATTGTTTTGGTTGCTCATATATCCTTGCTTGGAAGAATTAATTATCCCTTCTAGTGGGAAGATCAAAGGCGGCCGCCGGGGCTCAAGTGGGGAGTGTAATTTTTATGAAATCTGATACCAAAATAATTAGAAACCTTTATTTTGGAAAAAAAATCTGTGGAATTACTCAAATAAACGATAAATATTGATGTATCACTCCTTCCGCAGTATTAAGGTATAGTTTAACAGAGATCAGAACAGTAGCAGGGAGATCAAAGGCGGCCACCAGAGTTCTATCCGTAATAGATAGATTTCCACTTCAGTGCAAATTTCGCTTCTATCTGTTACGGATAGATTCCCGCTATAAGGGTTTTACAAGTAATACCTTAAAAAAGTAATAATACAAATTGACTAATTCTTGTCAATCTTATCATGAAATTATCTTTTTTTGATAGTCTAGAATCTGTATTTCTTTTTTCTATTCATCTCTCTTTCTCTTTTAGTATGGGAGGGGGTTAATTTTTTTACATTTTGAATCTTTTTATTATAAAGGGTGCTAGTCATTTGAGGTATTTTTTTTATCATCTACCTACTAAAAACATTTTTTTCTTAAATGTTTGAAATAACATCATGTGACTTTATAATTTTTCAGAATTATTGATATTATATTTTTGTTGATTTGATTAATTAAACATTGAAGACACAATGGAAAACAAACCAAGTAAGGTTTTTGAAATTTCAGGAAGAGGGCAATTGAGGAATAATAATAATAATATATTAATGATCATTTATATGTCAGTTTTTGATGTAGTCAACTACCTATTATTGGTTAATTCGTAAGCTTATACCACATGGAATAAACATTCTACAGATAGATAGAAGATAGATTCATTATATAGATCTAATACCTAGTAGAGCAGACTAGAGTTGACTTGACTTATGGACAGATCTTCAAAGAATTAATAATGAAATTTTATGTAGTAATGACATATTATATCTCTCTATTTGAAAAATTGTTGTGCGACGCAAAATGCCTAAAATAACTTAATGCAATAAAAATTCTATTGATAAACATTTTATTGATAAGCATTAAATAAAGTATTATTGAGTATTATCCTAATAACACTAACAAATCTTGAAAAAATATGTCAACTGTCAATATAAATTATAGTTATTAGATTTTTTCATAAAAATGTTCTATCTATACCAACTGCAATAATATTTTATTTACATATGATAATGATGATTCATTTATTTTTGAAAAGACGACAGAACCCTATTTAGCGCGTGGTACAATACACACTTGTACACTTTATGTTTAGTTTTTTTAAAGATTTGATAGGTCTGTACAATTAAAATAATTACATAGTTTTGTTACAAAAGTTGTACATAGATGGCGCTTTTCATTTAGTATCGTTCTATTTCCCTAGATGGCGCTAGAATTATTAAATAATTTTATATCAACTTCTATGGGCTTTTTGCATAGCTATTACAGGTTTTGTTGTTACTTAATATCTGTATACAGCATGTGCGGTAAAGAGTAGGACAAACGCAAATGGGAATTAGGTTGACTTATGAGTTACGACTATGACATATCAAATAAGTTAAAACGTGAAAAGTCGATGGTTTACAAGTTATTTGCATTTGTGTTTTCTAATTTAGTATGAAATGTTTTATTTTGATTGTAAATAGGACAATGTTAAGTACATCTGAAAAAAATCTAAATAGTAAGACATATAACAAATTTAAAAGAAAAACTATCATGGCTAAGTAAGCTTTCTTGATTTAGGAGTAATAGTCAGATGTGCAGTTGTATTTGTAAAAGGTTCATAGATTTTCCATATAATGTTCTATTAGCAACTGCAAGTATTATTTTGTTTTAAAAGTATATATTTATTTTTGGAAAAACTACAGAACCCTACTTTGTGCGAGGCCAACTCGCACTTGGCTCGTTTTTTAGAGTTACATTTCCCACCCCTAAACTAGCTAAACCGCTATTTTAGCAAATTGAAAAGTTTTGAAAATTATAAGACCACGGCTAAGTAGGCTTTCTCAGTTTAGGAGTAACAGACAACCAACTTAAGATGAGTAGTTGGGTTCGTAAAAGTTCATAGATTTTCCATTCATAATGTTCTATACCAACTGCAAAAATAAAATGTTTTAAAATAATTTATTTTATGAAAGACCACGGAACCATATTGCACATGGTCCGACATGCACTTGGTCTGTCTTGGTGTTCCGTACCTCAAAAGCAAAAAGGGAAAAATGGAACCCTGATAGGATCACTCCATTGTCCGTGTGTCTTTCAAGACCCTTTTTCTCAGAAACGAGGGGAGGTATCAAGTTGAAATTAATATTGATTACTTAAGTCTAAGGCTTCGAACTGTACTCGCAAAGACACCAAAACCTGTAGGGTACTTCACGTTGTCCTAGAATCATGTTTGTCTCACAGCAAAAGAAAAGAAAAAATCCTTAGATTGTAAATTTATAGTATATATATATATATATATATATATATATATACATATATTTTCAAAAAACCTAAAAGCTTTTAGGTACAAGCTTTTATTTGAAAAGAGTTTTAATGCTCAAAAATCTAAATGCTCAAATAAATATAAAATGATTCACGGTTCCACATTCAAAGAAGATGAGCACAATAAAGTATAGTTGTTTGGATTGAAAAATAAACCTTGTTTCCACCTACAAAATTCAACATCAGATCAACTTCAAAGTACCAAATTTCAGCTCAATCAGACCCCTGGAAGTCTTTCTAAAATCGATCGCAAGATTTGAACTAAATAATCATACACACATTCAAACATTACAAGTTATATAAAAACATTCCATCTTCAGCATCATCGTTCCTTACCATCAGGTGAGATGATGCCAAGAGCTTATCAATTGTACAATAAAAAAATCCACTTAAATAACACATCATCATATCAGGGCGATAAGAAAACTCTGTGAATATTACCTGTTGCAGTTTAAAACACACAGTCCTTTAAAGGTAGGACAGACGGACGGACGGATAGTAATAGGGTCCCGTTGGCAACCCTTGGGTACAGAACCTTAATAAAATACCTCAAGTGTTTTTATGATATCTATCGGAAGTGTTCTCTTTAGTCTTCTGTAGGTAAAATTTGATGGTTCTGAAGTCTTCGGAAACTGGCTTGTTCGGGAGACTGGAAGTCGTCAAACCTGGGAGTGAGACGATTCGTAATTACAGCTTGTAGACATGGCTCATAAGTGACATGGGCTCGTAGTTCTTCAGCAGGATCTTATTGTCGCTTTTGAAGAAGAGAACCACCACACTGTTGTGCCATGCTGTAAGCATTTGTTGCTCAACTATAACGAAATTGTACAACTTCTGAATAAATTTTAGTACCTGTTTTCCACCTGCTTTCAGAAGCTGAGTCGTAATTCCATCCCATTATTACCCGATGCTCTTGTTTGTTTAAAGAGTTAGTTGTAATATTGTGCGGGGTGACATCTGGGATGTCTTCAGTATAGTGTTGTCAGGTCAATCTGGCTCTTGGTGTTAGCCAGAGTGGTGACGATTGGAAATATTTGCTGTCTTTTCGGTATATTTTTGAAATAGATTTTAAACTAACTTGAGATGAGCTATAGACTTAAAACTCAATAGCTCAAAACTAGATATAATAGAATTAAATATTCGACATAGTATAATAAAAAAGAATACTCGAGCTGTTGGGTACAAATTTTGCAATCGACTTTTCTAACTTCCCAACAAGTCTTAAAACTTTAAAATATAGCACAGAAAGTATGACAATGCAAAATGCTACAAAAAAAAAAAAAAAAAAAAAAAGATTTATTCTGTTTATTTGGCAAATATTTTGCAAGTACACAAGACTAAAAAGCAGATTTTTTATAAGTAACGCGTTTTTAAAACTGATTAAATAAATTGTACAGCCACACTCTCCATACTTTCTCGCGAAACTTTAACCATCTGTCGTAGTTGAGCATATACAAATCAACTACCTATAAACATTACACTTACTTAGTAACAGAAAAGAATACAGTGAAGTATATCTAGGGTTGCCACCTGCCACTTGACAATTGGTTACCAGCATCAAAAATTCGGGTTTAAGATATATATTTTTTACAGGAGACAATTAAAACGGCTTTATTTTATAACAAAATCTTTAATTTTAAATGGATACTTGTTGTAAACAGCTTTTAAAAGATTATCATTTTGTGAAGCAAATGTTTATATCAGCTTTGTTTACCTCATATTTAATTTTGCTAATTACGGGTTCCTTAATTTTTATAGCGCCAAAATTCCAGATAATTTCGGTTTGTATGGGAGGTACTTTACTCCGATTTTTCCTGAAGTAATTAAGTACCCAGTGCAGTAGACCTTATTAAGTCTTAGTTATCCACAAAGTTTCATTTAAATCGTTTTAGCCATTTTTGAGAAAAAGTATAAAACCGCCTGGATTTGTATGAGAGGAACCTTATTCCAATTTTTCTTGCAATAACAATTTACTGTGTGTTGTAGGCCATGTAAAGTTATGGTAACGTACCGAGTTTCATCAAAATCGTTAGGCCTATTTTTAAGTAAAATAAAAGTAATTTTTACTATATTGACAATTCTCAAAATCAAGATATGGGAAATTCGAAAAAAAACGGCTGGAGAAATAAAAATAATATTGTACTAACCCAAGTTTCACCCAAATCAGTCCAGTAGTTTAGCAACTAGAGCACCTGACGGACGTACACACACACACACACACACACATATTTTTGTTTTTTAGACTATCGAGTAGTGTAAGACAATCAATCTTCATCAAAATCTCAACTTGGGTTTTTTGTCATCACAATATCTTACTCACTTCGTGAAAGTAAAAAATAATGAATTGTTTTCCTATTACTCATAAGATTCAAAAAGAAAATCGTGGGGCATTTAACATTCACAAAATTTCAATGACAGTGTAAAACTATGATGTCAGACCTCTATTTTTCAAGCACAAAATATCGTTTTTGACAAATGATAAAAAGTAACTGAACTCTTATAACTTATAACTAGTTAGAGTCAATTTATTGTCCGTAGAACTGTTCAACCTCTTGCAAGCAGCTCAGGCTCAAACGATATGACTCTACCATCTTCTTCAGTTGGCTCTGTCTGTTTAGTCATCAAGTACTTTTGAGGACTGCAAAACGGAATAACCATGCTAAAAAACATTTTTTAGAGATCTGTACCTAAAACAAAACGGGACCCTATTAAAAAATTAAAATTTTAATATTATGTTCGAAAATATAGCTTTTTTTTGAATTTTTTTTTTTGTTATTTTGATTGTATATCATTATACAAACAAAATATTTTATAGATACCATAAGTCTCAAGTTGCTAGAAGTTGTTGAAGTTAACGTTTCAGTTTTCTTTAATAGTTATGTGGAAACTAAACTTACTGGCCGATTTTCAAATGAAAAAGGAAAAAAATAAAAACACATTCAGACTTAAAAAAAACAATTCATTAAATGCATAATTTAGTCAATTAATTGGTTGTGTTGTGAATTCAAAGGTGTAAAAATAGGGTATCATTTAAGTAACAGGAGCCATACATTGGCCATTGACTGGTGTCGTAATGAATTCCGCTGGAGGGAATCGCGAAGTCGCCATACTTTGACCACAATGTTTAATTTATTGAGGTACGGAAGCTTCACGAAGCCTCACAAAAAACATTCCTTCCTCATCTGTGCTTAGGCGAAAGTAGAGGACATTTCGAACAATTTTTAAGATAAATTTAGTTTTGTGGGACTAAGGAAAGTGGCAGATTTTTGGTTTTGTTTCCATCCTATCAATTGGATAATAAAATGTATCTTTAATAAAATGTTAATTTTAACAACTTGTAGCAACTTCAGATCTAGGATCTCCACACATTTTTTGGTTTATTTCGAAATAACAAATATTTTTTTTCAAAATTAGCCATATTTCGGAAACATTAAAGATTTTTAATTTTTTTTAAAACGCCATTTTTATTTTCTCTTAAATTGAGATCACGGTTCCTCAGAGAGTTTTTCTCAATCTCTTATAGTTTAGAGTTTCCCTGACCTTTAACTGACCCTTAAAAAAAACTCACCCTAACATATTTAAAAGTATTGAAAAAAAAGGCAGAAATCGTATTGATAGGGTGGAAGTGGAAGAAATGACAAACAAACAATAACAAAAAGTAAAAATAGACAAAAAAGATGATATAAAAACAGATTGAAAATAAAAATCAAAAATATTTACTTTGTCACAATGAAACTCGGTACGTTACCATAACTTTACATGGCCTACAGCACGCAGTAGTTTGTTATTTCAATAAAAATCGGAATAAGGTACCTCCCATACAAATCCAGGTAGTTTGTTACTCTTTCTCAAAAATGGCTCTAAAGATTTTAATGAAACTTTGTCAATAACTGGGAATTATACTGTACTGAGTACTTAATTATTCCAGGAAAAATCGGGGTAAAAAACCTGCCATACAAACCGAAGTTATTTGAAAATGTTTCATAGTCTCATATACCTTACCTTACTGTATTTTTTAGTACTAAGTGTAATGTTTATAGTTGATTTGTGTATGCTCGACAACGACAGATGAAAGTATGCACACTGTGGCTGTACATTTTTTTTAAGAATGTAAGGCGAATACCTATTACATAAAGTTTTCCGAGGAAACGACATTTGACCCACCAGACAAGTACGCATCATGATTTAACACAGTGAGTTAACTTACCATATTTATTACCACTTGTTTATCGAGATTAAAGTACCTGTATTATTTCTGAACCCGGACTTTGGTCTACTCGAGGACGAAGGTTGGCCATCTTAAAAATCTTTACATTTTGGCATGTGAATTTCTTATTGTCAAAAGTTAGGCAATATTCACATTCACAGTCTCATTGTAACCGTTACGGCCTGCGACATTGCGAAATAATAATTACGGCAGCAATAAGTGATTATCTATATAAATAAAAGAATGTAGTGTTAGTTACACCATTTATAACTGTGTGTCTGGGTGTTAACTATATATATATATATAGTCTCTGGTCACCGTAACACAGGGAATCCTACTTTGGGACCAGATGACTATGTGTGATTTGTCCCAGAATATTTATTTATTTTTATAACTCGAGAACAGCTGGACCGATTTCGCAAATTCTTTTTTTGTTGAGTTAGTTATTGTCAGGAGAAGGTTTAATGGTAGGGTAGGGTAGTGTAGTGTAGGGTAGGGTACAGTGGGGTAGGGGAGGGTAGGGTAGTGTAGTGTAAGGTGGAACGAAGTTCGCCGGGACAGCTAGTTGATTATAAATGAGTATTTATTGTCAAACGCGCCTCATCTTCACCATCATGTAACTACTCGTACCTAATAGAGTAGACGCCCCTAATAGCAGCCTGTTTCTAGTTGCAGCCTTTCTGCTTAAATAAAAAGGTTTCTACTGACAATACCAGTGAATAGTATCAAAAAAAACTTAATATTCTGCACAAACTACGTACCAAAAATGGTCAGTTTAGGATTGAACTAGAGAACAGACTCAAGTCGGATATTTCACAGTTTTTTTACTAAGTTTGAGAGCTTATAAAACGAGGTATTTTTTACGATTCTTAAACTCTAAATTTCGTGATTCGTTTAATTATGGATACAGAAGTATCAATGCACAAAATAATCACATTTTAATTTGGGGGAATGTATGGAGCACACAATGGCAGCACGGAGGGCTTCTATTTCGTTGAACAGAGTACCTTATAACAGCCACACCTTAAAAATAGAGGATGTCACAAACTTGGATTGTATGTAAAAAAATTGAATAATGTTAGGTTTTATTTTGGATCGTGTAAGGATTTTACTTTTTTAGGGTTATGTACCAGGTAATGCTAAGCCTGCGCTGTCTGTCTGTTGGTCTATCCGACCTTTTAAAGGCTGTATCTTTGGAACGGTGGTATGTAGCTGGCTGAAATGTCAACAGATAGGTATGTGTTGTTATGGGGGTTTTTCCAAGAAATAATAACAACCTATTAAAATATTTAATTTTCCATTTAAATAATTGGAAACGCTAAATACGTTGAAAAAACCGACTTCCATCGGAACCACTTGGTACAAATTTACATTATTATTTATGGTTTTTATTAATTTTCTAAAAAAGTACTACACCGATTTAGATAAAAATTATATAGGACCAGCCAGGGAGTATATACCCTATCAAATAAAAAAAATCATGAAAATCGGATCTAAACTTGCGAAGATATCGCGTAACAAACATACAAAAAATCGTACAGTCGAATTAAGAACCGCCTCCTTTTTGGAAGTCGGTTAAAAAAAAGACGCAACATCACATGCATAATCCTTGTTTAGTTTTTATTGTCTAAACTTGTTTTTCTATATTTTAATTTACAACTTTTTTAGTAAGTTTGTTTGTATTTATTTTATTTTAATTTAATTGGAAGACTAACATATATGTAGCCATCATATGAGCCGAAAAACGTCCACTGCTGGACAAAGGCCTCCTCCAAGGATTTCCACGACGACCGGCCTTGCACTGCCCGCATCCAGAGGCTTCCCGCGATCTTCACCAGTTCGTCGGTCCACCGCGTGTGAGGCCTGCCTAGGCTACGTCTTCCGGTGCGCGGCTGCCACTCGAGAACTTTACTGCCACACGGCCATATGTTCTATATATACATAATATGTAGTATGATCGGTAGAGTTGTTTAAATTTATAACTCATTTGTTAGATATATATTATTCTTTCAAACCAACAATTTATAAATCATTAATTCGTTTTTTTTTCTTTTATTTCAATTTAATTCAATAAATATTTATTCAAAATAGGTGGAAATTACACTTTTTCTGATAGTTATAAAATAATAATATCAATGTCATTTGTGAAGAATCAAGAAATAAACAATAATTAGTTAATAACGTCAATATTAAATCCTTGATATGAACCAGATTATGTCATTAGAACATGAAAACAATATGACAGGAAAAGTTATACACAAAAATCATTTAATGCATTTAACAAGAGTAGGCCAATTTCAAACTAACAGTCCAACACAAAAACTCCGAAGCCATGACCATACACTAGGCTGTTATTGTTATTAGGTACACCAAAGGCTGTCTCTGGGTACAACAGGGCTGGTATTAGAGCTAAAGGGTATTTTTCTATTTGTTATCATTAAAAAAAAATCTATCAAATTTATGAATAATAACGGTTTTAATTATATGTAATTCCAAGATAAATAACCTACCTACCCATTTATAAAATCGCAATATGTGCTGGGACACATAGTAGAAGTGAAACTTCAACGGACAAGTGGAAAAACGAATGGCAACGGACAAGTGGAAAAACGAATCGCAACGGACAAGTGGAAAAACGAATCGCAACGGACAAGTGGCAAAACGAATCGCAAAAAAAATTTGACTTAAAGTTTTACGGGCAGGTTATCAAATTGGACAAGTACATTAACAAAATTAAAAAAAAATATTTCCAAAATAATTCCCAAAAAAAATATTTCAAAAAATATCCCTCTGCCACTGCCGCCTCTCACCACGCGATATATCGTCTACCTTCACCACGCGGCCGTAACGCTTTTTCGTGACAGAAAAAAACTCCCCGTCTATATGTATAGAAGTTTCACTTAAAAAAAAATATAATGTGACATACGGTTAGAGCAGTACGAATTTTTAAAGTTAAAATTTGCACTAAAAGGCTGCAATTTAGGGCGTCCACCCTACACATCTGCACCTCTAATCTACGGTTGCATTCCTTCAATCTGCAACGAAATACCTACCATAATATAATACTATTCAGCAGTTCATCATTGCTCATATAATGTTAATAATATGTATTTATTTATTTAACCGAAATCACAGATTTAGCTCTAATGAAAGTCAACGTAGGATGTTTGGACACAATTGTCACATAAGTTAAGACTAGTTGGTCCTTCGAGGACTCACGTGTGTTGCGGTGCGCCAGGCGACGCGGGCGGTGGGCGAGGGGCGCAGCCGTGTGCAGTGGACCACTCTGCGTCGCACAAGGTCAAGGAGAATGATTAACAACGAAAATACAGCAAAACAAACGGTGGCGGAGTGGCGCGGGGCCTGGGCGAGCCGGCGCGCCGCGCGGCAGTCAGACCTTCAACGCCGCACGCACCGGCCGCGAGTGCGAGCTCGCGACGATCTCGAAAATCGATGCAGGATACGCGACCGGCGCCCAACACCGTCCGCAACACGTAATTGCGACAGTGACCCCTATTGAGTGACGTCACGACGACCCCATGTGTCTTTTCTTGTTGGATGCATAGTGCTCTTCAACTCCACTACAGTAGGGTTGTTCCGTGACTCTACATCAAATTCGGATATCGACAGAATCATTAGCAGATTTGAATTGGTGATATTTCAGTTCGGCAGATTCTTTTAGTTCAAGTTTACAGGTTCCATTGTGAGATGTGAACTACGTGCAGTGTAATTAAAGGTGCAATCTCAAGAAATGTTGAATTTTTACAGTGTATGAAATCTTTCAACTCTTTGAATAGCCTATCCGTTCCACCACATCAATCCCAACGTTATTGCTTGAATCGAGTTACTATAGCAACACACAACACATAGTTTTTTTCTTATGTAACAAGTTGAGCTGTTCTGATGTATAATTTTCTCCATTATGCTTCAGATTGATAATGATATCGTAAAAGTCCGGCAAAACTATCGGTACTTACATATGTCACGATACCAACATACCATCTAGATAAGTAAATCCAAAAATTATCTTGTCGGTAAGAGCTACTGCCCCATCGTGCAAGTCGTATTGTTTTTATGCCCTTTTATCTTTATCTGACACGACTCATAAAGAGCATTGGAAGGTTGCAAGTATATTGACTCTTTAAGTTTTGAATACCTATGTTTATCTCCTTTGAGCAAGCAGGTACCCATTTTTTCGTGATTAGACATGAATTTCCTCTTTTGACGTCAAGATGATGTAAGCTCGTCATAACTTGGTGACTAGACAGTGCCAAAAAGCATGCTGATGGAATAATATATTCCTTTCATCGCCGCAATAAAGTAAAAAGCTTGCTGATGGAATAGGATATTCCTTTCATCGTCACAATAAAGTGAAACGCATGCTGATGGAATAGGATATTCCGTGAAAAGCATGCTGATGGAATAGAATATTCCTTTTATCGTCACAATAAAGTGGAAAACATTCACTTTGGTCATCCATCACTGTAGTAAACTCTGCAAATGAATTGAAAGTGATCACGAGACTAAAGTAAATGTGACTCTCACAGCAATTTAGTATGATGGTTTACCTATGTTATTTGCTATTTATTTCTGTGTAATAGGTAAAACTCTGAGTCTTTAAACATCAAAATGTTACTTAATCAGCACTATTATACATAGAACTGTCACAAAATTTGGCACCGTATAATGTAAAAATCGGCAAAGTGCCTGTCGGACCACGCATAATGATGGGTTCCTGAGTCATTACTTGAGAACTGTTTGTCTTAGTAAACACTAAATCGTTTTCTACGTCCAGTAGTTTTGAAACACCAGGGACAAGTTCTGAACAACTTTGACGAACTATTTAGGTATTGGGATCGGCACACCAGACAAAAATACGTTGTTAGAAAGCTTACTTCATTTCAAAAGACCAATTAAGTGATAAAATACTACACACGAGGGGTTAACAAAAATATTTTTTCGTGCTGCTTTAATACTTGCACCATTTTTATTTGACAAAATGACTCTATTTTTCATTTTACGTAGCATATAAAAATGTAACTACATATTTTTAAACCGTCGTTATAGAAGAGGAAGTGCAGTTAAAAATAACTTTCACTTTTTTGGGAGAGGTGGGGTGGGGTCTATTTTTTTCCTTGAACAAAATAATTTTTGTTAGATCATATTAGAAATATTATTATCCGTATTTTTAGAATATTAATTAAAGAAAAGGTGTTCAAAGAAACCTCTAATTGATTTAATGTGACCTGTTTATTATTCAACGATACCCCACTCAAAGAAGGTACGAGTACATAAAAATATATTTCATCTCCCTCTTACATATAGGGGAGGCTATCCTAAAAAAATATTTAACATGTTGACTTCATTCTCCATTCCAGGTCATAATTTTACATATGTGTATCAAATTTTATTACGGTAGGTCTAATAGTATAGCTGAGAAAATTGGCATTGACATACGGTCGGACTGACATGACGAAATAATAAGGGTTCCATTTTTTACCATTATGGCTCCGGAACCCTAAAAATGTTTTGTTTGTACTAACTACAGGCTTGTTTTTTTGTATAGCGGTTACTAAAGACGATTGTATCATTGTCAAGGTCTTCTACTTTATTAGAATTCATTGCCGCCCTCATGCTAAATAACTTTTGGAATACTTTATATCGTACTTTACTTTTTGTTAATGTTTGTTTACAGCGTCTTCATATGCTACCTTGGTTCCTTTATTATTATACTTATATATAAAATTCGAAAATTTAAGTTGCATCAGTCGTATTATTCTGGTCACTTTTTACACGTTTGAAATTGCGTGACTATAACGTCTGTCTGCCTTGCTTGTGGAATTCGTCCTTCCAGTTACCTTAAAGATCATTAATATACACACATATTTGGTTTATCGATGGAATTCTATATCTGTATTTTTTTAAACAAAATATTGTCAAATACAATTCTTGACGTAAGTCTCTTTACACACTGGATTTTCAAGTGGTATTAGGTTGCTGCATGTTATAATTTTTCATTATCACCGTTTACGTAGACATCGTAAATGTGATTATCGTTTAGATCATGCATAGACAGATGTTCGTTTGTTCGTGATCGAGGCGGCCTGCGTCGGCGGCGGGCGTGACGCTCGCGGATTCTGCCACTCCGCCGGCTTGGTCACGGCCAAGGTCTTTTGTGATGTACCTACAACATTGTGCTACACTGCGCTCCTCGTTATCGCTATTATGTAATTGCTCATTGCTTGTGTTATCTAAATAATAGAATTAACATTGAGTTTACTTTTCTTTTAAGTCTCTTTCTCTTTCAGTTCCATTTGAGAACATTCATAATCAGTGATCAGCGTCAGGGTTTCTTTGCTTATTTCTGATTGTTTCTTATTGCTTTTTGCTTCATCATCAATAATTGATTGTGCGTCATCAAAAGGTATTAAATGACCTTGTTCAAGACTAATATTTAGAACTCAGACCAGAATGATGATTTCCGAATACCTTTTTCTAGGGAGTGGTATTTGAGTACCTACCTAAATAACTTCACTACGCAGATAAAATCAAGATGCCTTTTATTAAGTTTGCGAAGCTAACAATAGCTCGTTATACCATATCGAAGTGCGTCGTTGAATTACAATGCAGTTAAATCTTTACATCTCACTAATTAATATGCATCACATCGATTGCTATTGATCATCGAAAACATGAATACTCAACAAGCTTTAATTTATCAGTTATCTAGTTTCTGGTTGTTTTAGCTAGTTTAGTTAGTTTTTTTCTATTTCGGGAATATTACCAGACCATCCGGACTACCTCTAAGATTTCTTTGATCCTAATATCAGCGGTGAATGTTTGCAGATAATATATTATCATGCATGATGAATCCTAATCCGGGCGGTCCCTTTATTTATACAAGTACATACTATGTCTTGGAAGGCGGTCGCCATATCTTGAGCTTTTGAAATCAAGTAAACTCGGAGTCCAGCGAGAGTTGATCTGTAAGAGCAGCAAAAAACACCTGTAGCCGTCAGCGAATTTGCCAAGGTCGCAGTCCCCCGCGGCGCGCTTCTCTGCGTTCCGTTTACCCATATCTCGCGGCGAGTGCACGGCGCGCCGCCGCCGCCCCCGCTCCCTGACTCACCGCCGGTCTCACCGCACGCCGCCGCCGCCGCCGCACTCCGCATGCCGTCCGTACAGAAGGTACAGAGGCCAGCTCATCAAGCTGTAAACTCGCAGTGCGATTCTGATCCATACGCATTCGCCATAAGAACGGTACAAAGTCTTAAGTGTGTAGCTTGATGTGCTGGCTTGTGTATACATGGCACAGTTCGTCCGCAGCTCCCCAGTGGTCACTTCTAGCTATACTATTGTTTGATATGGCCCGCTCTGCTCCTCTGCTAAAATGTAGCACCTCAGGCAGTCTTCGTAACTAGGCCAGTGTATGATCAGCAGCTAACGTGGTCTCTACCAAATTTGACATTTATATTATTTACCGCTAAAAGGGGAAAACTCGTGAACTTTACGAAGTTCTTGCGCATACGACGCGACGTCGTTACTGTCATGTTAATTGCAGCTGACGGGATTGTCAGTCAAGGTTGGCGCGGATCGATGCGGCGAGGAGGGGCGTCGGCGGCGGCGGGCGTGTCTCCGGCACTGCACATGCAGCTATGCACGTTACACGTCACCGTGTTTGTTGCAAAGAAAGTGAACGAAAGTGGGGACATTCCTTTATAGCAAGCAACGCAGTCGCAGTAACTTAGCTCTCCACTCTCCGGTCTAGTTTTTGCGATAACTTATTATTATATGTACGGTTATGCAAAAGTGAACAATTGAACATGAATGGTTAAAACATTTGTAAAAATAGACTGATTGTTTGTTCAGGTTTTCAGTAGCTAGACTTTTGTCGATGCTCGATTACTCATTTAATGGCGTGTTGAAGTCTAGTACCTTGTTGTTCCCTTTATGTAGACATATGGAAATAACCACGGAACTCCATTTAATTTAATACATTCTCCGTAAGTAATGTAAAAGCGCTTGTGGTTCAAGTCAGTCCTTTCAGCTTTTGTCGCAATGTCATAATGGATTTGCTTTTACTCATTCTAATAACAAAGAATACTAATAGAGCGTTTAATTCAATTACACATTTAATAGCAGGGTTACCCATATTATGGTGATCCGTGTCGCACCTACCAATTAATCAATATTACCTCCTGTACTTACGTACATATACTCACCGATTGCTTTAACGGTGAAGGAAAACATCGTAAGGAAACCTGCACACACCTGCGAAGAAACTCGAAGGTTGTGTGTGAAGTCGACCAACCCGCACTGGGCCCGCGTGGTCGACTAAGGCCCGATCGCCCTAATTCAGGGTAAGCTCGAGCCCCTCAGTGGGGACGTATATTAGCTGATTTGACCTCCTGTGATTACCTACACGAATTTTGTATGGAAAGGTGTTTTCTCAAAAAAATAGAGGCTATCGATTTCATAGGTTGTTAGCCGTCGGAGTTACCGGTGAGTGACAGGCCGGGGAATCTAACGCACAGGCCTCCGACTCCGCCATCCTACATCACCGTCTAGAGGATATAAGATTTGCGGCTCAATGGGTTTCTTTGAATTGAGCTGGGCGTGAATAACTCTAACCGCCCACATGGTGAATGAGTTAGAGGATTATTTTACACATCCCCTAATGGCTTTGAGCTTCCTTATCGCGGATCTTGGCTATTTAGTCTGGCTGGACAAAAAATAAATTGTATAAATATTGTGCGCCAAAGTTGCAGTTTTTAATAATTGTATTAATATGTTAAGTAAAATGTTACAAGATAGGACTATTACCGACTGCCCAAAAAGGAGGGTAATGTTTTTCGTATGTATGTATGTTTGTCTGTTCCTTGGGCTGAAAAAAACGGCTTGATGGATTTTGTTACATTCGTCTTGATTCCGTGAATGACATAGGATATTTTTTTTACCGGGCTTCCCTAAAAAGAGGGGTAATCGGGTTTTTTTTTCAATTGGTTAGGTGGTATGAGTAGGTAATAGGTGTTTAAATTACATTTGAAGAAGACTTACAAAAGGTTATCGCTGGGTTAACTTTATAAATTATGTACAATCAATTTTATGTGACTATATTACACTTGTGGCAAGCAACAACAGTAAAAGTAGATAAGTACTTATTACAGGAAAAATTTGAAGCTTCACGAGTTTTTTTTCTTTCTTTTTTTTATTACAAATTTGATAGCGTTTGGATGCACCTTACCTGATGGTTAGTGTCGATGCAGCCGAGGATGTAACACGCCAACCCAAATAGTGCCTATTCACTCTCGTCTTGAAGATTCCTAAATTATACGAATCGGGGAATACAGTCGCCGGATAAAAAGAGGGGTAATTTTTTTATGCACTCGGGTTTTTGATTAAATTGGTTAGGTGGTAGGAATCGAGTTCACGACACATAGTATCGGATTTATGTGTGTACAATCGACCGGTTCTAAGCGCTACACTTGTGGCAAGCAACGACAGTAAAAGTAGATAAGTATTTATTACTGGAAAAATGTGAAGCTTCACGAGTTTTTTTTCTTTCTTTTTTTTATTACAAATTTGATAGCGTTTGGATGCACCTTACCTGATGGTTAGTGCCGATGCAGCCGAGGATGTAACACGCCAACCCAAATAGTGCCTATTCACTCTCGTCTTGAAGATTCCTAAATTATACGAATCGGGGAATACAGTCGCCGGATAAAAAGAGGGGTAATTTTTTTATGCACTCGGGTTTTTGATTAAATTGGTTAGGTGGTAGGAATCGAGTTCACGACACATAGTATCGGATTTATGTGTGTACAATCGACCGGTTCTGAGCGCTTTAAGGCGGTAATATTACAGATTTTCGTTGTTTTTGACGTCGATTACTCCTAAACGATAGAAAACCCAAGGTTGAAATAAAATACGAATACGATTGTTGATGATGTTTCTTAAAGTCAAAAACTATTAGAATCACGTTTTGGCTCTATAGAAAAAAATCCCAAAGATAGGTGTAGACCGTTACTTTCAACTCTAGTTATTACTAATATTCTGAAGTATAAATTTTTAAAAATTTACAAAAATATTTGTTATGATATTACAAAGTGAGCGATGTAATTATTTTTTAAACTTTCATTGTATTTTTTGATTGAAACGAAAAACCATTGAAAAAGTGTGGTTATTTTCTTTACTCTTTACACGTAAAGAAAAAGACAGAGACAACTGTTCCAATCAATACCTCGTCTTAACGGGTTGTTCCCTGATCTACTTGACCGCACAACAAACCGCCCACAGAAGTAACTACCCTTCAAAGTGTTTATTTGTGTTCTGTCACTTTGGATCCCAAGGGGCAATCTTGCTGATTTGCTAATTTATACCAGGCGAAGTAAACACTTTGCAGAATTTAGAATCGACAGATATTAAAAAAAATCGGTCAAGTGCGAATCGTTCTCGCGTTCCAAGGGTTCCGTACTACTACACTTCTCCACATAACTATGACAATGATACCTATTCACATTTTAAACAAAAGACATCAACGCTAGCGACTTAAGTATACTTTTTTTTGTCTTTCAGTTGGGACTCCTTAGCAAGGGTACGACTCACACTTGGCCAATTTTTATTATTTGTTGTTTTACTTCAGTATAAGTACTATAAAGACACTAAGTTTCATGCCTGTATGTATTACCGTTTTTAAGAGAGAGCTAAATAAAAAATCCTTCTGAAGACCTGTAAAAACACTTTTTTTTATTTTTTCACTTTTTCTAATTTTTTGTATTTTTTGTTATAGCGGAAACAAAAATACACAGTCTGTGAAAATTTTAACTATCTAACTATTACGGTTAATGAAGTACAGCCCCATGACGGACGGACAGACAGACAGATAGACAGCGGAGGCTTATCAATAGGGTACCGTTGGTCACCCGTTGAGTGTATGGAACCATAATATACTAAGCGGCACAAAAATAAACAAACTTATTTTTTTCAGTAGTTTCTTTTTAAAATGTTCATACAAAGCGAGGATTCGAACTCCATTTTTTTAAAAATCCATATTTGGAAAGCCCTTGTCATTATCTCACCTTTTGGTGCGTGACGATGATGCCGAAGATGGAAGCGGACTTTCCAAGATTCCCCAACGCAATAGGGAACTGGCTATGTTATCTTCATGCCGACGACATGCACGTTTCTCCAGTGATTAATACCTAAACACTAAACAGTCCACATTTTGAAAACTACTGAACCGATTTTGATGAAACTTACTGTTCTCTAAGTTGAAAGATACTTAATCCAATAAAAAATGCATTTCGATTTCTAGTTTTTGTGAAATGTGTGGACAAACATACAATACATACATTTATGAATATTGGCACGAATACAATATATGCGAATATTTCAAACAATATTACATACATACAGGTCGAATCAATAACCTTCTTATTTGAAGTTCTTATTGAATTTCTGTGTCGCTGAGTGTAGATTTAAAATGAAGTAAACAAATCATCTTCGAGAGCAGTCTTCGGATCGACTCGACTCCTACGCAAGCAAACCGCGTGTAATGAATGCGCTTTAGGTCCTTTAAAATCCTTTGATGGTTGTTTAATTATGGTTTGCGTCTGCATAAATAGGTGTTGACGACCAATTTGAATTTGGGGATCTTAAGGGCGAGAGTGAATAGGCATTATTTGAGTGTGCGTGTACCTTCCTCGACTACATCTTCACTTACCATCAGGTGAGATATAGTCAAACGCAGTAACATTTTTAGTAAAAAAATAAATAAGACATTTATGGCTTGGTTTATGGTCGAAAAAATACTCTTGTTTTTTAATATTTCTTACCTCGTCCAGCATATTGTGGATATGACTTTCATTTTGACCAGATAATTTGAATCTCTAATTAAAGCAGTTGAATGTTTGTTTGCGGACTGGCGGCGATGGATGAAAAAAAAAGATTATTTAAATTGCGCTAGTTTCTGTGTAGTGAAGTGACATAGCGAAAACGTTTATTTTATATGGCAGAGGCTAGCGCGGGGAGTACAGTCCGTGAGTGACGCAAAACTTAATTACAGAAACGCGTTACGAAGGCAAACTGCTAACCACTACAATTATTTAGATGATTTCTATGTATATGTAGTTATAAATAATGTATCTGAAAATGTAGTATGTATTATTTTGTTCAAAACGATACAATTTGCAGAAGAGTGGCAAAAACTGCGAGTTATTGCGACTCGTTTTCCATCATAAAGTCAGATTTATACATAAGTTGATTGTATGCAGACCTTGAGTTGGCGAGGCCTTCACGCCACCGGTAACTGTGCGGAAGTTGACGGGTACTTTTTTTTTGTTAATTTCGAGCTGGTCGCGTTTTGGTGCGCATTAGTCAGCTCAACAATGTTCAGTATTCTTTGGCTCAACTAAGCTTCGTTTTGACGTGTTGTTGACGTGGAGCAGCGTTATCGCGGGTGCAATAACAGCCGCTATCACAAAGTCACAACGATGTCTGCTTTGTCCTCCGCGGTTCTGCGTCGCATAATCACTTTCGCTTCTGTATTTTGTCGCCTTGTTATTCGCAGTTGAGACGCGATACGTGACTGTTACCGAATTTTAGATCCATATATCCGATTTTTAAGCGACTTCCAAAAAGGAGGAGGTCCTCAATTTGATTCGATGTTTTTTTTTATGTGTGTTACCGCAGAACTTTTGACTGGGTGAACCGATTTTTATAATTCTTTTTTTATTTGAAACCTAGTGCTTCCCGTGTGGTCCCATAATATAAATTTTATCAAAATCGGTGTTGTACTTTATTATAAAATTTACCAAAACCAAAAAATTATAATGCAAAAATGTACTAAGTTGTTGCGATGGAAGTCGGTTTTTAACGTGTTTAGCGTTTTTACATAGTGGGGTCGTGGAGTGACGTCATTTGTTAATGAAAATTGCAGTTTAACAAGCGTGTGCAAGTAGTAGTGATGTGAGGATGCTAGTGCGCGATGTCGAGTGTGGCGAAGAAGGACAAGCCGACGATGTCGGTGACAGCGCTAATCAACTGGGCGCGGCCCGCGGCGCCGATGACCGCGCAACCTGCGCCTGCGCAGCCAATGCAGCAGCCTAACCTGATGCAGCAGTTCCCTACGCCGACCATGCCCACTGTTGACTGCTCTCTGGACATGCAATGTAAATACCCTATTCTTCTACTGTTCCTCACCGATTATTATTTTAAGTAAAGCAGAAAACAAGTTGCATAGTTATAAAAACTTAAATATAAAATAGTAGAGATTTAGGTATGTATTACGATCCCTAACCAGCTTTCAGCTTAAAAATGTTTCGACCTACTCGTCTCCTCGATAAACGACAGCTGCCTGGAAGAAATCGCTTGAAGCGATAAGGCTGCCTTTACACATAATTGCTCTGTTTTATAGCGAGATTCATTCTACAATTGTTTTAGAACTTCTATAATGGTTTTTTTTTCGAGGGTGGTCACTTCGTCCACACGCATTTATTCTTCTGTATATTTATCATACATAATGGTGGCGTCTTTTATTGAGAATTTTTTTCTTGTTTTCCCAGTTACTTACAATGTAGAGTACAGTCAGGCCCAAGGAAAGTCGGGGCAAGTAACTAACCAGTTCATTCATAATTCACCTGCACGTGTCGACTCCACCAAGTGAGAAGTGGGACGTACTCAGTGGAGTCTTAATTAAGACTCTCAATTGAGAGACGATAGCTGTGTACCGTGTGATAATCTCGTCTCGCTTTTCGCTACTAAAGTGAAAACTGTTATTACGTACCTACGATTTAATTCCAACCGCGTTTCAGCCTCTTTGACTGAACGTGATTGTGATGTTGATTATGAGTTCTTGTGGTAGTTACCTATAGACTTGGACAAATCTGGTAACGATAACGGAAATGTTTTTTATATTAAATTTTTGAGTGCATTTGACTATGTCTCACTTGATGGTAAGTGACGATGTAGTCGAGGATGGTACACGCAAACTCAAATAATGCTTATTCACTCTCGCCTTTAAGATCCCCAAATTGTAGGAGTCGGGAAACACAGGCGCAGGCAAGGAGTTCCACTCCATCGCTGTCCGCATAATAAATGAGGAAGCGTAACGCTTCGTGCATATAGGCTGAATATCAACAACAAAGGGGTGGAACTTCCTCCTGCGTCTCGTTGACCGAAGGTGGAATGGAGCTGAGGGAATGAGGTCGTGAAGTTCTTGAGCACACTCTCCGAAACTAAGGATAAACTTAGGTTGAGAGGATAAATGGCAACCCTCTAATGTTAATAAAAAAAAATAAAAAAACCTCTGACTCAGCCATTTCTCTTATCGTTATTATGTAAAAACTGACCAAATATTCGTTTGCGTTATGGAACAACGCCCGTTAGTAGTAGGAATAGCGAGAGTTCTGGACCAGGATCCCACCCCCTGCTGCAGCCCCAAAGTTGCCTGGAATTCCTATCTCGGAAACGCTTGAAGATAGCGAAATGGGACCACGCGCAAACGATTTAAATGGGGGGCGACACCATTATTTTTATTGCTTTTGTTTAGGAATTAATTTCCGCCATTTCCAACTTCCAACGTCCTGATCCAGAATTCCTACTACTAACGGGCGTTGCTCCATAACGCAATCGAATATTTGGTCAGTTTTTGCATAATTGTCATGAGTAACAAACTCAGCCATTTCCCTTATCGTTATTTTTGGTCACGATAACTAGTTTTTCAGGCGCTTTATGTACATAACATAATGCAACCACTTTGCGCAGGCAGACCGATGTATTTAACATGAGAGGGTTGCCGTTTATCCTCTCAACCTAAGTAGATCCATTTCCGTTATCGTTACCAAATTTGTCGTTACCTCCTAGGGGGCCGTCCATTAATCACGTGATGTGTTTTTAGCGTTTTTTAAGCGACTTCGGTCCTGCTTTATTCCCATAGGAGTTTGAAAAATTAATTTACTTAATTTGACCATTTTAATCTGTCCCTGTGTTGTGTAGAAAATCTTATTACCCAATTTATTTATTTTACCCTTTGCCTGCGACTTAGTACCCGCTTTATTCTCTGTCCCGTGGAAATAAAAAATATATTTATTTTAACCATCTTAATCCGTCCCTGTAAAAATCTTATTACCACATTTATTCATTTTATCTTTTGCCCACGATTTCTTTACCGATTTTTTCCCTATCCCTAGAAATTGAAAAAATTAACTTATTTATTTTGATTTCCTACTTTAATCCGTCCCTGTGGAAAAATACCCCATTTATTTATTTTACATTTAATACAAAATAATTTATCTCGAGCAGCAAAAACATGGCTTTCATATAAACTTACGATAGCCTTTGGACAACGTGATTCGGCTCTGTCTTAAATTCTTAGCTGACGTCTCCTATAACCTACCTACCTGCCAAATTTTAGCTTCATAGGTCAAGTAGCATTCGAGATTTCGTATTTAATGTGTGACTGAATGACCTTCCTCTTTTATTTAAATTTAATATACATAATCCGTCCGTATATAGTCCACAGACTTTAATTGTTTAGCAGATTCACAAAACTTCAATTTTGCCGGGTTATAAGTACCTACCTATATTTCCGAGATAATTTATATTTTAAATACTTTTTTTTTATATCAGCTCATATACGTCCCCACCGAGGGGCTCGAGCCTACCCTGAATCAGGGCGATTAGGCCTTAGTCGACCACGCGGGCCCAGTGCGGGTTGGTCGACTTCACACACAACCTTCGAGTTTCTTCGCAGGCGTGTGCAGGTTTCCTCACGTTGTTTTCCTTCATCGTCAAAGCAATCGGTAAGTATGTACGTAAATTTTTGAAAAACTCATTGGTACATTGGCCGTCCAGATTTGAACCCGGCACGTCTGGTTAGATGGACCGAGCCGTTACCGGTTGAGCCACCGACGCTTTAAATACTTACCAAGAAGAAATTACATCGATATTTAAACTTTTACTTTAACTTCCGATCTTCTTTGACGTTACTTATTATATCTATTAGACAGAAAGTGGATGAAAAAGGGAAAACTAATTTCATAACCCGGCAAAATTAAAAGACTTGAATCTGCTAAACAATTAAATTCCGTGACTGTACATTCTCTGGAGGGATTAAGAAAGCGATAGGTTTGTCCCAATTATCGACAAAAATGAGGTTCACAAAATGGTCCTATTTTTAACCGACTTCAAAAAAGGAGGTTTCTCAATTCGACCGTGAGTATATTTTTTTTTTAGTGTGTTCGTTTATGAACCGATTTTGATGATTCCTTTTTTGTTGGAAAGGAGATATCCCAAGGGTGGTACCATAATAAGGAAACCAGGATCTGATGATGGCATCCCAGAGAAATCGAGGGGAACCTTAGTTTCCTGTTTAAAGTCGGGTTTTTTTTTATCAAAATTATATCAATACCAAAGTATATATATTAGTACTAACATACCGTATGGACACTCCCTGCCGCTCTCTAGATTGCGACCTCACCCCCTCGTCACCCAGATTGATACAGATTGGTTACAGTTTGGTTGTCGAACGTATAGGATTTCGCCGCCATTATCTTTGTTCCGTCATTCCTTTTTTAAAAAATGTCATTTCTTGCCAGTTGTATGAAGTGTCCAGGGTGTGTCAATACATCGCTGCGTCCGATGGAACTACTGAGGAAAGCACTTTGCCTACTCGTCCTTATGGATCTCTTCGATGGCCTTTTGATACGCAGCCACTGCTTCCTCGGCGTCTATAAAAAGTTTTTCTTTTATATTCAGGAATAAATAAAAATCGCAAGGTATACCCAGTAATTCCACGTCTGACGTCGCCAGATGGTCGATCGTTAGCCTGGCGGTGTGCGACGAGGCGTTTTCGTGGTGAAGGAGAATCCTATTGCGAGGTCGTTTCTCCCGAACTTGTTCTAAGACAAATGGCAAACAATTGTTAGTATACCACTCTATATATAACAACTGTTTTTCGATCCTCTAAAACAATTGTTGCGTAATGACCTGCCCTTCCGAAGAACAAGGCCACCATCTTTTTTTCCCACGCTTCGTCCTTTTTTTTTTATTATTAAAAATTTGAGTGCGTTTGACTACATATATTTTACCTGATGGTAAGTGACGATGTGGTCGAGGATGATACACGCAAACTCAAATAATGCCTATTCACTCTCGTGTTTTAAATTCCTCAGTAGAATTGAAAGACCTTTTTAGCGGTACCCCAGACAACTGGATTCACTTTAGTTGGCAACTCCTCGGAAGGAAACACCCACTGAGCAGACTGTCTTTTGGTTTCGGGATCATAAAAGTAAACCCAGCTTTCGTCACCCGTAAGTATGTCGAACACAGCATTTGAGTTACCTCCGTTAAATCTTTGAACCTTTTCTCGGCACCAAAGAACGTTTTTGGGCCTCGGTCAAATTATCAAGTATCCATCGGGCACAAAATTTCCTGACCGCTTACTGTTTATGGAGGATTTTGTGCACTTGGCTCATACCAATGCCTAAGCTTGTCCGAATCTGCTGATCGGTCACTCTTTTGTCAGTCTCTATCATACGCCGTACAAGACTGATGTTACCTTCAGTCGTCGATCATTCGATCATCGGTGAGATCAGTGCGACCACGTTTAATTAAACTTATTAAACCAGTTGTAAATAGTGGCACGAGATGGGGCTTCATCGTGAAAGGCCAATCGAAGTCTATCATAACTTTGTTGTTGATTTAAATGACATCAAAATTCATAAAAAATCATTGCACGAAAATTTTCTCGGGGTTAATTCATGTTGACGTGTCTCAGACAATTTTCAACTTGCCGCCAAATTGTGAAACAAATGACTGATGAATGAATACATACTCAATAATATTGGCATTGAGTTCCATTTTCAAAATTTAAATTTATTTTTTTATTACCTATATTGTTTACAAGTGGCCAGTAATTCTGTTGCATTTTTAAAATGTGAGGTCCAACGGAAATACATAATAATGTTTTGTGGGATCCAACGCCAAAAATATTAAACTGGGATTGAAAAGTGGGTTCCAACGAATATAAATCTTCTAAAAACTTTCAGTGTCGCCCTAGTATTACACTCTTTCCGATGGTCATAAATTAGTATTTAAACATACATCATGTAATTTCATTTGTGAAAAATATTAAAAATAAACATTACTAGTAATAAAAAAAGTGTGTGTCAGCTCCGACGCACGACTGGAGTTTACTACTTAAGTACGATTGTCTAAACAGGCACAAAACAGGGCTTGACTTTGGTTTTAAGTTTACTCTGCACAGTTTTTATAACTGATGATTCCAATTTTCTGCCTCGTTTCAGCTGATATGTCAGGTGTTTTAGCTCCCATAATTGCAGCTACTAATGATCCATCTGGTACTTGGCAGCGACTAACCTCATATGCTTGGGATGCGGTTATACCAGCATATCTTAAGTCATACCATAAAGGGCTCTTACATTGTTTTGAGTTGAATTTTCAATTAAATCAAGAGCATTTTTGTTAAGTTTATCTTGTAATGTTTCTAGTAATTTGTTGACATCATTCTTTACCTCGGTGCAGGAAGGTTCTTCACTGCGACGATGGGTCCACATTAAAAATGCCACTGCATGCTTACAACCACCAGCTGAAGCTGCACAGTCCAAGCACTGGCAACTGACGATTTCACCTTTAGTCTCGTCTATCACCATAGTGACTTTGTATGAACTAGGCCTCACTTTGTGCTCGGGGCAGATCTTGCAATTGAGTGTGCAAAGTCCTGGTCCACGACGTAGTTGCACGTACCCAATAGCATCGTCACCATAAGATTCTCGTGCAGCCTTGAAAATGCAAACTAATTCTGACTGTATACAAAATTTATTCTTTATAACCTAAAAAACTACTACTGAAAGAAAGACTATTATTTCGCCTTCGCAGGATTAAGGTTACTTACGTAGGTAGTGTTATATTATTTTAT
Source organism: Coleophora flavipennella (assembly GCA_947284805.1). Classification (NCBI taxonomy): domain Eukaryota; kingdom Metazoa; phylum Arthropoda; class Insecta; order Lepidoptera; family Coleophoridae; genus Coleophora; species Coleophora flavipennella. Next base: position 5,237,473 of record OX369263.1, on the reverse strand, counting down.
AGTACTTACATTGCTGTTTATACATTTCTCTGCTCTCCAGAATAAAAATCGGGGTTATTTTTGAAGAACATTCCAACCATGATTGCGTCCACTTTGGGCAAGTTTCTGATATCTGCTTTCACAAAATTGACATCCATGATGGAGTGGAATACCAAATTATACGATGGAGATTGTAAAATATCACAAATTTTCACGATAATATTTTAAAATCTTATTCTCAAAAATCGTAAGACTGCAACAATGACAGATCTGATTACTGTGTTGTGACGTCATCTTAGATTCAGCCAAACCTGACTGTTTTACTGGAAGTGAAAGGTGCGAACAATAGGTTGCGCGCGAAAAACGTACCTAACGCGATCACTAGATTTTACTCCTCATAATTTTTCATACCGGGCGCCTTATATAAAAATCGATTCCTAAGGAGTAAACTCCAATAATGTCATACATAATAAAATCATAAACACATACACTTACCTAAACACATATTTATGTTTGTGTAGGTACCTTTACCTCCAGTACCTACATAAAATCGAGGGTTAACTTAAGTTATGAAGCTATAATAAAGTGTACTTATTAACTTATTTTATCTTATGTAAATAAGATTACATTACATATTGTTTGTGTTTTGTTTACTGTTCGTCACGAAACGCTAACTCCGAAATCAAAGGGAGCTCAAGTTTGGATTCCCGGGGATTCCACGAAATAAGTAATTACGCCACATCGATCGTTGAACTACGCACACGAATTTGTTTTTAATAACGTACTGTTTACCACCTATAAAATAATGAAAGAGGCACCTTACTTAAATAAAATGTGAAAAATTATAAAATGAAAGTTAAAAAACTAAAACCCGACTAATTACAGAAAATATTTTCATACTTTTCATTGGAGTAGCGTAGGCAGGCCTCCCACGCGGTGGACCGACGACCTGGTGAAGGTGGCGGGCTAAGGTCGCGGGAAGCCGCTGGATGCGGGCAGCGCAGGAACGGTCGTCATGGAAATCTTTGGGGGAGGCCTTTTGTCCAGCAGTGGACGTCTTTCGGCTGATATGATGATGATGACTTTTCACTAAAGATTTTCTGTAGTCGGGTTTTAGTTTATTTTAACTTTTATTATATTTCAATACTTTTTGTCTCTCATCATATTTCCGCCTCGTTACCCGCGTGTCGTATCGCTTGAATATAGCGTGCGTACATTCAGCCATCTCATAATAAATATCTCTTGTGAGACCATTTTTTAAGAAATTGATAACAATACAATTGTTTTTTTTATAATTTTTTTTTGAGATCTGTTATTCACTTATAAAATCCGCCATGTTGTAATAAATCCTATGACTGGGACACCCGGCCGTAGTGATGGCACGAATCCAATCACACCACATTTGTCAAAATCGGTTAAGTTGACAAAAACATACCCCTCATTTTTCCGTAGTCGGGTAAAAATTAAATACATATTAAGATTGTATGCATATAAAGATGTTTTTTCAAAACTTTTGACATAATATTTTCTAAATTTTTGATCTGGATATTATTATGACAAAAATTGTGCTCTGTGCTGTTAAAAATTCCAACTTTCACCTTTTGTTTTTCCGAGCCTTATTTGACATTCCTAAATTCCCATATTCCCGATACCGTAGCAAAAAAGCTGTGACGTATGCAATAGCAATAAATCTTTAGAGTATTCCAGCAATAAAATTATTCCAGGCCTTATGGTCTACTTTAAAAGGAAGCCTTCGATTCCTTATGTTTACTGCGTCGTATTGATTCTGAAAGCGAAGGCCTTCAAAGCTCTCTAGAAAACCGGTTAAAGTCCTTGTAAATTATCGCCAATGCCAAATAATACAAACATCAAAACCAACACATACAAAACCCTTGCGCGGACCCTTATCTATCAGTTTGCGTTTGAGTTTTAATAATAATTTTCGTAAAACCTAAAAGCTTTGTCACAGTATATATATTAGTGCTTTGTGGTACCTTTTTTTAAAAGAGTATTTATGCTCAAAAGCCGAACGCTCAAATGAATATGAATAGTTGAATACACGGTTCCAAATTCAAATAATTTTCGAAAAACCTTGGAACTTTTAGGTACAAGCTTTTAATATATAGTCACGCGATATACATATGCATGCATGCAAAATTTCAGCTCAATCGGAAACCGGGAAGTGGGTCAAATTTAACTTGCAAGTTTTCACCCGACATTTCAACAAACATACATACATTGCAAGTTAAATAAAAGCTTGTAAAAAGGCTGTATTTCCTACGATTCTATCGAAAATAAAATACTTTCCTGGGACCATGTTTCCGCTTCCAAATTTCATCATCAGATCAACTTCGAAATACCAAAAGGATTTATTGTCTGCACCTGTAATACGACTTCATTCCAAATTTCAGACCAATCGGACCCCTGGAAGTCACTCTAAGGCACTTGTCCCACCGCCGGCGAGAAAGCAACTAACTATCGACTATTTTCTCGCTCAAGAAACGTACAATACATGTAGATCCCGTGTCAATGAAAGAGATACATATATTAGTAGTTAATCGCTGACTGTTCACATTGCCGGCGATTAACTATTAATATATGTATCTCTTTCAGTGACACGGGATCTACGTCTAATTGTACGTTTCTTGCGCGAGTTGAGCGAGAAAATAGTCGATAGTTAATCGCTTTCTCGTCGGCGGTGGGACAAGTGCCTAAAATCTATCGCAAGATTTGATCTAAACAAACATACATACATACAAACATTAAAGGTTAAACAAAAGCTTTTTAAAATACTCGCACAAATCTTAACATTTATTACACAATATGTTTACTTTTATTAACGCCGTCTTGTTTATTCTCAGAAAAGTAAAAAAAAATAACCCCGCAAAAATATCTAATAAATATAACATTTTCTTTATACTCTTATACGAATGAGTACACAACACAATATACCTCATTTTTTTCCCAGGGGCATGTTATGTTTCCCTCAGTTACAAAAACGAATCGATAAGGTAAACAAAATATTGCTCTAATACAGGTGTAACAAAATTGGTATAGGTCCCCGTTAACTGGGCCACAGTATTACGATATTAATACTGTGACTGGATCTTCTACTCATCATACTGAACTTGTATGGCTAAACCTGTAAAAAACGGTTATGTTTTCACTTTGGGTTCCGTACCTCAAAAGGTAAAAACGGAAAAATTATAGGATCACTCGCGTGTCTGTCTGTCCCTCCGTCCGTCTGTCACAACCAATTTTCTCCGAAACTACTGGACCGTTTGAGTACAAATTAGGTACACATATGTAAATTGGTGACCCAAAGACGGATGTGTAACGTATGTAAATGAATTTTAAACATGGGGGGTAAATACACACACACACATATATCTTCGAAAAAACTATTTCTTGTTCTTTAAGTTAAGATATTTTTTTTATTTATTTTGCTTTTGTAACTAACCTAACTTAAGAGTATCTAAATAAATAGTTACAATAGAAAGTTAAATATTGTAATTTACAGCAGGGGAGTCATTAACTCCTGAAATACAGGTTTCTACCTAGTTTAGGAGTTAAGGTTCACAGTCTTTATAATCTTTCTCTGGTACATTAAAGATTTTATTTATTTATTTAAATTAAATTAAAAAAAAATATTTGCAAACTATGTCGTGTGACATATCAAATGAAAGCGCTTGTTGTGATAATCTTAAATGTATTTTTTTTTAATAATTTCAAGATAAATAGAGAGAAGTTATTTGAAAATAGGTGAAAGTTGACCATTCCCCCCCACATTATCTTGGAACTACTGGGAATACTAATATATACAGAGTGAATTTTAATTAGTTCTTGATAGCAAAGGATATGAATGTACTCGTGATTACAAACAACTTTCCCAAAGAAACCATATGTCAAATATGAAAAAAAAATTGGTCCTTCATACGTTTTTGCCGATTTGATAACTTGTTATGTACCGAGGACCAAAAATTTGTTTTCTGATTCGACATATAGTTTCTTTGGGAAAGTTGTTTGTAATCACGAATACCATTCATATCCTTTGCTACCAAGAACTAATTAAAAGTCACCCTATATACTTTGCTACTGGGCTTTTAAAATCTTGAAAAAATTACAGTAATATGAGGTTGTTGAATGCATAGATTGCAATAAAATCTAAAGTCCTTCCGTTTTCCGCAGGAAAAATAAAATTTCCAAAGTCCAGAATATGTATCCCTCTTTACCTAGAGCAAAGTATTTCCTGAGAGGTTTTGAACCCGTACAAGCTTTAGTAATAAATAATATATTATATACTTTTCCTGCGTGGTCGATAAGGCCCGGTCGCCCTAATTGAGGGTAGGCTCGAGTGTCGAATAAATTTAAAATTTCGCGACTCACGCTTAGCCATTTTTCTCTATGACACTCTCCTTGTTTCTGCGATCATGTTTGAATATGTTTTTTTTTCTAAATAAAAGTATTTACTAATTAAACCAGTTTATTTATACTCGTAACTAAAATATCATCGAGTCCCTCGATGGGGACGTATATGAGCTGATATGATGGTGATGATGAACAGTTACAACTTACAAAGTTTTATCATAATCAGTAGAGTCATTTTTGATGTTTTAGCATTTTTATTTTTTGTTGTATGGCAGTTACCCTTTAATGAAAACCCAGCTGGAAGTTGCTCAGAATCCTTCGACAAATTATCGTAAATAAAACTCTTATTTTCATTGGTTTAGCCGCTACGGAAAGCGTGATATGTTTTATTTATTTATTACTAGTTCTCCATAACACATTTTGGGTAAATATCATCATCATATTAGCCGAAGGACGTCCACTGCTGGACATATGCCTCCCTCAAGGATTTCGACGACGACCGGTTCTGCGCTGCCCGCATCCTGCGGCTTCCCGCGACATTTTGGGTAAAATTAGATAAACTTTTTTTTTCACGACACCAATACAATACTTTCTGTGCTCGGCCGCTCAAAAGTGAATAATTAAAACGCTGAAAACTTGAAAAAAATCTACTTCAGTTGCAAAAACCGAGAAATTTCCAAAAAAAGTGAACCGATTTTTTTTACAATATTTATGTTATATGGGACCAACCTGGCAGCATACAAAAATATATTTCAAAATCTGTTAATAAGTACTGTAGTTCTGAGGTACCAAACATTAAAAATAGCAATCTGGCCAAGGATTCCCATAAAAAAGGTGTTCAGTTTCTGCAAAGGATAAAATCACACTTCGCACTAATAAAATTATAAAGGCGAAAGTTTGTGAGTGTGTATATTTGTTACTTCTTCACGCAAAAACTACTGAACGGATCTGGCTGAAATTAGGTAGGTAGACAGATCAGGACCTGGATTAACACATAGGCTACTTTTTTCTCACGCTCGCGAGCCGCTTGCGGCTTGCGCACTGCGCACCCTCGAAAAGCCAAAGAAACGATGTCCACGCGGGTGAAGCCGCGTGTAACAGCTAGTAAAATACAACTGCCAAATTCAACTTAAAAACCAAGTAAGTACTATGTTCCTCGGGCAAAATTTTACAATAAAAATCGTTACTTATGTGGCACCCATCGAGGTATTTTATCTGCTAAAGGACGGTTTCCCTTGATAAGGCCCCTCGGTTTTCAAGGGCGTTTCTACTCTCCATTAGAATTTCTAATTCTCAATCACCATTATCATTTGCATGCATCATGGTTGTTGTTTTCGTTATATTTTTTTCTAACCGTATCGCAATTTTTTTTGTATTTTTAACATAACTTAAAAAAATGCCTCTATTAGCGTATACCTTTACGCTTAAGGCACAGTGCAAGATACCATACAGAGGTCCAACGCCTTTTAGGTTTGCATCAAAGCTGACATCACTATACGTTTAAGGTACAGAATATATAAAGGCCACACAGAGGTCCAACGCCTTGGATGTTTGCATCAAAGCTGACATCACTATAGTTAAGGCACAGTGTAAGAAACTCCACCAGTGGTCCAACGCCTTTTAGTTTACATCAAAGCTGACATCACTATACGGTTAAGGCACAGTGCAAGAAACCACACAGAGGTCCAACGACTTTTATGTTTGCATCAAAGCTGACATCGCTATACGGTTAAGGCACACTGTAATGTAAGGAACCCAACAGTGGTCCAACACCTTTGATGTTTACATGAAAGCTGACATCACTATACGGTTAAGGCACAGTGTTAGAAACCCCACAGAGGTCCAACGCCTTTGATGTTTGCATCGAAGCTGACATCACTATACGGTTAAGGCACAGTGCGAGAAACCCCACAGTGGTCCAACGACTGTGATGTTTACATCAAAGCTGACATCTCTATACGGTTAAGGCACAGTGTAAGAAACCACACAGTGGGCCAACGCCTTTGATGTTTGCGTCAAAGCTGAAATCACTAGAAACTGGTCACCTTGTGGTGCACGTATACATGATGCTTTTTGTTCCTTGAATAAATTGTCCCGAATGTTGACTGACGGTTAGGGCTCGCCTTGCCCTACGGCCCCCGCTCGATTGCCCCGTTTTGACGTCTCCGTTGGACAGTATAAAGTCTTTAGACTGTGATTGAGGGACTTGTATTTCATGAAATCTTCAACTTAAAACGGACCATATCGTTAGATCGTCAACGTTTGAATGGTATGTCAATACACGTTTGGCCATATGTTAAAATGGTTGACCTGATCATGAATTGTATTAAGGTTATGTTTGTTTAGCATAATACATGTATTCCGCCACCTATTTGGAGAGGGGGGGGGGGGGGATCAAACGCTGATTCATTTGTTGATCTGGCCAGGCTGGGCCAGACACCATATCATGATACGGGCAGCGGGTATTGTCCATTTTATCAAGAAATACAACCATTTCATGAAATGTTCAATTCTATGATATCGCCACGACACATACATCATGTCGAATGAAACTTGGAAGCTTAGAAATTTCCTGCTTACTGCTTTGTTCAACATGTTTTAAAAAAAAAAAAAAAAATAAGTAAATTGTGATTTAGAAGGTATTGAAACGAAACTATAAGGTAAAGTAATATGAGAAGAGGGAACTTTCCAAAGGCCGTAGCCCGTAGCCGAAAGGGGTTATTCTCACAGACATCCCAGTGGTGTTTTTTGTGGGTTTATTCTATAGCGCTCCAAAATAGTTTTGATTTGGTTATTATTAGGGATGCCTCGATACGCCTTTTTGCCGATACGATACCGATACTCTTATAAAAATATCGGCGATACTGATACCGATAATTATTAAATTCAAAAAGGAATGTAGAATAAATAAAACACAATTAACTAATAGTACCTAATTTGTACTCAAACATTTATAAGATTTTTATTTAAAAAATAAAGCATTTTTAAGTTTTGCGGGCAAAGGCAATTTCGCAGGTCTGTTTAAATAAGACCTGCGGTGGAAAATAGTCTCTCAGATGCGACAGATGCCTCGTTTGCAACGAAATAGATGGGACAACACGCGCGTTTATATTACATTTTTAAAGCGCAAAATTTTAAAAGTATCGTTGAATCTGCCATAAAAATATCGCCGATACCGATATATCGGCCAACCTGAAGTATCGCCGATATATCGGTATCGGATGCATCCCTAGTTATTATTCGGTCTTAAAGCGCTACAACTAAATTGACAAAATTTCAATTTTTTACGCCTTACTGTACATTAGGCCTTACTGTTATTTTTTGAATATACATGTACATATTTTTTGAGATAATAAATTTTTGCTCCATAGAGTTTTTAGGAAAGCCTAAAAAGACAGGTGTAGGTATTTAATTAAATATTTAATTTAATCGTAGGTAGTCAACAACTTTTTTATTGGTTGGCGCCTAGTTGTCAAAGATTATATAACCTTAATAAATCCCTAAAAACGTGAATGAAGCAAAAATAAATTATCTGAGAAATATTTACATGTACTTAATTATTTTTAAAAGTGGGCGTTTTATTTTTGTCTAATTTAATTATGACTGATAAAACTACGGGTTAAATAAAATTAAACTCTGTCGATTGTATCATCTTTATGTATAATATAGCCCATGCAAAAACTTCATTTATTTATTTACGCCTCCAGATTCGTAAAATGTCTGGTATATTTTAAAAAGTCCGCGTCTATTATTGAATTAAAATTTGTAATGTTACCATATCGTAAGCTGTAAAATAAAATAGTGACCATGAACCGGAAGTCTTACATACCCTATTACTATTTATATTTGTATATTTACTTACTGGTGTAGACTAGCCGGTCCTCCCACATGATATACTGATATCAAAGTGGTGTTCCAAATAAGTTAAATATTACCCGACAGTTACCCGACGACAGCGTTCCAATACCACCCGAGTAAATCCTCGGGTAACCGAACGATTCACGAAACCGTTTCAGAACACTGAAACGCCAGGTAACATTTACTCCCACAGTTGTAGGCATTTAATTTTTAAGTACTTGACATCGGTCTTCTGTGGAGTTGGGCATGTGCTAAGATGACCTATTATTACACACAACACATTTGGAATGGAATATTATGACGGAACAATCTTGTGGCGTCGCATAGTCCGTGTAGCTATAAGGAGATAGCAATGTCGGACACCAGATTGCTATTATTTTTCATGAATATTCTGACATTTACTGTTACTGAACTGGTTCGTTCAGAAATATTTTTTCCTCTTACACTTTTTCATTCCTCTTTAAAATACCAAGTAAACGATTAAGTTAACTGTCTCCGAACACATCCTTTGTAAAGCTTGCACCCAGGAGACCATGGATGCATGTGGCTAACAGAGTTCGATAGGGGGACATCTTCCGGCTGAAATAATAAAAATGACGATAAATCTAAGACAGGCCTGTCGCACTCTGCGCTGAAGTTATGAAAATGTTAAAAATATATCTACGCCCGCCGCGCCAAGCCGCGCGGCCCCTTGCAAAGTGCAAAGTCAGTAGTCAGAAGAGATACGAGTTACGCGATAGAAAGAGAGGCAACTTGTGGGTGAATATAACTGTAGGTAATTAGCGCTGTGCGAGCTGAATTTACACTTTATTGTGTCGTAGCAAAAGTCGCCATTCATTCAAATCATTTTGCGGAGTTAACCTTCTCTTACGTAGTAAATAGTCTTTATTCTTTGTCTAAGATTATTTTGAAATCACAGCTTAGACGCACGATGTCGAAGAGCGAAGTGGAATATACTGCAGGAGTATGGATGGAGCTGTTTGTTTGCGTTTGCCTGCCGCACGCAACCCTGAGCCGTCCCCCGACCGCCACCAACCGGTTCCCTGCCGGCTTTTTCTAAACACTAGAAGTCTTCTTTTTTGGTATCGCAAGTCTAATTTTGGAATGAACCAAATAAGACAGTCCAAAATTTTCTCAGTAATTTGCCAGCTGTCCACCAATTTCCAAGGTGTTCTCGAACGCATTTCGACGAAAAAACCTAATGGCATCTATTGTTGAACAATTTGGCTCCGAGACAGTTTCTCAAATTATCATTTTAATTGAACGCTTTGCAGGCGGTGGACAATTTAGCAAAATGGAAAACTTTCCGCTATGTTTTTACGGTCCATTTTATTTTAAATAAAAAGGCCGTATTCTATTAGGTAGGTATAGCAAATTGCTGCCCATTCTTCATCCTAATTCATTTACCATCGTAATAGATGTCTATTCAGAGGGTGTAACTGCTAGGAGTTTGATGAAATTTAATTAAAAAGTGGACGGACAATATAAAAGGATTTTATTTTATTATCAGTAACAAACTGCGTTTGTTCTAAGTCCACATATCTCAGTGTACAAGGTATGGATAATTAAATATTTTAGGTCGTCAGACGAATTCATTTACTTCGTTCGTTTTTGATCACGTTTTAATTTAAATGTATAGTACCGACTTAAGGTCAGGCAGGATTAGGTGCTCGTTAAGCTTGAGATTATGTTTCTGAATTGGATATTCCTTGTTTTGATACATTCTAAGAATCGTGAATTAGCAAAAGTAAACATTTATTCCTTAGCTGTTTATAATTGTATTTATTTAATACTAGCTGTTTCCCGCGGCTTCACCCGCGTGGACCACGTTTCTATGACTTTTCGAGGGTGTGCAGTGCGCGAACCGCAAGCGGCTCGCGAGCGTAGTAAAAAGTAGCCTATGTCTTAATCCAGGTCCTAATCTGTCTACCTACCAAATTTCAGCCAAATCCGTTCAGTAGTTTTTGCGGGAAAGCGTAACAGACAGACAGACAGAGTTACTTTCGCATTTATAATATTAGTAGGGATGCCACCTTTTAGTGCAATCCTTGGACGACCATTGGATGACACTAATTAAGAACTTTAACCCTCGATTTAATTTAATTTATTTCTTTGGCAGGGTTGAACCTGGAAGCGGGCTTTATGTCTCCGATGTCGCCGCCGGAGATGAAGCCCGACACGGCCATGCTGGACGGGCTGCGGGACGACGCCACATCGCCCCCCAACTTTAAAAACTACCCGCCCAACCACCCCCTCAGCGGCTCCAAACACCTTTGCTCCATATGCGGGGATAGAGCTTCCGGAAAACACTATGGAGTTTACAGGTATGTTCCCCATTTCTGGAAGGCGCAGTGGAATATGTTTTTTTTAGATAGTCCTAATGGATGGTATATTATAAGACTGCATGATACGGTGTGATGCAGAGCCTTATGTTATGTTATTGTTTTGCTCTGTGGAAGTAAACAGGAACTCCGTATGACACTCGGTATTTTCATTTACATGTAGTAGGGGTGTATTAAGGCGAGGTATTGATGTGAACAGTTGTCTGTCTTCTTCTTTACGTGTAAAGAGTAAAGAAAATAACCACACTTTTTCAATGGCTTTTCGTTTCAATCAAAAACTACAAAGAAAGTATAAAAAAAAATTGAGCGAGACCTACAGTACTCGCATATGATGTGTAACATGTGACAAAATACTTTATAAAAGGACGGCAAAGATACGGCAGACTAGGCTGTATGGTCATAGATACCTTTGCCTTTTCCGCGCTTTTAAAGCCTGAAAAATTAAATTAAAAATTTAAAAAACCCCCGACAAAAACCTCTAAAAAGTAAACAATAATATGTATTGACCCTTTGAGTTTAATTTAAGTAGTAATATTTTGTTCCAAGAGTCGTCGCGTAGGGGGACCGCTAAGTTGTGAAGTTATTACTAATTAGTTGTAGTAAAGTAAATCAGTTGTATTCTGTTTTTATTTTATTAACTTAGCGGTCCCCCTACGCGACGACTCTTGGATCAAAATATTACTACTTAAATTAAACTCAAAGGGTCAATGCATATTATTGTTTACTTTTTAGAGGTTTTTGTCGGGGGTTTTTTAAATTTTTAATTTAATTTTTATTTCGTGCTTTTTAAACTTTACATAACTATTACATACAATCGAAACTCTACCCCCACATTCATACAAATAGTTTCCGGGACGAAACACGATACTGCGACACAAAATCTAGCCTATTTTGAATCGATCAAGCCTGTGGAAGTTGTTCACCTCCCTTGTTTGAAGCTGCAATTAAATGTGTTATAACTCTAAACTTCAAATCCATGGACCCATGGAAGTTTTTTACTTTTTTAACCGCTGCTTCAGCAGATTCCAGGAGATGCTGCAGCATCAGGTCAAGGTTACCATATTATATCTAACACCTATTCATTGAGACTATTATAATAATTTCTATTCTAATTCTATTTAAAAGTGTGTGTAACACCTATTTGAAATAAATTGTTTTGAATATTTTTTTTGAGCCCAAACACGATACTTCTACTGAAAGTTTTTGAGGAGTTGGGTATTCTGCAGATTCTAGGAGATGCTGCATCAACAGTTCAAGGTTATCATGGTTTTGCAATATTTTTACATTAACAGGGCACCAAATTTTGAATCGATCAGACCTGTATAAGTTGCCCAGATCCCTTAGTCACCTAGATAAGAGCTGATAACCCTCAAACGGCTGAACAGATCTTTATCGATTATAGCTAAGAACCACCGCAAGGAAACTTGTTTCACGTAAAAAAAACCGCATCAAAATCGGTCCATCCGTTCGAGAATTGCGATGCCACAGACAAACACACAGAAATTGGCGTCAAACACAGACACAAACACACAGAAATTGGCGTCAAACTTATAACACCCCTCTTTTTGCGTCGGGGGTTTATATAAGAAATCAAAGCGAAGGTTTATCTCAATAATATTTAGTTCACAGTTAGTCATAGTTTCAGGTACGTAGGTATGTCAAAAATTTAACGGATTTTAACAACATCAGCTCACCGTGTTGCCACCATTGCATTGTATGCAGAATCAAATACTGATCAAAACGAGTCCAAACACGACATATCTGCTATTATTTTTTTAAGAGTGTACTAGTGTGCTGGATATCCTGGCCGCAGCATCAGCTCACCGTGTTGCCACCATTGCATTGTATGCAGAATCAAATACTGATCAAAACGAGTCCAAACACGACATATCTGCTATTATTTTTTTAAGAGTGTGCTAGTGTTCTGGATATCCTGGCCGCAGCATCAGCTCACCGTGTTGCCACCATTGCATTGTATGCAGAATCAAATACTGATCAAAACGAGTCCAAACACGACATATCTGCTATTATTTTTTTAAGAGTGTACTAGTGTGCTGGATATCCTGGCCGCAGCATCAGCTCACCGTGTTGCCACCATTGCATTGTATGCAGAATCAAATACTGATCAAAACTAGTCCAAACACGACATATCTGCTATTATTTTTTTAAGAGTGTGCTAGTGTTCTGGATATCCTGGCTGCAGCATCAGACCAAGAGTTCCATAATCCTGCATAGTTATTAAGCATACATGAGTGTTTTAAGTTTTTGGTCACATGTATGTTTGAAAGTAAAGTAAATACACATTAAGAGTCTAAGAACCCTACCGCAGCTAACAAAAGAGCTGATGACCTTGAAACGGCTGAACCGATTTTGATAAAACGTATCTAAGAACCATCGCCAAAAAACCTGCTTGTAAATAAAAAAAACCGCATCCAAATCGGTTAACCCGTTTGAGAGCTACGGTGCCACAGACAGACACACAGACACACACACACACATAGCGGTCAAACTTATAACACCCCTCTTTTTTTCGTCGGGGGTTAAAAAAGGACGGCAAAGATACGGCAGACTAGGCTGTATGGTCATAGATACCTTTGCCTATTCCGCGCTTTTAAAGCCTGAAAAAACGCGACTCCCTGGGACACATTTCCGTCTCATGGGACACTTTTCCGTCCCATTTTACGAAATCACTCCCACAAATTGCAGGAAAGCGAGAGCAAAGATGTTACACATCAATAATAACATTGCGAACTTTGTATTATCATAACAAATATTTTTGTATCTTTTTTAAAATTTATACTACAAAACATTAGTCATAACTACTCGTAGAGTTGAAAGTAACGGTGTAGACCTATCTTTAGGATTTTTTTCTATCGAGTCAATACTGCTCAATCGTGTTTCTAATAGCTTAAGACTTTAAGGAACATCATCAACAATAAGGGTATTTTTTTTCAACCTTGGGTTTTGTATCGTTTAAGAGTAATTGACGTCCAAAAAAAAAACGAAAATCTGTAATTTTACCGTGTTAAAAAAAAATGGTGATGCATGTGAAAATAACACGTTACAACTCACAACCGAGAAATATTAGATGTTTATAAATATAATCAATAAATACAGTAATAAATTATTAATATGAAGTTTAGAACATGAAATAATATTGGATTGTGTTTACCTAGGGAGCGATTTTAAAGGCGAGAGTTTCTTTGAATTCAGAACGTAGCAAAGTATTGTAAAGTAGGATCCTGAGCACAGCGAGCGAGGGATTCAAAGTACACAGGCCAGCACATCAAGCTACACACTTTGGACTTTGTACCGTCCTTATGCCGAATGCGTACAGATCAGAATCGCACTTCGAGTGTAAAGCTTGATATGCTGGCCTCTGTACGTTACTCGAGTTTAAAATAGTGTCGCTCCCGAGGTGGACACTCTGTTTTTTATCACCCCCTATGAGAACATAAGTAAGTGCAACTTAAAGAAGATACTTTTATTATTATTACTTGAAAAAGGCACACAATTATTTTAAATAAAAGTAGCATAAATCCAAATTTGAGTAAACAATTACGAAGGCGGAATGCATTTCGCGCGTTTTTTTACTTTTTAGCAAAAAAAAAATTGGTCCGCGCCCGGTTTTCTTTATTACACAGCCAGTTACTTGTTTTGCAACATTTACTAACAATATCCATGTTACAAATTGAAATCACTTTTAGGATAGGGATTAAAGAGCTATTTTGGTTAGTTCTTCGTACACACGAAGAACCAACCAGCTCTTTCATAATAGAAATGATAAAAAAGAATCGACTTTGTATGTAGCGATCTTTGGGATATTATAGACCCACGTTTAACACTTCTAGACAAAACGGACACATTTCCGTTGCCGGCGGCTGAACGTAAATAACATCGCTACAGAATGTGTGATATTTGTTTAGGCAAAAAATCACGATGTTTTGCTCTGGATACGGGCGGCATGGACATGACCTCCGGGACACATTATGGAGTCTACGACTCTGTAAATAACCTTTGTCTTGCTCATATTTTACAGTTGACTAACCGAAACCTGGAAAATGTGTATACGTTTAGTAGTAACTAAATATTTTATGAAAGTAGCAATCAAGATGTTCTTGCTCTGTATGCGGGCGGGGACATGACCTCCGGGACACAATATGGAGTCTACGGCTCTGTAAATAGCCTTTTTCTTGCTCATATTTTACAGTCAAATAACCGAAACCTGGAAAATTTGTATACGTTCAGTAATATCCAAATATTTTCTGAAAATAGCAATCAAGATGTTCTTGCTCTGTATGCGGGCGGCATCGACTTGGTCTTCGGGACACATTATGAAGTCTACGGCGGCTCTGTAAATAACCTATGTCATGCTCATATTTTACAGTTGACTAACCGAAACCTGGAAAATTCGTATACGTTTAGTAATATCCAAACACTTTCTGTAAGTAGCAATCAAGATGTTCTTGCTCTGTATGCGGGCCCCGCATAATAGAAATGATAAAATAGAATCGACTTTGTATCTAGCGATCTTTGGGATATGGAGTCTACGGTCTGTAAATAACCTATGTCTTGCTCATATTTTACAGTTGACTAACCGAAATCTGAAAATGTGTTAACGTTTAGTAATATCCAATTATTTTTCTGAAAGTTGCAATCAAAATGTTCTTGCTCTGTATGTGGGCGGCATGGACATGGCCTCTGGGACACATTATGGAGCCTACGGCTCTGTAAATAACCTATGCCTTGTTCATTATATACAGTTGACTAACCGAAACCTGGAAATTGTGTACACGTTTAGTAATAGGCAAATATTTTCTGAAAGGAGCATTCAAGATGTTCTTGCTCTGTATGCGGGCGGGGACATGGCCTCCGGGACACATTATGGAGTCTACGGCTCTGTAAATAACTATGTTAACTCATAATTTACAGTTGACTAACCGAAACCTGGGAAATGTGTACACGTTTAGTAATAGCCAAATATTTTCTGAAAGTTGTAATCAAGATGTTCTTGCTCTGTATGAGCGCGGGGGGACATGGCCTCCGAGATACATTATGGAGTCTACGGCTTTGTAAATAAACTATAAGTTGCCCATATTTTACAGTTGACTAACCGAAACCTGGAAAATGTGTGTATACGTTTACCAATAGCTAAATATTTTCTGAAAGTAGCAATCAAGATGTTCTTGCTCTGCAGGACATAGCCTTTGTCTTGCTCATATTTTACAGTTGACTAACCGAAACCTGGAAAATGTGTATACGTTTAGTAATAGACAATTTTTTTCTGAAAGTAGCAATCAAGATGTTCTTGCTCTGTATGCGGGCGGGGACAAGGCCTCCGGGATACAGTTGGAATCTACGGCTTTGTAAATAACCTATGTCTTGCTCATATTTTACAATTGACTAACCGAAACCTGGAAATTGTATACACGTTCAGTAATAGCAAAATATTTTCTGAATTAGCAATCAAGATGTTCTTGCTCTGTATGCGGGCGGGGACATGGCACATTATGGAGTCTACGGCTCTGTAAATAACCTATGTCTTGCTCATATTTTACAACTGACTAACCGAAACCTGGAAATTCGGTACACGTTTAGTAATAGCCAAATATTTTCTGAAAGAAGCAATCAAGTCCTCTTTGTTAGACCGTACCTGCAAATACGAATATTGTCGCAAGTAAATGCGTATGTTAAGAGAGAAAACGTAACATATTTTCTAAAGGCTAATGAGGGTGAAGGCCGGACCATATCCTTTTCCAATTTTCCTTTCGCCTTTCTAAGAAGGTAGTTATAATAGCGCCGTGAATACATCTAATATCGGACTGATGATGTACTCGTACTAGCAAAACTGTGCTATGATTGAAATGGGCGATAGAATATTGATACTTTGTGCTGTTTTAAAATACAATTGGGAAGGTCAGTAATTGATTGGGCAGTTAAATAAGGGAGCGTTCAAGTATTACGTAACGCAATTTTTGGAGATTTTTGACCCCCTCCTCCCCCCATGTAACGCACCGTAACGTTTTTCTGTACCCCCCCGTCCCCCCTAGTAAAACGTTACGTAAACACCAAGTGACCATTTTTTCCTAAAAGTCAAAATAATAATTATGTGGCGTAGAGTACCGGAAAGTCGCTAAAATACCTTTGTCATTGTTTTAATCGCGTTAGTAAGAAGAAGAAAAACAATGTTACGTAACGCGTAGTTCAAACCCCCCCCTCCCGTTCCTGTAACGCATCGTAACGTTTTATAAGACCCCTCCCCTCCCCCAAAATTTGTTACTTAATACTTGAACGCTCCCTAACTGGTAAAATATTCATTAATCAGAAGTGCAATGATTACATGGGTCATGGCAATACAAAGACTGTAAGTATAACTATTAAAAGTTTGGGTGTACTTTTCAGGTTTGGGCGGTAACACATGTGTTTTGGTAAAATTAGTTAATGGTGCATAAATTGTAATGATTTGGGCAATTAGTTAGAAAGCTATTTGGCAGTGCAGTTTGCAGTGATACCAATCCCCCCCCCCCCTTTCCCGACCACCACCACACACCTCATGCGACCCCATTTACCCAACGGACAGCTCCAATGAAGTTGGTAAAACTTCTTCCATACATCCAATTCCACCCTCAGCAGTTTCCAACAATCCTCTTCAGTGCCAACCTCCTACACCCTACTCTCGCATCGACATCACCACTGTACCCTTCCAACTTCCTCAACCCCACTTACGCCCCCTCCAACAACACCCGAAGAGCTAAGTAACCGCCACTTTTCACCATACACGCCGATGGCTGGACAACTGTTATTCTTACCGCCCAAACAATTATTTTACCGCCCAAGTAATTTTAGAAACGCCATTTCTGGACTAAATAACCGCCATCGCCATATTGTAACTTCTCACGTGTTTTGGCACATTTTATTTTTAAACGTTTGATAAAAAAAAACAAATAAGGCATGTCATCTCACTATGTCCGATTAAGCTGCTTGGTGACTTCTACAACAATCTGTACTAGGGACATCATCTACTATACTTTATCAGAATTTTATATGTAAAAATGCATAGAACGGCCAGCGAATGAAATAATTTATTTTATTTATATAAATAGGTATAATATTATGTTTATACCCCCTCTAAAAATATGATTTTATTCACCTAAAACAGTGAATGTTTTTCTACATTAAATGTCTATTTTCGCTTAAATCTTCCTTTTTCTCGTAGTTAGGTATAAAGTATAGTCAAAGAATAAAAATTATTTACTAGTATAGTATGCAACCCTTGAATAAAACGGATTTATATCGAGGGCCATGAATCACTCGCGTCGCTCAGGATTCTAACGTAGCGAGTGATTCAATCATGAATCAATCCCTACGATCGTGATTCAGTAGTAGAATCCTTCACTTGCTCGTGATTCATCTATGGCCCTCGCTTTAAATACCTCCTTTAGTCACTAATTGCATAATCTACTCATCATCATTACAGTTCATATACGTCCCCACCGAGGGGCTCGAGCCTACCCTGAATCAGGTCGATTAGGCCTTAGTCGACCACGCGGGCCCAGTGCGGGTTGGTCGACTTCACACACAACCTTTGAGTTTCTTCGCAGGCGTGTGCAGGTTTCCTCACGATGTTTTCCTTCACCGTTAAAGCAATCGGTAAGTATGTACGTGTAAGTTTTTGAAAAACTCATTGGTACATTGGCCGTCCAGATTTGAACCCGGTACCTCTGGTTAGATGGACCGAGCAACGACGCTTTTTAATATACTATTTATCTTTAATTTACAGAGAAAAAAATATGCAATGTACGTCGAGCAAATTATATTGGTCAAAGGCATTATACACTATATTCGAACCCAGTATCAATATTATCACTTGCAGATGATACTATAATAAGACTTTATTCCAAGCTGATATTTGCTCTTGTTCCCTCAGACAGAACTCTTTCCTTCTCTCGAACCTTAGTCTAAAAAAACCGGCCAAGTGCGAGTTGGACTCGCGGTATGAGGGTTCCGTACCACCGCACCTCTCCACACAACTATGACAATGATACCTATTCACATGACAAACAAAAGACACAAACGCGAGCAACAGAAATATACTACTAGTGCTATAGTGGTGTTTTAGTGAAATATTTTCCGTAAATGAACGTATTAATATTGAGTTTAGCACTTTATTTTCAATATATAGAATTCTTATAGGTTTTCCTGTAATCTACAAGCAATGAATGACCTATATTTTGTATTTAAAAAAAATATTAGGCTCAGTAGTTTCGGAGGTTAGGGCGGGGGAAGGGGGGAATGGTCAATTTTCGTCTTCTTTCATTTATAAAATCAAAACTATTTATTTTACAATACTGAGAAAAATATATTTGAGATGTTCATAATGAGGCCTTTCATTTGATATATGACACAGTAAGGTTTGCAAAACTTTTATTTTAATTTCCTTATTTTCCCCTGAAAATGAACCTTATTTAAAAAAAATATTTATTTACTTTACACATCTGTGTTTGGGTCATAGGATTACACCATCCTACCAAATTTCACCTGATTTGGTCCAGTAGATTCGGAGCAAATAAGCTGTGACAGACGGAAGGACAGACAGACAGACGCACGAGTGATCCTATAAGGGTTCCGTTTTTTTTTTGTTTTCTTCTTGGGATGCCATATCCTAACGGATGTCGGCGACCACCTCACGGAATTTTGTTTTACGGAACCCTAATAAAGACATTATCCTGTATGTGTTTATAAACATAATTAGGGCCTCGGATTGGACTTAATTCGTATCCATGAAGTGGATTGATATTCAGAAGTGTATGTATTATATGTCGCAGGCATACCTACTGTATGATTCGTCATTTTACATATGAGAGATCAGGCAAATTATATAATTGCGAGGGGGACTGTTAAATCAATCCAACCTGACCGAACCTAACATCGCTCGCTCATGTACAATCTGCCGTACGGCATTTATACAATTTGCCTGACCGTTTATATACGGACGAATTATTACAAATTGCCTGACCATTTGTAATCATTCATTCGCTTGCTCATTTTACAATCGGCGTACAATATTTTACATGTTGCCAGACCGTTTATACACCGACGAATTATACAGGGTGACTTTTAATTAGCTCTTGATAACAAAAGATATGAATGTACTCGTGATTACAAACAACTTTCCCAAAGAAACTATATAGGGTTGCCAGATCTACAATATAATATAGTATCTTACTATATTTTAGGCCAAGATACTATATACTGTTGAAAAAATATATAGTAGACAAATCTACTATATTTTAGCCATACAGCGACGTGTCTGTCATACATACTTAAATCGAGTTAAAAAACACGCGTTCAGAAACGAACCCCGAAATCCTAAACAAAACTGAGCAGATCATATCTTAAGTAAAAATCACATTGTTTGTGTTTCTGAACTTTTAAGAGTCATGTCATGCCACTGTCAAGTGTCAATGTCAAATATCATTCTGTCTGTATGATGTCCTAGCACCAGTTCTTTGTACATTTATTGTTCGGTTCGCCTCTTCTGTGTGAAATATACTTACAAAATGAGTGATTTAAATGCTGAAAGTGGAAGTGAAGAAGATACAGATAGGGAATCAAAGTTAACTGGGCCTACCCGGCGGAAAAAGCGACTAATAATAAACTCATTAAAATGGCCCAAAGTTCCCAAAAATATAATTACATGAAAAAATATAGTCTACTATATATTTTAACTGGATACTGTTTTCTTTTGACCCCCTAAATGGAAATCTCCTATATTCTTCTTGAATTTTTCTGGCAACCCTAAAACTATATGTCAAATCAGAAAAAAAAAATTTATCCCCGATACATACAAGTTATCAAATCGGCAAAAATGTATAAAGCACCATTTTTTTTAAAATATTAAACATATAGTTTTTTTGGGAAAGTTGTTTGTAATCACCAGTACATTAATATCCTTTGCTATCAAGAACTAATTAAAAGTCACCCTGTATAACTTGACTGACCATTTGTAAAATGACTAACGTACTATGTGCCTGCCACATATACATCATACATGAAATGTATAGGTACTGCTAAGTTGTTGGTTAGCTATTATGAATGATTCACGCCAGGTTGAAACTAATCAAGTGATGACTTACGGAACTGAGACATGGTCGCTTACTATGGGCCTCATAAGAAGGCTCAAGGTCACCCAAAGGGCAATGGAGCGTGCTATGCTCGGAGTTTCTCTACGTGATCGAATCAGAAACGAGGAGATCCGCAGGAGAACTAAAGTAACCGACATAGCTCACAGAATCGCTAAACTGAAGTGGCAGTGGGCAGGGCACATAGCTCGTAGAACAGATGGCCGATGGGGTAGTAAAGTTCTCGAGTGGACGATTTCCGACTGATATGATGATGATGAAACTAATCCTTCGTTATCGGCAAAAATGCGTTTTATTTGTATTCACTTTAGGTAGAAATATGCGGCTGTGGTAGCTTCAGGTACAGAGGACAGCACATCAAGCTAAACACTTTGGACTTTGTACCGTTCTTGTCCCGTATGCGTATGAATCAGAATCGCACTACGAGTGTCTAGCTTGATGTGCTGGCATGTGTACCTAAGTGAAAACAATATGTAAAGAAGATACCTAAATTAAGTCATTAATATTACTTTTTAATCCACTTAAAAAAAGGAGATTATTAATTCCACACGTATACGTATGTAATATTATTAGAACTGCAAAATATTCACATGATAATCTATTAGGGCTTCCAAATAAATGTACAAAATTTCATAGGTGTATGTTTGTATATATGTATATTTGTCAATGCATATCCCCGAAACTTTTAATCGGATTGTGACCTTTCTTTTTTTATTAGCTTAGATTTACTTCATCTTAGGGAATAGTGCAAGTTTCATCAAAATCTGTTTCGTAGTTTTCAAGATATGGACTAATACATGTACACATTTTACTTGTAAACTTAAAAATATTAAAAAAGGAGTATTTAAAAAATAAATCAACTTCAAAAATAAATCAACTCAAAATTAGAAAATAATATTTTTGTATTTAAGTACCTACACAAAATTAACCAATAATAACGAAATCAATATTAGGTACGATACAAATAAGGGGCCTACAATTTTTTTTTGAGTTCGGTACCAGCAAGTAAACATCTAAAATTCATTCAATGGCTTTGCTGGCTGGCGCCGACCTCAAACAATCCTAATTTGTTTCGTGCCTACTTTTGATTTCGTTATTGTTGGTTAATTTTGTGTACTTATGTATAAAAACATTATTTCATGATTTTGATAAGTCGATTTATTATTTCTACCCGACTGCGACAGAAGGAGGGTTACGTTTTTCGACTGTATGTATGTATTTTCTTTGTATGTAGTATGTAGCCTAAACGATTTCATATATTTTGGAGTGCGAGGTGAGATTCGTCTTGATCCCGTGAGTGACATAGGATAAATTTTTTCCCGACTGGCTAAAAAGAGGGGTTAAGTTTATAAGCAGTAGGGTTTTTAATTTTTATTTGACTCCTAAAGTTATTTTTAATTACTTTTTGAAGTGAAAACTTCTTTAGGCGCGTTGGGTATTTTCTGAGATAGGAAAAAAACATTGAACTCGCGTCACTGTTACCGTAACCGTCACTGTAACCGTAACCGACACCTTACCAGGAACACTCGCAGGGTCAAAACTTTGTAAACCTAGTCGTTCTCTAGGAACACTCGGAGGGTCAAAAGTTATAAAACTGTAAAAAGTTTTCACTTCTGTCGGCACTTCCGGAGTGGTTAGGTTTTTTTTTCATGATTCGTTGGATGAATAGGAATTCTCTTAGTAGCCTAAGGTTGCCATATGCTATCCAAAAGGAGGACATGTCCTTCTTTTTAATATTTTCTTGTTATATTAGCAATTGTATGTCCTCCTTTTACTATATCTACGTCTTTAATACATGCTGAAAGATGTCGTGCGCCGGCGTGCGTGGCCAAGCTAACCGCCTCCGTAGCGTAATGGTTAGTCCATTCGCTATACACCAGGATGTCGCGGGTTCGATTCCCGGTGGGGTCAACTTGAAAGACTCGGTTTGGTTGGTGGTAGGGCATTTTCTAAGCCCGTCTGGCTAGCTACCACCATCTTATCTA
The DNA here is from genome assembly GCA_947284805.1 of Coleophora flavipennella. Taxonomy (NCBI): domain Eukaryota; kingdom Metazoa; phylum Arthropoda; class Insecta; order Lepidoptera; family Coleophoridae; genus Coleophora; species Coleophora flavipennella. The sequence goes on along the minus strand of OX369263.1, from coordinate 5,214,799 downwards.
AGTCTTGCCGCCAAACACCAGTGTTTAATAACATTGATGTGTTCCGGCTTGAAGATAAGATAGCCAGTTCTCCATTGCGTTGGGGAATCTTTGTAAGCTCGCTTCCATCTTCGGCATTATCGTCACTTATTAAGGGCTTACCAATTGTGAAAAAAAAACTCAAACCGGCGTGAGTAAAGAACTGACCTTAATAAGTGTGGAGTCAGCAAAATCTTTGATTCTTACTCAATACAACATTTAAAACATGTCAAGTGAAGATTTTATTTTTTTTTCTTGAAAAACCCAAGAACTTCTTGCGACAATTGGCAGCTCAGCTAGATGTGATTAAACTATGAAGCAAATTAAGGAAAAACTCATCAAATTGTAAATGTCCTTCTTTTTTACAGAAAATCTTCCTTTTTAGATCTTTACAATCAGCACTTCTTTGTCAAATTATAATTGTAAATGTCGTCGTTTTTACAGAAAATCCTTTTTCGTAGACTTACTCATCGACCCTCCTTTTGTCAAATAATTATTGTAAATGTCCTCATTTTTTACAGAAAATCTTCCTTTTTAGACCTATCAGCCCCCTTTGTCAAATTATCATCTGGCAACCCTATTCGTAGCATACTTTCAATTATAAATTAACGAAAATATTAATCCCATATACCAGTTTATTTCTACATAGACTTTATTAAAAACGTATGACCTTTGCAATACAAACAAACCACCTATCATCTAGGTAACTATTGGATTTTGGATTTGTCAGTTGATAAAGGATTGATGAAGGACAAGCGCTAAACATTTCCGAATGCCTGTCAGTCAATGATGTCGATTCGATGTAACACGTTTTTAACTTAATTGACGGAACTAAACTTTTACGCATATCTTTTATTTTTGTATCGAATAGACAAGGAGAGAATGCTTAAAGGTCATTGGGCACCTTAGTATGGCAACTTTACCCACGGCTCAGACCCATGGACATGGGCAGAATGCACACACTATGTCTCTAGTTTACGTTGATATGGGTCGTAGTTCTGTGAGTAGTAAGAATATATGGAGAGAGAAGGTAAAGTAAAGGATATAGTGTGTCTTTGCAATTAAATACAAAATGAAAAATTCAATTAAGATCAAACATTTATTATGGTGTAACTTATTATTCCCACTATTTTTTCAATACAATGTTTACTTAAACGAAAATTAGTACTCTATAATTTAAAAGTGATCTGGTTTTTGGCCCCTATATCGTTAGTAATGTCCACCGCAGTTATAATTTTCCAAAAATATTTCATGTACAGACACGGCCCCGTTACAGTTTTATTATATGTATAGATCTACACCATATGTACACAGATATCTGTGTACAATGATATCGTTGATGTCACTTATAGAACGTAAACTTTTTGCACCATTTTTTGCCGTTCGCACTATATCCCATATTTATGTCCCAGTAACAGCTAAAAGGTCGACCGCAAATGCGGCAGTTATGGTGTCTCGTCATCAATGGGATGATGTATTGCAAGTTATTTACACGTAGATACCAGTTAGCAAATTTACTGTCCCGGCGGCGGCGGGAATACTGGAACCCACAATGTTGCCATTATGAATACATATTTTTTGCATTAAAGCACTGCAAACTCGATGTCATAATTAAAATGGTTTGTTGAGGGAGGCTCTTTGGTATGTTATTGAAATTTCTAAGAATGTAAATAATAAAAGTGATTAAAGTGGATGAAATTGAAATTAATTAGAGTTGAAATTGGCAATTAATCAGTCAAATTTTAAGACGTTATTAAAACAGTTTTTAATGGAAAATTGCTTTTATAAAACTGAAGACTAATTTATAAAATTAATAATAAGTAGTCTCAAAACTTTAATATCGATTTTCGTTTAATGTTACTTGTTTCAGACTCTCTTTCTTGTGTTATTTGTTTTTATCAAAAGTATTTTCTGACATTTATTTTTACAGATAAGTGTGACATTTTTTTAGGGAAAAATTGACATGAGATTTAGTTTTTAATTTTTCTTGTACCTTGTGTTGCTGTAGTTTTGTAAGTTCTTTTTCTTATACAATACCCATTGTTACAAGGAATAAATAAATATGAAATACTCAATTTTATCGAGGTCCCTATTCAGTGAGGTGTTGAAATGAAAATGAAAAAAGTTTATTGCAGTATCTCATTGTAAAAAATAATACACGTTGCAGGAGACTTCTTTTAAGTATGAACTTCCCATACTAAGTTGGCTGATCAGCTGATCGAGTTAGTATGGGAGAGCCAAATTTTTTTTTGCGATTTGAGTATGGGTTCCATGGGGAAAATTGTTGTTTCATGGGTAGAAGCACCAGTTAAAATAGGTTCAGCTAATTTTATTACACCTTATATAATGTCCAAAATTTGACGTAGCCATAATATATGGAATCTTGATAGTTTTATATTTAATAATATTGAAATTGCGTTGATTTGCTCAGGGCTGTGTAGATTGTCTAGACTTATTAAGAGTCTGCATACCTAGTACATACCTATATGAACCTATATATCGGTAGTATAACTGTGGCGAAAACGAATCAGGGGGCACGGCAGTGGCTCTCGCCAAGTCGAGCAGACAAGCACGGCTGTACACTTTTTTTAGGAATTCTCTTAATATGTTTTTAGGAACTAAAGAAACGGCTGAATTTATTATTGCATTGTTTACGTAGTGTAGAAAAGCGTATATTCCAAATTACAAGTTTCTACTTTTAACGGTTTTTAAAATATCGTTTATCGAAGTTTAGATATTTTGTCATTTATTCATTCACTCACTTACTGATCATCAAAAAGATAGACCACTTCCAGGTGATTTAAAACGTTGAAATTTGGCATACAGATAGGTTACTGGTAGTTTATAGAAAAAGGCTGAAAACAACAAATTATCCACCTCTAAGGGGATAAGTCCGCCATTGCTATATTGTTATTCTTTAGCTAACTTATTTGTTTTTAAATGCAATTAAGAGTTTACAAGCAAACAAACAAAATATAATAGGGGTTGAAAGTTTGTATGGAAGTCCGTCATTTGCAAAGTAAGAGACATAAAGTTTAACGAGTATATTTATAGGCTTCTAATATGGTTAGAAAATAATTAAATAAAAAAAATATATTAAAAAAACTAAAAGAGTGTCAATGAAAAAAGAAAATTCCTAACAAAAAGAACTAAGATTCCATCAAAATAATTTTTATGTAAAAACTCGCCAAGTCTCGCGAGTCTCCCCTGAATATTTATAAGATTTAAGGTGGAGCCAAGTCTGGTAGTACTTTTTTCTAATCAATATTCAGGCAAGATTCACGAGACTTGGCGTATTTTTATATAAAAATGTTTTTGGTGGGACGATGTTTACTTATAGTCTGCACAAAATCAAATATTGATACCTTGTTGATTTTTATGGGTTGTACGTGTGAGGTGTCGTATGGCGTATGGGTGGGCACTGGGCACTCCACTCCTTATGCGTATTTGAAAAACTTCCACCCGTATAAAATTTGGAATTATACAAATTATGCTGAAGCAATTTACAATTCTATCGATCGGCGGCGGTCGTCAGTAATGTCATTCACGAAACATTTGTATTTGCCTTGAGAACGCTCCACTCCATAGAGGCATAATGTATGTAGGTATGCGTTAGCGTAGCCTACAAACAAAATTTAATCTGATCGATCTACACGGATAAAGCATATGCTCAATATATATATAAGCAATATAAGCGTCGGTGGCTCAACCGGTAACGACTCGGTCCTCCTAACCAGAGGTGCCGGGTTCAAATCCGGACAGCCAATGTACCAATGAGTTTTTAGAAACCTACGTACATATACTCACCGATTGCTTTAACGGTGAAGGAAAACATGCGAAGAGACTCGAAGGTTGTGTGTGAAGTCGAACAACCCGCACTGGGCCCGCGTGGTCGACTAAGGCCCGATCATCCTAATTCAGGGTAGGCTCGAGCCCCTCGGTGGGGACGTAAATGAGCTGATATGACACGGATAAAGCGTATACTTTTTTAGGGTTCTATCTATACTACAAGGGTGCCAACGGGACCTTGTTACTAAATCTAAGGGCTTCCTGTCCGTCGGCCTGTATGTTTTGAACCGTAAATAAGATGGAGGAAGGCCGGTTGACATTTTCACAGAATACGTGTTTGGCGGACTTTCTCATCATCATATTAGCCGAAATAAGTCCACTGTTGGACAACACAGCGAAGCACGGAAACGGTCGAGAAAAATACCACCGGCGGTCAGACCCATTAAGGTTTTGACCGTGCTCGTACCAACCACGCAAGCCGCATTGAGCTGCGACAGCTTCTACGAGCTATTGATATATTATTACATACAAGCCAGATGAGATGATGCCGACAAGGGCTTACCAATTGTAAATATTTATAAATATAAATTGTAAAATAAATTGTATAGCCACGCAGCCTCGTGAAACCCCGTCTGTCGTAGTCGGGCATACACAAATAATATAATAATAATAAAGCTAGGTATATCAGACTTTGTGAAAAATTTACAAATAATTTGGTTTTTGTATGGGAGGTACCTTACTCATATTTTCCTGGGATAATGAAGCACCCAGTGCAGTAGGCCTAATTATGTTCTAATTATTTACAAAGTTTCATTAAAATAGTTCGATCTATTTTGAGAAAAAGTTATAAATAACCTACATTTGTAAGGGAGTTATCTTATTTCGATTTTTTTAGGAACAACTAACTACCGCGTTCTATGTCATGTACAGTTATAGCAAAGTATATATATTAGTACTGACGGTTATAGTATTACCAAGTTTCATTAAAATCTTTAGAGCCGTAAAAAAATAGTGTGTTTTACTGTGGTGGCAACCCTAAAAAATCATGAACTTTGAAAAATAAAAACACCTGGAGATATAAAAATAATATAGTACCTTCCGTTCCTTAATCATTGTATCTTTTTTTATATTATGTTGTGCAATAAAGTGTTTTCAATCAATCAATCAATAATATAGCCGTAACCGAAATTTCACCCAAATTTTTAGACTATTAGTGTAAGACAATCGATCCCCATCAAAATCGCAACTTATATTTTTTTTGCCATCACAATACCTTTTATTCACTCCTTCGACGCTCGAAGGTAAAAGCGTCATACTTGGTGTGATCATAGTGCAAGTTTATATAATATTTATTGGTCTGAGATAAAACAACAAATATTGAAATCGGTTAAGTGTGCGTAATTCGCACTTACGCTAAGGATCCCGGACTGAATGGAAGAAAATATTTTTTACTGTTGGTATCATCGATGTATTTTGTATTGAATTAAATGTCCTTGTTGTACTCATTACGTACACACAAATGTGAGTATATTGTGAAGGTAGGACGGAACCTCCCTCCCCCGCAAATGGCCGGTTTGTGTCTATAAAACCTAATTTTAATCCTGCGTTTATATTTTTCTTTAGCCAAAACTTTGTATTGAAATACGAGCATAATTTCAACTTTGAAATTGGATTTCTTTTTAAACAGTATTCATCTTACCTACCCATATTTGAAAAATAATTTGATGAGAGACAAGAACGTTTGAAATATGATGATTTGATGAGAGACATATTTCGTGAGTTTGTGTTAGAATTTAATTGTACATATTTGCTTATCGTCCTAATCGTTCGTTCGAGTGTATTTTTGAAGTGAAAACTTCTTTAGACGCTTTGGGCACCAGGAACAAAACGTATTAAGAGGAAACGCGGTCTAACGATTAGGTATTTGAATAAAATGTTGCTGTCTCCCTCCCTCAAAGCTCTTTGTATACAGCAAGAAAGGGAGAACTGCAGTGCAGACCGATAATAGGCACTAAAATTGACCAAAACAGCATTTCGTAGTCCCCTATTTCCTCTTTCAAAACTTGAGCAATAATAATACGTTTTTTAAAAAGAATATTTAAAAAAATGCTTTACTATGCCTCTATGTTTTAATTTTATTGTCAATATGCGTATTTTTTTTTTGGCGTCTCAAAATGACGTATCAATTGGGCAATTTTGTTAGATCTAAAAGGCTCCTACTTCCTTATAATTAGATTATGGAAATAAACCAAACATAGGGGCATGGCCATAGCAGATATAGGTTTGATGGAAAAAACATTTTTGCTCTATTGTCATTATGCAGGGTGGAAACAGGGGACTATGTTTGTATGGAAAAAATTAAGCCCGCGTTTCCTCTTAAACTGTTTTTAGATGGGAAAAAACCATTGAACTCGAGACACCTTACCTGTCGAGACCTGTTAGCGAAACTTTTAAAACTTTTCTATCCTTTATAAAACGAATGATTGATACGATAAGGTACGGTTGACTCCACTCGGTGGTCCGATGACCTGGTGAAGGTCGCGGGAAGCCGCTGGATGAGGGCGGCGCAGAACCGATGTCGTCGTGGAAATCCTTGGGGGAGGCCTATGTCCAGCAGTGGACGTCCTTTCGCTGATATGATGATGATGATGATACGATACGATTCGATTATAAAAAAATAAAAACAAAAACAATTGCTGTAAAATATACAAGACTAAGTTGGTTGGTTTTCTCTTCTGTCGGCACTCCCGGGAGTGGTTAGGTTTTTTTCATCCACAATTGATAAGCCTTTGGCATCATTCACCTGATGGTAAGTGACGATGATGCCGAAGATGGAAGCGGGCTTACCAAGATTCCCCAACGCAATAGGGATCTGGCTCTCTTATCTTCAAGCCGGAACACATTAATGCTGTTAACCCTTATGTTTGGTGGCAAGGCTTAGATAAGATGGTGGTAGTTAGCCAGGCGGGCTTAGAAAATGCCCTACCACCAACCAAACTGAGTCTTACAAAGTTGACCCCGCCGGGAATCGAACCCGCGACTTCCTGGTGTTAAGCGAATGGACTAGCCATTACGCCACAAAGGCAGTTAAAATAGTAAGTATAGGTATAATAAGTTACCGGGTAGCGCAGAATCGGTCGTCGTGGAAATCCTTGGGGGAGGCCTATGTCCAGCAGTGGACGTCCTTCGGCTGATATGATGATGATGATAATAAGTGCCATAAGTACATGAATTCTTGCGCCTCGTAAAATTATCTATAAGTACATTTGTTTGCGAATAACAAACCGATTCTTTTATTTACGTAAACTTGCATGTAAAATGGCAGATAGGTGTGTGTGTGTGAGTTACTCTTTGGCACATTAGTGGGTAAATACCCCGCGTGTGCCTCTATTTTTGTCTCGGAACGTTTTTTTTTGTCAATTACGTTATACTCTCTCTAATGTAATGTAATGAGTAATGTAGTGACCTAATCCCTACGATATGATAGGCGGACACGCGGACATGACCTCACAACAATAATATACCCATACCTACCTTCGAGGCACAAAATACGTGACACCTTGTCACTTGTGTTTGGTAGGGTTATAGATGATCTCATCATCATCATCATATCAGCTCATATAAGTCCCCACCGAGGGGCTCGAGCCTACCCTGAATTAGGGTGATCGGGCTTTAGTCGACCACGCGGGTCCAGTGCGGGCTGGTCGACTTTACTAACAACCTTCGAGTTACTTCGCAGGCGTGTGCAGGTTTCCTCACGATGTTTTCCTTTACCGTAAGAGCGTCGTATAAACGTGTATATGAAATTCGAAAACACATTGGTACGTGGCAGGATTCGAACCACGACCTCCCGGACAGAAGGTAGCGGCCTTTGCCATTACGCCACTGACGCTATAGATGAACTGTCATGTGGTAAAGTTTTTGATTAACTTACTGGTATAGTTTCAACGCAAGTGGCAATGAGCAGGCCATTAAGTCCATTATCCTAAAATATTTTTTTATTTTTTATATTTACACTAGCTGTTTCCCGCTGCTTCACCCGCGTGGAGAACGTTTCTATGACTTTTCGAGGTTCGCAGTGCGCGAGCCGCAAGCGGCTCGCGATCGTGGACAAAAGTAGCCTATGTGTTAATCCAGGTCCTAATCTGTCTACCTACTAAATTTCAGCCAGTAGTTATTACGTGAAAGAGTAAGAAACATACATTACATTCTTACAAACTTTCTAGCTTTTTCCCGCGGCTCCGCCAGCGTGGACATCGTTTTTATGACTGTCTTTAAGGGTGATTAGTAAATTATGTCGTTTCCCACCGACTCAACCATCTCTGTGCAAAAAATCACAACAATCGAGTATTTTTTTGGTTCCCTCAGGAACTGAATCAGATTATGCTATTTTCTCGGGATAAAAGGTAGCCTATGTCCTTCCCCGTGACACAGGCTACCTGCTTGCCAAATTTCATAAAGATTGGTCAAGGCGTTGAAGTGTGAAAAGGTAACAAACAAACAAACACATTTTCACATTTATAATATTATATATTCCTGACTTGGAAAAAGTATTTTAAATTAAAAAAAAGCTAAACAATTTTGATCGTTTTAACGATCAGTAGAGTAATCTGGCTTAATCACACTGTTTTTTTTTAAGTTTAACGTCTCTAAATTCACATACGTAGTACGAAATCAAAAACCCTGGAACAGTCCATACAGAATTTACAGAACGGAAGTGACGACAGAGTGTAATTAATGGAAGTGGCGAAAAAATCTGCTTCCTCCATAGCAACGAAGTTAGTCACCTTTTATATCAGGAAGGCTAAGGCTCCATGACCGTAAAGCCTAAACCGTAAAGCCGCAGACGGAGCTCCGCGTAGGGCGAAGCCCGGAGCGCTTCCTGCGAGGCTGGAGGCGAACAATCACCCGATGTGTCACGTCAACAATCACCCGATTTGATCGTGCAAGAGTTAGTCACCTTTTATATCAGGAAGGCTAAGGCTCCATGACCATAAAGCCTAAACCGCGGGGCCTCATGCGGAGCTCCGCGTAGGGCGAATCTGGACGCGATAGAAAGTGTCACGTCAAAAGTAGACGTTTAACGTTAAACCAACGGCAATCACCCATTTTATCTTGCAATTTACTAATTTTCTCATGCCAAAGTCTTCACGCGTGTTTCTTCACACTTTATTCTTCGCTCCAACTAAGGACAGCTTCTGTTGAAGCCAGAACAGCTTCTATTTTGCGTTACAAGCTTTTATTTCAGTGTACAAATACGTTAAACCAACGGCAATCACCCATTTTATCTTGCAATTTAATTAATTTTCTCATGCCAGACTTTAAAGTCTTCACGCGTGTTTCTTCACACTTTATTCTTCGCTCCAATTTAGGACAGCTTCTGTTGAAGCCAGAACAGCTTCTATTTTGCGTTACAAGCTTTTATTTCAGTGTACAAATACGTTAAACCAACGGCAATCACCCATTTTATCTTGCAATTTAACTAATTTTCTCATGCCAGACTTTAAAGTCTTCACGCGTGTTTCTTCACACTTTATTCTTCGCTCCAACTCAGGACAGCTTCTGTTGAAGCCAGAACAGCTTCTATTTTGCGTTACAAGCTTTTATTTCAGTGTACAAATAATTGAAGTCCATGACACGAATTATCAGCTGGCCATCATCGGGCTGTCATTCATGGGTCGTGCGTTATCGTGTCGGCCATTATTGGGACCACTTAATGCATGTTTCCAAGTTGAAAAAGGCTAGCACATCATTTTCTACGATTCTTTTGAAAACAATAGACTATCCAGAGACCTTAATTCTACGTCCATAGTTCAACATCCGATCAACTCAAAAATATCAAAAAATAAAAGTTATAAAAAACAAACAACCGACTTCAAAATGAAACTCACTCAAAAGTATGAAATAATATTATTATACTTAAATACACAACATTAACCAACAATAACGAAATCAAAGGTGGGTACGAATTAAATTAGGGGCTTAATTTTTTTTTGAGGTTACTTATGTATCAAAGGTTTTAGATTCGATGGTTTGCTGACACCGAACTCAAAAAAAAAATTAAGCCCCTAATTTAATTCGTACCCATCTTTGATATCGTTATTGCTGGTTAATGTTGTGTATTTAAGTATAATAATATTATTTAATACTTTTGAGTGAGTTTCATTTTGAAGTCGGTTTTTTGTTTTTTAAAACTTTTATTTTTATTTTCTTTATTTTTAGTGATATTGTTATCTATCTAACAACGTTAAACACCTACTCACCAATAGCAATTATCAAATCATAAAACATGTGTTTCATAGACAGATACAAAGTCCTGTGGCTTCCATCATCATCAGCTCATCTGAATAACCTGAAAGAATACAACCTATCGGTCTATGCATACCTACGTATATATCTATGTATAATATTCAAAGAATTTTCCTCCAACTCCTAACCGTTAAGTAGTTGTACCTTCCTTCATCAGCTTATCAACATGCGGTGATGACTAACAGACGCAAGTATTTTAATAGCTTTAGAAAACATATGAATCTCGTACCAAGTGCCTACGTAATGAATAATTTGAGGGTTTCTCTCGATTTCCCTGGGATCCCATCATCAGATCCTGACTTGGTGACAATGGGACCCCCTCGGGAATACTCTATACACTCTTTCGAATGAAAAAAGAATTTTGAAAATCGGTCCACAATTGACGGAAAAATCGGTGAACATACATAAAAAAAAATACATTCGAACTTAGTACCTCCTCCTTTTTGAAGTCGGTAAAAAGGATCTCTATTGTCACCAGGAATACTGCTTCATACCAATCGGTTTAATCGATTGCAAGATTTAAACCAAATAAATAATAAACGCGTGTGTTTTAGGAAGACAAGTATACTATGCTCTTATAGTTTGATATCGAAGCTGACTGAAGAGTAGGCAAGAATGAGGCTATTCTTGTTAGATGGACGGAAAAGAAAACAAACCAAGAGGTTCTGGATAAGGTGAAAGAGAAGAGAGGCCTGTTGCAAATGATTGAAAATTGAAGAGGAAATGTGTTAGGACACCTGATACGGACACGACAGGTTTCCGAGAACCATCATAGGAGGAAAAATAGAGGGAAGAAGTGGCAGAGGAAGATCAAAGTGCAATTACATAAAGCAAATAAATGAAATAGTCGTGGAAATCCTTGGGGGAGGCCTTTGTCCAGCAGTGGATGTTTTTCGATTGATATGATGATGATGATGAAATAAATGAAAAGGCTACTTTCGTATCAGATCAACAACTTAAGACTTGGTAATTACTCCACAGAGCAGTGCTCTTAAATTAGATGATGATGATATGCACTGGATTAGTGCTTGATCTGCCTACCTGCTAAACTTTATCCAAATCCGTTCAGCCGCTTAGGCGTGAAAGTTGAACAAAGAAACAAACATCTTTACTTTCGCGTTTGTAGTATTAGTTTGATTTCATTGTTGAATATGTTCTTATATTAGCAATAAAGTCTTTAAAGTGTTTCTCTTAATTACATTATTTTTTGCAATCCAATTTGTTGTGCTATAAAACATAATTAAGAAAGTTTTACAGATAAAAGCATCTACCTATAAACATTGAGATTAATCAGAATTTATGTTTATCTCGAAAGAGTAAGCTGTTTATACATTAAAAGAAATGTTTCAAATGGGCCATGAATGCTGTGCCTCATTTCTTTGTATTTATGACAGCTCCGGCTGTCCCCCGCCGACGGCCGTCGTCGTCATATAAACGCAATAAATTGTACAGCCACGGCCACGCTGTGCATACTTTCTCGCGAAGCCTTCATCGTCTGTCGTAGTCGGGCAAGTAACTAGTATCTCATCTGTGGTCGGGCATACACAAGTCAACAGTAAACATTACACTTACTTAGTAGCAAAGAATAAAGTTAGGTATATAACAGACTTGATGGAAAGTTTGCAAATAATTTGGGTCTGTTTGCCCGCCTTCTGTCCGGGTCGTGGATCGAACCTGCCACGTACCAATGTAATTTCGAATTTAGATTTCATATGTACGTTTATCCGACGCTCTTACGGTGAAGGAAAACATCGTGAGGAAACCTGCACACATCTGCGAAGAAACTCGCAGGTTGTGTGTGAAGTCGACCAACCCGAACTGGGCCAGCGTGGTCGACTAAGGCCCGATCGCCCTAATTCAGGGTGGGCTCGACCCCTCGGTGGGGACTTATATGAGCTGATATTATGATGGGAGGTACCTTACTCAATTTGTTTCTTAAATAATTGACTACCTAGTGCAGTAGGCCTTGTTAACTCCTAGTTATCAACAAAGTTTCGTAAGTTTTTTTTGTGAATAAGTAACAAACAACCTACATTTGTATTTGAGGTGTGTACCTTATTCAGATTTTTCTTGGAATAACGAACTACAGCGTGCTGTTGGCCATGTAAAGTTGTAGTAACGTAGATACCGAGTGTTATCAAAATTGTTAGAGCCATTTTTGAGTAAAATTAATAATGAGGGATTTGTTTACTATGGTCAATGGTGGCAACTCAAGAAAATCAAAATAAGGGAAATTTTAAAAAAACAGCTGGAAATATAAAATCATATTCTCTCAACCCATATTTCGCTCAAATACGTCCAAACTAAAGCACCGGATGGACGCACATACACAATTTATTTTTTATTTTTAGGGTTCTGTGTCTGTCAGTCCGTCCGTCTGTCACAGGCAATTTGCTCGGAAACTACTGGACCGATTGAGTTGAAATTTGGTACACATATGTTAGTCGGTGACGTGTAACGTAAATACTAAATAAACAAATTTCAAAGTGGGGCAAAAACTAGATCAAAAAAATTAATTTCTTGACATATCAAATGAAAAGGCTTAGGTAGTGTAGGACCCATTAACTGGGATATCTCTACTCATCATACTAAACAACTTCCTTGTACTTTATGAAACGAAATTGCAATTTCTTAATATTCGTCGAAGCTCTTGCGACGTTCACGCATGGCAGGCTGAGGATTTTAAATGTATAGTTATACAGAGTGTAAAAAAAAAATATTGCGATTTCAGCAAACTTGTAAAACAAAAATTGTTCAGTTTGATGCGTAGAAGCTCCAGTTAACGGGACCTACATTAATTTTGTTACCTCTGTATAGTTAGAAGTGGGTTGGTTTTCGCAACCATGCAGGCGACCAATGACCCATTTTGCGTGGTTGGCTGGCATCACTGCCAGCACAGCTCCTCCAAGAGGGCCAGTAGTCCCCGTTGGTTGCCGACTACTTCCTGGAACCACTTCGGGACACCGAGGTGCACGACCCTTTAATGTGCCAGCTCCATGCAATCCAGTAGGATGTGGACAGCAGTTTCCTTGCCTCCATGCACGCTCTGCATAGTGGGCTGTTCGTAACACCTATTCGATTTTACATGTTATTTATCATGTAACTGGTCCTTCACCCACCTTCGATTCGCTGACGATATCGTGGTCATGGCTGAGACTATGGACGACTTAGGCACAATGCTCGATGGCCTCAGTAGAGCCTCTCAACAAGTGGGTCTTAGAATGAACATGGACAAGACGAAAATTATGTCAAACATCCGTGTCATACCTACTCCTCTGAAGGTTGGAGGCTCTACACTCGAAGTTGTTACCGAATATGTATACCTGGGACAAACAGTCCAGTTAGGTAGGTCCAACTTCGAGAAAGAGATCAATCGTCGAATCCAACTCGGCTGGGCAGCGTTCGGGAAGCTTCGCAATATCTTTACGTCCCAGATACCGCAGTGTCTTAAGACCAAGGTCTTCGACCAATGTGTGTTGCCAGTGATGACGTACGGAACTGAGACATGGTCGCTTACTATGGGCCTCATAAGAAGGCTCAAGGTCACCCAAAGGGCAATGGAGCGTGCTATGCTCGGAGTTTCTCTGCGTGATCGAATCAGAAACGAGGAGATCCGTAAGAGAACCAAAGTAACCGACATAGCTCTCAGAATTGCTAAACTTAAGTGGCAGTGGGCGGGGCACATTGCTCGTAGAACAGATGGCCGTTGGGGCAGTAAAGTTCTCGAGTGGCGACCACGCACCGGAAAGCGTAGTGTAGGCAGGCCTCCCACTCGGTGGACCGATGACCTGGTGAAGGTCGCGGGAAGCCGCTGGATGCGGGCAGCGCAGAACCGGTCGTCGTGGAGATCCTTGGGGGAGGCCTATGTCCAGCAGTGGACTTCCTTCGGCTGATATGATGATGAACTGGTCCTATCGCCGTCACTACCATTTAATTCTTATCCGACTTCAAAAAAGGAGGAGGTTCTATGTTCGACTTTATGTATTTTCAGTATGTTCACCGATTTCTGAGTCAATTGTTGACCGATTGTGAAAAATCTTTTAGGGTTCCGTAGTCAACAAGAAACCCCTTATGGTTTTGCCGTATCTGTCCGTCTCTCGGTCCGCGGCTTAGCACGGAGACTATTAGTACTAAAAAGCTGTAATTTGGCATGGTTGTATATATTATTCACGCCGACAAAGTGGTACAATAAAATCTTTAAAAAAATAATTGTTTGACGTACGTTTTTAATAGAAACGTTCAAAATTTTTATTGCTTCTGTTTATACAGGTTGTGACAAAATTGGTGTAGGACCCATTAACTGGGACTTCTACTCATCATACTGAAGAACTTTTCCAAAAGAACCCATACTCTATTATCAAATAAAATATGACACGCCATACAAAACTGCACAATATTGTTTAATCAGCCAGCTGATCTAATTGAAGTTTTTTTTTGAGAAGTATGATCAGTAGAAGCACCAAATTTATTAAACCCTGTTTAAGTTCCTTGGGGAAGTTGTTCAGTTTCATGAGTAGATTCTTAATTTTCTGCACAATCTTTTCAACTTCATCCTGTATCACAGCCGCAGGTGAAATAAAATTATACGCAACCTTTCGGCAGCTCGTTTGTTAACCATCATCATCGTGAACGATGATATATTTTCATTTTATTACTAGACATCCGTCGCCTACAATAGCTCATGATAAGCTCAATTGATTCGTATTACAAGGCAATGGTGTCTTTATTGGCGTAATTTTGTTACAGTTGCGAGGGCTGCAAAGGTTTCTTCAAGAGGACGGTGCGGAAAGACCTCACTTACGCGTGTCGCGAGGAGCGGAACTGCATCATCGACAAGCGGCAGAGGAATCGATGCCAGTACTGCCGGTACCAGAAATGCTTGGCGTGCGGCATGAAGCGCGAAGCCGTGCAGGAGGAGCGGCAGCGCGCCGCGCGGGGCGCAGAGGACGCGCATCCCAGCAGCTCCGTGCAGGTCGGTCCTAGGAACTGTGTTGATCTACTGTCGTCACCAGAAAATTCTGGAGTGCGGGATAAAGGGCGAGGCGCGTAGGATGCCTACACTATCAGCTCCGTGCAGGTACGTTAGTACTAATATATAGGTATACTTTAGTGCAGGTAAGAAAACGAAATAACCTTATGCTGGAGAGGATAGAAGAGGTCAAAGTAATAACCTGACCTCCGTATTACAAAAGTTATTTTGTTTTTCGGGTAAAAGATTATCGTTTTTGACCACCTTTTTCAGCCTGTTTTTATAAGACTCCTTTTTTATGAATATACTGGCTGCTCGAATATGAAATATATACTCGTATATACGTTTTTTATGAATATGCAAGCGGCTCGATACCAAATTTCGAATTTATAAGTCACCTAAAAGTGGTCTATAATTTTTTAGCAGTAAGTGAGTCAGTTAGCCATAAAAAACGTGATTTTCGGAACAAATACCTCACAAAGATTTAAAGTGATCAGGGTCAGGGGGTCTTTTAGACACACAAAATCGCAAATTTAAAGTGTAGCACAAACACATTTTAAGTTACTGTAAGGTCGAAAGTGGCTCGAAATGGTTCGTGTACCCACTGCCGGTGTAGCTTTTTTTCTTTACGAACTTGCTGATACACTACCGTGTGTCTAGAAGAACCAAACTACGTTTATATGCAGCGAGCTAGGGCGGCCCACAGGGACACTTAAGTGCGCATATCTAAAATGAACATTAATAATGTTATTACTAACGTCGAGGTTCCGATAAAATTATTTTGAAATTGCTTTGATAAAGTCCTAAACTTTTAATGACGTGGTGCGAGTAAGAACACAGAACGTGAGAATTCAATGTCAAGCACGACTTTATTATTTTGGCAATTTTCATGAGAACGATAGAAATGAGTTCGGGCGAGGCCCCCTTCTCTCCACTACTCGCCCCCTGCCTCCCCGCCAGCCAATCAAAGGCACCACGTATAGATACTTGGCCCTCACCGCCGCCACCTACCGTCGATCTATCTTCACTTATCGATACATTTTGACGCGAAACAAGCATATTTCGAGGAAACCGCCTCCGTGGTGTAGTGGTCAGTCCATTCGTTTCACACCAGGATGTCGTAGGTTCGTATCCGAACGGGGTCAACTTTGTAAAACTCGGTTCGGTTGGTGGTAGGGCATTTTCATGGCCCGCCTGGCTAGCTACCACCATCTTATAAGTCTTGCCGCCAAATGTCAATGCTAACATAGCCAGATCACCATAGCGTTGGGGAATCTTAGTAAGCCTGCTTCCATCTTCGGCATCATCGTCACTTACCATCAGGTGAGACGATGCCAAGGGCTTACCAAGTGTGGATAAAAAAAAAGCAAATCAGTGGTTCTTAACCTATGGGTCGCGGACCACTGATGGTACGTAGAAGTACCTACCAAAAGTGGTCCTCGAAGTTATCAACGTGGAGTCATCCATCATATCAGCTAATATACGTTCCCAACGAGGATGTCGAGCCTTATACCCTGAATTAGGGCGATCGGGCCTTAGTCGACCACGCGGACCCTGTACAGGTCGGTTGACTTCACCTTCACACACAAG
Organism: Coleophora flavipennella; assembly: GCA_947284805.1. Taxonomy (NCBI): domain Eukaryota; kingdom Metazoa; phylum Arthropoda; class Insecta; order Lepidoptera; family Coleophoridae; genus Coleophora; species Coleophora flavipennella. The sequence goes on along the minus strand of OX369263.1, from coordinate 5,198,124 downwards.
CTTCGAGTTTTTTCTTAGGCGTGTGTAGGTTTCCTCTCGATCTTTTTACGTACATTGGTACGTGGCTGACAGGAATCGAACAGCGGCCTCCCGGACAGGAGGTAGCGACCCTAGCCGTTACGCCACTGGCGACGCTCTTGTGGATTACAATTAGTTACGTCCAAGGGACAAAATTGCGTTCGATAGTTCAGTGAATGTCGGGTGTGGTGACAAAATATTCTTCTACGTTCGATAGTTCAACAGTGTACGTTCGATAGTTCAACAGTGTGAATGCTAAAATGCCCGTAGAAAAACTTTAAACATATTTAGTGGTTGCTATAGACAAGCATTTAATTTTATTCAAATGGTTCCTCAACACTTATAGGTTAAAAACCACTGTATAAAAAGATGTGCGACATTTTTTATCAACCATTCTATAGACTTATCCAACATATGCTCACATATTCCTTATCTTGGTTACTTATCGCGAATTTTTATTTAACATAGGGGACCACAAGTTGATCACGATAATCCCTAACCCTTTCTTCATACTTAACCATAAATTACAATTAAAAACGTATATTAATTTAAGATGCGTATCTAAAACAATAAATAAAAGATGTAATTTTTTTTATCTAAATCGCTGAACTTCGTTTTGCTTGTTTTGCCGAGCGTGACCAGACTGATTTATTTAGGAAGGGCTTTATTCCGCCGCGTTTTGTCTTAACCAGCTTTAGCGCCCAAGGGTGTGTATAGCTTGGTGGTAAAATTTGTCTTCCAGTCCACTTCACACTTGACGCAGTTCCAAATCAAACCCGGATTGAACACACTTTATTATTACAGCTGATTTGTAGACAATGAAGGTCTACAGCACAGACATGAAGATAAAAAAACTAGAAACACAAGGACATAAGCTCGCTATTTACAAGGCTGGAGTGACATGCGTCTTTCGTTCTCTGAAGCTGCCAAAACTCATGAGTAATGTAATGAAGTTTTGTTGGTTGCCTACACGGCTTTTAATTCAGCCGACATCCGCGTGCCTATTTCGATATGCAGCTATAAGGCGCCGCCATACAATACCGTTAATACTAATATATATAAAGGGTGTAACATAAAGGTGCAACATAAAGGTGCAGTTATACTTTAAGGTGGGCTTGTACTCATTAAACTAAACAACTTTTGTTCTAAAACTTTGCTGAAATCGCAATTTCTTTTTCATACAAATCTGTTAGCTGATTGGCCGGTTATGTATGAAAAACCCAAAAAAATGCGATTTAAACAATTTTTATGATTTGGCTTTTTCCGCACTATATAGGGTCTAAAGCTGTTAACGCTACTTATTTTCCGCATGTTAACAACTGTACGGCTTTGGAATACGTAATTACATGAAATTGCAATAGTAAGATAAGATAAAAATAAATACTCTTTATTGTACCCAAAAATATATATATAAAAAAAACACAATGTAAAACTTATTAACTATAACTTAAAAATTTAAACAAAAACACAACTTTAAACAAAATCTTATAAGCATATACTACAGCGGTACAATTTGGGCGGTCTTATCGCTCAAAGCGATTTCTTCCAGACAACCCGATGTTTGGAGACAAAAGCACAAAAAAAAAAGTATTTTTATGGTATCAAAAATGTATGGTTCGCCCTGATTCAGGGTAGGCTCGAGCCCCTCGGTGGGGACGTATATGAGCTGTAATGATGATGGTATCAAATTATTCAAAGGATAAAAAGTTGCCAACACATAAAAATATTGTAAAAGAGTTTTATTTATGACAAGCTTTAGCACGTGGCTTCGTCCGTGTATGTTACTTTTTTATGACTGTAAAAGAAGGTGCATCGAATTTTTATATTTTCAACTTTTCCAATTTTTGTTTGCGTAACAACCTTATTCGGACTATCGCGAACATTGAAAAAAAAACAAATCGGTCTAGCCGTTCTCAAGTAATGCATTTACCAACCAACAGCATTTAATTTTTATTTATATAGATAGATTAGGATTCGTTTAATAAACTCTTTTTAGTCTTTTGAGACATTATGCATAAAAATAAACAACAAAGTTAAAATTTTGAAAAAACCCACGACGAGTGTTAAAACGGAATAGAAAAGGGATTAAAAAAACTTTTATATAGTCCCCCGACGAGAGGGAAATAAGAAACAAAAGATCAATTTAAAAAAAAAAACCAAGAAAATTCTTCGGGGCCTGGCATCGCCCTTTCTGTTTCGAATTTTAGTTTAAATTTATCAATTTATATTGATCAAAAACTACATTAATTTACATACTGAATTAGTAAAACTCGTAAAATTGCGTATATTCCATTTATTTCAGAGCAGAGAATGGCAGTCCCCTACGGATTTTCTGAAATTTTTAAAATTTATCTTTCGTTTCTTATTTCCCTCTAGTCGGGAAACTTTAAAAAAGTTATTTAATCCTTTTTCAATTCGGTTTTGATACCCGTCGTGGCTTTAATCTGCGTTTTATTTTAAACTTTTATAGAGTACCTACATTCAGTAAGTTCTCATTCCCGTTTAAAGCCTTAAAATACTTATTCTCAAAAGTTTTGTTACATGTATGTCGTAGATTCTTTAATTTTTTTACGAACTTTAATTATCATTACATATGCTTGCTTTATAAATTTTAATCGAGCCGCAGCGCCCCCTTATGATCCACGACTGTAAAACATGTCTACACTGACTCTGAATAACCTAACCAATTTATAAAAATCCCAACTTAAAAAAAAACATTACCCCTTTTCAGGATCAAGGAAGAGTTGGAAAAAATATAGGGCGTATAGGGAGTATATAGGGCTTTTTGTCTGTAAATCAATCAAACCTGACCGAACCTAACATCGTTCGCTTCGCTCGCTTATTTACAGTTTTTTTTAGAAAAAACTTATTTTTGCTAACTCCTTTTTCGTTGTATGGGATTTATAGCGCGTAGCGTGTACCTTTTCTTCTTCTACGCATCATTGTGCTACCCATGGGGGGGGGGGGGGAGTGGGGAGCGCCTCGTGCGAGGCTCTTTGACTCTATAATCGTTCAAACCTAACCCAACCTAATATCGCTCTCTCATTTACAGTTTAGAAAAAAAATATTTTTGCCAACTTTTTTTTCGTTGTGTGGTTTATTTAGGCAGAAATAGCGCAATAATTAGCTCGCTAAGATTTGGTGTTCATTTACTACATTTGGTGTTTGTATAAATTTTTTTGGTAAGAGAGCTTAGGGTATCAAAGCATTTTTTGGTTCTCATTATATTTAATCCCAAAAAATCTATAGCTGATATCTGTATTAGCTTAGGTATTAAAAGTAGAGTATGGTACTAAAGTGTTCCAGCATCCGCCGCGCCGCCATCCGGCATGAAGATAAGATGGCCATTTCTTCATTGCGTAAGGGAATCTTGGTACGTTCGCTTCTATTTTAGGCATCATTGCCACCTACTATTAGGTGACACAATGTTAGGGTCTTACCAATTGTGATTTAAAATAAGTGACAGGCAGTAATTGGGGAATTTTGGTAAGTTCGCTTCTATCTTACGCATCATCGCCACCTACTATTAGGTGACACAATGCTAGGAGTTTTCCTATTGTGAATTAAAATAAGTGAGAGGCAGTAAATTCGGGAATTGGCAATTGGGGAATTTTGGTAAGTTTGCTTTAAGAAGGCATCATCGCCACTTACTACCAGGTGAGATGAAGCTAGGGGCTTACCAATTGTGATTTAAAATAAGTGACGTCTATAAATTAAAAGCAGTATTGATTAAATATTATGTTATAGGATTAGATATTTATAACTGTTTTTTTATTTCTTAAAATATACTCTCGCGAGCATTATAAACCGGCGGGTAGTTTGGAAGGCCTTTTGGATAGAAATCAAATCATTAATTTAATCATTATTCAAATAAAAGCAATAATAAAAGCAGTAATTTCATTAAAATTTGGAGTATTTTAAAGAAAAGGTGGCGCCGGGTTTTAACGCTTGTGAGTGAAGTATTTATCTGCTAACCGAGCTGTGTCTAGTATTGTAACTAACATTGCTCGTTGATGTCTTTTATATGAAGCCTCCGTTATTTTAACCGCCTCCGTGGCGTAACGGTTAGTCCATTCGCTTCGCACCAGGAGGTCGCGGGTTCGATTTTTAACTGATGTAAGAACTTTGTAAGACTCGGTTTGGTTGGTGGTAGGGCAATTTTATAGTCCGCCTGGCTAGCTACCACCATCTTATCTAAGTCTTGCCGCCAAACATCAGTGTTAACAATATTGATGTGTTACGATTTGAAGATAAGATAGCCAGTTCTCCATTGCGTTGGGGAATCTTGGAAAGCCCGCTTAAAATATATGGTACCAAGGGCTTACCAATTGTAAACAACAAAAAAACACAAATCTTTGATTCATCGACATTGGAGAATACTAGATCTGGTTAGTCTTACAAAAGAGTGGAGGCTGGTTTCTGCGGGAGTGAATGTCTAGTTATATGTACACGTATCTATAATGTAAAGTGAAATAGCAACGTGCACAAGGTACTCAAATAAAGAAACGCCGAGTTAAGCGCAACGACGTCAGAAGTTTGCAAGTAGCTTAGACTGCCATCTAATGATAGCAACCAGCACCAACGGCTGAACGTCGATCCCAGCCGTAGTTCAGTAAGACTTGCGTGGTCGCTGATTACTATGGTTGACTAACCATATACGTGCGTTTGATCAGTTTGTCTGTTAGCCGCATTAAAATACATACGCCAGAAAAAAATATTTTTGAAGCATTTTTCTTTACGTATGTGAAAAAGCTAGAGCTAAGAATCATAATTTTTTTTCAAAGCCGACCACAGATACTATGAAACCGAATTCAGAATATTAAACATGGTACAGTAATCTATTGTCTTTGTTCTTCAAAATGGTATCTAATTTATTTCTTTATACCCTATATTAAGCAAATAATAGCAAGTTAAAAAAAACACTAATATCGTAAAATCGATTTCAGCGGGGTTCTATCGTGTCGAAAAGCCAAATGAAAGAGACGGTCCACGTCAAAAGAACATAAAAATCTCGTTTTACAGGAGCTGTCAATCGAGCGCCTGATCGAGATGGAGTCCTTAGTGGCCGAGCCAAGCGAAGAGTTCCAGTTCCTGCGCGTGGGCCCCGACAGCAGCGTGCCGCCCCGCTACCGCGCGCCCGTCTCCAGCCTTTGCCAGATTGGTGAGTGAATCGTCAAAGAAAACCTAATGTGAAGTAGTCTAGCTGCCGGTTTAGCTTCGAGGCGAAGTTTATCGCCAGCTGATGCACCACCAGAGGCATCACCTGTGGCGCATGTTGGATCTTGTTGCCATTCGCACTTCTAGTAAATTAATCTGACACAAGTAGCTGCCGGTTCAGCTTAGACACGAAGTTCATTGTCAGCTGCTGCGTGACGATTCACTCTTTCCGCCAGTATGTTAATACTTTAAGGCCACATCAGACGCATACATTTGGTCAGCAACCGCGAGGGAACAAAGAACTATAGATCAGACAAGGATGTAGTAACAACATCTCTCTTACATCCTTATACAGGCTGTAACAAAATTGGTGTGGGACACGTTAACGGGGGGTTCTACTCATCATACTGAACAACTTTCCCTAAGGAACCCATAGTCAATTCTCAATTGGTCGATCCGCTGATCGATTTGTATGAAGAGTAAAAATATTTTTTAGCGATTTCAGCAAAGTCGTAAAACAAAAGTTGTTCAGTATGATGAGTAGAATCACCAGTTAACGGGACCTACACCGATTTTGTTACACCCTGTATAAGCTATTGCTTTGCCTCTCTTGGTCGGCAACCAAGACCGTGCTTCTGGTTGTGGCTTTCAGGGGCACAGGGCTCGTGAGAGGTTTATTTCCATGTGTGAGACTTCGAGAAGGCAGGCTGATGATGTCGGCTGATTTTGCTAAGTGTGATTGGGCAAAACTTGGCTAATCGGTGGTCATGTCATTGTATTAATAAATCTGATGCTATAGCAAATTTAGTAAACAGTATGTAGTTACAGTTAGCGTCGATGGCGTAATGGCTAAGGCCGCCGCCTATGTATCATATGTACGTTTATCCGACGCTCTCATGGTGAAGGAAAACATTCGTAAGAAAATCTGCACACGCCCGAAGAAACTCGCAGGTTGTGTGTGAAGTCGACCAACCCGCACTGGGCCCGCGTGGTCGACTAAGGCCCGATCGCCCTAATTCAGGGTAGGCTCGAGCCCCACGGTGGGGACGTATATGAGCTGATATGAATGAATGAATAGTTTCAGTAGGTAAATAAAATTGCCTTATATAGTGTAGAGATCTGACCTCTCTACACTTACTTATTGCACCTCCTTTTTAGTTGTTCTAACCGTGTGTCTTTTTTAACGTAAATTTTGAACTTGATTATTTTTCGTGAAAAGAATCCTGCCAGGAACCATCTGGAAGCATTCAGCGTTCGCTCTTTGCATGGATAGTAGTCCAGATATTTAAGATAAGATCATCATCATATCAGCCAAAGGACGTCCACTGCTGGACACAGGCCTCCCCCAAGGATATCCAAGACGACCGGTACTGCGCTGTCTGCCTCCAGCGAATTCCCGCGACCTTCACCAGGTCATCGGTCCACCGAGTGGGAGGCCTGCCTAACTACGTTTTCCGGTGCGTGGTCGCCACTCGAGAATTTTACTACCCCAACGGCTATCTGTTCTACGAGCAATGTGCCCCGCCCACTGCCTTTTAAGTTTAGCTATTCTGAGAGCTATGTTGGTTACTTTGGTTCTCATACGGATCTCCTCGTTTCTGATCCGATCACGCAGAGAATTTTCGAGCGTAGCACGCTCTATTGCCCTTTGGGTGACCTTGAGCCTTCTTATGAGGTACATACTAAGCGACCATGTCTCAGTTCCGTATGTCATCACTGTCAAGATAAGTTATGCATTTATTGAGAACCCACACAAGCAAGAAACAGGTAATATATATTTCTTGTGATAACTGATAATGATAACACTGAATTTTCCAGAATATAATCGCTATAAAAATCAACCAGCCGGCAGAGCAAATATCCCAAGACGACTGGAGATAGACGTCATAATAGGTTATGTCCAAAAATGTTAGATAAAGACCCCAGCTACGCTGATGACTCCGCCGTAACTTTGCTAGAGATGATCATTGAATCATTGAATGGCTTGTGACACAAGCTGTACTTTACTGAAAACAGCCTCATCCAATAAAACATACCGAAACTGTACCTTTACGCAGTAACTTGTTTTTACACGAAAAACAGACTTATCACCGCCGGTTAGCTATAATATCACGGATTATATAGACAATTGTTGCTTTGCACTCCTAAGCCAGTCACAAGCTCTGATTCTTAACCATGTATCCGAATTAAAGAAAGAACCGAATAACTCCGTAAGGGCCACCACGGCAACTGAGTTCCGCAACCAGTTGCGAAAGAAGTTTTTTTTGCAACGGTTATTTTATTAGAGGCCTCGTTGGATCGAAATCAAATGCGCTGTGCAAAAAATCACAACAATCCATTGTTCCGTTGTGATGTTAAAGGAATTAACCAAAAAAGAGTATTTTTTCAGTTTCCCCAGGAACTGCATCGTACTATGCTATTTTCACGGGATAAAAAGCAGCCTATGTCCTTCCCCGTGACACAGGCTACCTGCATGCCAAATTTCATTAAGATTGGTCAAGGAGTTGAAGCGTCAAAAGGTAACAAACAAGTAAACAAATAAACACATTTTCACACTTATAATATTATTTAGGACTAGCATAGAATGGACGTCGTGGGTTGGTCTCACTCTCAACAAATACATACGATTTTTAAATACCTACATAGATTAGTACAATACCAAACTGTAGTCACATTTCCATTGTCCTCTGTAATAACTCTCAAATAGCTTGGAATGTTTATTTTATTGAGTAATTGAATAAAGACCAATGTAAATCGCCAGGAACATACGAAATTGATCGTTAGCTAGTTGTGTCTATGTCGCGGCGCGATTGATCGCATTGTTTTGGTTGAAACTTTACTAGGGGAAATTAAAATTATTGGGCACATTTTGAACTCGGGATACTTACTCATAAAACTAGTTAACTTTCCGCAAGGAATATATACTACTAGCTTTTTCCCGCGGCTTCACCCGCGTGGATAACGTTTCTATGACTGTCTTCGAGGGTGCGCAAAAACCTGAGAGTGGAAAAAAGTACCCTATATGTTAATCCAGGTTCTAATCTGTCAACCAAATTTCATCCAGATCCGTTCAGCGGTTTAGGCGTGAAAGAGTAACAAACATTCATACATACAAACTTTCACATTTATAATTATATATTAGTAGGATGAAGCAAAAAATGGAAATTCCTCTTGTATTATTACTGGCACACTTTGTATGCAAATTTATTTTTGCTTCGATTTTATGATGCAGGGGGGTGAAATCCTAGTCCAGAACTCCATAACGCAACCGAATATTTGGTCAGTTTTTGCATAATTGTTATGAGTACAACTAGTACTGTCATTTTATATCTCACTCAACCATTTCCCTTATCGTTTTTTTTTTGGTCACGTTAACTAGCTTTTCAGGCTCTTTAAGTATATAACGCAACTACTTTGTGTAGGCAGGCAGACCGACATATTTAACATCAGAGGGTTGCCATTTATCCTCTCATCCTAATTTTATCCATTTCCGTTATCGTTACCAAATTTTTCGTTACCTCCTAGTAAGGGAAACCTAAAAAAATACTGAACAAGCTATACAAGCAACTGAATGGAATGTATAATATATTGGTGATACGTAATATGTAGCTAAAGGTTCATAATAATATGATGCAGAAATGTTGTTTGTGTACCGACCGACCGGTTTAAGATTTTTTATCTTGTTGTGTATTTGTACGTATCAGTTTTATAATAAACTTAATAATATTATGTCCGGTTTATATATAATCAGCGAATTATAACTTACACTTTGTTAACGTCAACAAAACAAAAAAAACGGCCAAGTGCGAGTCGGGCTCGCGCACTGAGGGTTCCGTGCAAACGTAAACGAGTACAACAATCAGATTTAAGAACAAACTTAACTTTGTAGTTGAAAAAAATTTCTCCCTTACATCGATATACGTCCCGATCAATTCTCCACTAATTTGGTCAATGAGTGCTCACAAGGGGGATGTGGATGGAAAAGTGGAAAGCAGAAAGTTTAACTAAGGAACTTTGTTTGGACTAGTTAGGAGATAAACATACTAAAAGTCCTGACCCCTCCGAGGGGAGCCCGAGGGGGAGGGGGGCACAAAGGTCCCGTTTTTTGGTTTTTTGCTTACATCTCGAAAACGGTGCGTTGTACGAAATTTTGTTGTACTACATAATAAAAGCTGATAAAATTCTCTATAACTTTAGCTTTCACACTTTGTATCTATCTCCAATATTTGCCTAGCTATGAGCTTCGAAAAATGGTCGATTTTCAAAAATCTGTTCTACTTTACACTCTTACGTTTTCTGTCAATTGTCATACATTGATTCATAACTTTTCGCAGCTTACTTAACTTTTTTAACTTTTTTTTATTTATTTAAAAAAAAAAATTAAACTTTATTTTTTAACTTTTTATAATTGCATTGACTTTTTATAATTGATTGTCTGTCATCTTGAAAACGTGCGTATGTGCAAAATATTTTGTGACTGCTTCCCTGCGTTACCGGGTGCACAGTCACAATACTCTATAGGTCACGAACGTAATAAAAACATAAGCCCGAAGGCATATTGATAGATATTATTGGGAGTTTTAGCCAGTTTAAAAGTAAACTGTTTCCGCCTTCACCGCGTGGAGGTACTCCCAGCTTATGTAATTTTATGTGTTCCTTACCAGGTTTAACATAAGGCTCGACTCGCACTTGACTATTTTTAATAGCGCGTGAGTGTTTTTTTATAGAGTGGGTGAGCAATAAGAAATGATTTTGGCAAACTCGTATTGTAACAATGTGCTATAGAGAATTTAACACATTTATGAAAATCGACCATTTTTTGAAGCTCATAGCTAGGCAAATATTGGAGATAGATAAAAAGTGTGAAAGCTAAAGTTATAGAAAATTTTATCAGCTTTTATTATGTAGTACAACAACATTTCGTACAACGCACCGTTTTCGAGATGTAAGCAAAAAACCAAAAAACGGGACCTTTGTGCCGCCCTCCCCCCTCGGGCTCCACTCGGAGGTGTCAGGACTTTTAGTATGTTTAACTCCTAACTGGTCCAAACAAAGTCTCTAAGTCAAACTTTCTGCTTTCGACTTTTCCATCCTCAAATTATTCGTTGCCCAAGCTACACCTGCAAATGTAAGGTTGTAATCCCAAAAAACTATAAATTTACAATCTTCGGATATTTTTTCTGTACTTGTGCTGCAAAATATAGCTTCTTGCCAAATTTCATATTTCTAGGTCAACGGAAAGAACCCTACAGGTTTTATACCTACTAGCTTTTGCCCGCAGCTTCCACCGCGTGGACATCTTTTTTATGACTGTCTGTGAGGGTGAGTGGTGGACATGAGTTTTCTTCAGATTCCTGTGAAGGAAATATATCGAACTATTATGATCAGCAGTCTATGTCACTCCCACCCCCTCAACCAATTCGATACAAAAAAAAACACGGGTGGGGCTGTGTCGGGGCACACGGCCGTTGGTTTTAACGTGAATACGTCTCGTAACGGGTAATATGTAGTTTCTATATAAAATTATTATTAATATTATTATCTGCGTAATTTCAGCCGTCCCAGCTGCAGATGTACTGGCACCGTCGTTGATCCGCTCGGCCGCATTCATTACTTTACGTTGCGGGCACTGCTTGACTCGATCATATGGTGTTTTATTGGTACCATTCGATTGCTGTTGAGATGCCCTTTCCAACCGTATACGATCTCTGTATTTCGATTTGGCTTTTCGACGCGTATAGGCCGACATTATATATTTTTGATATTATTTTTTTTTTAAACACCTTATTATAATCACAGTTACAATTTTACACTAATGTTTTATATATAATCGATAGATTTTGACGAGAGCTGACGATTGAAACTTGAATGAACGTCGTAGCTTTACCGAGTCGAAAGTTATACTAAATGGAAATCTCGATACGCAGCAAAATGACCTTCAAAATGGCGGGGCTGCCCCCTCCCCCGCGCGCGATGTGTTACAGTCCTTACTTAGCGTAATAAATTCTTTGATTCTTTAGCTATCAAGTGGTGTAAACGAAATTTGGATGGAGATGATAGATATGTAGCTACAACACTAAACTGTATCCCCCGATTTTGTTATCGTTCGTTTTTTTGGATTGCATCCCTATGGAGGTAATTTTAAAGTCGTATTCACGTCAAAATCACTTCAACCCCTTGCTCCATTGCGACGCTGACGTGCGCGAGCGTGGAAATGAGTTTTCTCCAGATCCCTCGGGTACTATGTCAGGATATGCTAATTAGTAAATTACATAGGTATGTCATTTTTCACCCCCTTAACCATCTCTGTGCAAAAAATCACAACAGTCCATTATTCCGTTGCGTCAGGACAAGCATCTCGGCGGCAAGATCTAATATAGTTGGTCCTTGCCCTCGCCTCACGGCGTTAGCAGGAATAGCGACCCTCACTATATGACCTAGCTGTCGGTGAGTGGGGACGCTAATTATAAATCTGGTAGTTTAGCGTATCTGGTAGATATGCGAGAGGGTATGTTCCGATGCGATGTTAAAGAAATTGACCAAAAAACGAGTATTTTTTCAGTTCCCTCAGGAACTGCATTGGACTTTGCTGCTTTCACGGGAAAAAAAGTAGTCTATGTCCTTCCCAGTGACACAGGCTATCTAGTATCGCTCAAAGAATGTAAAAAAGTAAAGTGTAAAAAAACTACAAAAAACCGTTTTACAGCTAAACAGTTGTTTAGGTTTACAGGATGTGTAGTTGTATTGGACCCGTTAACTGGAGTTTCTACTCAAGAAACTGAACAACATTTCTACTCATCATACACAAGTTGTTCAGTTTTATGAGTAGAAGCTCCAGTTAACAGGTCCAATACACCTACACACCCTGTTAACCTAAATAACTGTTTAGCTGCAAAACATTAACAATTTAGCCAAAATAACAATATAGTAGAGCTATTTCATCATATAAAATTTAGATATACTAACCTAACAGTTTAGCTAATCCATTTGGACCCTTTTTTGTAATAACAACTCAATAATATGGTTAATACACCCAAAAGGTAATGTTATTATAACTGAAAATTGTGTCGATAAAACAAATAGTTGAGGTATAGCAACTGAACATGTGCTAAGGCAGTCATACAAAACAGTTCAATTAGCTAATCTGTTTGTTGGTTGCTAAAAAATAACCTTGGTTACTATCAACAAAACTATTTAGTTAAACACAGCCTAAGTTCTTCATTTATTTCAACTAACTAGTTGAGCTAGATTACCTAAATCGTAAGGTTGCATGAGGTAAACTATTGCTCGGTAACAATAGCTAAAAGTTTAGCAATCACCACAGCAACTAAACTGTTATGTAGTTATCTACAAAATTTTCAGTAAGTATTATCTAAACATTTTTTTCATGAAACGGTAACAAACAAACACATTTTTACATTTATAATATGAAGTAAGGTTTGTGGCCGTATCTTTTTATTGCTTTGACTTAGAATATTGTTTTTTTTTTCACATCTTCAAGGGACCGTAGACATAAGTATGATTTTAATTTTAACTTGATACCTCTACGCGTTTTTGAGAAAAAGGGTCTTGGCAGACAGACATACGGACAACGAAGTGGTCCTATAAGGGTTTCTTTTTTCCTTTTGACGAACGGAACCCTAAAAATTACTTAATTTACGCAACAATATTCCGCCCGCAAAAAACCTTTCAAGATTTTATTTATTTATTATAATCACAGGTTGACACCCGTACTTCTCGGAATCGTAATGTGATGTTGTGTTGTGATGTAATTCTCAATTAGCGAATCAAATGACGCTTGTAATCACAAGAGACTGCTTTATTGCGATCAATAGTCTCGTAAATGACAGTGTGGGATATACGTATGCTATTCGACTCAACAAAATTACTTGGTTGGGGGCTCTTTCAGACGCATTTGGGGGCCCTTTCGTGCCAGAAGAATGAGAATATAGCTTTAAGAGCAAACGCGGGCGCCATTTTTCAATACAAACGTAGTCCCCTGTTTCCTCCCTGGATAATGACAATAGAGCAAAAATGTTTTTTTTCCATCAAACCTATATCTACCAAGGCCATGCTCCAAAATTTGGTTTTTTCTCATATCTTAATTATTAGAGGAAGTAGGAGCCTTCAAAAACTGAGAAAATTGCCCAATTGAAATGTCATTTTCAGCCACCCACCAAAAAAATAATACGCATATTAACAATATAATGAAAACATACAGGCATAGGTTAAGCGTTTTCATAATTATTTTTGAAAAAAATATTATCATTGCTCAAATTTTGGAGGAGGAAATAGGGGACTACAAAATGCTGTTTTGGTCAATTGTAATGCCTTTTATCGGTTTGCGCTGCAGTTTTCCCTTTCTTGCAGTATACGGAGAGATTTGCAAGATTTTATTCAAATACTTATTCTTCTATGCCCCAATGATCGACACAAACAAAAAACGAACCGGTCGTCGTGGGGATCCTTGGGGGAGGCCTATTTCCAGCAGTGGACGTCCTTCGGCTGATATGATGACCTATTCTTTAGACCGCGTTTCCTCTTAAGAGGATGTGAACCTGCGACTTTTCATCGAAACGAACGGTGAAAGCGATTTTCTCCTAATAAAATGTTACCGATTGTACAGAACGGTAAGTCTATGTCACGCGCCAAAAAACGGTTTCTCCTTTACACCATCGTTATGCGTGCACGCACACAAATGCAAAAACCATGTCAAGGTTCATCCTTTTAATCGGGGGTCCTACGAGTACTCGCGATCCCTATTAAGGAACCTATCAAAGAATTTCTTTTATAGTATCTCCAGAGGGAAAGTCGACGTCTCACGTAAATGGCCTCACGTTTGTGTATGCCTTATGTACGGCATAGTCACAGTATTACAATATAGCGGCTTACAGTAGCGCAACGAATGTACTTACGCTGAGCAACGGAAAGGTACTTGCGGGGCAGCGGGCGGCGGGGCACAGCCTGGCAAACTCCGCGAGTTTAGCAGGCTGACTACAGGCTAGGTATGCTATGCTCGTGCGATATCAAAGGCGTTGCGCTACTATAAGCCATATCGTAATACTGTAGCGTAGTCCTCTAATGGGTTGCTGTAGTGACAGTGAGACAGATGTAAAAAAAAAGCTTAGTAAGCTCACCATAATAGTTCGTTTAAGGTATTTAGGTACCTAGGTACCTAGGTAAAGAAATACTGGAAAATTTGCCCGGAAAATTAGAAAATTTGGGAGAGTCGCCGGCATAAGTTAGTTATTGATAATAATTCAGGAACAAAATAAAATCGTGTTCGGTCATCTGGCTACAGATTAGGATTCCCTGTATTATAGGAACCAAAGACTTAAGTACTTTTAACTACATACATATAGATTTTGAACACCCAGACACAGATTAAACAAACCTGTTTGTAACACGAATATTTGCCCTAAGTGGGAATCGAACCCACGACCCTCTGCCAAGCAGGCAGGACCGCTGGCCACTACGCAAGGGCCTAATATATTTTTTTTGGCGTTTTCAGGCAATTATTTCCGTTTTTTTTCAGGCAACAAGCAGATATCGGCGCTGGTGGTGTGGGCGCGGGACATCCCGCACTTCAGCCAGCTGGACATGGACGACCAGGTGCTGCTCATCAAGGCCGCCTGGAACGAGCTACTTCTTTTCGCCATAGCCTGGCGGTCCATTGAAGTGAGTACCAGTTTTTCATCATCATCATATCAGCCGGAAAACATCCACTGCTGGAAAAAGGCCTCCCCCAAAGATTTCCACAACGACCGGTCCTGCGCTGCCCGCATTCAGCTTCCCGCGATCTTCATCAGGTCGTCGGTTCACCGCGTGGGAGGCCTTACGCTACGTTTTCCGGTTCGCGGACGCCTCTCGAGAACTTTACGACCCCAACGGCCATCTGTTCTACGAGCTACAACTGCGACTTTTAAACTTCAATAATTCAATGACATTTATTGGGAATACCACCTATGTCCTATACTATTTAAACTAAGCAATTTAATTTAAAAAAAAACCCGACTCCTTTAAATGTATCCTCTGTCACTTGGCCCCCCTTTAAATGTATCCTCTGTCACTTAGGGGGGTCAAGGCGAATCTAACGACACCTCGCCCTCCAAAATCCATCAAGACATTTAGGAGACAAAGAAAAAGACATACATACGTACCTACTTAAATACTAACATGCATATATTTTCAGTTCCCTCTGAAACTACATCGGATTATGCTATTTTCACGGGATAAAAAGTAGCCTATGTCCTTCCCAGTGACACAGGAAGTCATTTCATCAAGGTGCTGAAGCGTGAAAAGGTAAAAAAACAAACAAACACATTTTCACCTTTATAATATTAGTAAGGATTTTTGATTTTTATCTCTAGCTTTTTGTGCCGGCGGCGGTGGCAGGGTAAGTATAAAATAAATAAATAAATAAATAAAAATAAAATATTGTTTATTTCTTCATTGAGTTTACAAATAGTATACAGTTTCTGAATACTTCTTTTAAGCAATGTTAAACTGCTTGTGTCAGAAGTATTCGCTCTTCTTTACCAAAAACAAGGGTACATAAATAGTTACTCTAAAACAGATTCAAAGAAATAGTAATAATAATTGAAAAATAATAATTAAATTTAAAATTAGTAGTTTATAGAAGGCGCAAGCTCGCGGCTGTGTGTTTGTGTATGTGTATATGTATGTGTGTGTGTGTGTGTGGATGTGTAAGTGGGTGGGTGTGTGTGTGTGTATGTGTGTGTGTGTGCGTGTGTGTTTGTGTGTGCGACAGGGAAGGATATAGTGATAAAATGTTGAGATTGTTACGATTGAAGATGTGTTAGTTGATACTTTTGATCGTAGGTTCTTGGTGGAACTTTATATCACACATTATTTACCAAATCCGTAGACATCGTAATTACCTGGTAACCCTAAAATTTATTTAAAATGTACCCACACATTGTGTAAATAAATAGTCTGCCTGAAGATGTTCGAAACCGGTCGCTGACTAATTCTAAACGCAGTTTTATTTCTTTCATGTGGAATTAGTGTAATTATATACCAATATGTGTGAAGGTGTGTTAATTTTTTCTGTATTTTAACTATTTCAGTTCTTGGAAGAAGAGCGAGAGAACATGGACGGCACGCGAACTGCAGCGCCACCGCAGCTCATGTGTCTAATGCCAGGTAAGCCAAACTTTATTCAACCGACTTTCAAATAGGAGGAGGTTCTCAATTCGACTGTATTTTTTTTTTGTTTGTTACCTCACAACTTTTGACTGGGAAAAACACTTGTTTAAAACATTTGAACAGTTTGTTTTATAAAATTAAAAATAAAACGGCCGTATTTTAATCATGCCATCCCTGATGCACACTTTAATAGTTATTCTTGGGCGAATTATGAGTTTCTTGATACAAAGATAAAATGATGTTATATGACGGATTTCCTCATAAAACGTTAACCTTGCAGCATGGCAATGCTGTTTTATGTAGCCCGTACGCCATAAACGTTACAAGTTGTTAAACGAATTAATTGCACCGAGAGAGTTTGTTTTCATTTCATTTCTTTTAAGTACTTGTTAAGGTGGATGCCCCTAGCACTATTAGTCATTGAAAGTCTGCAATAGCAAAGTATATGTATTAGTACTCGAAAGTCTCTTGTGAAGGTGGGATTGCCATTTTTACGTGATTCAATATTTTAGTCTCTGGGCTTAATAAGCACGAAGATGTGGTTGATTTTAGATGTCTTAATGTTTTTGAATATTTCAAAGACTAGGTCTTTGACCAGTGTATGTTGCCAGTGATGACATACGAAACTGGGGCATGGTTGCTTACTCTAGGCCTCATAAGGAGGCTCAAGGTTCTAAGAGACTATGGCAGAACTACCTCAGAACTTTTGACTGGGTGAACCGATTTTTGTGATTCTTTTTTTATTTGAAATCTAGTTCTTCCCGTGTGGTCCCATATAAATTTTATCAAAATCGGTGTAGTACTTTATTAGAAAATTAACAATAACCAAAAATAATGATGCAAAAATGTACCAAGTTAATGCGAGGAAAGTCGGTTTTTAACGTGTTTAGCGTTTTCTTTTATTTATTCACAATTGGTAAGGCCTTGGCATTATCTCATCTGCTTAAACAGTATAAACAAACAAAGCGGGCTATTTTAATAATAGGAACCAGATATGTATTTAATATAGGGCTTCCACTCGTAATGCTAAACCACCCAGGAACCTTTGTTCAAATGGCAAAAAAAAAAAAAAAATACTTTACTAACTATGGGATATCAATTTTTTTGTGATTCAACCGTAGCCCTGTATAAAGTTTATGGTAATATACTGTATATTGTATGATTGCAGGCATGACGCTACATCGCAACTCGGCGCTGCAGGCGGGCGTGGGCCAGATCTTCGACCGCGTGCTGGCCGAGCTCTCACTCAAGATGCGCGCGTTACGCATGGACCACTCCGAGTACGTGGCACTGAAGGCGATCGTGCTCCTGAACCCAGGTCAGTTGACATCATTGGGGTCCGCGGTCCCCTGGACAGCTTGTGACTGCCTACTTGTCTCTGCAGCGTGTGCCAGAACTTCGACCACGTGCTGACCGAGCTCTCGCTCAAGACGCGCGCATTGTGCGTTGGCCACTCTTATAGCCCATCAACTTCGTGCGCGGTACGGGCGGGTAGGCGGGGGGAGCCTTTTCCCGCTGGCCTCAAGCTCCCCCGCGGAGATCTTCTTAGACATACGCTAATATGCAAGCAAAAGGCACCACGACTATAAATGCTGGCGGGAATAATTCCGAATCATTCCCGTGGAATATAGAAAAAATTGAATTATTTCAATCGTCGAATCGAAGTATTCCCAGCGAATTATTCCGCTGATGATCCTTCTCGGGTGGGGTGCGGGCGAATACTTCCCCGGTAGGGGGGAGGGGGGGTGTAGAGCGAACAGCCGGCGCGGGAGCGGGCGTCGCGCGCATTCGTTCTGTCGTCGTTGGCTCGGGCACAGATGAGATACTAGTTACTTCGGCTCGGATTTGGGTGATCAGTCGGTTGGATCCTCGGGCCGGTAACCATTTGTGGCAGATTTCTGTCATTTGGATAAATTGATAAAAACTAAAAACATTTTTCTAAAATTTATTTTGAATAATTCTGATTCAAAGAAACCTTCTGAGAAATGTTACATCAACAATTCCGAATCTTTGTAAGTTTTGCAACGCACGACTGCGACTAACCTTCAAACAAAAATAAACCTATTGAGTGTACTAAAATATGTAGTATCATGAGTCATGACATAGCGTTCATCATAGAACGGCCCTACTAATAGTACAGAGCAGGTATTTATTACTTTTATCTCGCCGACACAAAAAGTAACATGTAAATATATTTTTATTTTTCTCATTCCAGATGTAAAAGGAATTAAAAACAGACAAGAAGTCGAAGTACTACGAGAAAAGGTATGTATGAAAGGGAACTACCCTAGTTAAGATTTTAACAAGAGATATATTGACCTTAAAAATAAATCAACAATTTAAAAAGTAGCTAACTGATTTTGATAGAATTTGTATGGGACCACACCTGTCAATAAATCTCACCAACGGCCAGAGATATGCTATATGTAAAATAAGGACAGGTAGATAGGTTACATGCGTCCTAAAAGAGAAGCAAATAAATAGATGCCAATTGGCATCTCTTTTCTTAGTAGCATTCGGTGCAACGGGAGGGAAATACCTATAATATTGTGTGTGTAAATAGGTTCGATTTTCAAATGTTTTTTTTAGTACAACCCATTTATGATAACAAATCTCTGCCAACGGCGGAGTAATCACGTAATATACAGTTGAATTAAGAACAGGAGGTTCTATTTCAAAGCCGGGTCGTTCCTTTCCCTCTAATATGGTTGATGGGAGCGATGGCTGACTCTCGCGTTATACTCGTGATCGGGTGCTGTCCGTGTGAACTGGCCTACTCTTGTTAAAGAAATCTAATGATTTTTATGTATAATTTTTCGTGTTCTAATGACAATCTGGTTTATATCAAGGATTGAATTTTGACGTTATAACTAATTATTGTATTGTATAAACAAAATTTATTAGTTATGACGTTATAACTAATTATTGTATTGTATAAACAATAATTATTTATGACGTTATAAATAATTATTGTATTGTATAAACAATAATTAGTTATGACGTTATAACTAATTATTGTATTGTATAAACAATAATGAGTTATAACGTCAAAATTCAATCCTTGATATAAACCAGATTGTCATTAGAACACGAAAATATATACATAAAAATCATTGATTTCTTTAACAAGAGTAGGCCAGTTCACACGGACAGCACCCGATCACGAGTATAACGCGAGAGTCAGCCATCGCTCCCAGCAACCATATTAGAGGGAAAGGAACGACCCGGCTTTGAAATAGAACCTCCTGTTCTTAATTCAACTGTATATTACGTGATTACTCCGCCGTTGGCAGAGATTTGTTAAAATAATTCTTGATTCTTCACAAATTACATTGTTATTCTTATTTTATGACTATCAGAAAGAGTGTAATTTGCACCTATTTTGAATAAATATATTGAATTGAATTGCTGGTTAAGATGGGCGGCAAATGGCTTATGACCTGATCGAAAGTGACTACCAAGTGGCTACCATCGCCTACAAGCATCTGTACACCAGAGGAGTTATTAGTGCTCTGCCTGTCCTTGAGGCTTGATAAAATGCCGTACGCCGGTCATCGCGCTGGCCGCCGAAGTGCAGCTCGCTGCTTGGCGGGAGGAATAGATCGAGCACCCGCTCCGATCCGCCTCCGTGGCCAGAATATTATCCACTTCATAATTCGGATAAAATGTGACATTTTGTTCTACCACTTTTTAAATAAACTACAAACTTTTTTGGTACTATCCATCCAAAAATGGTTGATGAAATGATATTTTACATTAATTTAAAAAGTTACCACATTTCATCCGAATGAAAAGGTGGATAATTATGTTCTTATCCGCCATTAAAGTTCAGCCTGAATGAAAAAAATCTATAAAAATCTATATCGTAAATCCTGAACTATCCTACGTTGCAGATGTTTTCCTGCCTAGACGAGTACTGTCGGCGCGTGCGCAGCACCGACGAGGGGCGCTTCGCCTCCCTCCTCTTGCGGCTCCCCGCGCTCCGCTCGATCTCGCTCAAGAGCTTTGAGCACTTGTACTACTTCCACCTGTTCGCGGAGGGCAGCATCAGCAGCTTCATCCGCGACACGCTGCGCCACGCGCCGCCCGTCGACACCAGCATGATGTAGATTACTACCTACGAAGCCTAAAGCTACCACGTGTTCGGGATTAGAAACATAGATGGCGCTGTTTTCGGTTGTTACGAAGCTGGTCAGTGGATTTTTCCTGTCTAAGTGTTGCCGCAGACCTGGCAGTCCGGGAACTGATAAGGATGTCTAGCAAAATGCAAGTCTCTTCCATTCCTTCAATATTTGATAGAGATAGCGTTTCAGATATTAACAACAGTGAGTTCCTTAGCAATTAGTGAACTCCATCATCTCTGTCAGATTGCCAAGGATCGAAAGAGACTAGCTAGCTGTTTGTCCGCTTAGGTTGTGCAAGGTGTGCGCTGTCGCTGGGATTAGAAACATAGATGGCACTGCTTGCAGTTTTTTTTTAAATTTGAGCGGGTTACTGCAAGTTTTCTGTCTAAATACACTACAAAATAATATGATAACATTTTTGGCTTGAAAAGTAGCAATGAATTAAAATATTATGCTCAATTAAAACGGATTCAAAAATAATCTCTTTGAAGTAAATAATCAGAAATAATTAGATACACGCTATTCGTCACAAACATAGTCCATGCGTCTTGGTTTTAAGTTTTTGTTAACTAATTTTTATACAGCCCGTGATTTTCAAATTTTGCATTGCACGTTTTGCTTTTAAGTTATTTAAAAAAATATGATGAACTGGCTTTGTGACGAGAAAGAATAGTCAATCGATGGAAACAGTCGTCAATTTCGTCATCTATCGCCCCTAACACGCGCTAAGATTAAGATTGGGTCTGTTTAGAAACAAAGTATTGTAATGAACGGTTAAAGCGCAGCGCGGGTCGCTCGTATACATTCATTGATATTTTTTGTACAGGCACTCATCATACAAAGTAATATTTTCTTTGCATTTTGAACAAAATACTTTCGGTTCATTTGACAGAAGCCCTTACTATATGCTACTCCTGGATTTAAGGCGTGGACTGTATCCTTATGTTTACATGTAGGTCTAGTACTATTATTGGTGTTTTGCCTATACTAGCCCCAAGGTAAAAAGACCTACTTTGATTAATAGAGCAACAAGCTTGCAAGACGAGTTTATACGATATCCCGGACGATACGACGTCGAAATATAAATTGTCATTCGCCTTGGTCATCTAATAAGCCATTTAATTACCGGGCTAGCCCGTTGATTATCTCTAGTATTGGTATTGGGCTCCCGTTTCCGCATTTGGACTCTTTTTCGGTCCTTTATGCGTGCAGGTGTTGCTGGCTAGTCCAGCCAACCCAGCTCTTTCCCGAAGTATAGAAGTCGCCTGGGACATTCGCAGGCTTCTCGGAGCGACCCCATATCATTGAGGATTTTTACCACACTTGGTTAACTGCTGTGTAGTAATCTTAAAAAGCCAAAGGACGCACGGACGGTTCAATAGTTCAGCTTGAAAAGGAGCACCGCTAAGCGAGCTTCGTCGACTCGTTCTTTTTAAACAGTTAGCCCGGTAATTAAATCATTTGGCAGCGACAGACACATAGATTAAATGGGGCCGCCTCTATTAATTATTACGTAGCGACGTAGTGGTAAAACTTTAAAGTAGTGACTTTCGTTTATTAGGAAATTATTTACGTGTTGTAGATGTGTATAGCAAATAATATAATGTTTAGAGATACGTGTAATGTTAAAATTTTTACCAAATCTCTATGCTATGTATTAGCAGTCCAATTATGTATTGTGGTTGAAACGCAGTACCTAGTAAATTACAGAAAACGTATAGTGCCCTATGTTAGACCACATTAAGTTGTAAGAAAGAATTTATCGTTGAACTCAAAAGAACAAAAAAAAAATATTGTATAAAAATAACAAATCTTAATAAATTCTTAAATCATTTACCTATTTCAGATATTTTGGTGCTTGTTACGCATAACAGAGTAGGTATGCATATTAAATATGCATTTTAATCTTGTTACTGGATAATTTTTATTTTCCATTTTATTATTAGACCTTAGTAGAAATTAACTACGTGAATCTGTAAATATATCTTTGCATGTGTAATTTTATGACGTCTATACTATTTCGTATTTTATACAGGGTGACTTTTATTTAGTTCTTGATAGCAAAGGATATTAATGTACTCGTGATTACAAACAACTTTCCCTAACCCTTTCGGACCGGCGTCTAAACTACGGCGAAAATTGTAATTTTGAATATGAATCTTAAGTAATTTGGGGTCGTAAATTACGAATCTGCTATGATTTTCCGGGTTTTCCGACGCCATCTCGGAAAATTGCATACTAACATTTGTATCAGGCTGGGCCCATACTTACCCATGCACAATTGTGATACTCACTTCAGTCTCGGAAATTTATACATCACATTGCATGAATCCCAAAAAACTTTTTTATATCTAGTAAAGTGCAAGCAGGTTTTATTTGTATACCAATTTTAGCCTCATTGTAGCGGTTTGTGGTCAAAACAATTTGGTCAAAGAGATCTACTGCTCGAAGTATTCTGCCGGAGTGCAAATATCCAGAACGAACAGCGTCTTGTGGAATTGGCTTAGTACTGGAACGTTTCTTCTGCCATGCTTCAAGCTGACTCAGAGAAATGTTGTCATCATCGTCATTTTCGCTTTCATCTGAAGAAGAAGACTCAGAAGTGCCAACGTCTTCATCAGGATGGATGTCTAAATCTTCTACCTCATCATCATTGCTGTCGTCCCCAGAACCATTCAGCATTTTTGCGATAACAGCATCATTTATAAAGTTGGCCATTGTTTGTAAACTCTGATAATATAAACTTTATTTAGATTCTAAGCAAACGTATTTGGTTTGGTAGGGCCCGGCTTGACACAATTGTGTCAGAAAAATTTGGTGAGCCGTTACGTTAAGATCTTTGTTTGCAAATCGTAACTTTTAACCTAAAAACGTCCTACATTTATCTATTTTAATAATCTGCACTTACAAAACAAATTAATTGCGACACTTACTTTTGTCAAATCGGGGAGCGCGATTCTTCCTTGAACTGAACAGGTTGGCACCTGTCGACCAACTGTCTGCCGGATGAAATTTACCCGGGGGCGGGACAAACGCTACCCGCACAATCGTACGACACGAGGCCCGTCCAGTACAAACGTAAAACTATTGAGATAAACTAAACTTTGTAACCCGCACAATTGTATTGGAGCGTCCCGAAAGGGCTAACAAATTATGTGAAATCAGAAAAAAAATTTTGGTCATCGATAAGTGATAAAATAAGTTATCAAATCTGCAAAAAATTATTAAGGACCAAAACTATTTTAAAATATTTGACATATAGTTTCTTTGGGGGAAGTTGTTTGTAATGACCAGTACAATAATATACTTTGCTATCAAAAACTTAAAAGTTACCCTATAAATGAAAAATAAATTATTTATCTCACCAGCGAAAGGTGGTGAATTTTAGATGATTGAATTGGCCTATATATACTGTTGTTCTGGAACCAGGCCAATGTTGTTTATTCATGCTATTGTTTTCATTTGTCATAATAATATTGATGTACTAACTGAAATAACCAGTATTAACGTAATTTTAAAATCTGCTCGAGTAGATCGATGGGCTATCCACCATGGGCCAGCGAGAGGGACAGAGCTAAGATGTAAGCGTGTCCTTGTCTGCGTCCTCTTCTCTCGCGTTGCTGTAGGTTGGTCTAGTAGTGATGAACATACGAGTATCTGCTCGGCGCATTTGTTTCGTAAAGCTCTGTCCCTTAGCTGGCCCATAGTGCAACCTTAAGGCGCTTTGCACACGACGGGGCGGGGCGGGCCGGTCAATTTCGCCGCCTAAGGGAATCCTATACTACCAAAGCACATGGAGGACAAAAAGACTGTTGGTAGTATACTATCTTGGCGGCGTAATTGACCGGCCCGCCTAGCCCCGTCGTGTGCAAAGCGCCTAAAAAATAGACTATCATTGATATAAGAGAACAATAGACCTGTACACAAGTAAAATACGAATTAGAGTAGAATTACAGTCCATGCATTCAAAGTTCATGTTGGAACCTAATGTTGTTAATGTTTTAAAAATGTTTCGAGTGGTGGACAGCTCAATTAACTAGAAGGAAAGCTAGAAGTATTGGAACGGTTAGCCAAAATGTACCTTCTTAACATTCACAATTATTATTGAAGGAGATATACTGTTGTAAAATGATGGAATTAATGTTGAGCATATTATGGTATGAACGGGTATGAATTTTATGATGGCGGTGTTGCAGCGGTTGTGAGATGATTTATAATGATGTTCACTAAATATCTGACTATTATGTAAGCTATATTTTTTGTATAGAAATATCTTAAGGTTAATGGTGATTAAAAAATTATATCATCACAATTTTTTCCGTCTTTCATTGAATCAAATAACCTTTTTATTCAGGAACGTTAATTGAGATTAAAATAGTATTATTAGTTTTCTTAAGATTTAAGGCACAGCCAAGATGTGATGAATAGAATTCAAAATTAGATAGAATATGTAGAATGCGTCGGTGGCGTAATGGTAAGGACCGCTACCTTCCTGGTCGTGGTTCGATTCTGCCACGTACCAATGTGGTTTCGAATTTCGATGTCATATGTACGTTTATCCGATGCTCTTATACGGTGAAGGAAAAACATCGTGAGGAAACCTGCACACGCCTGCGAAGAAATTCGAAGGTTGTGTGTGAAGTCGACCAACCCACACTGGGCCCGCGTGGTCAACTTAGGCTCGATCGCCCTAATTCAGGGTAGACTCGTGCCCCTCGGTGGGGAGTTGGGGACGTATATGAGCTGATATGATGACGTAGAAAAAAAGGTACGGACAGATAATGATGTTGATGCCAAAAGTTTTGTTACCTTTACATACAGGTTAATGCATTTATTTTTTCAGTTGACCGAGTTTATTAAAAAAATGGATTTGTCATTATTTCCTCTATGAAGCCAGCTTACTAGGTGGCTGATCAGCTAATTGAAGAAAAAAAATGCACTTCTCAATACTATGAGCAGCCAACTCACTAGCTGGCTGTTCACCTGATCGAGTTGATTGAAGAAAAAAAAGGTTACTTCTCAATATTATGAGAAGCCAGCTTACTAGCTTACTTGAAGAAAAAAAAAGACTTCTTAATACTATGAGAAGCCAGTACTAGCTGGCTGATCAGCTGATTGAGTTGATTAAAAAAATGGATATCACTACTTACCATAAAAAGCCAGCTACTAGGTGAAATGCTGTTCAGTTTTGTGACGACTACACAATGTGCCGTACGATTAAATAAATCATGACAAAATCCCTAAACAAATTAAGAATAATCTAAAGAAATTAGTTTGGTATGGTTCGGAAGTGCACCCGGACAATGTGTAGTAAGCGCATCGATTTAGGTTATTTTTTTAAATTTTCGTAAATAGTCGAATTAGGTTTTTAGGGAAAGAAAAATAATTGCAAAAGTTGACTTCGATATTCACGCGGGCGAAGCAGCGGGCAACAGATAGAACAAGAGAACAACTCACAAAGGAATGAAACTTTGATTTTTGGCTTCTCTTGGAGGCATTCCGCCTAGGTTTATTTTAGTTTTAATTTCTTCACGGGCTTGGGGCCAGCTTCATATAGACATAGCTTTAAAAAGAGTAAGGTCATTCATCTATAGGATTATTCAGCGTCGTCGTCCCTAGGAGCGTTCATCATCATATCAGCCAAAGGACGTCCAGTTCTGGACATAGGCCTCCCCCAAGGATTTCCACGAGGACCTGTAGCGTGCCAAAGAAATAAAATAAACTTTTTTTTGGCAAGTCGGGTAAAAATGACACAAATGTACCTAAATCCTTTGTCACTTACGGGATCAAGACAAACCTAACGACATCTCGCACTGCAAAATCCATCAAGCCAAAAATCAAAATCAAATCAAAATCAAAACAATTTATTTCAAATAGGTGTTTACACACACTTTTAAATAGTCAAAACAAAAAAAATACTGTATATTACCAATAATGTCATGATTCAGATTACAGTCTCAGGTAATGGTATTTGATATAGAATCAACATATATATCTTTTTCATTTACATAATCTATTATTTTATAATATCCTCTAGAGCACAAAACTTTTTTGACATGAGTCTTGAACTTATTCTCTGACAAACTAGTTACATTTTCTGGAATTTTATTGTAGAATCTTATACACTGCCCCACAAATGACTTTTTAACCTTACTCAGTCTCGAAAAGGCTATTTAAAAAAAAAAGGAGGTTATTTATTTCTTTAGTAGGAATTAGGAAAATATTGATTAGAATTATAATTTACTTTTTCATTTATCGATGTAAAGGACAATGGGCAAAATTGGTCCAAATGTTCACCACTAAAGAGACCTTCTAATATATATACTGTGCCTTTGGTACCGAATAGTTTAGTAAATACAAATCAATTTTTAATAAGACACCGGACCAAAATACGGTGTCAGTAAAAAATATGACTAAATTAATCTTTAACCTTTTTGTGAAATATGTCTCTAAGAGTATTGTGAAAAAACTGGGATTGTGATTGTGAAACGGCGTTAACGATTTTCACCTCTTAAATGTTAACCGATTTGGACCAATTTTTGATAGGTTGTCAGTTAAAACAAAATCTAGTGTCATACGTTTTTTTAAAAAAGATAGATTATAAATTTATTGCCGTTCACGTGTTTTCATAAAAAACTAATTTCGGCCATTTTAGGTTTACCAGTAATTTGACCTGACATACTTTTAAATATGTGCCTAACATAGTTTTTTCATATACGTTTTACTTATCAGCTTATACAGGGTGTAAAGAAATGTTGTAGGAACTCTTCGTTGTGTTCTACTCTTCATACTGAACAACTATCCCTAAGGAACCCCGTCAATCCCAAAAAAAATGGACCCTCCATACAAAAATTCACAAAATTGATCGATCAGTTCATCGATTTGTATGAAAAATTAATAAAAAAAACCGGCTTATGCGAATCAGAACCGCACACATAGGGTTCCCTACCATCATACTAGATGGTGCTAGTTTCTTCACGTTAAAAATACCACGTTTTTTGTATGGAGACTTTATATTTTTCAAATTTTTAGTATTTGTTGTTTTAGCGGCAACAGAAATACATCATCTGTGAAAATTTCAACTTTCGAGGTAGCACGGTTCATGAAATACAGCCTGGTGACAGACGGACAGACGGACGGACAGCGAAGTCTTAGTAATAGGGTCCCGTTTTTACCCTTTGGGTATGGAACCCTAAAAATCTGCGGTTTTAGCAAAGTCGTAGAACAAAAGTTGTTCATGATGAGTAGAACCCCCAGTTAACGGGACCTACACCAATTTTGTTACATCCTGTTTATCTTGAACACTGTTTAACTTGAACATTTTAATATTTTAGACAATGTTGTCAATTCGGTGTAACACGACTTAACTTATTTGACAGGATTAAACTAAATTTATGCATTCTGCCTTTTACTTTCTGTATCGAAAAGACAAGGATAGAATGCTTAAATTTAATTTAGTCCTGTCAAATAAGTTAAATCGTGTTACACCGAATCGACACCATTAAGTACCAAAAGGTCCTATGCGAGTTTTATTCATACTCAAATGCTTTTTTTTATATTATTCCCACACAAGGTACTAACCAGTATGGACCTATTTAGTTTTTATGACATAGGCTACTTTTTACCGCGGGAAAACATCTTATTCCCATGGGAAAATCTAAAACAACGCGTGCGAAGCCGCGGGCGGATCGCTAGTATTAAATATTTGATAGGTATACTTTTCTCAAGTTCTGGCACCAACCTCGAAAAAAACTGTAGGCCGTTAATTAGTTTGAAACTTACTTTTGATTATTAGCCCACATATTTTTTTTCGAAGTTACTTTTATTACGTAAGTTAGTATGTTTTATGTAACAATTAATGTTGATAAAATACGATAACTTGCTTACCTCAGTATAATTTACACAAAAATATTCACATTGACAAAAAGTTCGCAAAAGTATCAATATTATTTAGTGCGCCTAGTAAGCGCTCCTACATAAATCGGTGTATGCGCGTTCAAATCTATAGCTGTGTCACAGTATTACGATATGGCTTAAAGTAGCGCAACGCCTTTGATGTCACACGATGCCGCCACAGCGTAGGTACTAGCAGTACTGGCTCGCCGCCCGCTGCCCCGCAAGCACCCTTCCGTTGCTCTGCGTACGTTCATTCGTTGCATTACTGTAAGCCGCTATATTGTAATACTGTGGCTGTGTGAGTAAATTTCGAAGCGCACCACGGCGTAACACTCTTAAGGCCATCTGGCTATACAATCGGCGGGTCACATAAATTTCAGAAATTTCGAAGTATTTTTTATTTCCGAGATTTGCCGTGTTTTTTTAACTCCCGACGCAAAAAGAGGGATGTTATAAGTTTAACGAGTGTATCTGTGTATGTCTGTGGCATCGAAGTTTTTAAACAAATGGACCGATTTTGATGCGGTTATTTTGTTTGCAAGCTGTCGTGATCGAAAAAGGTTCTTAGTTATAATTTATGAAGATCTGTTCAGTCGTTTGAGGATCATCAGCTCTTATCTAGGTGATGAAAGGGCGACTTATACAGGTCTAATCGATTCAAAATTTGGTGCCCTGTTACTGTAATAATATTGCAAAACCATGGTAACCTTGATCTGATGCTGCAGCATCTCTTGGAATCTGCAGGATACCAAACTCCTCACCAATTTACAGCAGAGGCATCGTATTTGGGCTCATTGAAATAGTCTTAATGAATAGGCGTTAGATAGAACATGGCAACTTTGACCTCTGATGCTTGGAATCTGCAGGATACCCAAATCCTCGCCATCTTACAGCAGAGGCATCGTGTTTGAACTCATTGGAAAAGTCTCAATGAATAAGTTTTAGATAGAACATGGTAACTTTGACTCGATGCTGCGGCTTCTTCTGCAATTTGCAGGATACCCCACTCCTCACTAACTAACTTACAGCAGATTAATCGTGTATGGGCTCATCGGAATAGTCTTAATAAATAGGTGTTAGATAGAACATGGTAACCTTGACCTGATGCTGCAGTATCTCATGGAATCTCGAGAATAACGTTTATTCGCAGGCTAATCGAAAACCTTGAAACCTGATTTTTAATAAAAAAATATTTTATAAATTGTATGGGACTAGATGCACCTTTTTACTTGAAATCATTCTTTTGTAAGGTCAGTGTAAGTTATTTTTATTAATCTCCGGTGGGCGTGTAATATGGAAATATATGGTCACAGAGTACGGTGGTGTTTATTATAAAGAATTACAAATATACGTGCGGCGTCTGTCGCATGATTAAAATAGGAATGCGCTACGTGGCGGAACAGTCAACAGACAGCCTGTTAAAGTGGGCCTCTCTTAGTTGGCCCAATCAGGTTAACGTAAGAGTTATCAGAGGCGAGCTTTACCCGCCACTTTAACAGGCAGACAAAAATATACAAGTGGCGGGTAAAGCCCGCCTCTGATAAGTCTTACGTTAACCTGATTGGGCAAACTAAGCAAGGCCCGTCTCCTGACCATTCAATAGCTCACAAGGTAGGAAATCTATTAATTTCTTATCAATCCTAAAACACATTTTAAGAATATACACTGTATCGCAAAGAAAACGGGTTGGTTATAAAAAATGAGTTCCGGCTTGAAGATAAGATAGCCAGTTCTCCATTGCGTTGGGGAATCTTGGTAAGCCCGCTTCCATCTTCGGCATCATCGTCACTTACCATCAGGTGAGGTGATACCAAGGGCTTACTAATAGTGAATAAAAAAATATATAAAAAAAATTTGAGCAATACTTTCAAATAAAAACTAAATTAAAGCTTATTTCATTACGAAGAAATAAAGGAGTAAAACCTTTTTTTTTTCTTTTTGGTGATTTAATTAAAAACCGCAAATAAAAAATAAAGGCGATTTTCAAAATTTGCACATCAAATTTGAAACCATTTGTGTTTCTTTTGTTTCTGTTCTGTCATATAAATAGGACATTTCTTGTGCAGAAATTCATTATTGTGATTGAATTTAGTTAATAACATGTCACTAACCCCTGAAGAGTGTACCGGAATTCTGACAATGCTTGAAGACGGGCGCAGTCAGTGTTATACAGCGAGAAATGTTGGTATGTCGCTATCAACCGTTCAAAGAATGCTCCAGCGATTTGAAGAGACTGGATCCAATATTCGCAGACCAGGAAGAGGCCGAACAAGGTGCACGGCAGCGCAGGAGACAGATATATACCCGCCAATGGTCTAAAACTCGAAAGATAGCATCGAAATTCAAGGCTGAGTTACGCTAGAGAACACATGAATTTGACTCTCGATGACTGGTCAACAGTTACGTTTTCGGACGAGTTGAGATTCATGCTATACAAGCACGATGAGAGGCAAAAAGACTACAGAAGACCAGGAGAGCGCTATAACCAAGCTTGCATTGAAGAGAAAGTGTCATACGGCAGAGGCTCCATTCGCGTGTGGACTGGAATTTCTTCCGAAATCCGCTCCGAGCTAGTGGTCATCGAAAAAGGAACTTTTACTGCTGAGAGATACGTAAATGAAATCTTAAATGAGTATGTTGGCCCATTTATAGTAAACATGGGCGAGAACGCCATCTTTATGCAAGATAACGCTCGTCCCCATACAGCTCGGATAGTGTTTGACTACCTTGATGATGTCGCTATCACACGCACGGAAAGGCCAGCACGCAGCCCAGACTCGAACCCCATCGAGCATGCCTGGGGTGAACTGGGACGACGTGTACGCAAGCGAAATTCCCCTCCAATCACGCTTCGTAAACTGAAAGAAGCACTTATAGAGAAATGGGAGAATATTCCTCAGCATTGGCTCAGAAATCTTTTGGAAATCATGCCGAACCGTGTAACAGCTGTTTTAATAGCTCGTGGTGGTAATACAAAATACTGAAATTTGTGAAAATTGCACTTTTGACACCATAGCACATTTTTTGAAATCTAGTGTAAAATTGTAATTTTTACTTAACCTACTTTTATTCAAAATAATCTTTATAACCTTGAACTTATATGCCTTATTTTTATTTAAGCACTATAAAAAATACAGTCTTTCTTTCATTAAGCTAGTTACAATATTTTGGAAGTTATTGAGGTTTTTGTTACCGACCCGTTTTGTTTGCTGTCGAGTGTAGTATTTTGGAACTTTGAGAATAGGTATTGGTGTTTATTATTAAATCAAACAACTTTTATTTTGTTTAAATTGAACATTTTATTGAAGCCTCAGAGGAATATTGATCGAGGCAGATTAATTTTATAGATAAGACAGTTGTGTTCGTAAAACTATAAGGCACAGCCAAGCATTAACGAGTAATATTTATATTACACAAAATACGTATAACCTTCGATGACACAAAAAGAACTAGATCATCGGTTTCATCTATAATATAATAAAACTGTAACGGGGCCGTGTCTGTACATGGAATATTTTTGGAAAATAATAACTGTGGTGGACATTACTAACGATACAGAGGCCAAAACAATAACTTTTGGAATTTTTGTCTGTCTGTCTGTCTGTCTGTCTGTCTGTATGTTCGCGCATCACGCAAAAACTACCGGGCCGATTTTGATGAAATTTTGTATGGTGGTTCCTTATAGCCCGGGTTAACATATAGGATACTTTTTATCCCAGAAAATTCAAGAGTTCCCGTGGGAAAATCAAAAGTATTCATTTATAGAATGGCTCACCACGCAAATGTGGCTTAACCTATTACAATCAAATTTTACACGTTGATACCCTTATCGCGAACTAAAACTGGGACATTGTGAATCCCAAAAAAATTAGGTTTCCTACAGGAATGCAAAAAATTGTATCTTTAGATTGGCTCAACGTAACAATATGAAACCTTTACATTGGGATGGGGTGTTTTGACCATCATTGTATAGTCGGGTATTCTTTATCCCGAAAAACTAAAGAGGTCCCGTGGGAAATTATCTATAGATACTTACAATAATAGCAATAGAGTACTTTTTCCTATTTATTAGCTACACATACCAAACATTATAATCATAGTAGCAGAATGTCAATAGATGGCGCTGTAGGGATAATAAAACGCGCTTAAGTTGTATTAAAACATTAAAATATTGTTTCATACTTTTGAGTGGATTTCTTTTATGTATTTTTCAGCATACGCTACTTTAAACTCTGGAACTATGGTACGTAGCGATGTGTTTCATAGACGAACAGAGAGGTATTTTTTTACAGATTCCAATCGTGTAAAAAAATAAAAACACATAAATCGAGTTTAGCATCTTTTAACAGGAGGCACAGATATGGGAACTCTTCTGACGGCGACTATTTGCGTGTGGCAGTTGCTCTCCGCCTGCAATATCAATATCTGTGAACCTCATCAATGTATTTGCGGGTCTACGGTGGAGGCAATTGTCCATCACTCACTGAGTTGCAGTCGTGTTTGTGAAGATTCCCACGTCACCAATTCCTTAATGACTTCACTCGGAGGGCACTGGTCTCGGCCAGATGGAATATTCCATCTTTGATGCAGCCGCCGGCCGGGCTTTAGTCGATCTGATGGCAAAAGGCCGGAGGTTTTAAACAGGTGCTATGGCAGAGAGGAACGTGTCTGCTTTGGGAAGCCACTTTTTCTGTCTCACTCCTCACCCGTACGGTACTGCTGCTCAATTTGCGGCGAGAAAGAAGCATAATAAGTACTCGGTCTTGGAGGCAAATTACTGCTTTTTGCCGCTGGTCTGTGAGACAACCGGCTGCTGAACCCTCAGAGGCCTTTGCCTTCACAAAGGAGATTGGCCTTCGCCTTCGAGAGAGGAGATGTGACGTGAGGTCCTACCTGCTGCTAAGGTTGTCTATTGCCATCCAGCGCGGCAACGAGAAGTGCGTCTTGGGCTCCTTTGGAGCTGATACGACTCGAGGATTTGACCCATATTAATATTGTTAGGAAATTTTATTACTAGATTGATACCTATATCACTGGGAATGAAATAGTCAACCTTTCATCTGTGGATATTATCATAGCCCGATGCAGTTCCTGGGGAAACTAAAACAATACTCTTTGTTCGCAAATTTATTTAAAATCGTAACGAAAAAATGGATTGGTGTGATTTTTAGCACAGAAATGAGGTAGAAAATATAATTTACTAATAAGTATATCCTGACATAGTTCCCGAGGGATCTGGGGACAACTGTTTTCTACGCTCGAGCACGTCAGTGGCGTCGCAACGGAGCAACGGATTAAAGTGATTTTTTTGTATAGAATTTGTTAAGGGGGGGGGGGGAAGTGACAAAGACTGCTAATCAGAATAGCCCGATACAGTTCCTGAGGTACCTGGAGAAAACTCATGTCCACGCTTGCGAGCTGATTGCGGCTCGCGCACCACTCACCCTTCATAAAGAGTCATAAAAGCTATGTCCACGTGGGCGAAGCCGCGGGCAAAAGCTAGTACAAAATAAAACTCTTGATAAAACAGTTGATAATCTGACAGGACTGAAATATAAAAATAGCTATATGTTATGTCAGACAGAGTAGGTGAACCGCGCAAGTACACCTTCGTGAACAAAAAAGTTGAAAATCTGACAGGACTGAAATATAAAAATAGCTATATGTTATGTCAGACAGAGTAGGTGAACCGCGCAAAGTGATGAGCAAAGCAAGACCAAGACCAAGACTTGGACAATCTTGGTCTTGGTCTTGGTCTTGCTTATTCAGTCTTGGTCTTGGTCTTGCTCAAATTCGTCTAGTCTTGGTCTTGGTCTCGGTCTTGGTCTTGCTCACTCGGTCTTGGTCTTGGTCTTGCTGAAATACGTTTAGTCTTGGTTTTGGTCTTGGTCTTGCAATAAGGTCTTAACAAACATTTTGTACCTTATCCATGTGTTATCCAGACGTTGGGACAAGGAATACTTACTCTTGGAACATTTTTTTAAATTACTTTTTTTATCAGTGGTAAAGTTTCTTTGTTTTTTTTATGTATAACGTTAAAATGTAGAAAACAAACTGACAATTCGACACGCCAACTATATTGTTCCGAGAAAAGCATATGTTAACGCTGTTACAAATATTTTATCTCATATAAACACTGTTAGTAAGAATTTTCGATTGAGTCTTGCGTATTTGGTCTTGGTCTTGCATAATCGGTCTTGGTATTGGTCTTGTTCTTGTTTATTCTGTCTTGGTCTTGGTCTTGCTAGACTAAGGATAGTATTGGTCTTGGTCTTGGTCTTGCTTTTTTGCAAGACCAAGACCAAGACTGCAAGACCAAGACCAATTTTACTCATCACTACGCGCAAGTACACCTTCGTGAACAAAAAAGTTGAAAATCTGACAGGACTGAAATATAAAAATAGCTATATGTTATGTCAGACAGAGTAGGTGAACCGCGCAAGTACACCTTCTTGAACAAAAAAGTTGAAAATCTGACAGGACTGAAATATAAAAATAGCTATATGTTATGTCAGACAGAGTAGGTGAACCGCGCAAGTACACCTTAGTGAACAAAAAAGTTGAAAATCTGACAGGACTGAAATATAAAAATAGCTATATGTTATGTCAGACAGAGTAGGTGAACCGCGCAAGTACACCTTAGTGAACAAAAAAGTTGAAAATCTGACAGGACTGAAATATAAAAATCGCTATTTTATGTTAGACAGAGAAGGAGAACCGCGCAAGTACACCTTCGTGAACAAAAAGGGTAGACCGTGATTCTAGTTTTTTATGATGTGTGATCGAAGCGTACAACCATACATTATTACAAAACTGGAAAACAATAGTTTAACTTGTTGAAATACACAAACATATCGCTCCATACACTTATTATGTACTTGTGCTTATTTGTTAAAATGCGACGCTTCCATTGATTCAAATGCATCCAACTTTATGTTGACCCTGCAAACAAGGAAGACAAACTCATGATAAATATTGATTATTTTATAATAATTTTACTTAAATATAAATTCGATGCGTTGGTACGAGGGAATATAAGGCATCGCTTTAATTATCGAGAATGGCGCAGACCAAAAAATTATGGACATGGAATTAGCATTCGTTTGTATTCGGAAATGCGATGATTGCCGATTGCAATATTCAATGGATGTGTGAGTGTCGAGTTCAAAACTGCGTGAAGGAACACATAATCGCGATTTTTGGATACTACAATGCAATAAATTGTGCAATTTGTTTTTCGACAGTTAAATATTTATGTAAAGAGTGCGCTCAACGTATTTTAAGGTAAAAATGTGGAACCACGACTTCAAAAAAAAATTTAAACTAAAAATTTGTGGAGCAGGCGCCATCTAGCGAGAATTGAGCATTGAGGAGCTTCATCGAACCCCCTAGCAGAAAGTTATTTGAATACCTCATACATTGTATTTATTTTTTTGATATTATACTACAGATGTGTGTTTTAGGGTTCCGTAGAACAACAAGGAACCCTTATAGTTTCGTCATATCTGTCTGTCCGCGGCGTAGCTCCTTCACTATAAGTAGTTAAGAGTTGAAATATGGCAAAGATATATATTATATACATAACGCGGAAAGAACTGTAAATTTTTTTTTGGAAAAAAACCTTTTTAGGTTACCTCCCCTACAAGTAAAGTGGGGATGATTTTTTTTCTTGTCAAACCCAGTCGTGTGTGGTATCGTTGATTAGAGCTTAACAAATTTGTTGTAAGTCTTCCAAGACCATTTTATAATTTAGGGTTCCGTTTTCGAAAAAATAGGCTTGAAAGTGCTTTTGTTGGAGTCGAGTGTCCCCACCCCCTAACAACTAAACCGCGGTATTGGAAATTAAAAAAAAACAAGAAAGTGGTCTGTAGCATTTTTTTCATTATATATAAACTATCAAAGCTAATTAGGCTTTCTAGTTGACGAGCAATCTTCGATCAAAAAAATTCGTTTATACACTAACCTGCTCAAAAATGTTGCTAGCGCGTTTTAGAATGTATCAAAATGTAAGTAAATCACGATAACAAACATATTGGCAACTATGGAACCCTACATTGCGCGTGGCCCGACACGCACTTGGCCGGTTTGAACACGGCAGATGGAGATTGTACATTCTAAGAGGAGTTTCTGATGGAAAAAAACTTCGCAGATGTATACCCTATTTTAAAACTATCGCATCATTTCAAAACAGTTTAGGACAAAGAGTATACACACAGTTGTTTCGTAAGAAGTAAATGGATTACAACACTATTATGGGTATCCTTTCATTTTTGGCTTCTCTTTTAGAATATCATGACTAAATGTGAACGCACATCTGGCCGCACCGCAGTCCTTGCATTTGTTAATGGTTTCGCACATTTGTCTGCGCCGCAGTCGCTGCAGTCGTCTCTGTCTGTGCCTCGGCACCGCATTGGATTTCTTTCATTCGGGCCGATACTGGTGACGTCATCAGCTGCGGCTTGGGGAGTTCGGCCGCTTCAGGTACTGCGGCGCGGCTAGGTGTGCGAAGTTGCATAGAACTTCATATAACGAATTCGAATGCGGCACGTGCGGTGCGGCCAGATGTGCGTTCACGTTTATAGTGCCACACGATTACAATTTTTTACATACGATACGATTAGTACCCATTACTATTTTTATCTGTGTACACGTTTTCTTTCTTTCCCGGGTCTACTAGAAAGAAAATTCTTATTACAAATAAGGAGCACCCTTTAGATAAAATTTGTGCCTGTTTGTTAACTGTATACAATAAACTGGTAAATAAATAAATTAGTAATATGCTCACTTCTCGAAGGCGGCTTGCATGTCCTTGACCTTGGTGGGGTGGCAGACGATGGCGAGCTTGCTGGCGCTAGTGTCGAACAGCGTGCGCAGCCAGCGCTCCGCAGCGGCGCGCGCCTGCGCCGGCGTCACGCCCGCTACCGCGCACACCAGCGACCTGAGATAATCAGGGCATTTCGCTATCATTAAAAACTCCTCGGGAAGGTTAGGCCATACCACACCCTGGACACTTCATACAACAGGCCAGAAATGACATTTCAAAAAAGAATTGACGGAACAAACAAAATGGCGGCGAAACACTATACGTACGACAACCAAACTGTAACTAATCTGTATCAATCTGGGTGACGAGGGGGTGAGGTCGCAATCTAGAGAGCGGCAGGGAGTGTCCATACTGTATGTTAGTACTAATATATATACTTTGGCCATACTCCACACATGGGGGCCAAATCCGGGTTGGTTAAGGTTGTAAGGATAGTGGCGGAGCCCACTATCAGAAGTTTTTAATC
The DNA here is from genome assembly GCA_947284805.1 of Coleophora flavipennella. Lineage (NCBI taxonomy): Eukaryota > Metazoa > Arthropoda > Insecta > Lepidoptera > Coleophoridae > Coleophora > Coleophora flavipennella. Next base: position 5,160,470 of record OX369263.1, on the reverse strand, counting down.
CGCCTGTAAGGTCTCCGACACGGCTTAACGGCTGTCTAGTAATAGCAACCGAAACCGACGGCTTAAAGTGACTTGTGAGTTGTGACGCACGGAAACGGTCTAGATAAATGCCACTATTAGCCCAACCCATCCTGGTAATGACCTTGCTTACGTCAGTTAACCTGTGCGATCACACTAAGCTACGATCACTTCGAGATATGAAGCGAGATCCCGCGATGTACGGCCGTCGTCGTAGCCCAATTCTAAAGTATTAGTCCTAGCCAAAAACAGCTGCAAATGGTGTTCAATGCATGAAAATCGGAACGATTGATCTTTAGGCCATATGAATTAATATAACCCGTAGCACCAAAAAAAGGAGGGGGAGTTATGTATGACGTCATCTTTTTTTGTATGGGAAAAAAATGTTCTGAAACCTATTATGTGTGGTATCTTATTATTATTATTTATAAAAACAAAAGATTACGTCATAATAACTTCTCTCCTTTTTTGGGCGAATCGATTCACATGTCCTAAAGATCAATCGTTCCGATCAATCGTTGCGGATATTGAAGGTGCGTGGTTACCGAGGGTGCGCAGTGCTCGAGCCGCCGATCTTTTTTGTGCCTATTTAGATGAAGAAGATCAATAATTCTAAAAAATGGTGAAAAAGTTTTTCAAACAGGATGAGTAATTTCGGAGATTATACCTCTTATATCCGAACTTACACATTTGCAAACTTTTACCAAAGTATATATATATATATTAGTACTAACATACAGTGTGGACACTCACCCCCTCGTCACCCAGATTGATTATAGTTTGGTTCTTGAACGTATGGGATTTCGCCGTGATTTTGTTTGTTCAGCCATTTCACGACCATTTGTATGCAGTGCCCTGGGTGTACTTTTACCTCGATATAATATTAAGTGTAGATGTTAAATGGTACCTGTTGTATCCGTCCTCGACGCGCTTGAGGTAGTTGAGCAGCGACTGATGCACCAATGCGGCGGGACTTTTCTCCACCTCCACCACCTCGAACAGCACCGTGCTCTTAGCGGACGCGAACAGCTCCTCGTCGAACTGACCGCTTGTGAAGAACTCGTCCTGGGGCACAACCCACAAATGGTGTTAGGCAAGAAATGCGACACGAAGGAAGTAATTGACTATAGTTCGTTTGGGGCATTAGCCGCAGTAAAACCGAACAGAGTTCTGGAAATGTGTTGAAGGATAAAACAATTGTACAACAATAAATAATTAAATAGGTATATATCTTTTTATTTAGCATTTATCATTAATTTTAATCACTTTCACTGTTGGGCGAAGTATCTTCAGAATCGTCGTAAAGAGTAAACAAGATTCGCGCGACCTCGTGCGAGTGTGACGTCAGCGGCGTTGCGGCGGCCCCTTTGTCAGTACCGTTTGACGTGAGCCGGCAGCGCGAGAGACATTTATCAAAGGTGCGGTTAAATGGGCGAATAAACTTTAAAGTTGATAATAATTTGGGGCTTTCGGCAGTCACTTAAACTGTGTGCGACAGTCACATTAGCTATGTGCGGCAGTCACTGGAGTTGGGTTATTCCCAGTCCTTACCAATGGCTCCGAGTAACAGGAGCTATGTGCAACAGTCACACGAGCTTAGTGCGATAGTCACACGAGCTTTGTGAGGAAGTTACTCGAGCTTTGTGCGACAGCTATACGGGCTTTGTGAGGCAGTTACTCGAGCTTTGTGCGACAGCCATACGAGCTTTGTGAGGCAGTTACTCGAGCTTTGTGCGACAGCCATACGAGCTTTGTGCGACAGCTATACGGGCTTTGTGAGGCAGTTACACGAGCTTTGTGCGACAGCCATACGAGCTTTGTGCGACAGCTATACGGGCTTTGTGAGACAGTTACACGAGCTTTGTGCGATAGCCATACGAGCTTTGTGAGGCAGTTACTCGAACTTTGTGCGACAGCCATACGAGCTTTGTGAGGCAGTTACTCGAGCTTTGTGCGACAGCCATACGAGCTTTGTGAGGCAGTTACTCGAGCTTTGTGCGACAGCTATACGGGCTTTGTGAGGCAGTTACTCGAGCTTTGTGCGACAGCCATATAAGCTTAGTGAGGCAGTTACTCGAGCTTTGTGCGACAGCCATACGAGCTTTGTGAGGCAGTTACTCGAGCTTTGTGCGACAGCCATACGAGCTTTGTGAGGCAGTTACTCGAGCTTTGTGCGACAGCTATACGGGCTTTGTGAGGCAGTTACACGAGCTTTGTGCGACAGCCATACGAGCTTTGTGAGGCAGTTACTCGAGCTTTGTGCAACAGCCATACGAGCTTTGTGAGGCAGTTACTCGAGCTTTGTGCGACAGCCATACGAGCTTTGTGAGGCAGTTACTCGAGCTTTGTGCAACAGCCATACGAGCTTTGTGGGACAGTTACTCGATTGTTGTAAGGCATAATCATGGATGGCGGGTCAAACCTAGTTTACAATATTACGATATTATAATGCACTTTTAATTGTAACGTTTTTTTCTGCTTTCGATTATTTTTCTATGCTTGCTGTTGATTGCATTTAAATATGAAATGTAGCTCACACATAAGATGGACAATAGGCTCGAATTTTTAAGAGTTACATAAAAAAATAATTAAAACTGATTCTCATCATCAGTACGATTTACGTTTCAGGCTAGTCTCAGGCCTCCCCATGGCGCGTGGTTGTACTGTACAAACCGTTACGAACACATACCTAGAACTAGCTAAAATCAGTAAAAACAATTTTAAAAAGGTGTTGTCTATGCTGGGCCTAAAAGCAAATGACTTGTGGGAAATGATCCCGATCGCATCTGAGCTACATCATCCCTAAAATACTGACCTTCGGTCGTGCACATCTAGCTCTGGCAACATTGCGCAAATCATCAAAACGGAGGGCGTCCAACACGTATCAGGTGGTCTACCCATTTACAAATTCAACAGTTTCTTACCAGAATAGACTTTGCCTTCGAATAAGCCGCCACTGTATTGGTCGCCTTGTAGAGAGAAAAGACGAGCCGGCTCTCATTCTGTGCTTGCCGCACGTCGTAGCCGTAGGAGGGCGTCCAACACGTATCAGGTGGTCTACCTATTTACAAATTCTAACAGTTTCTTACCAGAATAGACTTTGCCTTCGAATAAGCCGCCACTGTATTGGTCGCCTTGTAGAGAGAAAAGACGAGCCGGCTCTCATTCTGTGCTTGCCGCACGTCGTAGCCGTAGGAGGACGTCCAACACGTATCACGTGGTCTACCTATTTACAAATTCAACAGTTTCTTACCAGAATAGACTTTGCCTTCGAATAAGCCGCCACTGTATTGGTCGCCCTGTAGAGAGAAAAGACGAGCCGGCCCTCATTCTGTGCTTGCCGCACGTCGTAGCCGTAGGAGGGCGTCTAACACGTATCAGGTGGTCTACCTATTTACAAATTCAACAGTTTCTTACCAGAATAGACTTTGCCTTCGAATAAGCCGCCACTGTATTGTTCGCCTTGTAGAGAGAAAAGATGAGCCGGCCCTCATTCTGTGCTTGCCGCACGTCGTAGCCGTAGGAGGGCGTCTAACACGTATCAGGTGGTCTACCTATTTACAAATTCAACAGTTTCTTACCAGAATAGACTTTGCCTTCGAATAAGCCGCCACTGTATTGGTCGCCTTGTAGAGAGAAAAGATGAGCCGGCCCTCATTCTGTGCTTGCCGCACGTCGTAGCCGTAGGAGGGCGTCTAACACGTATCAGGTGGTCTACCTATTTACAAATTCAACAGTTTCTTACCAGAATAGACTTTGCCTTCGAATAAGCCGCCACTGTATTGGTCGCCTTGTAGAGAGAAAAGATGAGCCGGCCCTCATTCTGTGCTTGCCGCACGTCGTAGCCGTAGGACAGCCCGCACCCGCGGATCAGCCGCCACATCGGACCCTAGTGGACACAGTTCAAAAATGAGATGCCAAGTACAAATCTAATCCTATTTATTTATTTATTTACTAGTAGTGGACAAAGTTTTCTATGACTTTTCGAGGGTGCAAGCGTTGAAAAAAAGTAGCCTATGTGTTAGTCCAGGTCCTAATCTGTTTCAGCCAGATCCGTTCAGTAGTGTTTGCGTAAAAGAGTAACAAACATACATCCATACATTCTTAAAAATTTTCGCGTTTATAATATTAGTAGGATTTATTTATAATGGAGCGTACTATGCTCGGAGTTTCTCTGCGTGATCGAATCAGAAACGAGGAGATCCGTAGGAGAACCAAAGTAACCGACATAGCTCTCAAAATTGCTAAACTTAAGTGGCAGTGGGTGGGGCACATTGCTCGTAAAACAGATAGTCGTTGGGGTAGTAAAGTTCTCGAGTAGCGACCACGCACCGGAAAACGTAGTGTAGACAGGCCTCCCACTCGGTGAACCGATAACCTGGTGAAGGTCGCGGGAAGCCGCTGGATGCGGGCAGCGCAGAACCGGTCGTCGTGGAGATCCTTGGTGGAGGCCTATGTCCAGCAGTGGACGTCTTTCGGCTGATATAATAATGATGATATGAGGATTTATTTACACTTATAGTACACCAAAACAATTTCGAAAAGCTAATATATAGGGATATTGTATATAATGTACACTAGGCAGTCCTATTGCTAAAAGTAATCTATTTCATAAATGCATACATATTAAATACTAATAATAGTAGCTATACTCGTAGATACAATGGGGGCGTTGAGAAGATTTGATTAACGCCTTTTTCAATGATAAGTATTTCAAGCCGTGTGCAGCAGCCACACGAGCTGTGTGCGGCAGTTAATATAGTGCTATGTGCGGTACCTCGAGCTGCGTGAAGTAGTTGATGGCGACGGCGAGCGGCGCGGTGTCGACGAGCGCGCAGCCGAGCGGGCCGGGGCTGACCTGCGCCAGGAAGGAAGACTCGACGCCGCCTACGCCTACCACAAACCCACCGCCCGACCCCGACATCAGCTCCGCATCCCAGTACACGCGAGGCCTGCAAACAAGAGCTCAGGATAATCGTACATAATAATGAAATCGCAATTCGAAAACGCATACAAATAGTTACATATATTAGTTACATTCGAAAAGGGACGAAGAGGGTAGAAAACTATTTTAGGACATATCCGTGACATATCAGGTACATCTGAAAAGGGAAGCAAATAGAAGACTATTTTAATCAGCGTTTTTCCAGCATTCCTTTAGCGTCTAGCATAGCGAAGTGGCGCAAGGATGTCGGCCGTGTAGGTAAGGAGATATTTGCTTGCGTTAAAATATTGAGACCATACCAGATAAACCGGCCAAGTGCGAGTTGGGGTCACACAAAAAGGGTTCCGCACCATAAATTTAACTACCAACAAAATAAGGCCTCTCAGTGCATACTTTGCTTTAGGTAAATAGGGGTCTACTTATTCTGGACTTTGAAATTTCATTTTTCCTGTGGAAACGGAAGGATTTTTCATTTTCTGATAGATTTTTCTGTAATCTATATATTTAATGTGATTTTTAGGGTTCCGTACCCAAAGGGTAAAAACGAGACCCTATTACTAAGACTTTGCTGTCCGTCCGTCTGTCTGTCTGTCTGTCTGTCACCATACTGTATTTCATGAACCGTGATAGCTAGACAGTTGAAATTTTCACAGATAATGTATTTCTGTTGCCACTATAACAAAAAAGTGAGTTACGCTCGGAGTGCTCAATGTCACTGAAAGGGCCATGGAGTGAGTTACGCTCGGAGTGCTCAATGTCACCGAAAGGGCCATGGAGTAAGTTACGCTCGGAGTGCTCAGGGTCACTGAAAGGGCCATGTAGTGAGTTACGCTCGGAGTGCTCAATGTCACCGAAAGGGCCATGGAGTAAGTTACGCTCGGAGTGCTCAGGGTCACTGAAAGGGCCATGTAGTGAGTTACGCTCGGAGTGCTCAATGTCACCGAAAGGGCCATGGAGTGAGTTACGCTCGGAGTGCTCAATGTCACCGAAAGGGCCATGGAGTAAGTTACGCTCGGAGTGCTCAGGGTCACTGAAAGGGCCATGTAGTGAGTTACACTCGGAGTGCTCAATGTCACCGAAAGGGCCATGGAGTAAGTTACGCTCGGAGTGCTCAGGGTCACTGAAAGGGCCATGTAGTAAGTTACGCTCGGAGTGCTCAATGTCACCGAAAGGGCCATGGAGTGAGTTACGCTCGGAGTGCTCAATGTCACCGAAAGGGCCATGGAGTAAGTTACGCTCGGAGTGCTCAGGGTCACTGAAAGGGCCATGTAGTGAGTTACACTCGGAGTGCTCAATGTCACCGAAAGGGCCATGGAGTGAGTTACGCTCGGAGTGCTCAATGTCACTGAAAGGGCCATGGAGTAAGTTACGCTCGGAGTGCTCAGGGTCACTGAAAGGGCCATGTAGTGAGTTACGCTCGGAGTGCTCAATGTCACCGAAAGGGCCATGGAGTGAGTTACACTCGGAGTGCTCAATGTCACTGAAAGGGCCATTAAGTAAGTTACGCCCGGAGTGCTCAAGGTCACCGAAAGGGCCATGGAGTGAGTTACGCTCGGAGTGCTCAATGTCACCGAAAGGGCCATGGAGTGAGTTACGCTCGGAGTGCTCAATGTCACTGAAAGGGCCATGGAGTAAGTTACGCTCGGAGTGCTCAAGGTCACCAAAAGGGCCATGGAGTGAATTACGTTTAGAGTGCTCAAGGTCACCGAAAGGGCCATGGAGTGAGTTACGCTCGGAGTGCTCAAGGTCACCGAAAGGGCCATGGAGTGAGTTACGCTCGGAGTGCTCAAGGTCACCGAAAGGGCCATGGAGTTAGTTACGCTCAGAGTGCTCAGGGTCACCGAAAGGGCCATGTAGTGAGTTACACTCGGAGTTTAACTATGTAATCTAATCAGAAATGATGATCGTAGAATGGATGGCCGTTGGGTCAGTATAGTTCTTCAGTGGAGACCGCGCACCGGAACACGTAGCGTAGGAAGGCCTCCCACTCGGTGGACCGACGACCTGGTGAAGCTGCTGGATGCGGGCAGCGCAGGACCGCTCGTTGCGGCTATCCTTAGGGGAGGCCTTTGTTAACCGACTTCAATCAAAAAAGGAGGAGGTTCTCAATTCGTCGGAATTATTTATTTTTATTTCATTTTTATGTATGTTTCCCGATTACTCGAAGACGCCTGGACTTGGAAAATTATTTTATTGATTGAAAAGGTATACTTCCCAGGTGATCCCATTGTCACCAAGTCAGGATCTGATGACGGGATCCCAGGGAAATTGAGGGCAACCCTCAAATTTTATAGGCACGTATTGCGTGTTTCATATGTATTTTAAAGCTATTCAAGTATTTGCGTCTGATGGTCATCATTTAATATTGATGGGCTTGTGATGTAAGGTACAACTCCTCAATGTTAGGAGTTGGAGGAATATTCATTAAATTTTATAGGTACATATAGACCGCTAAACTTAGTGGCAATGGGCAGGGCGCATAGCTCGTAGAACAGATGGCCTTTGGGGTAGTAGTTATCGAGTGGCGATCGCGTACCGGAAGACGTAGCGTAGGTGGGCCTACCACATGGTAGATAGACGACCTAGTGAAGGTCGTGGGAAGCCGCTGGATGCGGACAGCGCAGGACCGGTAGTCGTGGTAATCCTTCGGGGATGCCTTTGGGAGATGATGATGGAAGCCACATGACTCAGTATGGGTTAATGAAACACATGCATTATGATTTTATGATATCCTATTGGCCAGTGGGTGATTGGGTTTTACGTAATTAGATAAAAATATAACAAAAAATAAAAAATATATAAAAGTTAAATAAACTAAAAACCGACTTCAAAAAGAAATTCTCTGAAAATTATGAAATAACATTTTTATAAATACACGCAATTAAGCAACAATAACGAAACCAATAGGTAGGTACGAAACAAATTAGAGCCAAAATTTTTTTTGAGGTCAGTGGCAAAGACCGATCTGAAAAAAATAAATTTTGGCCTCTAATTTGCTTCGTACCTACCTTCGATTTCGTTATTATTGCATAATTTCGTGTATATTTATAAAAAATTATTTCATAATTTGAGTAAATTTCTTTTTGAAGTCGGTTTTTAGTTTCTATAACTTTTATTTATATTTTATTTTTAGTGATAACTTTATCTAACAGCGTTAAACCCACTCGCCAATAGGATATCATAAAATCATTGAATTATAAAAATATTATTTCATAATTTGAGTAAATTACTTTTTGAAGTCGATTTTTTTTTACTTTAATTTTTATTCCGGAAATGAAAGTCTGATATGATGATTAAAAAAAACCAAGCGTACTTTCTATTTGAAATAGTGGACTGTGAATGAAAATTGAACAATATATCAGTTTACTCACTTGTCAGTGGGTCCGCGCAACGAGGTGAACCGTTTCCACGGCTCGGTGCTGAGCTTGTGGCGCTCGAAATCAGCCGCCATGTGCAGCCAGGAGCTCTCCGTCAGGCTGCGGAACGTCTCCCGCGCCTCACTCAGCACTGCATTCGCGTCGCCTCCTTGTGGGAAGACATTTGTAAAACAACGTCGCAAAAGTAATAAAAAATTGGAGGATACAATCAAGGGAATGCGCTGCTTGATTTCTTTTCTTGATAACGCCTTCGTATTTCTATTAATTGATACACAGTAACGCTCACAAAACCCTAAACAATGGCAGTGGGCGTGGCACATTTAGATCACCACTATCACCATCTTGTGCTCGTTACGACGATGATGATAATGACATTTATCATGATGATAATGATAAATGTTCTTACGCGTTAAGTTGCTCGAGCAGCTCCTTGAGGAACTCGTGCTGCCTGAGCGCGCCGCTCCAATGCACGTTGCTGTCTTTTTTGTACAAGGCGTCGCGCGAAGCGTAATACAACCTTGTGCTCGTTACGACGATGATGATAATGATAAATGTTCTTACCAGCGTTGAGTTGCTCGAGCAGCTCCTTGAGGAACTCGAGCTGTCTAAGCGAGCCGCTTCAGTGTACGTTGCTGTCTTGTTTGTACAAGGCGTCGCGCGAAGCGTAATACCACCTTGTGCTCGTTACGACGATGATGATAATGGTAAATGTTCTTACCAGCGTTGAGTTGCTCGAGCAGCTCCTTGAGGAACTTGTATTGCCTGAGCGCGCCGCTCCAGTGCACGTTGCTGTCTTTTTTGTACAAGGCGTCGCGCGAAGCGTAATACCACCTTGTGCTCGTTACGACGATGATGATAATGGTAAATGTTCTTACCAGCGTTGAGTTGCTCGAGCAGCTCCTTGAGGAACTTGTGTTGCCTGAGCGCGCCGCTCCAGTGCACGTTGCTGTCTTCCTTGTACAAGGTATCACGTAGCGTGTCGTATACCATCCTGTCTCCGTTACGACGCACCTGTTGTAGGAAAGGGTTAGATAATTAGAACCAAAGATACTCTGTCAATCCAATCCTTACTAATATTATAAATGTGAAAATGTGTTTGTTTGTTACCTTTTCACGCTTCAACGCCGTGGCCCATCTTTATGAAATTTGGTATGCAGGTAGCCTGTGTCACGGGGAAGGACATAGGCTACTTTTTATCCCGGAAAAATAGCATAATCTGATGCAGTTCCTGAGGGAACTAAAAAAATACTCGATTGTTGTGATTTTTTGCACAGTGATGGTTGAGTAGGTGGGAAACGACATAATTTACTAATCACCCTTAAAGACAGTCATAAAAACGATGTCCACGCAGGCGGAAAAAGCTAGTAGAACGTCATAAATCATATAGGGATGACGACAGCATCAGAAATAAATTATGAACTTTTGATCACTAAATTGCCCTCCTACTTAAATTTCGGAAATCCTTACTCGTTTTGTTTTCCATCAAGTCTTCGATTTTTAGTTAACCAAAATCACAAAATGAGTACACAAATGACGCTGCAAAACTATGACGTCACTCCTAGGTATTTCAAACAATTTTAAAACAAAATGTCGTTTTTGACAGATGATAATTAATTAATAAAAAACAAAAAACCCGACTGCATAAAAAGTAAACTTTGAAAAGTTAATTTAAAATAAAAAAGAAATAAATAAAATCTAAAAAGAGAAAAACAAGTCCTGGAGTCTATTTGATAAAGCTACAAGTTACAATTTTTACAGGTGTAAACTGGCAACACTGGGCACATGTATGGGATCTGACAGTAGTGTGGCCAGTTCACACCTGTAAAATTGTAACGTGTAGCTCTATAAAACCGGCCTCCGTAGTCTATAATTCTATTAAATAATATTGAATAAGTACACAATGAAATAGTTTTGTGATCGATAGACACATAAAACAAATAATTAATTATAATGCGGTACATAGCAACTTTTACAGTCGGGACCCATTATTGGGAAAGTATGATCCGGTCCAGAATTTTAAATGGGTCCCGACTGTAAAAGTTGCTATGTACCGCATTATAATTAATTATTTGTTTTATGTGTCTATCGATCACAAAACTATTTCATTGTGTACTTATTCAATATTATTTAATAGAATTATAGACTACGGAGGCCGGTTTTATAGAGCTACACGTTACAATTTTACAGGTGTGAACTGGCCACACTACTGTCAGATCCCATACATGTGCCCAGTGTTGCCAGTTTACACCTGTAAAAATTGTAACTTGTAGCTTTATCAAATAGACTCCAGGACTTGTTTTTCTCTTTTTAGATTTTATTTATTTCTTTTTTATTTTAAATTAACTTTTCAAAGTTTACTTTTTATGCAGTCGGGTTTTTTGTTTTTTATTAATTAACTTTTTTATTTTAAACTTTTTAGTGAGGAGTATAAGATGGTAAATTTCGCAATCTTGTCATTTCATTGAGGGAGTTAATATCGTGGGGATTATTAAGTAGCTTGCGGTGGTCTAAAGTACTGATTATTAATCCATCTAGGGACCTAACCCAGCTCAAAGCTACATAGGCTTGACCTGTTGCAAAAATGCGTAAACTTAAATCGACCACAGCTCGGTCCAAAGTAGTTCCTTGTAACTTATCAGTTACACCCCAGCGCAATATCAATGGCAACATTTTTCGCTCTATTTTGCCCTGTCCACGAAGTGCATCGAATTCTGTCGTCGATGGTTCGATTCTGACTCCCACTCCAGGGACATTGTTTTTTAATGGCTTTGTCGTCAAATTCCACATAGACAGCCTGTGGCAATTCTCCGGGTTCCATCTGGTCTCTTCGAAGAGCTGGCCACTCAATTGTCCTAATAACTCCCATTGCTCCGTTGACAAGACCGTGGTTAACATTCAAATTTCTTCGCAACATTACTCGAGATCCTAACCCGATTGTCAAATTTTTAACGATTCCTCCAGTTTATTAGGGTCATCAGAAACATATACATCTTTCGGTTTTTGACCATATGTCTTTGTTTCGACTGATATATCAACTGCATGTAATTTATATAGGTTTGTTGTCTTTTCCAGTATGAATGTCATATTTTGATTGTGTTCATCAACCTGTTTAGTAGTTGGAAATACTCCTATGTCTTCATTGAGCTCGCTTACGTCTACTCGTCGGCTATCTAATATCTCCAATTGTTGCATTGTCAGCTGTCCGACTCTAAGACTGTTTAATATATCCACAAATGTAGTGTCATGTCCTTGCCTCATATTTTGTGGTAATTCACAGAAATCAAATAGATGCCAAGTAAAAAGTTGCCTATGTATGTCACTACTAGGCCCTCTAACTATCTCTGTGCAAAATCACGTTGATTTGTTGCTTCGTTGCAATCGTTGCAGCGTGAAAGAAGGACACACCAACAAACACACTTTCACATTTATAATTATGGATAAATAAAGAAGACAGGGGCCAACCGATTGTATACCTAAGAACTTTATTACAGCTTTGTTAATATAAGTATTGTTGACAATTTAAGTGAGAATGGTTGCTAACTATCTTTAAACCTTTATAGATCCAAAATGGTTATTCGAAATGAAAAATGATATGGGAAACCTAAAGTTGATTTTCAAATACCTATTCAATGATACCCCACTTAACATAGTTCGTCAACTTTCACTTTTTTTGTTTTCACAATATGGCGTCTGGTTGCCGCCATATTGAATTTTGATTAATGTCATGTCTTTAGTGACACTCACAAGATTAAGACAAATCGATTGACGTAAGAATCATGAAAATCGGCCCACGCGTTTGGTCTCTAGAGTGCCACAAAGGAACAAACATACAAACATACATACATACATACATATATAGGCTGATAAACACATTACCCTCCTTTGCGTCGCGCAGTCGGGTAAAAAGTAACTCAGATGACTAGCATTCGTCATCCCTATTGTCAATAAATCTTTGATTGTGTCACTGTTACAATTCGCGGCGTATAAGTTCAACACAAATGGAGGTCGTCACGCAGGTAGGGAGCGCTTGGGTTACGCGGGCGACTGGCGTCTATTGGTGCGCGCGACCCCCGCGTCCCTCACTTCGATTGAGACTTTAAAATAGGAGTGTTGCAGGAGCATGGGAGGTGGAGGGCATGTTCAACTTAGATGTGGCGATCTATACTAGGGATGTAACGGAGGTAGTTTTATCGGAACCGAAGTCGGAGCCGGAGTTTTCAAATTTGATTTGCCGGAACCGGAATTGGACTCGGATTAGATAGCAGAAGAAAGTTGTGTTTCTAATACAATACAATAGTACAAAAATTATTCAGTCATCCTATTTAAAAAATAATAAGCCTTTATAATAAAAAAAAGGATTGTGTGGTTTTATGAAACCACGGTAAAAGTGAAACTTTACGGTACCGAGGACGAAACGATCATGGCTGCTCTGACGAGCGCCTTTCACTATATCCCTACTCCGCGGCCGACCGTCACGCGACATGCAACATACAGACGAAAAAGTTTGAGACGATGTAATAAAAGTTTCACTTTTTAATAATCATATTGCGTAACAAACAATAAGTGAGAGTAATCGACGACAGAAAAAAAAGCGGCGAGAGGGGTAACCTGTTGCAGCCGCGCGCCGCCGCCGCTGTCCACTATACTTCGACCCCCGATTAAAACCTCCAATTTAAAAGTCGGAACCACAAACAGCTCAAGGAGCCACTTTTGCAACTCCTCCGGCATCACCTCAGTACGAGCCAAACCTCTCAGGTTCCTCTACCGGAATGATGGGAGCACGAACATAGGGCCTAGGCCTAACCCAGTTTCCGGCTCGTAGTTGCGAACCGCGGAAGAACCTTCCAGCAGGGGACCTGGTCCCGATCTAGATTCTTCGGTCGCCGTGAGAAGACCCGAGCGGAACCTCAAGTATAATATCAATCAGAAGTTCCGACTTATCGGAGTCGGAGTCGAAGCTCCGTAACATTCCTAATCTATACCTGTGCGACTTCGTTGATCATTCTCTGCACGAACACCAGTAGCCGCTCCTTGGTGAACTCCGCGCAGTACAGGACCTCGTACAAATGATCGACAACTGCCTCGTAATCCGCAGGTTCACACTGAAACATTTTAATATCATTTTGGAGACTCTTGTCCCAAAATAGGGGTCTTTTTGGAATTTACAAAATTACGATCAGCTGAGATAGTCTACTCAAGCCTACGACTACAACTACCTCTACAGACGCCACGGAAGCTGCCCGTGACGTCACCGCGCTCCATCACCGCTCGAGGAATGCAAGGAAGTTGCGTTGCCAATAACGGTGTTAAGTGGACTTGGTTTTAGCAGTCTAAGCTAATATTGAATTTCAATTAGTGGAAAAATAGAATCCCGACCTCAGATTTTAATCGCGTTTACTCTGTATAACTTTGTTGTAAATAAAACTCTGTAAATTGGTAAAATTTAATTTTATTTATATACCACTAAACTAAAAACGCGACAAAATCACCCCACAGATGTTTTTTTTTTACTTTAGAACGACCGATCGCAAGCAAAAGAAAGTATTGTCGTAAGATAAAAAAAAACGTCAAGTGCGAGTCGGACTCGCGCTCTGGGGGTTCCGTACTACACACCTCTCCAAATAACTACGATAATAATATCATTTCAAATAAAAAAGATCAACACGATCGACAGAAATATACTTTTTTTATTCAGTTCGAACCACTTAGCGTGAGTAAAACTCACACTTAGCCGGTTTTTGTTATTTGTTGTTTTACGTCAGGATTAGTATAGTACTACACCAAGTAATCACACCAAGTTTCACACTCATATGTTTTACCGTTTTCAGGATAGAGCTAAATCAAAAATACCTACAAAAACACGTTTATCTACTTTCATATCGTAAAACTATACTTATACTTTGAAACGGGTTTATATTGACATACTTTATTGAACACCCATACCGAAATTAAAAGAAAACCGGCTAAGTGTGAGTCAGAACCGCACACATAGGGTTCCATACCATCATACTAGATGGCGCTAGGGTACCGTGCCATCATACTAGAAGGCGCTAGTTTCATCACGTTTAAAAAAAACACGTTTTTTATATGGAGACCGCCATGGAGAAATACAGCTTGGTGACAGACGGACAGACAGCGAAGTCTTAGTAATAGGGTCCCGTTTCTACCCTTTGGGTACGGAACCCTAAAAATAGTATCATATTATAACACTCTTCCTCTAAAAAAAATGTTATATTTTTTTTTTACCAGTACAGTGTCCTGTACAAATCCAAGAAGTTAATATCACCAAGAAGATTCCATCAATTAATAATTTTGCTTCTAATAGAACGCATATACGGGACGCGCCATTTTTATATATTACAAAAAGGTTTTAATTCCAATTTTTACCTGTCTGTGACAGCAATCGCTTTTTCGCATGCGCGGTAATGAGCTGGGTTTGCTCTATTATAGGTATGTCGGTCAGCGGGCTGCATTTCATGAACCGTAATAGGTAGACATTTGAAATTTTCAAAAAAAAAATGTATTTCTGTTGCCGTTAAAAGGACAAATAATAAATATAAAGTGAAAAATAAGTGGGGTCCTCGTACAAAAATAGTAGTTTACGAAACTGTTGCATAATGAGGGGTATTAAAACACGAGCATGAGTTTAAAAACCGAGCCTTGGCGAGGTTTTTAATAGTATCATACCTAGTTATGAACAGTTTCATACACTACTTTATGTAATCTCATACATTAGGATTGACCTACTAAATAAAAGATCAAAATTAAAAGAGTAAGAAAAAACACCCCGAAAATGAGTACAGCAATAAGGTCCCGTCGTTGGTCATCCGTTGGGTGTACGGAACTGTGGGTGTATCACTAATATAAACAAAAAAACTTGTTTGCCAAAAACATCCGACCGTCGTCGATCCGTTCTTTGCGGTCAATAAACGAATGGACCGATTGACATGAAATTTTGAAGAGCTCTACGATAATTTGTCAAGGTTGTCAATTATCAAGATAATTATGTTCCAGTTATTATTAAAGATGCCGCGAATAGTCGTTATAATGAAGAATCGAATATCGATTAATCGCCATTCTCTGTGGCGAATAGTCGAATAACCCACCGGTATTATTCGACATAAAAGAAAGGAATATAAACATTAATTAATTTGCTATCAAATATTAGTATCACGCTTGTTAACCGCCTCCGTGGCGTAATGGTTAGTCCATTCGTTTCACACCAGGAGGTCGCGGGTTCGATTTCCGGCGGGGTCAACTTTGTAAGACTCAGTTTGGTTATTTATTATATTTATATTTTGTATTATATTTAACTGTTAAATTAACATATTTTATGTACGTACATATTTTTATTTTTGAATACTATTCATCAAAATTTTCTAAGTCTAAAAATCCAAACGGCATCAAAATTGGTTCAGTAGGTTTTGAGATATTTGTCGTATTAGTTGGCAGAGACAAAACTAGTTTTTTTTTACTCAAAAACCGGTTAAGCGCGAGTCGGAATCACGCACAAAAGGTTCCGTACCATTTTCTTATAAAAATCACGTTTTCTGTATGGGAGCCCCCCTTAAATATTAATTTTATTTAATTATTTATTTTTAAAGTAAATAATACAACTCAATATTCTGTGAATATTTTAGCGTCTACCTGTTGCCGTTATCAATATCAAGCAAAAACGAGCAAAAAAAATCACGTTTGTTGTATGGGAGCCCACTTAAATATTTATTTTATTCTGTTTTTTAGTATTTGTTGTTATAGAAATACATCATCTGTGAAAATTTTAACTGTCTAGCTAGCACGGTTCATGAAATACAGCCTGGTGACAGACGGACGGACAGCAATGTCTCAGTAATAGTGTCCCGTTTTTACCCTTTGGGTGCGGAACCCTAAACATGACAGTGTAAACAAATACTTACTCTCGCCTCAATATGCACGAAATTTCCAAACATTCCAACTGCAAAATTGCCAGAACTCCCGACACCGATATCTTTGTTTAACGCTATGGTCAGTTCTTCAGTGGTGGATATGACTTCTGCATGGGGTATCAGCGCGTCACCGCGTCGCACTGGACACTCAGCTAGCCCGTTCAGAAGGAGAGGCAGCCACTTGCGTGTGTTCTGGCTGACGTCTGTCGTGTCGAATATCAGGTTTATCTGTAAACGTAATGCAAATGTAGATAATTTAAAAAATACTAAGAAAAATAAGCACAACACTGGTCTGTCAATCGCTATCATAAAATCTTGCGATATCCTTACAATATTATAACTGAAAATTTGTTTGTTTCATTTCACCCTTCAAAACCTCAACCAATCATGCAATTAGCTTGTGTCACTAGGAAAGACATAGGCTACTTTTTATGCCATGAAAGAGGCATACTCCGATGTAGTTTCTGAGAAAACTGAAAAAATACTCTTTTTTGGTTAATGCCCTTAACATCGCAACGGAACCATGGATCGTTGTGATTTTTTTGCACAAAGATGGTCGAGAGGGTGGGAAATGACATTATTTACTAATTACCATATCCTGACATAGTCCCCGAGGGATCTGGGCTAAACTTATTTCTACGCTCGCGCACGTCGGCGGCGTCGCAACGGAGCAACAAATTAAAGATGTATAGTATTTTTTTTTATAATTATTATTTTATTTGGGAGTTTTACAGAATTTTTTTACAAATTGTAACTAAATATGTATGGCTATGCTAACAACAAGTCTCCACCTATCATCATCATCATATCAGCCGAAGGACGTCTACTGCTGGACATAGGCCTCCCCCAAGGATTTCCACGACGACCGGTTCTGCGCTGCCCGCATCCGCTCCACCTATATGTAACTAAAATAGAAAACGACTTAATATTTACAAAGAAAGTTCCAAATAACTAAGGTATTTAGTATGTAACTTTGTATATCAACAAGAAAGAGAGCAACATTAAGTAATAACCATTTGGAGCTTAAAATAAACTAGTTAGAAAAGAAGCTGTTCGCAATGCGGTGCTGGAGCAGAAAAGATCAAGATTAAAATTAGCTTTATTGATCTCAGTGGTAACTAGTGGGAAGAATGAGTTACGTCTATAGTTAGAGTTAGCTAGATCTCAGAGGTAACTCGTGGGAAGAATGAGTTACGTCTATAGTTAGAGATAACTAGATCTCAGAGGTAACTCGTGGGAAAAATGAGTTAAGTCTATAGTTAGAGTTAGCTAGATCTCAGAGGTAACTCCTGGGAAGAATGAGTTACGT
Organism: Coleophora flavipennella; assembly: GCA_947284805.1. Taxonomy (NCBI): domain Eukaryota; kingdom Metazoa; phylum Arthropoda; class Insecta; order Lepidoptera; family Coleophoridae; genus Coleophora; species Coleophora flavipennella. Next base: position 5,142,896 of record OX369263.1, on the reverse strand, counting down.
CTATAGTTAGAGTTAGCTAGGTCTCAGAGGTAACTCGAGGGAAGAATGAGTAACGTCTATAGAGTTAGCTAGATCTCAGAGGTAACTCGTGGGAAGAATGAGTTACGTCTGTAGTTAGAGTTAGCTAGGGGCACAGCTAACCTTACTCGCTGTCTCAAGCGCGGCACATTGAATCGCATTCCAATATTTGAGAGTAGGTCAGGGCTGTCCATTGGTTAAAGGGGTTGGAAAATATTTAACCTGCTAATCAGAATATAGTTCCTGAGGTATCTGTAGAAAACTCATGTCCACTCTCGCAAGCCGCTTGCGGCTCGCGCACCACTCACCCTCAAAAACAGTTGCATGGACGATCAGGGGCATAGGCTTTTCTTTCGCTAAGAGTTATAAAATATGCCACTTTAACACCATAATGTTCTATTTATCCGTAAGATCGCGTAGTTGGTCATTAGTTAATGGATTATTAAGGGCAAGTAAAGAATTCGTTACGAGAGGTTCCATAGATAAGTTCAACATGTCTGGTGTCTCGTAATTTGGTCAAACCGAGTCGACGGAGCCCTCATTATGCGATCTCAAGGTTTCTAATCCGATATAGTTAAAGGGGAGGTGCTTTAATTTGTGGGTAACTGATTTTTTCGTGAAAAGCGAATTACGATCTACACTTAAGAGCACGCTGGAATTCGTAAATCCCATACAAAGGTAGTATTTGATTCATTTGTTAACCAAACAACCGATTTTGTAATAATTTTATATCGATAATCGGATGACGTATATCTGTGTCTGTACCGCATTACTTTTTTGAAAAACGAAACAGGAATACATTTAATACCAATAAACTTGTTTTCCATTTTTAACCTTAAAAACAAGTTTATTGATTAATAATGGATTCCTGTTTCGTTTTTCAAAAAAGTAATGCGGTACAGACACAGATATACGTCATCCGATTATCGATATAAAATTATTTCAAAATCGGTTGTTTGGTTAACAAATGAATCAAATACTACATTTGTATGGGATTTACGAATTCCAGCGGGCTCTTAAGGGAAATAAGTTTTTTTTATTATTATTAACAATTGGTAAACCCTTGACAACGTCTCACCTGGTGGTAAGTGACGACGATGCCGAAAATGGAAGCGGGCTTACCAAGATTCCCCAACGCAATGGGGAACTGGCTATCTTATCTTCATGCCGGAACACACCAATGATATCAACATTGATATTTGGCGGCAAGACTTAGATAAGATGGTGGTAGCTAGCCAGGCGGGCTTAGAAAATGCCCTACCACCAACCAAACCGAGTCTTACAAATGACCCCGCCTGGAATCGAACCCGCGACCTCCTGTGTAAAGCCAGTGAACTTTTGCCTGTGGGCTACGGAGGCGGTTAAAAGTTTTCAGACTAAGGAGTGTTTAACAGGACAAGACCATCAAATTTAGGGAAGCGCGCACATAGTAATGAAGCTAAACGAATGAACGAACTAGTACGAAACTGATATTATCACACCTTTACAACCCTCAATAGGACTTCAATATCCCTACGGACTAGATATTCATACATAATTGAAAACGCTAAACACGTTAAAAAACCGACTTCCATTGCATGCAACAACTTAGTACATTTTTGCATTATTATTATTGGTTTTTGTTAATTTTCTAATAAAGTACTACACCGATTTTGATAAAATTTATATGGGACCGGGACCACACGGGAACCACTAGCTTTCAAATAAAAAAAGAATCATACAAATCGGTTCACCCAGTCAAAAGTTTTGAGGTAACACACATAAAAAAAAACCATACAGACGAATTGAGAACCTCCTCCTTTTTGGAAGTCGCTTGATAAATAAGGTTAGTGTTCATAGTGTGCACCATCGTGTAGAAGGACAACGCTCACAGCCACGCGTGGTCGGAGATAAACTTACATAAACCAGGTTGGTGTTCAAACTGTGCACCCTGGCGTAGAAGGGCAGCGATGCCAGGTCGAAGTGCGGGCAGGGCTCGCCGTCAGAACTCCACGCGCGGATGGCGTGGCACTTGAGCCCGTCACACGACGGCACCGGCACTGAGGCCAGAGTACCAGCTAGGGGCGGCCTCTGCAACAACGTTATGCAGTGTGTAACAAACTTGGTGCAGGACCCTTTGACTGGATCTCTACTGATTACATTAAACAACTTTCGTCAAGAGAATAATAGTCAATTAGTAAAGAGTCTGTAAAGAACCCTCCAAAATATATTAAATACAAAGTGGAGAACTGATAGCATATTAAAGGAATAAAGACAAGGACTTTAAAGTTAAATTGACCAAATGTGATCAGCTACAACGCTGCGTTGCATAATCGTAGGTCCTATGAGAAAATTGCTTAGAATATTGACCGCATACCAGCCGCATATTGGATGAGGCAAAATTAGGTACCATTAAAAATATTTGTAGTGATTTTAAATTCAGAAAACGTTGCCAAATGCGTGTAGGACCGCGCGCAAAGTAGGGTCCCATAGTCTTTTGAATAAATACATGTATATTTTTAAATCACAAAGTTATTTTTGCAGTTAGTAAAGAACAATTGAGTCATTGAGAACAAGCGAGTTAGTAAAGAAGTTGGTCAACTATTACTCCTAAAGTAAGAAAGCCTTCTTGGGCCTGATAATTTTTTTCCTAAATTCATAAAATGTATCGGCGGCAGATCGTAAGAATCCGGCAGATTGAGATCTGCCCAGATATTCTCAGGAAGACCGTGAAAAGCCAGGCATATTATCGCGAGGCCCCGAAAAATGCTAATACAAATTAATTTCTATCGAAAATATTAAAATATGAGCTGTTCTTATGTGCTTTCCAGAGCTATTTATTTTGGGTCACTGGGCTTGAAATGATGGCTGCGTGGCACTTCATCTCGGTATCTATACTCGGTCCGAAACCTGTATCAATCTGGGTGACGAAGGGGTGAGGTCGCAATGTAGAGAGCGGCAGGGAGTGTCCATACTGTATGTTAGTACTAATATATATACTTTGCCATAGGTCTGGGCCACACCCTACGTGACTACATCTACTATCTACTATCTACTACTATCTTACTTACCTAGACTAAAGATGTCCCTCACTGCGGAAGGTGAAAATTAAGGCCGGAAATAAAATAGTACCTACTTACCGAACTTAAATAAACCTGAACGCCGCAAAACTTAATGGATAATACTAAAGATAATTACTAATTATAATTCTTAGTCAAAACCTCTGTCAGATATATTGCTGACCTTCACACAGAGGACAATAGTCCCATGTTGTGTTTTAAAACTAGATGACGCTATTTCCCGACAATTTAACATAAATTTCTAGCTACATAGTGTACGGTACATGCCCATTCGTATATCTACCAGATACGCTAAACTACCAGGTTTATGATATAGCGTCCCCACAGATTACATGTACAGATTGTATGGTACAGTTCTTTTTTTTTTATTCACAATTGGTAAACCCTTGACAACAACTCTAAGTTCAATCGTTCCGACGCGGCGAGCGGCACCTGTGACAGTGTTTGTCGGGAGCCGTCAAAGATGCGGTTAAATGAGCGAACGAACTAAAGCAATGGGGGAAAATATTTTTTTTAGGATTTCCACCATAATATCCTACAATAGAAAGGAATACTCTTAATAATCCTTACTAATATTATAAATGTGAATATTTGTTTGTTACCTTTTCACACTTCAAAACCTCGACCAATCTGGATGAAATTTGCCATGCACCTAGCCTGTGTCACGGGCAAGGACATAGGCTACTTTTTATCTCGTGAAAATAGCATTTGGTTAATTTCTGTAACACGCAACGGAACAATGGATTGGTGTGATTTTTGCACAGAGATGATTGAGGGGGTGGGAAATGACATAATTTACTAATTAGCATATCCTGACATAGTTGCCGAGGGATCTGGAGGAAAACTCATTTCCACGCTCGCGCAAGTCGGCATCACAACGGAGCAACGGATTGAAGTGATTTTTTGTACAGAATTGCTTGAGGGGGTGGGAAGTGACATAGACTGCTAATCAGATTAGCCCGATCTGGGATATGGATCTAGAGAAAACCGCTTGAGGCTCGAGCACTACTCACCCTCAAAAACAGTCTTAAAAAGTAACGATATACACGCAGGCGAAGCCGCGAGCAAAAGCGAGTAAATTAAAAATCGCAGAATGTTACATTGCCGATAAATAAGTTTCAGATAGAAAGATCACAATTAAAGCAGCAAATGACGAAAATCCTCAACAAATTTGAAATTCTCGCCACATTTGTTTCATTTTACCTAAATACTAGCTGTCCCGGCGAACTACGTACCGCCTTACATTACATTACACTGCCCTACCTTAACCTACCCTACACTACAGTACACTACCCTACCCTACATACACTACACTACCATACCCTACTACACTACCCTACCCTACATACACTACACTACCCTACCCTACCCTACACTACCCTATACTACACTACCCTACACTACACTACCCTACACTACCCTACCCTACCCTAAAATAAAATAGATGTTGGCCGATTCTCAGATCTACTCAATATGCTCACCAAAATTTCATGAGAATCGGTCAAGCCGTTTCGGAGGAGTACGGGAACGAACATTGTGACACGAGAATTTTATATATAAGATATATTTGGATTTGAGCGTCAGTGGCGTAACGGCTAGGGCCGCCGCTTTCTGTCCTGGAGGTCGTGGTTCGAACCTGCCACGTACCAATGTGATTTCGAATTTAGATTTCATATGTACGTTTATCCGACGCTCTTACGGTCACAGAAAACATCGTGAGGAAACCTGCATACGCCTGCGAAGAAATTCAAAGGTTGTGTGTGATGTAGACCAACCCGCACTGGGCCCGCGTGGTCGACTAAGGCCCGATCGCCCTAATTCAGGGTAGGCTCGAGCCCCTCGGCGGGGACGTATATGAGCTGATGTGATGTGATACATTTGTAAATCTTTCATTTGTCAGACCAGACACAAATGGAGGATTTACAAATGTGTTGTTAGTGTTAAGATTCACATGCTTACCTCATTGAACTCCATTGCTTCTTCCAATTCCTTGGCTTTCTGTGCGAGTCCTTTTTCGCCTAGCTTCTGTCTTTGTTCTTCTATTCTCTTTATTTCTTCTGCAGCCATTCTAAAACCAACAAAGTTGAGAAATAATACAGAGAAAAAAAATCATAAAACACGAATGCATATAAACATTAACCCTCTTTTTGGGAAGTTGGGTAAAATGTATCGTATGTCACTCACGGGATCACGTCGAATCTAACAATGTCTCACACTTTAAAATCCATCAAGCCGTTAAGAAGATATCGTGGAATAAAGAATTATACATACATACAAAAACAATACACTCCTTTTCATAGGCAGTCGTGTAAAGAGTTTAGTTTCTGCAAAGATTACAGAATTCTTAGTGGGACCAGATTGCTAGTTGTCTTAATGAGGATGTAGTCCTAAATCATCATAGACGTCCACTGCCCCATTCAGTGGCTTTCCAAGATATTCACCAGGTCATCAGTCCACTGAATGGGAGGTCTACCTACGCTAAGGCTTCCAGTGCACGGTCGCCACTCGAGAACTTTACTACCCCAAAATCTGCTCTACAAGATACCTACTTTCGCATCCACTCCTCTGAATGTTGCAGACTCTACACTCAAAGTCAAAGTCGAGAAAGACATCAATCGTTGAATCCAACTTAGCTGGGCAGCGTTTGAAAACCTTCACAATATCTTCACATCCCAAACAGCGCAAGACCAAGGCCTTTGAACAGTAAGTGTTGCCAGTGATGACATACGGAACTGAGACATGGTCGCTTACTATGGGCCTCATAAGAAGGCCCAAGGTCACCCAAAGGACGATGGAGTGTGTTATGCTCGGTGTTTCCTTATGTGATTGAATCAGATCTACAGGAGAAACAAAGTAACCGACATATATTACATATATTTAATAAACATAAAAGTTCCGTTCAGAAGTTTTGTTCGGCACCAAGTTTATTTATCTGTACAACAAATCTCTTCTAACTATAGACAAAACACATTTTTTATCCGTGCCCCCACTAAATTCAACAGGCTTGTGGAATTTCCGTAGCTAGATATTTTCAACTCAAAGCCACACACATTTAAAACAATTTTATCAAAAAGCTGGTTTGATGCGTTTCCCTAACTGTGCGTAAGCTTGTAATTTATTTGTGCTTGTAACTATAATAAAAATAATAAAATAATTTATTTCTCACCACAAAGCAACAAATATACACAAGTAAAAGGAGAAATTATAAGGTCAAAACAACAGTTGTTTGTGGGAGACTGGTGCCTAAGCTAAGATAAAAATATCTTGTGTTATAGGTCACCAGGCCCTCACTCGGAGAAACGGGTTTACAAAAAGAAAAAGAAATAATAAAGTTACGCACAAGAAAAATGACAGCAACATAATCAGTGAAATATAAACAGAAAAAGTGCATGTGCGTGGTGTGTGTGTGTGTGTGTGTATATGTGTGTGTGTGTGTGTGTGTGGCTGTGTGTGTGTTTGCCAGTGCGCAGTTATATCCATACAAAGACAATTATAGAGAATATGTGTTGTATGTGGGAAACGTATAAAAGGTATTTGTTTATGATACTATTTGTAATAAGAGTTCAGTTTCATTATAATTAAGGGACATTAACCATTCAGTAACAGATTTTTTACAATTATATGTGTTTAAATGTACTATGTTAAGCTTTCTGCATGTCTTATTGTAGATGTAACCACCTAAAAAACAAAAGTGGTGCTGAGCCATGGTTGTCTTGACGGCCAACGTAGTACAGACTTTATCTTTACGTCTTTGAGTTAGGGAAGGATTACTGTCGTAGGCAAAGTCAATAATTTTGTGTTGGACTGTGACTAGATCGAGGATGTAAAGCTGACGCACTGTTAGCACTTCGCAATCTCTGTAGAGATGATCAGTAGGGAACTGGTAACTTTTAAAGGTTGCTACCTTAAGAATTGCTCTTTGTGCTCTTTCCAAGGGCAAAAGAGTAGATTTGTAGACTCCTCCCCAAGAGGTAATACAGTAACTTATTAGTGAACGACAAAGAGCATTGTATAGAATTTTTATTGTTGAGGAGTCCCCTATATACCTAATGTTACGGAATATTGGCATAAGTTTTCTTATTCTTTGGATTACTTTATTAATGTGGATCTTAAAACTCATGGAATCATCTAGAACAATACCCAGGTATTTAATATTCTTAACTTTCTCCAGTTTGTTGCATTTACACGTGTTATGAAGTCTGATGTTAGGAAGATAGTCTACTGAATGAGCGGTTATTGAGTGTGAATCACTGGGTTGCGTTCTTTTTGTAATGCAAAAGGAAATAAATTTGGTTTTATCACAATTGAGGGTGAGTAAGTTATTTGACAGCCAAGCAGAAACTGTGTTAAAACCCTCTTGTGCTGTATGGAAGGTCTTATCCCAACTCTTCTCCCGAAAAATGAGAGCAGTGTCATCTGCAAAGGTAAAAATTTTACCATTTCGTAGTGGTGTCTCACAAATTTATATAAATCAGGAAAAGGGTTGGTCCAAGAACGCTTCCTTGGGGGACCCCAAAAGTAACAGGATGCTCAGTACTAAGGGTGTTTCCGATCCTTACAACCTGGGTTCTGTCAGTCAGATAATCCTTGTATATTTGTAACTGCTGATTTCGAACACCTATCGACTCAAGTTCTTTGATAAGTCTCGATATAGAGACCGTGTCAAAAGCTTTGGCGAGGTCTAGGAAAATACCTAAACATTTATCTTTACCGTCTAAAGCTCTTACAACAAAGTCGGTAAGATTCAACACTGCAGCAGAAGTAGATATTCCTTTACGGAAGCCGTATTGGTTATCGGAAAGGATTTTACCTTTCTCAAGAAAACTTACTAGTCTTTTATTGAGTAGGCGCTCTAGTATTTTAGAGAGGGCTGGAAGAACAGAAATTGGGCGATAATTGTTAACTTCGGATTTTGATCCGTTTTTATGAATAGGTATAATAATGAATTTTTAAACGCTTTAGGGAATACTCCAGACTGAAAACACAGGTTGAACAAGAAAGTGAGTGGCTTCAATAAGGTGGGTGCATTATGTTTGATAAGTTCTGAAGATATGTTATCCCATCCTACCGCACTATTTAGTTTTAGTGTCAGGATAAGCGCATTTACTTCATCTTCATATGTGGGTAAGAGTGTAAAGGAGTTTATATTATTATTGGCATTGCAGGAAAGTGTAGGGTAAGTACTAGGTTTTATTAAATTGCAGTCATTTGTGTTATTGGGATGAATTTTTTCATTTATTTGTTTGAACTTTTCAGCAAGTTTCTTGCCCACAGTAGCAAAATAGGAATTAACCAAATTTGCTGATTCCAAGAAGGACGGTTCTAGATTAAGCAAATCAAGAGAAACGTTCTGTTTTTGTTTGCGGTTAAGAATAGTGTTCAGTGCTTCCCACGTTTTTTTAATCGAAGTAGATGTAGCTTTTGTTAGCTCATCTTTTTCATAGGCCCTTTTAGCTTTCCTGATCAATGAACTGCAATAGTTACGATATCTATTATATGTAGTTTTAAGAATTAAGTTGTCTGGGTTTGATTTCAATCTACGGTGCAAAGCGTCCCGATTTCGAATACACTTGAGCATGCCTGGCGTTATCCAGGGCTTTATTATAATTTTGCGTCGAGAGGAAGTAACTATTTTAGTGTTAGCAGAAATAATATTCATTATTAGGTTTATTAGAAATTGGGTCGCTAAGTTACAGTCAGAATAATTATACAAAGGGGAAAAGTCAGCAAGTTGCAATTCTTCGGAAACTTTGTTATAATCTATTTTATTGATAGTTTTAGGCAGTTTGTTGTGCTTAGAGTTATTTTCAAAGAAAATAAGTGGCGAGTAATGGTCCGTAACAGTGCTTTGAATAGTGACAGTAACAGCTGGGTGCTTGGATCTGAGCAGGAAGTGATCTAGGCACGCACTACCTCTAGTGGGAATATGGGAAGTCGGTAGAAGACCATGGGAAGCCATTAGGTTCAAGTATTCATGAGAATGCCGGTCAAGTTGACCTAGGTCAGCAATGTCAATATTAATATCACCTTTGAGAATAATATTAGGAATTTTTGAAAGTGATTGCAAAACAATATCTAAAGACTGTCGGAAATGTTCATGGTTGGTAAGATTTTTGTAGGACGGAGAGCGGTAAATAGATAAGAGAGCTGTATTGGTATTTATAATTGTGACAAGACAGTTGCCATCTAAAAACTGTGGCTCGTAGGTTGTTGTAGATAGTTTATCGTTGATATAAATCACTACCCCATCATTTTGATTACCTAGTTTTTTTGTAGTACAAGCTGAGTAGTTATTCAGACAGGGCGGGGAGTCATTAACCGATAACCAACACTCCGTCAGCACTATTATGTCGGGTTGAATATTTATCCGAGACAATAGAACGCAAAAATCCGAAAAATTGCAATGAATGCTCCTTATATTTTGGGTGATAATTTTAAGACTGTTTTTCTGTAAATTAGGCAAGGAGTTGCAGTGTTCAGGTTCACAGCAAAAAGTTTTAAAAACTGTGTTATCATCTAAGGAGTTTATTATAAAATGAAGGTCATTGTCCATTGTTAGTTAAAAAAAGTTACAAAAGGAACACAATCAGCAGTGACACAATTATAGATCGCGTGCATAACAAACCGATAAGAACAGGTACCTACTGAGGCCAGCTGCACGAGCACGTGTGATATGTACCTATATTTATGAGGTAGGTTAATCCGTTTCACAGACAGTATTAATTTTGTTGTTGTGTACCTGGGGTAGGGTAGGTGGATTTCAATTTTTGCTTTTGAGTGTTGATTGTTGTAGAATGTGTGAGAGAGAGTTGAAAGTTGGGTATTGTGAATATTTCCTAAACTAATGTGGTTAGTTAACAAACAAAATAGGACGAGAACAAAGGGATTTAACAGAGTGCAGAGACTTATAACTAGTCACTTATCTTTAAGGGAGATCAGATCTGTTTCAGAGCGTATAATAATCGCCGGGTCCCCTTGTCTCTTACGGAGAAACACTGAACCTCCAGCTGTCCAACAGTAAAGATAGTTGTGTGTTTTTGCTAGGTCTCTTGCGAGATAGTACAGCCTCTTAGACTTCACGGTGAGTTGTTCCGAAATGTATATCGGATTATGAGGCTCCTCGTTGATTCCAAGATGTTTAGATGACAGCTGATCTGAGTAGTTTTTCCTATAGGTTTTGGTCGCTTCCAAAAATTTTAGTTTATTGACCGTACTGCTTAGTTCTACTATAATAGTAGACACGTTATGCTCTGGCTTGCCAGGCAAGCGGTAGATGTCCCGTATTTGTGTCTTGTCAAACTGCAGTTTTAATCAATTTTTGAGATTAGTAACAAGGTCACAAAGATCATCTTTTTTCTCTCCCTTCTTTTTGGGTACGTTTCTAATTTCCACACTAGTTTTCTTCATGAAGCGTTCTAGGTAGTCACATTTTTCATCAATCTTAGAGATTTGAAATGACAGTGTCTTACGTTCCTCCTGTAGGGTGTTAATCGTAGTCTGGAAGGATTCCATTTTATCGGAGAGGAAATCTAGGGATTTTTCTATTTCCACATTTGATGATGAAATTTCACATGCTTTTCCCTTGATTTCTGAGATATGGGTTTCGATTAGGTTGATACGGGAGTTTTGGGCTGCAAGGAGTAAATTTATCATTTCCTTTATCTCATCTCGAAAGCTGTCGAGGCGAGCATCAAAACGGTCATAGTCAGAATCATCTCGTTTCCGTTTTAGGTCTTTTTGGGAACCTCTGCTGCTTAAATCCTGTCCACTGGAGTTGGGTGTGTTTTTAGGGACGGTTAAATCCGATTCAGAGTGCGATTTATTGAGGGTAGGCGACGATTGCAGCGACATATTTTATGCAGGTATATGCCGTCGGCGACCGGGAAAATTAGGCCTTAATGCGATGGATTAAGAATGGACAGTCCTTCACTACGCACTCGCTACACACGCACACTGTTTACTTTGTCTTGTTCACACTTACGTTTCACAAGTATATATTAGCGGAAATAGACTATGCAAACTGGTATTCACTAGAGTCGAGATTATTGAATATATTTTAACCGCACGAACAGTTAACCAAAGGCACGTCTGCACGCCGTTGCGGTCCGAGCGAGAAGGAGTGTAACTTGGAGTTTATTTTGTGTTTCTTTTCTTTTTTTTTTTCATTCATTTTCTGTATATTCACAAGTATTTAGGCTTTTATATGCGAAAACATATAAGTGGTTTATAGTTATTTTAAATAGTCGTCACTAATCGTTATGTTTTCGAAATAAAATAAAATAAATAAAAATATCTCACAGAATCGATGAACTGATGTTTTTTTTAAATCAAGACCTAGTTTAAATGTGTAAAATGTCTATTGGATGTTAATGTTATATAGGGTGTAACAAAATTGGTGTAGTAGGTCCCGTTAAATGGGGTTTCTACTCGTCATACTGAACAACGTTCCCTAAGGGGTGGCTTAGTCAATTCTCAAAAAAAAATCGGGCCCTCCATACAAAAATGAACATCATGAATCAGCTGATCGATTAGTATAAAGATTTTTTTTTTGTAATTTCAGCAAAGCCATAGAACAACAGTTGTTCAGTATGATGAGTAGAATCTTCAGTTAACAGGACCTACACCTATTTTTTACTGTATATGTTGCGTTCTAAGAACACTGATAATTTAATATGAAGTCGTCACTAGATTTAGATGTCGCCTCGGGATGTCGCTAATAATACCTAATCTAAGATCCCGCTGCAAAAACACGCACCCATGGGATCTTCGAACGGCATGTGAACCAGGCTGAAAATGAAGCGCTCTTGAAGACAATGTTTGTTCTGGCAGTCTTTCGACAGTCTTTCAAATTGGCGAAGATGGTACGAACTATCGTTTGACATAGAAGATAGTTCGTACCATCTTAGACAATGTTTGTTCTGACAGTTTTTCGAAACTTGCTCCTAGGTCAGTGCAGCCATGATCTAAAGAAAAAAAAACTTTAGACCCTAGCTGCACTGGCCTATATACAGTTTCAAAAGACTGCCAAAACAAACATTTTCGAAGATGGTACAAAGTATCGTTTAACATGGTTATTTTTTTAACAACAAGAAAATTATACAAGAGCGCCCCATTTTCAGCCATTTAGTTTCACGACTTTTTCAACCGAGGTTCACGAGCCGTTCAAAGACCTAATGGATACGTGTTTTTGGAGCATGATCTTATATTACAAATGGAGTTACTTTAAGCTATTATTTATTGTTAGTCTTCTTGTAAATGATCTTTGGTTTTCTGAAAGGTTTGAAGTTTTGTTTTTTTAATCGTATCTGTGGTTTGAAATGTGAAATGTTTTTCGTTTCCTACCTGGTTTGGAGTTCAATACTGGGCGATCCGATGATGGTGACCATCTTGTCTGTGAAGTACTTCTGCATGAGGTCGAGCCAGTACTCTGGGCCTTCAGTCAAAAGCTCGTGGAGGTCCATTTGTGGATTCATTCGCGAGATGAACTGGAATAATATAATTCGGTATTTGCTTAGTAGTCAACTGACCTGCTTTTTATGAACTGACAAAAACGAAATTTGTAAAAATGTTTAAATTTATTCAAATATGACGTCATAATTTTCATTGCCGTAGACGTACTAATTATGTGTTTTTGATTAATAAAAAAATTTAAACGATATGAAAAACCAAACGAGTCAGTTTTTCTGAAATTTCGTGATTTTTTTTCATAATTTATTTTTGATGCTGTTGTCCAAGTACCCAATTGTTCTTTAGATGGACTGCTTTAAAAATAAATTATGAGCTATTGTTCACTAAATTGTCCTGCTACCGAAAGTTTATAAAATCTTGCTTTTTTATTAAGATTTTTAATTAATCAATATCCGAAAATAAGCACAGCAAGGACTCTATTTTAAACATTTGACAGGTGCTAAAAAGTAACCAAATTGACTAGTAGTCAATTGCCCTATTGTACTTTGGTAAATGTTGGCAGATTAAAGAAAAAAATATTTATTTGGAACTTAAACTACGTACGGGTACAAATTTAATGTACGATAGCAACTGCATTAGTCGAGGACTGTGTCGCAGTTACTAACGCCCACCTCCGGAACAAAGAATTATGTAACGTTTCTTAATGTATGAAATATAAAACATAAAGAGAATTTAAAAATAGATCTTACAGATATGAAGTACAGTAGAAAAGTACAAAAATTTACTAAGCTACCTAAATGCCTAGCTCACATTCATAATATTTATGGGGTTCCGAAGTCAACAAGGACGTTTTATAGCTTCGCCATGTCTGTCCGTCTGTCCGCGGCTTAGCTCAGAGACAATTAGTAATAGAAAGCTGTAATTTGACCTAGGTATACAAAGTAATCATGCGGACGAAGTTGTACAATAAAATCTATTAAAAAAAAACCGTTGACGTACCCTATCGTGTGGGGTATCGTTGAATAAACTACTAAGGGTTTGCTGAAAATATTTTTCAATTCAGGGATCGCGATCGGTTTGCGAAATATAAAGCTTTCAGGACATCTGATAAAAAATGGTAAATAGTAGGACATATAATCAATAAAAAAAAAACTATTACGCCTCTAGTTTGTTACTTTAGTAGTAATACTCGACCAACTTACACATAATTTTGTTTTTTTAAAATAAACGTCTGTTTTTTGAAAAGACTACGAAACCCCACTTCGCGCAAGTCCGACTTTACTTAGCCGGTTTTTTATCTCCCTTTATCATCATCTCATCAGATGGTGTGATCAGATCTGTCAACGTAATGAGAACCAGGCTTTTACAAGTATATTTACTTGTTTACTTTTAGTTTCGGCACTCGACACACATCAATGTATGTCGTACATAGATGGCCCAGAAAAAATCCGCTTCATAATTAGCTTTTTCACGCACGACAGTTTTCATAATTAGCTTTTTCACGCACGCTCTTTCGCGCGGTATTAATAAGTTTTCACGCACCGACGCGCAATTTAATGAGATTAATTAAAGGCATTGCTGTGTTTATCAGAGGTCTGCTAATCCAAGAAAGGTCGCGGATTCGATTCCCGGCGGGGTCATTTGTAAGACTCGGTTTGGTAGGGCATTTTCTAAGCCCGCCTGGCTAGCTACCACCATCTTATCTGAGTCTTGCCGCCAAATATCAGTGTGTTCCTACATGAAGATAAAATAGCCAGTTCCCCATTGCGGAATCTTGGTAAGCCCGCTTCCATCTTCAGCAACATCGTCACGTCGTCGTGAGATGTTGTCAGGGGTTTACCAGTTGTGAATAATAAAAAAACACGGAATCTTATCAGTACTCACTCAAATTTTGAAAATAAAAGACGATTAACTTACGTCATTTTCATTCTGTGAGTAGAGCGCGTCGCCAATGCTTCTAAACGCGATGACGTGATGCGGGCCCGACTCCAAACACGCGAAGCACTCCCTCAGCTGTTTCTTTAGGAGTCTTCGTAAACGCTGCATATTAATAGGGTCGTCCCCGCTACGGACACACTGAAGGCATTTCTTTGCTTGCTCTTTCGCCTCATCCAGTTTACCGATAGGAACATTGTCTAGTTGGATTTTGATTAGGGGTGCAATGTTCTCTATTAAGTTGTAAGATACCTGCAGAAGAAAAACGTTATGTTATGTTTTAATTTAATTATAAATTATTTAACGATAGCAGATATTTTTATATTTTACTAGATTTTATAAAAATACTTGGCTAATTAAGTTTTTAAGATTACCCTTATCCATGTGCCAAAATAATAATACTGCACTTGATTTGACTAACACAGTACTTTACGCGGTGGCATCACCCCACTTTGGCAGGTGGAAGGGAAAACCTATATAAACCCGTTCTCGGTCGGCCCCGTGCATAACGTGCTGATATTTCGAAGAGTAAGGTTAGCTGCTGTTTGAGTTACGTAATGTGAAATTTATTTATTAATCGCAGTGATTCTAGTTGATTTAAATATTACGAAAGTATATACCTATATTGTATTGGCGAATAAACCTATGATGAGAAAGCAGATGAATTTCATTATAATTAAGACTTAAAAAAAAACATACAATTAAAGTAGTTAGAAAAAAAAAAACTGCCTGTAGATCATCATCATCATATCAGCCGAAAGACGTCCACTGCTGGACAAAGGCCTCCCCCAAGGATTTCCACGGCGACCGGTCCTGCGCTGCCCGCATCCAGCGGCTTCCCGCGACCTTCACCAGGTCGTTAGTCCACCCCACCGTGTGGGAGGCCTTCCTACGCTACGTCTTCTGGTGCGTGATCGCCATTCGAGAACTTCACTGCCACAACTTTTCGAGCCATGTGCCCTGCCCACTATTAAGTTCAGCGATTCTGTGAGCTTTGTCGGTTACTTTGGTTCTCCTACGGATCTCCTCATTTCTGATTCGATCGCGTATGGAAACTCCGAGCATAACTCGCTCCATCTCCCTTTGGGTGACCTTGAGCCTTCTTATGAGGCCCATAGTAAGCGACCATGTCTCAGTTCCGTATGTCAAATAATATAACAATAAATAGCACGTAGATAAAATAACATAATAGTTGTATTAGCAAAACCACTTTGCACTAGTAAGTGCATACATTTTGCTAAGTCATCTGTCAAACAGTGCATTGAAGGAGCAAAGCGAAAAAAATCCACCAGTGTAATTAGGAAATTAAGCACAGCTTATCAGAACTAACAAAATTAAATAACTATCGTATGAGGTCATTCCACTTGAATGAAAATAATTTAGGGAGTTCTTCCGCTTCTAAACCGCTCACTCTGTTCATCGATGATGCCACTTTTTAAAAGATTTACGTATGTATGTTTGTTCAAGTGGAATCTTGCAAGTTAATTTTGACCCACTTCCCGGTTTCCGATTGAGCGGAAATTTTACATGCATATGTATATCGCGTGACAATGCAATATTAAAAGCTTGTACCTGAAAGATTTTAGGTTTTTCATCATCAATGATGAACAGAGTGAGCGGTAGCACTAACAGCATTCTGAAGGTAATCAGCGGTACACATGAATGCGTTAATTAGTATAGTAACTTGTGATTATTATTATTTTTTTGACATGACGTGTAATTTGACATTGTATTAAATTTTTTTTTAGAACAATGATATGAAAAAATGAACATTAATTAAGTTTTTTTTATTTTATTTTTGTGTATCAATTGTAATTAATGTAGCTTTGAATAAATGTTTTATCTATCTATCTATTTTATACTCTGCATACTATGGAATCATTTTTCTTAAATAAAACAATTGAATTTGAATTGAATTAAACTGAAAACCTCCCCCATGAAACCTATACTCGATTCGCAAAGAATTTTTGTGAACCTCTCATACTGAATTAGCGATTACGAACTTTGTATCGGACATATAAACAGACTAGCTGTTTCCCGCGGTTTCACCCGCGTGGACGTTTCTGACTTATCGAGGGTGCGCAGTGCGCGAGCCGCAAGCGGCTCGCGAGCGTGAAGAAAAGTACCCTGTGTGTTTATACATACATACATACATACATAAGATCACGCCTCTTTCCCGGAGGGGTAGGCAGAGACCACATTTTTCCACTTGCTACGATCCTGACATACTTCTCTCGCTTCCTCTACATTCATCAATCTTTTCATACAAGCTCGTCGGTTTAGGGTACTCTTGACCTGACACTTCTTCAATACGTCCTCGACTTGGTCGCAGTACGTACGTCTAGGTCTACCCCTTCCAGTATTACCATTCACACTCGCCTTGTATATCTGCCTAGTTAATCTTCTATCATTCATCCTTTCTACATGACCGAACCATCGGAGCATGCCTTTCTCAATAACTGTCACTACATCTTCTTTCACACCATGTGTTTTATCCAGGTCCTAATCTGTCTACTTACCAAATTTCAGCCAGATCCGTTCAGTAGTTTTTGCGTGAAGAAGTAACAAACATACACACTCACAAACTTTCGCCTTTATAATATTAGTGTGATTTTTATGAATTGAGTACCGCCCTACCTACAGATTCCTTGGGGAATTATGTATTTTTTCACTGAGCTTAGTCGGACAGGAAGTGTACTCACGTCTCCAGCGAGAGCATCTTCTTTCTCCACGAGGCACCTTTGCAGCGGCGCCGCGGCGGTATCGCACAAATATCGCAGTATGATCGCGCACGCAGTCAGCTGCTTTATCGCACCCTCGCCATTCAGCAGGGGCCCGCGCCACCCGAATAACACCTGTGATGGAAACAAATAAATAATAAACATCTATTATATAAGGTCTAACAAAATTTGCTGAAACTATTTTACTGGTGCTTCTACCCATGAAACTGAACAACTTTTCCCATGGAACCCATAGTCAATTCTCAAAAAAAATGTTGAACCTCCCATACTAAGTTGACTGATCAACTGATCGAGTTAGTATGGGAGAGCCAATTTTTTTTTGCTATTTGACTGGGTCCATGGGGAAAGCACCAGTTAAAATAGTTTCAGCTAATTTTGTTACACCTTATATATATTATGTCACCGTTAAATAGAAAAAACCGTTACATTATAATCTAACGGGATCTATCTCGCGAGATTGTGAACTATCGAAAGATTGTGAACCGTAACATACTGCTTACAATTTCACTAGTGTCTTTGTAATCTCACTAGTGACATTACAATAACACTAAGCGAAGTGAATAACAATCAATAAATGAGCGAGCGAAGCGAGCGATGTTAGGTTCGGTCAGGTTCGATTGATTAAACGAACTATCGAAAGATTGTGAACCGTAACATACTGCTTACAATTTCACTAGTGTCATTGTAATCTCACTAGTGACATTACAATAACACTAAGCGAAGTGAATAACAATCAATAAATGAGCGAGCGAAGCGAGCGATGTTAGGTTCGGTCAGGTTCGATTGATTAAACAGTCAAAGAGCCTCGCGTAGCCCTGGGTAGCAGAATGCTTCGCAGAAGAAGAAATCATCGGTTTTATTCGGAGATACAAGAATAGGCCGTGAAATTTTAAGCCGATTGACAATTTACCGTCATATTACAATATAATTGAATTTAGTGTAGTGAGATTGTAATATTGCGTTTTGACAATATCCCGGCGACATAATATAATAAAAAGTAATTAAAAAACGAAATGAGTTGAAGAAACAGCTAAAATATTTCAAGAGCAAGCTTACTTGAAAAGAGTTTTTATGCTTCAAAGTGAAATACTCACTGCACATTTCCAAATTTAAAAAAAAAGGCATACATGGGCGAATCGAGCATTCCTACGATTCTATTTTATACGAAAATAAAAGACGATCCTGGGAATTTATCATCAGATCAACTTCAAAATACGAAAAGGATCTATTGTCACCGGGATACGGAGAATTTCAGCTCAATCGGACCCCTGGAAGTTGCTCTAATATAGATCGCAAGATTTTACCTTTACAGACTAACAGAAGTACATACATTGAATGATAAATAAAAGCTTTAAAAGCCCGAATTCGGTGCAAAGAACTAAACTGCAAAGTAAAAGAACAAGCAGAAAAGCCTAATATTGGATGAGGTTTGAACGAAAATGTCACATGCGTAGCTAACTAGCGCCGCCATAATTAATAAAAAAAATGGGTGTTAATTTTATTAACGCGCCATCTTTTTAATAGCATCTTTGTCTTCTAAAAAACTAAGTTTTTCTCTAAATTACTAGGTTAGCGACCACGCAAAAGCATCTAAAAGTATTGTTTTACCGACCATATATTACGAAAAAAAGCTTCAGTTAAAATGACTCGGTAGCAGTTAATATGACTCAGCAACGCAACCCAGGACAACGAGCGAAGTTAGTTCCGGCGCTTCGCCGGCCGCTGCCGCGGCACGCTCGCTTCGCTCACTCGGCTCGCGCGTTGTTATCTTAAAAATCAAACCTCATTGCTCCTCGCTACATAACCAGCCGACCTTGCCCCACTTAGACCCCTCCTTGACCTAATCTCACCTATCGGCAAAATATAATACTTTTAGATGCCCACAAACAGTAGCTGACCTAGTAATATAGAGGAAAACTTACTTATTTAGAAGACAAAAACTGCATTTTTTTTTTTTTTTTTTATTAACAATTGGTAAACCCTTGACATCATCTCACCTGGTGGTAAGTGACGATGTTGCCGAAGGTGGAAGCGGGCTTACCAAGATTCCCCAACACAATGGGGAACTGGCTATCTTATCTTCATGCCGGAACACACCAATGATATCATTATTGATATTTGGCGGCAAGACTTAGATAAGATGGTGGTAGCTAGCCAGGCGGGCTTAGAAAATGCCCTACCACCAACCAAACCGAAAAGAAAGCGAAAAGAAGAAACTTTAGATGCAAGGCTTATATTTCTCACAAAAAGCATTTAACGAAATTTTTTAAGGATGAAAATGAAGAATAGGTACTCTGTGAAATATAGTTCGCTGCAATTACAGAAAGCATATGTGCCAAAAGTGGCTACAACTACTCGGAAGTAGCTATTCGGATTATAAGCACCCTATAGGTTTGATTTTAACCGCCTCCGTGGCGTATTAGTTAGTCCATTCGCTTCGCACCAAGAGGTCGCAGGTACGATTCCCAGCAGGGTAAACTTTGTAAGACTCGGTTTGGTTGGTGGTAGGGCATTTTCTAAGCCCGCCTGGCTAGTTACCACCATCTTATCTAAGTCTTGCCGCCAAACATCAGTGTTAACATCATTGATGTGTACCGGCTTGAAGACAAGATAGCCAGATCTCCATTGCATTGGGAAATCTTAGTAAGCCCGCTTCCATCTTCGACATCATCGTAACTTACCATCAGATGTGATGATACCAAGGGCTTATTAATTGTGGAAGAAAAAAGATTTATGTGCAGCTGTCAATATATATACAGGCTGTAACAAAATTGGTGTAGGTTCCGTTAATTGGGGCTTCAACTCATCATACTGACCAACTTTTGTTCTACGAGTTTGCTGAAAATACAAAAAAAAATATTCAACTCTTCATACGAAACGATCAGCTGATTGACCAACTTTGTGCATTTTTGTATGGAGCGTCGATTTTTTTTTGCGAATTGACTGCGGGTTTCTTGGGGAAAGTTGTTCAGTATGATGAATAAAAGCCCAAGTTTATGGGTCCTACAGCAGTTTTTTTACACCCTGTATAGCAATTAGGTATTTCCTGATTGCGTTAACTTAGAAGCTTAATTTTTTTAGATAGTTGACCTAGTATTTGATATTAATTTAATTAAGTGCCACGCATTGTTGAGACTCTCATAATTTGGGAATATCCAAGGCGAGAG
The DNA here is from genome assembly GCA_947284805.1 of Coleophora flavipennella. Lineage (NCBI taxonomy): Eukaryota > Metazoa > Arthropoda > Insecta > Lepidoptera > Coleophoridae > Coleophora > Coleophora flavipennella. The sequence continues at coordinate 5,122,568 of OX369263.1, read as the reverse complement.
TGGATAAGCATTATTTGAGTTTGCTTGTACCATCCTCGACTACGTCACTTTCCATCAGGTGAGACTCAATTTTTTAATAAAAAAACCGGCCAACTGCGAGTCGGCATTGCGCTAAGTAAAGTTTCGTAGTCTTTTCAAAAAATAAATGTACATTTAAAAAAAACAAAATTATTATTGCAATTGGTAAAATAACATTTTGTATGTAAAATCTATGAACTTTTTACAAATCCAACTGCACATCTCAAGTTGGTCGACTATTACTCCTGAATAAGGAAAGCCTACTTAATCGTGATAGTTTTCCTTTTAAATTGATTATAATATGTCTTCCTATGTTCAATTTTTTTTCAGACGTCCGTTGAAATAGCGGTTTAGTTTTTAGGGTCCCCAACATTTAACTCTAACAAAAATGAGCATGTTGAAGTTTAATATTGCATAAACAGAACCCTTAATCTAAAAATTCAAAAAATCGTTGTTAGGATACGTGAACAAAAAAAAATTAACTCCTCTTTACTTAGGGGTGTATCAAAACTTTTTTTATAAAAATACAAATTACAGCTTTCTAGTTAGTCTCTGAGCTAACAGACAGAAGAACAGACATGGCTAAACTATAAGAACTTAAAAAAGGGGGTCTTGACTGACAGATGGACAATGAAATGATCCTATAAGAGTTCCTGCTTTTCCTTTTGAGGTAAAAAGTGTTAATAGATAGGTACCTGTCCACAATCTTCAGTGTCTGCTGGCCACTGCTCCTTCAGCTCCTCATACTTAGGTGGGGGAGGAATGGACGTCCAAGGCTTCACCCACTCCTCGGATGTTTCTTTCTTTCTCTGTGCAGTAGAAGTAACTTAATCATTATAATTATTATTATGTCCATATTAATTTAATTGTTGGTACAGAAAACTGCTAATATTCTTTTATGAACGCTGTTATTAGGTCTTTACCTATGAAATTGCAGATTGTATAAAGAAGTTTAAAAATGAAAATTAATAGTTATTAAAACAAAATTAAATCTTAAAATAGCATTACACTATTAGAAATTAAATGGTAGTAAACATATGCCCATTGTTTAGATATTTTAAGAGCACCCCATGAAGTCGGGTTTTTTCATCTGAAAAAATCGCCTTTATTGTGGCAAAAAATACACATTTTTAATTTTAAAGCTTTAGAGTTATTGCAGCAGTCGCTTGCGTCTCGTGCACCACTCACCTTCAAAGACAGTCATAAAAACGATGTCCACGCGGGCGAAGCCCCGGGCAAAAGCTAGTTTACTCATAAACTAAAACAACACGCCCCAGAGCTCTCTCGGTGCCCATTGGCGCTTTGCACACGACGGGGCGGGGCGGGCCGGTCAATTTCGCCGCCAACGATAGCACAAAGGGAATCCTATACTACCAACGCACACGGAGGACAAAAAGACCTTTGTGCTATCGTTGGCGGCGAAATTGACCGGCCCGCCCCGCCCCGTCGTGTGCAAAGCGCCTTAATATCGCAGCTTTGCCACACTGTACTGCTATGGACAATCTTTGTACCAGGAACTGGAGATATAAATTGCAAGTTGCATCTTCTTACCTAATTTTTATTTGAAGAATATAAAAAGTGAGTGGGTTTAAATACAAAAACAACATACAATTTTAGGACAAATTATTGTGTTCGATATAGTTATATTATTATTATTTATTTGAAAAACAAACACTTAACGTGAAAGTTACAAAACAAAAGATATTTTAGGCACTAGCTTTTGTCCGTGGCTTTTCCCGCGTGGCATCGTTTTTATGACTGTCTTTGTGGTTGAGTGGTGCGCGGCCGCAAGCGGCTCTTTTATAATATTAGTAAGGATATAAAAAAATAAATGAAAACAGCAGCAGAAATGTAGGATAAAAAACAAATCGAAAATCTTAAAAATAAATTAACACAATATTATTGCACAAGAACATTATACTCATATTAGTTTTTAACAACAAACTCGTAGTAACAATGTATTCAATTTATTGGCTAGCAGATCTCATAAATAGAGGCTCTGAACAAGAAAATATATCAATGTTGGAATTGTTAAATGAAATACTATTTTCAAGGTTTAGAGCACATGACACTGGAGATTGCTTAACCCTGCCGTGGTCGAGCGGATAACATATGTAATCCGCGGTAATTAAAAATGAAATTATTTGTAAACAGTTCAAGTGTGTCAATAATAATATTATAATTTTTTTTGTAAAAATTTTAAAAAAATCCATACAATTTGGCATACATATGTTATCTACGCGACAACTCAAGACTTTTAGGGACGCGACCACTGCGTGGTTAAGTACATATATTGGTGCGGGCAAAGAACACCGATAGCTTTGCGACAGGTAAATTGTTTTGATTTGCAGATAACAAAGCCTTCACTTTTATTAGTCAATTTGTATGTCTGTGTAATGTTAGGATTAAAAGTTAGGTGGGAATTGAAACATGTACCTAAAACGCGTCGAAACACGTCGTTAAAAGTGTCGGTGGCTCAACCGGTAACAACTTGGCCTTCCTAACCAGAGGTCCCGGGTTCAAATCCAGACGGCCAATGTACCAATGAGTTTTTTAAAACTTACGTACATATACTTACCAATTAACTTTAACGGCGAAGGAAAACATTTGTGAGTAAACCTGCACATCTGTTTCCAAACGTGTATGAAGGACACACGTACAAGGTTGCACACGTCCAAAGGAGTAAATCTAAATGCCCTACGTGATTGTGGGGGATGCTAAGTGCAACACCAGGCAACCGCCGTCTATCCTTTCGTTAGCACGGTTAATTGTGCCACACAATAAGAGAGACAGAAAGTATGTCAGAAAAATTAACCTTAATATCAAGTTTTGTATCATTAGGTACTTCTTGGTTTAAAATAAATTGCAAAATATTACTACAACAACAAAGAACACAGTATCCCAACTACGGAAGCACAGGAGCCAGTTCCTAAAAGCCAGGAAGGTTATGTCATTTTCTACTGTATACAACTTTTTTCTTCTTTTCTCTTTGAGCCAATTCCAGCTTGGCAAAGATGGCAAGCCCTACACTTAAAGATCTGACAAAAACAAAACCTATTCAGTCCCACTGCATTAAAGTAATTCAGCCAGTAGTATTATTATGTTTATTACCTATAAATAATGACAGGACAGATGAGCTCACCTGGGCAATGATGTCATCTTCAACAGATTCCAACGCTTTAAACACATCCTCAGCTTCAATTTGTCCAGTCAGAATAACAGTTAAATTTTCTGGTCTGTAGAACTTATTGTGAAAATTTCTCACCTAAAAAAAACTTCAAATTAATACAAACTCATACAGCAAATAGGTTCAGATGCATAGTGGCAGAAACGCAAATGACCAGATGTGTATTTCGTAAATTACCAGATACGCAGATGACCAGATTCTGTTTTGTAAATTACCAGATCTATGTAACAATAAATAAATGAGCGAGCGAAGCAAGCAATGTTAGATTCGGTCAGGTTTGATTGATTTAACAGTCAAAGAGCCTCGCGAAGCGAGGCTCCCCACCCTGGGTACCATAATAATTCGCAGCAGAAAAAATCATCGGAAGATGACCCCTGGTAATTTGCGAAACAGAATCTGGTAACCTGCGTATCTGGTAATTTACGAAATGCACATCTGGTCATTCGCATATAAGGTAATTTGCGTTTCTGCCACTATGCGTCTGAACCAGCAAATATACTGAATAAGTAGCAGTATTCAACATACTTTAGTATTATTACAAGAGTCTCTAAGATTTGCCATAATGCCTCCTGTTTCTGACGAGTACCCACTGTTGGGATACATCGCTCGGAGTAACCTCAGGTCACATCTGTAAAAAATATAAGCACAATGTAACAAAAACTTGTCAATTTATTAGAAGACGATTAAACTAATTACACAGAACTAAACTAAGTTTACGCATTCTGTCTCCTTCTTCTGTATTAAAAAGACAAGGACAGAAATCTTAAATTTAGTTCAGTCTTTTCAAATAAGTTAAATTATGTTACACCAGTATCAGTTACTGCATGATTTGATTAGTTAAGTACACTAAAACGGATTTCCACTGGATTTCCAGAAGATCGATTATCTTACACTAGTCTTTAAAAAAATATTGGTGTGTGTGTATATATGTGTACATCCAGTACTACTGGACAGATTTAGATAAAATTTGGGTCAGGGCAATATTACCTATTCTCATATCTCCAGCTGTTTTTTTTAAGTATCTTGATTTTAAGGGGTTGCCACCATAGTAGAAAAAATCACTTTTTTTTTACTCAAAAATATCTATGATTATACAGTGTGTACCGATTATGAGTCGACCACAAAGTTTCTCCAATGTGGAGTATCTTGCCATGATTGAACTTTATGCGATTAAAAGAGACAGAGACACGTTGATAAAACTAAAAGAAAATCTAGTTCGCAAAGCTCGAATGTGCATTCATCGAAATGGCCAGCACTTTGAACTAGTATCTCATCTGTGGTAAAGTACCTTTGTATTTTGATTAACTAAATAATTATTGTTATTTTAAATACGGCTTACTTAATTACCTACATTTTCTTATCAAAATTAAGTAAGTAAGTAAGGGAAGATAGGCTGCTATTTTTACATGCGACGGCACAACTTAAAGCGTTCGACAAAGGCACCGCCGCCGCGCTTTGAGGAAGCCGACGCGCTTTGAAAGAGCCGACGCCGCGCCGTTTGCCGAACCAACATGCGTGCGGGCGTGCGGGGCGAGACACCGTAGACACGGCGGGGCGGCGCGGAGGTGAACGAACATTGCTTGTGGGGCGCTCACTAGTTGCTACTACGATTTCAACTCACTTTTTGGGATAGCTTTTTCACTTTTTTATTTTCTTTATTTATCATTTAAAATTCCAACTGACTTTACGAATTGATTGTACTGCTTTCACCTAAGCTCTACTCCACGGGAACAAAATGATTAAAATTTCACAGTGTATAATATACAATTTTAGATATTTACTTACCTAAACATAACTAGTGTCTTAAGACCAAGGATTGTGTCTTAAGACCAAGGTCTTCGACCAATGTGTGTTGCCAGTGATGACGTACAGAACTGAGACATGGTCGCTTACTATGGGCCCTCATAAGAAGGCTCAAGGTCACCCAAAGGGTAATGGAGCATGCTATGCTCGGAGTTTCTCTACGTGATCGAATCAGAAACGAGGAGATCCGTTAGAGAACCAAAGTAACCGACATAGCTCTCAGAATTGCTAAACTTAAGTGGCAGTGGGCGGGGCACATTGCTCGTAGAACAGATGGCCGTTGGGGCAGTAAAGTTCTCGAGTGGCGACCACGCACCGGAAAGCGTAGTGTAAGCAGGCCTCCCACTCGGTGGACCAATGACCTGGTGAAGGTCGCGGGAAGCCTCGTCGTGGAGATCCTTGGGGGAGGCCTATGTCCAGCAGTGGACTTCCTTCGGCTGCTATGATAAAACATAATAATCCTAAAATAATATATAAATTTTAATAATTACTAATAACTCAATAGTGCAGTTAAACCATCTATTGTTTAACTATTATGTCTGGGCTCTATATCAAGACTATGGCATGGGAGGACTTAATATGTATTATATACATACAGACATACATAATACATACAAGCATATATACACAGAATTTACAGCAGTAGTAGTAACCGTTCTGTAAATGGGCTGGGGCTAAAGGCCTCAGAAGTGGGCACAGCGAAAAGTGTCCCATACAGATGTTGTTGCTTACAACTCTCTATAAACAGTCTTACCACCATAACAGTGGGTCATCTTTATAACACCACAGTTGGTCAAAAGTCAAGTTCTAAACTAAAATAAATAAAAAAATAAAGTATCCCAACCTGCTATCAGCAGTATTTTCACGTCCCTGCATCTCACAGTATACTACACCCGCATTCTCCCCATCGCCATCAATGTGGTGGACTTCAGTGATGAATCCTTGATCAGTGAGGGTAGGCCTCAAGATGTGGTCGAGATATATGGGTAGCAGGGCCAACATTCCTTGGTCGCCAGCAGTTTGGATGGTGTAACAGGTGTGGTCTGTATCGGTCCACGCATTGGTGCCATGAGCCATGCATCTATTCGCCAGCAAGTCGAGGATTCCCTTGTACGGGTACCGCTCAGAACCGAGGAAGATGAGATGCTCCAGTGTATGGGGTAGTCCATCATCGTCGTGTGCCTCGGTGGCTGAACAAATAGGATAATACTCAACTGTGACATACTGTACTATTTTGTAAATACGAATAAAATGTAGGTACTATTTACCCAGACAGAAGAATCCGTTTACGAGTGGGCCTTCTACGTTGGCAATGATTACGTTAATGCCGGTCTTCTCAGAGACGTACTTTTTCACTGGTATTACATCGCAGGCTTTCGTCGAAGACTTAAGTTTAAAATGCGACATTGTTTCGTTAGTTTGTTTTGTTGAATTTCTTTCCTCCACAGCCGGTGTGACTCTTTCTCTACTCGGTGGTCAAAGAGAATATGTCACGTACGTCACTTTTTAGTCTTACGTTTTTCGGTGGTGTCCGGTCGGTTCGGTTCCGTTAGAATATAATAACGTCTCTGGGTACAAGCCTTTTAAGACAGTCTTTTTTTTCAACCCACTTCAAAAAGGAGGAGGTTCTCAATTCAACTGTATGTTTTTTTTGTATCTTTGTTACGTGATGTCTCCGCCGATTGTGATCCGATTTTCAAAATTCTTTTTTTATTCGAAAGAGTATACTACCGAGGGGGTCCTATTGTCACCAAGTCAGGATTTGATGATGGGATCCCAGGGAAATCGAGGGAAACCCTCAAATTTTATTGGCACGTTTTACGTGTTTCATGTATTTTTCAAAATAATGAAAGTATTTGCGTCTGGTAGTAATCATCTAATGTTGATGAGTTTATGAAGGAAGGTTCAACTCCTTAACGGTTATGTGATAATTCTTCAAATATTTTACGTAGATACGTATAGACCGATAGTTGTATTTCAGGTTATACAGATGAGCTGATGATGGAATTTTTAACTCCTTAACTTTCATGCTGTTGAGATGATGATGGAAGCCACAGGAATATGTATCTGCTAATGAAACACATGCATTATGATTTGATGGTTCCTATTTGCGAGTGGGTGATTGGGTTCAACATTGTTAGATAGATAGCATAATAGGGGATCGGACTGCATCAAAAATAAAATAAATTACTCTCCTCTTGAAGATTCAAAAAACCTTACTTGTTTTGTTTTTCCATCCCGTCTTCAATTTTTAATTGATCAAATTCACAAAATAAGTTAGTCAATGACGCTTAAAATCTATGACGTCACTTGTGGGTATTTCAAACATTTTTAGAACAAAATTTCGTTTTTGACAGATCATAAAATGTAACTCAAATGAATAGCAGTCCGATCCCCTATAATCACTAAAAATAAATAAAATAAAAGTTATTTAATTCGTACTCACCTTTGATTTCGTTATTGTTGGTTATTGTCGTGTATCTAAGTAAAATAAATTATTTATTATTATTAATAATATTATTTCATACATTTGAGTGAATTTCATTTTGAAGTTGGTTTTTGGTTTTTTAACCAGTGCATTACAAATCTTCTCTGGAGTTCTTGACAGGATTTGTAGCAGCCTCATTCTGAGGTGGAACACCCAGTTACAGTAGGGCGTCTATAAAACTGCACCTAGTGCAAGTCGGGTCTTCACGTCCTCCTTCATTTTATTTTCTTGTTATCTACCAGAAGATTTTCTTCAAAATGCACCGCTTTTTGAAACAAAACTCTGGCAGAAAACAATAAAATAAAACTACGAATGCGTTCACCACAAATCCCGCCAAAAAACCGGTGTCCGGTTTTAACCTTAAATCCTCTTTGGTTGGTCCGGTCTGCCCGCCCACCGTATCAACGAAGCACAGATCTACTACAAATAGATTAGTAATGAAATTGTTAGAAAAAGAAGGACAGTTATGTTATGGCACGACTGCGAAAAAGATACTGATATTATTTTTTGTCCTTATCGGCATGATCACTTCTTTGCTGGCTAATTGTCAAAATCTGACAGTACTTAGCCAAACAATGCTTCTTTCAATGTTGCCAAATAAATTTAAATTTTACCTAATAAAAATAATATATGTTTGTAGGTTTCTATGTGACACCTGATTTTGAAGAGGTATATTGAAAAATAAAGCTGTACAAATGCTTTTCGAAAGCATTACTTATATTTCATCAGATCTACTACAAAAGCGCTAGGTCGCGCTGATAACATTGAAATTTACCCTGACTTAATGGAAATAATATTAAGGTGGCAACAAAAATGCTTAAAACGGTTAAAGCGAGAGGCACTGTAGTGGCCACGGGACACGCGATATAGAATTAATCTATTTGTAGTAGATCTGTGCAACAAAGCGGATTGTTGTGAATTTTTCTTGGCCATAGAAACGAGTCCTTCAGCCGAATTCGTAAATATTTGTCACTTTCTTCATTTACTGTTTTTTGGATTTGTATTGCTAGTTTTTTTATTCGTATAGCTTTCCAAGTCGCTTTTCTAAAAACAGAATAATAATAAAAAATATAGCATTACACTTAGATTAATGATAGGCCTCGGCAGCGAAGACCTATCATTAATCTAAGGTATTATATCTAAATTCTTTACCCATTGGGCTGTCTTTATAAAGGTTTAGAAGATCCAGGAGATCACCAGTGTACTTCCGTTTTGGGCAGTCGTGTATGATGTGGTGAACGGACTGCACAGGAGCACCGCAGTCGTATGCCGGAGTGTCTCGCCACCCACATCGTCCGTGCTTAGTTCAGAGTCGGTTCAACTGGCACCATTCCCGTCTTGGGGCCATAAAACCGTAGGGTTTATGTGTAGGGTCGTACTCCGAAGGAGTGTCTTTAGGTGGATCTGACTTCCATTCCTCTTTCCATCTAATGTTTATAGTGTAATGCTAGTGATGCTGGTGCATTATCTTCTCTGAAACAATGCAAATACTATAAAATAAAACTACGAATGCGTTCACCACAAATCCCGCCAAAAAACTCTCAACAAAGCGGATGCCGGATTTAATCCAGGTTGACCATCTCAGAAATCACGAATCTACAAAAATGTTCGTAAATCCCATACAAACGTAGTATTTGATTCATTTGTTAACCAAACAACCGATTTTGAAATAATTTTACATCGATAATCGGATGACGTATATCTGTGTCTGTACCGCATTACTTTTTTGAAAAACGAAACAGGAATCCATTTAATACCAATAAACTTGTTTTCCATTTTTAACCTTAAAACAAGTTTATTGATTAATAATGGATTCCTGTTTCGTTTTTCAAAAAAGTAATGCGGTACCAACACAGATATACGTCATCCGATTATCGATATAGAATTATTTCAAAATCGGTTGTTTGGTTAACAAATGAATCAAATACTACTTGTATGGGATTTACGAACTCCAGCGGGCTCTTAAAGAAAATAGGCGAAAATTTACTATTTCTCCATACCCCATAACTTTGACTCTACTCTGCCTAAAATCTAGAAAAAAAAAACAATGCATGTGGTTGATGCGTAGATTTTAGGAAAATCTACGAGAAAATCTAAAATCCTTCCATTTCTACTGGAAAAATGATTTTTTTTAAAGTCCTGAATAAGTAGACATATATTTATGTAAAGAAAAGTATGTACTCAGAAGTCTTGTTTTGTTAGTAGTTAAAATTTTGGTGCGAAAACCGGTTTGTGTGCCCCCGTGTCGCACTTGGCCGGTTTATTTACTTTATTTGCGAGTAGGCGACATAAATGTCTGTATTTTTTTATTGCTTTGACTTAGAAGCTTGATTTTTAGGGTTCCGTACACCCAAAGGGTGACCAAGAGGACCCTAATAATAAGGCTCCGCTGTCCATCCGTCATTTGGCTGCAATGACTTCTATATTACTGGCGTAAGGAACCGGCCAACGCGCGCGACTAATGCTCCCAACGAATTGGTGCCAAAATCGAAAGTTTCGCACACTCGCGACTCAGTCGTCTGCGGGAAATTGTAGAGGGCGGTGGAAAGATATTCCATATAAAAATGCCTTGTTGTGTTGTTAGAGGCTGTAAAAATCATGGAAGAAAGAATAAAAAGAAACATGGAATATCGTATCATCGTTAAGTAACCTTACATTGTATTTTTTCTTGTAAACAAATTAAATAAACGCATTTTTAAAGCGACAATTCTACCAAGGTCCTTTTAGCGCGGCCCTGACGTCAACTCTCGCCCATGCTAGTTTGTACGAGTTATGCCAGATGGCGCTACTTTTTGCTTGTATGAAGATAACATGACTAAAATATGGAGACGGGCGGATCCTTCTGTCCAAATCTGTGTTTGGCTGTCTGTCGGCGGTCTGTATTTCATGAACCGTTAAAAGGATTTAACCGCCTCCGTGGCGTAATGGTAAGTCCATTCGTTTCACACAAGGAGGTCACGGGTTCGATTCCCGGCGGGGTCAACTTTGTAAGACTCGGTTTGGTTGGTGGTAGGGCTTTTTCATAGCCCTCGTGGCTAGCTACCACCATCTTATCTAAGTGTTGCCGCCAAACATCAGTGATAACAGCATTGATGTGTTCCGGCTTGAAGATAAGATAGCCAAATCCCCATTGCGTTGGGGAATCTTGGTAAGTCCGCTTCAATCTTCGGCATCATCGTCACTTACCATTAGGTGAGATGATGCCAAGGGCTTATCAATTGTGGATAAAAAAAAGGTAGACAGTTCATTATTTTTTTCACAGAATGTGTATTTCATTGCCTATAAAACAACAAATAATAAAAAAAAACTAAAGGGGCCGGTCCTTATACAATAAACTTGTTTTTTTTATGGACGATGGTAAAGAACCCTTCGTATGCGAGTCCGACTCCCACTTGACCGGTTTTTTTATAAGCTTTTATTTAAGTTGCAATGTTTGAATGTTAGTTTGTTTAGGTCCAATCGTGTAAACGGTTTTAGAGCGACTTTCAGAACATTTGTTATGGTATTTACCATAGGTATTAAATATTAAATATTTGGTGATTACCATAGATCCTTTTATTGTTTTTAAATTGAGCTGATGGTGACCTTTGAAGGTGGAATCAAGGTCCCAGGATTAACTAAATACCTACTGTGCTCGCCTTTTTACTTTCGAGCGACGAAGGAGTGATGTGATGGCAAAAAAAAACGAAGTTTAGATTCTGATGGGGATCGACTGTCTTACACTAATAGAGTCGAGTAAAAGTGTTTGTGAGTGTGTGTGTGTGTGTGTCCGTCCAGTGCTCCAATTTCCAAACTACTGGACGGATTTGGGTAAATTTCGGGTTAATGCTATATTATTTTTATATCTCTAATATCTAGTAGTTTTTTACTTTCTCGAACCCGTAGTACGGTACATACATATAGGGTCAAATTTTCGTGAAAATATGTTCTATATTATTAACACTTATGGAAAAACCGAATATCTCCGAACCGAATGTCCGAGTGTCACGCTTGGCTCTAAGTATACTTTTAGTCCGATTGGGACCAAAATGGGACTTAAGAGATTTAAATTATTTCATCAAGGGATTATCAAAAGTTTCTTTGTACTGTCAAACCGAAGAGTAGCTATCATAGAACAAAATTTACCAGTAATTAATTGTAATTATGACACATAAATGATAAATTATCATAATAAATTAAAATGATGTTGGTTTTGCTCAATTGTGTGTACTGTTTTAATATTTTTAATAAATGTACATAAATTAATCGTAATGCATTCGTTATCGTAATAGCTATTACGATGCATTCGTTATTTGTATCAGTATCGTAATATAGATCTGGGAAAAATCGTTTTTTATGGTTCTCCTACAAATTAAATTGAAACTTGCGATTTACTCACAAATGATTGGAGCCAATTAATGGGTGTATGTTTGGTCATGCAATATGAATTCACAAAATTATATAAAAAAATAATTTGTTGTTTATTAACTGTTTTAAATAAATTATTTGTACTTATTTGTATTTATTTGTAATTAAATTCTTGTATAGAAAAAAAAATCATGAAAAAAGTTTAGTGCGGGTTGCCGTACAGTTTATTTTTAATTTCCCCTATCAGATTTTTTTAGGGTTGCCACCATAGTATAAAAAGTATTTTTTTTTTCTCAAAAATAGCTCTAAAGATTTTGATGAAACTCGGAATGTTACAAAAAATGTATGTGGCCTACAGTAGACGGTAGTTCGTTGCTTCAAAAAAATCGGAATAAGGTGCCTCCCATACAAATCCAGGTAGTTTGTTACTTTTTCTCAAAAATTGCTTTAATGATTTTAATAAAACTTTGTGAATAATTAGGAATTAATAAGGTACTTCATTATTCCAGGAAAAATCTGAGTAAGGTACCTCCCATACAAATCCAAATTATTTATAAATTTTCCATTAAGTCTGATATACCTAGCTTTATTCTTTGCTACTAAGTTGCTGTAATGTCTATTGTTGATTTCTGTATGCCCGACTACGACAGAGATGGTGAAGGCTTTGCGAGAGAGAGTGCACGCACAGCGTGGCTGTACAATTCATTTGAATTTGGAAACGTGTGCATTTTTGCACACTGAGCATTTGGCAATTTTGAGTACAAAAAATTAAAAACTCTTTTCAAATGAAAGCTCAGTGTACCTCTACTTAAAAGGTTTTAGGATTTTCAATGCTACTTGTAAGTATTTACAGTTCCAAGTTTTTTTTATTATTATTCACAATTGGTAAACTCTTGACAACATCTCACCTGGTGGTAAGTGACGATGTTGCCGAAGATGGAAGCGGGCTTACCAAGATTCCCCAACGCAATGGGGAACTGGCTATCTTATCTTCATGCCGGAACACACCAACGATATCAACATTGATATTTGGCGGCAAGACTTAGATAAGATGGTGGTAGCTAGCCAGGCGCGCTTAGAAAATGCCCTACCACCAACCAAACCGAGTCATACAATTGACCCCGCCGGGAATCGAACCCGCGACCTCCTGTGTAAAGCCAGTGAACTTTGCCTCTGGGCTACGGAGGCGGTTAGAGAGAAGTTACCGCAGACCGAAAAATCCTACTTTAATATTATAAACGCGAAAGTTTGTAAGAATCTATGGATGTATGTTTGTTACTCATTCACGCAAAAACTGCTGAACGGATCTGGCTGAAATTTGGTAGGTAGACAGATTAGGACCTGGATTAACACATAGGCTACTTTTTTCACGCTCGCGAGCCGCTTGCAGCTCGCGTACTGCGCACCTTCGGAAAGATATATGGTTTGTGCATAGAACCGTTGTCCACGCGGGTAAAGCCGCGGGAAACAGCTAGTTTTTGGTATAACTTCCCGTCATGGGACCACTGCGGTGCATTGAGCCTAGAAGTCAGACGAGTCATTCTTCTTCTTCATGAGATCGTTATCTATTAAAAAAGACTAAGTAAAACATGACATGCTTGAGTACTGTAACTTATCCTTACTTACTGTCATAAATTTGAAAATGTGTTTGTTACCTTTTCACGCTTCAACACATTAACAAATCTAGATGAAATTTGGCATGCAGGTAGCCTGTGCCACGGGGAAGGACATATGCTACTTTTTATCCGTGAAAATTGCATGTTCGGATGCAGTTCCTGAGGGAACTAAAAAAAAACCTCTTTTTTTTGTTTTTCTGGGACAAATCACACATGGTCATCTGGCCCCAAAGTAGGATTCCCCGTGTTATGGGTTACCAGAGACTGATATAAGTAGTAGGTATTCGCGGGCTCTAGACCACTTAATATGCATGGCTGGCTTTTTTTTAATAGCGACTCGTTGTCTTCGCAAAAAACGCCAGCGACGACCCTAATTAAGGGCTCGGCCCGACAGTAGTAGGTATTCGCGGCTTCTAGACCACTTAATATGCATGGCTGGCTTTTTTTTTAATAGCGACTCGTTGTTTTCGCAAAAAACGCCAGCGACGACCCTAATTAAGGGCTCGGCCCGACAGTAGTAGGTATTCGCGGCTTCTAGACCACTTAATATGCATGGCTGGCTTTTTTTTTAATAGCGACTCGTTGTTTTCGCAAAAAACGCCAGCGACGACCCTAATTAAGGGCTCGGCCCGGCAGTAGTAGGTATTCGCGGCTTCTAGACCACTTAATATGCATGGCTGGCTTTTTTTTTAATAGCGACTCGTTGTTTTCGCAAAAAACGCCAGCGACGACCCTAATTAAGGGCTCGGCCCGGCAGTAGTAGGTATTCGCGGGCTCTAGACCACTTAATATGCATGGCTGGCTTTTTTTTAATAGCGACTCGTTGTCTTCGCAAAAAACGCCAGCGACGACCCTAATTAAGGGCTCGGCCCGACAGTAGTAGGTATTCGCGGCTTCTAGACCACTTAATATGCATGGCTGGCTTTTTTTTTAATAGCGACTCGTTGTTTTCGCAAAAAACGCCAGCGACGACCCTAATTAAGGGCTCGGCCCGGCAGTAGTAGGTATTCGCGGGCTCTAGACCACTTAATATGCATGGCTGGCTTTTTTTTAATAGCGACTCGTTGTTTTCGCAAAAAACGCCAGCGACGACCCTAATTAAGGGCTCGGCCCGGCAGTAGTAGGTATTCGCGGGCTCTAGACCACTTAATATGCATGGCTGGCTTTTTTTTAATAGCGACTCGTTGTCTTCGCAAAAAACGCCAGCGACGACCCTAATTAAGGGCTCGGCCCGGCAGTAGTAGGTATTCGCGGGCTCTAGACCACTTAATATGCATGGCTGGCTTTTTTTAATAGCGACTCGTTGTTTTCGCAAAAAAACGCCAGCGACGACCCTTATTAAGGACTCGGCCCGGCAGTAGTAGGTATTCGCGGGTTCTAGACCACTAAATATGCATGGCTGACTTTTTTTAATAGCGACTCGTTGTCTTCGCAAAAAACGCCAGCGACGACCCTAATTAAGGGCTCGGCCCGGCAGTAGTAGGTATTCGCGGGTTCTAGACCACTTAATATGCATGGCTGGCTTTTTTTTAATAGCAACTCGTTGTCTTCGAAAAAAACGCCAGCGACGACCCTAATTAAGGGCTCGGCCCGGCAGTAGTAGGTATTCGCGGCTTCTAGACCACTTAATATGCATGGCTGGCTTTTTTTTTAATAGCGACTCGTTGTTTTCGCAAAAAACGCCAGCGACGACCCTAATTAAGGGCTCGGCCCGGCAGTAGTAGGTATTCGCGGGCTCTAGACCACTTAATATGCATGGCTGGCTTTTTTTTAATAGCGACTCGTTGTCTTCGCAAAAAACGCCAGCGACGACCCTAATTAAGGGCTCGGCCCGGCAGTAGTAGGTATTCGCGGGCTCTAGACCACTTAATATGCATGGCTGGCTTTTTTTTAATAGCGACTCGTTGTTTTCGCAAAAAACGCCAGCGACGACCCTAATTAAGGGCTCGGCCCGGCAGTAGTAGGTATTCGCGGGCTCTAGACCACTTAATATGCATGGCTGGCTTTTTTTTAATAGCGACTCGTTGTCTTCGCAAAAAACGCCAGCGACGACCCTAATTAAGGGCTCGGCCCGGCAGTAGTAGGTATTCGCGGGCTCTAGACCACTTAATATGCATGGCAGGCTTTTTTTTTAATAGCGACTCGTTGTTTTCGCAAAAAACGCCAGCGACGACCCTAATTAAGGGCTCGGCCCGGCAGTAGTAGGTATTCGCGGGCTCTAGACCACTTAATATGCATGGCTTTTTTTATATTGGTTTTTTTTATTGGTTAAGATTTGGGTAAGTACTTACTACAAAATGAAAAAAAAATATATATGTTTACAAAATTTATTTATCAAAAACTTTTACAAACCTATTTCATTACAAGGTACTATAAGAATTTATTACAAAAATATTGTCTGAAACATATTTACTATCAATAAATCATTACATAAAGAATTATCAGAAAAACATTTCAAAAACCTTAACATTGTGCTATTTTTATATTTGAAGTACAAATAAACTAAACAATAATATCCGCAAACTGATGTGAAATAATTCTGTAATTTCATGTTATTATAAACCCACATTTTTGTGTTTCTATCCAAAAAAGACTTATGATATCCAGTCGGTTTCCGCCCATAAGAATCAAAATATTCTCCAACACCACACTCGTTTATACAAATAGCAACCCAATGTGACCCAGGTTTTGTATCTGGGTCTAAATTACTTATCAAACCAAATGGCGCATTAACAAAAATTGGTATTTGATTTGCAGCAAACACATTAAACTTTATTTTAGGGTTAATTTTCCCCATAAACATTTGTAGTTGATGTGTATTCATTTTGCAGTACAAATACGTTTACAACAACAATGGATCAGTTGATGAATAATGATAAAATACATAAGCTTCATATTTTATATTTTAGCTATTGTAGTCTACATTCACATCTCGATTTTTATTTATTTCAATCACGTTATCGAACTCTGCATAAACGATGCAATTTAATGTTTTCGTAAGAGCCTGATCAAATCGCACTTCCAGCCGGACACTACCATGTCTTATTAGATTCCAGTGCGAATTGGAATTGGAAGATAAATCTGGTGTAAAATCAAAGGCCATCAGACAATAACCTTCAGGGTAATCCTCCAGAGATATAGAGTTGCCTTCATTCAGAAAATGAATTCCAGTTCCCGAGAATAAAGTGTGATATGCAGAAGTGAACACTTTGTCTCCAAAAGATGGTTGCAAGGTCTTAGAGGGAATCTGCTGTCCATCCACATACAAACTAAATGAATTAACGCCCTGGTTGTGAAAGTCAAAAGGGTTTGTATTCAGACTACCGTTAAATGCCGCATTATCTACAAACCCTACAATACATCTTTTTGGTACTTGACCGAGAAATATATTATCAAGTGTTTTGCCTTGAACTCCAGAAGGAATTGTTAATACTTTTACTTCAGCTCGTGTTAAGGGGTATTTAGCAGTGGTGGTTGATAAAACTTTTTGATGAGCTAGTAAGACAGATGGATTGATTCTTGATCTACGTATGATTAGAGTGGCATCGCAAATCTGTACTTTAAATTTAACGTCATTGGAAGCAGTCATAAGATTAAAAGATTCTTTTGTACGCACTAATTTAACACGCATTTCCACACCGTTAATTAAGTACTTTTCTTGATTAAAAATATCTCCATGTAAATGTCCTATCATTTCTACTTCCTTGCTTCCTTTAGCTAACTCTTCTCGTTTGACATAGCCCTTGTTATCTCCATTAGCAGCATTCATATACTTAGGTGTATCTTGATACCACAAACCACAAGTAAGATGAGATTGTTTTGCAGCTGGTCCGTAGTTTAGCAATGTTTCTATGTAAGATCGGTATGCATATGTATTATTTGGCGGTGATACGAGCTTCTGATTTAAAAATACATCCAACTGGTTAAACAAAGAGTGTAACCAATTGTTGATCGGTGCAACACTAACTGTAGCAGCAATAGAGGTGGAGTCCTGATTTAAGATTTTTGCTCTAACGTGAAGCAGCGTGTGAGACAAATCAATGTAGTCATCACCAGTCCCAGGAACTAAAAACTCTATTGGCCCATCATCGCTTAAAGAAGATATTGGTTTGTAATGTACCCATTGTCCACTTTCAATACTGGTCTGTGTTGACGGAAGAGCAAACAAGTCCAACTCAGATTTCACACACTCACACGAATTATTATGTAAGAACGACATAGTTTTAATCTGAAAAAATATCTTTTAATTTATACTGCTTTTTTTGTGTTTTTTTAGAACCTTTTCGTTTGGAGGCCTTGCGAGAAGTGATGGATTTCTTTCTTTGTGTTTTTATTTTATATCCAGAACCTGTCAACATCGATTCGATTTTTTCATCAGCTTTTCTCTTTAAATTAGAACTGGCATTTTTAAATCGTGATTTTAAAGATTCGTCTAGTGGTCGAGCGCTTACAACATCAGATAAAAGACCAACTCCCGCATTTAGAGCTTCTTTACCAACGGCCTTAGCTCCATTAGTCAAAAGAGGCAGTACTGATCTAAATAGTCCTCCCAAGAAGCTTCCGATACCATGTCCTCGTTGGTGCGGTATACCCTTGTAAATAATGCCAACCCCTGAACCAGCTTGATGAGAATAGTAATGTTCATATGGACAGATCATGATTAATATGTATATATTATTTTAAACGTCTAAAGTGTAGCTTTGCACATGAAGTTCCAAACTGAAATGGTACTGCATAACCTTCACCTGTTCTTATATCTATCTCAATTGTGTCGAACTCCCGACGCATTACAGGAAGGTAGTGTGTAGGATTAAAAGAGTGCATACGATAAGCTCCATAAAGGTACTTTGTAGGGTCAAATGCTAATATTCTTAGTAAAGGAGTCTTTACGTCTCCTACTATTTGAGGTTCTATTATATTACAGTATACAAAAAATTGCGTTGGCAAACCCATAGATAGGTTTACAGGAAATTTACCTACGGTATTTTTTAATAAATTAACGTTTGGTTCGAAACCAAGCTGCATGCTAAGTTTAGGTGTAAGTTGTATAGATGAAAGTTGATCCGTTAATAGCTTAACATGTACTAGTCTCGTAACCTCATTGCATTCTAGTAATACGTGATGTTTTAACAAGGAGTTTTGATTAAAAGCACTCAAGAAAAGATTAATATTATCATAGTTAGTAGCAGGAATATTTGTTTTATACTCTACTTTTGCTACGGAATCGTCTGGCATATCCATGTTATCTTTCTGAATGGTTATGATATTTTCTCCTTCACGCACATTAAGCATTGTACAAGGATAGTGAAACTCAACTAATCCCACAGCCCAAGTTCCCTCCAAAGTAATGGTTTTTGGCAACTTTGTAACAAAGTTAGTCGTAGTATTATCTGGAAAATATGATACTGAACTGTTGCTCAGCAAAGTGAGATAAAAACTATCTTGGTTTATCATATTTCCTCTAGGTCTGATGCACGGATCCACCTATTAAATTTGTCAGGATATCCTCTCCACTTGACTAATACTTCCTTTCTGTGACCAGAGTACCGGGTACGTAGTATTTTATCTACTTTGTAAGGAATGGTGGGGTCGTAATTAACTTTTTGAAGTTCTTTTTCATAAAAAGTGCCTATTATTGGTTCGTTTTGTAAATCTTTTAAAGTATAAACAACCCACGGTGTTCTATATATTATAGAAGCAATAATAAATATTTCATCGCTCCAGTTCGTTTCATATCCTTTTTGAAAAATATGTTTGTATTTTGTTATCCTAACATGATCACCAACTTTTAATTTAGGTACTCTTATGATAGTGTTTGATAGATTTTTTTCATATAAATTTCGCCAAACAGTCATAATATTATTAGAGTTGACCTCAAATGGGCACATTTTTATACTTGAATGATATGTGTGATTGTAAGAATGTAGTATATCTTGCAAGATTTCAACATATCTATTTGTATTCTTATATGTAAAATAGCGCCACATTTTCATTTTTAGAGTTCTTTGGAATCTTTCTACAATGCTTGCTTTGATATCAGGGTTGTTTGTAGTGTAGTAATTAATGTTATTATTTTTAAAGAATTTCCTAACATCTTTTGATACAAACTCAGTTCCTTTGTCAGACTGAATATGTCTAGGAGTAGCTTTTGCTTCTGAAAATATACTTTCAAAACATTCTTTAATGGTCTCCGAGTTCTTCTTTTTTAAAGCTCTAGCAAATGCGTACTTACTAAAGACGTCTATAACACACAGAATATACTTAAAGCCATCATTATATTGGCTGTAAGAGCGCATATCACTCAAATCAGCCTGCCAAAGTTCATTGAAATTAGATAATATATACTTATTTCTATGAATATTTTTTTGGACTGGTTTATGTAAGGTATAAGTTTCTTGAGATTGAAGCCATTTTTTTACTTTTTCTTTGGTCATTCGACCTTGCATGGACTTTGTTAGTTTATCCACACTGCTAAAACTAGCTGGATGTGAAACGTCGTAATAAATACGATAAACATCTAATAGGGGGTCCATCTTTGCCAATCAATTTTTCTGCGCGGATTATGTTTATTACTTTTCAGTAGTTTATAAGAGACTTTTGTTTTTGGCATGATATTTTTTTCTGTAAGTAAATCTATATTATTAGTTTCAGTATTTTTTTGATTTATAAATTTCAGTGTTTGTGGGTTGCCAATGCAGGATAGAGGTACTTTTATATCATTTAGACCACAAGCAAATTTTTCCCACCCAATTGGTTTGGGGCGTTTTAATGGACGCAATGTATCATTCACTAGATCGATTATATTACTACCAGGTATCATTTCATTGTTGATTGTCACTATTCCCTCATCATTCCATTGAATTTTATCCTCATTACTTAGTAATGCAGCTAGTAATAAATCACCTTTCTTTTTATAAGTTTTTGGTATTAATTTAAACAGAAGATTTGGGGTATAACTTGATATTTTTTTTGTTTTAAGTACGTGTTTTCCGGTTGTGGATGTATCTTCAACTATAGTTTTATCGAGTTCACTATCAGTTTTATCCGAATTCGTTAAACTCTCTTCTATAATAATAGGTAATTTTACAGGTTGGCGGTCCTCCTCTGTAAAATGTAAATATCTCTGTAAACTTTGTAAGTATAACGACCATTTTTTACGGTCTTCAACTTTGCTATTAAGGATTTTTTGCATTTCCTTATCCAAACGTGACAAAGCATTCTCAGGTGTGGTATCCTTGTTATTTAATCTTTCAAAAACACCCGGTTCCACCAATAACATTTTCTTTGTATTTTCCATTATTGTTTGAGAAAAGAGCTCAGTAAACCACTTAAAACAGAACCCAAAATAATCGGTAAAAAGGCACCACCTTTTTGAATTATAATATTTTTTCTCGATTTGTTTACTCCTTTAGACACCAATTTTCGTAGTATATTTTTGTATTTTTTCAGTTTCTTTTTTTCTTTTTCTTTAAGGGAAACTTTCCCATTTAAGACGTTAAATATACACTCACAGATGCAATTGATTTCTTCTTTATCACACACCTTTAGTAAAACCTTACGATATTTAGGTTTAAGAGTATGCAGAGCATTTAGAAAGTCACGATGAGTTGTTACTCTACCATGCATGGTTAAGAACTGATATGGATTTGATGATGTTTGCCATATTTAAATCCTTTTTTAACTACATACACTACACAAAACTGATCAAAAGGAAATATTTTAGTTTTGTAGCGGCACATGTCATTAGTGTTTTGTTTCAGATCAATCATTAAATAACCATGTGCTTCAGTAGTCGCATCTCCATAAGCTTCTTCAAGAAACTTGGAATTATCAGGTGAAACTTGGCGCGCGAGGTAGCGTATTTGTGCTCTGTCTCGAGGATTTTTAAAATATACAATATAACTGGAATTTAATGAAATATCTCTTTGGCCCCTGCCTTGATGAAATAAATTTTGGGTTAGATAAAAGACACTAAGGTTTCTGTGATGGCTCCCTTTAGTAAAAATATCTACAATACGACCATCAGATTCTCTCATAAGATCGTCAATTATAAGCAATTGGGGCTCTTCACCATCAAACATACTAAGATCCGGTAAACCTTGACTGTAATTTACTTTACTCAAATTATATAATGGTTGCATTTCATCGTAACACCAAGTTATTTTGGTAAACTCAACATTGCATAATTGTGAAGTATATTTCAAAAAGTTGGTAACAAAATTAGATTTTCCACAGCCACTGGGGCCTGCTACTATGGCTGTAAAAGGGTGAATAAAGTGATACATTTTTTAATTTAATAAAATACGTGTATCCTATAAAAAAGATGATCAATAAATGAGCCGAGTTTAAAAAAGGAACGGTTTTATGAGAACGTGAAAAAATAAAATCAATCATTATAGTTATCAATTATTAAGTTTATTTAATTATTTTTTGTTGATCTCTACCACCGTTTCGGAAAATTAGTCGCAGAGAAGAAACGGCAAGAAACTCTGCATTAAAATACAAATAATCGTACCTATGAAAATCATACAATTAAAAACATTTATCAACTTGAAAAGACCTTCATAATTTATATTTTGTATCTCAAAAATAACATCATACTATTATTATCTACTTTACATATTAAAATATCTCCCAACCTAAAAAGTACAATGGACTCGATGGCCCAGTGGTCGGTGCTCATACCTGCTTAACTAAGGGTTCGTGGGTTCGGTTCCCCACCAGTACAAACATTAACTAATATTTTTATCTATTGTACATCTTAAAAATATCTACCAACCTAAAAAGTACAATAATTATGAATAGAATTACTGACTGACTCGATGGTCCAGTGGTTGGTGCTCATACCTGCTAAACTAAGGGTTCGTGGGTTCGGTTCCCCACCAGTACAAACATTAACTAATATTTTTATCTATTGTACATCTTAAAAATATCTACCAACCTAAAAAGTACAATAATTATGAATAGAATTACTGACTGACTCGATGGTCCAGTGGTTGGTGCTCATACCTGCTAAACTAAGGGTTCGTGGGTTCGGTTCCCCACCAGTACAAACATTAACTAATATTTTTATCTATTGTACATCTTAAAAATATCTACCAACCTAAAAAGTACAATAATTATGAATAGAATTACTGACTGACTCGATGGTCCAGTGGTTGGTGCTCATACCTGCTAAACTAAGGGTTCGTGGGTTCGGTTCCCACCAGTACGAACATTAACTAATATTTTTATCTACTGTGCATCTTTCATCGGTGGCAGTGGGCAGGACACATAACTCGTAGAACAGATGGCCGTGGGGGCAGTAAAGTTCTCGAGTGGCGACCACGCACCGGAAAGCGTAGTGTAGGCAGGCCTACCCCCACTCGGTGGACCGATGACCTGGTGAAGGTGGCGGGAAGCCGCTGGATGCGGGCAGTGCAGAACCGGTCGTCGTGGAAATCCTTGGGGTTGGGGAGGCCTATGGACGTCCTTCGGCTGATATGATGACTATACATCTTAAAAATATCTTCCAACCTAAAAAGTAGAATAATTACAAATAGCATTACTGACTGACTCGATGGTCCAGTGGTCGGTACTCATACCTGCTAAACTAAGGGTTCGGGGGTTCGATTCCCGCCCTGAGCAAACATTAAGAATGTAAAAAAATATTTCACAATTTTAAAAAATCGGTTAATTAGTATTTTACATCTCAAATAATCTTACAAAAAAATATTTATTTACTAAAACTTAAAACAAAATTTTGTACAAGCAATAATTTCAGATTGAATGTATCCGTCATTGTTTTTTAATTGAATCTATTTTGTAATGACCCCATGCCAGAGTGTCCGTAGAGTTCGGTATTAAAAATCTTTTGCTATCATTACATGATAATGAAACCTTATTAATTTTTTGTGTGTATATCACATGTTTTATAGATTTGAATCTCAACATGTCGCAAAATTGCTTAGATTTTTGTATTAAACATTTTTTATAGTCGTCTATTTTGAAATATTTTGTCACGCTTTTATTCACCCCCTTTGCTTTAGCAGTTATTTTATTTTGTATATCCATTGCATACATTTTTGATCGTAATCCCACGAATTCCTTTAGGATTTTTCCATTGCATTCATCTTTGAAGAATCCTAATCGTTTCCTGTTTACTTGAGGATAGCCATATACATTGTCAGCGGGGTAGTCAGATGTGTCGAAATAGGTATCAAGATCGGGTTTCAAGTCCTTGTATAAGTCATTAGTAAATATTTGATATACAAAACTATCGGTATCAGTATACAAAAGTTTAAGATTATTTTTGAATTTAGATTTCATGTAATTGTAGTGGAATTCATACATGAAAGTTTTTGATAAATCTAAAATGCAAAATCCTAAATATATCGGTTTGTTGTAAAAAAGTTTTGTTTTATTTAGCTGCACCGCTACTAGATTTTCACTGAAAACAGACAAACTATGAAATTCTGGTCTCGCTATCAAAGTTTCGGCACCGGGTGATTTTCCATTGTTACTCCACTTATTTAACAATTTTACGTTTACTCGTTTCTCAATGTTTTCCATTGTTTTTCCGAAAACTGAGTTATTCATAAGTTTAAAAAAATCTTTCTCAAACTCAGAAGATGATTGAGCTCTCATCGATGTGTTAAGGTCTATGTATTTTTTCAGCCAGGGACTCTGTTTAAATTTGAGTATTTTATGAACTTTCAATAGCCGTAATCCATTTCGCAGGCATTGTTTAAGATTTCTATAATGGATCACATAGTTAAATTTATTGTGAAGATTTGAAACCAATTTTTTATCTTTAGTTTCCCCCAGACATATAAGTTCTGGGCAAAATGGCAGATCTGAATGATCATCATGTAACTTTTCTGGGTATTCCAAATCAACTTCTAGAATAAAACCAAAATCAGCTTCATCAGGAATATTAAAATCTGTGTTGTTATCTACCCATTCAAATTCACCAGTAGGTAGAAACTGTGACATTGATATACCATATAAATTATTTGCGTCGTACCAAGACAAATAACATGATGGCATTTTTTTGTCATAGTTATCCATATACTTATTATTTGCTAAGCCATGTCTGTTACTGCATTGAGACGTCCCCCCTCTTATACCTTTTTTTAAGAATGCTATTTTTTCGAAGTCAGTTAGCAATTCAAGTTTTATTTTAGTGTACATTAGCATTGCATCCCAGCTTAATCCTGGAGCTGTATAATAGTGAGCAGGGTCTAAACAATATATTTTTAGGCAAACGCTACGAAAATTCTCAAAAATATCAGCCAATAACAAAACATCAGTTTTTAGATACAAATCTGAGTAATCTCCCATGTTATTACATTTGAAGTGAGCCCACACCTTTTGGGCGTGTTCATAATCACTGTCGGATACAATATGACTTTTAGTTAGCGAACTATAAAAATTTTCTTGGGAGGGGAGAGCGGTCTCTTTTAATGACTCATATGACGTCATATATTCGTAAGGATAAACACCTTTACGAATAAGAAGTTTTAAATCTTCTTCATGAGGAAAGTTCAGTTGGAGTTCTTTAAACTGTTCCGGTTTTAAGTTTGTTGCTAATTTTTCTAGACTACTTGACATGAATTTGAACGAGTCTAAAAACCTTAATTTCATTGTACGACCATTTACTTGTACATTCTTAGTAAACGAAATATATTTTTCTTTGTTTTGGGGAATTATTTCAATTTCCCCTTTTTCAAAGTTCAAAGCATGTACTATGAAATGAGCGTCATAGTTACTGAGGTTATGACAAAAAATTGGGACATAATTGGGTACAATGCACCTATGAATACATAGTTTGTGAGCAACACCCATGTAGCGCCCTGTATGCCAATCATAGTCATGAGTATCTTTACTTATTCCAGGCCTCTGGCAGATTTTACATACATCACTTTGTTCTATATCTCTGAGGTCTTCTTCTGACAATAGTAGAGGTTCTTTTTGAAATGAATTTTTGGCACAAATATTTTGTAAATCACTTTTAATAGACTGCATAAAGTGTTGAGCACAATCTTGGCCTTTGTATGTCCTATATAAAGAATTTTGATCGTCATATGCACATTTAATATAATATCCGTAACTATATACTTCGTGTTTTTGTATGTTATGAGTGAATGAAGCTTCCGGATTGTTATCGCAAGTTGCGATTGGCCTTAAAAATGATTCAAAATCGGCATAAATTACAAAAGGTAATTTACGCTGTCGTTGATAGTTATCGAATTCCAGAACGTTATCCGGTACTATTTCGTTAAACCAATTTTTTTTTGTTTTTTTCTCGTTCGGTAAGTCTACACGTATATGACCACAATCGCGCCGTTGATGCTCTATTAATTTTTCGCGCGTTGTAAAGTTTAAAAGACATCCATCGCAAATATTAACTGCTATATTTCTAGATGTCATTTGACTAGCTACTAATCGTGAGATATTTTTGATGTAGCAGTAATGCCCCCGGGTTCCACTTGTGATGTACAAAAGATTAATATGAGTCTCCTTACGACATTTAGTAAAATGCAGCGGCCCCACAACACTGTAAGATTTTGACTGAGTGTCACATTCTAACCCAAATACATTGATACTAATATTATTATTTTTTTCAAATTTCCCAATATCTTTTATTTTTACAGGGAACGGTATACCATCAAAGTTCAATCTGTTTTCATGCCCCATGTATGAAGTTACCCTGTCTGCGTGACGTTGCACTAGGTATAAAGCAGATAAGACAGCCCATTTAAAACACTGCACATCAAGATTTTTTACATTTATAACGGCTTTTTTTAACTTAATACAGTGCGGTAGATCAATGTATGATGATCCCCGAAGTGGATTGAATTTATTAACATTCATATCAAGATATTTTATTTTGTCAAGACTCCAACCGCTATCCTTTTTCTCAAAGTTACACACTTTATTAGAGATTTCTTTTTCCAATAAATTAAATATAGTATCGATATCATCACCTTGACAAAACATGTAATTAAATGTTTGGAAATCAAAATTATTTGATATTTCTTTTGTTTCTTGAACGAAATCGGCATTCAAAATAAAATTAACTTTGATCACCGTTAATTCGTTTATGCCTTTTTTAATTAATTTATACATGGTGTCTTTTATTCCCTGTAAAAATAATTCAGGAGTTTGAAATTGAACACTATCTTGTTTTTCAGATGATACTATCCTATATGTTACGATTCTGTTTCCAAAAGCCGATTCTATTATGCGAACATTATTTAGCTCCGGATGAGCAGCTGCTGCGTTTTTTTTGTGTAAATTACTTTTTAAATGACTGGCATGGAATTGTTTCTTCACAAAAACTCCGCACACGGTACATTCAATCTGGTTATTGTTGCTTGTACTCACATTTTGTGTGGCAGCTGTAGATGAAGTGGGTATGGCTTCATTCGACACGGATGGCTCAATACGTGCGCTCTTGATAGACGAGTTGGATCTTTTCAGGGACAGTTTTCTTTTTTTTCCAGAACTATTGAGGGCTGCTGTTGAGCTGCTAAAACAAAAAAAAAACTTCAATTAATATGTGGATCTCTTTACTATGTTTTTGCTAGCGTAATTAAAAATACAAACTTTTATTTTTACATCGAACACAGTAAGCTTGCATTTGCATGACTCCGTCAATTTCATCCTGATCATTCGATGGAAATGAATTTGAATTTAAATGCCCATTACACGGCGTAAAATATGGGGAAATGCTGATATCTTCAACCATCCATTGAGGTAGTTGAGATTGCAAGTACCACAATCTAAGATACCGATGAAATTTATTTAAAATAATAGATTTATCAATTCTACTAATTTCATCACTAGTGAGAGAAATCATTTTGATAGCTAAACAGCTTTTTTAAAGACTGCACATGTAAATGAGTTTTTACAGTTTAAATACTTTTTCTCCCCGCCCCTACTCCCCGGAAAGTTATGTATCGCATTAGAGATATACAAGCGGTACATAATAGGGAAGTAAGGAAGAAAAATAATTAATTTTAGAACATTAAACAATTGCAGAAGGCCGTGGGGGCACTAAAGTTCTCGAGTAGCGACCTCGCACCGGAAGACGTAGCGTAGGCAGGCCTCCTACACGATCGAGAGGGAAGCCGCTAGTTGCGGACAACGCAGTACCGGTCGTCGTGGAAATCCTGGGGGAAAGGAGTTTGTCCAGCAGTGGACGTTTGTCCAGCAGTGGACGCCTTTCGGGAAATATGAAAAAATAATATATATTTTTTTTTTACCTTGCTCGAGCACGATCTGATCCCAGTTGTCTTTCGGCATCGTCAGCTATCTCGTATAATTCCTTGTCGTACAAGTCGTTGTGGAGGTTATGAATGTCCATGTCAGCTATTTCGTATAATTCCTTGTCGTACAAGTCGTTGTGAAGGTTATAAATGTCCATGGTTGATTGTTGGGTAGTGAATGAGGCCAGCGCTTTATATTTGCGAGGTTCAGTTTTGAGATGGTAGGGAGACGGTTAGTTTGAAGCAAAAAAAAGGGAGGCTTTAGTCGGAATCTGTTGCAAAAAAGTATTTTTTGCAGTCGGGCTTCCCTGCAATATGTTTCGTGATATTGTATATTATATCGCGCGTGCTTTGTTGATTGATGTCTGATTCAGATTGTGCGTAATATTTAACACGCAATTCAGCGTGTTTCCAATGATTTGCAGGTGAAACACCTTTTAACTCTTTTAAGTTAAAAATTTCGATTTTTATAAGGTGACTGGCTCTAGATCCATCTTCTTCATTGTTTGACACGTAAGACATGCCTCCTTCAACTGCATGACCAACACACGAAGATAATGTTACTTTCTTCTGCTTTAGTTTGGGTTTTTCGAAAAATGAATCAATATTGTTTGGTCTTTTGAGTCCATTTTTCTTGTTTTTATGAGTCAATAACATGGAGCACGTTTCGTCCTCATCACTCATACTATTATTAAAATAATAACTTTTAAATGTGTTCGGCAATTCCAGAGAGTCGGCATTTGCTAGCTGAAACAATCGAAACCACTAGTTGAAATAAAAAGAACTAAGCATTTGTTAAATTGCTGTAAAGAGTTAATAAAATGTGTATTTTAAATAAAATAAATTATTTAGAACACCGAAAGATGGCCATGCGGGCAGTAAAGTTTTCGAGTGGCGACCACGCACCGGAAAACGTAGCGTAAGCAGATGGAGCGACGACCTGATGAAGATGGCGGGGGGAAGCCGCTGGATGTGGACCGCGCAGGACCATTCGTTGTGGAAATCATGAGGGGAGAGGCCTTTGCCCAGAAGTAGACGTTTTTCGACTGATATGATGATGATTTAGGAGACACTAGAAATTAATTTCTGAAAAATTATGAAACAAGGAAAAACTTACCGTCATAGTATCAGCGGACTGATATAGGTATGATAAAATGCACTGCACAAATACACCGGTATTATAAACTTTATAGTTTATCGGATCAAGGTAGTGTTGTTACTGGCTCTATCTATGCAATATCATTTTGTTTTATAGGAAGGGTTGATGAACACGTCAAAACTTGTTCATTGCACACCCTGCAACTTTGCCTCCGTCGTTTAAGACAGATATGCATAAAAAAGGGCCATTTAATAGATTCCGTTTTTTACTTTCAGAAACACCACTGTTGCAGCTGCATGCATTCCATATATTTTTTTATTTATGGTAGTTATTTTATTTAGGAAGGGAAATCAGCAAGTTGAGACATGTCTAAGCTGCGTACACTGATCCAATCACATATGTGTAAAAAAAAAGGGTCTCTTAATGGATTTATTTTTAAATTTATGAAAGACTGGTCACATGCAGGTCGACTTCTATTGTGATCAAAGAGGCAGTGATGGACTTACGTATGGGGAACCGACGCGAAGATCGTGGGAGCGTTTGTATTGCACCTGTTGTGTAGTATATCAGTTTTTTTGTGATTGGAGCGAGGGATATTTTAAAGAACAGTTTTTTTGTGTGTGTCGGATGGACATCGAGTCTCCAAAAGCCTTTAATATCTCATACATTCAGGATAGAGGCTAGTAATAAATTAGTGATTTTAATTGTTAGTGGGTATAAAAACCCCGCATTTCTCACGTTTTACAAAGGCTAAATATACGACACTCATTGTAATTTATATGGGAACGAATGAAATAAGTTACAGTAGAAAGATGCAAAATTCCTGTTGCCCGACTTGGAAAAAGCAGAGGGTTAAGAAATTGACACACTGGCACGTATCTCTTGCTATTGTGAGAACAAATTGATTAGGTTATAATCAACTCTTGTAAATGTGCCGTTTGGTTTGATAAGTAACTTAGGCCCAGATACAAACCCAGGGTTACATCTTTTTTAATTAATATTATTCATTCATTTATATTGAATGTGGATTGACCGCAAAAAGGGTTATTATTTACATTTTTTTAAATTATAAAGAAAAAAAATTCAATGAAGAATAATGATGTAAGTATTATACGCACTATGATTCAGTTACAAAGTATACCTACGCACAGGATTATTTGAGTCGATTGTTTTAGCAGGTTGTAGGTCATGGTCATCCGCTACTACTTCTCGCAGCCACTAGCCGACAGACCAACGAAGCGACGACGACGGTGGTGTCGGTGCTCCAGGTGTGTGTACGCAGGATGTTTCTTTATGCCCGCACCGGAGGATTTCAGGCAGCGGTCCTCTTGGGTTTCGACGCTTTCGGCTTCTTCGTAGGCGGCTTAGTGGTTTTTTGCGCCTGGGGCGCTGTGGCCGTGGACTTGCCCGGCAAAGCCAACTTCTTTGCGGCGGGTTTCTTCTTAGCGCCCGTGGCCCTCTTGTCCAAGGTCGTCGCTGGCGTTTTTTGCGAAAACAACGAGTCGCTATTAAAAAAAGCCTGCCATGCATATTAAGTGGTCTAGAGCCCGCGAATACCTACTACTGATATACATACTTATATACGTTTAAATACATACATATTTAGATATTTAACACCCAGACACAGAGCAAACAATTTTGCTCATCACACAAATGTTTGCCCTGGGTGGGGATCGAACCCACAACTCTCGGATCAGTAGTCAAGAGCACTAACCACTGAGCCACCGAGTCAGTTTTTAGAATTTCTTTGACATTGCAACGGAACAATGGATTGGTGTGATTTTGTTCACAAAGATGGGGTGGTAATTTACTAATTAGCATATCCTGACATAGTTTACGAGGGATCTGGGGAAAACTCATTTCCACGCTCGCGCACGTCTTTGACGTCGCAACGGAGCAAGGGATTGAAGTGATTTTTTCTATAGAATTGGTTGATGGGATGGGAAGTCACATAGACTCCTAATTGGAATAGCTCCACATAGTTCCAGAGGGATCTGGAGAAAACTCATGTCCACGCTCGCGAGCCGCTTGAGGCTCGCGCACCACACACCCTCAAGGACAGTAATAAAAACTATGTTCACACGCACGAAGCCGCGGGCAAAAGTTAGTTTTACCAATAATTTGGAACAAGTATACCTGGTTGATTATTATACTATGTATGTACGTATCCAGCTATTGCTATCACGTCCGCATCGCATACCGGCTGCACGTTTATTATGTTATTACAGGATTCAGGTAATCGTTTATATACCTATATTGCCATAATGTTGAATATTGTGCACTAACACCAATGTAATTACAACGCCAGCGCAGTTCCGTTATTGCACTAACAATATATTATAAACATGCTCGCGTGACACGCAAACCTACACTTTGTAATTGTAGGTATATCTTCAATTAATTTACTAGCTATGAAGGGATGAGGAGTGGATAATCAATTAATTGAAGGCATCGTCGACTCTAATCACGTCTTTTTTTTTACAAGCTTTTATTTGACTTGCAAAGTATGTACGAGTATGTGTGTTCGGGTGGAATCTTGCAAGTTAAATTTGACCCACTTCCCGGTTTCTATGCATAAGGTCTAACAAAATTAGCTGAAACTATTTTAACTGGTGCTTCTACCCATGAAACTGAACAATTTTCCCCATGAAACCCAAAGTCAAATCTCAAAAAAAAATTTGAACTTCCCATACTAAGTTGGCTGATCAGCTGATCGAGTTAGTATGGGAGAGACATTTTTTTTTTGCGATTTGACTATGGGTTCCATGGGGAAAGTTTTTCAGTTTCATGGGTAGAAGCACCAGTTAAAATAGTTTCAGCTAATTTTGTTAGACCTTAGGTATATATATCGCGTGACAATGCAGTTTTTCGAAAATTATTACACCTACCATTTACTAACTAAGCATTTCTTGCTCTCAGACCCGGATCATAAATAAAGGCAAATGATGCCTTAGGGGCCCGGCGACCCGAGTTTTAATTTTCTTGATGTTTTTTCGAATGAAAATTAAATTTGGAGATTTGCATATTATAACAAAGTAAAAAACCCTCAATGACAATATTATTGCCTTGTTTTTTATCATATTTTAGTACATTTCGGAACGCATTTGAAATTATTAAAGAATAATATTATTAGAATTTTGACCTCACACGCTCGAAAAGGTTTTGTTTGTCATGCCACAAAATTGCGTTTAAACCTGTCTGTCAGGCCAGAACGGAGCCTATTGGCTCCTAGGTAAATGCTAACTAGCTCGGGGCATAATGGAACCCATTAGCACCATCAAAAAAGGGGCGGCGAGCACGGGGCGGCGGTGCCTGAGGAAGTACCGTATTTTCTAATATAGTAAGGTGCTTGACAGGTCAAATTGCGTTTTATTCGCCAGCATGGAAAGAGATTTCAAAATTAGAACCAAATAACTATTAGCAAAGTATATATATTAGTACTAACATACAGTTTGTCACTCCCTGCCGCTCTCTACATTGCAACCTCACGCCCCCCCCCTAGATTGATGCAGATTGGTTACCGTTTGGTTGTCGAACGTATAGGATTTCGCCGCCATTTTGTTTGTTCCGTCATTCGTGGCAATGTCATTTCTAGCCCGTTGTATCAAGTGTCCAGGGTGTGCTATTAGGCTGTTTTTATTGCACCTATAATTTTTTTTTACTGTAGTAAGATAAAAATTGTGTGTTTAGCTCGGCAACAAAGTTATTTTGCGTCTAGTACCTTTGAAACCCTCTGCGTTCAGGATTCTATCCTTGAAACAATCCTAGGATCCTTCGCTTTCTGAAATTTCAATAGAGGCAATTCGCGCCAAATAACAACTTTGCAGCCTTGTATAACAAATAACTATTACCGCATTTAACGCCGAATAATTAGAGGACGGCTCTACAAGACCAGTTTTTTAACGCAACGCGCTTCGAAAACTCTGCATTGGACCTATGGCAGGCATCGGCAGGAATGACATTGCGTGGTGCGAAGTGAAACTAGAAAAGGGTAAAGGGGCCCCAAGACATGCATTACCTAGGGGCCCCGACATGGTTAAGGCGAGGTATTGATTGGAACAGTTGTCTCTGTCTTTTTCTTTACGTGTAAAGAGTAAAGAAAATAATCACACTTTTTCAATGGTTTTTCGTTTCAATTAAAAACTACAATAAAATTTTAAAAAATAATAACATCACTCACTTTGTATTATCATAACAAGTATTGTTGAATATTTTTTACAATTTATACTCCAAAATATTAGTCATAACTAGAGTTGAAAGTAACGGTGTAGACCTATTTTTGTTTTTTTTTCTATCGAGCCAAAACTGCTCAAACGTGTTTCTTTCTAATAGCTTTTGACTTTAAGGAAGATCTTAAACAATAAGGGTATATTTTTTCAACTTTGGGTTTTTTATCGTTTAGAAGTAATTGACGTTAAAAATAACAAAAATCTGTAATAATACCGCCTTAATGCGGCCCTGCTTGCTCTGTCGGACCTTGATCGGGACAAATGAGAAATTACTATCTAGTTTCAAACTCCCACCGCTCAGTATACCTAACTTAACAGGCAAGTTTTCAATATTCCAACGAAATAGGTAATAGTTATGTTACGATACAAGGGTGGTGAAAAGGTAAATAACAAACGAAAGACATTTGTAAGCCCGAGCCGCCTGCGAGTGTTTACTATCGTCACGAGTTTACCATTTACTGTTTACACCCATCTATCAATACGACGTTTTTCAATACAGTTGTGAGAAAACAGGCAAAACAAAAAAGGACCGTAACAGAAAAACAAAATACATGTGTATCTATCAAGGTTTCGGCAACCAAAGTTCATATAACGTGACTTGTGGTTTTATTTCTCTCACTTTGTTTTTTTCAATTTTTCATCTATTAAGTACACGTCATATATAAATTATTAAATTCGTGTTCAAAAGTGAAAACTCAATTCAGTTTTATGAAAATTGCGCCTTATTTTAGCTAGTTTTTTATATTACCATGAATAGATTAAACAATAAGGCTTGGGATAATATTGTAAGCATTAAAACCTCCTTGGAAAAGATGAACTATTCCCTAAGCGATTCATGCGTCATCACATCAATCTATCTGCTTCTGACACAGGCCAACGTGGTGTTTATACCGCTTTCACAGAGATATAACCCAAAGAGAATCTAACCAACTAGCGTTACTTAAACCTCTTGTAGGAATAACCTTTTTTTTTAATTCTCCTTTCAAAAATCTGAAAGGAGATTCTGTATTTTTGGTACATTTTTTTTATTTGCTAGAACTGCCTTGTTCCTCCGAGCTAGAAGTTAAAAAAAGGAGCAAAGTAAAGAGCACGTAAATTCGGTAAGTAAGTGCGGTAAATTCAATTCTCGGCACAGTAAACTGGCATTTAAATTAATACTTTTCGAGCAACTGTATTGAAATAGTTATTTATGATACAAGGGTGGTAAAACATAACGTATTCGTATATGTCGTATCAGCTTATATACGTCCCCACCGAGGGGCTCGAGCCTACCCTGAATTAGGGCGATTGGGATCGACCACGCGTACCCTGTGCAGGTTAATCGACCTATAACACAACTTTCGAGTTTCTTCGCAGGTGTGTGCAGGTTTTCTCACGATGTTTTCCTTCACCGTAAGAGCGTCAGATAAACGTAAATATAGAATCGAAATTTGTACATTGGTACTTGTCAGGAGTCGAACCACGACCTCCCGGACAGGAAGTAGCGAGTCTAGCCGTTACGCCACAGCCGTTATAAGTATATACATAATATACAACAATATGAAAATACTTTTCCTATTTTCACCTGTGATATTTACCTAAGTATTGCTTGACAGCATTGTGTGCAGAGAAAATCACAAATATTGTAGATAATCAACTATTTCCTGACCGACGTTTTTGCGTTATTTGAGAAGTAAGACACATCGTCACAAAGCACTTACGTGCGCCTCGACGAAAGTGACTTTCTAATAACTCTGAAAGTTCGATTGTGTTCACCTGCAGTTGCAGTGTAACTAGAGATGTATGTATGTCCATCATAATTCACAAAGATTGATTTTCATCTCGCATTTGCAACAACGACGATTAGTGCCAGGGCCGGTTTGAGGTTGGATCTAAGTATCGATATTATAATGTAGTAATGTTATTCATTAAATAAAAAATAACAAAATCTCCATTGCGTTGGGGAATCTTGGTAAGCCCGCTTCCATCTTCGGCATCATCGTCACTTACCATCAGGTGAGATGATGCCAAGGGCTTCCCAATTGTGAATAAAAATAAAATAAATAAGGTATATCTTCTCTATCTATATATTTAAAGTTCTCGTGTCACAATGTTAGTTATCATACTCCTCCGAAACGGCTGGACGGATTTCTATTAAATTTTCTGTGTATATTCGGTAGGTCTGAGAATAGTTATAGAATTTTTTTTCACAGGGATCTGAGCGGGCGAAGCCGCGGGAAACAGCTAGTAAATAATATATTAATTTAATCCATTAATTATAGCTGTTCAGAGATGACATCTGACCCGAAACGTCAATTTTAGGTATACCTAAGAAAAAGTTTCACTCCTTTACTTTTTATTCTTTACTAACATAGATTGTAATTAACGCCATTGTTACTAACACGTTATCCGAAATAAAGAAATAATAATAATAAATAATAATAACTACTTACATGGAAAAGCAGCACGCAAAATATGGTGGAATTTTTTTTCCCTGAGGTTTTTTGGAAAAAGTTTATCTTTTTTTAATATTTTTTTATGCACAATTGGTAAGCCCTTGGCATCATCTCACCTGATGGTAAGTTACGATGTTGCCGAAGATGGAAGCGGGCTTACCAAGATTCCCCAACGCAATGGAGAACTGGCTATCTTATCTTCAAGCCGGAACACATCAATGTTGTTAACACTGATGTTTGGCGGCAAGACTTAGATAAGATGGTGGTAGCTAGCCAGGCGGGCTTAGAAAATGCCCTACCACCAACCAAACCGAGTCTTACAAGTGACCCCACTGGGAACCGAACCCGCGACCTCCTGGTGTGAAGCTAATGGACTAACCATTACGCCACGGTGGCGGTTAAAATTACTATCAGAATGAGTGTGATTTGCACCTATTTTGAATAAATATATTGAATTGAATTGGGTGCCTTAATAGCTCTAGCCTCTGATTCATTGGACTCTAGCCTGAGTTGTTTTATAGAAGTTTATTCTCATGAGTGGAGTCTAACCATGGAAAAACCTTACCCCTGCAGTAAGTATCTTCATTATTAATACGAAGTCTCACCTGAAGATGGCTTTACGGAGCAAAGGTAAAACTACTTATTGGTAAAACTGGGGTTCAGCCCATTGGGCCTCAATATTTTTCTCATGCGGCTCATACAGGATGTAAAAAAAAATTTTTGTGGGACCCGTCACTGGGGGTTCTACTCATCATACTGAACAAATTTCTTCCAGAAACCCAGTCAAATAAAAAAAATTGACCCTCTATACAAAAATACCCAAAATTGATTGATTTGTATGAAAAGTTATTTTTTCCGATTTCAGCAGTCATGGAACAGAAGTTGTTCAGTATGATGAGTGAGTAGTAGTCCCAGTTAACGGGATCTACATTATTTTTTACACCCTGTATAGGTATCTAGTTGATCTACCTAGGTACTTAGTTTTGCAGTGACATAGTCGATGTACATAATGACACCGTGGCTAAATTTTACAAGGCGGTTCATGACCGTCTTTTATGCCAAAGTTAATTCATTTATAAACTGTGTATACTTTTGAGCATTATTACCTTAGATACCTACTATTATCTGGTTATTTTCTAGGCAAGTGTTTGTGTGCATCTTGTGTTTACCTATAAGAGATTGTTATATTTAGTAAGTTTTTCTTTGTAATAATTAATGTATTGTACCTATGTATTGATGTAAACAATCATTGGTGAACCTAATAAATAAAATAAATAAATAACAGTCTCGTGTGACCATGGAAAGACCCCTGTATAGGTATCTAGTTGATGTACCTAGGTAGGTACTTAGTTGAACCTTTCGCCTGTGTAGATAACAGTCTCGTGTGACCATGGAAAGACTAGAGTAAGCTTGTCGCTGGAACTAAACTGAAGACGGCTCTGTGGGCCATCCATCAACCTGCACAATCACCCCACCGGCGCAAGCGCACGGGCCGGCATCAGCGTCGCTTCCGTTCGCTCAGCCAGCTCCTCACGTGCCGACGAGCAAAACACGCGACAACGCGAATAAGGACGCACGCTGCCTCCGCCGAAGCGCGCGCAATCGCTGCTCAATTTGAATTACGAGTAAATACTTTACACGAAGTAAATATTTTGCTGATCTTTAATAACATAGAATACTTTTGGTGGACAGTGAACACTAAATTATTAGGATACCTACTTGAGTGTTTTTGAAAATTCGTACACCTAGATGTGTTTTTTTATAAAGCGATTGGCTAAAGGTAAGCTTAGTACAAAAATTTTCATAATTAATATAGTTAGGGTCCTTCTGAAATACCCCAAAATAACCGAGCTTCTGTTCATAAAACTGAACCACTTTATTAACGAAATCTATGCTCAATTTCAAAAAAAATATTTGATAAATCATGTAATTGAAAATTCTGATATGAATTCAGTCTGAGAAGTTTTTTTTTAGTTGAGCATGGCTTCCTCGTTCATTTTTTGGGTACTTAAGTAACTAACTAGTTAAAGTAAAGTTTGCACTTTCATATTTAGCGTTGCCTGTTCGTACCCAAAGAGTTCTAAACGGGATCCAATTAAATTGTTTGTCGCTCATCCGTGTCTGTCTACCATAGGTCAGGTAGCTGAAATTTTCACAGAACAACACTGCTATATGACCCTGAAAAATAATAGTACCCTGTACACGAAGATTTTTTTTCTTTCTATTCTAAAAGAAGTTTAATCACTTAATTTTTCCCACAGGGAAATAAAAATAAATAATTCTGTTATTTTTTTAAATTATTTGTTTGATAAAAAGAAAATTAAAAAAAAAATGATAATATTAGTAAATCAAAAACCTTCACAGGTTTATCCATGCACTAGTTAACACCGTTGCCTACACAATCCTCTCAAGTTAAATTAAAGTAAGTACCTACCCTATGTTAACAAAAAGAAACAATTGAATAGTAATGAGTAGCAATGAGTACTCACTGAAATAAATAAATTTGATGCAGATAATTATTATACTATCTGTAGGTAATTATTGTGTGTATCGTATTATAAAATTATCTTTTACACAAATCTGTGAGATTAAGGACATTAACATATTACGTATACCGAATACCTGTAAGAACAATATTATAATAAATACTAAGTACCTACTAACATGTCAGTACCTAGTACAGTATATTATTTTCGTAGTTAATTCAGCATTAACATATATTTATTTTCTTGATAACTGCTAGGCTGCGGTCCGAGAAAGTAACTGACCGTGTATTAGAGGCCTTATACAGGATGTAACAAAGTTGGTGTAAGTAGGTCTCGTTACCTGGGGCTTCTACTCATCACACAGAACAACTTTTTTTCTATGACTTTGCTGAAATCTCATACCTATATTTTTTGATGAGTAAAATTTTTATTCTCACTTCCTGCAATCTGTGCGACTGATTTTGTGAAAAGGGACGGAAGTGTGTAACAGGATATGCGTTTTTTTTTCAGTCACGATAGGTTATAAGGATGCTGCCGAAAGCGAGGCCGGTTTTATATTTAGTGACGAAGGCTAAGGAAACATGGGCATGCCGCCTTATTTCTTATTCAGTCACGAAAGCTGAGGAAAAATGGCCTAATGCCGGAGGCCGATAGGTTTTTTCGCTTATGTCAGATGTTACATATAATATAATATGCGACTACGGCTCGCTCTTTTTTTAACTCTTCATACAAATCGATCACATGAATTACCAATTTTGTACATTTAAATGAAGGGTCAATTTTTTAAAAAATAATTTAATATGGGGTTCTTGGTGAAAGTTGTTCAGTATGGTGCATTAGAACCCCAGTTAACAGGTCCTACACAAATTTTGTTACACATGTATACCGAAAATCGTTTTCCATACAAACTAAACATAAAAAATGTAATAGAGTGTAAGTACTCACACCTTGATGACTAACTTTAAAGGATGACTTTTAATTAGTTCTTGATAGCAAAGGATATGAATGTACTCGTGATTACAAACAACTTTCCCTAAGAAACTATATGTCAAATATGAAAAAAAAAATTTGGTCCTTCATACATTTTTGTCGATTTGATAACTTGTTATGTACCGAGGACCTAAAATTTTTTTCTGATTCGACATATAGTTTCTCAGGGAAAGTTGTTTGTAATCACGAGTACATTCATATCCTTTGCTATCAAGAACTAATTTAAGGTCACCCTATATACCTGTCAGCTTAGCTTGATTGGTAACGGCAAAAATCGTAATTGCTCTGAGTTATTTACTTATATTTATTGTATATGATTATTCATCTTCCCCGGCCTCTTGCCGCCGCTAAACACCCGGTTAAAATATTTTCTTAAGTTTAGGAAACACTACTTTATTTAAAAAGAGATATTCAGCGTCAGAATCCCCAAAATATGAGGCGCACTGGAAACACATAACTTCGTACCCCTTTAGGACCCCCATCTTGATATCTAGCTAGATTTCATACTTGATCTTGCAAACGGTAATACATCCGATAAAAATATGTTGTTCGGAAACACTGTACTTTATTTTAAAAGACCTATTCAACGACAGATATCCCAAAAGATGGGGTGCACTGGAAAAACATTATTTCGTACCCCTTTAGGACCCCCATCATGATAACTACCTACTTTCAAACTTAGCTCTTGCAAACGGTAACACATCCGATAAAAATATGTTGTTAGGAAACACTGTACTTTATTTAAAAATACCTATTTAACGACAGATATCTCAAAAGATGGGGTGCACTGGAAAAACATTATTTCCCCTTTAGGACCCCCATCTTGATAACTACCTACTTTCAAACTTAGATCTTGCAAACGGTAATACACCCGATAAAAATATGTTGTTAGGAAACACTGTACTTTATTTAAAAAGAACAGATATCTCAAAAGATGGGGTGCACTGGAAAAAAAATATTTCCCCTTTAGGACCCCCATCTTGATAACTACCTACTTTCAAACTTAGATCTTGCAAACGGTAATACACCCGATAAAAATACATTCGACGGTAAAAAGGAAGTAGGGCATAAGCGACATTTTGGTCAAAAATAAGTTATAAATGCCATCTTACGTAAAATTTTCCGCTCTTTCGAATGCGCTTACTCCCATGGCTCTACGATGAATTTTTTGGCGTTTATGCCCTAGCAAAAAATATCATTTTCCTAGTATTATTTTTCGTAACCGACGAAATATCAGGTCATTTTTGCTATAAAGGTGCTTGTACCCCTACAAAAATGATTTATTTTGGGTTTGTTGTCGGTAATGCTTTTTTACTTCGTAAGGGTGTCGAGCTTTCGGTTGTTTATGCCTTTTAAGCTTTTCCCACAAAAAGTACAAACGTTGTTTATAGCCTACTTCCATTTCGTAATTTAACATAGGTATGGCGCTTGTACCCTATATACAAAATTCATTTTCATATTACTCTGTCCGTTATACCCTATTACCATTCAGTAGTTATGACAGCTATGTAGGTAATGCCCTATTACCTAAATTTATTTTAATATCACACTGTTGGTTATACCTTACTTCTGTTTGCAATATAAATACAGTTTTGTCGCTAATACCTTATTACTTAAATTAAATTAGATATCATGGTGTCGATTAATTACTACTTCCACGTTCTACAATCATACTTATACGTCACTTGTATTGCAATACCCAATAAGGATTTAATTACGAGTCGGTGCTTATGCTATGTGATATCACAAAAGTAGGTTTTAAGCGCGTCGCTTGTCCGAAAAACACTCAGCCGCGTGCTGTGACGGCGAGAGCACGCGCGGCTTGTGCGCTCCTTTTTTCAAAGGGAACAGACCGGTAAGCTATTGGTTTTTGAAAATATCTTCTATATTATTGCTTGTGATTATGTATTTCATTCAATGGTGTTTATTTTAGGTTCAAAAATGGAAAGGAAAGGCCGAAAAAGGAAAAGGGTCATTTTGGATTTTTTTATTCACGGGGCACACCTATATGACAATCGATTTTGCACACGCAACAATTGAAAACCAAGTTAAAAATACCACTATCTGGGATTCTTCGCAATGGTATACAGTTTTTCAGACGGCAAGACAAAATCCAAAGCCTTTTGATGTTGAGAAGTTAAATCACACAGACTTTAAGAGATGGGACCTTCTCGCTGACAAATACCTCGTGGGTAATCTTGTCGGCAAGATTAGCAAAATACGAATCGCTACTTTTAAAAATAACCGCATATCATCAGGTCAAATTCTTGATGGACCCGGAGGCACCCGAGTTTCGTAAAGAAATCGTATCAAAAACGACGTTTCTTGATTTACCGGACTGCTATCATACGCTCCTGCAAATTTCTGAGCGTAAGCACAAAGATTTGATGAAACTTTGTTCGGATAAAGTTATACCTCAACAGTTTCAGGCAGAGTACTCTGATTTTTTACTTTTAGCAAAAATGCAGCAGATGATTGAGATCAATAGTATTATGTTGCTAATTTTTTATGTTATTTTTTTCAAGAATATTTAGATAGTAGGTTTCGAATCAAGACTGATTAAGAAAAGTTGTGATTTCTTATATTAAGAAATAGTTGTGATTTCTTATGTTGGTCTCGATAGCTATAAAGTAAGTAATTATTAGCAATGATAATTGATCTAAGACTGTCCTGTTCAATGTGATATACTAAGTAGGTACCTACCTACTTCGGCAGAGCAGGAAAATTTCAAAATAGGAGAGCCTATATAACAAGTTAACTATTTCTTAAACTGAGATTCATAAGAGTGGAATGTCAATTGAAATTTACACAACAAATTGTCACTTTTGATAACAATTTTTAAACATTAATCTTTTATGCGTATCTGTGTGCTGTATTTTGAAGAAAAACATCGTAAGGAAACCTGCACACGCCTGCGAAGAAACTCGCAGGTTGTGTGTGAAGTCGACCAACCCGCACTGGGCCCGCGTGGTCGACTAAGGCCCGATCGCTCTAATTCAGGGTAGGCTCGAGCCCCTCGGTGGGGACGTATATGAGCTGATATGAATGATGAGTGAATATTTCTCCATTTCATTTGCTTTTTGACTGATTATTTAGGTATTGTAGTGCGACTTTGTATTTTAATTTTGAAACGAATCTTTAGCGCTTAAAAATGTAAACGTACTTAGTTGTAAGTAAAAACATTTTTTTTATTCCTAATATTCCTATGTTTTTTTGAATGTTTTTGTTTAACTTAGATACCATGTTATGTTTAATAATGCCAAATAAGTCTCAAGTTTCGAAGTTTTTTACTATTTTCTATAATGTTTGTTACTTTTTTAAATGTTTAATGTTACGGATACATACCAAGTTTTTGTAATTGATTCTTAAGTTACTTACCTTGCAGTGTCATTGTTTCCAAAAATGATTAGCTTATTATTATTTATTTTTTTAATCAGGAGAACACAAACGGTATTTGATATTTAAGGGATGAAATATAAGTAGAAAGGTAAGTCCATACATTCCAACAACGAGTTCCACAATTATTAAAAAAAATAAGCCTACTTATCAATCTACCCCTATAAACTGTCAAAAATCTGTCATATTTGTTTTAAAAAAAAACTATCAAATAAATTTAGAAAACAACAGCAATTATAAAAATAGTAGTAAAAAGAATAAATAACTATTAGAGAAAAAAAAATACAGTAAAACTAAGAATCAAAAAGTGTGTTGAAAAACAATAAAAGTGCTAGTCTATGAGCTGTTAAGTATAGAGATAATATTTGTTCTATAGTAGCTGGTTGATAACTACCCACTCTTTTTAAGTAGTTTTGATTTTTCTTGATTAAAAACTATTAACAAAAATGTCTTTTTTTATTTAAAAAGATCCTACTGTGCGCTTGTTAGTAAATAAGTAGGTAGGTGATACGAAAATGAGTATAATGACGAACTATCATCTTTTAAATCTACCATTTAGTGTAAATTTGAATTACTTGAACTGGTAGGGTATGCTGAAACAGGCCCCTAACCCCTAAGACTAAGGATCCTTA
Source organism: Coleophora flavipennella (assembly GCA_947284805.1). NCBI lineage: Eukaryota > Metazoa > Arthropoda > Insecta > Lepidoptera > Coleophoridae > Coleophora > Coleophora flavipennella. The sequence goes on along the minus strand of OX369263.1, from coordinate 5,079,590 downwards.
GTCTTTTTTTATGAAAATCGACTCCCTAATAATCCTAAGGTACTTCACCCTATTTTACGAGTCAGGCACACAATTACAGTGTAGTGTAATACCCGTTTTAGCTCTTATTCTGATGAAGGATCGTGTTGGTTGCGCTACTTCTATATTTTTGCGGTGTCTTTTCATCCATATTTCCATAGACTCACGCAATGCCAAATGTTGATTATCCTGCTTTTCCTTTGCTTTCAAAAGACATTGTGTATTACTAATGTCCTATATCCCAGTACTGTTTTGAAAGCCGACTGTTTCTTGTGCTCTATTATCTTTTATACAACCAATGTGAAAAGTACTTTATCCTTCTTTTCCTATAACTCTTATTGAACTGTCTAGTCTCTTATACCCTTTTACCTTGCGATGTGAAAAATCGATATGTCCCTTAGGCTTCTTATCCTTTAATATTTTATTTTGTTATTTGTATATTATGCCATATTTCCTTATTGGAAAATTAAAAGCTATTGTTATAAGCGACACAAACTACTTTAAATAGCGTCAAATCATTAAAACTAAAAATACAGGTAACTGCTCAATTTTTTTCTGATTTTATAACTGTTTTATTTTTCAAGATATCTTAATAAATTACAAAAATACGTCAGTTTTTCTAAAATTTAAAACTTTGAACGGCTCTCCTGAACATTTTATTTTTTGTCGCTTATGCCCAACTTCCTTTTAACCGTCGATGTTGTTCGGAAACACTGTACTTTATTTAAAAAGACCTATTCAACGACAGATATCTCAAAAGATGGGGTGAACTGGAAAAACATTGTTTCTCGTACCCACTTACATGTATGGGAGGTTCCCCTAATAATTTCATAGAAATTGTTTCGAAAATTTAAAAGGAATACTCCGTCACTGTATGTGACGAATGTAAATACGAACGATCTCACAAGAGTACTTATTATAATTGTTTTAGATTAACTTTTTTATACGTTAAATTTACTAGTACACAGTACCTACGTATTAATCATTTTGTTTGTTTTTGCAATTTCATTTTTTTATGGCTAATTAGATAACCACAGAAATTGGAATTATATAGGCACGCTTATACCGACCGAGAGATGATTTGAAAACCGTTAGATATATTTGTACGAAAAAAGTAACGTCGGTGGTAGGTAGATACGGTAGGCAGGGTGTGGGTTAAAATACCGTACGTGCACACAATAATTTATTTTAGAAATAAAAGACCCGAGATGGGTCTTAAGAAATTATCAGGTTTGAATATTTTAATCTATTTTAATGGCGAATGACGGTGAAAAAATATTGAATGTTTAGGAAGAATTTTCATTGTTTTTAACGCTTCGGCCGCCACCGCAACCATGTTTCGTAACCAGTTGCAAAGGAAGAATTTTTCTTCTTTGTTGGCAACTAGTTGCGGCAGGCGAATGTTTTGTCTTAATACGCAACCAGTTACCAACGCGTATATCATTTTACGCATTGGCAACTAAGTTTCGCAACCAGTTGCAAATAAATATTTATCTTTTCTTGCTATGCAATCTATATGCAGTGGTAGTGGTATAGGTATCTGTCATTGAATATTTTTATTATCCTGTCATTTCATAATATCTGTCAGTATTTTTACGATTTGAATTAGATCAAAGGTTATCGATCAAATGCATTACGTGTTTCCTTTCTAAGATTACTCCACATTAATTTAATGCTGGTCACGCGATGTCGACTTCTATATATATCCCAGTTCATCTAAGATTGAATTTATAAATTCAAGAAGAGGAGGTGTATGTGTGCTCTACGAGGGATACCGCTATCATCGGAAAAAGATATATAAAAATGGTTACTCATTTTTCAAATGCCATGGAAAGAAAGGCTGCAATGGAAATTTAACATTAAACACTCGTAACGAGATTACACAGAAAACAAAGGAAAATGATAGTGATTGTGCAGCTGACTGGGGTCGAAATATAGTATTACAAAAAATGGACCGCTTGAAACAGACTACGAGCTGCAATTTCCAGCCAATAAAGAAACAGTATGAAGAAGTCGTTCATGAACTCCAAAGAGAAGGTATAGATTTGCTCAGTAATGTACCATCTTTTGAGAGTATTAAAACTGGACTTTACAATGAACGGAACAAAGTTTTAGGAGTTTCCAAATCTCGCTTTGCTAATGCTCACGACGTTGTTATACCCTCAAAATTTCAAAAATTTCTCCTTTGTGATTACGTGGACGACAATAAACGCATAATTGTCTTCTGTTCTGAAATAAATAAAGAAGTAATTGGCAAGTACCATCACATTTTTGCTGATGGTACATTCCGGAGTTGTCCAAAAGGACAAAAAAATGTAAGCAACTGTATTCTATACATGGCTTGAACGAAGATAAAAATACGATTGTTCCTTTAATATACGCTCTTATGCCTGACAGAAAAACAAATACATATGAAATTCTGCTCAACATGATTCATTCAACTATTCATATGAAACCAAAAAAGGTAACCCTAGATTTTGAAGTTTCAGCCATCATTGAAAAATACATTTAAGAAGAACAAAGAATATGAACTAATCGATCAAGAAATTGATTTAGCCGTAAACGACTTAAAAGAAAATAAAATTACTGTTGGTCATTGTTTAGAGATAATTAGCCCATTTTCAATAACGTTTTAAAAAAAAAAATATAAATTAGTTATTATGTTATTAAGTCTTTGAACTGCCATGGCCTTTTTAGGGGTCCGTCAAAGGCACGACAGCACACGACTTGTATAGAGGCTCTTGGTATTCAAAGGGTTTACTTTTAGGTTACTTTAGCCCCCGGAGGTAACCTTGCCCATCTATATAATTAACCTAAACCAAACCTTTTTACCAAAAATGTGTATTATAGTATTATTCAGAGTACTAATTTATAAAACTATTTTTTATGTGGTGGGCAATGTTATCTCCGTAGGTTAACCCACGGAGTAGATAGACGGGTTTTGTGTTTGTTTGTTTAAAATAAAATGTTTACTTCATTTAATACTTTTTTATTTGACAAACACAGTGTCCAAAGTTAAAAGAGGAACAAAGTACAAACAGTATTATAATGCAGCCGACATAGTGCGTATATATAATATTGCTAACATAATAAATTTACTACAAACTGTACAAAATTCAATGGCAACCTCATGATTCGCACTATATCGGCTGCATGGCCCCTGTTAAACTCCACTAAATTGTCCTCTGCTTCCACAATTTCACTCGTCTTGGCCATGGCGAAGATGATATTCGCAGGCTCTTGTCCCTGGCGAAATATATAAATTATATTTATAAAGCAATGCTGCTTTTAGCATATCCGGTACTACTTTTGTAGCCATGGGGCATCCTCCAAAAATACAATTATCGTTTTCAGGAGTCCGTGTGATGCAGCCCGTTTCGTTATTAGCATTCATGTTCATTTCTAAACCAAGCAAATCCATGTTTCAGAAAATTGTGACGTGATTGTGACACTAGTAGAAAAACAAATAAGTAGCAGTAGCATTGTGACGAGCAAAAAGGTTACAAGTGTCTGAGAACTAATGTGAGAGAGAGACATTCGTAGCATAATTATGCTATTTCGTTACCTGTAAACTTGTTCAAATGAATTATACAGTTTAGTTGTGTATAAAGAATAAACGTTATTTTGCCACAACTAAACGACAAAAAAATTCTTTGCTGGCAACTGGTTGTGTATTTATGTTAAATATTCCTCATTTACAACTAGTTACAAACAAAGGAGGAAAATTCTTCCCTTGCAACTGGTTGTGAAACATGGTTGCGATGACGGCCGAAAGGCTTTTTCGCTTCGGCCGCCACCGCAACCATGTTTCGTAACCAGTTGCAAAGGAAGAATTTTTCTTCTTTGTTGGCAACTAGTTGCGGCAGGCGAATGTTTTGTCTTAATACGCAACCAGTTACCAACGCGTATATCATTACCAAGGCTTTTTAAACACATATGTCACATAGATGAAACATAGTTTGCTTTGTGCCAGCGCATGTGAAATAGAAGAAATAGATCGAAAGGAAGAAGGTTAAATAACAGCGTTACCGCCAGAGATATCTTCTCTACTATATAAAAATAAGTCGGGTTTTCCTTCCTGACGCTATAACTCCAGAACGGCTGGACCGATTTGGCTAATTCTTTTTTTGTCGAGTTTGTTATTGTCAGGAGAAGGTTCTTATGTAGGGTAGGGTAGTGTAGGGTAGGGTTGGGTAGTGTAGTGTAGGGTAGTGTAGTGTTGTGTATGTAGGGTAGGGTAGTGTAGGGTAGTGTAGTGTAGGGTAGTATAGGGTAGGGTAGTGTAGTGTAGTGTATGTAGGGTAGGGTAGGGTAGGGTAGTGTAGGGTAGGGTAGTGTAGTGTAGGGTAGAGTAGTGTAGGGTAGGGTAGTGTAGTGTAGGGTAGGGCAGTGTAATGTAATGTAAGGCGGTTTCATTGTTTTATATGATTTATTCACAGTTTCATTGAGAATACTTTTTCCTGGTATCCTATCATAGATAGTTTTGTGTAATTTAATATGATAACTTGTTTCAAAACTGACGTTTTTCCTAAAATAAAAAAAATCCTAATAATATTCGTTTCGGTTGCTATTCCTGAACGCTCGAAAAAAAAACACAATTCTCAAAATCGATTTGATGATTTTGGTCGCTGAAAAGCAATAAATTACCCAAGGTGTACTGTACGTATATATTACCAAAGATAACTATGTCTTTAACGGTGTAAAAAAAAATAGTGTGGGTTCTACTCATCATACTGAAAAAATTTCCCCAGGGAACCCATAGTCAATTAAAATTTTTTGACGCGCCATACAAAAACGTTAAAAATCAGTCTATTAGCTGATCGATTTGTATGATTACATTTTTTTTGTCATTTCAGCAAATTTGTAGTACAAAAGTTGTTTAGTTTGATGCCCCAGTTAACGGGGCAATTTTATTAATAATTAACCTTTTTTTTACAACCTGTATACAGAATGTTTCATACAGACTATCAAGTGATGGTCCAGAGATGGATCACCTCATGGGGTATCCGAATCACCCCTATACTCATATATGTTCTGCGAAATTCTACGGTTATCGAGATTTTCGCATTTTTATTTTTTAGATTTTGTATGAAAACCATCTTTGCTGGACTTTGACGTCAGTTTGTGACAAAAATATCATCATAAAAATAAGCCAGCCAAATACAAGAAAAACTTCCTCATTTTATCAGCTAACCAAAAATGTAATGAGAGCTAAAAATATAATCTAATTACACCAAAGTTATTTATTTCTATAAAAAGGGTACATCAGGACCCATACTAATTTGTGAATTATATTTTTTCATTATTTAATAATTTCCAATATTTATCTTGTCTTTCCTATCATCAGACATCAGTGACTCTTTAACGTCATTTAAATATCCTTAAATCCAAAAAATACGAACCTAGTCTTTTTTCATTCAAAATTGTTAGAGAAAATTTATGAGTACGCGATACACCCTTGTAGTTAATTCCCAATTTTTATTATTTTTTTTATCAACTTTTATACCTTTTTGGAAAGCTGATGAAATGGGGGAGTTTTTTTCCACCAATTGACGTTTAAGTCCAGAAAAGATTTATTTTTCATACAAAACCTAAATATTTAAATGCGAATATTTTGAAAACCGTAGACTCTCGCGGAACGTACGGGTGATTCGGATACCCCATGAGGTGATCTCTGGACCACCGCTTGACAGTGTGTGTGAAACACCCTGTATATCTATCATAGAATTGCCAATTCTATGAAATGAATTGACCAGATCATGAAATGGCCGCCCATATCATGGGAAAAGAACCTAACCTAAACTGCTCTCCACCACCCAGGAGAGGGGAACATCGCATCGCGAGGCTCTGCGACAGTATCATCATCAAACCGAAATAACCTATTATCGCTCGCTCCGCTCGCTCAACTCAGATTTTCATTTCATGATCTCGCCAATATCCACCCGACCATTTCATAAAATGCCAAATTTCAAAGATTTCGTCTACTAATAAATTGACCATTATTTTACATCCCATAGTAATAGCAAGGTATATATTATACTAGTACTAACATACAGTATGGACACTCCCTGCTGCTCTCTAGATTGCGACCTCACCCCCTCGTCACCCAAGATTGATACAGATTGGTTACAGTTTGGTAGTCAAACGTATAGGATTTCACCGCCATTTTGTTTGTTCTATCATTCCTTTTTTGAAATGTGATTTCTGACCCGTTGTATGAAGTGTCCAAGGTGTGGTAATAGGCAGAAGTTTATTTGATTCGCAAACCATGAAGAACGTTATAATTTTAAAGGTTCGTTAGGGAAAGTTGTTTTTATTAACCGCCTCCGTGGCGTAGGTAATGGCTTGTCTATTCGTTTCACACCAAGAAGTTGCGGGTTCGATTCCCGGCGGGGTTTAACTTTGTAAATCTCGGTTTGGGCAAAATTTACTCTCTGGATATAGCGCGGCGGTGGAGATGTGTCGAAACAAATAGCGGACAACTGTTGTCTAATAGTTATAATCTACGAACACCGAGACAAATTATATGAAAGGCGCGGGTGTAAGACAGTGGTTGTCATGCAGTTCATGCACACAAGCATAAAAAAGCTGGCTTGTTTTTTATCGCAGTTGTCGCAGTGATTACAGAGTGACGCTCTATCTAGAGAGAAAGTAATCAAAGAATAATTAATTTAAAATTATAAGACGCTATGAATTTAAAAAAAAAATTCCTTTGCGTGCCGGTAACCCATTGAGTGCCGTTTATGGCGAACAAGTATGTACCTCTATGCTATAAAATAAGTTGTGATTACGAGACGCTACTCCAAGGCCGAGTACTGAACAACGATGGCACACGAGCTCGAATGATGCGCTGTGATGGGAACTCATTAGCAGACGATAATGGATGAATGCAATGTCACACGCACCTAACTCTGATACCGAGTTCCATTTCAACGTACATACTCATATATTTATAAACACTGAACGGTTTGAAAACAATAAGCAATGAATCCAGGTCAAAGGTCTAGACTTAGCAGTTAAGAAATGTTTTAACGACCATCGTGACTCTGATGGAGCAATCTGCCGTAGAGAGCTTAGAGTAATTTACATGTTCTAAAATTAGACAGGTGTTTAATAAATCAAAATTAAACTTACCTATTATACTTATGTTTTGTCAAGCAAAAGAAAAGAGCTTGTTCACAATTACTATAAGGATCGCACACGACATGTAGCGGAAATTTTAAAAATGAGAACTCTGACGCACAGATCTAATTCCAAGAAAGCTTGAATAATTTTTATAAGGCGTTAATCTTGGGATTGACGTTAGCGCCACGGGTTTTAACTTATACACGTCCAAGAAATACTAATATGCATACAGACAGATACCTACAACATGTGAAAAATCGGCTAAGTGAGTGTTGGATCACGCTTAGCGGAATTCCGTAGTCATTATTTTAAGGCACGAAAATAGGTTTTTCTCAAACATGCTTGGAAATTTGAGCATTATTTTGACAATATAAACGAAAAAAAAACGAGATAAATCGAAATTGCTATGCTGGCCAAATACATGCGAGCCATATCTGTCGTGTTTTAGCGGCCCATTATATAACCATGTAAACTCATATCTGTCGTGTAATTTAAAAATGAAACGATCTTTTACTCCGAAACGTGGCAACCAAGGAGGTAAATTATCAAAGGTTTTATTTAAATTTCGAACTGGCTTGCAAATAGAAAGCAGTTAATTGAAAAAAAAAACAACCGAACACTTTGGTGCGTGAAAAGTTATTGTTGTTCGTTTATCGTCATTGATTTTGAAAAGTAATTGTAATTTCCGCGCATTCTTTGAGAAAAGTACTTACTATACAATCTTTGGCCACAACTTTTACACGTTCACACGTTCGTCCATCAATGCCTCTTTGCTGGCCGCTGCAGTAATATACTTAGCAGTGTTACCATGTCCAAAATCTGGGCAACGGTGATACTGCTCAAAAAATACGGTAGATTCTAACAAATTACGGCGAATGGGCCTGGAGAACAACGGTAAAAATAACGGTAAATTACTTTTAATAAAACAACCATTTTAGAGCTTAATTTGCTTTTTATTCGAAAATCTCAAAATACAAACCAAGGTAATATAATCATACGAGAGCAATTATTTATAAACATTAGTTTGAATTCTGACTCTGATAATAAAATCTCTTCATTTTTGTAATGGTTAATTGTTGGTGTAATGGTTGAATTTGTTGAGCTTTCATCATCACGTTTAAAGTAATGCAGTTTGTCCGTGCCTTTTGATAGGTTGTTGTGTCAAGAGATTTCCTTTTATTGAGCAGGTTATTAGTTTGTTACGTTTTTTGTTTCTATATCGTTCACCTTACTGAACATACGTTCACATTCAGCATTGGAGTGCGGTAAAGACAGCAATGCAAGCATAAATTTCGGTAACTGCGTAAAAATCTTTCTGATTTCTTCGCGTATATAACCAGATACCAAAACTTATCAGGAGGAGAATGTTTTCAATTGTTTTACGGCTCTGATTTCGAGACCTTCCTGGATTACGGTAGTTATCGTCACCGTTGCCCAGCTTCAACGGTAGGTGGTAAATTTTTGCTGAGCACGGTGCATTTACCGTAATTACGGTGCACATGGCAACACTGATACTTAGTTACTTCAGTAACCTATTTTTTTATTTTTAAGAATACATTAACGTCTCTGGGTACAAAAGCCCTTTTGAGACGGTCTTCATATAATTACTCTTCATTTGCTTTTGATTTGCAATGCTATTGCCATTACATTATAAGCTTCTCTTTAAATTCTTGACAGCATTTTCAGCAGCCACATTCTGAGGTGGAACACGCGGTTGCAGGTTCGGGTCTATAAAACTGCACCCAGTGCAAATTGGGTTTTCATTCACGTCCTCCTTCATATTTTACTTTTTTTGCTGTTCACATTGCTCACATGCACCAGACTATTTTCTCTAAAACGATCCACTTTTTGAAGCAAATACTAGCAAAAAACAATGCAAAAACATTAAAATAGAAATACGCATGCGCTCACCACAGATCCTGCCAAAAAACTCCTTCGTAACCTAAGGGTTCTTTGTCTTGCTAGATCATGGTACCCAAAAATACACGTTTCTAGGCTTGTTCTAGGCCCTAGGGCTTCCATTCAATGATGGATGATACATTACAAAACTGAGCCAGGTCATTTCTTTTCCTAGTCGAAAGTCAAGGGGAGCGATGGCTGACACTCGCATATATTCGTGACCGGGTGTTATCCGTGTGAACTGGCCTACTTACTCTTTTCAAGGCATTAATGATAATAATTTTAATATTCCTATAACTTCGGGTGATAATTTCTCGTGCCATATTGTTTTCAAATTCTAATGACATTATTTGTTTTATGTCAGTGATTTGTTTGGCGTTATTAAATAGTTAATTATTATGTTTGTTTTAAAACTTTGAAATTATGTAATACAACTATATCTTTTGGTCGTGGTTTTCTTGCGTGGGGATCGTTTTTGTGAGTGTCTTTAAGGGCGAGTGGTGCGCGATGCGTAGTTTGCTTTAGATTCCTCGGGGACTAAGTATATCGCGCTATTCTGATTAGCAGTATATGTCACTTCCCACCCCCTCAACCAATTCTGTACAAAAAACACTTTAATCCGTTGCTCCGTCGCGATTGTTGGAAATTTGTTTTTCTCAGATCCCAAAGGATATTCCCAGATCGCATCTTGGGCTATGCTTATTAGTAGTCTGTGTTCCCACCCTATCAACCATCTCTGTGCAAAAAATCACAATAATTCGTTGCTATGGTCAAAGAAATGAACCAAAAAAGAGAGTTTTTTTCAATTCACTAAGAAAATGTATAGGACAGTGCTATTTTCACGGGATAAAAAGTAGCCTATCTCCCTCCCTGTGACATAGGACACCTGTATGCCAATTAACACATTCTCTCATGTATAATATTACTAAGGGTTATTTAAACTAAAATTTCGTGAGTTATGACCATCAGAAAGAGTGTAATTATGCACCTACTTTGAATAAACACTATGAAATTAGAAACTTTCTAAATGTGTCATCAATCAAATGCTAGAAAATATTGCTCTCCGAAAAGTAACGAATTAAAAAAAAAATTAGGGCACCCCAGTTTTCAGTTCTCAGACCAACGTTGTTACCTACCTTCTTTCTGATAACTGAAATAAAAAGTGTGGGCCGCCTACGATCGACCCACATAAAAAGCCGGGAGACCTTGGGAGGCCTTCAGGGGCATCCTGGAGGAGTTCACTACCCCCAGAGTTGTCTCTACCCCAGAGAAAGTGGAAGCAGCCACGGAGGAGCTGACCACCAACATCCGCAGCGCGCTCGAAACAGCCTCGCACACCGTTCCCGCCAGTGAAAGGAGAGATGCCCTACCTGGCAGGATCAAGGAGCTAATAGCCGAGAAGCGTCGCTTGCGGAGACAGTAGCAGCATACTCAGTGCTCTGTCACGAAGGACAGGCTGAACAACCTGGTCGAGAAGGTCAGGGCAGCGCTCACCGACCACGCTGCCGAATCCTGGGAAGATCATCTGGGGACTGTAGGCGACCACATCCGTTCCGTCTACCGTACCGTCTGTGCAGACAGCTTTTTGGGACTTCAGACCCTGTACGCCCCCTCCTGGACAAAGACGGGCACTACCGGGCACCACTGGGCACCATAGGGCAGAAATTTTCGGCAAATGCCTGGAATACAATTTCACACCCAACCCCGCCACCGACGCCGACCACGTCTGTCAGTGCACAGGAGGACGCAGTCTTCTTTTCGCCTGCCCAGGTGGAACGGGCTCTCCGAAATAACAAGCCTCAGAAAGTGCCGGGTGCAGTCCGCATTCCGAACACGGACCTTCACAATCTTCCACGACTCACCATTGTTGCGGTGGCCACCTGTTCAACGGGATTCTGCGCTCTGGCCATTTCCCAGTGGCATGGAACACTGGCCGGGTCATCATGCTGCCAAACCGGGGAAAAACATCCTGCGGCCGGAGATTTACCGTCCGATCACCCTGCTCAGCACTCTCTCGAAGGTGTTCGAGAAGCTCCTGTTGTCGAAGCTGCAGCTCTACGTAACAACGCGGAGTGAGCAGTTTGGGTTTAGGCCCAAACACTCCACGACGCTCCAGCTCACCAGAGTCCTCCACTTCATGGCGATAAGTATACGAGAATATACCCTCACCGTGCTGCTGGACATGGTGAAAGCCTTCAACAGGGTATGGCACTAGGGACTACTGTACAAGCTGTCACCTAGTAAATGTCATTGCGAGTTTCCTGAGAGATCGCCGCTTCCACGACGCCGTGGAAGATGCCATCTCGGTGGAGCGACCAATCAGAGCAGGAGTCCCACAGGGAAGCTGCTTGTCAACTGTGTGCTACGCCCTCTACACGGACGAAATCCCCACAGTAGGAGAAGTCCGACTGGCGCTGTTCGTGGACGACGCTGCCTATCTCAGCGCGTCCTTCAAGCTCACGCACGCAGCCGCGAATATGCAGCCAACGCTTGATGCCCTCCCCAGCTGGCTCTCCAAGTGGAGCATGTCGGCCCTGTCGATGGTCACACCCAGGTACTTCACCGTGTGCGTCCATGTGACTGCCTGTCCTTGGAGCTGGAGCGGGGCTAGGAGTTGGGATCTGCCAGTGACCAACGCCTGCGTCTTCTGCGTTCTCATACAAACATCTGACCCTTGTCTATTTTCGCGGTTGCCTAGCCTCTTTTTTCATCCAAATGAAAAACGGACACACAAACTCATTTCTACCATTGTGCGTAGAGTGCAATGTAGACCTATGTTCTGGTCTAACCACCTGCGATAGCCAGGCGCCTTCCAATAGTGATAAGGTTCGTTGGGGATACAGAGATCCTAGTCAAATAGAGTATTATTTTAAGTATTGTAAGCGTGAACTTGAGAATTTAAATGTAAAAATAAAAGAATGTCTAAACTGTACTGAAATGTACGTTTGCTTTGGGTGTAGGGAAGACTATTTTACAATTATTGACCAGTATTATAATGATATCGTTAATGTATTACAGAAAGGTGCTGTAGAAAGTTCCTTGCGTTTTCGCCGTAGTAAAAATATAAAGCGTAAACCTGTAGTCGGGTGGAATCTTCATGTTAAGGAGATTCACCAATTCGCTCGTCTTAACTACGAGTGCTGGCTAGTGGCTGGCAGGCCGTCCTCAGGTGACATTCATGACAAAATGATTAATAGTAGAAAAGCGTTTAAGAATAAAGTGAAATGGTGTATTAGGAACGAAGAGATGATTAAGTTAGATATGTTGACTGTTTATAGAAAAGACAAAAATTTTCCTAAATTTTGGAATGCCACGAAAAATTTCAACCCCAAACAAAGTCTGTCTGTCTCTGTGGACGGCTTGCAGGAGCCCGGAGGGATAGCTGAGTTGTTCGCGTCAAAGTTTAAAACGGATTCATTGCCTGCAGAACATACGGGGAAGGATGTTCGCCCTGGTTCTGAGCAACCAGTGTTACAATTTACAATTGTGGATGTATCCAAGGCAGTACGCACGATGAAGCGGGGCAAGTCTCCTGGGCACGACAATCTTAGTATAGAGCACGTACTGTACGCGGGGGAGGTCTTATGGTCGAAGCTATGTGTACTTTACAACTTATGTGTTAAGTGCACATACCTTCCTGATCCTCTTATGAAGACGGTTGTCGTGCCTATCGTCAAATGCAAAACGGGGGACTTGGCCTCTTCCAACAACTACAGACCTATCTCTCTGGGCACTGTGATAGGAAAGGTGTTTGAACGGCTCTTGCATCCTGAACTGCTAAAGAATGTAAAAATTGATGAGGCGCAGTTTGGATTTCGACCCGGTGTCTCGACAGACTCGGCAATCATCAGTCTCAAGCATACGGTTGATTACTATGTCGATCGTGACACTTCAGTGTATGCTTGCTTCCTGGATCTGAGCCGCGCTTTTGATCTTGTGAATTATGAAATTCTATGGAACAAATTGCGCGGTTCAGGGGTCCCAGAATCGGTTGTCGGTTTGTTGGGGTACTGGTACAGTGGTCAAACGAACCAAGTCAGATGGGGCGACACGACCTCTAATGCATATAGGTTAGAGTGCGAGGTACGTCAGGGTGGGCTGACCTCTCCGGATCTCTTTAACGTTTATGTAAATGACCTGATCGGTGAGCTCAGGAGCACCGGCGTCGGTTGTCATATAGACGGTGTTTGTTTTAACAACTTAAGTTACGCGGATGACATGGTGCTCCTCAGCCCATCGATCAGTGGACTCAGAAAATTGCTTTCGGTTTGTGAGAGTTATGCTAACTCTCATGGCCTCAAGTACAATGTCTCGAAAACAGAAATGTTAGTTTTCAGAGCAGGAAGGGGTCCGGAGAGGATTCCCAAAGTATATTTAAATAGATTGGCGGTTCGGGTTGTGAAGAGTTTCAAATACCTTGGCCACATCGTTACCGAAGATCGCAAGGATGACCTCGACATGGAGCGGGAGAGGCGGGCATTGTCGGTTCGGTGCAATATGCTTGCGCGCAGATTTGCTAAATGCAGTAAAGATGCGAAGGGCACCCTCTTCAGAGCCTTTTGCCAGTGTTTTTACACCTGCCAGTTGTGGTACCGGTACAAGAGGGTGTCCTTCAGCACGTTAAGGGTGCAGTATAACGACGCGTATCGTATCCTTATGAACCATCCTAGGTGCTGCAGCGCGTCGGGTATGTTTGCCGAGGCGGGAATGCCCGACTTCTTTGCTGTTGTCAGGGAGCGTATATCTTCCTTTTGGGATAGATTGCGGCGCTCTGATAACAGCATTTTACAGATTGTGAGTCAGGACTTGACCAGTCCCATGACAAGACATTGGGTCTTGGTTCACCGAGACCCTAATAAAAAATGACGATATAATATACTGATTTAATAGTGTACTATTATTATAATTTTGTTTATTTTAATATTGTATTTTAATGGGTTTATTGCCTAAATAAAGAAATTATTATTATTATTATTTATTTACATAACATACAGATAGACAACATAAAAGGAACCTTACAAATGCGAGACTTAAGCTAGTAGAGAGCATGTAAAATAAAAGTACTAAAAGCTTATCCTAAGGCCCTGAAAGTAAAATATCTACATATCTATATCTAAGTACTAAGTACCTATAACCTGCCTACAACATCTAGAAAATACCTATTTAAAATATCTAGCTAAGTGGGAGGCTAAAAGACAACAAAAAAAACTTTATTATTTAAACTATTTACAAAAAGTCGTGAACAAAAAGGTTCAAGGCTTCCTTTTATTCAATCGCTCTGACTGGGAAAAAATAATTCTGATAAGATGTGATAGATAATGTTATGGTGATTATGTCGTGTTGGTAACTATGTGGGATTGGAGTGAAACCACTTCGCGGTCTGGTTACGTAGAGTTTTCCGTGACTCTCGCAAACGTAAACACCCAACCATCTGAAATGAAATGAATGATATGTATGTTTGTTACGAATATTCCTTTCTCGGTAACAAAGGGTAAAAAATTTAGTATCTCAATAAATCCTTATACAGGATGAAACTAAAGTAGTGTAGGTCCCGTTAACTGAGGCTTCTGCTCATCATACTGAACAACTTTTGTTCTACAAGTTTGCTGAAATCGCAATTTTTTTTTAATCTTCATACAAATCGATCAGTTGATTCACCAATTTTGTGCATTTTAGTATGGAGGGCCCAAATTTTTTTTTTGAATTGTCTATGGGTTCCGTGGGGAAAGTTGACGGGTCCTACAGCAATTTTTTTACACTCTGTATACTATATTATTATTCATCATCATCATATCAGCCACAAATCGTCCACTGCTGGACAAAGGCCTCCCCCAAGGATTTCCACGACGACCGGTCCTGCGCTGCCCGCATCCATCGGCTTCCCGCGACCTTCACCAGGTCATCGGTCCACCGCGTGGGAGGCCTGCCTACGCTACGTTTTCCGGTGCGCGGTCGCCACTCGAGAACTTTACTGCCCCATCGGCCATCTGTTCTACGAGCTATGTGCCCTGCCCACTGCCACTTCAGTTTAGCGATTCTGTGAGCTATGTCGGTTACTTTAGTTCTCCTGCGGATCTCCTCGTTTCTGATTCGATCACGCAGAGAAACTCCGAGCATAGCACGCTCCATTGCCCTTTGGGTGACCTTGAGCTTTCTTATGAGGCCCATAGTAAGCGACCATGTCTCAGTTCCGTAAGTCATCACTGGCAACACACACTGGTCAAATACCTTAGTCTTGAGACACTGCGGTATTTGGGACGTGAAGATATTGCGAAGCTTCCCGAACGCTGCCCAGCCGAGTTGGATTCGTCGATTGATCTCTTTCTTGAAGTTGGAACTACCTAGCTGGACTGTTTGTCCCAGGTATACATATTCGTCAACAACTTCCAGTGTAGAGTCTCCAACCTTTAGAGGAGTGGGTGCGACACGGACATTTAACATTATTTTCGTCTTGTCCATGTTCATTTTAAGACCCACTTGTTGAGAGACCTTACTGAGGCCATCGAGCATTGTGCTTAGGTCTTCCATAGTCTCAGCCATGACCACGATATCGTCAGCGAATCGGAGGTGGGATATGTACTCGCCGTTGATATTGATGCCGAGTCCACCCCAGTCCAGAAGCTTAAAAACATCTTCCAGGGCGGCGGTGAACAGTTTCGGAGATATAACGTCTCCTTGTCTCACCCCTCGCTGCAACTGGATAGGTTTCGAGTTCTGGTCCTGGAGGCGAACCGACATGGTGGCGTTTTCATACAGGCACTTCAACACCTCGATGTATCGATGGTCAATTTGGCACCGCTGGAGAGACTGTAGCACAGCCCAGGTTTCGACTGAATCAAAGGCCTTCTCATAGTCCACAAACGCCAAGCATAGTGGCTGATTGTACTCTTCGGTCTTCTGTATAATCTGCCGCAGCGTATGTATGTGGTCTATGGTACTAAAGCCTTTTCGGAAACCGGCTTGTTCGGGAGGCTGGAAGTCGTCAAACCTGCGTGCGAGACGATTCGTAATGACTCTCGAAAACAGCTTGTAGACATGGCTCAGAAGTGAGATGGGTCTGTAGTTCTTCAGCAGGGTGTTGTCGCCCTTTTTGAAGAAAAGCACGACCACACTTCTGTGCCATGCCTTAGGCGTTTGTCCCTCGAGTATAACGGAATTAAATAACTTCTGAAGAGCTTTTAGTACCGGTGATCCACCTGCTTTCAGAAGTTCAGCCGTAATTCCATCATCACCCGGTGCCTTGTTGTTCTTGAGCTGTTTGAGAGCCATTCTAATCTCGTACAGGCTGACGTCCGGGATATCTTCGGTATAGTGTCGGGTTAGTCTGGCTCTTGGGTCTTCAGCCAGATCACTGACAGGCAAACGTGTGGTCTTGTACAATTGTCCATAGAACTTCTCAACTTCTTCCAGCAACTCAGTCTTAGACGATATGGTCCTGCCGTCCTCAGTCTTCAGCTTAGTCAGTTGGCTTTGTCCAACAGACAGATCTCTCGCGAACACTTTTGAGCCTTTGTTGTGCTCAATCGCCTCTTTAATACAATTTGTATTATATTGGCGTAAATCGCAAGTTAGGGACTTAGAGATCTGCCTGTTTAGTTGCCGATACTGAGTAGCGTCTTCAGAGGACTGCAAAACCAATCTGCGTCTTTGTTCCATGAGGTTGCTGGTGAAGTCGGAGATTTTTTTGGTTCTGTTTGAACGGCGAGTTTTAAAAAACTTAGACCCGACCGTTTGAACAATTTCCACGAACCTGTCATTATAATCGTCCACATTCTCGCAGTCTCCTAGGCATTCGAAACGATTGTGCAACTCGAGCTGAAAGCTCTCGGGGTTTTGGAGCTGGATGGGCGCTGGTCGGAGCGTAGACTTCATCAGTCGACATCTTTCTAGCTTGGTCTTTAGATTCAATGTGCCTCTGACCATCCGGTGATCGCTTCCTGTTTTGACTGAATTGATCACGGAGACATCATTGAATATTTGCCTCCTTGTCGACAAGATGAAGTCTATCTCGTTTTTTATTAAAGATGTGAAATATTATTATTAAAGATGTGAAAATGTGTTTGTTTGTTTGTTACCTTTTCACTTTTCAACACCTCGATCAATCTTGATAAAATTTGGCATGCAGGTTGCATGTGTCACTAGAAAGGATATAGACTACTTTTTGGCCCGTGAAAATAACATAGTCCGATGCAGTTTCTGAGGGAACTAAAAAAATACTCTTTTTTTGGTTTATTTCTTTAAAATTGCAATTGAACAATGGATTGGTGTGATTTTTTGCACAGAGATAGTTAAGAAGGCGGGAAATGACATAATTTAGGTACTAATTAGCATATTCTGACATAGTTCCCGAGGGATCTGGGGAAAACTCACTTTCACGCTCGCGTAAGATTATGGTGAATTATTTTTCCTGATATACTCGTATTTCTATCACTAATAAAAAATAGGGCTAAGAAAAAATAATTGCTATTTAAATTGTAAAGGTACCGATCGAGTATCGTGTGAGTTTGATATAATATTCACTTTATCTGATCAATTCACGTAAAGATAGTATTCACAAAAGGTAAGCTAACTCAAGGCACTCATTGTACTAGCTAGGAGGTTCCTCACCTTACCTCACCACAAAGAGTCTTTGACACGTTGGACGCGCGATGAATACAAAAGTGAGAGGAGTTCATCCATCCAATGTGCCTGAGCAATTTGTCATTTTGCAATCCGCGCCCAGAGGCACCGTCGTACGTACCACTTACCAACCTGCATCATTGTTTTGCTACTCGCTAGGTGTCTTTTGCTCTTAGTGATTTACAGCTTTGGGATAAGCTATCCTTATTTGGTTGCACGTGACTAAGTTGGTACTTAGTTAAATGCGAAAGTGAGGTGTTCATTGCATGTTCAGGGCCAAGGTTTAAAAGCAATTTCTGTAAAAGGCGGCTTTAAATTCGGGAAACTGTAGCTTGGCACAAGAAAATTACGACTAGGAGAGGGTACAGCCGGGTTTAAAGAAATAAAAGAATATGCTTTTACTATCATTAATATAAATAATAAATAAAAACGAACAGGCCAGAAAAAAGTTAATAATAGCCTAAAAGGAACATTAAAATACTGGCCAAGTACGAATCGGAAAGTAAGATTTCGAAGTCTTTTTAACAAATAAATGTTTATTTTAAAAAACCAAATTTTATTTGCAGTTGGTTGGTAATAGAACATTTTGTATGAAAAATCTATGAACTTTTGACAAATCCAACTGCACATCTCAAGTTAGTCGACTATTATACTCCTAAACTAAGGAAGCTTACTTAGCCGTGATAGTTTTCCTTTTAAATTGATTATATGTCCTACTATTTTTTATTTTAGATGTCCTGAAATAGCGGTTGAGCTTGTAGGGGGAGGGGAGGGGGAAACAAATGACTCGAGCAAAAATTAGCACTATATAGCTTAATACTTCGGAAACCGATCCCATAACCAAAAAATCGTTTTAGCAAACCCTGCGTTGTTTTGAAAGACTTATATAACGATACCCCACACGATAGGGTACGTTAACAAAAAAATAACACTCTTTAAACGTGGGAAAGGTTCCATAAAAAATATTTTTCAACCTTATCTTGTATACAATAAAGTAATAAGTTGTAACTTTGTCGGTGTGATTGATATGTGTAACTATGTCAAATCACAGCTTTCTAGTATTAATAGTCTCTGAGCTAAGCCGCGGACAGACGGACAGACAGACATGGCGAAACTCTAAAGGGTTCCTTGTTGACTTAGGAATCCTAAAAAAGAAAAAAAAATCAAATTTGATGATGATATAAAAACAGATCGAAAATAATTTGAAAAGGATGACTTCGTCACAAAACATACTTTAAACTAGAAATTACATATATTACACCCACTTACCTATTCTGAAAAAATCCCAGCCAGGACGGGGCTGTTCGTATGAAGGTTGGGTATGCTTATTGTTACTGGTAAACTCAAGGTCTGATCTGATTACTGTTCAGGTGTGCAACAAGCAGAGGCGTATTTAGGAATCCGGCGCCCCAGGCACAAAAAAAAAATCCACCCCTCTAAGTGACAAAAAACCGGCCAAGTGCGAGTCGGAGTTGCGCGTTTAGGGTTCCGTACTGCCACACGATAAACGTCACCTGACTGTAACCTTCTGTTTGCATGTTCGTAGTGGTTCGTCACCCTTATTACCGCTAATACGACTCGTTGGCTAGCTTTATTATTTTTGCCCGCGCCTCCGGTGCGGTCGCGCGCTTAGTAACAATGAAAACACTGTAGTATCTACCTACTTGTAAAACTGGCGTTAAATATTTTTTGGCTACTTGATATATTGGTAACTCTTTGTCTCTAAAATCTATAAGAAATTATCGACTACCTAATTCAAATTTTGCTCTTAAAAAGCCAGCCGCCCCTCACCTCTTGCCGCCCCGGGCCAAGTAAATCTTTGTCTCTAAAATCTATAAGAAATTATCGACTACCTAATTCAAATTTTGCTCTAAAAAAGCCGGCCGCCCCTCAGCTCTTGCCGCCCCGGGCCAAGTAACTCTTTGTCTCTAAATCTTTAAAAAAATATGGATTACCCAATTCAAATTTTGCTCTAGTTTTTTCTACTACGACTGACGAAAGAACAACCGAAAAAGCCGGCCGCCCCTCACCTCTTGCCGCTCCTCACCTCTTGCCGCCCTGGACACAGGGAAAATACGCCTCTGGCATCAAGAAGGTGCCGATTATACGAGTGTAGAGCGGTACTTTGCAATTGAAGACATCCTCGGACATTTGAATGAACTGCCGGATAGATGCAAATTGTTACCAATGCTGATTACATGACAGGCATTTATTTTACAAATGGTCAGGCAAATTGTATAATTCGTCCGTATATAAACGGTCAGGCAAAGTGTGAAATGATGTACGCAGATTGTAAAATAAGCAAGCGAATGTATGATTAGTCATTTTATAAATGGTCAGGCAAATTGTAATAATTCGCCCGTATACAGGGTGTCGGTGGCTCAACCGGTAACGACTCGGTCCATCTAACCAGAGGTACCGGGTTCAAATCTGGACGGCCAATGTACCAATGAGTTTTTTGGAAACTTACGTACATACTTACCGATTGCTTTAACGGTGAAGGAAAACATCGTGAGGAAACCTGCACACGCCTGCGAAGAAACTCGAAGGTTGTGTGTGAAGTCGACCAACCCGCAATGGGCCCGCGTGGTCGACTAAGGCCTAATCGCCCTGACTCAGGGTAGGCTCGAGCCCCTCGGTGGGGACGTATATGAGCTGTAATGATGATACAGGGTGTAACAAAATTGGTGTAGATCCCGTTAACTGGGGGTTCTACTCGTCATACCGAACAACTTTCCCCAAGTAAGTTGTAAAACGCGAGCCAGGCAAATTGTAAAATACCGTATGCAGATTGTAAATGAGCGAGCGAAGCGAACGATTGATTATAGAGTCAAAGAGCCTCGCATAGTACACTAATATGCAACAAAGGTATGCACTTATTTTTAACCGAAGCTTTTACTCATGAAACTAAACAACTTTCCCCAGGATACCCATGGTCATTTCGCAAAAAAAATGGACTTCCCATGCAAATCGATCAGCTAAAATTTTTTTGCGAATTGTCCATGGGTTTCTTAAGGAAAGCTGTTCAGTTTCATGAGTACAAGCTCCAGTTAAAAATAAGTGCATACCTTTGTTAAGACCCTCGCTGCCCCCCCAACACCCCCTGGGTAGCTGCATAGCAGAAATCTGCGTATGGCATTTTAAAATTTGTCTGATCATTTGTAAAATGACGAATTACACTATAATCTATATGATATGCCTGCGACATATCTATGAATACGGTATTTTACAACTATTTATTAGAGTAACTTTTTATCAACAGTCAAAAACGAAAGTTTGTTCTGCAATTATTCGCGTTACTGACACAGTGACCTCATAATTAAGTGCCATAGTCTTATACGAACTTATTTGCTGTTTTTAATACATATAAAATTTAAAATTGTTTAATATTTTAAATGAGCAAGTGTTTTTGCTATTCTAGAAGAAATGCAATAATTGAACAATAGTTTGAATAGTGTTTTTAATTTATTTTTTATACGGTAAAATAGCCTATTGAGTGCCAGCGAATCTTACCTGTCCTATGAAAAGAATCATGATCACACTTACCTATCGATAACGTACCTAACGGTATAAGTAATTACAATAGTAAGTCTTTGATCCTCATTGTCTATCATCACACAACAGTAGAGTTACCCACATTCTCCATTGAAAATAAGACCATTTAAAATGTATCTGTCACTCACAATAACGTCTGTCTAGTACTTAAGGCGACACAAAAAGGTTTGCTTATGTCTACGACACAGTATAACAGCAGGTCTTCCTAGTGTAGGCATTAGCTGTATCAATTATTTTTTTTACCTTTCTATCTTATTACCATACTTATCATGTCATTATCGTGAATTACCTAAGAAAACAGGTGTATCTCTAAATCATTTTTTAAGGTCCTATTGTAAATAACTATTTTTAATAAATAAATATTATTTTTCTTATTATCGTGTGGCACAATTAAACGTGCTATCCAAGGATAAAATTATTATAAATTCATTATCTACTGACAGCTTGTAAACAAATTTCACACTTAGAAATTGTATTACGTGAATTAAGGTAAGTAACAATTCGTTTTAGGGTTCCGAAGTCAACAAGGAACCCTTATAGTTTCGCCATGTCTGTCCGTCTGTCCGCGGCTTAGCTCAGAGACTATCAGTACTAGAAAGCTGTAATTTGGCATGAGTATAGATATTAATCGCGCCGACAAAGTGGTAAAATAAAATCTTGAAAAAAAAAAGTTTTGGGTACCTCTCCTGTAAAGAGGGGATGATTTTTTAAGTTGACGTACCCTATCGTGTGGGGTATCGTTGAATAGCTCTTTCAAAGCTACTGGGGGTTTGCTAACGCCGTTTACGAATCAGGGTTCCGTTTGCGAAATATTAAGCTTTAAAATGCAAATTTTTGTTGCAAAGTGTCCCCCGCTAACAGCTAAACCGCTATGTCAGGACATCTTAAGAAAATTGTAAATAGTAGGACGTACAATCAATTTAAAACGAAAACTATCACAGCTAAGTAAGATTTCTTAGTTTAGGAGTAAGAGTCGAGCAACCTAAGATGTGCAGTTGAGTTTGTAAAAAGTTCATAGATTTTTCATACAAAATGTTCTATTACAAACTGCAAAAACAATTTGGTTTTTTAAAACATACGTTTTTTTTTAAAGACTACGGATCCCTACTTTGTGCGAGCCCGACTTGCACTTGGCCGGGTTTTTATCAATCGCCTCGCACTTTTTCCTCGTCCTAAAAACAATCAAGACACATTAAATTCACCGGTGTTTCCCAATGACGCAGGCAAGGCTGCGGTTAAGTGTAAAGTGCAATAAGTTAAAACTCTACAAAAAGTTAATGTTGCTGGCATTATAACAATTTACTAGCAAACGCGTCACCGATGGACCTTTTCAACTTTAATCTCATACTAATAATGACTGAGACATGCGGAAACCTTTCTCCATTCAGATTGCCATTTAAAACAGGATTTGTAAAAGGCGAACTTCTGTTAAGGCCTTAAGATGGGTCAAATGAAAATATTCAATTTAAATTATTGAAAGACTGTGTAAAGCTATCACCATGGAAAAAAATACTTAAGATAATAAAAAGTCGATTTAATTGAATACAATTTTTAAAATATTACCACTTTTGATGTAAAAAAAATATACTGTAGACCCTGTTTTTGGCATTAATTGCAAAATTTCTCGAAAACAAATAAGGTACTTGATACAATTAAGGCCTACTTAACTTTAAAGCCCTAGATCTCAATAATAGGGCCTATTAGCTACTTTAACCTAAGTTACAATTCATGAATGATTAATTAATGCAAATTTCTGACAAAAAAAATTAACGATTTATAACAAAAGATAGGAAAAATCATCAATTTTCTGGAACCCTACTTTTGGCTGTAATAAATCACGTACACTTAAAAAGGCCTACTATGTTCAACCCAAGAAAATAACTAAAATGAATTAAAACAAATAATAAAACATTATTTTTTCAGATTCTTTATTATGTTTTAATTATATTATGGAAAAACTTGTAACAAAATATTTTGTTTTTAGTGCACTTAATCACTAATCAGACTTTTAGTCTCATAATAAACAAATTAACTTAAATTCTCACAAAATTCAATACTTATAGTAGAAAACACAACATTAGGAACTAAACTTATCAAAAAAACTAAAAAATATATTTTTTATTTTGTTTTTGGGTAGGCCTTATTTGTTAACAATGTTTTAATATGGCCTCCAAAGAAAACAACTTTATAAAGCAAATTAGGAACATAAATCAGTCATATTAAGTAAGAGAACATAAATCAGTCATAGTAAGTAAAAATAAATCTTAATTCTAAACATCACAATCGGGACACACAAAGGCATCTAAATCATTTTTTGTCAATCCAATGCAAGATTCGTGAAACCATTTATGACAGTTAATGCATGGTCTCATATCCTCCACTTTTTCTTCATGACATGCATGACAATACCAACGTTCTTCGTTCTTTTTGGATTTCTTTCCTGTTATGGTTTTCTTCTTTGTAGATTTATCGTTTAGTTTAATATTGCCTTTCTTTTTGGTTTATTTTCTTTCTGGTTGCACTTTTTTTGCTATTTTCTTTTTTGCAATAGGTTTTGCCACTTTCTTTTCTTCCTCTTTCTTGTTGAATAGATCTTTTGTCACTCTTTGACCTTTGTAGTTTAAAGCCTTCTTACGTGGCTGAGTTTTAACAGCTCCATAGTCTGGAGTTGGCATAAATTTCTGGAAATCTGTTTTTGTACTTAATTGAGATAAAGGGACGTCGTCTTCGTCTGATGAGTTTCGAGACATAAAGGCTTTTTTTCTCACAGTTTTCAAATTCTCCGCATTTATTCTCTCAATTATGTTTACTGGGCTTGTGTCCCGTACTTTTTCTATCTGAGGTAGCAAACTTCCGATCGGCAGGTCCATCTTCTGAGGTGGAGGGTTTAAGCTCAACGAGTCTCTTTCCTTGGGTTGAAGGCTTGCGATCGTCAGGTCCATCTTCTGAGGTGGGGGGTTTACGTTCAACGGGTGTCTTTCCTTGGGTTGAGGGCTTGCGATCGTCAGGTCCATCTTCTGAGGTGGGGGGTTTAAGTTCAACGGGTCTCTTTCCTTGGGTTGAGGTCTTGCGATCGTCAGGTCCATCTTCTGAGGAAGTGGACTTACGTTCAACGGGTCTCTTTCCTTGGGTTGAGGGCTTGCAATGGTCAACCCCATCTTCTGAGGTAGTGCGCTTAATTTTACAGTTTTCTGAGGAAATGTTTCAGAATGTGGTAGCAGATTTGGCTCCAGTGGGTTTGCATTAGAGTGCTGAGGCATGCTGATTGGGTCTGCTTCTGAACTGGAAGATGAATAAATTCTTAAACGTCGTGTTTCAATAGGCCTTATCAATTGGCTCATGATTTCAGTTTCAGAATCACTGTCTATTTCAGAATAACTGTCTATTTCAGAGTCACTATAATTCACAAGACGTCTACGATTCGTCTGCAAACCACTGGGCCCAGGAAGGTTTTTATAATTTTCTTGATCCGCAAATACTGACTTGTGGCTTGTGGGAGAGTAGGCTTGTAGTACTTGAAGATCAGGTGTATTGGGTGATGTAGGCAGGTTTTCTGACGATATTAAATTTTGGAGTTCTTGAAGTGTAGAAATTGGTGACGAAGTTCGGGAGTCATTAGAGTCTGCAGACGTTTCATTAGATTTTTCAGTTTCAGGACAAGTCGGGCGCTGAGTTAAGATAGACGGTGCAAAAGCTGTCTCCGGTATAACATTTTCATTCAGGGGGTAAAGACCCGTGGCTCTGAACCCGCTTGTTATATTTGCATTGGTCATACATTTTGACCATACCCTACTCAAAATTGTATTAAAATGTTTCTTTGTTATAGATTTTGCTCGATTTTCATACAGGAATTTCAACACTTCCTGATCCCAGTAAGTTTCAAATGGCTTAAAACACGATTTGTCCATGGGCTGCAGCTCGTGCGTTAGATGGCAGACAATACAAAACTATATCGTTTTTATCTGCTTCCTCTGCAATGCGAAAGTCTAAATGACTTTTTGCGCCGTCGAAAATTAGGAGACATTTGCCAAAAGCCTTGAATTTGGCCAAGTGTTGAATAAACAAAACAAATATATCTGTTGTCATGCTACCTTTTGGAGCCATGTGCACAACTGATCCTGCGGGTAGATTCTCGTCATACTCGGGTCTCTTCCTTTTGCCTTTGAAAAGAATCATAGGAGGTATTGGATTTCCTAAAGCATTTCCACATTCAACAATTGTAACATTTTCGCCTTGTTCAGCTACCTGCATGTGGACCCTTTTGGTACCTTTTTGGGCGACCACTGCCTGCTGGTGATGTAATGTTAGCCTACAACCCTTTTCATCCATGTTGTATATTCTTTCAGGATGGTCATGTAAATCGAGCTCATCGTACAGTTTCAGAATTTCTTTGAAATGATGAGCGACAATAGCTTTATTTAGTTTTTGGGCTCGAGCCGGGTTCAGAAATTGCGCTTTGCGTTTCGCCAGCTCCGGATGTCTTTTCAAAAATAGCCGTAACCACCCTTTCCCAGCTAGCCCCTTTTCTTCACTAAAATTGTGGGGTATTTGAATTTTTTTACAAAAAGCAAATGCCTGAATCCTAATCATTTTTGGCGTTAATGGTATACCAAGCTCTGAAAATTTTATTATTCGCCTGACAAAATCTTTTTCTTGGTCCGTAGTGAGTATTGTATGCCTTCCTAGTCGTTTGGTAACTATCCCATTTGCTACATGAGTTCTGAGAGTTCTCCTTGGAATACCATAATGAGCCGCTGCTTTATAAGAAGACAAACCATTACGAATAGACTCAACAGCCGCTGCTAAGTTGTCTTCAGACCAGGTGGCGCGTTTTGGTTTTGAGAGAGCCATTGTAGTAAATTAGAAGAATCTGAAATGAAATTACGGAACTATTTTATTACTTATTAGTTTAAAAAAATACAGCTGTTTCATATAAGTAAAACATATTATTCAGTCGCGATTTCAGAGTTGGACCTATACTGAGTTGTTCAGTTTGATGGTCTGAGCGGCTGTGAAAATTTGGCTAATGGTTTCAAAATAACACCTTTATTTTATCTAAATCAGGTGAATATGCCATAAAACCTCACCATTTAATTGCCAAAACTATGAAATAAACTTGAGATTGCTTATGAGCTACAGTATCACTATTAAGGCCTAAGATCACAATTAAGGCCTACCCGATTATAAATAAAGCCTAGGCCATATTTGTGATCGCACCCTTTTTTTAGTTATATGATCTTAAAAAACAAAGCTAAAGCTTAAAATCCACTTTCGTAGCATAAAAAAACGGTCAAAAGGTTATTGAATAGGAATTTTAAGAAACAGGAACTAAAATAATAAGATTTTATTAAAAAAACTTACCATGAAGACGCAATTTTCTTATAACGAGGCGCGTAAACAGCCTGTCCGTGCGATGACCGCGTCCCGACTGGCATCGGAGCGGGGTGCGGGTGTGCCCGCGCTTTCGGGCAGGTTATGGAGTTCGTATGTGTGTGTGCGCAAGGTCTCTTTTAGTTCAACGTAATTTATCTATGTTTTCTGGCGTGTAGGCTATATTTGTGCATAGGCTTTATTTGTATCAAGTACCTTAGTTAATATTGAATGAAACCAACACACAAAAATCGGTGACTTTTAGACCTTTCATTTTAATTAAACACATTTTTTAAAACTTATTTGAAAATGATTAAAAGAAATAAAAACATGTAAAAATCAAGAATTGGGCGTTCGGTTTCAACGTAACAGCCGCGTTGAAGCCCGCATTGATTTGAACTTAAAATTAATAGACTTACGTTCGATATTATTGAAACACGTATCAACCTGCTCGGATTGAGTGATCTTAGCGCCTTAAGTACCATAGCTTTGTCTTAGCCAACATACACACGTTAACTTTGCCTAGGGATATACTTTTAATGCTAAACATGATATTTTTAGGAAAACAAAAAAAAATACTTGGGACATGTGTAGGGTAGAAACTTTCGAGATGAGCAATTTCTTATAAATTAATTTAGTTTTAAGTGGTTTTTTTGTGAAACCGCGCGGAAAATGAAAATTGTGATTTTGATATTTCATAGAAGGATGGCACAGATTGTATGAAATTAGTAGATCCCATGTTTATAAGAACTGAGAAGGTACTCGAAAATATAGCACTTGCCCATCTTGAAAGATTTTATACCCTGTACTGCACATGTACCAAGTAATTTTTAATAGTTTTTAACCGACTTCAAAAAAGGAGGAGGTTTCTCAATTCAACCGTATATTTTTTTTAATGTGTATTCGCGGATAACTTCGTCGTTTATGAATCGATTTTGATGATTCTTTTTTTGTTGGAAAGAAGATATCCCAAGGGTGGTAACAAGATAAGGAAATCAGGATTTGATGATGGCATCCCAGAGAAATCGAGGGGAACCTTAGTTTCCTGTTTGATGTCGGTTATTTTTTGTTTAAAATTATTCAAGAAATTATGTTTTGCATAAAAAAAAATATTCCAGGCACTGTTGATCAGTTCATATATAAATCAAAACTTACACTAGCATGCCTTTTTTAGCTGAAAAGCAGGAAATGGAGCTAGTCATGACACTGAACAACTCTTTCCAAGGAACTAGCCATTTGGAGCAAAAGGTATGTAATAAAATAAAATACCAAAGAAAATCCACCAATTGCAAAATAGACAATCAGAATTATTTATATTAAATTAATAATAATGAAATGATTTGATTAAATAAAATGATGACATTCTACAGTTTTGTTGGTGTATTATTGGCTTTCATTTACTCTTCATATTGAAAAACTTTAATTTTATGATTTTTCAGAAATCGCAAAAAAAACTTGTCTCTTCATACAAATCAATCAGCTGATCGACTACTTTTGTGAGTTTTTGCATGGAGGATCCTTTTTTTTAATAATTGACTATGGGTTCCTTGGGGAAAGTTCTACAGACTGTGCGATAAGCAAAACCCCCAGTTAACGGGTCCTACACCATTTTTTATATCTTGTATGTATAACTGTATAAAAAGCGTCGGTGGCTCAACCGGTAACGACTCGGTACATCTAACCAGAGGTACCGGGTTCAAATCTGGACGGCCAATGTACCAATGAGTTTTTCAAAAACTTACGTACATACTTACCGATTGCTTTAACGGTGAAGGAAAACATCGTGAGGAAACCTGCACACGCCTGCGAAGAAACTCGAAGGTTGTGTGTGAAGTCGACCAACCCGCACTGGGCCCGCGTGGTCGACTAAGGCCTAATCGCCTTGATTCAGGGTAGGCTCGAGCCCCTCGGTGGGGACGTATATGAGCTGTAATGATGATGTATAACTGTAAGCTTTTATCGTAGAAGATATTTCACTCACGGAACAACACAGAGTTTTACAACTAGTATCTCATTTGTGGTTTTAAGTATTTTAGCTCACTTTGTAGAGGCGTATTTACCATATGTCCAGGGGGGCACTTGGCCCGGGGCGGCAAGAGGCGAGGGGCGGCCGGAGGCCGACCTTTTTCTGTTGTTCTTTCGCCAGTCGTAGTAGAAAAAATTAGAGCAAAATTTGAATTAGGTAGTCGATAATTAGCCTTAGATTTTCTTTGACACGTAAAAGGAAAAACGAACTTTCAATTTCGTATAAACATCACTAGGATAAAGTAAAACAATGAGTATTGTGATAATAACAAGCAATTATAGGTATAAACATTTATTTTTGTTTTCAATTAAAAGTTTTATTCATGTGAATCATTTTTGTTTTCTTATTTTAGGGAGCCGTTTGGTTCACCAAAAAATAATAAAACTAGCCAAGTGCGAGTCGGACTAGCGGTAATAATGGTGACGAACCACTACGAACATGCAAACAGAAGGTTACAGTAAGGTGACGTTTATCGTGTGGCAGTATGGAACCCTTATTAGCGCGCAACTCCGACTCGCACTTGCCGGTTTTTTGTCATTTAGAGGGGGTTTTTTTGTGCCCGGGGCGCCAGGTTCTTAAATACGCCTCTGCTTTGTACAGACGCCAGCACATCAAGCTAAACACTAGTAGTGCGATTCTGATCCATACGCATTCGGCATAAGAACAGTACAAAGTCCAAAGTGTGTAGCTTGATGTGCTGGCCTGTGTACATTCATGATCTAACTCAGTTTCTATCTACTGAGCGCATGGATGGAGTCGAGTCGGAATAGTTATCTAATAAGCATCTATGAGTTTGAGATGATGTTGAGCGAGGCGAAGCTTTCACTTCAAATTTACCGGCCATATTGTAATACACTTTCACTGTAATCCCGTCATCTTTTTGTATGAAATCATTGAATCTATGCGGGATGCCACGACGAATATATTCAATCAGAATATGTTCAATCAGAGTAACTATGTAGGTGCTTGATGTGACGCAATATCCGTCTCGACATTTTGGAAATTCAAACAACAATAGGTATTCATATCTGTGTCGACTGTCAACAAGACAAAGTTTATTGATTTTGCACGAAGAAGTTATCTTTATGTTAGGGATAACTTTAAGAATCCATTAAAAATTAAAAATCCGACTGCGTAAAAACTTTACCCCTCTTTTTGGCCAGTTGGTCAAAATTGTATCCTGTGTCACTCACGGGATCAAGACGATTCTAACGATACCTCTTACGTTAAAATCCTTCAAGCCGTTCAGGCTGTAGCAGGGAACATATAAATCTAGATACATACATACGCTCGAAAAACATAACCCTCCCTCTGAGGCAGTCGGATAAAAATCAATGCGGGATGCTATGCTGTTGGGGCTGCCGCGATTCTGCAGTGCATCGTCGATGTTTGCTGAAGCACATATTGATGACTTTTTTGCAATTATGAGGAAAAGGGTTGCCTCCTTGATGCATCGTGTACGCGGCAGCGCCAACAGTCTCCTATCTATTGTTGGGGACAGGATCGATAGCCCTATAGTAAGGCACTGGGTAACTATCCATCTTGCTCCAAAACGTAAGCTTTGAATTTTTTTTTTGCTTCAGTGTTACTGACCTTTAATTTGTGTGTTTTTTTACTAACCCATGTAACTATGAATTTCTTATAATTTGAAATAAAAATTATCCTATTCTATTCTGAGAAGGTACGTTCAGAGTAGGTAAGTATTTAAGTACCTAGGTGCTTGATGTGACGCAACATCCGTCGCGTCATTTTGGAAATTCAAACAACAATAGGTACTCATACTGTATCTGTGTCAACTGTCGACTAGACACAGTTTGTTGATTTTGCACGGAGAAGTTATCTTTACGGAACGAGCTGGACAAAAAGTAACTTACCTATTACAACAACCAGCACATACATTGATTAATGATGAATTTCATACGTATTATACAATGTGTTTAGAAATCCTATTTTATGCAAATTCATTGCAAATGATTATTAAAATTGTTACCTTAGCATGGAATGATTTGCCAAAACACTATTACATAGGATTAATCAAGTTATAAGTACATATACAGTGTATACAGGGGATAAAAAAGTGGCAACTTTACCTACCTCAACGAGGTAAAGTGGTCAGTTTTCCTGCTCTCGTCTTTTATCTTATTATGAGTTTTTGTTAATAACAACTGATATTATGATATTATGCCATACAACGCGGCAACGCTGCGAGCGTTATGGGCACCTTTGCGCCGGGCACGCTCAGGGGTGGGTTATTTTATTTTTAGACATTTTATAATTTGTATGATGGACAACTGTAATTTACATGAATAAGAACAGCTTTTATCTGATCCTTACACGACTTAACAACGTTGGTACAAATATTATCATAACCTACAGAATTGGTTGTGTTTAGGGACATTACAATTGTACTTACACAATTTTCATCAATGGGAGATAGAAAGATTGAGTTGGTTTGTAAATATTTATTACAGATGAGTTTTGTTTTAAAATTAGTTTTATTTGTTAAATTAATATATAATCATTAAATGCTTCAGCTATTTGAGCGGGAATAGATATAGTATTACCATTATTTTTAATCATGTCAATATCTTGGTCGATGTTTGATTTTCCTGTCTCACTATTTATTACTTCCCATGTAGATTTACAAAGGTTCTTACTAATTACTGCATAGTTTTAGAAAATAATGACAATCGTCCCTAAGTTGGCCACTTTATAGCGCCTTCCCCTACAATTTCCTTTTTTTTAAATTGGTAAGCCCTTGTTGGCATCATCTCACCTGATGGTAAGTGACGATGATGCCGAAGATGGAAGCGGGCTTACCAAGATTCCCCAAAGCAATGGAGAACTGGCTATCTTATCTTCAAGCCGGAACACATCAATGACTCTGATGTTTGGCGGCAAGACTTAGATAAGATGGTGGTAGCTAGCCAGGCGGGGTTAGAAAATGCCCTACCACCAACCAAACCGAGTCTTACAAGTTTTCCCCTCATGGAATAGAACCCACGATCTCTTGGTGTGAAGCGAATGGGCTAACCATTACGCCACGGAGGCGGTCCTTGATCGTTATTAGTTGCATAATTAGAGGTGCAATTTGCATCCCATTTATACGTACTTACCTTGATGTTCCAAAGTTTTCACCACATGTATCTAAAGCTATACAAACCTATGATCGATAAACAAAACAGCTACTTTTAGCCAAACATCAATTTGCATAAAATGTGTGTATTTTGGTCCTATTGTGTTTAGAGACATAGTGGCATTTTGTGGACACAGAGATGATTTATGTGTAGGTACGTAGGTACACAAAGAACAATTAAGTATGCATATGACGAACCACTAAATAACTACAAACAAAGTGTAGATAAAAAAACAAACTTTCAATTGTCCCGAAAAGGGTTCCGTAACAGTATTTTATAAATCCATTAAAGAATAATATATGAATGTGTGAAAATATAAATCTATGTTTTTCATGAATAAGATGATTATGAAAAAGTGATATTGGTTTTGAAAGAATTTTAAAATAAGCTCATTTCGAAAAACCTGAAAACTTTTAAGTGCAAGCTTTTATTTGTAAGTTTTTATGTTTAGTGTGCAAAAGCTGGGCTGAGAGGTAGGTACATTATTTTCCCATGAGTAGATTAAAAACAATAGACGATCTTGGGACCTGGATTCCAGCTTCTTAGTTCATCATCAGCTCTACTTCAAAATGCCAAAATGATACCGGAAATACGGGTTCATACCAAATTTCAGCTCAAAAATCGATCGTAAGATTTGAAGACTTATACATACAAACATTGCAAGTTAACTAACAGATTATAAAAATAATTGAATGAATTCTCGGATAAGAAAATCCTTATGGCGCTACATCATGAATACGCTTTTTGCGTGCACCAATAAAAAATCGAATATGTAGTGAAAAATCTGCCGAAACTTGCTTGACACAAGTAGATACTAATGATTCACTGTGTTTGGAGTATTTTTGTAATCAGAACCTGGGCGACCTAGCATTCTCCTAGGCATGTAAACAAAAAATATATTTTTATGTAAAAACTGATGTTCTCAGAAATAACACCTATACCTACACCCCCCATACTTACACGATATACTGATATACCACTACTTACTGTATTATCGTTTAACTGTGTTTTTGGTAATGAAATAAAAATGTATTTATTTATTTTATTTATATCTAAAGACTGTAAAACATAACCTAAATACAAAATTTCATCTAAATCGTTAAAGCCGTTTCCGTGAAACCAATTCTATATACTTTATATATATCATTATTCTTTATTATGCGATAATACTACCTTTGAAGTACTTTGCACCTTACGTACACTTATTAATCGTAAGTCTTGTGTTGTAATTTGGCATGCAGTAAAGTTTTTTTTATTCTTCTGTACGTGTAGAGTAGATGTCACTAAACTCCTTCTAAACGGCTGGATCGATTTTGATGTTAATTTTGTGTGTTATGTTTTCTGGATGGTTCAGATTAACCTTTGGATCCGGTGGATTGCACTACGATCGGGTTCTAGGACTTTTTTAAAAAAAGATTTTAGTAGCAGGCAAGCCAACGTTCGGGCAGGACAATACCGTATATGTTTAAAATAATAAATGATAATAACACTTAAGTACCCAAAAAAAAGTAAGTGTGTGGTTTTATAAAACCACGGTAAAAATGAAACTTTACAGAGGACGAAACGATCATACCGTCAGACGAAAGCGACCGTCACGCGACATGCAACACACAGACGAAAAAAATTGAGACAATGTAATAAAAGTTTCACTTTAAAAATGCTTACAAAGTAATAAGATGAAAATTCATTGAAGGGGTTTTTCTTATTTTACGCAAAACTCCAGGCTTCTTGTAGGCATTTACAAAAGATACATTGTTTGATTGTAAACACTCGCGAAGATTTATACAAAACGTTTGTTTGTGCGTCTTCTCATTAGCATTGTGTTTTAATGATCAAGAGAAGTATAAAAGAAGGTAGGCGTTACTTGTTTTTATGAATCACTCAGTACCTACTTATAATGTCTTAAAAATAATCTACGCGTTGAGGATAATAGGTAATTAGGTACTAGGTAAGCAGGTTTCGAGTCCGCAATTACCGTAGATTCAAAATTCAAACTAACTTAACAAAAAATACAGGCTAAGCGAAAATTTAAATTAGTAACAATCATTTTTAAAATAACAGAGATTTAGTGAACTGACGGCACGTACATCCTGTGCCTATCTCAATATTGGTTATTGAGAAGGAAACAATAAAAACAGGATTACTTATGAGGAAACGCGGTCTAAAGAATAGGTATTTGAATAAAATGATGCTGTCTCCCTCCCCCAAACATCTCCGTATACAGCAAGAAAGGAAGAACTGCAGCGCAGACAGCGCAGAAAACAGCATTTCGTAGTCAGCCATTTCCTTCTCCAAAACTTGAGCAATTATTAAACCCTTTATCAAAAATAATTGAAAAACGCTCTACTTATGCCTCCATGTTTCCATTTTAGTGTTAATATGCGTATTTTTTTGTGTGGGGGTCTGAAAACGACGTTTCAATTGGGTTTTTTTTTCAGTTTTTGAAAGCTCCTACTTCCTATTATAATTAGAATATGGAAAAACCAAAACATAGTAGGGGCATGGCCATGGTGGATATAGGTTTAATGTAAAAAATATTTTTGCTCTATTATCATTATCCAAGTAGGAAACAGGGGATTACGTTTTTATGGAAAAAATGGCGCCCGCGTTTCCTCATATGGCATTTAGGCAAATCTAAAGAGCGCGTCGTCGGTGGCGTATCGGCTAGTGCGCCGCGTGGTTCTAGTCCTGCCATGTATTAATGTGTTTTCGAATTTCAATTTTATGTGCACGTTTAACCGATGCAAGAGCATCGGAAAGAACGGTGAAGGAAAACTTTGGGAGGAAACCTGCACACGCCTGACAAGAAACTCGAAGATTATGTGTGAAATCGACTAACTCGCACTGGGCCCGAGTGGTCGATCTAAGGCCCGATCGCTCTAATTCAGGGTAGGCTCGACCCCCTCGGTGGGTTAACAACTTAACCGGTTTTAGTGATACTTATTTGGCACAATGATCTTATATCATGAGGAAACATTCCAATTATTTTATCCCGGATAAGCGTAGGGTTTCCACAGGAAAACAAGTACTTAAACTGTATTTCTGGGATCGCTCAATAGTTTAAGATGCCTTTGATCTCAGAAAATAGAAGGGTTCCCAAGGGAATCGAAAGAACCCGTTGTTTTTCCTTCCATTAGGCGAGTCAAGTATCGTAGGTATCTCTGGAACTGCATTTTGGACATTCTAAAAGTCCTTTGAGTTTTAGAATGCCTAATAATTAACATCGATATCTTGAGATAAGTTACGACAGGGTATCAGAAATAAAGTGTTAACTGAGGGAACCCAACCTCCAGCTACATAAAATCGCTGGAATATGATAAAAACGATAAACAAGCGGGCGATGCCGCGGGAAAAAACTAGTAGAAAATAATAGGGGTTGAAGTATGAATTGCAGATTTAGTTTTTGAAGTTCAATGCCAATAATTATTTTAATTAGGTAATTGTTTATTTTATTGACCTTATTTTTAAAACTACTTATACGGTATTTAATTAGTAACTAGTGGCATGTCTTTCATGTTTCAATCCCCTGAGCTATGTCTATTGAATGGAACAAAGGCGTTTTCTTAGTGGTCAGAAGGGCAAATTTTTAGACCAGTTAATTTTCTTAAATTTTCCTGAAAGTGACGAAATCTTATGCGGGGTATTCCCTAATATGACATTAGTAACGAAGAAACTGCTGCGATAACTCTTGAGCTTTATAATTAAAAATGTGTATTTTTTGCCTAAATAAAGGCGATTTTTTCAGGTGAAAAAACTCGACTTAAATATGCCCATTGTTAAGATATTTTGAGAGCACGGTGGCTTCAACCCCATTACCTTTTACCACCATTTCATTTCTAATAGTCTAATGCTATTTTTGTTTATTATTCGAACCTAGCAAAATTTCCCTAGTTCTTTTGATTTTCAAATCGGGAGTATAGTTCTTTAGTAGGTACTCCCACCCAACTCTTTGGCATAGTTGCGTGCGTTTTTTTTTTGCATGCAGCCTCAAAAACAAAGAGAATAAATACATTAGCCAAAAGATCCAGGTAGGTATTAATTTTCATTTGTCTACTTATGGAGGCTCGTGTTTCCATACAAACTTAAACTACATGCCGGAATGAATCCAAACTTTGCAAGACACATATCGGTTTTTGTAATTAGTTTTCGATGTACTAAATATAAAACGGAAAAATTAAGAGCAGTTTCAAACTTTCAATACAGAACTAATTTAAGCCTTCGTTTATTTATGTTAAAATTTACTACGATTAAACTAATTAAAAACATCGATGTGTCTACTCAATATATTTGCAAAGTTTGGATTAATTCCGGCATGTAGTTTTATGGAAACGTTTGTATGGAAACTCGAGCCTCCTGGGGACCCGTACTCTCTTTTTTAACTTTCACTGTTTTTGTTTTGCCCAAATTACGAACTAAGATGAAGTGGTTACAAAGTTATTTATTACTACAGCATACCTAGGTGGGTGAAAGGCATTTGATCAAGCTACTGGTAAGTAAAGCAGAGCAAAGAGATAATAATAGACACTGATCGTTTTTACAAGCTTTATATTAGCTTGCTTTGTTTTTAGTTTGGGAAAAAACCTTGGAAGCTAAATTACAACTACTTTCCGGTTTTTGATTGAGCAGAAATTATGCATACACGTTAAGTTTCGAGTTTAATACTAAGGTAAGTCATTGTAAATCCAATATGGGGGAGTTCCGGAGTTGGCGGACTAGTTATTTTTCATGCACCTATGATGTGGGTTTGCTGAGAAAAATATATAATAATTAAAATTCTTTATAAATTAAAGCATGTACCATGTATGGCCCTAATTAAGGGTAAGCTTGAGCCCCTCGATGGGGACGTATATGAGCTGATATGATGAAAAAGTTTTAAGGTTTTTCGAAAACTATGAATTTATCTTCTTATTAATTACTGCCGTATCTTCATAGGGTGGGTGTTTTAGGCAAAAAAAATGATATTGCTGATGTCAATTGTTTTTGGTACTAATGAACTGTATCTAAAATCTATAATATGAAAAGGAAAAGGTGACTGATTGGTACAGCTGAAACCGCTGAACGGTTTTCGCTGAAATTTGAAATACAGATAGAAATTAGGACGTAGAAATCCGCTAAGAAAGTATTTTGGGAAATTCCCACGGGAACGGCAAAAAACGGGTTCTGCGCGGGCGACGCTGCGAGCACCCACAAGTATATCATATTATTAAATAAAAATAAATTGCCGCATGTATGAAAGATCATCACTTGAGAAAGGGTCGACCAATTTGGCTGTCCTTTTTTTTGTCGTCAAGACAAGGTTTTCATCGCATTCTCAATATCCAAGGGGCGAAGCCCCGGGGAACAGCTATTTTAAGTTACGAAAGATAAGAGCGTCGGTGGCGTAACGGCTATGGCCGCCGCCTCCTGTCTGCGAGGTCGTGGTTCCAATCCCACCACGTACCAATATGATTTCGAATTTAGATTTCATATGTACGTTTACCCGACGCTCTTACGGTAAAGGAAAAACATCGTGAGGAAACCTTGCACACGCCTGCGAAGAAACTCGCAGGTGAAGTCGACCAACCCGCACTGGGCCCGCGTGGTCGACTAAGGCCCGATCGCCCTAATTCAGGGTAGGCTCGACCGGTGGGGACGTATATTATGAGCTGATATGATGATGACGTAGATAAGCACTTTTCATTCTCTCAGCAAATAACGTAAATCTATCTATTCATCTCGTGAGAGTGAAGCGAGGCGAGTTTTATTGGATTTGGAAGTGAAAACTTCTTTAGGCGCATTGGGCGTTTTTGGTATGGGAAAAAACCATTAAACTCGCGACCCTGTAACGTAACGTAACCGACACCGTACCAGGTACACTCGCAGGGTCAAAACTTTGTCAACCTTGTCGTTCGCCAGAAACACTCGGAGGGTCAAAACTTATAAAACTGTAAAAAGTTTTTACTTCTGTCGGCCCTCCCGGAGTAGTTAGGTTTTTCAAAATCAAAATTGCTTATTTTTTATATTTGGAACCTCCTCCTTGAACTGAATGCCCAGGTAGCCAGGACAGTATCTTTTTGGATCCTCTGACTCCTCGAAGGACGTAGGGGTTTAACTAATGCTGATAAATAACTCGGGGAATATTCAAATTTTTTAGCCTTTCGACTGACAGACGTTGAGGAGTTGGGCTCTATTAAATGGTATGGTATTATATGCTGCTGTCTAGCTGCCCGGCGAACTTCGTACCAGTACCTTACACTACACTACATTAACCTACCCTTCCCTACCCTACACTACACTTCACTACACTACACTACCCTACCCCACCCTACCCTATCCTACCCTACCCTACCCTACATAAGAACCTTCTCCTGACAATAACTAACTTAACAAAAAAAGAATTAGCCTTTCTCGAGTCTTGCGTTTAGCAACACATTTAGCGATTCATTTTTATTTATATAGATTGGCAAGCCCTTGGCACCGCCACCATCTCACCTGATGTAAGCGACTGGGGAACTCGCTATCTTAACTTCAACACGTAACACATCGATGTTATTAGCATTGATGTTTGGCGGCAAGACTTAGACAAAATGGTGGTGGCTAGCCAGGTGGGTTTAAAAAAATACCCTTCCATTCAAGCTAAACCAAGTCTTACAAAGTTAGACTTTGCCGGGAACCGAACTCGCGACCTCCTGATGTAAAGCTAATGAACTGACGCCACGGACGAGTAGGTGGTGAAGTTGAAAAATTATATGAAACCCGGGCAAAACTGACTGCCTATGATCTAATCCCTTTTCGATCTTGACCTAACTTACCGTCAAGAGGAGGCAGCTGCTCACCCTTGTTCCCCCCACTGGCGACGCCCATGACGTTGATTGATTAATATTAAATTATGAAACAAACACCTCCCTGTCTCTCAGTTTCTCTGCGTGATCGAATATGTAACGAGAAGATCCGTAAGAGAACCAAAGTAACCGACATATCTCTCATAATTGCTAACCTTAAGTGGCAGTGGGCGGGGCACATAGCTCGTAGATCAGATGGTCGTTGGGGCAGTAAAGTTCTCGAGTAGCGACCGGAAACGTAGCGAAAGCAGGCCTCCCACTTGGTGGACCAATGACCAGGTGAAGGTCGCGGTAAGCCGCTGGATGCGTTTAGCGCAGGACCATTCGTCGTGGAAATCCTTGGGGGAGGCCTTTGTCCAGCAGTGGACGTCTTTCGGCAGATATGATGATGATGATGATGGTGATGAACCGAACCAAGTAACTATAGCATCTCATCTGTGACCAAACTTGGTTTGTATGGAGCCTGCTAAGGATACACTGCCAGATGGTCGGTATTCGTCTGGATTGTCCCGATATTTCATGTGATGTTGTCCCGACAAATACAGCATCTTGTAAAGTTTACCGCGCGAAATATCAAATTGAAAAAGGTACCTATGTACTCAAAACAGTTGAAAGGGTTTTTTATAGTCGGACTTTTAATTAGATGCAGTAAATGACGTTTTTATTATTTATTTATTTAAAACCATAGGTACAATGTTAAACATTTAATTACGTCATCCTATCCTAATTACAATAAAGTTCAGTTCAGACAGAGTCACCACAGAGAGAAAAAAAACACATGGTTGTGCACAGGTCATAGATAGTAAGGAGCCTGATTTTTTGACGTGGCTGATCTAAGACTGCCTTCTATCGGTTTTTTACAGTCGCACTTTTAATTAGATGCAGTAAATGACGTTTTTTTAAATTTATTTATTTCAAACCATAGGTACAATGTTAAACACTGGGTTATTATGATACAAGGGTTTTAAAAAGGTCAATAACAAACGAGTGACGTTTGTGAACCCGAGTCGCAGGCGAGGGTTTACCGTCGTCACGAGTTTTTTATTTCCTTTTAAACCATGTATCATACGAAGTTTTTCAATACAGTTGTGAGAAAATAGATAAAATAAAAAAACGACCGTGACAGAAAAACTAAATACATGGCAATCAAATCAGCAACCAAAGTTCATTTTACGCGACGTGTGGCTTATTTTAAATGTTAGGGGAGTAATCTCACTTTGTTTTTTCTTATACATACACATAAGTATATTTTTTATTACATATGTATTATCAATTTATAATTTTATTAGTTTTCACAACTAAAACATCTCAATTCAGTTCTACAAAAATTGCGCCATATTTATTTATATTTTTTTTTTATATTTTTTTTTTATATTTATACACGTACGCATGCGTAAGTTTTTTTTATTATCATAAATAGACTACATTATGGCTTGGGATACTAAACCTCTTTGGAAAAGATGACATATTCCTTGGTGTAATCGGTTTCACTTCATTCATATTTTTTTCTTTTTTCTTCACAAATATATAACCCCAAGAAAATCTAAACAGCCAGCGTTATGTACTAACCTCACGGAGGAACTACCTATCTCTTTT
This sequence comes from Coleophora flavipennella, assembly GCA_947284805.1. Classification (NCBI taxonomy): domain Eukaryota; kingdom Metazoa; phylum Arthropoda; class Insecta; order Lepidoptera; family Coleophoridae; genus Coleophora; species Coleophora flavipennella. The sequence continues at coordinate 5,039,424 of OX369263.1, read as the reverse complement.
AAGATTCTCCTTTCAAAAGTCTTAAAGAAGATTATGTATCTTTGGTTATTATATTTTTTATTTGCTAGAAATGTCTCGTTCCTCCGAGCTAGAAATTAAAAAAAGTGGTAAAGTAAAAGCACGTGTGCGGTAAAATCAATTTTGCGCACACTTGACTGGCATATAAACGATCACTTTTCGAGCAACTGTACTGAAAAGAAAAAAAACAGATGGTTGTGCACAGGTCATAGATAGTAAGTAGCCTGATTTTTTGACGTGGCTGTTCTAAGCCTGCCTGCTAGCGGTTCTATATAAGGGCTCCATTGAAGCTTTGAATCTACAGTTAATCCTAAAGACACGCTTTTATTTACAAATTCTAGTATATTACCAGCTAGGGATACATTGTTGTTTACTTCTATAATATTAGGTACCTAATGTGAATTTAATACATTTGTTTTTTTTTGCGTTTAAGGCTAAGTTATTTACATTAAACCAATTGTATAATTTTGAAAGAGTGTCGTTTATTTCTTCAGTCATATCGGTTTTTCTGTCAACCTTAAAAACTGGTGATGTATCATCCGCAAACAATACAATTTTCGACAGTGATTCAACCATGAATGGTAGATCATTAATATAAACTGAAAAAGAAAAGGTCCTAAAAGAAAACCTTGAAGCACACCCATCCTTACCCAAGAACCCATTGATTTCGTACCATTTATTTGTACTTTTTGTATCCTATTTACTATGTACGAAGTACGAAAAGATCTAGAGCCTTATTTTTAACACATCTAATTAAAAGCCCGATTTTGTCTGTTAAATATCTTGTATACCAGAGAGAGAAATCGTATGGAGCCGAGTTGTCAATTAGATTAAACTTTGATATAACCGTTTGGATTTTAAAACTTTTCTAAATAGGTACTTCTCAAGGTTAAAAATTGGTAAATTCAGTGAGATCGAATACCAGAAACATATGGCAACGTTATATTATAACTTCAGGAATAAATAAAACAAAAAAAACCCAACTGCATAAAAACTTAACCCCTCTTTTTTAGCCAGTCGGGTAAAAATGTATCCTACGTCATGCATGTTACTCAGGAGATCAAGACGAATCCAACGACGCCTCGCACTCCAAAATCCATCAAGCCTATGCTACAGAGCGCGCCAAAGAAATAAACAAATACACATACATACATACATACACTCAAAAAACATAACCCTCCTTCTGGCGCAGTCTGGTAAAAAACAAATGTATGTTAGTTATAAGTTCCTTACGTACCTATTTTATATAATACTAGCGACCCTCCCCGGCTTCGCACGGATTCAATGTAGATACTATATATGGGACAGTGTGGAGTGATTAATAATTTTATGATTAGTCTATACTACAGGATATCTTTGTATACAATGTTACCGCCGACCGCTGCCGACCGGGGCATAACGTACGGCCCGCCAGCCGCTGTGCCTCCGCATTTTTAAATCTCTGCTTCTAAGATAATTATCCATTTAATTTTTAATTAAAGTTTTGATCTACATGAAATGTAAAACGTATGTAATGTATTTAATTGGATAAAGAATACTGTATTGTATAAAATATCTCGGTAAATAACACATATTTTAATTTTAAAGATAAAAATGGTTACTGTGGGTTATCCTTAGGAGATAAATATATGCCATTGCGGACTTTTTATCGATGTTTTTAAGATATACTATTCCGTAGTACATTAATTTGATCCATCTCTTAAGGTGTAGCCAGCGTTTGCGATTTAAGCGCACAAAAATATGTTTGTCAAGACATTACATTACAAATCTTAGAATTTTTGGCTTTTCTGTACTATAATATTTATGTATTATACATATGAACCTTCCTCTTGGATCACTCTATGTATTGCTGAAAACTGCATTAAAATCGGTTCAGTAGTTTAAAAGATCTAGGCGAACAGACAGCGGAAGCGCCTTAATATTATACTATGTAAAGAAAAGAAGTAGAAAATATTACATATCTTTGAATTTTTCAGTTTTTCTGTACCATAATATATACGTATATTATACATATAAACCTTCCCCTTTAATCACTCTATCTATTGCTGCAAACTGCATTAAAATCACTTGAGTACTTCAAAAGATCTAAGGGAACAGACAGTGGAAGCGACTTCATTTTATACTATGTAAAGAAGATGATATACCTTAATGAGCCAAAAAGTTGTTATTTTGTCTTTATTTAAATTTTAATGATAAAAATTAACATTTTGTAATATTAATTTGTCCCGCCAATATTCCTAAATCCCGAATTTGAAATTTTTCCCGATATTTTGATCCTACCATCTGACAAGCCCAGGGACATATGCCGCCGCCCGATAAACGTATAATAGCAATATACTCGTATACATAAATACAATAGCAAATAGCGATAGCGTGCGTGCATTTTCTTGAAACACTATGTTATTAGCTTTTTAGCCCGGGCCTCGACCTCTCCTTCAACTTTATTTAGGTTGTTGGCCCAAATGAATGACGTCTTAGAAACAACAATAATAATTATATTTTTCACTTACACTTCGAAAACAAAGATAAAACCCATTTGTTTCTTCAAGTTACCTTTGAGTAGTTATTTATTACGACACTTTGAACCTCAGATCAAAAATAAAAGTCAGATGTAGGTAGAGGCTCGAGTTTCCACAGAAACGTAGTTCTGTTTTAATACAAAACTACATGCCGGTTTGAATTCAAACTTTGCGAATATATTGAGTCGACACAAGTTAGTTATGTTTGTAGTTAGTTTTCCTCGTAGTGAATTCAAAGATAACAAAACGAAAGCTTAAATTAGTTTTGTACTGAAAGTTTGTAACTGCTCTTATTTTTTTCCGTTTTATATTAGTACATCGAAAACTAATTACAAACATTGATATGTGTCTACTCAATATATTCGCATAGTTTGGATTCAATCCGGCATGTAGTTTTGTATTAAAGCGGAACTATACGTTTGTATGGAAACTCGAGCCCCCTGGGGAGCTATAAAAACGGGGTATAAAAAACTCTGCTCCAATCACGATGGAGCAGAGTTTTGCTTACAGTCACGCGTTGGCAGACTTAACGTTAACATGCCGAAATGTGCTGTGACGTGTCTCAAATGCACCTGTCTCAATTACAGTGAAGGATAGGACCTATCACGTGTCGAAAAATTATTCTAGGTCACCACTTAAGGTAAAGATGCATACGTAGATATTTTTTTTATTTTTTTTTTATTTACAATTGGTAAACCCTTGACAACGTCTCACCTGGTGGTAAGTGACGATGTTGCCGAAGATGGAAGCGGGCTTACCAAGATTCCCCAACGCAATGGGGAGCTGGCTATCTTATCTTCATGCCGAAACACACCAATGATATCAACATTGATATTTGGCGGCAAGACTTAGATAAGATGGTGGTAGCTAGCCAGGCGGGCTTAGAAAATGCCCTACCACCAACCAAACCGAGTCTTACAATTGACCCCGCCGGGAATCGAACCCGCGACCTCCTGTGTTAAGCCAGTGAACTTTGCCTCTGAGCTACGGAGGCGGTTAAATAGAACAAGAGTCTTTTTGTTATGATTGTTGTATGAATATCAATATCTATATTATTCTGTATCTGAGTTTTGAACAGTGTTTGTTAGTATGTATACTACAACAAAAACCCATTAAAAACAATTCGATGTAAAGTTAAGTAGATGCAGCCTATGCCTCGCGTCCCGTAGTCGCAATATCGAGCCAGACACAACAGATAATAAACAAAAGATGTTTAACTGCGATATTGGAGCAGTGCATATTCAATATTCATACCTTTAATAGGTAACTTATTTTTTTATCTACAATTTTTTCTGATATTCATTCTGCATTTTAGAGACGATTCTAAATCACCCCTTAAATAGTTACTCGTGATTTTTGGCACCCTACATAAATTTACCTTCATTGTTTCAGATACTAGACTCCACAAAATGATGTAACAAGTCTCAGTAACAATACATAAATTGATAAAGAAAAACAAAAGGTAGCAGACGCTTAACATTGGAAAAGCGGCGCGGATTGAGAGGTCACGATGTCAAATGCCGAAGCGAACGTCGACAGTAACATGAACAAGACAGAGACGAACAACTTGGAAAAAGTAAAGGTAAGAAAAGATAAAAAAACCTCACCACTCCGGAAGTGCTGACAGAAGTGAAAACTTTTTACAGTTATTTATTATTTTTACCTATAATCGTGGCTAGCGAAAACGCGACGTACCTATAATCATGTCTAGCGAAAACGCGACGTACCTATTATCATGGCTAGCGAAAACGCGACGTACCTATAAACATGGCTAGTGAAAACGCAACTTACCTATAATCATGGCTAGCGAAAACGCGACGTACCTATAATCATGGCTAGCGAAAACGCGACTTCCCTATAATCATGACTAGCGAAAACGCGACTTAGCTATAATCATGGCTAGTGAAAACGCAACTTACCTATAATCATGGCTAGCGAAAACGCGACGTACCTATAATCATGGCTAGCGAAAACGCGACTTCCCTATAAATAATCATGGCTAGCGAAAACGCGACTTACCTATAATTATGGCTAGCGAAAACGCGATGTAGCTATAATCCAAAAAGGGGTATTTGATAGTGTGAAAAATAAATTATACAATGTTATTCACTAAACAGCATTTTTTTACAAAAGCACAAAAACTTATTCATTTTATATTTATTAAAATCATTAAATTAGATCGTTAGCGATGTGGGGCAGAAAAGTATGAAACAAGAGATTCCCGCCTGAAATCAGCCTTTAATGACGTCATATGCCGTAAGTAACATAAAAAATACCAATAAAAAGTCATTTTTGATATCTAACTAAAAATAATAACTAACCAATTTATATTATAATTGAAAACCCGACTGCGTAAAAATACTCCTATTTTTTGGGTGATCGAGAAAATATGTATACTTCACTCACGGGATCAATATGAATCTAACGACATCGCGCCCTCCAAAACCGATTAAGGCGGTAATATTACAGATTTCCGTTATTTTTGACGTCAATTACTCGTAAACGAAGGAAAATCCAAGGTTGAAAAAAAATACACTTATTGTTAATGATGTTCCTTAAAGTCAAAAGCTATTAGTTACTTTCAACTCTAGTTATGACTAATGTTTTGAAGTATAAATTTGAAAAAATATACAAAAATTATTTGTTATGATAATACAAAGTGAGTAATGTTATTTTCATCCCCCCATCTCGGAAATTGTATTTTTGCTCTTCGATATCTGAGTGCAAAAGCCGTTTTTATTCGCTAGAGGATTAAGTAAATATCTGAGTGCAAAAGACGTTTTCCTTCGCTAGAAGAGAAAATCAAATTGAATTTAGAACATCGTGAATTCAAAACATTATTATACCTATTTACTTCTACCTCCATGTTGCCGAATTTATCATACAACCTTTTTTAATTTGTTAAAAACTCAGACTCGGAACCTTCTTGGTGTACTTTTTTTTAATTTGCTTTGCGCGCGCCATTTTCTTTTCACGTCATATTGTTAAAACCTTAGGTTAAAAACAAGAAACTTGAAAATAAGTGAAAAACCTAAAATGAGTGATTATAGTGACGAGGAAGTTTATTTGACGCCAACAGGATTGACTGAAACTGTTTGTAATGCGCAAATGTTTTTTTTTCATTTAGTAAATTCCTCGCTGAGGTGGAATGAAAAGTTACGTGTTGCACTCGAGTGCAAAGATTTTTCACCTCGTGCTCTTTTGATTCCCTCGCTTACGCTCAGGATTCTAATTTTTTAAGGACTCCTTCGCTTGCTCGGTCATCAAAATTGAGCACGCGGTTAAAAAGCAACTTTACACTCTTGTTTATCAAATAACTATTAATACTTTCTATACTTTCATTGTAGTTTTTGATTGAAACGAAAAACCATTGAAAAAGTGTGGTTGTTTTCTTTAATTTTTACACGTAAAAAAAAAGACAGAGACAAGTGTTCCAATTAATACCTCGCCTCAAGCCATTCAGGCTGCAGGCTCAGAAAAAAAACAAGACATAAATACACCCGACAAACATTACCCACTTCGGGCAGTCAAGTAAGAAGTAACTAAACTGACTAGTAGTCTAAAAAAAATATATTGTCACTCACGGGATCAAGACGAATCTTACGACACCTTGCACTCCAAAATCGATCAAGCCGTTCAGGCTACAGGCTTAGCCAAAAACAGACATTCATACACCCGAAAAACATTACTCACAATATTTGGTAGTCGGGTAAAAAGTAACTAAACTGACTAGTAGTTTAAAATAGTATAATTCGGCTCAACACACCACATAACTCATAAAGATGACACCTATGCGATTGTTAGGGCTCCTTCATAGAACGATGATTTTAAAATAAGCGAAGATTAATTTAGTTGTAGAATTACTCGTAATTAATTTTGTCATTCGTTGCATCAATAATAAATAATAACCCATCAAACAAAAACAAACGCGCCGCGGGCTCACGCGGCCAATCCAAGGTTTTCTCCAAATTTTTGTATAAAACACTGTAAAAGCTGATGAAATATCCTATCTTACCAAATTTATTTTAAATGTGTTAGGTTAAGGCTTTAAGATGCTTCAATCCGAGCAGGTTGATATACGTGTTAAAATAATATCGAAGATAAGTCTATTTAATTTTATTTTATTTTAAAATCAATGCACAATGCGGGCTTCAACGCGGCTGTTACGTTGAAAACGGCCGCCCAATTCTCGATTTTTACATGTTAATTTTACTTTTCTATAGGTACATGAAAATAAGTTAAAAAATGTGTTCAATTAAAATAAAAGGTCTTAAAGTCACCGATTTTTGTGTGTTCAAAATTTTTTGCAATTAATGCCAAAAACATGATCTACAGTTTATTTTATTATATCAAAAATGGTAATATTTTTAAAATTTTATTCAATTAAATCGATTTTTTATTACTTTAAGTATCCTTACTTAATATAATATTATAAATGTGAAAATGTGTTTGTTTGTTTGTTACCTTTTCACGCTTCAACGCCTTGACCAATCTTTATGAAATTTGGCTTGCAGGTAGCCTGTGTCACGGGGAAGGACATAGGCTACTTTTATCCCGGGAAAATAGCATAATCTGATGCAGTTCCTGAGGTAACTAAAAAAATACTCGATTGTTGTGATGTTTTGCACAGAGATGGTTGAGTAGGTGGGAAACGACATAATTTACTAATCACCCTTAAAGACAGTCATAAAAACGATGTCCACGCGGGCGGAGCCGCAGGAAAAAGCTAGTATTATATATTTTTTCCATAGTGAAAGCCTTTCAGTAATTTAAATTGAATATCGTCATTTGACCTATCTTAAAAGGCCTTAAACGCCCTGATTCAGGGTAGGCTCGAGCCCCTGCGTGGGGACGTATATGAGCTGTAATGATGATGAATGATGAAGGCCTTAAAACAAATTAAATACACTTACACAATATGTATGATTGTACAAAAATAGATAAAAACCTACGAGCTACGTCATAGATTTAGTATTATTTGGTCATAACTACTAACTGTATACCTACAATAACAGAATATCAGACAATAATTATGTTGTTACTTCAGGGGCTCTAACATTGCAAGTTAGCTTATTTTAAAAGCATATACTTAACTTGCAATGTTTGTTTGTATAAATGTATGTACTTATGTATGTATAGTTCTATCTTGCAATCGATTTTAGAGCGACTTCCAGGCAGGGGTCCGAGTGATATGAAAGGAGTTGGCTTGGCCACTGCCCCAAGCATGTATAGAAACTTCTCACTAACACATAGTTTTCAAATATTCATTAATTAATTACTATGTACTTATTAATCTCATAGAACTTTCAGGAAATAATTGAAAAATTAAAAGTTTTTTGTTTATTTTGTTTCAAGGACGCACGACGCACTTTAATTGTGCTGTTCGTTTTCACTAACAAAAGTAACAATCGATAGAAACTTCTCACCAACACATAGTTTTCAAATACATATTCATTTATTAATTACTATGTACTTATTAACCACATAGAACTATCAGGAAATAATTAACAAATAAAAGGTTTTTTGTATCTTTTGTTTCAAAGACGCAGACGCACTTTGATAGTGCTGTTCCTTTTCACTAACAAAAGTAACAATCGATCGATTCCTCTCGATATGATTGTGACGTCCTTTTTTTTTAATGAACCTCTGCGTTAAATACACGTACATGCTAGATAACACGGTGACAATAGATCCTTTTGGTATTTTGAAGATGATCTGATGATAAAATTTGGAGGTGGAATCACGGCTCGCGAATCTTCTTTTGTTTTCAGTAGAATCGTAGGAAATACAGTCGAAAATTATTTTGTTTTATCCACAATTGGTAAGCCATTGACATCATCTCACCTGATGGTGAGTGACGATGATGCCGAAGATGGAAGCGGGCTTACCAAGATTCCCCAATGCAATGGGGAACTGGCTATCCTATCTTCCAGCCGGAACACATCAATGGCGGCAAGACATAGATAAGATGGTGGTAGCCAGCCAGGCGAGCTTAAAAAATACCCTTCCACCCAACCAAACAAAGTCGCGTCCTCCTGATGTCAAACTAATGGACGTTTCCATTACGCCACGGTGGCGGTTATAATATATGGTTATAAATAAAGTTATACTTATAAATATAGCTTATAAGTTAATTAGTAATAAATGTAAACTAAAATAAAGAGATCACAGTTCATTATCAAATGACTACAATCTTATCAAAGTAAATGCAAATAACCCCCCATCGTGACGTAGGTACTTGATCATCCGTAATCCATAATACTTATCTTGAAATGGATTTATTTATTTCATAAATTCCAAGTCCTGTTTGTAGGTATCTTATCTGCTCATAGTTATCGTTTGCAATATACATATAATATGTCGCAGTAAGATAGAAAAATGCGTGATACAGTTATGTTTTTAGGGGTCTTAAGATGAGTCAAGTAACAATATAAAAATATAATATGCTTAAACTTATAAAAAATCGATGTCATTGAATACAAATTTAAAAATATTACCACTTTTGATGTAAAGAAATATACTCGATTCATTGCAAAATTTCTCGAAAACAAATAGTTAATGTTGAATGAAACCAACACACAAATATCGGTGATTTTAACATCTTCAATTTTGATTGAAAACATTTTTTAAAAACTTTTTGAAAGTGGAGAAAATAATAATAATAATTATATATAGATTTTACATGTAAAAATCGAGAATTGGGCGTTCGGTTTCAACGTAACAGCCGCGTTGAAGCCCGCATTGATTTGAACTTAAAATTAATGAAAACTAACGTTCGCCATTATTTTTACAAGTCGTCTTAAAGCCTTAAAAAGAAACCATTTTCAGTTGGTATTTACTTTGGTTTGGTATTTACGTCTTAAATAAGCTTAGCACGGTGATTAAATCAGTAAAATACTCGTAAGAACATGCTCGATGTCTAAAATCTGTATATTCAAAATCTGTATATTCAAAGATTTGATGAAATCTATTACGAGTTCGTCCTGTCGTGTCGTTCGATCAAACCGGTTTGCATTGTTTTTAAATAAAAGGTATTCATGCACAGATTTGTCATCAAGCATTGGAAATCACCCCCGCGAGCGGCTAGCGACTCGCGCACCGCACTTCCATCTAGAATGTAATACGAGTCCGTCTGGCCGTTTATCGAACCGATTTGCTTTTTATTTTAAATAAAGTTATTGATGCACAGGTTTGTCATTCAGCATTGAAAATCACCTAACTTTCGCCCTTCTTGTCATATTAAACCAAATATAAGAAATGTTTTTTTTTATATATACAGGGTGACTGGTAAGTAGTGCAAATCCTTTTAAGGGGATAAATTACATCTAATTTACAACAAAAAAGTCATATTAACGGGGGGTCGGAAATCAACGGTTTTCGAGTTAAAGCCCATTTAATTTTTCAATTTTGTATGTAAAACGCAATTGTTTAAATGTTTTGTGATTTTCCAAAAAAAAAACTAAAATATAGTTGACTTGCAAAATATGATAAAAACTTCCTTATTTTATCATATTTCCATTAAAATAAAAAAAGTTAAAAAAATACAAATGAATTGCAACAAAAAACAATGATTATGGTCAAAAGAGTGTTTTAAGTACCATACTAATTTATCCAACAATTTTGTATGAAAAAAATCAAGTTCGAATTTTTGGATGAGCTTGTGAATCAAAGTTATTCGATGATGGTAGAGGGTCATAGATTTCTGTTAATGCGAAAAACATCATAAATCTTGGAATTGAAAAAAAAAATCTTGAATATTTGTATTGGATTTGAGGCACCCTTTTGACAGGAATCATTGTTTTTTGTTACATCTTATTTGTATTTTTTTAGCTTTTTTAAATGGAAAGATGATAAAATAAGGAAGTTTTTATCGTATTTTGCAAGTCAACTATAATTTAATTTTTTTTTGGAAAATCACAAAACATTTAAACAAATGCGTTTTACATACAAAATTGAAAACCGTTGATTTCCGACCCTCAGTTAATAAGACTTTTTTTGTTCTAAATTAGGTGTAGTTTATCGCCTTAAAAGGATTTGCACTACTTACCAGTCACTCTGTATAATATGAGGCCGTCCGGCCGCTCTATCCAACCAAGTTGCAATTTTTTTTATCAAATGAAAGGTATTCACCAAGCATTAAAAATCACCTACCTTTCGGCCTTCTCAAATAAATAAAAAAATGTAATTAAGTCCATCCCGCAGTTCTATCGAACCGATTTGATAATAAAAAAAAATTAAAGGTATGCACAGATTTGTCAACAGGCATTGAAAATCACCTAACTTTCGTCCTTTACAAGTCATATCCAAGACTCAAACGCGATTTACGTAGCTTTCTTTCTCAATATCTCCGGTTCTAATTGAAGTATCTACGCCGTTCATTTTGGTCTAAGAACACTCGCTGGAATAAGCTCTTTCATTTGAGTTATTGCCCATCTAAATTGGTTGAGTTGGAGGGAAGCTAGGTGCATTCTCGCACACTGCGCAACAACGAAGGCATAGTAGAAGTAAATTTACTTCTACTATATGACGAAGGAGAGCCGCTTGCGCGGGTTTCGCGTCGCCCACCGCGCACTCTCGATGCCCATAATAAAAAAATCCTGCGGAGCACCACGGTTCCTCCTCGTGTAATGTGATTAAGATAAAATGTAATTAATTAAACAATGTTTTGTTTACATGTTTGGCCATTTCCAAACAGCTAGACTTGTAAGTACCGTTAGATAGTTGTTAGCCTAACAATACGAGGTCAGTTTACTCGTAGGTTGCTTTATTTACCGAAAAAGCAATCGTAGGTTGCTTTATTTACCGAAAAAGCAAAAGTGAAGCTCCGAAAAAACCGAGTTGACAGATTCCTCATAAAGATGTTTGTTAAATCTTACTAGTGCGAGATAGCTAGTGTACCTCTTTCTTTCTCTCAAAACTGTCTGCTGGGTACAGAATTATGTATATCCACAGATTTGAACATAAGGATCCGCCCGTCTCCATAGTTTATTCAGATTTTCTTGATACAAGCAAAAAGTAGCGCCATCTAACGTAACTCGTACGAACTAGCGTGGGCGAGAGTTGACGTCAGTGCCGCGTTAAAAGAACCTTGGTAGAATTGTCGCTTTAAAAATTCATTTATTTAATTTGTTTACAAGAAAAAATACAATGTAAGGTTACTTAACGATGATACGACATCCCATGTTTCTTTTTAACCTCTCTTTCATGATTTTTACAGCCTCTAACAACACAATAAGGCATTTTTATATGGAATATCTTTCCACCGCACTGTACAATTGCCCGCAGACGACTGAGTCGCGAGTGTGCGAAACTTTCGATTTTCGCACCAATTCGCTGGGAGCATTAGTCGCGCGCGTTGGCCGGGTCCTTACGCCAGTAATATATAAGTCACTGTGTATATCCCTATGGATATAATAGATAAAATTTCGGCTTTTTAGGGTTCTGTACACCCATCGTGTGACCAACGAGACCCTATTACTAAGCCTCCTCTGTCTGTCCGTCTCTCTCCGTCCGTCAGCGGATTGTATTTCATGAACCGTAATAGGTAGACAGTTGAAGTTTTCACAGAATCAGTATTTCTGTTGCCGCTATAACCACAGATGTTATACTAGTTACTTCGTCTATAACAACAAATACAAAAAATTTGAAAAAGTGAAAAATTAAGGGGGGGTCTAACGTGTTTTTATATGTCTTTAGAAGTATTTTTTTATTTAGCTGTATCGTAAAAACGGCAATACAAACAAACGTGAAACTTGGTGTGATTATAGTTCTAATACTGAAGTAAAACAACAAATAATAAAAATCGGTCAAGTGTGAGTCGTACTCGTGCTGAGGAGTCCGAACTGAATGACAAAAATACATATTTTTGTCGCTCGCGTTAATGTCTTTAGTTTAAAATGTGAATAGGTATCATTGTCATTATTAGTAGTTGTGGGGAGAGGTGTGGTGGTACGGAACCCTCAGAGTGCTAGTCCGACTCGCACTTGGCCGGTTTTCTATGTTACTACAACACATGCAAATATTTACTTAGACTTAGATAACATTTTAAACGATTTATATTTTATAAGGAATTATTTTTCCTTGCTCTTTTAATATATACGCATACGTTTTTATTTCTGTCTAAATTTAAGTAATTTAAATTGGGTACCCTCCTAGTGATGTTAAATTGTTGATATGACAGTACATTGATTCTAAATCAGCGTGTAAGTAAGTATACAAATATTCGTATATATAGTATCAAAGTAATATAAATGTTAACTTTAGTGAATTAACGTTAACTACTTTTTGAAGAAGTAATATTTTTTAATCTTTGCGTTACCCAAGGTTTCTTAAGAGCCGGCTGGAGTCTTTGAGCAAGGGCTAGAGTTCATAAATCCCATACAAACGTTGTCTCTGATTCATTTTTTAACCAAACAACCGATTTTGAAATAATTTTGTATCGATAATCGGATGACGTATATCTGTGCCGGTATCGCTTTACTTTTTTTAAAAACGAAACAGGAATCCATTATAAACCAATAAAATTTTCCGTTATTTACCTTGAAGACAAGACTTTTTCACTGAGCTCGTTAACTATGATAGAGAACGTTCTGTAATAATCCAAAAACCGGCTAAGTGCGAGTCAGAACCGCACACATAGGGTTCCCTACTATCATACTAGATGGCGTTCTAGTTTCTTCATGTTTCAAAAAAAAATACGTTCACTTTTTCAACATTTTTGTATTTGTGGTTATATTATAGCGGCAACAGAAATACGTCATTTGTGAAAATTTCAACTGTCTAGCTATCACGATTCATGAATACACCCTGATGACAGACGGACGGACGGACGGTGAAGTCTAAGTAATAGGGTCCCTTTTTTACTCTTTGGGTACGGAACCCTAAAAGAGACTTGCGGTAGCTACCGACGTCGGATTTATAGTGTATTTTCAGTGTGATAAAAAAATTGTTAGTTAAGTATTAAAAAAACCGGTGAATTTACTACGAAACTACGTTTGTATGGGATTTATGAACTACAGCGGGCTCTTAAGGTTTAGCACATATTATTTTTTGCGGTCGGAATCGATTTTTATTAGGATGACGTAGTCAAACTAGGAACCCTTATAGTTTCGCCATATCCGTCTGTCTGTCTGTCTGTCCGTCGATATGCCACAGCCATTTTGCTCATAGACTATTGCAGTTATAAAGCTGAAATTTGATAAGGTGGAAAAAAAGCTGTGGAATAAATTCCGAAAAAAAGATTTTTTTACGGTACTTACCCCAACATGTAAGTGAGGGTGATTTTTTTTTATATCGTGAGGGGTATCGTTGAATAGGTCTTTCAAAACTAGGGCTCGCTAATATCACTTTATCTATATATATGATTGTTTTATTAAATACAAAGTTTTGTTAACCAAACAACCGATTTTGAAATAATTTTGTATCGATAATCGGATGACGTATATCTGTGTCGGTATCGCTTTCCTTTTTTGAAAAACGAAACAGAAATCCATTATTAACCAATTTTTTTTTTTTTTTTTAATATATATGTCCTCAGTCCTGTATTGGAAATAGAAGGGCATATAATTAATTCAAAAGGAAAATTATCTAGGCCAAGTAGGCTTTTTAGTAACTAACTTAAGATGTACAGTTGGATTTGTTAATAGTTTATAGATTTTCCATACTGAATGTTTTATCATCATATCAGCTCATATACGTCCCTACCGAGGGGGTCGAGCCTACCCTGAATTAGGGCGATCGGGCCTTAGTCGACCATGCGGGCCCAGTGCGGGTTGGTCGACTTCACACACAACCTTCGAATTTCTTCCCCAAGCGTGTGCAGGTTTCCTCACGATGTTTTCCTTCATCGTAAGAGCGTCGGATAAGCGTTCATATGAAATCTAAATTCTAAATCACATTGGTACGCGGCAGGATTCGAACCACGACCTCCCGGACAGGAGGCGGTGGCCCTAGCCGTTCTATACCATGTTCTATACCAACTGCAAAAATAGTTTTGTTTTATAAAAATAAACATTTAGCTTTTTTAAACTACTGAATCCTACTATGCGCGTAATCAAACACGCACTTAGCCACTTTTTAAATTAGGTAATTGTTGCGATAACACATTGATTAAGTCAATAGTGTGTAAAAAAATATTAGTTGCACAAGTCTACGTATTGATCTTATATCTGTACTCAATAAACGATAATCCAATAAACCATTTCAGTTTACTCCGCCGTCAAGAGACGTTGAAAGGGGCAAATCGCCTGCTGCCGCACCAGATCGATCTTGGGGAAGGATCGTAGCTATGGTGGTAGCTCTGATGGTACTCATCGCGGCCTGTGCTGTCACCTGGGTGTTCCGCGACTGGCAGACCAGCTTAATAGTCTTCGCGATCCTCGTAGCGGTATATATTGTCACGTTCTTCTGGAGATGGATCTACATCGCGATCAGAACGTTTCCTAGGGATATGAAGTAAGTGATACGTCTTTATTATTTAAGCTCTTCTCCCTTCTTTATACAGTTGTTTCATGTTTTTTTCTGCATTTATTCCAAACTAGATTTTGCCCGTGACTTCGCCCGCTTGGACATCGTATTTATGACTGTTTTTGAGGGTGGGTGGAAATGGGTTTACTCCAGATCCCTCGCGATCTAAGTCACTATGCTTATTAGTAGTATATATGTCACTTCCCACCCCTCAACCACAGTATATATATTAGTACTAACGCCTCAACTATGTCCGCGTAAAATATCACGTCAATCCATGACTCCGCTGCGACTTTAGATAAATCAACCAATGTTACCCCATGATTTGTATCGAATCGTCTATCCGTTGCTCCGTTGCGACGACGTGAAGGAAGGACAAACAAACAAGCAAACACTTTCACATTAGTTTGAATAGGTACTATAACTAGATATAAATTAAAAACTTTCAAAATTTCAATTTTCAGGGCATTGTACTGCTATGTGAAAATCCTGCTTCTCTCACGAAAGTTTACAAAGAGAAACTGGTCCATGCCTGACATCTTCCACGACCTCGTGACGAAACATCCGAACAAGGCTTGTTTCCTCTTCGACGAGGAGACGTGGAGCTTCCAACAGGTATAATATCTACTTACTAAAATTACAGTCACGATCTGCAATTGCAGTGCATAGTGCAACCGCACCTGCAGGCGTTAAACACACATCAACTTTGCCTAGGAATATTTTTAAACTTTTCCTACTAAACATGTTTTTTGAAGAACGATAAAAAATTCTTAGAACATGTGTAGGGTCGAAACTTTCTAGACGAGCAAGTGTTATAAAGGTCTTATAAATACACATACACACACACACCCATACATTCACACACAATCGCACACACATAATCTTTCTTTGACACTTAGGTTTGTGTTTAATTTAAGTCGTGTGTTACCTTCTTATTAGTTGTAGACCAATATCCCGAATGGTGAGGGCCTGGTGACCCGTACGTAACACTGACTTTATTAGTCTAGCTCGGGCACCAGTCCACCCCATCTTCTAGTCTTTTGTTATTTCAATACGATACACTTGTTTTTTTATATGATGTGGTGTGAAAATAAAGATTTTTTTAATTTTTGATGTGTAACATCTTTGCTCTCGCTTTCCTGCAATTTGTGGGAGTGATTTCGTGAAATGGGACGGGAATGTGTAACATGGGACGTAAATGTGTAACAGGAAGTCGCGAAAGCGCGCGCTATTCGATCTGACCAAGTGCGGGTCGGACTCGCGCACAGCAATTTGTGGGAGTGATTTCTTGAAATGGGACGGAAATGTGTAACAGGAAATGCGAACGTTTTTTAATTCTCGAAAACTAAGGTTGTCATAGCCATGCCGCCTAGTGTGATGGCAAAGGCAAAGATGACATACTACTATTCGAAGGGTCGGCCCGTGAATGTACGACCCGATATTTAATTAATTTCATAAGTATTTTGTCACATGTTACACATCATATGCGAGTACTGTAGGTCTCGTTTTTTTTTTAGTTTTTAGTGGTTTTTGTTAAAACGCGCGTAAATTAAAATTGTGTTTTTAAATCATAAAAGGATGGCACAGATTGCATGAAATTAGTAGGACCCATGTTTATGAGAATTGAGACGGTATTCGTAAATATGTTACTTGACCATCTTGAAAGTTTTTTATACCCTGCACTGCACATCATCACATCAGCTCATATATACGTCCCCACCAAGGGGCTCGAGCCTACCCTGAATTAGGGCGATCGGGCCTTAGTCGACCACGCGTGCCCAGTGCGGGTTGGTCAACTTCACACACAACCTTCGAGTTTCTTCGCAGATGAGTGCAGATTTCCTCACGATGTTTTTCCTTCACCGTAAGAGCGTCGGATAAACGTACGTACGAGTATGAGATCGAAATTCGAAAACGCATTGGTACGTGGCAGGACTCGAACCACAACCTTCCGGATAGGAGGTAGCGGCCCTTGCCGTTGCGACTCCGACGCCACTAAGTACTGTTCTGCACATATCCTAAGTAATTTTTAATAGCTTTTCAAGAAACCATGTTTTGGATGTAAATTTTTAAAATATCCCTAGGCAATGCTGAGCAGTGTAGTTGACATCGTAGTGGGGGTATACTTACGTTCATCAAAGAAGGTACTACAGATATATCAGTCTCTGGTAACCCATAACACAGGGCATCCTACTTTGGGGCCAGATGACCATGTGTGATTTGTCCTAGAATATTAATTATTAATATTAATATTAATATCCATAGGTTAACTCACAGGTTTTGTCCGACTGTCCAAGAAGGAGGGTAACATTTTCGGATATATTTTTGTATGTATGTATGTAAGCCTATATGAATGTATACACCTGTTTATAAGAGTGGCGACCGAGACGATATTAATAACTATAGACCAATTTCTGTACTTCCAGCTATATCGAAAATCTTAGAAAAATTAATCAATTTTAGACTTATAAACTATCTTGACAAATATAAGATTCTATCAAGCTCTCAGTACGGCTTCCGTCAAGGAAAATCTACCGAGGATGCTGTTCTAAATTTAACATCTCTGATTGTTGATCAACTTGATAAAGGAACTAAATATCTTACAGTATTTCTTGATCTAAAAAAAGCCTTTGACACCGTCTCTGTCGCCACTCTTTTACACAAATTGGAGAGGATTGGCATCAGAGATGTTCCCTTAGAATTGTTTAAGGATTATTTAAGTGATCGAAAACAGAGGGTTAGAATCGGAGAGCACACAAGTACTGACTTACATGTAACCTATGGAGTCCCACAAGGTAGTGTCCTAGGCCCCACTTTATTTTTAATTTACATCAATGACTTATGTAATTATAAAATTGAAAATGGACATATAATTTCTTATGCAGACGATACTGCTATAGTTTTTACAGGGGATTCTTGGGATAAGGTACGTGAGATATCAGAGGCAGGTTTATCTAGAATTGCAATCTGGCTCAATTTTAACCTACTTACTCTCAATACCTCTAAGACGAACTACATGTGTTTCTCGATTAACAATCGTTCTCAACCTCGTAATAACTTTAACGTCAAAATACACAAGTGCGATAGCCTGGTAAATAAATGTACATGTCCAATAATAGATAAAGTTAGTAGTACGAAATATCTAGGAGTAATGATAGACCAAAGATTATCTTGGCATCAACAACTTGAAGTAACTACCACTAGGACTAGAAAACTCATTTGGATTTTTAAGATGTTGAGACATGTAACTTCAAAAGAATTAATCAACCAAATTTACATTGCTCTTGTGCAATCGATCTTAAATTATTGTATTCCAATCTGGGGAGGATCTTCTAAAATCAAATTCCTTGAACTAGAGAGAGCAACGATCACTTCTTAAAGTAATGTACTTCAAAAACTATCGATTTCCTACCAAAGATCTATACTTAACCTGTAACCTACTTTCTGTAAGAAAACTTTATATTCTTCAATTACTCTTGAAAAAACATAAATCACTTCCCTATGATAGCAACATTTTAAACAAAAGAAGGAAAGACATTGTTGACCGCTGTATAGTTAACACTACATTTGCCAGTCATAATTATAAATGTCAATCAGTCTTTGTATATAATAAAATAAACAAGATTTTGAACATCTATCCCCTCAAATTATACGAATTAAAAAAACTAGTTGTTGAATGGTTAAAAAACCTAACATACTGTGAGGTGGAGCAACTCATGAATAGAATAGAATAAGGTAAAACACACATACATACACCACACGCACACATACACACGTGGGCACAAACTTACATTCATACACACACACACACACAAGAACACACCGACACACAGAAACACACACACACACACACACACATCACACGTTATTCATAGTTCTTTTATTATTTGTTTCGTTTCTCCTTTTTCTCTTTTATGTAAATTTTTGGATGAACATTGTTATGTTATATGTACTTCTATTTGATCTGTTTGTTTGTTTATTTGTACTTAGTGGTATGGAAGAACTGGGCATCCTGTCACAAGTATCTTTTTTACTTAAAAGGATGTCCAAACACAAAATATTATGTACAAACTACCGTTACAAAATAAACAATTTTTGATTTTTGATTTTGATTTTGATACAAATGTTTTGCTGCGCCTGTAGCCTAAACGGTACGCTAGTACTCTTTATTGTACTGTGTAAACGGCTTGATAGATTTTGAAGTGCGAGGTGTCGTTAGATTCGTCTTAATCCCGTGAGTGACATAGGATATATTTTACCTGACTGTCCAAAAAAAATAAGTAAAATGGTTTTAAGCAGTCGGGATTTTCATTTTTATTTAATACGAGCTGTTTTCCGCGGCTTCACCAGCGTGGACAACGTTTCTATAACTTTTCGAGGGTGCGCAGTGCGCGAGCCGCTTGCGGCTCGCTAGCGTGGAAACTCAGGTAGCCTATGTCCTTTCTCAGGGTCTAAAGATTGTCTGTGCCAAATTTCATCAAAATCGGTTGAGAGGTTTAAGCGGGAAAGCGTAACAGACAGACAGAGTTACTTTCGCATTTATAATATTTATTATATATTATATTATTAAGTAGGGATGGTTAGGTTTTTTTGTCTAATCCTTTGTTATATCGATCATTTTTTGACCTGTGACATTAATTAAATTGGAACAGATAAGCGTTACGACTTTGCTCTATAAAGTTGGCCTTTTAAAAACTTTGAGAGATATAAGAAACTGTTAAATAAATGAAGAACAATTTCATATAATTACCCACTTATACTGTTTTAGCTAGCACGCCAAAAAATAACGGAAGTCTAAGATGTAGGTTATTATGGGGTAATTACGACCAAGGACCTCAAATCGGTAGGTATCAATTTTAGATTTTTTCGCCGATTATTTTTACGACTTCTAAGCACGAAATGAGTTTTTAGGGCACACCATAATTATACTAAATAAGCGAGTTCTTTTTACATATAGTCAAAACGCGCCAAGAAAAATTCTACGATAGATATGTATTTGCTAGGCTATTTTATAATTTTTAATATTTTTAAGGTTTCCTTCCTACATCCGATGAAAAAAAGAAAATAATAATTATTTTTTCTTAAATTCATAATGGGTAAACCCTTGGCATCATCTCACCTGATGGTAAGTGACGATGATACCAAAGATCGAAGCGGGCTTACCGATATTCCCCAACGCAATGGAGAACAGGCTATCTTATCATCAAGCCGGAACACGTTTTCGAATTTTGATTTTATATGTAAGTTTATACGCCGCTCTTATGGTGAAGGAAAACATCGTGAGGAAACCTGTACACGCCTGCGATGAAACTCGCAGGTTGTGTTTGAAGTCGCCCAACCCGCTCTAAGCCCGCGTGGTCGACCAAGGTCCGATCGCTCTGATTCAGGGTGAGCCCCTCGATGGGAACCTGATATGAATGTGTTTTTCCGTCTGAAAAGAAAACAAATAAAAGGATTAAAATCTGGACGAAAGAAGATGTAATTTGGTACGTACACATACATAGGTACATAGAGTTTGGCTGACCCAGTCAATGATCGACCGTAAGAGGCTAATAAACATATCAAAGGACATCATACGGATTTCATACATTTTTGGTCCAAATATAAAAGTGCCGGCCAAAACAAAAAAGTGCTTTATTCTGATAGGACTCATCCACCTTAGCATTTCTTATTAAGACACCAAAGCTGTTGCATCACTGTACTTCATTTTATATGAATTTAAAAATCTAGCTTTTCATACATTTTCAATTAAACGTTTTAACTAAAATAAATGAAATACTTGCCAGAACATAAATATTTTTTGTCAACACGATATACTTATTAGTACAGGTACTGCATCGCTACCCAATAAAAAACATACAATGAATGCAAACAATAGAAAAGTACCTAATGTTAGTCTTATATTATTTTTTTCTCAGATTTCATACATTTTTGATCCAAATATAAAAGTGCCGTCCAAAACAAAAAAGTGCTTTATTCTGATAGGACTCATCCACCTTAGCATTTCTTATTAGGGCACCAAAGCTGTAGCATCACTGTACTTCATTTTATATGAATTTAAAAATCTACCTTTTCATACATTTACAATTAAACATATTAACTAAAAATAAATGAAATACTTGCCAGAACATAAATATTTTTTGTTATGCCAGATGATTTTGATATAATTGTGCAATGATAATAATGTTGATTTTTATATTGAAATAATTCAAAGCTTTAATTGTAATATACATACATAACACATAAGTAACTATTGTTTTTTTATTAAACATAACACATAAAGTAACTATTTTTATTTTATTACAAACCCCCAAACATAAACTTCTGACTGGGGCCCACAACTGAACGTTTAATTTGTGTTCAGTAATGAATTTGATTCAAAATGTGTAAGAAATCATTTTTTTTAAATTCAAGTAAAATTAAGTACAGTGGTGCTACAGTTTTCTTGCCCTAATAAGAAATGCTAAGGCGGATGAGTTCTATCAGAAAAAATAGGTAACTTCTTTTTTTTGGCCGCCATTTTTACATTTGGACCAAAATGGATGATGTCCTTTAATGAGAGGGCTTGTTGCAAGAATTACAAATATTTTTTGTAACTATTAATGTACGTTTAAGAAATATTAAAGTCAATGTACAGAGGCCAGCGCATGAAGCTAGAGACTTTGGATTACGTAGTAACTAATTAGTAATCTGTGCTTTGGACTTTTGTACCGTCACAGTATATATTATATTAGTACCACAGATTACTAATTAGTTACTATTAGTACTGTACCTTTCTTATACCGTATGCGTGTGGATCAGAATCGCACTACGAGTGTCTAGCTTGATGTGTTGCCCTCTGTACAAAAAATTGTCCAATGAAAATTAAGCTTAAGTGTCTCTAAAAACACTAAGCTAAAAATTTTGGAAAAAATTAGATTAAAGAACCTCACTTAAAGATACACAGAAAAACCTAAAAAAAATCCTAACAAGGTATTAGAATTTTACCGAAGTAAAGTTCTTACGGAAAACATATATATATACGGAACCCTCTCCACGCGGGTCCGACTAGCACTTGTCCGTTTTTTTCTTCCAGGTCGAGGAATTCAGCTTACGCGTGTCAGCCGTCCTCAAAGCCCAGGGTATCAGGCGTGGAGACACTGTTGGCGTGATGATGAACAACTGTCCCGATCTGCCGGCCACCTGGCTTGGTGTGGCTCGGATCGGCGGGGTGTCCCCTCTCATTAACACCAACCAGACTGGCAAAGCCTTGCTTCACTCAATTCACGTGGCAAAATGTGACACTGTTATCTATGGAGACGAATTTGAATCTGGTAATTACTTTTTCAATACAGTTGCTCGAAAATATAGTACATACATGCCAGTTTCATCATCATCATCATATCAGCCGAAAGACGTCCACTGCTGGATAAAGGCCTCAATCAAGGATTTCCACAACAACCGGTCCTGCGCTGCCTTCATTCAGCGGCTACCCACGACCCTCATCAGGTCGTCGGTCCATCGAGTGGAGGACCTACATACGCTACGTCTTCCGGTGCGCGGTCGCCACTGAGAACTTCGCCCCAACGGCTATCTGTTCCACGAGTTATGTGCCCAGCCCACTACCACTTAAATTCATAAATTCTAAAAGCTATGTCGGATACTATGGCTTTCCTACGAATCTCCTCGTTTCTGATTTGATCACGCATCGAAACTCTGAGCATAGCAAGCTCCATATGCCAGGTTACTGTGCCCAAAATTTTACCACGAACGGTGCGTACGTATGAAGCGCATCGGTCACACCAAGGAATAAGTCGTGTTACCTTGTTATCCAAGCCTTATAGTTATTTTTTAAAATACGCATGCTGATACGCTGGAAAGCCGCTGGATGCGGGCAACGCAGAACCGGTCGTCGTGGAGATCCTTGGGTACGCTAGTACTCTTTATTGTACTGTGCCTTGGGACGCTAGTACTCTTTTATGTACTATGCCTTGGGGGAGGCGTATGTCCAGCAGTGGACGTCCTTCGGCTGATATGATGACGCATGTGCGTGCATAGACATAGAGTCTACAAAGTGGATAGTGAAGGAGCCGTCATATTGTTGCTTTTAATTTATAGACGTAGCACGGAGACAGACATAGACATACGGCAATGTGCATTCATTGTCTCTCTTTTTCTCTCTCTTTTTTAGCAATACAAGCCATATCCAAGGAGCTCAACCCGTCTATAAAGATGTTCAAGTACATCCGACGTCCCCTTAAGACCTCAAGTGATACCGTTAAGGTGGTAGAGAGTAGCAACGACTTCACAGCTCTTCTTGAGAGCACAGCTCCGGCCAAGTGGGGTCCAGCTGAGAGTGACGGTTTCAATGCCAAGTTGCTGTACATTTACACATCCGGAACTACTGGACTGCCGAAGGCTGCTGTTATTTCTTCTTCTAGGTAAGTGTACCTATTGTTATCCATATTCTACGTTATTCATAGTGCATACTTTGAGAATTTCATTTACACATCTGAAACTACTTACAACTGTACTGCCGAAGGCTGCTGTTATTTCTTATTCTAGTTTAGTGTATTGTAACTCATATTCTACCTCACTCATACGAGTAGTGCATACTTTGAGAATTTCATTTACACATCTGAAACTACTTACAACTGTACTGCCGAAGGCTGCTGTTATTTCTTATTCTAGTTTAGTGTATTGTAACTCATATTCTACCTCACTCATACGAGTAGTGCATACTTTGAGAATTTCATTTACACATCTGAAACTACTTACAACTGTACTGCCGAAGGCTGCTGTTATTTCTTATTCTAGTTTAGTGTATTGTAACTCATATTCTACCTCACTCATAAGAGTAGTGCATACTTTGAGAATTTCATTTACACATCTGAAACTACTTACAACTGGACTGCCGAAGACTGCTGTTATTTCTTATTCTAGGTTAGTGTATTGTAACTCATATTCTACCTTACTCATACGAGTAGTGCATACTGTGAGAATTTCATTTACACATCTGAAACTTCTTACTGTACTGCCGAAGGCTGCTGTTATTTCTTATTCTAGGTTAGTGTATTGTAACTCATATTCTACCTTACTCATACGAGTAGTGCATACTTTGAGAATTTCATTTACACATCTGGAACTTCTTACTGTACTGCCGAAGGCTGCTGTTATTTCTTATTCTAGGTTAGTGTATTGTAACTCATATTCTACCTTACTCATACGAGTAGTGCATACTGTGAGAATTTCATTTACACATCTGAAACTTCTTACTGTACTGCCGAAGGCTGCTGTTATTTCTTCTTTTAGGTAAGTGTACCTATTGTTATCCATATTCTACGTTATTCATAGTGCATACTTTGAGAATTTCATTTACACATCTGGAACTTCTTACTGTACTGCCGAAGGCTGCTGTTATTTCTTATTCTAGGTTAGTGTATTGTAACTCATATTCTACCTTACTCATACGAGTAGTGCATACTGTGAGAATTTCATTTACACATCTGAAACTTCTTACTGTACTGCCGAAGGCTGCTGTTATTTCTTATTCTAGGTTAGTGTATTGTAACTCATATTCTACCTTACTCATACGAGTAGTGCATACTGTGAGAATTTCATTTACACATCTGAAACTTCTTACTGTACTGCCGAAGGCTGCTGTTATTTCTTCTTCTAGGTAAGTGTACCTATTGTTATCCATATTCTACGTTATTCATAGTGCATACATTGAGAATTTCATTTACACATCTGGAACTTCTTACTGTACTGCCGAAGGCTGCTGTTATTTCTTATTCTAGGTTAGTGTATTGTAACTCATATTCTACCTTACTCATACGAGTAGTGCATACTGTGAGAATTTCATTTACACATCTGAAACTTCTTACTGTACTGCCGAAGGCTGCTGTTATTTCTTATTCTAGGTTAGTGTATTGTAACTCATATTCTACCTTACTCATACGAGTAGTGCATACTGTGAGAATTTCATTTACACATCTGAAACTACTTACAACTGTACTGCCGAAGGCTGCTGTTATTTCTTATTCTAGTTTAGTGTATTGTAACTCATATTCTACCTTACTCATACGAGTAGTGCATACTTTGAGAATTTCATTTACACATCTGGAACTTCTTACTGTACTGCCGAAGGCTGCTGTTATTTCTTATTCTAGGTTAGTGTATTGTAACTCATATTCTACCTTACTCATACGAGTAGTGCATACTGTGAGAATTTCATTTACACATCTGAAACTACTTACAACTGTACTGCCGAAGGCTGCTGTTATTTCTTATTCTAGTTTAGTGTATTGTAACTCATATTCTACCTTACTCATACGAGTAGTGCATACTTTGAGAATTTCATTTACACATCTGGAACTTCTTACTGTACTGCCGAAGGCTGCTATTATTTCTTATTCTAGGTTAGTGTATTGTAATTCATATTCTACCTCACTCATACGAGTAGTGCATACTTTGAGAATTTCATTTACACATCTGAAACTACTTACAACTGTACTGCCGAAGGCTGCTCTTATTTCTTATTCTAGTTTAGTGTATTGTAACTCATATTCTACCTTACTCATACGAGTAGTGCATACTTTGAGATTTTCATTTACACATCTGGAACTTCTTACTGTACTGCCGAAGGCTGCTGTTATTTCTTATTCTAGGTTAGTGTATTGTAACTCATATTTTACCTCACTCATACGAGTAGTGCATACTTTGAGAATTTCATTTACACATCTGAAACTACTTACAACTGTGCTGCCGGAGGCTGCTGTTATTTCTTATTCTAGGTTAGTGTATTGTAACCCATATTCTACCTTACTCATACGAGTAGTGCATACTTTGAGAATTTCATTTACACATCTGAAACTACTTACAACTGTACTGCCGAAGGCTGCTGTTAAATCTTATTCTAGTTTAGTGTATTGTAACTCATATTCTACCTCACTCATACGAGTAGTGCATACTTTGAGAATTTCATTAACACATCTGAAACTACTTACAACTGTACTGCCGAAGGCTGCTGTTATTTCTTATTCTAGTTTAGTGTATTGTAACTCATATTCTACCTCACTCATACGAGTAGTGCATACTTTGAGAATTTCATTTACACATCTGAAACTACTTACAACTGTGCTGCCGAAGGCTGCTGTTATTTCTTATTCTAGGTTAATGTATTGTAACCCATATTCTACCTTACTCATACGAGTAGTGCATACTTTGAGAATTTCATTTACACATCTGGAACTTCTTACTGTACTGCCGAAGGCTGCTGTTATTTCTTATTCTAGGTTAGTGTATTGTAACCCATATTCTACCTTACTCATACGAGTAGTGCATACTTTGAGAATTTCATTTACACATCTGGAACTTCTTACTGTACTGCCGAAGGCTGCTGTTAGTTCTTATTTTAGGTTAGTGTATTGTAACCCATATTCTACCTTACTCATACGAGTAGTTCTTACTTTGAAAATTTCATTTACACATCTGGAACTTCTTACTGGACTGCCGAAGGCTGCTGTTATTTCTTATTCTAGGTTAGTGTATTGTAACTCATATTCTACCTTACTCATAAGAGTAGTGCATACTTTGAGAATTTCATTTACACATCTGGAACTTCTTTCTGTACTGCCGAAGGCTGCTGTTATTTCTTATTCTAGTTTAGTGTATTGTAACCCATATTCTACCTTACTCATACGAGTAGTGCTTACTTTGAGAATTTCATTTACACATATGAAACTACTTACAACTGTACTGCCGAAGGCCGCTGTTATTTCTTATTCTAGGTTAGTGTACCTATTGTTATCCATATTCTAAGTCATTCATAGTGCATATACTTTGAGAATTTCATTTACACATCTGAAACTACTTACAACTGTACTGCCGGAGGCTGCTGTTATTTTTTATTCTAGGTTAGTGTATTGTAACCCATATTCTACCTTACTCATACGAGTAGTGCTTACTCTGAGAATTTCATTTACACATCTGAAACTACTTACTGGACTGCCGAAGACTGCTGTTATTTCTTATTCAAGGTTAGTGTATTGTAACTCATATTCTACCTCACTCATACGAGTAGTGCATACTGTGAGAATTTCATTTACACATCTGAAACTACTTACAACTGGACTGCCGAAGGCTGCTGTTATTTCTTATTCAAGGTTAGTGTATTGTAACTCATATTCTACCTTACTCATACGAGTAGTGCATACTTTGAGAATTTCATTTACACATCTGGAACGACTTACTTCTAGACTGCCGAAGGCCGCTGTTATTTCTTATTCTAGGTAAGTGTAGTAAAACATATTCTACGTTACTCATAGTGCGTTCTATTGAGATTCGTGACTGGGTCATCAACTCTATGTAAATGATATTATGATAAGTAGAAAGTAGGTAATTACTTATGTTGAAATTTTTCGTTCAGTATATTCGGAGAAAATCGGGTTTGACCATGGTTGGACAAACACAGACACATGAGTGATTTTATAAGGGTTCCTTTTTTGCGTCGGATGTACAGAACCCTAAAAATTACTTTTTTTTTATTCACAATTGGTAAACCCTTGACAACATCTCACCTGGTGGTAAGTGACGATGTTGCCGAAGATGGAAGCGGGCTTACCAAGATAATAAACTGACACAATGCCTTCACGCCAGTCTAACCCTCTGACCCTCCTTGGTCAGAGGTCTAAACAGAGAGTTTTTCCCAACTATTGTTGCCATGTAAAATTACTGGGTTGCTGGTTTGATCATGCATCCATCACATTCCCTACATTTCTGTTTCTAATTCCAGGATGGTGTTCATGGCAGCAGGCGTCCACTACCTGGGCAGCTTACGTGCCAGTGACGTCATCTACTGCCCCATGCCATTGTACCACTCTGCCGGGGGGTGCATCACAGTGGGACAGGCCTTCATCTTCGGATGCACTATCGCTCTGAGAAAGAAATTCTCCGCCTCAGCTTACTTCCCCGATTGCATCAAGTATAACGCCACGGTTAGTGGGTATTTGGAACCGATAATGATAATGGATACAAAGGGCTTGTGCAAAAATCACGAGAGGTTTTTTCGGCTACTTTTGACCCCTCCTCTCCCCCCTGGTGATATTTGATGAGGTTCTTGGCTACCCCCCTTCCCATCACAACCTCACGTGTATTTTTCTACTCATGTGGTAGATTTTTTCTTTGTTCCTCCACTGTAAAAAAATACACTTGAGGTCTCCTTATACCCCCACTCCTCCAACGTGACCTGTCGTGATTTTTTCGTGACCCCCCCTCCTCCCTATCGAACCTCACGTGATTTGTGCACAGGCCACAAACATAAACGAGAGTTTGATAACTCAACTTCATTGTGTTTTGCTCTAAAGTAATCTTTGACCTTTTGTCCACGATTGGCCATTTTGATATCTGACTAACCTGGTGGTTCAGTGATCAGCGCTCCTGCCTGCTGGGTCGAGTGTCGTGGGTTCGATTCCCACTTAGGGCAAATATTATTGTAAAGAACAAGTTTTTTTTTGCTTTCTGTCTCGGTGTTTAACATCTACCTTACCTGGAGGTACTAATATACAGGGTGTAAGAAAATTGGTGTAGGTCCCGTTAACTGGGGCTGCTACTCAACATACTGAACAACTTTTGTTCTCCGACTTTGCTGAAATAGCAATTTTTTTTTACTCTTCATACAAATCGATCAGTTGATCGACCAATTTTGTGCATTTTAGTATGGAGGGACCAAATTATTTTTGAGAATTGACTATTGGTTCCTTGGGGAAAGTTGTTCAGTATGATGAGTAGAACCCCCAGTTAACGGGTCCTACACCAATTTTCTTACACCCTGTATATACTTTGCCTGGAGGGAAAGAAGGTACCCTTAATATTGAGATAGCAAATATTACTCGAAGGAAGCATTTCTTTCTTAAATAAAATAAGTAAAACTACATACAAAGACTTTTGAAAAATTGCTTGCCTTAGGCGGAAGTCGAACCGGCAAAATGTAAAAAATAATAAAACTGAAAATGGTTTTTTTTACTAAAAATTTCAATGTGTTTGACTACAAATCACCCGATGGAAAGTCACCATGTTGTCTAGGACGGTGCACGCTAACTCAAATAATATAACTATTCACTCTCGCCTTGAAGATAGATCCCTGAATCTTAAAAGTCGGGAAACACAGACGCAGGCAAGGAGTTCCACTCCATCGCTGTCCGCATCATGTATTTCTAGGATGTTTTCACGTTGAACAAAAAAATTATGTTTTTGTTTAAATATTTCCCTCTACTTGTGCTGTAAGACATTGCTTCTTGCCATATTTCATGGTTATAGATCATAAAAACAACCGATATACATGGGTGGCACGGATCTTATGGACGATAACATAAATATATGTATATCACAATGGAATCCGGATATACAAAATACTTCTTCAAATTTCAGGCAGCCCACTACATTGGCGAGATGTGCCGGTACCTCCTTTCTAGCAGACCAGCTCCCACCGACAAGCAGCACAAAGTCAGAACCGTTTATGGAAACGGAATGCGACCTCAGGTAAGTACGACCGACTAGATAGATATACAGGATATAAAAAAAATGTGTAGGACCCGTTAACTGGAGATTCTACTCATCATACTGAATAACTTTCCCCAAGAAACCCATAGTAAATTCTCAAAAAAAAAAATTGGACCGTCCATACAAAAATGCACACAATGGTCGATTAGCTGATAAATTTGTATGAAGCGTTATTTTTTTGCGATTTCAGCAGTCATAACCCAAAGGAATGTATGAATCAAGTATGTGCAGAATGATGAGTAAAAACCCCAGTGAACGGGACCTACACCCATTTTATTACCCCGTATAGACATTAGTGAGTAAAAAATTAAGCTTGTTTCTCTGCCTACCTTGCTTTGAGATATTTGAGATACATTAAAAAGGTTAGGTTCTGAGGGTAGGAAGTTATACTTGTAGAAACTAAGAATAACGATGCTTGTTAGAGGAATGTAAACTCTAGGTCTAACATGTGAATGCCTACTACAGACATGTAGATAGATAGATAGATGAGACATTTATTCTTTATCACAATACAAATACAGTGCGGTAAACTAACATTAGTACACTTAAGTAACTAAGAAACTAGGAGTAACAAAGTTAGTTCTTTGTAGTACCTTACAGACATACACCAGTCCAAAGTATTCGGTGAATAACATTATTGTGCTGTAGCAAAGAAAGGCTCCGACTCAGCATAATTATGCTGTGGCGTAAGCAAAATTCAATTTTTTATTTAACTAATTTTTATATATTTTACTACCAATTTTTAACTTTTTATTAATTTTTGAGCCTTGTACTGTCTACGTAGTAGTCTCGTTCGGCAATTCATTGCGGTGCCGACAGAATATCAGCGCTGTTGCACGCAAATGCGCTGATGTTCTGTCGGCATAAAAACAAAAATATATAAACATAAATAAAACAAAAAAAAATTTGCTTACGCTAATGGGAATCATGTAAGATAATAAAAATTTATATGAATATGTAATAATCGTATCTACTAAATTGGTTATTACAGGAAATTTAATCGGGAAAAGAAATTCGTACTACATAATTATATGTGCGAGTAATATTTGCCATTTTGTTAACAGATTTGGACTGATTTCGTAAAACGATTCAACATCAAGAAAGTGGTGGAGTTCTATGGAGCTACAGAAGGAAATGCTAACATTTGTAAGTCTTACGTACCTATCTCATTAATGTTCTCCAGTGGCAACCGTCCCAATGGAAGACCAGTCGTTGTTTAAATTCTCGGGGGAGGCCTTTGCTTGGGTTATATATGATGAGGTTTTAATGACCTAATTCATGTATTCGACCCTTCGCCTTGATGTGTGGTCTGTGATTCCAGTTTAGACGTGTTTAAAATATTCGCGCGAACATGGTACTTTTACTAAACCATATTGTGGCGCATGTTTTCCTCATACAAATTTGCAAACGTTTCAACACGTTCGGCTTAATCTTATTTATTTCATGCGACGAGTAATGACATTAACGTTAGTGCACGTCAACGTTCATCGCAACTCTTATACAAAAAGCCAGCCGTATGCAGACGTTTACTGTGTGAGAGAACGGGATACTACGTATGTGTGTAGAGTGTAACTAGTATATCATCTGTGGTAGAGTGTCAACTTAGCATGACTTAGCGCTATTAAGGCTTGAAGATACTTCAATCTGAGCAGGTTGATACGTGTTAAAATAATATCGAACGTAAATCTATTTAATAAGCTATTGTAAAGCTTTTATCGCGGGCTTTGAGGGGACCGAATCAAGAAATTTCGTAACGAAAATAAAACCTGACACCCTAAAAAAAATATTGAGTTCTAAAAAAACTTACAGTGCCGTCTATCTATCCATCATGATGATAATGATGATGATGGCGATGGCGATTGATGATGGCGATTAATGATGGCGATTGATGATGGCGATTGATGATGATGATGATGATGAACTTTCTTAGTGTTAATTTATTACATAAACATCCCGCGCCCCAAGGACTAATGGTACTGGTAAATACTGCATAAATAAAAAATAAATAAATAATTATAATTGCATAAGTTGATAAAAAATGCTATGCAATAGCTTTACCGCGGCAGTCCCCGAGTGCCACACGTCTTTTTTTTAGGTTTAAATCAACGCGGGCTTCATCGCGGCTGTTACGTTGAAACCGAACGCCCAATTCTTGATTTTTACATGTTATTTTTACTTTTCCATACTCTCAAATAAGTTTTAAAAAAAGGTGTCTTAATGTCACTGATTTTTGTGTGTTGTTGGTTTCATTCAACATTAACTATTTGTTTTCAATAAAATTTTGCAATGAATGCCAAAAACAGAGTCTACAGTATATTTTTTTACATCAAAATTGGTAATATTTTTAAAATTGTATACAATTAAATCGATTTTCCATTATTTTAGGTTTTTTTTTATACAGGGTGTAAAAAGACCACTCCCGGAAACTTAAACTGGGATTTCTATTCATCATACTGAACAACTTTCTCTAAGGAACCCATGCTGAATTCTCGAAAAAAATTTTGGACTTCCCATACAAAATTAGCCGATTAGCTGGCTGATTTGTATGAAAAGTCGAATAAAAATAGGTATCGATAATTCAGTATGGGTTCCTTGGAGAAAGTTGTTCAGTATGATGAGTAGAGTCCCCAGTTTAAGTTTCCGGGAGTGGTCTTTTTACACCCTGTATAGTGATAACTTTACACAGTTTTTCAATAATTTGAATAGAATTTTGTCATTTGACCTATCTTAAGGCCTTAAACTACGATGTTGTGTGTCGCTAGACTCTAGCGGCTAGAGATTTGAGATTTTGATATGTTGTGGCGCAATTACGTCACAGAAAGGATTTAGTACTCACAGAGCAGATTGGTTCTGCTCAGTGTTAGTACTCTTACTAACTGACGTTTCTCTACTTTCTTAAAGAAAATCTAGTATGTTGAGCGATGAATTCATACGTTATTTTACATGACGTTTCAGTATTTTGACCGTCTACATACGTAGTTCACGCGAATGTGATTAAACAAGTCTTAGGATATTTCGAGTTAAAGGTTGTCAAAACAATAATTTCCCTTTCTTTCTCTCAAAGCATCTCAACAACCTGATACTTTATGCTAAAATGTCCTAGTACTTATATTTTCAGTGTGTATTTGCATTCACTATCCAAATAATTGAAAACGCTAAACACGTTAAAAACCAACTTCCATCGCAACACCTAAGTACATTTTTGCATTATTTTTGCTTTTGTTAATTTTCTAATAAAGTACTACACCGATTTGGATAAAATTTATATGGGACCACACGGGAAGCACTAGCTTTCAAATAAAAAAAGAATCATGAAAATCGGTTCACCCAGTCAAAAGTTCTAAGGTAAAACATAAAAAAGTCTTTTGAAAATATAGGTGCAACGTGCGCGAGACTTTGAAAAAAAAAGAAAGTAATAATATTGTCACTATGCCACAAACCAAGACCCGACTAAATAAATCTTAACACCTCTTTTTTGGCCAGTCGGGTAAAATGGGTTTAAACAAATCTGACGACACCTCGCACTACAAAATCCATCAAGCCGTTTAAGCTACAGACCGTGCCAAATAAACAAATAAAATAAATAGACATACGTACAAACACTCTAAAAACATAACCCTCTTTATGGCGCAGTCGGGTAAAAAGGCAAGACATGCCACTTTTACTTGGCGCTTTTATGTTGCAGTGAACATAGACAACAAAGAAGGGGCGATAGGATTCGTGTCAAGGATAATCCCAGCAGTTTATCCCATTGCCATCCTGAAGATCGACCTGGAAACAGGCGAGCCAGTGAGGAACTCCAAAGGACTCTGTCAGGTAAATACCTGAGTACTTATATATCATCGTCTACCTACTCTATGGTTCCTTTCAAAATCCAATACTTGTTAACAGCCCTTAGACTCTTAACTCGATACTCATAACTCCACACATTAACCGCCTCCGTGGCGTAAAGGTTACGTCCATTAGTATCACATCAGGAGGTCGCGGGTTCGATTCCCGTTGGAGTCTAACTTTGTATGACTCGGTTTGGTTGTTGGAAGGGCATTCTAAGCCTGCCTGGATAGCTACCACCATCTTATCGAAGTGTCGCCGCCAAACATCAATGTTAACAGCATCGATGTGTTCCGGCTTGAAGATAAGATATGCAGTTCCCCATTGTGTTGGGGAACCTTGGAAAGCCCGCTTCCATCTTCGGCATCATCGTCACTTAGCATCAGATGAGCTCAAGGGCTTACCAATTGTGGATAAAAAAAGGTTGTACCCCACTGTCAGAAGTTTTTCAAGCCGCCTATAACGACTGTCATCTAGTGATAACCAACGGCTTAACGTGCCTTGCGACGCACGGAAACGATAAAGAAAAATGCCACTTACAATCAAACCCATCCAGATCCCACGGTCATTGTGCTTCAAATCAAGCAACCTGCGTCATCGAACCAACCACCCAAGTTGCACTGAGGATGTCGGCAATTAGTTCCTAATTCTTAATTTTCAAGGTGTGAGATTTTGCAAATTATTAAGCTACGACCACTTCAATCTACCTATTATCATCATCATATCAGCTCTTATACGTCCCTACCGAAGGGCTCGAGCCTACCCTGAATTAGGGCGAATCTACCTATACTTCATCAACTGGAAGCTCTGCTGTAACTCGGTATCGCTGTTATATAATCTTGTTTCATCCGACCTTTTAATTCCATCTATTTATTTTCCACGCATGCGCTGTCATCTATCTGACAATATCTTTTAAAAATTAAAATTCTACCATCCAACAGTTCTAATCAATCAATAAACTTTCATTATAAATAATAATTTTTGCTGCTTTCTTAAGACACTTTTTCGGGTCTTTATTTTACCATTAAGTATTTTATGTGAGCACGCATCTTTAATCCACGCCCTTACCATATAGGTGTAGCATGACGGTATACAGGTCGTGCTACACTGCCTGGAGTTGGGTATACAGGTGATGTATATTCAATATCATGTTTCCAGTTGGCGAAAGCAAACGAGCCTGGTGTTTTCATCGGGAAAATCAAACCAAACAATCCATCAAGAGCTTTCCTAGGATATGTGGACAAAGACGCGTCAGAGAAGAAGATAGTTCGGGATGTATTCACTCATGGAGACTCTGCCTTTATATCTGGTAAGAGATGTTTGTAGTTTACTTTCAGTTTGAACTTTAAAAGCGCATGCCTCAACGCTAGCGTCACTTCCTCCCTCCTTTCCTGTCTCACATGCAATGACGTATGCCTCTTCGTTAATATAGCGCGAGTTCGAGGATTAGCGTAAAGCCAAAGTATATATATTAGTACTAACATACAGTATGGACACTCCCTGCCGCTCTCTAGATTGCGACCTCACCCCCTCCTCACCCAGATTGATACAGATTGGTTACAGTTTGGTAGTGAAACGTAAAGGATTTCGCCGCCATTTTGTTTGTTCCGTCATTCCTTTTTTGAAATGTCATTTCTGGCCCGTTTGTGAAGTGTCCAGGGTGTGGTAAAGCTAACCTTGATACCAAACGCGACCAGTTAAAGGCCCGACCACCTGCGACCATTTCATACAATTACGAGGGTGGCATACTTACAAGATGCCCTCAGTGCGCGAGGAGTTTCGCTGCGGAGATTGTCTACATAAACCATCTTCGAGCGCACGCGCGGCAAACCGACTAGGAGTTGAAGTGATCGCCATGACCGAAATCAGTCGGATAGATCATCATCAATATAACAACCAAGAGGCATTCGCTGATGAAAGCTACAAGTTGAACAAGTCTTAGTTTTAGTTCAAAACATTAATTAAATAAGTTACTGTTCTGAGGGTTATTTACTATCTCCTTAGTACCTAGTCTGTGTGTGGTTAGCCCTAATCAAAGAAGTTCCATGTATGTTGTACTAGTTTAGTAATATTCCCTACTCTTTGGTTATAGGTACTCATAGACTTATCTTGGTCTAGCGTTGTTAGCGATGCTAGATATCCTAGGTTAATTTGATTTTCTGCATAAGTCACAAGTATTAAGCAAAGTGTTTGGTATATATTTACACTCAAGAGCATTAAAACCCGGCACCCCCCATTTTCTTTACCAATAATCCAAATCTTAATGAAATTATTGCTTTTATTTATTTCATTTCATTAACCTGCTCGCTCGAGAACGCACTTCCGGGCGAGTTTAGAGGTTAATGTTGAATTAAGTTTTTTTTTCATTTATTATCTTGTGAATAATGATTAAGTTAATCATCATATCAGCCGAAAGACGTCCACTGTTGGACAAAGGCCTCCCCCAAGGATTTCCACGACGACTGGTCCTGCGCTGCCCGCATCCAGCGGCTTGATTAAGTTAATAATTTAATTTATATCCAAAGTTAGGACTTCCAAAATACTCTGTCGAGTTTTCGCTCGCAAGTGTATACTTGTATCAGTAACATATCATTAACGTATCTTCAGGTTAAAACGTCTGCTTAAAGCTGCTGTCTTCTTACTTTGCTTCAGGTGACATCCTGGTGGCGGACGAGCTGGGCTACTTGTTCTTCCGCGACCGCACCGGCGACACGTTCCGCTGGCGTGGCGAGAACGTCAGCACCACCGAGGTGGAGGCCGCTGTCTCCAGGGTGGCTGACCAGAGGGATGCTGTAGTTTATGGTGTAGAGGTATAATTCTTTCTTTAGAAGGTAGCTAAGACATGTCTTTTCAGCACCGTCATTGCCTCCGACTTCATTATAAATTGAAATAGGCTAAACCTATTCTAAAAACGTGTAAGTAG
The DNA here is from genome assembly GCA_947284805.1 of Coleophora flavipennella. Taxonomy (NCBI): domain Eukaryota; kingdom Metazoa; phylum Arthropoda; class Insecta; order Lepidoptera; family Coleophoridae; genus Coleophora; species Coleophora flavipennella. The sequence goes on along the minus strand of OX369263.1, from coordinate 5,003,127 downwards.
ACCAGTTTTCGACTGATTGCTGTAGAGCTTTGTAAGGCAATTTAACACTGGAGAAGGTGGCACAGTTCAATATACTTTTCAGTGACTTGAAGGTACATTGAAAAATTCTCTAAATTTTATGAAAAATAATATTTATTTTTATCACAGTTCGTAGACCAAACCACTTTAATGGAAATTCCAAAGAAGATTCTTGATTTCGAGTCATAGAATGTCTTCGTTGAGTTATTTTCTTTCAGATATTCTTTTTTATTTAATTTTATGGTACCTATGGTAATCATTTTTTAACCACAACTTTTCCATCGGTTTTAGGTTCCTAACACAGAAGGGCGTGCAGGCATGTGCGGTATCGTCGACACTAATGGTACTTTAGATCTGGAAAAGCTCGCCGCAGACATTGGGAAAGACCTGCCGAAATACGCGAAACCTGTATTCCTGAGGATAATGACTAGCGTAGATATGACTGGTACGTCTGTATCACATTTAACAACTCCGATAACTTTAATTTATTCAATCAAAGTTCAGGATCGTGGTCTCGTATTGCTAGCTTATCGTAATCGAAAAGGCGTTCAAGCTCTTTTTACCTAAAAATCTGAAGGCTCTTGATGCCGCGTTAGGCTAGATGTCGTAGTGAGGATGGACGTGAGAGAACGATCTTGCCAAAGTGGATGCAAAAGTTGAGGTAAATAGATTGAGTAAGAAAGCAGCTGATGATGGTACATGTAAGAAAGACAATAAGAAGAAAGAAAGCGAATTTGTTTTCGATTGTGATTGTCCGAAGAGATGTGCTTCTGTAGCATTAGGCTGTAACCCCTCTAGGAGATTCTTCTCAAAAATATTTTTCTATTCTTCTTCTTTCAAACTCAAAAATCTAACCAAGTGTGCGGTCTCCGTTACATGCAAATTTTAAAAATGAAAATGTGGTCTTTTTTCTTCTGCAGTCGACCTGGCTTCACACGTATTGATACGTCGTTACTTCGATTGTAAAGGCCCAACGGCCAACAAGCAAGTCAGTTAAAAAAAAGCAACACGTTATAACCTACCTATTTGAATGAAATGAAACAACTTTTGTTCTACCGGTTTTTAAATAAACGCCATTTAGGACTTCCTATATGGCGTATTTGCACTCAGCCCTGTTGGACTAGAAAGTGAGCAGGGAAGTGGGCAGGGAGAGTATGTAAATAGATCACTCGTGCTGCCACTGCTGCTGCCATTGCCACGATTGTCGGTTTTGATGCGGAAGTCAAAGGAATCGGCTGAGTGTAAACACTGACTTGCGTCGATGTTGCCGCATAAGTATTTATGGCAATATTTCTGGCAGTGGCAGGGGCTAAGTGTAAATCCCGGGTTACACATTGATCAGACATTTAGGTAGATGGAGAGTTCATAATAATTTTGGCGTTTCATTAAAAAGTGGTAGGCTAAAGTTAACACATTTCATCAGAATCATAACGTGGTCAAAGCAACTATATACTCATACTCGTATTAGTACTAACATATAGTATGAACACATCCTGCTGCTCTCTATATTTCGACCTCTATATCAGATTGGTGCTATTTTAGTTCTTGAAAGTAAAGTCATTCGTCCCTCATTTGTTTTTAAAAATATCTTCTCGTTTTTCGCCCGCCGCTGTGTAAAATTCAAACTCAAAAATATTTATTATAAATAGATCTTTACACACACTTTTAAATATTCAAAGAAAACTTATTGTCAATTACAAATATTGTCATGATTCAGATTACCGTCTCAGGTTATGGTATTTGTTATAGAATCAACATGTAGCCATATATCTTAGTCGTTTATGTATCTATTATTATTTTATAATATTCTCTGGAGCACAATTTTTTGACATGAGTCTTGAATTTATTCTCTGACAAACTAGTTATTTTTTCTGGTATTTTATTGTAGAATCTTAAAATGCCCCACAAATGACTTTTTCAAACCTTACTCAGTCTGGAATAGGCTATATAGGACATAGTGAATAGGAAATAAAAGAAATTGACAAAGTAAACAACACTCCTTTAAAGATACTGAAGTGGTTCACTGTGAACAACTTATTATTAAATGCTAAGAAAACAAAATGTATATTTTTTTTTACATTTTTTTTACATAAAATGTGACATAAAATGTTCGAGATTCAACATGGTTGTGTTCTTAGCCGCCAAAAATTCACCTTGTAGAATCGAAATTCCATATAAACGGTGGTCATCAAAAATAGAGCAAGTTCACTTGGTAAGATACAGGGTCTTCGGCAGATGGTTGAAAATACGAAAATGGGGGATAGGTGGGGTCGCCTCCCACCTATTTTGAGAATTAAAAAAAATCTAGGACTTGTAATTTTTTTTACAGGATTTTTTTTCCTTTTTTTAGAAATTTTGCCATTTTTATACCTTTGAACACATGTAACTTTTTGTTTTTTAAAGCTAGCTCCAAAATCTTTTTTTTAATAGACTTTTATAAGATTGTCGGCTCTAAAAAAAATTATGTTTGTTTCAAGTTATTGCTAAAAACAAAAATGTGGGCCCCCAAACTTAAAAAAAAAGTTGATCAAAAAATTAAAAATCACAAACGTTAATAACGTTTACGTTTTTTTTGTTTTCGTTAATTTCACTTTGCTGTGTTTGTGATTTTGTTAAGTTTTTTTGTTGTTTGTCACTTTTTGTTATTATCAGACGTTTTGTTAAGACTTTGTTGTGGTTTAAAATGGCTCAATTTACCAATGCGGAATATGCGGACATTTTATTGGCATATGGAAGTGCTAACTCCAATATGCCAATAAATGACAAAAGATAGCCATTATGTGTGTGCAAGAATGTAAAAAAACGTACCTGCTCTTTGTAACCGTCCCAACAGTAAGTATTTACATTATTTTCAACTTTGCATTTGATACATTTCACAAAACATGTAACTAGTGGAATTTCGTCAACATGGTCCAATTGAGTAAAAAAAATTAACAACTCCGGTTACAAAAAAGATACCGAAACAAATTACATAACATTCAAAAGCCTAAGCTTTAGAGATGTTTTAAAAAAATAAGAAGCCTTCCAGCCCCATTATTATTTTTTTAAATGCATCGCAAAGTTGAGTTTTAAATTTTTGTTCAACTTTTTTTTTAAGTTCGGGGGCCCACATTTTTGTTTTTAGCAATAACTTGAAACAAACATAATTTTTTTTAGAGCCGACAATCTTATAAAAGTCTATTAAAAAAAGATTTTGGAGCTAGCTTTAAAAAACAAAAAGTTACATGTGTTCAAAGGTATAAAAATGGCAAAATTTCTAAAAAAAGGAAAAAAAATCCTGTAAAAAAAATTACAAGTCCTAGATTTTTTTTAATTCTCAAAATAGGTGGGAGGCGACCCCACCTATCCCCCATTTTCGTATTTTCAACCATCTGCCGAAGACCCTGTATATTTCCTTTTTTACCAACCAGTAAGTTTTTGTTTCAGGTACTTTCAAAATGAAGAAACTTGACTTGCAGAAGGATGGTTACAATCCAGCTGTAGTTAAGGATAAATTGTATTATTTAGACCCAAAACTAGACAAATATCTTCTATTAGGAAGCGCAGAATACGAAAAGATAATGTCGGGAGCTATCAGACTGTGATTAGAGTAAGTTTTAATTAGTTTAAGTAGGTACCCATGTAGTTAAGTGATTGATAAGTAGTTAGGAATATTTGTGCTATTTGTACACCTAATTAAAAATATATTATGCTTAGGTCTGTGATTTTGAAATGTACCATATATGATGCATAAGTAGAATGTTGAAGATTGTTGAATCAAAATGTGATGATATGTGATTAAACAGTAGGTGTTTCCAGTGTGATTAAGTTGTAATTAAATTATAAGAAAAGCACCAAAATATTGCTCAAACTGTTTTAGAGATTTATATTACATTACTTTGAAATTACTTAGTAGGTACCTATGAGATGAGATGACCATTGGCAATAATTTGTTGATATGGTTTTGAGGGCTGAACTGCTTTTCTCATATTAGGTAGGTAAGTAGTTACCTAATTTTATATATGTATTATACAGCATTTTTTGATACCTGTGCATTTTTTTTGCCTCATTCTAAGACTGACATACCTACCTACGTCCTACTTGACTGATCTACTAAAATATTTGCAACAATTTAAGATCTGCAAGAGGCAACAGTATAAGCACAGATTACTCTACTGGTCTAGTTATTAATAGCTATCTCATAATAATAGTAACCGTAGCGAGGGGAACCGAGGCGAGTGTAATGGCGGCTGTACAGTACACTCTCGCTCGTCTCAGCGAGCGGCCTTGTCCCGAGCATACCATTACACTCTCGTCTTATCATTCGTGGCTAACTCTGGCTGAAGATGGACGCGTTAGAAGTAACGGCAGCGGTTACTATATGTGCAATCTCCTGTAATAATTTTTTGCATGCGTATACCATACAAAAAAAACCATGGCGAAAACGGAGATGGTCGTATATTTTATTTTTATCTTTGTGGTGTGAATGGGTTGGCTCCCTTAATACAGGCTCCCCCTGGTATATCTCCAAAAAGATCAACTCCTTTTCATTATTCCACATTGTGCACAAAAAAATCACTACGTGGTTGAGCAGCGTCTGACACACGTGTTTACCGTGGCAAAGTTGGTGCCAAATGGACGAGCCAGGAGTGTACATGGACGCGCTCGCTCGTGATATACGCGAGGCCCTTTGGCTCGGACACAAAAAAACCGACATGGAGCCGTGCGCACAGAAGACCCGAGAGTCGGGGCGCTCCACCGCGGCCATCTCCCGGCAAACGGCAAGAAGAACGCCACCTCCGTATTTTTGTCGTGTCGATAAATAGTCTCGGTCCCGCCGCCAGACCAGATATCTGCCATCAAAAAGTTCCTCACCCTTTATGCAATTCAATAACCAGGTTTCAGTAATTCCTATGACGTTATAAGAGTTTAAAAGTAAGTTGTGCTTAAATACATGAGTTTTACAAACCATATTTAAATATTATAGTTTGTTTACAAATTGTAAAAAAAAAGAATAAAAAAACGGACTAGTATGCGGGCTGCAGTGGTGGACGTCTTACGGCTGATGTGATGATGATACAGGATTCATGGGCGTTTAGTCCGTTTTCATAATTGCGGTTTCGTAATTGGCTACGAAAGAAGAATTATTTTTCGCTGCTTCGTAATTAATTAACAAACAAGAACTTATTTGGGCTATAGGCTGCAAATGTCACGCTTAGAAGCTTTCCCTTTTTGACAGCCTTATCATGCTGGTTAAGAAAGTTACTGGACAGATTGCTTCCAAAGTTGATATATGAAGTCCCCGAATCCGTTGTCAGAATTGAAAAAAGTGGCTGCCATTTTGAACTTTTTACTTACTGAACCAAATACTTCAAAAATCGATATCTGAGAGTTTCTGAAGTCTGTTATCACGAATCCGTTGTCAGAATGAGAAAAAGTGGCCGCCATTTTGAACTTTTTAGTTACTGGACCGTTTGCTTCCAAAGACGATGTCTGAGGGTTCCTGAAGTCCCTCATCCGTCACGAATCCGTTGTCAAAATTGAAAAAAGTGGCCGCAATTTTGAACTTTTTAGTTACTGGATAGATTGCTTCCAAAATCGATAATATCTGAGGTCCCTAATCACGAATCCGTTGTCAGAATTGAAAAAAATGGCCGCCATCCCCCAGCACATTTTTAATCGTTAGTAAGGAGTAAACTCAAGTCGTGCGTCGGAGCTGACACACATACTTTTTTTACGCAGAGAATTGTTCATATAGCAGCCCTTTAAGTGCACATCAATTCATCTCTGTAGTATCTTCTGCTGTAGTCATGGTAAAATTACAAATAATACACGTACAACACGTCGAGCGAATCCTGGTCGCATCCCGCGTCGCAGATGTGCAAGGCGCCATAAGATTACTCGGGCCGCGACTGTAGCCCCGCGTCAATTTGTACTTCGTGTAATATATATACTGTGACTTCGTGCAGGTTTATAGACGCCCTGCTGCAAGCGGGTGTTCCACCTCAGAATGAGACTGCTGCAAATGCTATCAAGAACTCTCTAGAGTACATTTGAAACAAATGAAGTTGATTTATCTCAAAAAGGCTTGTACCTAGAGACGTTAATATATTCTTAAAAAAATATCAATACCTGTTTGAAAGCCACAGATCTACTGTGTTGAAAGCGTAGTTTGTTATATTCGCTTTGTTTGAATTGAAAGCAAAACGAATTTTGTAATCAATCATTCGATAAAAGTTCTGTCTGTGGTGTGGTGTGGTTTAAAAATCGCTTGGCAATCGTATATGTCTGTTGTGTGTGCCGTTGTTTTGCTTATTTATTGAACAGTAATGCGATTCAGCTTCGTTCGTACGTCATCTACTACAAGTAATACCAAAATCTAAATCGTTGATTCACGTTGTAAAAGTTTTTGCTAGAGCAAGTTCATATTGTGCTCGCGGGTCAGAGAGCGGTCGTTGTGGAGTAGTCTAAAGTGTTCCTTTCTCGTCGGTGCGCAATCCGGCGCGTATCGTGGCGGAAGGCAGTCGCCATGGTCGCCGTACTCGTCGCGGTTGCGGTCGCTTTTCTCGCCACCTGGCTCTACTTCGGTTTTCTCCCGACCCTTGCTCTTTCTTCACTCTTCGCTGTAGTGTATGCACTGCTGTTTCACTGGAAATGGTGCTACATAGCCCTTAAGACAGCGCCGAGAGATCTTTAGTAAGTACCCAAGCACAAGTTCAAAGTTTCTAAACTGCATTTATGAAAACGAAGTAAACGCGTCGATAAGTAGGTACTTTAGCTACATAATTAAATCATTTAATGAAGTTCTAAAGAGTTTTTCAGAAATTCTATTGCAAACAGTGATTAACATAAACTTGCAAATTAGTACAGTTTAACTCAGTAAATTTGAACTTTGTAAAAATAAATTAACATACAAATTTAACTGTCATTCTACTCCAGGTAATTATTACAGTATTGTCATAAACGAGGAGAAGCTAGGTGAAAGGTCTGTCAACCAGTGATTGATGAAGATAGTGGCCTACACAATAAACTCTATAAGAAACATAGTTTGCACATTTACTTAAAAAAACATTTCTTTTTTAGTGCCCTGCAATGTTATGCTAAGATCCTTTGGGTATCACGAAGATATGCTAAAAAGAACTGGACTCTACCAGATATATTCCATGATACTATGCAGAGGCATCCAGATAAACCATGCTTCCTATTCCAAGATGAAGTCTGGACTTTCAAACAGGTAAGTAATACAGTTTATTATTATTTTATTTTATACACTAGCAGCTCTATAAGCTGATGCTTGTATATCACTGCACTTATCTGGAAGAGAGTTCCACTAGTTCATTACTCAAAATGGTAAGAACTGAGTTCCGGGGTTGCTAGCACATGGAGGTCTGGTAAACTTCAGAGAATGCCCCCTTAGGTCCTTATTCTGATTAGAGATGGGCCGAACATGGGTTTCACCGAATACGAACATTCGGCTGAATATTCGGTAAAACTTTTACCGAACCGAATATTCGGTTTGATAAGTCCATGACTTTAGAAAGAAGAAACACTCTTTTTACATCTTTTTTTTACTTTTTATATTTTTATTTTTCTACATAATCTCCTTTCAACTCTACGCACTTAGTCCAGCAATGTTCCAACCTCTTACACCCATCAAAAAATTTTTTGTCAAACCCTGAAAAATAGGCCTAGTTTCGGCTACAACCTCTTCGTTTGACGAAAATCTTTGCCCGCCAAGCCATTTCTTCATGTTTGGGAAGAGGAAAAAGTCACAGGGGGCTAAATCTGGCGAACACGGAGGGTGTGGCAATAATTCGTATCCTAATTCGTCAATTTTTGATGTCGCGATTACAGACGAGTGGGCCGGTGCATTATCCTGATGAAATTGATTTTTTTTCTTTGCTAGATGCGGTTGTTTCTTGATCAACTTTTCATTGAATCTATCTAACAATGCAGCATAGTAAGCTCCGGTTATTGTCTTGCCTTTATCCAAAAAATCGATGTAAATAACCCCTTGGCTGTCCCAAAAGACTGTGGCCATCACTTTACCAGCCGAGCAAACAGTTTTTGCCTTCTTTGGGGCACGTTCCTCGGTAGAAGTCCACTGCGTCGACTGTTGCTTAGTCTCTGGTGTATAATGATGGACCCACGTTTCGTCAACTGTTATATACCGACGCATAAACTCACTCGGATTGCGATTAAACATGGCTAGGCATTCCTCAGAAGCTGTTGTTACACGATTTCGTTTCTGGTCAACTGTTAGTAAACGCGGCACCCATCTTGCAGAAAGCTTTTTCATGCCCAGAATATCATGCAAAATATAAAAAACTCGTTCAGTCGAGATGTGCACAGCATCACTTATTTCGCGTATCTTCACTCGACGGTCTGCCAAAACAATATCATGTATTTTATTAACCATGCCCTCCGTAGTGACCTCAATCGGCCTTCTTGGGCGCTCCGCGTCATTAGTAGTAGTAAGTCCACAACGAAATTCAGTGAACCACTTATGTACCATCCCATGAGAAGGCGCAGAATCACCATAATACTTTTTCAATTTGTCTTCGGTCTGATTAATAGTTTTACCACGTAAAAAATAGTGTTTAATTAGCACTCGAAACTCCCTTTTCTCCATTTTCAAAGAATACTTAGAAGTCGTCTAACTTTTTTGTTTCTAAAAAGCTTGTTTTCGCGCCAAATTAGAAAAAAAACGGCATGCGCTTCGTAGTGAGTTTCCAAAAATGAGACAAAAAAAAGTATTAAAAATGTTTTTATTTAACCTTAAAGTCATTGAGTTGTCAAACTGCCCTCGTACATGTACTTACTAGATTTCGCGATCCGAACACTGAGTTTGTTCGACTAAACTTGACTGCGGACAGTACACCTTACTTTAGTGTGGGTTCGACATTCAAGCTGTGTGGGCGCGTACGGAGCGGTACTAATAAATTAATAATACCAAAAATAACTTGGATGTAAACAACACAATTCAGTTGTCAAGTAAATACAATTATTTGTTGGTCATGTGAATAAATAGCTTATAATATCGTAATACCACAATAGAAAAGATTGAGAAAAGAATATTTTTTCATTTAATCTCTTACGGATTTTCGGCACGTTCAGTTACATCCACTTTATCAAGCTAGGTACGGTCACGGATGTTAATTGTTTAGCAGATTCACGAAACTTCAATTTTGCCGGGTTATAAGTACCTACATACATTTCCGAGATATGACGAATGACACATCTAACTAATTTGACAACCCGGCAAAATTAAAGAGACTTGAATCTGCTATATACGATATTGGTTGAATAGGATAGGTTTAAACGTTTAATATAAATAAATATATTTTGCGACGCTATGCTGAGTAGAAACTAAAAAAAAAATTATTCATAATCTACTAAACTACTAAGGTGTTGTGATTTGATTCAGCTATTCTTTTACCAACCTACTTTAATTGAAAATAAAGCTTCAGTGACGACAAAAACAGAAAGCTATACTCTAAAATACTTACCTCATTACACTGTATACCTACACTCAAATCATGATAATACACGGGTCAATAACAGTAAAAACTTTGAGTATCACTTTGCCGAATATTAGGTGATTCAGCCGAATATTCGGCCGAATATGAATATTCGGTAAAGCTGCCGAATATGCCGAATACCGAATATAAAACGAATATTCGGCCCATCTCTAATTCTGATTCACCGTGTACAGATCCCATATGTTTCTCACGTAGTGTCGATTCAGTATCTAAATGTTTCTAGTAGGTCTCGTCTGTTCCGTCTCTGTTCCAGTGTTGTCAGATTCAGTTCTAGGAGCATTCTTCATAAGACTTATTTTTTAGAGATGCAACCATTTTTGTTGCCCTTCTCTGAACTTTCTCTAACATTTCTGTCTTTTTTTAAGTTGGGACATTATATTTAAAAATTGTATTCCAGCAATGGACAAATATATATTTTATAAATTTTGATAAACAATTCCTTGGTAATGTTGTAAAACGCTTTTCTGATCATGTACATGTACATGCATAGAATTAGCTCTCTTTGTTATTTTGACGATCTGAATGTCCCATTTATGGTTGTACGTTATTGTAACACCAAGGTCTTTTTGGGTGTGTACAGGTTGAAGGGGCACATTATCAACATACTATTTTAACTAGCTTTTGCCAGCGGATTCGCTAGCGGGAGAATAGTTGGAATAGCAAGCGTGGAAAAAAGTAGCCTACATGTTAATCCAGGTATTCTAGCATGAAAGAGTAACAAACATCCATACATACAAACTTTTGCATTTATAATATTAGTAAGGATTCTGGATTAGTGTTCCTTAAGTGCAAAACTATTACACTTTGTGGCATTCAGTGATATAAGCCTGTCCTTTGTCCATTGAACAATGCGGCCCAGGCCTATGTTATGAGTGATGACTGGATTCCCTATAGTGTTGGTGTCATCTGGGAATATTGACAGATCAGACCGAATAACACTTTTCAAGTCAGTGATTAATATCCCAAACAAAATTGGCCCAAGTACAGATCCTTCTGGCATTAAGTATGCGTTAGAAAAAAGTTAACAAAACTTCTTCGACAAATGTAGGTACCTCGATTTCATAAATTTGTTTTATTGCTAGACAATTAGGCAGTTGTGAAAATACTAGTCATCATATCTACCGAAAGATGTGCACTGCTGGACAAAGGCCTCCCCCAAGGATTTCCACAATGTCCTGCACCTTCCCGCGACCTTCACCAGATCGTTGGTCCACCGCGTGAGAGTCTGTCCACGCTACGTCTTCCGGTGCGTCGTCGCCACCCGAAAACTACTGCTCCGATGGCTATCTGTTTTGGAAGCTTTGTGCCCAACTAAAATATTAGTCACTCAAGCACTTATCAATACTGACTGCTAGTCATTTGAGTTACTCATTATCATATGTTTAAAACAAAATTTGTTCTAAAAAATGGAAACACATGATGTCTTGGTTAACTAAATTTGTGAATTTAAATTAAAGACATGAGTAAGATTTTCAACACAACTGCCTACAAAAAAGTAGTTTATTGTTTTCAGGTCTATTGTTACATACATTATGTTTCTCTATTTTACAATATCTTCTGTGAGGACAAGGTAAAAGTTCTCGGCCTGGCAGTAAAAACATAGATTTTTAGTTGAAAAATTTTTTTTTTGTAAAACCTACAACTTTTAGGTACAAGCTTTTAGTGTTGCATCGTCACGCGTTATACATATGCATGCAAAATTTCAGCTCAATCAGAAACCAGGAAGTGGATCAAATGTAACTTGCAAGATTTCACCCGAACAAACATACATACATTGCAAGTTAAATAAAAGCTTATAAATACATTTATTTTTCAAGCTCCCCCTGTAGTCCCCCTGTAGCTCAATGCATTTTGTCCAGTGTTTCTCCAGTAAATAAATCTCATCCCTAAAGTGTGATTCTGGATGGTCTGCAAAGTATCCTTGGGCGGTTGCTATAACCTCTTCATTTGACCCATAACGTTTCCCAGCCACAAAGTTTTAAAGAACCCCGTACCAAAAATATGGAAAATGTGGTTTCAGTTAAATATTCTGAGATTTTGATATAATATAGATTTTAACGTCCTGAACAAAAGTCTCTATGGGGCTACCACTGTTGCCAAGTCCCTTTCAGAGTTACGACTGGTTTTTTACCCTCAAGGAAATCGACTCTAGTACCAATTCGCACCTTGTCACAGTGATAGTAATATCAGTAATATGACACCTCCAGCGTCTTTCTCAAGTGCAAAATAAATCGTTTCATAAATATTTTACGAACTTCTTATTACAACGACACACAGATCATTGGAACATATTTTTTTGCATTTTAATGCACGCATATTTTTACAGTAGTACCAGACAAAACAAACTATTAATAATGGGTATAATGAAAGAAAAATAGTGTTACTCGTTAAATCTTCTTTAATTAATAAGAGTCAATTGTTTAAGTAAATAGTTGGTAATTGCATCTAATTAATGATTTGTTGTCTGATACAAAATCTGTCGTAACTCTGAAAGGGACTCGGCAACAGTGGTAGCCCCCATAGAGACTTTTGTTCGGGACGTTAAAATCAAAATCTCAGAATATTTAACTGAAACCACATTTTCCATATTTTTGGTACAGGGTTCTTTAGGAATAATGAAAATCTGATGGAGCCAAATCTGGCGAATAAGGTGGTTGTTCCAGCAAGTCATACATCAAATCCCTCAGTTTTCTCATTGCCAAAGCACATTTGTGAACAGGTGCATTGTCCTGATGAAATGTGTTTTTTCATTCGCAATCCTGACCTCTTCTCATTAATATTTTCATCCAATTGGTCCAGAAGACTTTCATAGTATGCCCCATTTATTGGTTCACCCATTTCAAGGTAATTGATAAGAAGAATGCCTTTTGCATCCCAGAAAAACTGCCCATGACTTTTCCGGCAGATAAAGTCGACTTTGCTTGTTTTGGTGGTGGGCCACCACCACCAGCTTCTACCCACTGCTTGGACTGCTGTTTTGTTTCTGGTGAACCCACATCTCATCCATAGTGACTTTCCACACAAAATCTTTCAGATCCTTCTTAAAACAGGCCAATTTTTCTTGGAAGAGTTGTTTAAGAATTTGCTTTCGGTCAGCATTTAACAAATGCGGCACCCACCTTGCGGAAAGCTTTCTCATATTCAATTCATGATGTAAGATATTCTCTTCTGATATGCCTACACAGTCTTAGCTATCTCATACACTTTCATTCGCTGATCGTCCAATACCATATTGTGCACTTTTTAGATGTTTTCTTCTGTCTTCGCAGTTTTTGATCCTCCTTCACGAGGATCATCTTCAAGGGATGTACGCCCACGTTCAAATTCAGCTACCCATTTTTTGATGGTTGAAAATGAAGGCGCACTCTTTGTAATCCTTTAGCAACTTTGGATAAATTTCTGTTAGTGATAATCCGTCCAAAACGAAGAACTTACTGACGACACGATATTCTAATTTATTAATTCAAGAAAACACAACGACACATGTATCGTAAAAATCCGTTTATGGAAAAGTATTTGACAGATCAAATAAAAAGTTTGACAAATGTAGCAAACCTTCCTGGGTAGGCCGAGAACTTTATACCTTGCCCTAGTAAATGACTTGATGGATTTTAGAGTGAGAGGTATCGTTAGTTTCGTCTTGATCCCATGAGTGCGTAGAATACATTTTGCCCAATTTCTCAAAAAAGTGGGTTAATTATTTTATGCAGTTGTGTTTTAATTAAATTTTTAATTAAAAGTTTTCATGGGAGTGCAGTTAACAATGAGTTACCATTTTATAATCCATTTTTGATGCAGTCAACATCCCTATTGTCTGAATTAAGTCACGTTTTTGTTTGCAAAGGTGTACTTTCGCTGTTCTCGTTCTCTGTCTAACATAGCTATTTGAATATTTCAATCTCTCTGTCTCCTGTCAAACAAGTGTTCGGACGTTTATTGAGTTTGATTTGTATGAAACTGGGAATCGGGATCTAGTCCTTTTATATTTGATCTAAGACAATTTTTGAGTATTTAGTAGTAGCATTTTATGGAATTTAGGCAAAAGTGACATTTAAGTAGGCACTGTGTAAAATGCCTACTAGTACAATACAAATTGCAAAATACCATGTTCTTAAAATTATCAAGTATTACTGTGTCATGGACTGTCAAAGTTTCCTCATTATAAATGCAAATTTAGTTAAATGACTTTACATACCATATACTCAGATTAAAGGAGTTTTAGATAGAATGTTGAATGTGTAATGTGTGCGGTATTGGTGTGTGTGCGTGGTCTTCGACGACAAATACTGTCCAGTAAAACTACTCCACTTTTGATGTCTATGTATGTGTCTATGTACAGGTTTGGAGTAGTTTTTATTGGCTTCACATTGAATTTACGTGGGGTCTATCTGAACTTTTATTTGGTCTGAAACCATATGTATGAATACTATAAATTATTTCTGTATGAAAAATGCATGTTAGCTTATTTTCTTATGCAGAAACATTAACGAAATTATCCATTCCTTAAGTGTAAAGTAAGAAATTAGTTACCAAAACACTGTGTCCTTTGTAACTAGTTGGTTGACCTTATTTTAAATGCTACGAAAATGTTAAAAATAATTTACAGCATAAATCTCACTTCTCTATAATCTTTTGAACTTTAAGGTTGAAGACTACAGTTTACGAGTGTCAGCAGTGCTCAAGGCTCAAGGGGTCAAGAAAGGTGATATTGTTGCCCTTCTGGTTAATAACTGCCCTCAGTTACCTGCTCTATGGCTTGGCAATGCCCGCTTGGGCGGTATTACTCCACTTATCAACACAAACCAAAGAGGGAAGGCTTTGGTTCACTCCATTAACGTTGCCAATTGTGATGTGCTCATATACTCAGAGGAATATCAATCAGGTGAGAAAAATAACCTTGATCTTATTTGCCTACTTCATGAAAAGTATATAGTACCATTTTAAATCAGGGTTCGAAGTGATAATTATCTTGATAATTGATAACTATAAAATTAATTGCAATAACAAAACATTAATATTATACCTAGTTGTGACAAAGTCAATCTTATTGTTTTTTTTTATTGCCAACCTGCTTTTATATCATCTTTTTGTATATTTTTAGGGTTCCGTACCCAAAGAGGAAAATGCGGGACCCTGTTACTAAGACTTCGCTGTCCGTCCGTCTGTCACCAGGCTGTATTTCATAAACCGTGATAGCTAGACAGTTGAAATTTTCACAGATGATGTATTTCTGTTGCCACTATAACAAAAAATAATAAAAAGTAAAAGTCTCCGTACATAAACGTGTTTTTTTTGAACCGTGAAGAAACTAGGGCTATCTAGTATGATAGTACGGAACTGAAGAAACTAGCGCTATCTAGTATGACGGTACGGAACCCTATGTGTGCGGTTCTGACTTGCAGTTGGCCGGTTTTTTACTTTTGTTATTTTGTTTCGTTTTGAAATTGTCATTCCTTTATCCTGTTCACCAATACTTCACGTCTATTATATTTTTTTAAATACTCTTTTTTTGTGCGTGCATCGGCGTAGTAGGAGGGTACGCCCAACGCCGCATAGCTTTCTTTGACAAAACGCTAGCCTCGCGCTATGTCCTGCCACGTTTATACGAACACGATTTGACGTCGGGTGACGTATATAGAAACGCGTCAAACCTCGAACTGGGAAAATATTCATAAAAACGAAATTGTTGATGGTTTGTGTTGCCAGTGGTGACATACGGAACTGAGACATGTCCCTTACTATGTAATATATATACTGTGCTATGGGCCTCATAAGAAGGCTCAAGGTCACACAAAGGGCATGCTCGGAGTTTCCCTAAGCGATCGAATCAGAAGTGAGAAGATCCGTAGGGGAACCAAGGTAACCGACAAGCCCACAGAATCGCTCAACTTAAGTGGCAGTGGGCAGGACACATATCTTGTAGAACGTAGTAAAGTTCTCGAGTAGCGACCGTGCATCGGAAGACGTAGCGTAGGCAGACGTCCTACGCGGTTGGCCGATGACCTGGTGAAGGTCGCAGGAAGCCGCTGGATGCGGGCAGGGCAGGACAGTCTTCGTGGAAATCCTTGGGGGGGATGACTTTCGGCTGATATGATGATGATGATGATCAATAATAAATAATTAAAGATACCAGGAGATGCTGCAGCATCAGGTCAAGTTTACCATATTCTATCTAAAACCATTTTATTGAGATTATTCCAATGAGCCCAAACACGATTTATCTGCTGTAAGTTGGTGAGGAGTTGGGTATCCTGCAAATTCCAGAAGATGCTGCAGCATCAGGTCAAAATTAACAGGAGTTAGGTATCCTGCAGATTCCAGGAGATGCTGCAGCATCAGGTCAAGGTTACCATGTTCTATCTAACACCTTTTCATCGAGACTATTCCAATGAGCCTAAACACGATACCTCTGCTGTAAGTGGGCGAGGACGTATCCTGCAGATTCCAGGAGATGCTGCAGCATTTGGTCAAGGTTACCATGTTTAATCTAACACCTATTCATTGAGACTATTCCAATAAGCCCAAACACTATGGCTCTACTGTAAGTTGGTGAGGACTTGGGTATCCTGCAGATTCCAGGAGATGCTGTAGAATCAGGTCAAGGTGACAATAGTTTTGTAATATTGTTACACTAACAGGACACCAAATGTAGAATTGATCAGACCGGTAGAAGTTGCCGACATCCCTTCATCATCCCTTCAACCGCCTCCGTGGCGTAATGGTTAGCCCATTCGCTTCACACCAGGAGGTCGCGGGTTCGATTCCCGGTGGGGTCAACTTGTAAGACTCGGTTTGGTTGGTGGTAGGGCATTTTCTAGGCCCGCCTGGCTAGCTACCACCATCTTATCTAAGTCATACCGCCAAACATCAGTGTTAACAACATTGATGTGTTCCGGCTTGAAGATAAGATAGCCAGTTCTCCATTGCGTTGGGGAATCTTTGTAAGCCCGCTTCCATCTTCGGCATCATCGTCACTTACCATCAGGTGAGATGATGCCAAGGGCTTACCAATTGTGAATAAATAAATATAAAAAAAAAACTAGAAAAGAGTTGATGTTCTTCAAACGGCTGAACAGATCTTTATAAATTATAATTAAGAACCACCTCGATCACGTCGGCTTTCAAACAAAATAATTACGCATCAAAATCGATTCATTCGTTTAGAAACTACGATCTCACAGACAGATACACACGTCAACACCCCTGTTTTTTGTCGGGGGGTTAGTAAAAAAAAGAATAAACGCCGATAATTATCAAAGAAAATAATTAATATCTTGATAATTTTAAACCCTGTTTTAAATAAATCACAATTAATCAATAAACGCTGGAGGTTAACTGTTACGTGCGACGTGACGTGACCATGCCTAGTTTAAGGTTCCTGAGTCATTACTTGAGAACTGTTTGTCTCAGGGTACCCTAAAAATTTCTTGATTTAAATAATTTCTTTTGCTTATTTTATTAAAGTCCAGATCTGTATTTTTTTCAGAATTTTCAGTTCCCCATTTAATCAGACTTGAAGCTCAATATTTTAATTTAAACAATATCTAAAGTAACTTTTAGTTTATTTTAGGAGATCTATCAACTTTCTCTCTCTATCTCAGGTCGGTCCCTCATTACGGAGGATGGTGGTCTTTGGTTTGGAACCGTGTGAACTGTCTCCATCGGTTTCGGTCCATGGTCGCCCTCACCGCCTGATAAACCGTTTTAGAGGTGGTGCCTTCTTTGACCTGATCACTCCATCGTGTTGGCGATCGACCTCTTGATCTTTTTCCTTCGATGTTGCCAACAAAACGATCAGTTTTTCATCTTTCAACTCTACTCGAGTTAAAAAAAGAGTTCTTGAAAAATGTTCACAAAATTTATTTTGGCTAGCCTACATGACCTGTCTAGAATTTCCCTTTTTTTACATATTAACTTCCTTTTCTATTTCGGGTCTTAATTTTACATTTGTGTACTAAATTTAATTATTGTAGGTATCATTGCTGCAGAGACCATGACAAACAGACATGTTAAAATGTAAGGGTTCCATTTTTTGCGATTTTGGCTCTTAAAGCCCAAAAATTATAGATAGATTCGATATTGTACTTTATGGCCAAACTGCAGTGTACGTTTTGCAACATACTTGTAGTACTATGGGTATTTAGACCTTTAAAGATAGATCAAACAACAATTTTTTTACGTGGTGTAATAAATGATTAACCATATTATATTATTTTCCTCGATTTCTCCCTATTTTCATCGTCATCATCATATCAGCCAAAAGACGTCCACTTTTGCACCAAGGCCTACTCAAAGGATTTTCACAACGACTAGTCCTGCGCTGCCCGCATCCAGCAGGTTCCCTTCCACAGGTCGTCGGTACATCAAATAGGAGAGGTGCCGTCTTAAATCCCAATGGCCATCTGTTCTAGCTACGTACCCCGCCCATTGCCAGTTAAGTTTAGCGATCCTGTGAGCTATGTCTGTTACCTTATTCTCCTACGGATCCTCTTGTTTCTAATTCGATCAAGCAGAGAAACTCCGAATATAGCTCGCCCTATTGCCCTCTGGGCAACCTCAAACCTTATCAGGCCCATAAGCACACCTCGGTCACTGACGATCAAATGTATGAAACAAACGCGTTCCTACGCACACATTCTAAGCTCGTGTAGGTGAACGCGTACCATGCTTGTGTGAGTGAGATAAGACATGCTAGGGTTGCGGTTGAGGCTACTGAGCGGGGGTGGGCGGCACTTTCAACGGGAGGCAGAGAGTGACCATACTGTACGCTAGTACTCTTTATTGTACTGTGCCCATAAGCGACCACGTCTCAGTTCTGTATGGCATCACTGGCAAATAATGTTTTTTTTTTAATTTCAGCTATTAATGATGTGGCAAGTGAGCTCAGTCCAAAACTAAAGCTCTTCAAATTCTCCAATCGGCCACTAAAACCAGGCGCAGAGAAAACCAGCTCAAATGACTTCACAACACTCCTTGAGAATACGCCGCCCGCTGCTTGGAGTTATGCTGATGCTGATGGGTTTACTGGCAAACTTCTGTACATCTACACATCTGGAACAACTGGGCTACCGAAGGCTGCCGTCATTTCTAATGCGAGGTATCTTGCTGTACTATTTTTTATAGACTATTTTACAAAGACCTGTTTTATCCGCTAATGTTAAGATCTTATCATCTTCTCATTCAATGGTAATTGATGATGATGCCGACTTTAAAAATATATTTTAATTATTTTTTCTATCTTATGTCTTTGAGGGTGTGAGATCGCGGCTCGCCATCGTTGAAAGTTATCCTCAGATCCCTCTAGAACTTTGCAGTTTCGTAAGATGAAAACTCTTGTCTTTATTATAGCTCTATGTAATAAAATCGGTTAGTAATCGGATTAGTAGTCTTGGCATGAATGTGTAAAAAACAGACAGAGAGAGAGAGACACACACTTGCGGATACAAGGGTTCTTTGCTGACTACGAAACTGAAAATCAACAATAAAAACCTACAATTTGTAATAGTCTGTTTTTTTAGTTTAATATAGTCATTGTAATGTACTCAAACTCCAAATAATCTAACTATTCCAGGCATGTTGACGGTACTTCTCTTGGAGTCACTGGGAAGCTTTTTCGAAATTTAATTATTTAATTTATAATTTTCTACAATCTAGTGAGTCACTGGGAAGGTTTCGTGGAGTCACTGGGAATAATCCTTTACAATATTAGTAGGATTTCTTACTTTTTAAAGGTGGACTGGTTTTCTAAATATTACACACGCGCCCTTTTTAATTTCACTAAACACAATAGCTAACTGTCTTTTCTTGATAAAAACATTTATAAATAGTATGATATGATAACAGTGTCACATAAAACATTATCATTATATGAAATAGGTTAATTTACTTGTACAATATATTTACTTCCATAAATAAATTGATAAGGAAGTATTTATAAGATTGTTAAAAGTTCAATGTCTCGCATTTTTAAAGCTGAAAATGATGCAGCAGATGACTTTTAGACTTTTAGATCGCTGGGTACTAGGTCCCATTTGGGAGTTTATTGCGACACGGGGCGATTGTATAGAAGCTATTGGTAGTTCATAGATAAATAGGGTGTCAAAGGACGTTGATTGGCGAGATCTATCAAACGGTGAAGGAATTTTAAAAAAGATTTGAAATACAAAAAAAATATGGTCGAAAAACGGTTTTTTTTGTCAAAAATTTTTGAATTTCCACTTTGGGCCCGGATGTCTCGAGTACTAAGTCGAAATTTAAAAAAATGAAAAAAACGGTCCTATGGTATTTAGTTGGCTGTCGAATGAGATCAAAATATTGAAAAAAATTACGGGCTGTAGGTGCGCCCTCAAAAAAGTACCTCGGCGAGTGAGTTGTAGCGCATCATGGTTATACAGTACTGTGGTATGGAAGTTGGGTGTGTATGAGAGTTTATATTGTTGTATGTGGTGAATGGAGGATTTTTGGAATATTTTGAACTTTTTTCGAATTTCTTTTAAAATTTTTGGATTTTGTAAAATATTTTAATTTTTAATTAATGAGTACAGGGTATGGGGAGTTATGTAAAAAAAAACGAATTGTTGGTGGATAGTGTGATACATAAATTACTTATGGTTTGTCCAATTAGGATTTAGGATTAGGATTAGGATTTTTATGCCTGAATTTCATTTTCAATTTCTAGTAGTTCATGCTATGCAGGGAATCTACATTTTTTCTTATAGCTAGCACTATTCGATAAAAATTAAGCAATCATAACAATTTTTTTTTCTTATAGCTGGCACTATTCGATAAAAATTGAGCAATCGTAACATATTTTTCTTTCCTCTACATCTTTTCGCATAAAACATTATTAATAATCGAAAATAAGACATGAGTTTTCCTAGTACCGTTACCTGGTAAAATTAATTATTTCAGTAGCAAGAGTGCATCTCGGGAGCATTGGTTTCTCGGAAACGGCTCTAACCATGTGGATGAAATTTTGTATTTAGCTACGCAACAAGAGAATGTAATGTAATTGATACTTTAGCGCCATATTTAGCTTGTCTTTTTAATATTAGCATTGATAGTGGCGTCTTTCCGGATCTCATGAAGCTTAGTAAAGTGATACCTTTATATAAATCTGGTTCAAAAACTGATCCAGGCAACTACAGACCAGTTTCTGTGCTGCCAGTTCTTAGTAAAGTGTTTGAAAAGATTATGCTTAACCAAATGCTACAATATTTTACAGAAAACAAACTACTGCATAACCAACAATTCGGTTTCACTAAAGGACGATCAACAACCGATGCAGGAGTAGCACTTATTCGAAACATATATGATGCCTTCGAGGAATCGCAGAATGCAATTGGAGTGTTTTGTGATTTATCTAAGGCTTTTGATTGTGCTGAACACCAGACATTACTTATGAAATTAAAGCATTATGGTGTAGAGGAAGGGGCTCTCAGTCTTTTAAATTCGTATTTAGACAACAGAATACAAAAAGTACAAGTGAATGGCACGAACTCATCTGGATCTAAAGTGAAAATGGGTGTGCCCCAGGGTTCCATATTAGGGCCTTTTCTTTTCCTTGTTTACGTTAATGATTTGCCTTTTATGGTGCAACATCTGTCAAATATTGTGTTGTTTGCGGATGATACTTCTCTTATTTTTAAAGTGAATAGGAAAGAAAACGAAATTGACGAAGTTCCTACAATAAACTGTCGTACGTCTTTTGCCCAAAAACATTTCAGTTTCCTTAGCAATTTTCTGTACAATAAAGCATGCGCCCATGAAAACCTATTATACTTCCTGTCATCCCACAATTGCAAGGTGAAAATGAATGAATTGCTAATGTCTCTTAGTTTTGACGAAACAGAAAAACTGTTACGAATAATAAGTTGATTATCTTTTTTTTTTCTTGTATTAACAGGCTCACATGTATAAATCTAACACTCACAACACACCCGCTTGCACGCACACACACACATAGAGACACACACAAATACACGCATTGCATGCTTGCATGATAGTTAAGGATTATTCTACTTTTAATTTTAGTGAACCTTTTAAATTGTTCTCTCCGTTACTTCTTTTTATCAAAATAAAGTATTGCGCCAACTGGAAGAGGACTAATGCCTATAACACAGGCTCTTGCCTAGCTTAGGCTTTAGTTGTAATAATTTTAATACAATAAGAATATAAGAACTGTATTTCTTGCTGCATGTGGAGAATATTTTTGTAAACTTTTTTTGGTCAATAAATAAATTATTAAACAACACTCTTTCAAAGATACTGAACTGGTTCACTGTGAACAACTTATTATTAAATGCTAAGAAAACAAAATGTATAAAATTTTGTTTGCCAAATGTAAAAAAGGTCAATAATAGTGTAATATTAGACAGTAATAAATTAGAATTTGTAAATACCACGGTGTTCCTTGGTATAACTTTGGATGTTTCACTTCAATGGGGACCACACATTGAAACTTTAGCGGGAAGGCTTAGTTCAGCTGCTTATGCCGTTAAGAAAATAAGACAGTTAACGGATGTAGATACTGCGAGACTAGTGTATTTTAGTTACTTCCATAGTATAATGTCTTATGGCATATTACTGTGGGGGCATGCGGCTGATATAGAAACTATTTTCATCCTGCAGAAAAGAGCTATCCGCGCAATCTATCAGATGCGATCACGTGACTCGTTACAGAATAAGTTCAAAGAAATCAATATTTTAACTGTTGCTAGTCAATTTATATATGAAAACATCATGTACGTTCGTAAGAATTTGCATTTATTTCCTAAAAACAGTGACAGGCATAATTTGAATTTAAGAAATGTAAATAAAATAGACATAGCCTTTTCGAGACTGAGTAAGGTCAAAAAGTCATTTGTGGGGCAGTGTATAAGATTCTACAATAAAATTCCGGAAAATGTAACTAGTTTGTCAGAGAATAAATTCAAGACTCATGTCAAAAAAGTTTTGTGCTCTAGAGGATATTATAAAATTACAGATTATGTAAATGACAAAGATATATATGTTGATTCTATAACAAATACCATTACCTGAGACTGTAATCTGAATCATGACATTATTTGTAATTTTATTTTAATTGTATTTTTTTTGTTTTGACTATTTAAAAGTGTGTGTAAACACCTATTTGAAATAAATTGTTTTGATTTTGATTTTTTGATTTTGAGAGATAGCGTTTCATGACTAGACCCCGAGATAAGCTCGGTCGCCTAGGGCCCATGTACTATAGGTGCCATGAACAGTCATATTATCTGTCTAGATTTGTGTTCATGGCTGCCGGGCTGCACTTCTGGCGCTTGACAAGTGATGACGTGGTCTACTGCCCGCTGCCTTTGTACCACACCGCGGGCGGCGTCATCAGTGTGGGCCAGGCATTCCTCTTCGGCTGCACAGTGGCTCTGAAGGCCAAGTTCTCTGCGTCGCAGTATTTCCCTGACTGTGTCAAGTATAAGGCCACAGTAAGTGATTAATTTTGTACTTGTAATCGTTAACAACCCATAAACGTTCCCGTTCCTATGGCATCCCTGGTCTCTTAAACTCGGGTAAGTTTAGGCCACCACACACCCTGAACACTGGATACAACGGTCGTGAAATGACATTTCTAAAAACAAATGATGGAGCAAACAAAATTACGGCGAAATCCTATACGTTCGAGAACCAACCTATAACCAATCTGTAACAATCCGGGTGACAAGGGGGTGAAGTCGGAATCTGGAAAGCGGCAGGGAGTGTCCATACTGTATGTTAGTACTTTGGCCACACTCTAGTCCGGGTTGGTGGAAGTTTTAGGGCTAGTGGCTAACGCCGCGCCGCTGTCAGAAGTATTTCAAGTCGCCTATGAGGCATCTGACAAGGCTAAACAACTTCCATCTGATGATAACAAAAGTCAAACCCATTGAGGTAATGACCGTGCTTTTTTGACAGTATTTCTTGGCATTGTTATCAATGTGTATTAAAATTTCTTTTTATTTTATTTTTACGGTTTGGGAAATCAAACAGCTATTCTTTAACACATATAAACTAGATGGTATGACTAAATTCTAAAGCCTTTACAGATTTCCATAGTTAGAAATTTTAAGTTTGACTTTTTATACTTTAATGCTTATTATTTTGATGATCGTATTATCCTTTGCCATTTTTACGGTTCCGTAATCAATAATGAGGAACCCTTATAGTTTCGGCATGTGTCTGTCCGCTGCTTAAGACTGTTTGTACTAGAAAGCCGTAATTTGGCATGGGTATACATATTAATTACGTCGATAATTATCGATTTAGGGATCCATTTGCGACCAACTTAACATGTGCGATTGGATTTTCAAAAAGTTCATAGATGTTCCATACAAAATGTTCTATGTTCCAACTGCAAAAATAATTTTGTTTCTTAAAATAGATTTTTTTAACAGACTACAGAACCCTACTATTTGCGAGTTCGGCTCTCAAGTGGTCGTTTTTGTTTTATAAGCACATTTGACACTGACAATATGAGATTCCGTTAACCTGCGTGATCGACCTAACCACACACGTCGCACTAAACTAACCGCTTATAATATAATTCGTTATTATAAGCTGTGTATTAGGGAATGGGAAGTGACATAGACTGCTAATCAGAATAGCCCGATATAGTTCCTGAGGGATCTGGAGAAAACTCACGTCCACACTAGCGAGCCGCTCGCAAGCGCAATATTCAGATTAGCAGTCTATGTAAATTTCAAGCGGCGGCTTGCGCTTGCAATCGGCTCGCGAGTGTGGACGTGAGTCCCTGAGGAACTATATCGGGCTATTCTGATTAGCAGTCTATGTCACTTCCCACCTCCTCAACCAATTCTATTCAAATAATCACTTCAATCGTTGCTCCGTTGCGACGCCGACGTGCGCGAGCGTGTAAAAAAAAGAAGTTTCCCGAGATCCCTTGGGAGCTATGTCAAGATATACTAATTAGTAAATTATGTCATTTCCTACCCCCTCGACCATCTCTGTGCAAAAAATTTCAACAATCCATTGTTCCGTTGCGATGTTAGAGAAATTAACAAAAAAAGAGGATAAAAAGTAGCCTATGTCCTTCCCAGTGACACACGCTATCTGCATGCCAAATTTCATCAATATTGGTCGAGTTGTTGAAACGTGAATAGGTAGCAAACAAACAAACACATTTTCACATTGATAATAGCAGTAAGGATATAATTTGATCATTATCATATCAGTCAGAAGAAGTTCACTGCTGAAAAAGAGCCTCCCAACAGTCGATTTCCACAACTATCGATCATGCGCTGCCTACATCCAGCGGCTTTCTGCCACCATCACCAGGTCGTCGGTGCATGGGAGGCCTGCCTACTCTACATCTACCGATGTGCGGCCACCAGTCAAGAACTTTACTGCCCCAACAGCCGTCAGCTGTACGAGATGTGTGTTCGTTAACTCGCCCACCACTCTTTTATCAGACTTGTTGAGATTTTACGGACGCTGTATCACCTATTAACAGTAATTAACCTTAATCAAGCCAGGCTCTGCCGTTGGGATACACTGTGTGCATTTCCCGTAAGCATTTTAAATACATACACAGCAGAATTTTTTTATATGGTTCACAAAACTGGATACAGAAACATACAGTAAAAATTAAATAATAAAGCATATCATATCTTATAGAATTTTACACGAGTTTCCTTACGCGATTGAATCAGAAATGAGGAGTTCCGTAGAACAAGCAAGGTAATCGACATAGCTTACAGAATATCGCTAAACTTAAGTAGCAGTGGGCGGGGCACACAGCTCGTAGAACATATGGCCGTTGAGTCAGTAAAGTTCTCGATAGGCGACCGCGCACCGGAAGACAACGTAGGAAGGTCACTCGGTGGCCTGACGACCTGTTGAAGGTCGCGGGAAGCCTCTGGGTGCGGACAGCGCAGGTCAGGTCGTCTTGGAAATCTTTCGGCTGCTATGATGATAATATACGAGTAATGTAAATCTTAATATGTGAACACAGCATCCATAGAATTCTCACCTACTGTCTAAAAACAAAATAAACAGTCAGAGTCCAACACAATATATTATGCTTGACCTTTAAAGTTCATTAAACGTGACCCTACACACACGGCCTTCAAATATTGTTTTCACCTCACACGCTCGGAAACGTTTTGTTTGTCAGTACATTTTAGCGTGCAAAATTGCGTTTTATGCGCTAGCGTGGAAATAATTTATAGAATTAGAACCAAATCACTTTTAGGCTTTCAGATGCCTCAATCCGAGCAGGTTGATACGTGTTAAAATAATATCGAACGTAAGTCTATTCTTTTTAAGTTCAAATCAATGCGGGCTTCAGCGCGGCTGTTGCGTTGAAACCGAACTCTCGATCCTCTATCTCGATCGAATTCTCGATTTTTACGTGTTTTTATTACTTTTCTATACTTTCAAACAAGCTTAATAAAAATGTGTTTAATTAAAACGAAAGGTCTTAAAGTCACCGACTTTTGTGTCTTGTTTTCATTCAACATTAACTATTTGTTTTCGAGAAATTTTGCAATTAATGCCAAAAACAGGGTCTACAATATATTTTTTACATTAAAAGTGGTAATATTTTTAAAATTTTATTCAATTAACTCAATTTTTAATTACTTTAAGTATATTATATATTTTTTTCCATAGTGATAGCTTTTCACAGTCTTTCAATAATTTGAATTGAATATTGTCATTTGAGCGTTTTCCTTGCACTTAAAAATTTTCTTCGCTGTAGTGAGGTGAAAAATTGTGTATTTCGCTCGGCAGCAAAGTTATTTTGCGTCGCTACGCTCAGGATTCACTTAGAGTTATCTTTACTCGCTTCGTTCGTGGTTCAATCTTAGAATCCTTCGCTTGCACGCGCCAAATAACAAATAAAAACTTTGCAGCCTTGCATATCAATTAAATACTTTTGTTTATTGCCCAGGCAGCGCATTACATCGGCGAGATGTGTCGCTACGTGCTCGCTACGCCGCCGTCGCCCGCAGACACGCAGCATAAAGTGCGCGTCATCTATGGGAACGGACTTCGCCCGCAGGTAAACACCCTACCACAGTCTAAAGAATCCATTGAGTCGTTCAACGGAAACGAATCGAGTCGAGGAGCGAGAGGCCCCAATTGCCCTAATCACCATTCGGGATAATTGATACAATTTATTCAGGCAGCTTCGGAGGAGGACGTGCCCAGTGACTATACTGGTACGTTAGTAATAATATATATACTGTGATACTGGTATCAAACAGTCTTTGGCCGCGGGGCAAAAAAATGAGAGAGCAGGACGCCACGTATAGTCCACCCTGTCGCACTTAGGGGTCTTATGGAAAAGCATAGTGACGCTCCACGTTCATATCGATAACACAGTAAAGTAACGGAAATTCGAGGGCAATTTCATTTTTTCCCAAGAAAGAATAGTATTTTCGTATGGCATATGCCTTTCTGAATAAATGTATAGATTTTCATTCAGAAAAATCCCGGGATACCGGGATCGTAAAAAGCGTTAGGGTTCTTAAATGTAATGATCTAATTGTAGTGAATGTTGATCTTATTGAAAATTGTATGTATGTTATGTGTATGTGTTATATTCATAACTAATTTTATATACACATGGTTACCGGTAATCCTTGTAAAGAGGGTAAAAGGGGGGCTAAAATCCCGGGTCTGTCCCGGGAATTTATTAGTAATTATATTCAAAATGGCATGTCCATATTATGCTAGCTCCCCAATTTTAGATATAATTTACGATCACTAAAAATAACACAGTGATAATCTAGAAAAGGTGACAAGGCGACCACAAAACCTTTTGTTTACGCCAGCGCACGTGTTCTTGCTTTCTTTCGGAAATCGATAAGCGGCCCACTAACTGCAACACTAGCATAGCACTAGCACTAGCTGGCTTATTGTCCCGCGTGCAGTGAGTGACGTCGGCTTTTACGTAAACATCAAAAGCCTTGTATCATTGTATGGATTTTTACACTCTGACCCTACCATAAAATTATATAATTGTTTCTAGATAACTTTATTTGTAAAGAAATCAATAAAATTCTACCGCCTTCCATTATCTTCTGAATACTGTTTTAGTACATTCAGTTGTTTTTTATTTGTTGTCTGAACGGTGAGTCGCAGATAGATAAAATGCGCTGACGTTTTTTGCATTATTTGAACAACAAAAAACTGAGTGTAAAGCCAGCGGTTATCATAGAACGGCTGCACAATAGCATAACGCAATTCACCGTTTTATACTACCTATAAGCGAAAGCACGTCATGTTTACACTGTGATAGTATTCTGTTATTGTTATTATCCGACAACGGTAAAGTTAAAAGGGATGGTTATGAATATCATAGGCTAAGTATGCATGCATACAGGTGTTGGTAAAATAGAACTCATTTTTTCAGGGGACAGGGGTTCTACTGATGATACTGAACAACTTTTGTTCTAAAATTTTGCAGAAAAAAAAATACAAATATTGATCAACTAAACAGCGAAGGTTGTATGAGTAGTCAATTTTTTTTTACTATTTCGAGAAAGTTGTGAAAGATTGCTCAGATAAAAAAAGTTCAGATAGCATGCTGCGAACTTTGAACTTGAAGCCACTTTTTGAAACATGTGTGCGGTATTGGTGTGTTATGTGTGTGTGTTTGTCTTTGACGACGTCTTAGCACATATTATCGAGTATTTAAGGTGGTTTTTGATGTCTATGTGTGCATGTACAGTGACTTACAGGCATTACAGGTTTGGAGTGGTTTTGATTGGCTTCACATTGAATTTACGTTATCTAAACTTTTTTTTATCTGAGAATATAACTTTTATTCTATAACACTAGCTGTCCCAGCGAACTTCGTACCGCCTCACACTACAAGACACTACACTACCGCTACCGCTGCACTAACACTACAATACCACTACACTACTTTTGTAGATATTGCAGAAGTTTTTAGGTAATTTTTACACCTTGGGTTACATTATTTGAGTTTTAGTAAGGATTCCTAATTTTTTGAAAATATAATAAAGCCTATATCAACCGCGGATAGTGTGGCTTCCCAACGGTGAAAGAATTTTTCAAATCGGTCCAGTAGTTTCGGAGCCTATTCAAAATAAACAATCAAATCTTTCCTCTTTATAATATTAGTATAGATCAAGTTTATAAGAAGAAAACCGATGCCTCTATCATAAAATATAGAGAGGTGAGTTTCTTCCCCTATCTTCTCCCAGGAATGGGTTATTGTGATCATAATGAATCAAATCAAGTCTAGTGGGCTAGTTAGTGGCCTAGTTAGGTTCTTTTCTCTGTAAACGATGGCATGGATAGCATCTTGGTGGGTCTCGACCCCTTTGTCTCTTCTGCTCCACTTTGCCCATGAGAATGTGCTTCTCGAGAGCGGAGAGTCTCTTGCCCTATCATGCATGTCATGTTAATTTTGTTTCAGATCTGGAAAGACTTCCTGCAACGGTTCAATATAAAATATGTGACGGAATTCTATGGAGCGACCGAAGGGAATGCCAACATAGGTATGTACGACTAACCAGTTTTTTCAATCCATAATTGATAAGCCCTTGACATCATCTCACCTGATGGTAAGTGACGATGATGCCGAATATGGAAGCGGGCTTATAAAGATTCCCCAATGCAATGGAGAACCGGTTTTCTTGTCTTCAAGCGGGAACACATCGTGTCCTACCACCAAGCAAACGGAGTCTTACAAAGTTAAAATCCGACAGGAATCAAATCCGCAACCTCCTGGTGTGAAGCATATTGACTAATCATTATGACACGGAGGCGGTTAGTTTCCTCACTCCTCCTTCAACAGGTCGTCGGCCTGCCTACCTTACGTCTTCCGGTGCACGGTCACCACTGGAATACTTCATCATCATTATATCATCGACTTTGAACAGGTCGTCGGTCCACCGAGTGGGAGGCCTGCCTACCGATGCGTTTTAAAAGATTCAAAGATTTAAGTTCATTCAAAATAGGTGCATGTTACACTCTTTCTGGTGGTCATCTTATCAGCTCATATACGTCCCCACCGTGGGGCTCGATCAGGCCTTAGTCGACCACGCGGGCCCAGTGCGGGTTGGTCGACTTCACACCCAACCTTCGAGTTTCTTCGCAGGCGTGTGCAGGTTTCCTCACGATGTTTTCCTTCACCGCAATATAATAACCTAATATAGTAATCTCTTTCTGGTGGTCATAAGATAGTAATTATATTACATAATTTAAGATTGTAGAAAAATTAAAATCAAACAATCATCAGTTAATAATGCCAATAAAATCATTGATATTAAAACAAATAATGTCATTTGGACATGAAAACAACATTACACGATAAGTAATACCATAAAATTATTAAATTTTTCGTTAATGCCTTTGTCAAGAGTAGGACAGATCACACGGACATTTGACCCAGTGGATATCTATTCTACGAGCTATGTACACCGGCCCACTGCCACTTCAGTGTTTAGTTTATTTTTTCGTATGTGTGTTGCATGTCGCGTGACGGTCGCTTTCGTCTGACGCTATGATCGTTTCGTACTCTGTACCGTAGCGAGAGCAGCCATGATCGTTTCGTCCTCTGTGAAGTTTCACTTTTACCGTGGTTTCATAAAACCACACACTTAATTTTTTGTATGTTTTGTGTTTATAGCCAATACTGACGGCACACCGGGAGCAATCGGATTCGTTTCTAGGGTTATACCGACAGTATATCCTATTGCCATTATCAAAGTGGACCAGGACACCGGGGAACCTATAAGGGATTCCAGAGGGCTGTGCCAGGTTTGTTTCATTTTATTTTTGTGTTCATCATATCAGCTCATATACGTCCCCACCGAGGGGCTCGAGCCTAACCTGAATTAGGGCAATCGGGCCTTAGTAGACCACGCGGGCCCAGTGCGGGTTCGTCGACTTCACACACAGCCTTCGAGTTTCTTGCGAGGCGTGTGCAGGTTTCCTCACGATGATTTCATTCACCGTAAGAGCGTCGGATAAACGTACATATGAAATCGAAATTCGAAAACACATTGGTACGTGGCAGGATTCGAACCACGACCTCCCGGACAGGAGGTAGCGGCCCTTGCCATTACGCCACCGACGCCCCGGATTAGATTTTTGTGTTATCAAAATCTGTCTAAAATTTAACTGGTTTATTTTTTATAATTTACTTCGCCTTAGGGCCCGATGCCCTTATTCAGGGTAGGCTCGAGTACCTCGGTGAGGACGTATATGAGCTGATAAGATGAAGATGAAATAAAAAACCAAAAATTTTCGCACTATTCGTCCGCAGCGATTGACGTAACAGCTGCGTTGCAGCTATTTCCGCAAACTATTTCGTTCAAAGTTTGAAACACCGGCATCGTGGTCTGTGCATCAAGTTGACTCGAATAATTTTAGAAGCAGATTGATTGTAAATAAAACTGATAGTAAAACTGATACCTGAAACAAAAAACAAACACAAATACAAAAAATTAATGCGCTACAGCATAATATAACTTCGTTTTGTTATTTTTACTATCGAGCTTCCAAAGTTGTCATTAATTTTTTCCCAGCTTGAACAATTGTGTTTTTGTTGTAGTTGGCTCAACCGGATGAGCCAGGCGTGTTCATCGGCAAGATCAACCCGAACAACCCGGCGCGGGAGTACCTTGGGTACGTCGACAAAGCAGCCTCGGAAAAGAAAATAGTTCGGGACGTCTTCTATCATGGCGACTCTGCTTTTATCTCAGGTAAGTACTCCGACAGTAAAGTTCTCGAGTGGCGACCGCGCACCGGAAAGCTAAGCATAGGCAGGACTCCCACTCGGTGGACCGATGACCTGATGAAGGTCGCGTGAAGCCGCTGGATGCGGGCAGCTCAGTACCGGTCGTCGTGGAAATCCTTGGATTGTGGACTGCTGGCCTATGTCCAGCAGTGGACGTCCTTCGGCTGATATAATGAAGTATTCCGAAAATAGTTTCAAACTGTCAAGTCTCTAATAAGTTTGTTTAGAGTGTGCTTTTTACTTTCGAGCGACGAAGGAGTGAAGAATGTATTGTGATGGCAAAAAAATCGAAGTAGAGATTTTGTTGGGGATCGATTATCTTATCTTACACTTACATCTTGCCAAACTACTAGACGGATTTGGATGAAATTTGGAATAAGGCAATATTATTTTCATTTCTATAGGCGTTTCAAATTTCTCATATCTTGATTTTTTTGGGTTGCCACCATAGTAAAAAGTCACTAAATTTAAATTGTTTACAAAGTTTCATCAAAATGATTAGAGCAATTTTTAAAAAAAGTATCCTACAACCTGGATTTGCATTGGAGGCACCTTATTCCTATTTTTCTTGGACCTATGAACTACCGCGTACTGTAGGCCATATACAGGTATAGTATCGTACTGAGTTTGATCAAAATCGTATAAGCCATTTTTGACAAAAAAAAAAGTGATTTTTAATATGCTGGCAACCCTAACAAATTGTACGGCAGCCCGCACTAAACTTTCTCGACAAAAAATAATAAAAAAGTAAGAACCTATTTTTTTTAATCCAAAAATTTTATTAAAAAATTGTTATGATTTTGACAAATTCATGTTGCATGACCAAATATACGAGTATACTTATTCGTAATACATAACAATTCAATAGCTCCAATCATTTGTGATTAAATCGCAAGTTTTAATTTCAATTGTAGGAGAACCATACAAACACAATTTTTCACAGACCAATGGGTATTACTAATGGATAATTATAAGCAGCTCCGACATGCAAAGTTTCATAAAAATCGTTACAGCCGTTTTTGAGAAAAAAATCAGGTTTTTTGTATGACAGCTACTCTTCGGTTTGAAGGTACGAAGAAACTTTTGATAATCCCTCGATGAAATAATTTAAAATTCTTCAGTTCCAAATTTGATCCCAATCAGACTAAAGATATATAGCCTCCTGTGACAAGCGGGACGGAAGGACGCACGCACGGACGGATTTGAGATATTGGGTTTTTCGGTATTGTGTTAATGTTATAGAACACATTTTCACAATTTGTACCGCCCTAACCTTAATATGTTGGGCAAAGCTCTGGAAAAGCTTATTATGTTGGGCAGAGTAGAGGGCAGAAGATCTCGAGGTAGAGCACCACTCCGCTGGTCAGACCAGATCAAAGCCGTACTTCACCTGACCATTACCACCGCTCTCCGACAGGCTGAAGGCAGGGACTCTTGGCGCAAACTAATTAAAACTACCACCGTTGCCTACCATCAGCAACAAGAACCGACCTAGTTAGACACGACCTTCAGAAAATGAAGAGTGCGACGAAGAAGAAGATCGCCCTAACCCAAATTCCACCCAATTTCGCACCGGAGGGAGTTACACACACAGACACTCACATTTTTTTTTGTTTTTTAAGCTCTATTAGTGTAAAACAATCGATCCCCATCAAAACTCCACATCTCAACCTTAATTTTTCTGCCATCACAATACCTTCTTCACTACTTCGTCGCATGAAAGTAAAAACTAGCCAAGTCCGAGTCGGACTCGGGAAAAGAAGGGTTCCGTAGTCTTCTAAAAAATCCGGCCAAGTGCGAGTCGGACTCGCTCATCGAGGATTCCGTACCACCACATCTCTGGATATAGGCACCTTCATCAGTACAGCTCATATACGTCCCCACCGAGGGGCTCGAGCCTACCCTGAATCAGGGCGATTAGGCCTTAGTCGACCACGCGGGCCCACGAGTTTCTTCGCAGGCGTGTGCAGGTTTCCTCACGATGTTTTCCTTCACCGTTAAAGCAATCGGTAAGTATGTACATAAGTAAAAGTAAAAACTCATTGGTACATTAAAAATAATAAATGGAATACATCATAAAAATAATAAAAAAATTTGTTTAATCTTGTACCAATGAAGCCCTTTCATACGATACCCACTACATGACACGGTTAACCAAGCCTTGGCCACAACTAGGCATTAATGGAAACGTATGTGGGCCGAGGCGAAACGTACAAACGAACACGTTCGTCCATCAATGTTTCTTTTGCTGGCCGCTGCAGTAATGTACTATTTGTCGGTGGCGTAATGGCAAGGTCCGCTACCTGCTGTCCGGGAGGTCATGATTCGAATCCTGCCTCGTACCAATGTGTTTTAGAATTTTGATTTCATATGTACGTTTATTTGACGCTCTTACGGTGAAGGAAAACATTATGAGGAAACCTGCACACGCCTGCAAAGAAATTCGAAGGTTGTGTGTGAAGTCGACCAACCCACACTGGGCCCGCGTGTTCAACTAAGGCCCGATAGCCCTAATTCAGGGTAGGCTCGAGCCCCTCGGTTGGGACGTATGCGAGCTGATATGATGAAAAACTTGTTTACTTTAATAAGATAAATAACTCCAACTTATATTATTTTTTAGCTTTTTCAAACTTCGAACTTCAAATTTAGCTGTGGGCTTTGTTTCTTCCTTTGATTCTCCTACGGATCACCTCATTTCTGATTCGATCATGTAGGGAAATTCTGAGCATTGCACGCTATATCGCCTTATGGTAAAACACAAACTTAACCTTAGCCTACTTATGAGGTCCATAGTAAGCTACTTTGTCTTAGTTCTGTGTATCATCCTACTTTCACTATATGTTTATTTTATTTTATTTTTTCCCCAGGGGACATCCTGGTGGCGGACGAGCTGGGCTATTTGTTCTTCCGCGACCGCACCGGCGACACGTTCCGCTGGCGTGGCGAGAATGTTAGCACCACCGAGGTGGAGGCCGCTGTCTCCAGGGTGGCTGACCATAGAGACGCCGTTGTGTATGGCGTGCTGGTGAGTTTTAGTACCAAGGAGGTTTTAGAGATTAAAATAGAGAAGCAATGTCTTTCCACGTGTCTTCAAGTAAAATTTATGAAAACTATCCTTATTAATATTATAAATGTTTGTTTGTTACCTTTTCACGCTTCATTACCTCAACCAATCTTGACGAAATTTGGCATGGAGGTAGACTGTGTCATCGGAAAGGACATAGGCTACTTTTATCCCGTTAAAATAGCATTCCGATACAGTTCCTGAGGGAACTGAAAATAAATACTATAAGTTCAAACAGGTTTTATTACTAATCTGAACTCACACAAAATTTATAATAAACATTATAGCAAAGTTGCACAATGTATGTATGAAATAGACAACTCGACAAGAAAATAGATACAAAAAGGGAGCGCAGGCAGCGCATTGCGTCTTAAGCTATTCATTGCTGGCCGGCGTCGTACTGAGGCGCTAGCGGCGAGCGGCGGGGACGAGGGGAACTCGTTCGACTCCCGAGCTTCGACGCGAGTTTGCCTGCGCGCGCAGCGGATAGTGCAACGGGGCTCTGCGGACGCCCGAGCCATTCAACGGAATTAGGGGTCGTTCCCTTACAATCCTCTTTTTTTGGTTGATTTCTATAACATCGCAACGGAGCAATGGATTGTTTGTGATTTTTTGCACAGAGATGTTTGAGGGGATGGGAAATCAAATGATTTAAACTACTAATAAGCATAGCCCGAGACAGTTCCCGAGCGATCTAGGGAAAACTCATTTCTAGGATCGCGCACGACGGCGTCGCAACGGAGCAACGGATAGACGTGATTTTTTGCATAGAAATAGTGGAAGGGGTAGGAAGTGACATAGACTGCTAATCAGAATAACCCGATATAGTTCCCGAAGGATCTGGAGTAAACTCCTGTGCGGCTCGCTCGCGCACCACTCACCCTCAAAAAGTCTTACCGCCAAACATCAGTGTTAACAGCATTGATGTATTCCGGCTTGTAGATAAGATAGCCAGATCCCCATTGCGTTGGGGAATCTTGGTAAGCTCGCTACCATCTTCGGCATCATCGTCATTTACCACCAGGTGAGATAATGCCAAGGGCTTACCAATTGTGAAGAAAAAATGTATCTCTCTCTCTCTGAAGAAGCGAGAGTATGAAGTTAGAGATTTTTCCCTATTTTGTTTCACTATACAATACGAAAGATTTCCTGAGATTTTATTTTTTGATTGAACACTATAAAACGTTCATTCAGGTCCAAGACGCTGTCCACTTCGTACCGCCTCACAAACTCATCTCTATACTACACTACACATGTATGACAATATGAATTTTCTTATCTTATTTCTTTTCGTACTTTTTTTCAATGTTTCAATGGTTATTCTTCTGCTATTGGGGGTGGAGACAAATCCAACAAACCAAATATTATCAAAATCGGTCCAGCAGTTCTTAACTAACCCGACGTTTGTTTTATAAATATAGATATAGAAAGAAGACACATTTTCCGTAGAGATATCATAATCACACTAATATTATAAAGGCAAAAGTTTGTGAGTGTATGTGTGTGTATGTTTGTTACTTCTTCACGCAAAAACTATTGAACGGATCTGGCTGAAATTTGGTAGGTAGACAGATAAGGACCTGGATTAACACATAGGCTACTTTTTTCACGCTCGTGACCCGCTTGCGGCTTGCGCACCGCGCACCCTCGAAAAGTCATAGAAACGTTGTCCACGCGGGTGAAGCACAGCTAGTGATTTCTAATTGGCAACATCCCAAAACTTATTGTTCAATGTGTCCCTTAAAACAGACATTACATCAACATGAAGTGCAAATAAAACAATGAAAGGCGTCTCAAAGCTGCGCAAATTATAGATTACTGAGTCACGCGTAGCACCATCGCACGTTGACACACTCATATCCTTTATCCTGCGCCGGCGTTATCTCTGTCGACTTTGTTCATTCCACTACTGCTTCGATATCAAACAAAAGGCTTTGTTTAGTGCATTATTAATTATTTCCTTCTTTTTTTTTCTCTTAAATATTTTAATCATCTTGTCATCTTACCGTAGGGATATGTGTGACCTGTGTCGCACATATCCCTATGGTAAGATGACAAGGCAAGAGTTGTAATGGTATTAAGTAATTATTGTTATTATTTATTTGAAAAAAGAAACACTTCGGCACACCCGGACACTTCATACAACGGGCCAGAAACATTGAACTACACTTCTACGTAAGTAGTGTAGTTCAACAGCCACAAGTGACATTTCAAAAAACGAATGATGGAACAAACAAAATGGCGGCGTAATCCTATACATTCGACAACCAAACTGTAACCAATCTGAATCAATCTGGGAGACGAGGGGGTGAGTACGGAATCTATAGAGCGGCAGGGAGTGTCCATCTGTATGTTAGTACTAATATATAAGGTCTAACAAAATTAGCTGAAACTATTTTAACTGGTGCTTCTACCCATGAAACTGAACAACTTTCCCCATAAAACCCATAGTCAATTCTCAAAAAAAAAAAATTCGAGCGAGACCCACAGTACTCGCATATGATGTGTAACATGTGACAAAATACTTTATAAAAGGACGGCAAAGATACGGCAGACTAGGCTGTATGGTCATAGATACCTTTGCCTTTTCCGCGCTTTTAAAGCCTGAAAAAAGGACGGCAAAGATACGGCAGACTAGGCTGTATGGTCATAGATACCTTTGCCTTTTCCGCGCTTTTAAAGCCTGAAAAAACGCGACTCCCTGTTACACATTTCCGTCCCATGGGACACATTTCCGTCCCATTTCACGAAATCACTCCTACAAATTGCAGGAAAGCGAGAGCAAAGATGTTACACATCAAAAATTGAACTTCCCATACTAAGTTGGCTGATCAGCTGATCGAGTTACGGCTCGTTTTTTTTAACTTACACTCGTATTTTAAGAACCCTTATTATGCAACAGTTTCATAAACTACTATTTTGTTGCAAATGAGCTGTAGTTTGTCCCTTTAAAGGGAATGTATTGAATAATACCAGTCACCCTGCATAAATAAATGTCTAACAACGATCTCTGAGTAACAATAGATTCAATATATAGGCTTGCAGATTTCTATATTGCAGATACATGGCGGTTCCGAACTAGAAAATACATCAATGTTGGAATCATTAAATGAGATACTATTTACAAGGTTTAGATATGATGGGTTATGTAATGCCCATTCCACTCGGACACATTAATTTATCGTCCATATTCATTTAGTCATTGATATTCATGAAGTATACTGAAATTAGTTAATTCTTTTGTCTAATTTGGATTGCACACTTGCTCCAAAAAGGGGTTACACGCGTATTAACATACAGTAGGTTTACATAATCCGGTATTTAACTACTATAGCCCGTCAACTTCTTGAGCGATACACCTGAGCAGCTGTGGCGGGGTGTGCGGGAAGGGTGCACGAGGCTCGTGCCCTTCCCCGCTAGCCTCAAGCTCCCCCGCGGAGATCGCGTCGTGTCTTGCTACCCGCCTACCCGCGCCTATTCACTTTTTAGGTTTCCGAATTAAACAAGGAACCCTTTTAGTTTCGCCATGTCTGTCTGTCCGTCTGGCCGCGTCTTGCTCAGAGACTATTAGTACTAGAAAGCTGGTAATTTGGCATGGTATACATATTAATCACGCCGAAAAAGTGGTACAATACAATCTTGAAAAAATAAATTGTAGGGTACCTCCTCTACCTTTAAATTATCATTTTTTTCGTTGACGTACCTTATCGTGTGGGGTATCGTTGAAAAGGTTGCGATTGAAGGGAGGGGCACTTCCCTCATTCCCCCCCCCCCGTACCAGCTTAACCGCTATTTCAGAACATCTGAAAAAATTAAATAGTAGGACGTGAGTAGGACTAAACAATTTAAAAAGAAAACTATCACGGCTAAGTAGACTTTCTTAGTTTAGGAGTAATAGTCGACCAACTTAAGATGTGCAGTTGGATTTCTAAAGAGTTAATAGATGTTCCTTTTTTGTTTGTTCACTATTGGTAAACCCTTGACAGGTGGTAAGTGACGATGTTGCCGAAGATGAAAGCGGGCTTACCAAGAATCCTCAACGCATAATTATAATTAACCAATATTATAATTAACCAGCTTTTGCCCGCGGCTTCGCCCGCGTGGACATCGTTTTTTGACTGTCTTTGAGGGTGAGTGGTGCGCGAGCCACAAGCGGCTCGCAAGCGTGGACATGAGTTTTCTACAGATCCCTCAGGAACTATATTGTGCTAATCTGATTAGCACTCCCCACTTCCTTAAATTATTCTTAAAAAAAACATTGCATTGATCCGTTGCTCCGTTGCGAGGCCGACGTGCGCCAGCATGGAAATGAGTTTTCCCCAGATCCTTTTAGGGAGCTATGTCAGGATATGGTAATTAGTAAATTATATCATTTGCCACCCCTCAACCATCTCTGTGCAAAAATTCATAACAATTCATTGTTCCATTGCGACGTTAGAGAAATTACCAAAAAAAAAGGAGATTTTTTTTTCAGTTCCCTCAGGAACTGCTTTGGAGCTATTTTCACGGGATAAAAAGTAGCCCATGTCCTTGCTAGTGACACAGGCTACCTGCATGCCAAATTTCATCAATATTGCTGGTGTTGAAGCGTGAAAAGGTAACAAACAAACAAACACATTTTCACATGTATAATATTAGTAAGGATTTTAGATATTGGTGTCGATTCGAACTCTCGACTTAACCACAGTATATTAAAGAGTACTAGCGTAACTTAACTAAACTAAAGTAAAATACAATTAAAATAAGTTAAGTCGTTTTCATGTGCTATTCGGTTTATGCACGAACTAAATTAGGTTGCCTAGTTTGACAGGACTAAACACGATCAAATTGAATTCACAGACCAATATGATTGACGTAACCTGTTTACCGTGAGTAAAAGAGAAAACAAGATATAATTTTCTATAGCGCTGTCTTTGTTGCATATGTCATTTATGCTACGAATGTAATCTATGAAACGTACAATAAAAACAGCAGTTTTTTATTATTTTTATTATTTGGCTTGGCATCAAGGATTTTTGAGTGAAGTATTTAGGAGTTTATAATTGCCTAAAGGGCGTCGGGGCATTGTGAATTGTTAGAATCTGGGTAAATTGAAGGTCTGATTATAAACCAGGTGGCAATCGATGACTTCTTAAGACTGCCGAAGCTGAAAGTTGAAAAGACATAAGACCAGACGTCTTTTAACCTGGTTACCATCATCAGAGTCAAACCCTCAGATCAGTATTCTTCTGGTCAGAGTCGCGCAGTGTGCTGATGCATCGTGATCCAAACGCGAAACTCCTAGCTTCGACAGTTTTATGGAGCTGTCAACCACTAACCAGGTCATCATGAGACCCTTGGGTCAGAGGTGCAGTGTCTTGGAGTACTTATCAGGGATTATACTATCACTTTACTTAGGTGTTCACTACAAAGAACGGTATTCATCACAAAATTTTCTGTTTTGTGGTTTTCCAAGACCAATTAGAGTTTAGTGGTCATCAAAGAAAGTCGCGATCAAAATTGGTTAACATATCTAAAAAATGTCGTTATAAACTTAATTTAGTTCGATTTTACTTTACATCTGTCCGATAAGTTAAGTTGAGTTTTTTGAATAGCGAACGTAATTTTGACACACCTTAACCTTATTTGAGTTTAGTTTAATTGAGTTTGTAAGAAAAACTATTTTCGTTGCAAAATAAAAACTCTTTTCGCTCCAATAGTAAAACATTTTGGTTCGATTTCCTGGCTTTTGGCTGGACGTATATTTTTAGAATGCGAGATAAAATTTTATAATCGGGTTCTGTCATGTTTTGATGGAAGGAAGAAAAAAGCCGATCTTAAAAATATATTTTTACTCCATTTTAATTGATTTTTGCTACAATTTG
Source organism: Coleophora flavipennella (assembly GCA_947284805.1). Lineage (NCBI taxonomy): Eukaryota > Metazoa > Arthropoda > Insecta > Lepidoptera > Coleophoridae > Coleophora > Coleophora flavipennella. The sequence continues at coordinate 4,962,909 of OX369263.1, read as the reverse complement.
TGCAAAACCGAATCGACACCACTTTCAAATACCCTATTAATTATTTTATTTATAAAACTTGTTGACTGTGTACCTATAGCCACAGATTTGAACAGAAGGATCCGCCCGTCTTACCAGATTTTCTTTATACAAGCAAAAAGCAGCTGCATCTAACATAACTCGTACGAACTAGCATGGGCGAGAGTTGACGTCAGTGCCGCGTTAAAGTACCTTGGTAGAATTGTCGCTTTAAATATTCGTTTATTTAATTTGTTAACAAGAAAAAATACAATGTAAGGTTACTTATCGATGATACGACATCCCATGTTTCTTTTTAGCCATTCTTTCATGATTTTTACAGCCTCTAACGACACAATAAGGCATTTTTATATGGAATATCTTTCCACCGCACTGTACAATTTCCCGCAGACGACTGAGCCGCGAGTGTGCGAAACGTTCGATTTTCGCACCAATTCGCTGGGAGCATTACGCGCGCGTTGGCCGGGTCCTTACGCCAGTAATATATAAGTCACTGCCTATAGCATACAAATAATTGCTAGATTTTCGAAGTGCATCTTAGTCAGTTTCCTTGATACCAAATTATAATGTTTCTACCACTCGAAACTCCCTACTGCTGTCAAGATTCCCCAAGGAACCCATAATCAATTCTCAAAAAAATGGACCCTCCATACTAAAATGCACAAAATTGATCGATCAGCTGATCAATTTGTATGAAGAATAACTTTTTTTTTGCTATTTTAGCAAAATCATACTACAAAAGTTGTTCAGTATGATGAGTAGAAGTCCCAGTTAACGGGACCTACACCAATTTTGTTACACCCTGTATATACTTTTTTGTAAAAATTTATAATAATAATTATTATTAAATAAAGTAATTAATTATTGAGTGAAAGATAATTTTTCAATATCTCGCCAGGTCCCTAACACAGAAGGTCGGGCTGGCATGTGCGGCATTGTGGACACGAATAACTCGCTTGACCTGGACAAGTTAGCGCGAGAGACGGCACGCGACCTGCCCGCTTACGCGCGACCCATCTTCCTCAGGGTCATGACTACTATGGACATGACAGGTGGGTAGCGTCTTTATAGTGCTATAGGACAGTTGTCTGTGCGGCACAGTGGCCACGAATAACTCGCTTGACCTGGACAAGTTAGCGCGAGAGACGGCACGCGACCTGCCCGCTTACGCGCGACCCATCTTCCTCAGGGTCATGACTACTATGGACATGACAGGTGGGTAGCGTCTTTATAGTGCTATAGGACAGTTGTCTGTGCGGCACAGTGGCCACGAATAACTCGCTTGACCTTGGCAAATTGGCGTAAGAGATGGCGTGGAATCTGGCCGCATACACGTGGCCCATCTTGCTCAGGGTCATGACTACTATGGATATGACAGGTAGGTAGCGTCTTTATAGTGCTGTAGGACAGTGTCTGTGCGGCACAGTGGCCACGAATAACTCGCTTGACCTTGGCAAATTGGCGTAAGAAATGGCGTGGAATCTGCCCGCATACGAGTGGCCCATCTTCCTCAGGGTCATGACTACTATAGACATGACAGGTGGGCAGAGACTTTATAGTGCTATAGGACAGTGTCTGTGCGGCACAGTGGCGACGATTAACTCGCTTGACCTGGACAAGTTGGCGCGAGAGATGGCACGCGACCTGCCCGCTTACGCGCGACCCATCTTCCTCAGGGTCATGACTACTATGGACATGACAGGTGGGTAGCGTCTTTATAGTGCTATAGGACAGTATCTGTGCGACACAGTGGCCACGAATAACTCGCTTGACCTTGGCAAATTGGCGTAAGAGATGGCGGGGAATCTGCCCGCATGCGCGTGGCCCATCTTCCTCAGGGTCATGACGGCTATGGACATGACAAGAGGAAAGCTTCTTCGTAGTGCTAGGTAAAGTGCTAACACATGAGACAGAGACGGCATCGTAGACTCAAACGGCTCGTTCGCGACCTGCCCGCATATGTGCGACCCTTCTTTCTCAGGATCTTGACGGCTATGGACATGGTGGATTGCTGTTTCATAACAGGAACGAACTTACTACCAGATGAGGCTGAGCTGGCACTGCTCACCCGGCCTGTAGACATATTATTATAACCATCTCAGCCGAAAGACATCCACTCTTAAACCTAAACTGTCCCCATAGAACTCCATTTTGCGCGATTCTGAGCCTTATGCTCATGGCTGGAGGCCGCCCTACATTACAGGCCTGCTGTCGCCACTCGATAACCTTTATTTCCAAGCCATTTATCAGTCTTATTTTAGATTCAGTCTGGAGATCGATGGTTCGATTGGCGGCGGGTTCTCACTTTGTAGAACGAGGTTTAGTGGCTGGTAGGACATTTTACCAACCCGTGGCTAGCGATCACCATTTTATCTAAGGGCCGAAACAAATTTGCGTTTTGACGCCAAACATCAGTGTTAACATCATTGATGTGTTTCGACTTAAAGATAAGATAGCCAGATCCCCATTGCGTTGGGGAATCTTGGTAACCCCGCTTCCATCTTCGGCATCATCGTCACTTCGTCAAAGTCGGCTTCGTCCTCTGACGAACTGTCTAGTAGGTCCAATAGCAACATACGCGAACTCATTTGCTTAATCAGCCTGTATAAAACGTTTTAGGTGTAGCTCATTCAAACACAAAATTCAAATTTCAAACACATTCAAAGACTCGGTTTTTTTATGCATAATTGGTAAACCCTTGACAACATCTCACCTGGTGGTAAGTGAGGATGTTGCCGAAGATGGAAGCGGGCTTACCAAGATTCCCCAACGCAATGGGGAACTGGCTATCTTATCTTCATGCCGGAACACACCAATGATATCAACATTGATATTTGGCGGCAAGACTTAGATAAGATGGTGGTAGCTAGCCAGGCGGGCTTAGAAAATGCCCTACCACCAACCAAACCGAGTCTTACAATTGAGCCCGCCGGGAATCGAACCCGCGACCTCCTGTGTAAAGCCAGTGAACTTTGCCTCTGAGCTACGGAGGCGGTTAACTGTTACTCGTAACAGAATGTGAGGTTTTCATATATTATAATATAGCGCCCGTGTGTGATACCTTGCTATGCTATAAGTTTTTATCTTAAGATACTCGCGATATAAGATAAAGTAGCGCCCGTGTGTGACAGCTTTTTTTAGGTACAAGAATAGGCCGTGAAATTGTGATCCGATTCACAATTTACCGTTGCATCATAATCTAACTAGTGAGATTGTAATATCGCGGTTTTCACAATACCCCGGTGACATATATCATTTCTCGCTCGTTAGTATGAAGTATCCGGGGTGTGCCTCTGTCCCAGCATTGTGTCCCCACGTTTACGAGTTATTAACGTATGGATGAAGATAATAATTTGATTTTGTTGCATCATGTCATGAATTCCGACATTATATTCTGATTCAAAACGCGAAAATTTTTATTCCCTCAGGTACCTTTAAAATGAAGAAGACAGAACTACAAAAGGAAGGCTTCGACCCTAGTCTGGTTAAAGGCGATAAGCTTTACTACTTAGACCTCAAGCAGAGTAAATATCTTCCTCTTGGACCGGAGGAGTACAAGAAAATAATAACAGGACAAATTAGACTATGAAATTACGATTCAATGAAGAGTAAACTGTACTTCTACTGCGCCATTCGGATTGAAAAAAAAGTAAAACGTTAAAATGCAATAGATAGTCGCAGCCATATTGTAAAATTATCCACTTTACTACTGAGTATAAAACTACGAATACAACCGATTCGGACGGAGCCCCGCGTACAAGACATGCTGACTTAACCTTCTGTCCGTCCGTCCGTCTGACTCGGTTTTGTCGGAGCTTTTTGCTAAGTAGTTTAACAAAGCGCCGTGCCGTTTTGTAAAACGGCAAATTTTATAAAACGGCTGCGATATACAAGAAATAAAAGTAAAGTTAATTTTGAATAGAGTACATAAAAACTGTTGTTAGGTGACAGAGAAACCAATGGTCTGGTCAACCAATTCATGACATGGTTAGTTCTCTGATATCGGCACGACATTTACAAGGCATGTCACAAGATATCGGCACGACATTTACAAGGCAAGTCACAAGATAGATTTTAGGGTATGTCGTGTTAACAAGCGTTTAGTCACTAAGCAATAAATCCTATGCAGCACAAATATTTTAGACTTTACTTACTTCGGGGCATTTTTTTTTGCATTTTCTACTGATTTCATTTTCATGTAGAGCTGAGAGTTAGTTGTTTTTTATCATGGGAATAGAGGTATGCTTTAAAGGATGTAACAAAATTGGTGTATGACCCGTTAACTGAGGGTTCTAATCATCATACTGAACAACTTTTTCAAAAGAACCCATGGTCAATTCTGAAAAAAAATTGGACCCTGCATACAATAATGCACTTAATTTGTCGATCAGCTGAGGGATTTGTATGAAGTAGAAATATTTTTTTTGCGATTTCGGCAAAGTCATAGAACAAAGTTCAGTATGCTGAGTAGAAGTCCCAGTTAACTCACGGTATTCATGAAGCAAAAAACCATTGGAGAGCGCGTGCGGGGGCGACCCCGCTCACCAAACATCCAAACATATGCATGGGCATGTTGGTCGAATGAAATATCACGTCCCATTACGTCATAATAGCGTAAGCCAACGGCGGCGTTCGCTATCGCCTCTCCAGCCAATGGCAGCGCTCGCTGTCACCTCTCCAGCCAACGGCAGCGCTCGCTGTCACCTCTCCAGCCAACGGCAGCGCTCGCTATCGCCTCTCCAGCCAATGGCAGCGCTCGTTGTCACCTCTCCCCCCCGCCAAAAATCAGTGAGTTGCGTTTGGAACAAATGTACGTGTACAACACCCTCTGTACTGGTTTTTTGCTCCATGCCTGTATTTAACAAATCGCTGATTGGGAATATTAGATGTAGGTATAGATCTATAAATGGAAATTATCTGTTTGGAGGAATATTTTGGTATCTCTTTTAGAAATATGTTCGGAGCTTAAAAACTATCGACAAATACGTTATAAGTCGAGCAGTAAATTTTGGAGTACTGGAGGCGAGACGCTTGCTGATAGTAAATATTGTTACTGAAATCTGCAGAAATTATTTATTTAAATTTTGATTTGTTGTATATTTTGAAATATTTGAATGATCTGCTAAGGCGTTTGGCTACTTAAATAATTTTAACTTTTTTATTTGCTTGCTACTGCTACTTAAATACTACTGACTTTTAATACTTTACTCAAAGATTTTGAACGTTCATTCACTTATATTAGTCTGTAATATTTTGTAGCAGTGTTTCTATTCGATCGTTGATTGGTTAGGGCCCATAAGATTATGTTTATTTTTAACAAATCTCCATAACAACAATCATTTCGGAATGTTGTTTAGGTGTTATATATTCTTCGGCATAGATGATTTTATTTTTTATACCTAACTGTTGTATAAAGTTGCATAATTTATAAGAAAGCGAAATAAAGTAAATATTTTTATTAAGTTCTGAGTTTTATTTTTCATTGAATAATAAGTACGGATGCTTGGAATTTCCCTACGCGATCGAATCAGAACTGAGGAGATCAGCAGGAGAACCAAAGTAACCGACATAGCTCACAGAATAGCTAAACTGAAGTGGCAGTGGGCAGGGCACATAGCTTGTAGAACAGATGGCCGTTGGGGCAATAAAGTTTTTTGAGAGGCGACCGCGCACCGGAAAACGTAGCGTAGGAAAGCCTCCCACGCGGTGGACCGACAACCTGGTGAAGATCGCGGGAAGCTACTGAATGCGGGCAGCGCAGGACCGGTCGTCGTGGAAATCCTTGGGGGAGGCCTTTGTCCAGCAGACGTTTTTCGGCCGATATGATGATGATGAATAAGTTTGTTCCCTTAAGATAATTATAATATTTAACTATTTTATTTATTACTATAATTTACAAACATGAACTTACAGTCTAAACCAAAACGTTCACTTTATACAAGCTGTCCCAGCGTCTGTAGGCTATAGAATCAAACCTGTCAAACGAGAAAAAACCTACATAATTTTATATTAAAAACTAGCTTTTGCCCGCGGCTTCGCCCGCGTGGACATCGTTTTTATCACTATATGTATATGAGTGGTGCGCGAGCCGCCGCCAGCGTGGACATTAGGTTTCTTCAGATCCCTATTCCAGATCGGGCTATTCTGATTAGCAGTCTATGTCATTTCACACCCCCTTAACCATCTCTATATAAAAATCACAATGATTAATTATTCCGTTGCGATGTTAAGATATGAACCAAATAAATACTATTTTCAGTTCCCCCAGGAACTGCATTGGACTTTGCTATTTTCACGGGATAACAAGTAGCCTATGTATTTCCCAATTGCCTTAACTCTAAATTCAAACCAAGATCTTATTTGAAGAAATGCAATTGCTAAATTATGGTTATAATCAAATCCTTACTTAACTTACCTACTATATGTACGAACATACAATTTCGAAAAAAATTGTCGCGCTGAAAGCACGTTTTGTCTTAAAAAAGAATTCACTTTAGTATTTAAAAATATTATCATACCATTTGAAAATATATTTTTTTAATTAATCGTAACGTACTTAAGAGTACGGATTACACTGTCGCGCTCCATATTGATCTATATTAAATTCAAAATGTATTTCAGGTACTTAATTGGATAAGGATTAATGCTGTATTGCTTAAAATCGCTTCGTAAATAAGCCATTATTTCTCGTAAAAAGTAAAGGACAAAAAATGGTTATTGTGGGTTATCCCTAAGAGATAGACACATACCATCGCGAACTTTTTTGCAGAACTTTTTGAGTAGTACAATACTGTAGTACATTATTTTGATCTATCTTGTAGGTTTCAGTCAGCGTTTGCAATGTAAGCACAAAAAATGTGTTTTTTTACATCACATCAGAAACCTGTAAAATAATCAGTGTTTCTCTACTATAATACACATGTATTACACTTTACATATAAACCTTCCTCTTGAATCACTATCTATTAAATAAAACCGCACCAAATCCCTTACGTAGTTTTAAAGATCTTAGCATACATAGGGACAGACAGACAGCGGGAAGCGACTTTATTTTATACTATGTAGTGATGATGATCAGTAATTTAAAAAACAAAACGTATATGCCTAGCTTTTGTTCTGACTGACAACCTATCAAAAATTGGTCCAAATCCACAGATTAGTAATATATGTCATAGTCCAAATCGAAAATCGTTGACGCCGTTTGTATGAAAAGTCGTAGCTTCACAATCCTCTTAAGTTCAACTTAATACCTCCATGGTACCCTTTTTTACTTTTGACGTACGGAATCCGAAAAACCACAAAATTCGTAAAAAAAAAGATTTAAGCGATTTCAACTGTACACTATAGAACGTCGTCTCCCGAGTATACTTCTTTGGTCCTAAATCAGTTGGATTTCTATCAGCTGTTTATCTAAACGCGTGAAGTCCAATATTCTTTAGTTATTAACAAAAAGAAGTAGGTAAGTAATCCATTTCAACAAATATTCCACTATGATTCCGTTTACCTTACATAACTCTTGTTATTGATGTAGTACCTACTTTGTTTTGTCTAAAAAGAGGTTTTGTTTACGAGCGATACAAATCTAATCTTCTTTTGCGAAACTCAATACTTTCAGTCATTGATATAAAGTATAAACTTATTCGGTACCAACAGAATAGGGGATCGGATTTTATGATCTGTCAAAAACGAAATTTTGTTCTGAAAATGTTTGAAATACCCACAAGTGACATCATGGATTTTTAGCGTCATTGACGAACTTATTTTTTGAATTTGATCATTAAAAAATTGAAGACGTGATGGAAAAACAAAACAAGTAAGGTTTGTTGAAACTTCAAGAGGAGAGCAATTTAGGATATCATATTTTAGAATTTATTTTTGATGCAGTCCGATCCCCTATTCTCTCAATTTTTAGGGTTAATAGCTAGACAGCTGAAATTTTCACATAATGTTTATTTTTATTGGCGCTACAAAAACAAATGTGCCGCGTTGGACAAAAAAAAATTAAAAAGTGAAAAAATAAGGTGATCTCCATACAAAAAACGTGTTTTTTATAAGTATTTTTGATTTAGCTCTATCGTAAAAACGGTAACACATACAAGCGTGAAACTTGGTGCGACTACAGTACTTACTAATGCTGAGGTAAATATCAAATAATAAAAATCGGTCAAGTGTGAGTTGTACTCACGCTAAAGAGTGCACTGAATGACAAAAAGCACATTTTTGTCGCTCGCGTTGATGTATTTTGTTTGTAATGTGAATAGTATCGTTGTCATAGTTATGTGGAGAGGTGTAATGGTACGGGACCTTTTTTTTATTCACAATTGGTAAGCCCTTGGCATCATCTCACCTGATGGTAAGTGACGATGGTGCCGAAGATGGAAGCGGGCTTACCAAGATTCCCCAAGGCAATGGCGAACTGGAGCGCTAGTCCGACTCACACGTGGCCGGTTCTTTTTATGAAATAAAGGTTAATTTAAACTGGCATCCAAAAGAGAGGAAGTTCTCTTAATTGTTTGTTTTTTTGCCCTTTTTTGGGCAGGCTAAGGTTCATTGGCCATACCGCCTAGTCTTCACTATATCTTGTGGGAACTCGAAACGCAGTCTACACACTTTTGTTTCATTACCCTACACAACAAACACATAAATGGTACTTTGCTGACAAATAAACTATCAATATTATACATCACAAACCACAAAATGTAATTTTTCGGATACGAAAAACACAGACAATAGGGTTGCTATACATTAGAAAATAAAAATCATAATTGGAAAGTTTTACATTGCGTCACCCAAAGTTTAGAGTATTCATCCGCCTCACCATTAAAAAAATCGCTATCTTCCTAACTATTTTCAGGATCTTGCTGTGTCGCAGGCATGTTGTCAAATTCGTGATATTATTACAATTTCACTAGTAAATTGTCAATTGGCTCCATTTCTTACAATTTCACGGCCTATTCTAAGTGTCATCTATGTATCTCCGACTAAAATCATCTAATTATTAAATTTATTAATGATTTCTTCTTCTACTAAGCATTCTGATACCCAGGCGGAGAGAGGCTCGCTTCGCTCGTATATTTAGTTTTATTATGAGTAAGTAATTCACTAGTGAAATTATAATATCACGACATTGACAATATTCCTGCGACATATTTTCTCAGAATTAGGGATGCATCCGATACCGATACTGATACCGATATATCGGCGATACTTCGGGTTTGCCGATGTATCGGTATCGGCGATATTTTTATGGCAGATTCAACGATACTTTTCAAATTTCGCGCTTTAAAAATGTAATGTAAACGCGCGTGTTGTCCCATCTATTTCGTTGCAAACGAGGCATCAGTCGCTTCTGAGAGACTATTTTCCACCGCAGGTCTTATTCAAACAGACTTGCGAAATCGCCTTTGCCCGCAAAACTTAAGAATGCGTTGTTTTTTAAATAAAAATCTTATGAATGTTAATTTTGATTACTAAAACTATTAATTAATTGTGTTTTATTTATTCTACCTTCCTTTTTGAATTCCATTAAAGCGTATCGGTATCGGTATCAGTATCGCCGATATTTTGATAAGAGTATCGGTATCGGTATCGTATCGGCAAAAAGGCTTATCGAGGCATCCCTACTCAGAATCAATTAATCCGGCGCGGCTCCTTGCAATGGTCCTAGGATTATCGCAATAATCCTGATTTTCCAATTATCCTACGACATACCTATGTAATATGTATTATATTATACTGGTGTAACAAAATTGGTATAGAATAGGACCCGTTAACTGGGAATTCTACTCATCATACTGTAAAACTTTTCCCAAGGAACAACTACTTACCCAATTCTCAAAAAAAAAATTGGACCTTCTATTACAAAAACGTTCAGAATTGGTCGATCAGCCTGATCGATTTGTATGAAAAGTTGTCCTCAGTATGATGAGTAGAAACCCCAGTTAACGGGATCTACAAACATTTTGTTAGTAGGTACAGTCGAGTTGATTAAGATATTGGCAGGGCCAATGGCTAAAAACATTGAGAGCGTCTCGAAATGAATATAAAGTTCTATACAAACAATTAATAAACCGTTTACATAATAACATTTTATTGATATCTACATATGTTTGTATAGAACTTTATATTCATTTCGACGCTTACAATGTTTTGGACAATTGGCCTTGCCAATATATTAATGAACTCGACTGTACCTATCTACAGCTGTATTACTACTGTCTTACAAGATGGCCACAAGAAAAAGATCAGTATACTTACTTAGGTTTTAATGCAAAAAGTTCGTAAGTATCTAGGATAATCTTCAAAATAGGAACATCAAACAAAATAAAACAGTATAACGTCATAGCAATATCATCGCGGATTCGCGTAATTTACACGTTTTCATGATTTGAATTTTGAACAGTGGCGGGGACCGGAGTGTCAATCAACCCGCACTCCGCAGGATCAGCTGTGGGGCGCGCATGTGCGTGCAGCTGCTGGCGGGACTCCGGAGCGGGGAGCCCGCAGTCACTCAACTCCGCTCAGACTACTTGCGTGCGACGTTAGTTTAGTTAGTCGCCCGCAGTCGGCCTTCCAACGCTCACGCAAATTGTTTAGTGTCGATGGTCGCGCGCTAGTGCGGCTGGTGTAGTGTTTACAGTGTTACCGGCGCCCCAGTGGGCTCGAAGCCAAGATGGACGCGCTGCTGGCAGCGCTCGTCGCGCTAATGGCACTGGCCGCCGCGATGGCCGCCGTGCTCAGTACTCTCTCAAAAGCTGCGATTTTCGCTCTCCTTGCAGTCGCACCCTGCCTCTACCGATACAGAAAACGAATCTACGTTATCATTAAAACTCTACCGCGCGACACCAAGTGAGTAATTCAATAATTATAATTGTTCCTTAACAAAATAATATTCATGGATGGATACCATAACCTATCATAATAACGAGCCCTGCGACGTAATTCGTCATTGATTTCACCATGGTCACCATAACCTACAATCAATTGCAATCGTAATTCCTCACGTAATTCGTCGTACTGAATCAGGCCAATTATTACTGCGGAGTACCTACTTAGGTACCTACCTAATCATTTTCAAAAACCGCAATAGTTCAGTCAGTCAATAAAAGAAGTGTAGAGTGCGTGAGCAGGGACATAGCAATCCTTTCAGAAACTTGTTCAGGGTGCTTGCTTAGTGAGTAAGTACCTACGAGCCCTACGACGTAATTCGACATTGATTTCTTTCACCATGGTCACCATAACCTACAATCAATTGCAATCGTAATTCCTCACGTAATTCGTCGTACTGAATCAGGCCAATTGTACTGCAGAATACTTACCTAATCATTTTTAAAAACCGCAATAGTTCAGTCAGTCAGTAAAAGAAGCGATGTAGAGTGCGTGAGCAGGGACATAGCAGAAACTTGTTCAGGGTGCTTGCTAGTGAGTAAAGATACTAAAAGTCCTGACGTCAAGGAGGTGAGCCGGAGGGAGGAGGAACAAAGAACGTCCCTCTTTTGTGTTTTTTGCTTTTACCTGTCTCGAGAATATTGCGTCGTAGCTTTTTTTCCTATCAAATGAACGCTCATGAAATTCTCGTACAACTTTTATTTTTACTGTTTTTGAATATCCATCCATTTTGGAGCTACACGCAGTAATATTTAAAGTAGGTACTTAAATATTTTCAAAAAAAAAAAAAACTGCTCATGCTCGTAAAGTTATTTATGTCGAGAAGGCTGCATAAAATGGTTTTTCATCCTCTTGTGCATAAAAAGTAATTCTTTTTTAGTTTATTAGGCCTTACAGCCACATACTACAATACACGACCTGCATTAATTGATAGATATATTATTATGACATTTATTTACGATATATGTATCACTATCTAAATACAAATTTAAGATTAACGCGATAATAATACAGATTTTCGTTATGTTTGACGGCAATTACTCCATAACGTTAGAAAATCCAAGGTTGAAAAAAATAATCTTAATTGAAGATGTTCCATAAAGTCAAAAGCTATTAGAAACACAATTGAGTAGTTTTGACTTGATAGAAAAAATCCCAAAGATAGGTCTACACCATTGCTTTCAACTCTAGTTATATACATGTACGTATGACTAATATTTTGAAGTATAAATTTTAAAAATATACAACAATATTTTTTAAAGTGAAACTTCATTTTTATGATAATACAAAGTGAGTAATGTAGATCATTTTTTATACTTTCATTGTAGTTTTTGATTGAAAAGAAAAACTATTGAAAAAGTGTGGTTATTGTCTTTACGCTTTCCACGTAAAGAAAAAGACAGAGACAACTATTCCAGTCTACCTCGCCTTAATATTAATAACTAATATAATATATACTTTGACACGGGCGTGCATTTATGTAAAAAATAAATAACGCAAATATGTATAACTTGGTCAAAGATGACCTATTAATAACTTGGCATATGGATCTCACCATAGTCAAACGTCACAAATCAAAAATGAAAAAAAAAATAGGGAAATTTTTGTCGTGGAATTAATTATTCGTCAAAACTAGCCAAATTTGGTATGTATTGCGGTTGAATATTTATTATTTCCTTGCAATCGAAGTGAAAAGCCGAGTGTAAAACTCTATCATAAAATAGCTTGTTTTATGCTCTTACAATCCACTATTTATAATATTTTTACCTAATTTTTCATCAAACATTCCTATAAATCCAGTCCGTCTATCACTGGTAACTGGTAATTAGGTACAGACAGCGACACGTCAAGCTATACAAAACCAGTATAAGCTGGCCGCGTGAGTCGCGCGACGCCTTTGCGTTTCAACATACGCGAGGCCCGCGTATACTGGTTTTGTATAGCTTGATGTGGCGACGTGTACTTCGAGTACACTCGATCAGGGGTTCCGTACCACGTACTTCAATTATAAAGCCTGCGCTGTCTGTCTCCGTCCGTCTGTCCGATTTCAAAAGGACCGTAATAAGTAGCCATCTGATTTTATTAAAGAGAGTTAACTAACAAATGATAAAAATTACTCAAAGTACCTACATAAAGCGGGGTCGCCAATCGCCATACAAGAAATGTTCTTTTTTTTTTGCTCATGAAGCTGTGTGATTATATACTAATCCTATAGTAAAACAACAAATAATAAAAGCCGAACAAGTGTGACTCACGGCAAGTCCAAACTGAATAAATAACAGAGTCAGTCTCTCGCGTTGATGCCTTTTGTTTGAAATTAATTGTAGTGGTACGGAACCCTCGGTGCGCGAGTCCGACTCATATTAAGCCGGTTTTTGCATCTTGGAAGATCAGTCTTGTACATTTTAAAGTGAAACTTTTATTAGGTACATCTTTTTTTTTTCTTTTTTTTTTTATTAAAAATTTGAGTGCGTTTGACTGCAACTCACCTGATGGTAAGTGATGATGCAGTCGAGGATGGTACACATGGTAATTCTTTTCGTCTGTGTGTTGCATGTCGCGTGACGGTCGCTTTCGTCTGACGGTATGATCGTTTCGTCCTCTGTACCGTAGCGAGACCAGCCATGATCTTTTCGTCCTCTGTAAAGTTTCACTTTTACCGTGGTTTCATAAAACCACACATACATTTTTTTCAGAGTGTTTACAATGAAAGTTGTAGAGATATTTATGACCTTTTATTTGGTATGATATTTTTCCTCACAACTCACCGTTATACGAAGTAACTATTTAGTAATCTGTGCCGTTATCGAGATAAAAAAGGAAAAACCTTAAAGTAGGATCTTTTTTCTATCCTCCTCCCTCCTCCTGCTCACCTAGTTGACGTCAGGACTAAGTAGTTATGTTCATTCTCTAAGCACCCTAGACAAATCGCTTTTGTAACTGCTCACATGCTGCTCACGCACCCTATCCCCCCCCCCCCCTCCTCTTTGGACATTCGTTTACTCGAGTACCACGTCAATTTGCTCACACATTAAAATTAAATATTTTCGAGTACGACTAAGTACGAGTTACGATACGATGATCGGGAATACTCTAGAATAGTACCACCCCATCTTTTCCCTTGGGTGTCGTAAAAGGCGACTAAGGAATCAAAAACCAGAGGATAGCTAGGCAGCAATGTCCTTTTCGTGTACTGTTCCACCACAATGCGCAATGCAATCGTCAACCCGCCTGCCAAACGTGGTGATTAAGGCAAAACCCTCGGGGGCCGCCTTTGTCCAGCACTACACGTCTTTTCACTGCTATGATGATGGTCATCACATCACATCCCAAAGCAGGCTGATTAACAAACAGTGTCACCTGTCTGAATGTTTAATTGAACTGGCTTGACTTGCAAATTAAACGATAAAGTACCTAACTACATCCATAACGGGAATGGTTGGAAGTGCCTAAGGAAGCTATAACGACATCCTTTCCATGTTAAATTCATTGTTTCATATCATCGATTGACACATACCTACTACGTACTAGATTGCAGTATTTACAAATGTTATTAAGGTTAATAACTACTTATTTAAATTTGTTTTTAAATTAAATACACAACTTTTAAATAACTCTTCACTCGATTAACTAAGGACGAAAACCTCAAACTCAAACCTTGTCTATGCCTTTAACTTTTTGTGACGCACCTGAAATACAGAATCAGTGAACGATTAGTGAGAGCGTCGGTGTCGCAACGGCAAGGTCCGCTACCTCCTATCCGGGAGGTCGTGGTTCGAGTCCTGCCATGTACCAATGTGTTTTCGAATTTCGATTGCATAATTATGTACGTTTATCCGACGCTCTTACGGTGAAGGAAAACATCGTGAGGAAACCTGCACACACCTGCGAAGAAACCCTAAGGTTGTGTGTGAAGTTAACCAACCCGCACTGGGCCCGCGAGGTCGACTTAGGCCCGTTCGACCTAATTCAGGGTAGGCTCGAACCCCTCGGTGGGAAGGTATATACGATCTGATATGATTTGATGAACGATAAGACGTTATTAGATCGATCATATACCCCAGGTACTCTCTTTTTGTTGATAATATCTCTGCGTATGTCTGCGTGTGTGTGTCAGTCGTGTCGCGTCAAAATGTTATCATAATACCTAATCAGCTTGCAGCATTGTTTGCTAGACAGACATGAAACAAATTCTTACCTACCTAAGTATTTCTTTGACTAATTAAGAGCCCGCTGGAGTTCATAAATCCCATACAAACGTAGTATTTGATTCATTTGTTAACCAAAGAAACGATTTTGAAATAATTTTACAACCATAATCTGATGACGTATATCTGTGTCGGTATCGCATTACTTTTTTGAAAAAAGAAACAGAAATCCATTTAATTCCAACAAACTTGTTTTCCGTCTTTTACCTTAAAAAACAAGTAATTGATTAATAATGGATTCCTGTTTCGTTTTTCAAAAAAGTAATGCGATACCGACACTGATATACGTCACCCGATTATCGATATAAAATTATTTCAAAAACAGTCCTTTAGTTAACAAATGAATCAAATACTACATTGGTATGGGATTTATGAACTCCAGCGGGCTCTTAAGACACAAGTGTCCGTTGTCCGTAACTCCGTTGACAAAGAGTTACGAACCAATACAAATTATCCCAATTCTTTGTCGATAGATCGAAGTCGGTCTAAAATCTTATTTTTACCCGACTGCGCCAGAAAGAGGGTTATGTTTTTCGAGTGTATGTATGTTGTATATTTTGTATATTTATATACTTTTATTGTAAGTCGTGAAGTCGTCGTAGAAATCCTTGGGAGAGGCCTTTGTCTAGAAGTGGACGTCTTTCGGCTGATATGATGGATGAAGTAGGTCATTCGGACCTTGACCCGTTGTTAAAGCAAAGAACGAAACGACAGACCGAAAATATACAAACCAAAAGTACGTACATTGTAATAGAAATCAGTAGTATCCGTCCGTATCCTCTTTCGTCTGCTTTCCATTTCAAGGCGATGTCGTAATACCTAACTAATACGAATAAGTACATAAGTCATACATATGTGTTATTCGGACCCAGCCAGTTATTAATGCGGTTTCAAGCGGAGTAGGGCGACTGACCTGATTACAAACCTAATAGCGGATTCAGATGTTTGGGCCTCAAGCAAAGTATACAGGGTGACTGGTAAGTAGTGCAAATCCTTTTAAGGGGCTATAGATCAGTTCATTTGCAACAAATTAAACCATATTATGCAAAAGTGACCCATTTTTGAGATATTGCAGTTTTAAGATTTTTTATAAAAATCCCAAGTGTTACATCTAAATCTCAATAAAATAAAAATAAAAAAACCGTTCGTATTTTTTATTGGTTTTAAATTAGAATCGATAGATTATATTTTTTTCATAAATGTGGACACAATGCTTCAAAATAAAAAATAAAAATTGTAATTTAACGAAAACATTGCATAAAAAAGCAAGTATAAAACAAAAAATCTTAATACAATTTTATTTGCATGTTAACTTAAAAACATCTACATTTTACTATCTTTCAGACAAGGTTTAAAAAATTAACATATATCTGTTAGAATTACCAAAATATCACCAATACAATAGGAGTAGGTAGCAAAATAAATATTCACAACCTACGTACCCGTTAGGTACATATTAATTCAGTGGCTACTGATAGATGCCTTAGTACTCCGTTTTTTGTTTTATTGTTTTGTCACTTCCCCCGTTTCTAATACAAATACTACGCATTATTTTACGAGTTCACTTTTTACTACGCTGCTGGTTAAATTATTAATAAATAAGAAATAATTGTAGAATGTAAATAAACCATTCACAAAGGGCAATATCCTTTTCATAGTGACGATTTATGTACAGAGGCCGGCAAATCAAACTAGACACTCGTAATACGATTCTGATCCATACGCATACGGCATGTACAAAGTGTATTTTGTGCTGGCCTCTGTACATATATCGTCACTATGCCAAAAAGGATATTGCCCTTTGTGAATGGTTTATTTACATTCTGTATTTACATTCTGTATTTTCTTGACTGGGACCACACTGGGACAAGGTATACTTATCGCACATTGAATCCATCGCTGTCCATAGACGACTAAGCGACTTGCAATCAATCAACAAATCTTGCATGTTGTCAAATTGCGTACGTCCTGATGTCCTAAATTTTAATTTCGAGGAATGTGAGTCGTAGCCCCATGGCAAAGATATCAACGAGAGATGCAAGTGGCAAGGCGTAGCTTCTTAGAAGAGACATCAACGAGAGATGCAAGTCGTAGCTTCATAGAAAAGACATCAATGAGAGATGGAAGTCGTAGTTTCGTAGATAATTTTAAACAAAAAAAAACCGACTTCAAACGCACTAGTCGCCACTACGATTTTCGAAGGTTCCCGTCGATTTCTCTGGGGTGCCATCATCTGATCCTGGTTTCCTTATCATGGTACCACCCTAAGGATATCTCCTTTTTAACAAAAAAAGAATGATCAAAATCGGTTCTTAAACGACAAAGATATCCGCGAACACACGTAAAAAAAAAAAATATATACGGTCGACCTGAGAATCAACGAGAGATCCAAGTCGTAGCTTCATAGAAAAGACATCAACGAGAGATGCAAGTCATAGTTTCATAGAAGAGACATCAACGAGAGATGCAAGTCGTAGCTTCATAGAAAAGACAATCAACTAGTGAATATGCCATTCGTAGCTTTATAGAAAAGACAATTAACAAGTGAATATGCGGTTCGTAGCTTCAAAGAAAAGACATCAATGAGGAATTTGAATTTTAGCTTAATAGAAAAGATATCAACGGGAATGCAAGATGAGTTCTACAATGGGATTAACATTTGTCTGAAATAAAAGAAAATATCCGACACAGTTTAAAGAAAATGCATACACTGAAGTGGCAATGGCTTGGCTTAGTTAGACCATTCCAGGCAAAGGCTGGTTGGTTAAGTTAGGATTTTGAGGAACCGTTGACAAAGCAAGTATTACTTGAATAGTAGAACTGTTTTACCAACTTACCAGTACTCGCCTTATAATATTACTTATCACACGTGATATTTTATCTGCAAAGGAAATGTCAGAAAGATTAAAATTGAAGTTCATTGACTCCAAAGCTACCAATGAAGAAATATAAATCACATTTTATTCTTTCTGAGGAAATAATTTGTAAGTGCTTGCTGTGCCCGTTATGATAAATAAAAAAATATGTATTTAAATTGAAAAGATTATGTGCTATTCTCGGAGATTCTCTGCGTGATCTAATCAGAAACAAAGAGATCCGCAGGAGAACCAAAGTAACCGACATAGCTCTCAGAATTGCTAAACTTATGGGCCAGTGGGTGGGGCATATAGCTCGTAGAACAGATGGCCGTTGTGGCAGTAAAGTTCTCGAGTAGCGACCGCGCACCGGAAAACATAGCCTGGGAAGGCCTCCCACTCGGTGGACCGATGACCTGGTGAAGGTCGCGGGAAGCCGCTGGATGCGGGCAGCGCAGAACCGGTCGTCGTGGAAATTCTTGGGGGAGGCTAATGTCCAGCAGTGGACGTCCTCCGGCTGATATGATGATAATGATTATTTAAATTGAAAATGTCAAAAGTTAAGTACCTATGAAAAATCAAGCATTTTTAATAATCGTTACACAGTTATAAGGGTAACAACAAAACAAGTTACATAAGTGATTAAGTTCTAACATCTAACTTTCAATTAAAATCGCGTTAAATTTTTTTTCGCAATTATCTTTACTTTTTAAGTTACGTCATTTTAGCTTCAACGATGGTATTGTGATACTCTGGCGACAAAGTAAAAAACGTTACAGTAGTATGGAGCAGTGACAGTTATCGCAAAAAAAAAAAAAACTACATCTTTTCGATATCGACATTTCGCGTCAATATGAACCTTTTTAATGTTTCTGGCATTTACCATCAGTATATGGTATTCATAATAATGGGTCCTATTATAATCACCGTGTAATCGCTTGTAATTTCTGTAGAAGACCTTGCCAGTGCAAACTATATATAACTTGTACTTCCAAGGACATCACAAAAGGGGCGATCAACTACTTATCGATTCATAAAACGTCTAAATTATTTAAGTTCCACCACAGCTTCTAGGTTAGGATATTCTAAATGAAGATCATGGTGACGATAGCAACTACCCAGTGCTAATAAAAATGATCCGAAAATAAAAAATAGTTAAGAAATTACGAGCAATTCACATCAGAGCGGCATGTTAAAAATAGCTTCAAATTGTATTACAAGCATAAACATTAGTACGATTGATCCTCAGGCCATATCGATCAATTGAATCCGTAGCAATAATTAAAAAAAAACATGAAAAAAATATTTGAAAAAATCCTAAAATAAGGACGCGTTTATGATACGAATGTCGTCAGCGCGGCCGCCGCGCGGCGGATCTGCTGTTTTAGTAAAACAAGCTTTATAGCAACTATGTAAAGTACATACATTACACTACTTACAAAGAATTACTTACAAATAATTTCAACATTGTGTAAAGCTATGACTCAACAGCTAGCACGCGGCGGCCGCCGCGCGAAAATTTTAGCGTCGCCTTAATCTGTTCATCTACTATCCTACCCTATCGAGCCTACCCTGAATTAGTGCGATCGGGCCTTAGTCGACCACGCGGTCCCAGTGCGGGTTGGTCGACTTCACACACAACCTGCAAGCTATTTTTTTAGTTTTTTTTTTCTGACTAACGATACTATTTAATTTTTTTGAACATTAACAAAATTATATCAGAGCTTCTAGGAGCGTTGGTGGCGTAACGGCTAGGTCCGCTATCTCTTGTCCGGGAGGTTTTAACGTATTATTATCATTTTCTAAGGTGCCGTTCTTGAAAAGAAAAAACGGGACCACTATAGGAACACTCACGTGTTTGTCTGTCCGTCTGTTACCGCCAATTTGCTCCGAAACTACTGGACTGATTGAGTTGAAATTTGGTACACATAATTATGAAAGTCGGTATGAAACTCAAAGACGGACGTGTAACGTAAACAATGAATTTAAAACATATGGCCACATTTGGGGAGTAAATTATTTTGATCATATAATGTAACCTAGTTTTCCTTAAAAATTTATCACCTCCCCCCCCCCCCTTATCTTCGAAACTACTGGTCCTGAAATTTAAAAAGAAAAAACAGAAAATAGTTCTTTACCCCTATAAATTACAGAAAAACATATTTTATATTGCACTTGGCTTTTTTTTATTTTGTTTATTTGTACAGACATTTTTTTATGGATTAATATGGCCCTAAGATAAATCGTACCGATTTTCATGCTTTTAACATATCTTACTATTTTCATTAATCATGTTTTTCGGGTATTTGGCTAAAGTCCCGTGTGCCAGTTCAGTTCCATTTTTTTAAAAAAATTTAAAGATCAAAACCTAACCGACTAGCAACTGCTTCATACATTATGCGTTCGACCTCTTCGGTTAACTACACATACCAAGCAACAAAGAGTTAGCATTTTAATACAAACTCCTTGCTAACCAATCACAAAAGTGAGTTTATCACCATAGAGAATTTAATGTTTGTGATATATACATTTTCCACATTCAACCTTCACGAACGCAGACCAATCAGAAGAGAGAAAACTCCCTACAGCAAAGTAGAATTTTGTTGAGGAACCAATTGTAGTTTTCGAATAGGTGTGATGAAAATGGTATTTTTCATTAAGTTTGGGCTCTTTAGCGCTTGAACGACTCACACTTGGCCGGTATTTTAATTTTTTGTTTTATTTTAGGATTAGTAAGTATCTACTATAATAACACCAAGTTTCACGATTGATATTATGTATTAATGTGTTTAGATACAGTCTTTTAAATGTCGCACAGAAGGATAGACAGACGGACAGCGTAGGCTTAGTAATAGGGTCCCGTTACCTGATACAGAACCCTAAAAAAACAAAAAATATGCAAGTAGGTACCCCTATGTCTATTAATAAATTACGTGATGCAGTGCTTTTGCCGATGAATTAATAAAGTATGAATTAATGAAGTCCGTAATGCAGTTATTTTTGCCGATGAATTACTAGAGTATGAATTAATGAAGTACGTGATGCATTGATTTTGCTGATGAATTAATAAAGTATGAATTAATCCGAAATGCAGTTATTTTTACCGATGAATTACTAGAGTATGAATTAATAAAATACGTGATGCAGTGATTTTGCTGACGAATTAATAAAGTATGAATTAATGAAGTCCGTAATGTAGTTATTTTTGCCGATGTATTTAGAGTATGAATTAATGAAGTACGTGATGCAGTTGATTTTGCTGATGAATTAATATAGTATGAATCAATGACGTACGTGATGCAGTGATTTTGCTGATGAATTAATAAAGTATGAATCAATGAAGTAGGTAATGCAGTAATTAATAAAGTATGAATTAATGAATTACGTGATGCAGTGATTTTGTTGATAAATTAATAAAGTAAGAATTAGTAAAATATGAATAAAGTATGAATTAATGAAGTACGTGATTCAGTGATTTTGCTGATGAATTAATTAGGTAGGTAAGTGATTCAGTAACTTAGCTAATGAATTAATAAAGTATAAATTATTGAAGTACGAGATGCAGTGATTTTGCTGATGAGTTAATAAAGTGTGAATTAATGAAGTACGTGATGCATAGGGAATGCAATCTCGTTCTCGCGAGATCGAGATCTCGCGAGATCTCGGCCCTTTTCTGCGAGATTAATCTCGGCCTAAAAATGGACGAGATCTCGCGAGATTAGCGAGATTGAACTCGAGCATGAAAACGTCCTATTTGACGCGCAGCAGCGCGCGAACTGACACGACCGACACGGACGGAGCGAACTCCGATCGGTTTCGGTGCGCGGGCGGCAGGTCTCGCTCACTCAAATTTCGATGCGTGTGATTGGTTGAAATTTGTTTGAACCTGCGGCGTGCGTGCGTTTGTTTTGTTGTCACTTGTTGTCAATCCTTGATTGAATTAATTGAGTTATAGTGCTATTGTCGCTTTAAAAATACGAAAAAGTTGTTTGTGATTCACGAGGTATTTAATAACGGACTTTGTCGGCGAATATAGTTTATAAGGACTATAGAAGTGTGTCGGTAGTATGGAAATACTTTTCAAGAGCAGAAAATGGATTGAGTGCCAAGTGTAAACTTTGTAAGAAGATTCTGAAAACCAAAGATCGATCTCCGCGTGGCTTACATGTACATTTAAAATCTATCCATCAAATAGACACCAAAACGAAGAATGTGGAAGTCAGCGAGGTGCAAGGCCAGCAATTGCCGCGATTGCCAGGACCATCGTCTACTGTTCAAAACATGGAAGTAGGTACATCAACCACCTCAACTTCGAGTGGTAGCACGGAATCACCAGAAACATCGGCACCAGCGCCACCAGTGAGCAAAAAGAGGCAAAAAATAACTGATCACTTCGTTTTGTCTGAACCTGAAGATACTTCTATGGAAAAAAGAATATCAAGAATGGTGGCAAAGGACGGTCTACCATTCCGTGTATTTTGCTCGTCTAAAGATATCAGAGACCTGTTCAATTCTTCGGGTCAGAAACTTCCCAAGTCTCCAAACACAATTAAATCTATAGTTATGAACTATGGCATGACATTAAAAATGAAAATAAAGCGTGAACTGGCTCAGCTAAAGGAGAATGATCACAGATTTACGCTTACATTCGATGAGTGGACTTCTTCTATGAACAAGCGATACATGAATGTAAATGTACATGGGAATGATTTTTTCTGGAACTTGGGGCTGATTCGCGTCTATGGAAGTATGCCTGCTGAGAGTGGGGTCAGTATTTTGAACACAAAGTTAACCGAATTTGGACTTATTCTAGAAAAAGATATTGTCAATATTACTACAGATGGGGCCAGTGTGATGAAAAAGTTGGGTCGATTGATAACGCCTTTACATCAGCTCTGCTATGCCCATGGAATCCAGCTTGGCATAATCGATACTATTTATAAAAGACCAACTAATGTTGATGAGCAGCCTGAAATAGAATCTGAAAATGAAGAAAACGACGTTGAGATTTCTGGTGAAATAGACGGAATGCCCTGCACAGACTCCGAAGATGAAACTTTTCATTGCTCTATACCAAGAATAGAAGTGGACCTAAATGAAGAATATTCGGGTATCATTGAGAAAGTTAGAAACGTGGTGAAACTTTTTAAAAGATCACCGACTAAAAATGACACTTTGCAAATATACGTAAAACAAGAATTTGGACAAGATATAAAATTACAACTTGATTGTAAGACACGATGGTCGAGCCTAGCAGACATGATTTCTACATTCAATAGAATCAAACTATGTGTCAGCAAAGCTTTAATCGATCTTGGCCTGGAAGCTAACCCAAACTACTATTTGAGTGCAGAAGAACATGCGGTTTTAGCGAACTTAGACAAGGTATTTGAACCCGTAAAGCTGGCAGTGAAGGTGCTATGTCGTCGAGATACCGACTTGGCTACTGCTGAGAAAACACTTAGGTTTATGATTCGTAAACTGGAAGAGCTAAAAACTCCATTGGCAGAAAAAATAACTGATTTCTTGAGAAACCGCATTGCTGAGCGTCGGACGAATTTAACGGCATGCTTGTTATATTTAAGAAACCCAGCTAAGTACCAAGAAGATAAAGAAGAGTTTGCGAGAGATGAAACCTTTAAATTACTTCCGAAAAGTGTAGTTCGCACTGAACTTAAAGCATTAATACAGCGCCTGCATTCGCAGCATGGTATAAAACAGACTGAGTCAGTCACATCAACATCACCTGCGCCTGCTGCCACTGCCACCCCTGATGAGGATGATGAATCCCTCTAATCCCTTTCCCAGACTCTGAATGAAGCAGGCAAGCTTTCTTTGCAAGAAGAACTGGAGGAAGCAATAACTTCCTGCAAAGACCCTAGGAAAGCAAAGATTTCGCTGGACCAATTGTTGAAGAAGGAAATGAATCTATACGAGTCCGGAGGTTCTAAAGGAGAACTTTTGCAGTTCGCTGATAACTGCCTCACAACTATAGTACCAACAAGTGTGGAATCTGAAAGGGCATTCTCAGCGGCTGGCTATCTAGCCTGCAAAATAAAGTGTAGGTTAGGTGACGATACCTTAAATACGTTGTGCTTTCTAAGAAGCTAATTCCAAAACAGTTTGTAAATAATTGTATAGCGAGATGTTGCTAATGTTCCTAATTTGATTGTTTTTATTTGGTTTTCACTTTATATTCTATTTCTCTTTTTAGTTTGGCGAAATGAGCCTTTGATTTGATTGATCTCAACTCAAATTATATTATTTTTGTTAATTAATCTTTTTGACTTCGTAAAAATAAATGTTGATTTCAAAATACCTATGGTTCTTTTTCTTTCAAGGTCCCGGGAGTTCTATATCTATTTTATTAGTGAAATTATTTGCAAAAATTGATACTCTTAACTACCAATCTCGCGAGATCTCGAAATTGCCGAGATCTCGCGAGATTGATTTTCATAATCTCGCGAGATCTCGTCCGATCCTCAATCTCGCGAGATCGCATTCCCTAGTGATGCAGTGATTTTGCTGATGAATTAATAAAGTATGAATTAATGAAGTACGTGATGCAGTGATTTTGCTGAAGAATTAATAAAGTATGAATTAATGAAGTACGTGATGCAGTGATTTTGCTGATTAATTAATAAAGTATCAATTAATGAATCATGTGATGCAGTTAATTTGCTGATGAATTAATGAAGTAAGAATTAATGAATCATGTGATGCAGTGATTTTGCTGATGAATTAATAAAGTATGAATTAGTAAAATATGAAATAAAAAAGTATGAATTAATGAAGTACGTGATGCGGTGATTTTGTTGATTAATTAATAAAGTATGAATTAATGAATCATGTGATGCAGTGATTTTGCTGATGAATTAATAAAGTATGAATTAGTAAAATATGAACTAATAAAGTATGAATTAATGCAGTACGTGATGCAGTGATTTGGTTGATAAATTCAGCTTTAACAATTATTTAGGGAGTAAGCACCATGAATACAAAAAAATAGGTTGAATGCGTTGTCGCAGCATTGAGAATGCGTCCCGCCCCGTAGTCTCGAGCCCGTATCTAACTGTGTTCTATTTCTGACTGCACTGCTCTTTAGACGTATTTGGAATTTGGATGTACCGAGAAGTTTGATATCTACTTTGGAGTTGTTATTTTGATTAAAATCTACAATATTATGTCTCTTCTTTCCTAAGGGTAAATATAAATTACTAGATTTTGCCAGCGGCTTCGCTCGCTTGAACATAGTTTCTATAACTGTCTGCAAGTGTGCGCTGTGCACGAGCCGCAAGCTTCTCGCGAGCGTGGAATAAAGTAGCCTATATGTTAATCCAGGTCTTAAGCTGTCTACCTACCAAATTTCAGCCAGATATGTTCAGTAGTTAGTTAGTTTTCGCGTGAACATCGTTTTTTATGTCTGTCGTGTTGTGGAGCGTGGGAACTGAGTCAACTCTAGATCCCCTGGGAACTATGTCGGGCTATGCTAATTTAATTAGTAGTCAATTAGATAATCAGTATTAATTAGCACGTCAATCATTCGTTTCATTGCGACGTGACATAAATTAACAAAGAAGAGAGAGTTGATAGCTATCCCACGGGAACCACTTAAGAAATCGGGATAAAAAGTAGCCTATATGGTTAATCCAGGACCTAATCTATATGTGTGCCAAGTTTCATCCCGATCCGTCCAGTGGTTGAAGCGTTAAAGAGTAACAAACATGCATCCATACATACAAATTTCACATTTATAATATTAGTAGTATAGTCAGCTATTACCTACTTCAAGACCGTTTCTTTTAAATACCGTTGAAGTCACTTACCCACTTATTTAAGAATATCTATCTAAAGTTATTTAGTATCTGTTGAAACACTTTAGCTTAGTTTGTGTTAGATTGACACCAATGCCGTTTGGTATCGGTCAGTATAAGTGTCATCACTACATTCAATTTTGTAAAACTTACAGATATCTATTGTTCTTGCCGATCAAGGTTTTTTTACGAAATTGATAAAAGGCACATCTTGTGCTACGAATTTTACGCCTAGTAAACGCATTTTTTTTTGTATGACTAATACTTAATCCAATTTTCAGTAAAAAATATGTAAAATGCCCGGGCCAACTGCAGTTTTAATGTTTTAACAGTTAAATTCACGACCAAACATTAATAATATTATTATATTTATTTTTCTTTAAGCGTCGGTGGCTCAACCGGCAACGACTCGGTCCATCTAACCAGAGGTACCGGGTTCAAATCTGGACGGCCAATGTACCAATGAGTTTCTTTCAAAAACTTACGTACATATAATTACCGATTGCTTTAACGGTGAAGGAAAACATCGTGAGGAAACCTGCAACACGCCTGCGTAGAAACTCGAAGGTTGTGTGTGAAGTCAACCAACCCGCACTGGGCCCGCGTGGTCGTCTAAGGCCTAATCGCCCTGATTCAGGGTAGGCTCGAGCCCCTCGGTGGGGACTTATATGAGCTGATATAATAATAATTTATTTTTCTTTAATAATAATTATTCTTAAATATGAGTCGTTTTTTCTGGTTTTTGTTTTCTTCAATAAAATTTTCCGTAAAAAATGTGGGTGCCCAATACTCATTAATTATTACTTTTTACATATATAGTGAATCCGATTTTTTAATGTAATTTTGTAAAATTTTGTAAAACGATATATTTTTACCCGAATACGTAAAAACGTTCGTACGTAGGGTTACGTTTTCGAGTGTTTGTATGTATGTTTATTTATTTCTTTGGCACGCCACAGGGCTAAGAGTCTACAGAGACTAAACGGCTTAATGGATTTTGGAGTGCGACGTGTTGTTAGATTCGTCTTAATCCCGTGAGCGACATTGGATATATTTTTACCCGACTGGCGAAAAAATAGAGGTTGAGTTTTTATGGATTTTTAATTAATTCCTAGTTATTTAAAATATCTATCGTTAAATACAACCCATAGACGTAGATCTGTTCTCTGCTGGGGCGCGGATCTCTTCCCAAACTCGCGAAGGTTAGACTATACTCCACCCATAAGTCCGTTGTGAGTTTCTCTGCGTGATCGAATCAGTAACGAGGAGATCCGCAGGAGAACCAAATTAACCGACAACTCACGGAATCGCTAAACTGAAGTGGCAGTGGGCAGGGCACATAGCTCGTAGAACAGAAGGCCGATAGGGCAGTAAAGTTCTCGAGTGGCGACCGCGCACCGGAAAACGTAGCGTAGGCAGGGCTCCCACGCGGTGGACCGACGACCTGGTGAAGATCGCGAGAAGCCGATGGATGCAGGCAGCGAAGGACCGGTCGTCATGGAGATCCTTGGGGGAGGCCTTTGTCCAGCAGTAGACGATTTTAGACTGATATGATGATGATGGTAAGCCCTTGGCATCATCACCTTACCTAATGATTAGTGACGATCATGCCGAAGATGGAAGCGGGCTTACCAAGATTCCCCAACGCAATGGAGAACTAGCTATCTTATCTTCAAGCCGTAACACGACAGTATTGTTAACACTGATGTTTGGCGGCAAGACTTCGATAAGATGGTGGTAGGCTTAGAAAATGCCCTACCATCAACCAAACCGAGTCTTACAAAGTTGACCCCGCCGGGAATCGAACCCACGACCTCCTGGTGTGAAGTGAATGGACTAACCATTGCATTACGCCACGGAGGCGGTTAAGGACTTCTGACACGACTTTACGACTGCCATCTAGTGATAGCGACCGGCACCAACGGCTTAACGTGCCTTGCGAAGCACAGAAACGGTCGAGAAAAATGCCACTCACAGTCAAGCCTATCCAGATCATGACCGTGCTTCAGGTCCGTTAACCTGCGTGATCGACCCAAACATGCACGCAAGTCGCACTGAGCTGTAATATCTAAGTATGTGTCCATTGAATAATGACTTTTATCTTTGATTGAAACAAGAATTATTTTGAAGTTCTTTTAAATTAGACTTAAGCCCATGCCTTTTACCAGGGTTTGGGAATAAACGCGGACGGAAACGGGCACTTGTGGATCGTTTGTTCAAGCCGCCAAAAAACACCCCGTCAGTAATCCCATCTCTAAATAGCATTGATTGATAGGTACCTACTTTAGATATCGTGATATCTAACGATGTTCAGATGACTGTGTGTCATTGTCCTTGAATATTATTATTAAACCACTAGGGGTTTAACATTGGGTCTAATATTATGTATTTAAATGAATGTTCAATTTCACGGTGCCTGCCCCTGCCTGCGCCGAAGAATCATCGATACTCCAATAGTCCCCCAGTACGAAAATAAAAACTTGTTTTGTACTGAAATAAATAATACTAACAATAAATCTTACTTAAGTGAGAAAGAACAGTTTTCCCTTAAGCAAAGTTTTCACTTGGTTGAATTAAAATCGGCATATTTCTTGGTGTTTATATTTAGAAAGCCACCATATTTTATCGATCCCAAGGTCTGACTCTGTTTCATTAAAATAACATCCTAAAATTAACAAGTCGATTCACGATGTTTCAAACCCCGAACGAAAAAGCTTGGGAATAAAGTTCTTGTCAGCTCGTACTGCAACGTGGCTGTTACATCAATCGCTGCGGACGAATCGTGAAAATTGTGATTTTTAATTCATTATAAATAAAATAAGAAGAATTTCCAAAAAGTAAGAAAACAAAATAATTTTATATTGTTTTGTTAGGAAGTTCATAAATTATCATAATGTTTCGATTAAAATTGCAGCAGGTCTATGGTTGCAACTAGAAAAAAAGGTGCATTAGGATATTTTTTTTATTAGTCCTGTGTATTAAAATAGAATTCGATGAAATCAAAATCACTCCTCATATCTTGTAAATTACAAATTAATTTTATTTTCGATAAAAAAATCCTTAATTGAAGTAATAATTGAAAAAGCTTAACACGTTAAAAACCGACTTCCATCGCAACAACTTAGTACATTTTTGCATTATTATTTTTGGTTTTTGTTAATTTTATTATACCACCAAAAACATAAATGTGAAAAATGTTAGCCAAGTTCAATACTTAAAATATGCTTAGTGACAAAAGGATTGAGATGAGATTGAAATGGGTGCCAAGTTCTGCAGATAATCCTGAAATCTACTTATAAGAATAAATAACTTTATAAACAAATATAAAACTCTATTTCTATGTAGAGAAACTACACTTCTACACACAATAGTTCGTGCCAGTTCTTTTGCTTGAACTTGGCTTGACACGCTGCCGCGTGTCTAGATAAAGTACTACACCGATTTTGATAAAATTTATATGGGACCACACGGGAAGCACTAGCTTTTAAATAAAAAAAGAATCATATAATCGGTTACCCATTCAAAAGTTCTGAGGTACCACACATAAAAAAAACATACAGTCGAATTGAGAACCTTCTCTTTTTTGGAAGTCGCTTGAATATTAAGTTGGTCGTTGGTGACAGTATAACCCTTAAATTAACTTACTGGATCATGTCATACGCATGATGTGCATCAGGCCTGACCCTGATGCGCATCAGGCTTAAGCCGCGAGCCGCGCACGTGACCGACTGCCGGATCAGCCGACCGGCACCGCATTGCCGTTAACTAAATGGCTTCACCGACATTTGCAGTCAAGACTACTGTGGCGTGTCTTGGTGAAGTTTTTTTGCATAACGATCGTGCGCTGCAGTGAAAAGACAGCGGTGAAAAATTTAAAACAGGCACTGCAGAGGAGAGAGCAAGCTAGACGGTTGAGATGTTTATTTCTAGCATTTGGCATTAAGACTTTCTTCTGACATTATTAGTATAGTGCGTGCCACTAAAGATGAGACTTGACACACCACGTAAAATATTAAAAAGACAAAGTAGGAAGATGGTTTACGACATGGAGCAAAACGCCGTTTGTATGAAAAATCGCAGCTTCACATTTTTTTATTCACATTCCTCTTAAGTCTTTTCTTTATCGTCACGCGATATACCTAACTACACAAATAAGTTAATATAGAATGCCTAACTCACTATTCTGTGTACACAGAATTAGATAATAGGACTTCGACTTACTCGGTGACTGAGTGGTGAGTTCTCCGTGAGTTATGGATTCGATCCCCACCCGCAGGGCAAACATTAAAATTTGTGTGATGAGCAGATTTGTTTGCTCTATGGTTGGGTGTTAAATATTTATATATGTATGTATTCTTACGTATATAAGTGTTTATATCAGTCTCTGTTTCCCATAACACAGGGAATCCTACTTTGGGGCCAGATGACCATGTGTGATTTGTCCCAGAATATTTATTATATTATTTATTTACTATAGGAACTAGAAAAGTCATTCCTGACAAAATAACTACACCTATTATAAACTTCGTACCTTTGTTAGCTTTAACAACCCAACGTGCGTCTTTATTGCTGGGGCACTCGTCTTTTCTAGAATAATTTGAGTTTTTTACTACCTAACTCTAATTACTAACTCAGTTTGGGGCGGACTACTAACTTACTTACCTATGCTTCTACGTCTACGTTTTTATACAGAGAATATCGATTGACTAATGAACATCCATTTTATTGAACTATCAAATAGGTAGCTATTTTATACAAGGTCATCCGTCATGTGTCGAATTTCTCAGATGTTTCTATTAAATATTCTTGTTGAAGTTACCCTACTGTCAGCCGCTACGTGCCTGTTTCAAAAGTTTATGGGAAGCAATAATATACTCTTGAAACATGTGACGGGAGATTAATGGCAAAGTAAAGAAACTCAGTATTTTTAGGGTTCCGTATCTCAAAAGGTAAAACGGGCGTCTGTCTGTCCGTCCGTCCGTCTGTCACAGCCAATTTTCTCCGAAACTACTGGACCGATTGAGTTGAAATTTGGTACACATATGTGAGTCGATGACGCAAAGACGGACATGTAACGTAAAGGCCTTGTTTTCTTAAATTACTTTAAAACTATTTTTCTGAAAATAATAAAAAAAAAATACATTTGAGATTCTCACAACAAGCCGTTTTATTTGATATGTCTCATTCATTATATAGTTTGCAAAACTAATTTTCTAATTTACCCCCCAAAAGTACCTATGTTTAAAATCTATTTACATATATACGTTACATGTCCGTCTTGGGGTCACCGACATACATATTATGTGTACCAGATTTCATCTCGACAGACCGTTAGTTTATTTTTAAATATACATTTATTTTTTGAAAAGACTATGAAACCCTACTTTGCGCGAGACCGACTCGCACTTGGCTGATTTTTTAGCAAATAGTTAGTGTTATCTAGATATCAAGTTAGTGCAAAGTCTACTACTTTACCTAGTTCAGTCAAGACTGAGTTTCTTTACCATGTTTTAGGAGTAATTCTGACAACTGATGTAACTAAGACTGACAGCGATATGTTTCCCTGAAAAGCGTTGAATCTCTATACGTAAACCTAATTAAAAAAAACGTAAACCTAAAAAAAAACGTAAACCTAATAAAAATTAAAACTGTATTTGGCACCAACTTCAAAAGTAAGCGACTTGCGTGTACCAACTGCGCGTGACCGATGTACTATTTGTATGTTCGACAGTGTACAGAGGCCAGCACATCAAGTTATACACTTGTAGTGAGATTCTGATCCATACGCATTCGGAATAAGAACGGTACAAAGTCCAAAGTGTGTAGCTTAATGTGCTGCCCTGTGTACGTACCACTTGAATTATTGGAGTGTGAAATGGCGTGTGATGCAATTATAGTGGGGTCGGTTATCTGAAACATTTATAAAATAACAATTCTCTTTGTGGAAACCCCGTGCATTGAGCACAGCCAATAAATACTCATTACTCTAGTCATTTAATGTATTAATTGTAACAACAGTTTTTACAGGTGTGTGTTTTTTCAATCCGGTATTTGACTGCTACTCATTTGAGTTACTTTTTATCAACTGTCAAAAACGACATTTTGTTCTGAAATTGTTTGTGTCACAAACCTGTGACGTCATTGTCTTTGACGAACTCATTTAGTGATTTTGATAAATATAAAATTGAAATTAGAATAAATTGTTCAGTGAATAAGTTTTTATGCTTTTGTAGGAGAAATGCTATTTAGTGAATAATTTACCGTATTGTGCCGTAACGATCAGTTTCTCAGTTTAGCAAGTAACTATTTAGTAATCTGTGGTTTAGCTACTGCTATTCAGTTATGCACTCACATTCTAAGTTAACTAGCTAAAGGTAGATTTTTCTGCCTTTATTGATTTTCCGGCGGCCGATCGCAAGTGGCGCCTTACAGTTCCAGCCAATCGGCCACCGGGAGGTAACGTAGGCCTCTGAAGCAGCGCCATACATTTCCAGCCGATCGGCCACTGGCGGCTAATGTAGGCCTCTGAAGCGGCGCCATACATTTCCAGCCGATAGCCAACGGCGGCTAACGTAGACATCTGAAGCGGCGCCATACATTTCCAGCCGATCGGCTACTGGCGGCTAACGTAGGCCTCTGAAGCGGCGCCATACATTTATAACCGATCAGCCAACGGCGGCTAACGTAGACATCTAAAGCGGTGCCATACATTTCCAGCCGATCGGCCACTGGCGGCTAACGTAGACATCTGAAGCGGCGCCATACATTTATAGCCGATCAGCCAACGGCGGCTAACGTAGACATCTAAAGCGGTGCCACACATTTCCAGCCGATCGGCCACCGGCGGCTAACGTAGACATCTGAAGCGGCGCCATACATTTCCAGCCGATCGGCTACTGGCGGCTAACGTAGGCCTCTGAAGCGGCGCCATACATTTCCAGCCGATCGGCTACTGGCGGCTAACGTAGGCCTCTGAAACGGCGCCATACATCTCCGTAGTGCGAGTACGTCCGCCGGCGGTCGAGAATAAGAATATTTTTATTGACTTACTAGCTTTTGGTTCGGCTTCTTGCGCGTGAACATCGTTTTTATGATTGTCTTTGAGGATAAGTGGGCATGAGCTTTCTTCAGATCCCTCAGGAACTATATCGGGCTATTCTGATTAGCAGTCCATATGACATATCACTTCCAACCCCCTCCACCATACTAAACAAAAAAAACCACTTCAATCTGTTGCTCTGTTGCGACGCCGACGTGCGCTAACGTAGAAATGAGTTCCCCAGATCCCTCGGGAGCTATGTCAGGATATAGTAAATAGTAAATTGTAATTTCCCACCCCCTCAACCATTTCTGTACAATCTATTGTTCCATTACTGGTCCTTGTCTTCACCTTATGGTGTTGGCAGGAATAGTGTCCCTCACTATATGACCTTGCTGTCGGTGAGTGTGGACGCTATATCATAAACCTGGCAGTTTAGCGTATCTGGTAGATATACGAGAGGGAATGTTCCGTTACTATGTTAAAAAAATTACCCGACTACGAAAAAGTATGGTAATTGTCACGGTCGCAAGTCATAATGATAGGTACTTACTTATGATGAAAAAAAAACATTATGATAGGGCTTAAAAACATAACCCTCCTTTTTTCTTAGTCGGGTAAAAAAGAGTAATTTTTTAAGTTCCCTGAGGAACTGCATAGAACAATGCTATTTTCACGGGATAAAAAGTAGCCTATGTCCTCCCCAGTGACACAGGTTACCTACAAAATGCCAAATTTCATCAAGAAAGGTCGAGATATTGAAATGAATAGGTAACAAACAAAGAAACACATTTTCACATTTATAATATTAGTGAGGATAAGGATAAAGGAGACATTTTTTATAAGGTTTTATTTAGTTTTACCTGTTCCGGTGTCTGTAATGAAATATTGCAAGTTAGGTTTGATCCTCTTCCCGGTTTCCAATTGAGCTGAAATGTTGCATGCATATGTATATCGAGTGACAATGCAATATTAAAATGTTCTACCTAAAAGTTTTTAGGTTCCTAAATACTATACAAAATTTTAAATAAATATATTTTTTCTGTTACCTACTCAGGTTCCTATGGCGCTACGCAAAGGGCATGATACGATCGAAGCGATGGGGCCGTCAGAACGCCACCGTCGCAGAACTCTTCACGCAGCGAGCGTTGAAGCACCCTGACGCACCCTGCTTCATCGTCGTCGGGGACCGTACATGGACATTCAGGGAGGTAAAAGTCACAAGTACAAGAACTATTACAAGAATTTCTTTCTCTGTTACCTCCATTTGCATATTCATGTGAGAAAGCAAATGTGTAAATGAGCTTTGTTTACCCCGTATTTAATTTTGCTAATTGCGGGTTCCTAAATTTTAGTAGCGCGGCAAACGTGGTAACCTGTAAAATACGAGACATCTGTGCAAGCCTACTGAAATACAGTTTACCCTATGCAAGTATTTTTAAATTCTATAGATGTCTACCCTTAGTGTGTTTCCAATATAAATACTTGGAAAAGAGACAGTATTTTGGGCCCACTACTTTTATCAATGGTATGACACTATAAAAAAGTTACTAATTCATTTTTTTATCTCAATTGCCCATCCTGATATCTACCAGAGTGAATTTACGTTTTGCTATTTGGTGCAAACAAAAGTAGAACCACGGTCAGAGGTGTATTTATTTATCCTTTATTTGCCCGGGGCGGCAAGAGGTGAGGGGCTGCTGGAGGTAGAAAAAGTCGTAGTAGAATTTTTTTAGGAATCCGTTTGGTTCCCTTCCGGCCGTCTGTATTCCCCGATTCGTATAATTTAGGAATCTTCAAGACGAGAGTGAATAGGCACTATTTGAGTTTGCGTTTTACATCCTCGGCTGCATCGGCACTTACCATCAGGTGAGGTGCAGCCAAACGCACTCAAATTATTAATATAAAAAAAAAGATTCACCGAAAAATAAGAATACTAGCCAAGTGCGAGTCGGACTAGCGGTAATAAGGGTGACGAGCCACTGTTACAAGCAAACAGAAGGTTACAATAAGTTGACGTTAATCGTGTGGTAGTACGGAACTCGAACTTGGCCAGTTTTTTGTCACTTATAGAGGGGCGGATTTTTTAGCGCCCGGGGCACCGGAATCTTTAAATACGCCTCTGAACATGGTCAAGCCAAACTGTTTAGCGTGACAACAAACCCTCCACTTTCAGATGGCCGAGAAGTCTAACCAGCTCGCGCGAGTGATGCAAGAGCACGTGGGGCTGAAACGCGGCGACGTGATCTGCGTGTTCATGCCCAACTGTGGGGAGTACGTGTGGACGTGGCTGGGCGCGGCCAAGTTGGGCGGCGTGTCCGCGCTCATCAACAGCAACCTGCGCCACAAGCCGCTACTGCACTGCATCAAGGTGGCTAAGGCGAAGGCGATCGTCTTTTCTGACGCTTTAGCTGGTGGTGAGTTCGTCTAGAGATGTTTCAAGCTTTATTAGTAATAAATTATTATAACAAAATAATGTATAAGTAATAAAAACGAAAGAAATATATACAGGGTAACTGGCAAACTCCTCATCTGGTGATTGTACTTACTCATAAAACTGATAATTTTTCTAAAACTTTGCTGAAATCCAAAAATATTTTGGACTTTTTGACGTGACAACGTCTAATAAATCGATGGACGCCGCCTGCAGGCACGAAAAAGGATGACTCATTGTCCCATTACGTTATGACGTTGTCACGTTAAACTATCGTCCGTAAACCGACTTTACAGACAACCAAATTTATACAAACTTTAGCTGATCGATTTGTACATAGAGCATTTAATCATGGATTTGTATTAAAAGTACATTTTAAAAGGTTCATAGTTATGTACAAACCAGTCACCATAAATAACCGAATGTACGTAGAATCGATAATTCGGCGGACTCTATGAGTGAATATACATTCTGTACCTTCAGAAGGGCATACTAGTTTGACTGCGCGATATACACAATTAAAAGTTCTGTTGTACAGTGCTGTTCTTATCGATTTACGACTTTAGCAAAGATGACCTATTATCACTAGGCTGAAGACAACGGTTACTTATATTTAACCGCCTCCGTGTCGCAATGGTTAGACTATTTTCCTCCGTGAGTAGAGAACTAATGAGGTTTGCTTGTTCCAAGAAATGAGATTGTTATACAATGGGCCGGTTCTACCGGAAATAGATCTAATTCTTTCGTTATATCCTTAGCTTTTCAGTTTTCTGACCTGGCACCCCGTATGTGATTTTATAGACGTTTCACGCCAAAAAGAACTCCATTTAGATAGGTAGTCACAAATTGCATGTAGGTATTTGTTTTTCTATAAAAAATATGCATTATTGAAATGGGGTTCTCTATGATGTATGTATGTATGGGCGTTCCGCAACCTAGTTAAGATCGACAAAATAACAAAATATAGGTATTATTCAGAAACCAATCATCATTCACACGTCACCCTTGTTTCAGCTATCGAAGAAATCCGCAGCCAACTTCCGAAGGATCTGAAACTGTTTCAGCTTTACGGAGAATGCGCCCCCGGCGTTACAGACCTGGCCGCTGAAATGGAGAAGCATCCACCGGAGTACCCGGTTGTGGTGGAAAAGCCGCAGTACAAGGACACGCTGCTCTACATTTACACGTCCGGCACTACGGGCATGCCGAAGGCTGCTGTGCTGCCTAATTCTAAGTAAGTGAGCTACAGCCGGATTGTAAGGCCCAAATTGAAATATGTATATACTTTATTTGACTATCCCACCAAAACAAAAGGTGAAAGCTGCGATTTTTCAGAACCCAATTAAGGGTCCCCAGGAGGCTCGAGTTTCCATACAAACGTAGTTCCGCTTTAATACAAAAACTACATGCCAGATTGAATCCAAACTTTGCGAATATATTGAGTAGACACATATCGATGTTTGTAATTAGTTTACGATGTACTTATATAAAATGTAAAAAAATAAGATCAGCTTCAAACTTTCAGTACGAAATGAATTTAAGCCTTCGTTTAGTTATGTTTAAATTTACTACGATGAAAGCTAATTTCAAACATCGATTTGTGTCTACTCAATATATTTGCAAAGTTTGGAGACAATCTGGCATTTAGTTTTTGTATTAAAGCGTAACTACGTTTGTATGGTAAAGTGGTTTGTTGCAAAAGTAAGCACTAAAGACCTTAAAATTGTAATATTCATGAACTCTGATAAAAGTAAACAGAAACTTGATCATCAATAGTTTAATGAAAATTTTACTGCTCCGCTGCGTTAGAAAACAGACCAGATATCGAATTAGAAAGCGTTAAATGTTTAAATTTCAGTGTTGTAGTTGAATATATTGAAGTAATGCAAGAATAGATTTGTTGTCAATGTTTTTAATTTATATTATTCATACATTGGGCCTTATTACACGTCTTTGATTTACTACCACTACTGTGGGTTACAAGGCCCTGTAAAATTAAGTGTCTTTAGTTTAATCATAATATATTAGTATAAAAAAATGCATATAAAAAAAGATGGAAAAAAATGTAGTTTATTATTTTAACATTTTTTTGATCGTTTTCTAAAATAATTATGGGCTTTATTAAACTGCAGTAGGGTTGGATGGAAGGCCCAACCGAGTCTTATAAGGCCCAAGCAACAAATTCGCTGGGCCTTCCAAAACTAGGTGGCCCTTGCAAAACAAATTAAATGTTTTCGAAATAAATGAAAATAAAATCACACATGGCTATGTAATTATTACAGAGTAGTGATCAAATCAACATGATGTTAACAAAAATCTAGTTAAAAATCGTAAAATAAACAAGTGAAAAGTAACGTTTTGTGAGAGCGACAATTTATGATATCAGTAGCCATGACCAAGGTCATCGAGCAACTCATAGTGTTCCGCAAACTTTTTTCTTTTATGGTACACCCACAAAATATGGAGATTTTAGTGGTTCAAAATAAAGATCGCGGGAAGCCGATGGATGCAGGCAGCGCAGAACCGGTCGTCGTGGAATACTAGATGGCGCTAGTTTCTTCAGTTCCGTACTATCATACTAGATGGCGCTAGTTTCTTCAGTTCCGTACTATTATACTACATGTAGTTTCTTCACGTTTAAAAAAAACACGTTTTTTGGATGGAGACGCACTTTTTCTAATTTTAGTATTTGTTGTTATAGCGGCAACAGAAATACATCATCTTTAAAAAAATTAAACTGTCTAGCTATCACGGTTCGTGAAATACAGCCTGGTGACAGACAGACAGACGGACGGACAGCGAAGTCTTAGTAATAGGGTCCCGTTTTTACAGAACCCTAAAAACAATTTTCAATTGGTGGCGTGACTGGTCCATAGCACCAACTTAGCAAAGTTTTCAATTGGTCCGATTTATATGTATTACATTAATATTAGAATTCCTGCCTTGACTTTTTGATGAGCTTATAATATGTCCGCCAGAATCGAGATATGCAAGTTTTGCTACCTATTCTTTTTTGGACATTCCCTCTCGTATATCTACCAGATACGCTAAACTACCAGGTTTATGATATAGCGTCCACACTCACCGACAGCAAGGTCATATAGTGAGGGCCGCTATTCCTGCCAACACCTTAAGGTGAAGACAAGGACCAGTTACGGTAGGTCTTGCCGCCAAGACGCTTGTCCTTGTCCTTTTTTGGACAGCAAAATCTGAACCCTGGGACTCCATAAACGTCTGGGTCTAATTTTTTTGCTCGTAAATGTGGTTAAATTATTTTCCACGAGAAAGCCATTGTAATTACGAAGAATGCGCCCCCTGCGTCACAGTACAAGGACACGCTGCGAAACAGGAGTTACTGATGATTTTCTCTCATTTCCTAATACATATATGCATTAAACAGAAGAGAGTTCAGCAGTCACTACTTGATTCAAATGACAACTTTGAAGATTTCTTGAAGGATAGAACATTTTAAGAAAAACTTTGTCCGCGGCACACCAACTAATGATTACGGTACACAAGTTTCTGCGTTTCTATTGGCACAGTATTACAATATAGCGGCCTACAGTAGTGCGACGAATGTACTTACGCAGAGCAACGGAAGGGTACTTACGGGGCAGCGGGCGGCGGGGCACAGCCTGGCAAACTCAGCGAAATTTCCAGGCTGGCTACAGGCTAGTACCTACGCCGTGGCGGCATCGTGCGACATTAAAGGCGTTGCGCTACTGTAAACCATATCGTAATACTGTGCTATTGGTCTATTTCACGCGTGCTTTGAAGTTGGCGCGAATCTAACGTATTTTTGTTGGTATTCTGTGCTTGGGCCTTGCAAAATTTAGGCATTATTTGAGTTTGCGTGTACCATCCTCGACTGCATCATCACTTACCATCAAGTGAGTTGCAGTCAAACGCACTCAAATTTTTAATAAAAAAAAAAAACTATGGGCTTTCTTACCCAACCATACCTTATCTTGTAGATAAGATTTGTTCTCCTTCCTCAAAAAAGAAGTTAGTAAGAAGTAAGTTACTTCTAGGGTTTATTTTATTTAGGTATGGTATGGCTATGTTAGTCAGATTTTTTTACAACTTTACTTCAAATAGGAAAAATCGTCTGGCGTAACTCGTAAGAGCTTTGAAATTTGCCCTTTGGAAGCTTTATTTAGTTGAAGGGCAATCAAAAACGATGTGCTCTATGGATTGTTCAGAGCACCTGCACTCACACGCCTGCTGACCTTACCATTACCAGCCCCATTTATTCAAAAGGAATGCGCAGTTGCCCCCGTCTGTTTGGATATGGCTTAGCAAGCACCTTAAATGTCGAGGCTCTTGGAAGCCTGGCAGGTGCTTTCCATTTTTGAACTAGACTTCTCGTCAAAACTCTGACTGGCCACTATCAAATGAAGCTTGCAGTCTCAGACAATGCCAATTTTGCCTCGAAGAAGAGGAAACACCTCTAGCACCAGAGGTCACTAGGGAGCTTGATCCATCGTACAGTTCATCAGAACTATAAGCTCTTGAGGAAGTTAAACAGGGTGTTTGATGCATCGTGTGCCAAATTGAATTGGCCGATAGTAAAGGTCAGTAGCTATCCATTCAGACCTCATAATCTTTTCTATAATAGTTTTTTTTTGTAAATATTCTTTTTGAAAATTTTAAAGAAAATCCAAAATTCTGCATTTTAACTTGAATTAAAAAAAAACGATTGCATGTAGCCTCAAAGTTTAAATTTTATTCTGATGTGCACTGTAGTATGGTGCTACTAAACTTAAAATTACAGGCAGTTACCATTTAGTTTTTATTAAAAAAAACGATTGCATGTAGCCTCAAAGTTTAAATTTTATTCTGATGTGCACTGTAGTATGGTGCTACTAAACTTAAAATTACAGGCAGTTACCATTTAGTTTTTTCTTTATTAACTCTCAAAGTTTTCGGAAGGTAAAGATGAACTTAAAAATAAATTTTACATGAGCATAAAAAAAACTAAAAGCGATCGGAATCTTCCAACTCCCTGATAAGTTCTCTTCTAGTCTATTCGCTTTCCAACGGTATGCCAAATACCATAAAAGAACTTCACTAACTCGCAAATTTGGTGCAACGGCATCAGGCTGATATTTAGTATTCAGGTTGAAACCATTTTTTGCGTAAATAACACGTGCGAAACTGGTAATAATACGAAGTGTTTTCCTTTGTTACGAGTGCGGCAAGGCACGACTTGTTCGGAGTGAAATCTGTCTGCTATCTCTGTCTTTTTTTGACTGTGAGAAACCACTTAGACAATGCTTTTCATGGTTTAGGAGGGATGGCCCTATTCAATGGCCTCAATGGTTAGATTTTTATGTATGGAGACGGGCCAAAGAAATTGTGTACAAGACGGAAGTGGCAACAAGGGAGGAATTAGTGCGGCTTTCGTCACTATTAGGGAAGAAATGCGACAACTATTGTTTTTATCATTAATTTTAAGTAAACTTCCAATAAAGACAGAGGTATGAGACAGATTTCATTTTGCAAACGTGAGATAACAGTTTAAACGTGTTCACACGTGTTATTTACGCAAAAAATGGTTATAACCTAAATTTTGAATATCAGCCTGATTTTGCCCGATGCACTAATTTTGCGAGTTAGTGAAGTTATTTTATGGCATGTGGCATGTGGCATACCGTTGGAAAGAGAATAGACTAGAGAACTTTTGAGGGACTTGGAAGATCCCGATCGCTATTAGTTTTTTTTTTATACTCATGTAAAATTTACTTTTAAGTTGATCTTTACCTCTCCCGAAAACTTTGAGATTTAATAAAAAATAACTGAATGGTAACTGCCTGTAATTTTAGGTTTAGTAGCACAATACTACTGTGCACATCAAAATAAAATTTTAACTTTGAGGGTACAACCAATAGTTTTTTTAAAATTCAAGTTTAAATGCAGAATTCTGTATTTACTTTAAAAAATTACAAAAATTGATTTAAAAAAATCCGTAGGGCATAGGAAAGATTGAGGGCTGAAGGGATAACTACTGACCTTTCCTATCGGCCAATTCAATTTGGCACACCATGCATCCAAACACCCTGTGTAACCGCTAGTACTCTTTATTATCATCATCATCATATCAGTTCATATACGTCCCCACCGAGGGGCTCGAGCCTACCCTGAATTAGGGCGATCGGGCCATAGTCGACCATGCAGGCCCAGGACTCTTTATTATACTGTGGTATAACAGTGATATATCTTTTTAGGTCGCGGTGATCCATTAGGACCTAATGAATCCTAATCACCTTTTACCAAAATAATAATAAATACTAATTTACGATTTTAGTTTGTAAATCAATCGTATGGACACTCCCTGCCGCTCTCTAGATTGCGACCTCACCCCCTCGTCACCTAGATTGATACAGATTGGTTACAGTTTGGTTGTCGAACGTATAGGATTTCACCGCCATTTTGTTTGTTCCGTCATTCCTATTTTGAAATGTCATTTCTGGCCCGTTGTATGAAGGTCCCGTCATTCCTATTTTGAAATGTCCATTGACATTATCCCCAGATTTCTGCTAGTGGTGGTGGCCACTGTTCACATGCTGGGCCTCAAGAAGACGGACCGGATGTACAACTCGCTGCCCCTTTACCACACGGCAGGAGGCGTGGTGGGCACCGGTGCGGCGCTGGTGGACGGGATACCCTCGGTGATGCGTGGAAGATTCTCCGCCTCCAACTATTGGACTGATTGTATCAAATATGACTGCACTGTAAG